>VCAZ01000025.1:1922500-3210000 GCA_005784505.1 Bagarius yarrelli
TTTTGTGATAAAATAATAAAAGTAAAGAAAAGCGGGCATAAAAAGAGACAGGCGATGACTGAGACAACAGAGTAACGTGTGCGCGTGTCCTGCAGCGCAGTGTGTTTAAAGGAACCACAGTTTCCAGCGAGTGTGTTTCTTGGCCTCTGCTTTGGCCTTGCGCCTGGGCGTGGATGTGTAGGACTCCTGAGGGTAAGGCAGCGATGGGAAGGACGAGTCCTCCACTGAGCCCAACCTTCTCATCAGTGGCTGCAGCTTGTCCTCCTGTTGCTTAAAGTCCAACTCCACACTGAGAGAAAGAGAGAAAAAAATGAGTTAAACATATACTAAAAAACTATACATTGCTTTATACTCATCAGATTTATAGATGCTAAAAGAGCGACTTTATTGATCACCACCTGTAAATGATGTTTTAGGTGATGGTCTCATACTCTAGACATGATTTGGAGAGGGGAGAGTTCAAACAAGATGCATAACGACAATGGTGTTAGAAATTTAATACCAAATGGTAAAGCAGAGACACTAAGGACTTCCAGGACGCAAACTTCTCTGTTCGTTTGAATGTGCTCGTCTGATTACAAACTTAACAGCCAGCAAATCATGTTTTTTAACAGTTTAGAAACTGCTTTTGTGTGTGATCAAAAAAAAAAAATTCATTATGCTGATGGATTGGTGGAGTGATAGATGGACTGACAGACGGATGGACCGATGGATAATTGATTGATTAAAAGATGTATGGATGAATAATGAATATACAGATGGATGATTAGATGGACAGACTGATGGATGTATGGATAATAAAGAAAATAATGGATAGATTATTGAAGGGATAATTTCAAACAAACCTGACACAACAGCACAAGACACATTTTAATCGGCTTTAGTGCTGTTGAAACAATGCTTTAGCTATAGCTGGTCTTTTTGCACACAGGTAATAGATACCTGAAGTGAGAGCAATGGGGGATGCGTGTTGGGCTCCTTCACATTAACCCTGCCATGTCCAACTCTGTCCACGTCATTCTTGTCATGCCCATGCAACCTCCATTACAACAATAATTTGTTCCTTTTACCTGCTTAACCAATCAACTTTTAACAGTTGGGTTGACATAAAATTGCTAAATTAGTCTAAAAAAATCAGAAAAAACTATTGCAGGTGATTTATTTTTGTAGATGCCAGTATTTACTTTCTACCACCAGGGAGGTTATTTGTCTTACTGCTCTATTAAAATGAGTGAGATCTTAACTTTAACGTGTGTGAGACTGATGTTGTATACATATTATTAAACAGTGACCCCAGGGACACTATTGAACTGCTCTGTGTGTGTGTGTGTATACACGTGTTCATGCTCTGGCTCTAATAAATTCTGTCAGCTCTGTTGCCGGTAAAGTGGTCCTCCTGAAAGAGCTTTGCGTGTGTTTGCCCTCCTATTTCAATCCCATCAAAAAATTTGGGGAAAATCTTATCCCGTTTCAATTCTCCACTGGATTATACATATATCCGACTCTATTTTGATTGTAATTTTCCATGAATACAAAAGTGCATGAGGAAGCCGGCTGCGTCTCTTTAGTGATGGTTGCTGGTGATGGCATACCAACTTGAGGCATTACTGCGACCAATGCAACCCTGTAATGTGTGGGGAGCCCGGCATTCACTTAACAACAACACCAAAGGAAACAGGAAAAGAGCATAAAGCCGGGGTCCCTAAATTTGTTCCTGGAGAGCCTCAACACCCTTGCCTGTAAATTTCTTGTCTACCTAGTGAAACCTTGATTAGTTGGTTCAGGTGTGTTTGATTGGGGTTTGCTGACTCCTGGTTCTAAAGAGACAGGGCAACTATAATTGAAGTCATGATGGCCGCCGAGTCTGCTGGTGTGATCTGTCCAACTAAGAGAATAGCACCCTGGATCTCAGATCCAGGTCATAAAAGCTCATAAGCGTCTGCTGGGAGGACCACCACTAGGGACTGCTACTGAAATGAAAATAGTTTATTTAGTTAAAAGTTTTTTGTTTTTTTTAGCGTCGACCATGAAGACATCGTGTATTCTGATTGAAGTGGAAAAACTGGAGAGCCCAGACTCTGACTCATCCCCACTGAACACCTTGATGAATAACTGAAACACCGACTGCACCCCTGACTTTCTCATCCAGCGTTTGTGTCTGATCTCGCTAATACTATTGTGGCTGAATGAACACAGATCCCCACAGCCACACAACACAATCGAGTGGAAAGCATTTTTCAGAGATGTGAAGGTTATTCTAGGAGTAAAACTGAGACTACATGTGCAGTAGGATGTTCCCATCACTTTTTTTTTTTTTAAATGTAAATTTCTTATTCCTAATTAAGGTGTCTTATTTTTAATCCTCATGTCTCCTCCATATTTTTTTATCTAGATAATCACAGTTTTGGTTAATTCAGCACAGCCATAACAATTTATGGAAAACACTTAAGATATAGACAATAGACATCATTTATGACTAATATTGCACTATAAGTGTTAAGGTAAATATGTTCTACAGGAATAATGAGACTAGGTTAATTAGGTCTGGGGCTTAAAAATATTAATAGCATCATTTCTCAAGGGTTAAAGCCAGTTTTACTATATAAACTCTGCAGTATTCAGTGGCTTGTGACCTGCCCTTTTCTTGGTTTATTTGTAATATTTAAAAAAAAAATTAACATAAGCACACAGTTCTGATTTTTTTTACACCCCCAGCCACCTAATTGTAACATGGTGATAATTATTATAATCACCCCGTGTAAGAGGCTTTCCTCCCTTCGCAGCATGGCTAATGAGAGCGCTAGGCTTGTTATCGACTTGCTTTTCTAGCTAAAAGTCCTAAAATAACGTTTAAATAAAAGGTCACTTGTATTAATTTGCATGTGTGTTGGACACACCGACAGCGAGGTCTAGTGGACTAATAGAGGGAGCAAACGCCATACCCACTGCAGCATCTGGCTGTCACATGACCCGGTGTAGAGTTAGTGTAAGAACCTATACAATTTAAAAAAAAAATCTTGATTATGCAGTGAAAGATTAAAGCACAATAGAAAATATAAACTGGCTGTATGTTTACTTTTCATGCTTTTATGCTTTGTTTGGGCTTTAAATCATATCGGACCTTAAGTAAAAGTAATTGAAGCAGTTTTTACACTGTGAGTAACCGATGGGGTCTTATCATTTTTAACTCCAGGTAAAGGAATGTTTCACACTTTAGTCACAGGGTTAGCACAGTTTTTGACCTGAGGTTATCAGAGCCTTTCGCAAACAGGACTAACATTGTGTTTAGGTGTTATTACCATATCGGAATCACAAATGTGTACAGTGTTAGTGTATAATCTGGGATGGGCATTTGGTCAGATGCTGCTTTTTAACTGTTCTTATTTATCTGCAAAAGAGCACCAATCAAAGCATTTACCATTTAGCAAACGTTCTTATTTATAACAACTTACATTTTACCTTATTTACACAACTGAGCAATCGGGGGTTAAGGGCCTTGCTCGGAGACCCAGATGCAGTAGCGTGGTGGTGCTGGAAATTAAACTCGGAATTTTCCAGTTAGCAGTCCAACACCTTAGCCACTGTGTTACCACCCCCCACAATAAAACCCATATTCCACAATGAAACACTATTCAGTCCTTCCAAGATTAGAATTACTAAGTGATTCATTTTGCAGTGCAAAGTATTATTACACATTAGCGTATTATTTCAATATCTTCAAAATTAGTAACAAGGAAGTGTGTTTGCTGTACAATTATTACAAAAATTGGACAACTGACAAAAATGATTGTGCTTTGTTTCGTTCTTTCCTTCCTTCCTTCCTTCCTTTCTTTCTTCCCCTGTTCCTTTTTTTCTTCCTTCCTTTCTTTCAAAATGTGACTAATCCAGTCCCAGTCTGACAGGATGACCTCTGGCGCAGTGTATTCTGTAGTCATAAGCAGAGCTCCATCGTGTTTGTGCGCCGTTAGGCAGCGCGTACCACAGCCTGATTTTGATGCAGCGCGCACGCTTCTTGGTGAAAGGGATAAATTGTAGTCTTTTATGATCAGCTAATTACAGAGGACATCAGTGCAGCACCAATAAATATTTGAGTAACTGTGCAGTGCCGTGCTCTGCAGTCTTTTGAGAAGTGTGGAGACGTTCTATGCACATGCTGATCTGCTGTCACATGGTTCTAAAAGGGTACCATCACTGTCTTTAGTGTGATTTAGCAGCGACCAACTCCGCATGCTGATTAGGGCTGATTGTAGAGAGGTGTTGGGATTTACCAAAAGTTTCAAAACTGAAAAAAAGCGCAGTGCTAGAGTTATCAAACCAATTGCACAATTATGGAAAGCCAAACATTCCAAAAATGGCATTGTTAAAATGCATGAAATCTAGGAAAAGACACTTTTTACTGCATTTTAAAAGCTGTTTCTAAACGATGCACCAATGCGTTTAGAGCGTCTCTCTCTGTGGCCCAGGATGACACAAAATACTGCATTGTGCATGTTGATGGTGGGTTTCATACTGTCGTCCTGTGAAACTGGTATATGTTATCTATAATTTATTTGTGTTAAAAGAACCTACACATTTATTAGTTTTCGTTTGTGATAAACTTTGAGGCATCTGTGTGTGTATATATATATATATATATATATATATATATATATATATATATATATATATATATATATTTTTTTTTTTTTTTTTTTTTGTAGCCGGATTGCACGAACATTGAAAGCAATTGAATCTCGATTTGCAGCTTGCTGCGTCGGACGCAAAGCAAAGAATCTCAAATCAAGCTTACACACATGCCCAAAGACTGTTTTACATTTGGGGCAGGAGAACTGAAAAACAGAACAAGTGAAAGTAAATGAGAAAGTGAAACAAGTACGCAAGAAGTACCTACTACTCCATCCCAAATTTTCAGTGTACAAAGTGCGTACACTGTACTATCCCATGGAGCCACAGGAAAGACAACGTCACATGTGGTAGTGTCCAAAAGAGTTTTAAGTAGCTTTACGTGTTAAAATGCACATGTTTAACATCATTACATTTAAACATTGTCCAACCTTAATTTCATGCTGCTCTGTCATGTAACATTAACAAAAAGACGATATACCAGTGATTTGCCGTGCTATGGTAACCGGGCTCTCAGTGGGGACTTACCTGACTGATACACCTCTTAGTACCACCATCACTTTGCAATTATACATCAATACTATACAAAATTGCATTATAACAAGACGTGGCATTACAGAGAGAGGGTAAGATTGTACGTATTGAGGGTGAAAACCCAGTTCTCAGTTCAAAATTAATATTTATCTAATAGCATGATACATTAAATAAAATACATCATATATTTAAAGGCTGTAAGCCAACGTTACCGTTCGTAGACACCAGTCTGGAAATAGTGAACAAACTCTTTCCCTGGCTGAGACAAGCTAGTCAGCTTTGGGGTTAGCAGACCTCTCCTCTTCTCACGATGTCTAACTTTTCTGGAAAAGTCGGTGTTGAAAATTTTTGTATGCAAGACTAAGTCAGTTTCTCCTCCTGCGTCAGCCATTGTGGGCGTTAAAAAACCAATTGTATTTGTGAGTTTTGCTAGTCGAACTTGGCTGTAACAGTGCGCTGTAACTTGCGCTGATCGACCAATCAGCCCAAAGATGGAAATTATTGTGGGACTGACTGGCCCTGGTAGGCAAATTTGAAATCTGATAGGTTGAAGAAACAACCCAGTTGCTAATATAGTTTGTTACATGAGCAGCCCTACTAATTCTTAAAACTTAGATTAGATTAACATGGCAGCACACAGAGGCCGAAATCTGATTGGTTAGAAAAAAAATCTAACATACACGTACTGGAAGCAGTGCAGCAAGAGTAATGCTATGAAATGGAGGAAACAGACTTAAATTAATACAATTTAATAAAACAAATATTTGAATTTAGGTTGTAAATGCAGGTCAGCTTCTGAGCAGAGAAGGCCTTGCTGGCCCTGACTGCACACCACTGCGATACTATGTCCGAATTTCGTATATACTACTCGTAACTATAAGAATGTACTTATGTAACGGATGGGAAGTATGTACTTACTGAAATGTAGTATGTGATTTCAGATGGGGCTGCTGATTTTATCATTGATTTAAAATCTGCTGTTTTTTAACAAAACATCTGTCTCTGTATTTTAATGCTGTCCAGTTTAAAGCTTTGGAATTGATCCAGGCAACAAATTTGCTTTTGAGCACTCAAACACACGGCTTCAACCCACACGCTGTGCTGTTATTTCCCTTTCTGTAAAAAAAAGAAAATGCTGCTGTTCATTTTTTTTTATTGCCCCGAGCTCAGAAATGAACGCGTTTGAACCCTACACCGGGTGCAAGTGTTTGTCTGAGAAATTTCATAGAGAAGAATATTAAAAAAGACTGACCTTCAGTTGTATGTATAGAATATGCTGTAATTCTGATGTTAATCTGATTCAGAATTTTTCCTGTTATACATGGAAAAAGTAGAGCTCGTAAAATGATTTTACCTGAAATGATCACATCAGTAAATTGATTTGATAAAATACAGCAACAAGCTCAAACCTGAGCTCAGAAACAAACTAACAAAAATTAAGAATGAGAGAAATGAAAGTCATGCTGGATAAGGGCGTCTGCCATGTGCGTGAAATAGAAATGTTTCAAATAAGTTTTAAGTGGAAAAAAAATACATTTTGTGGATTAAATGTAATAATTTTATGGTAACTATAATACATTTGCTTGAAAAACAATTCTTTAACCATTCACTCGATGTAAAGACCTCTAAGTGTGTATCCAAACACTTTATAGAGGCAGTAGTGGCTCAAATTATTAAGACGCTGAGGTGTTGATTGAAAGACCGGAAAGACCTGGGTTCAGTGTTGGGTTCTTAAGCAAGATCCATAACCTTTCCTGCTCCATGGGCGCTGTATTATAGCCGTCCCTGCGCTCTGACCCCGACTTTAGGGGCAGTTATGGCTCAAATCGTTAATGATCTGGAGACCAGGAAGACCTGGGTTCAAGCCCCACCACCATCTGAAGATAATCTGAAGACCAGGACCACCTGTGTTCAACCTGGGTCCTTGAGCAAGACCTTAACCCTTTCTGCTCCAGGGGCGCTGTATCATCGCTACCTCTGTGCTCTGACTATAACTTACTAAGATGTACAGATATTGTAAGACTAAAAGCGCTTAAGCCTGGACGAATGGCTGTCGAAGGTCTTCATGTTGCTGAGAGGTTTTAGAGGATAAAGTATTTTCTCCTGCTTTCTAAACGGCACCAGAAAACCTTTTAACACACATACCCCCCAAATCCCTTTCTAATATACTTTCCAAGCAGAGCAATCCTGGAGTGGCTCGGTTTATTATAAACTGCTTTCTCCCTCGATAACTTTCATCCAAAAGAATAAAATCGTCCTTACGCAACATTTTTTTATTTTTTTTTCCGTGGCAGAGAAAGATCAATAAATGCGTTTCTGAGCCTTTCAGAGCGAAAAGAAATTCGTCAACTTTGCATTTTCAACACTAGAGTTAAAAAGCGGCGTGAATCTGCCGACTCGCTCATTATGAACAATACGGGATACAACAACAACTTTGGCAGCTATATACGCCAGAGAGAACTTTCACACAGGAACACAGCGCGTCAGAAAGAAAACTGATATGTAAAAGATCTATTGAGCACTCAGCACTTTTTAAAGCATGTATTAGTCGAGCCTCTACTTATGAGCTAAAGGCAATGCTGCTATTAACGAATTAATCACGGCACAGACTCTTGTAATTACGCTCTTATCATTCCATTTATACTTGCTAGCACGGAGAGAGCGAGCGAACAGGGCGAGCAAATCACTGATTATCTGCATGAGACTGGAGTGGGTGTGACGAGCCACAGCTTTAGGCCGCCTGCAGATTTCTACAGTGTAACTGATGATTAGAGCTGTTTATCTCAGTGTGACTGTCTTTGCCCAAGACTACGATTCTTTATGGTTCTTGTCAGCTGAAGACATATGATGTTATTTTACATCAAAAAGTGTTTAGTTCGCTGTCTGTCTTGCATGCTGATGAGACCGAACTACATTGTTATATTATGCATTACATTATTTATAGTGTTAATATTCATCAGTTATGGCATGTTTTTAATATAACACATTGAAAGAATTTCCACACCTAAATCCTTCGCTAGATTTCTGGCATCCTGCAGATGCCCTCTCGCATTTATCTCATTTGTACACATAAGCATTCGAGGATTAAGGGCCTTGCTTAGGGGCCCAGCGGTGTCAGCTTGGTGATTTGAGGAATTTAACGCATAACTTTCCGATAGGCAGTTCGAAACCTGAGCACAGAAGATGGGTGAAAATCATCACAGAATCCTGTTCAAAATCCAGGCTACAAAAATTACCAGTAATATTGCATGTAAAAAAAAAAAAAAAAGAATCACCATTTGTTTTTATTCATTTTTAGCTACTTGCACTTTCCAGTAAAAAAGGTTTTCAAGTTAGTTTACTTTTTCTATCAATTTACTTTCTATCCGCAGTATCTTAAATTATAGAGAACAAGAAACACGACCCGGCTAACAGAGAAAGCAGAAAGAGTTTTAGTTTCTGTACTAAAACCAGAGAATCTTTCTTAAAAATAATCCAAATCAGCACAGGAAACTTTAGCACATCAACTCCTGACTCTGTTCACATCTATGATACATTTACATTTATCTCATATTTGTTTAACTGATTAGTTATGGGTTCATTGGCAGCCTTATGGGTTCATATTTTAGATATATTTAGTAAGTATTAGGATATATTGTTAATGTAGATAAACTGTTTTAGCCACCAAAAAATGACCATTATTACCATTTTCAACTCTAGAATCATATTTTTGCATGCAAGAACAATTTAAAAACATTAGGAAAAGACAAGCTTGAAATAAGTCGACCCATGCCACCAGTCTGTCAACAAAATAAAATCACAACTTTCGAACTCGTACCGAAGATGTTGTATTGTATTGTGTGTCGACTCTTGCAAAGCAGCAAGCTACAATTTACAAACTCGCTTCGTTTTGGCTTTGCTCATCTGTCCACTGATGTGAACACGTTTTAAATGTCCTCCGAACATACGCGCAACTTAGCAGGCGATCAGTGAAAATTTGTTCAGGGAAAACCTTCACTTCTAATCGGAGGTTCCTCTTTATTAAACAAACAGATTCTACCTTCTACTTGTACGATCATGAAAAACCTGGAAAAGTCATAGAATTTTCTATGTGATGAAAAAGTAAATAATCCTACAAAGATTTGGAAAAAGTGTTGCAAATTTCCATTACAAATTTCTGTATATTTGACTGTATATTTTTTATTGATGGTTTCTTTAATAATTCTTCTAGTTTAACATTGTTGCTTTTAATTTATTTATGATAACTAACTTTCAGGAATTTATTTATGGTAAACATGATTAAAGCCTTTGTAGATTTCTGAGGATGTTTGTTTCCCTGAGCAGGTTAGTAACCCTTGACATATCTTTGCAAAGAGTGTACAATATCGCAGTATGTGTGTTTGATTCTTTCACCTCTGTGGCATGGAAAGCAGTTAGACTTTACTTTTACATTTCTATCAAGATAAGATCAACTCAAAGTTCCTGTAGCTAGCTTTAGTGTATTTTAGAGAAGAATGATGGGTTTGACAGTGGGATGTAGCCTGATATTCTGTGAACCGTCAGTGCTGGATAAATAATGCAGCATAGATGTGATTACAGTTCTGGAGTGAGTGAGTGAGCGAGCGAAATTCAGAGGCAAAAGTGAAGTTTAATATTTCTGGTTATAAAAAAAACCTCATGCTTATTGTACAGCATGTGATTTTTGCTGGTGTTCCTAGGATGCACCAAGCTCAATTAAAAGTAACAAGAAACTGAAATTCAGTAGCATCATGAATGGAAGCTTTTATAAAAAAAAAAAACAAAAAAAAAAAAAAAAAAAAAAAAAAAAAAAAAAAAAAAAAAAAAACAAAAAAAAAAACAAAACTGCAGACTCTAGTGTAAGCATATTGCATGCTGAAAATTTAATGTGCCGAAAATATCCAGCATTTGTTTGGAGCATCGCTTGTAAAATAAACCCCATTTTTACCAAAGCCAGTGTTACGCTATAGAATATATATATGATGCAATTTAGAATATATAGGATAAAATTCTCCCGATGACTTAGCATGTGAACCGATTTATCATTTTCTTTTCCATCAATAATGACAATGATGGTTAATGACAGTTTAGTTGTATTTTAAAAGAATTTGTCCCTGCATAGGTTGTGCTTTTTTTCTAGCTCTAACACGTATAGTAAATGTTACAGCTTGTGGCGCTGAAGCTAATGAGTTAGTTTTGTGTGAACACCAAGTCTTTACTTTGTCATTACTGTCTTGAAATCATTTCAAAAGCTTGTTACCAGACTTGACACTAGCCCAGGGCAATTAAACCGAGAGAGTCTTAGAAGTCAGAAAGTGCCGATGGTTTATTAACGTCTCGCCGCAGAGAGCCTTGCCTCACCTCACCGACGCTCGACAGCAGTCGCTTTCGGCTAACGTGCAGCTCTGTCTCTGTCTCAGACCTCTCTGTCTGCTTCACTCACACAACTGTTATCAGAAGAAAGGAGCCTAATACGTTTAGCTGTTTCTAAGCTGCTAATTACACAGGGAAGGCTTATGATATGTACACACATCCTCGCTAATTCTCTGGGTGAGTGTTGCAAAGCAGAGGAGGACAGCTTGCTTTCACAGAGTGTGAGGAGAGGAACGTCATCCTTGTCTGCTTTTCCTTCTGTCTACTTATTGTTCTCTCATCATAAGCTCATGGGTATATTTACTACATCACACACTCACACAGTGCTTTTAAACTGTCTAAGATATCATTTTACATTACATTTAGCAGACGCTCTTATCCAAAGTGACTTACAACCGAGGGCCTTGCTTAGACGGCCAGTAGCAGCAGTTTGGTGACGCAGGGATTTGAACTCGCAACAATCCAATCATTAGTCCAACATCTACCAGTTATTTAATATAATATAGAGGCCGCAAATGGTCCTTATTATTTAATGTTTTGGGATATGACTTCCAGGTAAATGTTATTTATGAAATATGCCTAAAAATCAATGTTTGACATGCTCTGACATTTGTTTTTATTTTAGCTTTTTATTATCTTATATCGATTAAAAAAGATCTCATTGCACAATATTTATTAAAACTTGTGCTGCAATAATATTGATTTTTATATTACTGTTAAAAAAAAAAAACTTTGCATTTTGTGCATAGATTTTTGTTAGGCATGGAAAATATCATTTATGGCCAAAAGTTTGTGGACTCCTTATCATTATACTTCTAACTCTGTCTACCTTAAACTGTTGCCCCAAAATTGCACAAAGTTATCTAGATAATTTTTTTGTGTTAAATAAATAAATAAATAAATAAACCTGAAATAATCCCATTATGGCAGGAAATCGCATCTAGCGTAAAACAAGTTTTAATATTTCCAAATGCCTTTAATTCAAATTGGATTGGAAGTAAAACAAACACAGTTCATTAATCCTGTTCGCTTAACTTTGTATGAAAGTGTATCCTTTCAAATAAGGAAATATAATTGGATAATAACTGAAAAATTATGCAACCCATGACATACGACATGTGGTAATTTGCAAATGAGTACAAATTGGCATGATTTAATTCAGATCAAATTGTTCAGATTAGCGTTTCACTCAATGCCCGTAAGGAGATAAATTTGCTTTTGTTTCCCATTCACACAAAGCACTTCACGTGGGCTGATGGCAATTCACTGTATTTATAGTCGCATCAAATAGAAGTGATCCTTTATCGAACTCGTAACTGGACATTTTAATGAAACACACTGTCTTATCGAATACTGTTTAACACTGTTTTGCATTTTTATTCCATAGTAATCAAATATAAAAAAAAAAAACCAAACGTATGCAAAACCGATAATTTGTTATACTTTATTAGTAAAAGTCTTACAAAGATCGATGTTATCGATATAGATGTAGATTTTATCAAATGTTTACACTCAAAGCAGTAAATCTCAGACTTGGTTATTTGCCCTTTCCTAAAAGTTTCCTTGTTGGCATGTGACAAGATTTGAGATGTGACGAGAGTCACAAATTTGTAATTATTTAATCCTCTGAATATTTAGAACAAAATTAGGATAAATTTCCACTAATAGACAAAGCTATGGGCATATTGTAAGAAATAAACACTTTCAGTTATTTCATACAGTTTGCCTTTCAGAGCCTGGCTAATGTCCTTTAAAAGGAAAATTGGTGGAAACGGAGCTTCAATGATGCCGGTTTTCCACTGGCTTGTTTTTGTTCTTGAGCTGATGACCTTTTCTCATAGTTATCAAATGCTTGTGTAATGGCTTTTTTCTTGGTTGTTGCAACCCGGAATTGTTGGGCAGTCAACATTAAAAAGTGCTGATATCACAATAAATAAAATAATGAATGTCCCTTTATAGCTGAACCCTATAGGTTGCCAGATTGGGTGTATTACAAATACGTTAGACATCGATGCATTACATGCAAACCTGTATTATAAGTGATTTCAGACATTATTTATCCATCCATCCATCCCTCCATCCATCCCTCCATCCCTCCATTCACAGACTTGTCTGTCTATCAGTCTCTCTCACACAGACAATAAAAAAGCATCCTTATATCTATCAGCTTCACTTTGGTATCCATGGTAACCAGGTGGCTCTGTAACACGCAGGGATATCTCTGTGGGAAGATCATTACACAGACACACACACACCAGGTTTCCACAGTGATGTAACACTGATCGCCCTTTTAACATCAGTCTAATAGAATTTTCAAGTGTGTCTGAAATTATGTACTTGGGTGAGCAACTCATCTGTGTTGGTGTCTCTCTTGTTTGTCACTGAGGTACAGGATGCATCATGATTGTTTATCTTGCAACAAAGTTATAGAAGTTATATAACAAGCAGCAGGTTTCCCCTTTTTCAACGCATCAGGTATCATCTGCCGAAAACAAATTGATACTAAGGGAAGTGGTAGCTCAATGGTTAAGATGTTCTGAAGAGTGTGGGTTCAATTCCCAACACCATCAAGCTGCCACTGCTGGGCTAAAGAGCAACGCCATAAACCCTATACTACTCACACAATCTGTATGAATAACGGGTGTCTGCCAAATGCCAGACATTTATGTCTAGGAATGTAATTGTGATCTGCTCAAAGTGAAGTTTATTTTAGACTGATTCTTATTGCCAAGAAAAATGTTGCCCCAAATGGCGCAGTAGACGAGTTTTGGTGTAGATCAAGGCTGAGCAAATGAGAAATACACTTGTGCCAAGTCTGCTATGTGTACAGTATACACAGCAAGCTGCTCTATTTTTCTTATATTTTTCCTCTAGGTTTCTGATACAATAAGACGAAGACACAATACAAATCCTTGTGGCTGCTCTTGAATTTTGCATGATTTTATTAAGATTTAAAATTCACACAAACGTTCTACCTTATGCTGTTTTTAGTAGCCACCGAATCAGTGTATGACAGTGGAACGTCAATGATTAAAGCAGTCGAGGCCCAGAATCAAGAAGTTGCTGCTCGTGAGTCCCTGAACGGGACCCTTAACATTTTAGCAGTAGTAGCTTATGGTTATAAAACTCTGGGTTCTTTAAGCCTCATCACGATACGAATCTTCAAATAAGTAGTTATTCCAGAAAAGCCAGAAAAAGCGTGTTATATAAACAAACTTTTATAATGAAAAGAACTTCACCTTATTTTATTTAATTTGGTCCTTGATAAATATTGTAAATGAAATATAAACTTGGATTAATTTTACCATAAAATAAATATATAATAATGTTAAAATCTAAAAAAAAAAAATCCACTCAGTCACACATGCAGCGTCTTCGTGGCTTGCAAGATGTTTAAACATAGAGAAAATTGGTGCAAATTGGTAAAAGCAGTGCTGCTGTTCCGTGTACACAGTTTTACATGCAATTATGTATTGAAAGTGAAAGGAAAACGTGAGCGCTTGTTTAAATGGCGATTTCAATCTTAATGATGGTGTCTCCCCGATGCCCCAAAATTGATTACATACAACATAATCACTAGAGATGTGCTAATCGAGACGCTGTATTTGTACTGGCCGTAATTACTGGATCATATATCATAGGAGTTGGGGAAGTATAATACGAATGAATTGTAAAGGGTGAAAACTTTATCGACGCTAAACATGTAAAGCTTGGATTCTTATCTTTCTTGAATCATTTTGCCAGACTGGCAAACACACCAAAAATATAAAAATGCCTTAACTTCAAATCTACTGATCCATTATCAGTAACAGAGCTTATGCATTTATACACAGCTAATCCAACTCAGCGAAGTATGCAGTCTGTTTATATAACACTTTTTATATCAATAAACATCCACTGAATAAAAATATAAGCTAAGAAAAGGTAGCTGAAGGTGCAATTGATTGATGTAATTGTCATTTTCTTCTGATAAAAGCAGCAGCAATAGGATTTTCCCACCCACTGCGAGACTGCAGTAAAGTCTATCCAATTGTCTGGCAAAGGACTGCCTTAGCTGCTTGCCAATAAACCTTTAGCATGCGATGTCATTTGGTATATTCATCCTACAAGTCCCAGAAACTTCTCTGTAGATAAGTGTGTCATAGACCTCAAAAACATGGCGTTTAGACTGTCTTGTCAAAATAAAGATTCTTTTGCCATGACATACTGAGTTATGTGTGTGTCTAGATTTTTTTTTTTCTTTCGAGCGATAGAACATTTGTTGCACTGTTTGAGCTTGATGATTTTGGAAGGTTCAGTAAAGCACAGTGCATCCTAACAAATGTGTTAACAGCATAGAGGGAGAAAAAGATATGATAGTTTATGATATTGGTATCGATATCAGGCATCAAAAAGTGTTATCAAGCCACCCCTTATAATTACCCAGCTATATTTGTTTGAAAATGTGAAGGCATTAAAACATATTTTTCCGATATCCTAATGGGAATGCTGGAGATGCATATCGGTAGCCCGACTGGAGGACACTATAACCCTGGGATGTTGGGGCTCTCGCTTAGACCCTCGCTACACTTAAGTTAGCCATGCCCAATTATTTACATGTCACAGTTTATGCAAAATAAAATTAATCTATTGTGGTAAACAATGCCACTGGGGGCTCCTTAAGCAATACCATCTCTGCTTTAGGGGCATTTTAGGTTAAATTCTAAAAGTTGTTGAATCCTATGTTGTATCCGTCGTTAATCTCTAAATTTTCCACAATACACAAGTCCTAAAAAAAATTATAAGTTACTAATAGTTCTGCTGTTATTAAAAATTCAAGAAACCTCCTCATCCTCTGAAATATTACCTAATACAATGAGTTTTTATCACAAAGGCACCATGGCTTAGGGCTGGATAAATTTTTAAAAAAAAAGAAGAAGAAAAACACTTCCTCCATCATGGCCCTACGCGTTCTTTGTGCAGCTTCCCTGAGGACTGCTTACCAAATAGGAAGATGAAAAAGAATCGAGCGATCCTCATCTTCCTCTTTCTCCTCCTCCACATCTCCTGCCTTTAATATTGCATTCTTTGCGCACGATATAACGCATGGTCAAGTCGCGGTGGGCTGGATTGATAAGATGAGCAGTGTGAAGATGGACAATGAGAGGGGAAATCATAGACGTTAACAGGACTAAAATGGCTGTACTCCTGGGCACTGTGTGTGTGTGTGTGTTTTTTTATGTAACTTAATTACACAAGGCTGTACAGGCATCTCTGTCTCTCTCTGTCTCTCTCTCGCTCACACACCCCCTCCTCTATCCCTTATTTTTGAGAGTGACAGCTGAAAATTATCTAATACAGTTGCCTTGCATTTCGTTTTACACACACAAATGGATTTCTTATACCTCACAGACACTTACGAGGGATGCCCTAACGGTGCTTTATGTAATTAGATAGCGGTTAATCCACTTTTTTTTTTTTTTTTGAACTGAGCAGCTAAATTTGATTCTAGCTCTCACTTAAATTCAGCAGTCCTCACCTATTTAGTGGCTCACTGGGTTCAGTGTGTAATGTTCAGCAGGACCTCTGCCTCTCCACTGCTTTCCCTAATGCCTCGTTTCTGTGCTGCAGTCTGACTTTATGCTGTACATCTTTGAGGTCCTTCTAAACACTGCCGAGGGTTTATCCTATTTCCAATACACGCCTGTGTAAATATATACAAAAACACACACTTTTATTCAGGATTAATTAGATTCAATACAGAAAAAGGTTTTAGGGGATTTACACCGATGAACATGTTCATTGGTTATTTCTGTACTATGTTGCCGCCTCCCACCAGTGCCGGACAGTGTGCGCGAATGGGAATCAGACTGCACTATTTTACTGGAAAACATTCCCTGAACCTGGTTTCGAACCAACCTTAAAACCTTGCAACGTGAGTGGGAATCAATGATGTCAGTGGGCGGAGCTTTTACCAAAGTTTGAGAAGTGGCCATTTTAAAGCCAACAAAGACCGATTAATCAATGTATGTATAAGTCAGTTCATCACTGGTAGTCAGTAGATTGCTTCTTACCATCAGGTTGACAAGGGAACTCTAAGTCAAATTATAAAGTGTTGTAAAAAAAAAAATATATGTATGAGGAGATAGTGAGGAAATGGCGACCCTGGGGTATAACTCATTTACCAACCAAGTGATTCAAACGTTTCAAAAAGTTCCAGCGATTAAAAAAAAAAAAAAAAACATAGCAAAATTATACAGGGATTAAAACAGGAACGATATCAACCAATTTTGGTTACATGTTGGTGACGTAACAAGGTTATATTCCCTGCCAGTACAAATGTGAGCCAACTGAAAATGAGTGTCGGCCTTGGCCAAGCACCGGCTCCCGCACCAGTTTTTGTTGTCAGATATTGAATTTTTTTTTAAGGCTGAGAGTGAAATATAAATATAAACCTTATGTATGAATGTAATTAACGTTTTAAGCATTTAAAAAAAAAAAAATTTATTAATCAGCTGAAAATGGAAATTTTTTTGTAAACATTATCTAATGTACAGTTTATGACGAAGCATTGTCTCGCAAATATTGAAAGAAATATCTTGCAGGACTTACATAATTGCTCGGGCTGGAATACCATAATGTATTTCAATGCTTTTGCTTTATTTCACAATTATAGTTGGGCAAATATGTTGTCTGTCGGGCATCAGGAAGCCAGTATCAGTATGTGGGGTGTTAAAATCGCTGTTTGAATGCGGTGATGGATTTTATGCAATATTTAACAGTGATGCTCCGGATCTGTTGCACACCCATTCCACCGACATCGTCCTTTTAGTCAATACTGTTCACACATGACATGTAAAAATGTTCCGCAGCAAATGTTAAACATGTGATCGAGATACATACACATACAGTGAAGAGAACTGTGAAAATCGCTTAGATCTGGACTAGAACATTCAGTTAGAACCAAATATTTACATTGATTTGATTGATGATTGTAATTTTGTTATTTTGAACAATTGTTATGTGTTTTAAAAATGTTTTGTCTCTTTTACAATCTTCTTCCTCTCCTTTCGTCTGTTCCTTTTTAGGGGTCGCCACAGCGCATCATCTGTCTCCACCTAACCCTATTCTCTACATCCTGTTCACTCACACCCACTAACCTCCTCTTTGGTCTTCCTCTTTACCTTTTGCCTGGTAGCTTTATCTCTTACATCCTCCTACCAATATATTCACTATCCCTCCTCTGTACATGTCCAAACCACCTCAATTTGGCTTCCCTGACTTTCTCCCCAAAACATCTAACATGAGCCGTCCCCCTAATGAATTCGTTCCTAAAACCTGTCCAACCTCATCACTCCCAAAGAAAATCCTCAACATCTTCAACTGAAAATAATGTCTTGTTTTATTTGGGCGACTAAAATCCGAAGTGCGTCCCCGAAAGCCTACCAGGAAATTAAACATTTTGCTAGCCCTTCCTTGTTTTTTCCCCCTAAATAAACAAAGGAAACACAAATGCAACAAGAATACAGCCATTACGATGTATGGTATGTAAACCGCCATAGCTCTAAGGCAATGTTTCTGCAATTGCTTATTGAGAATTAGTTTTTTTCAGTCAGTCTTTATCAGGTTTTTGGACAAAAGCAATCAGACAGCAGCACTTGATATTCCTCTCACACCCCCCTGAGAACACAACAGGCCACAAACCTTTCCGTGGACTTATTTTAAACTTATAAACTATAGGTTTCCTTACTGCTTTTTGTAGATGGAATTTCTTTTTGCTTGGCTTAATTTGAATGGCTGGAAAAGCTAAAATGTTTATTTGAACATAATAAAATAAATAAATAAATAAATAGTAGGGTTATTGGCTTTTAGAATTTTTTGCAAATTAAAGCCCTTGGATAATGTCAGTTCCAAAACTGTTAGCACCCTGATGACTTAAAAATAAATCTTTATTTCTCTTTAGTGGCTTGGTTACTTGAGAAATTAAATTTTAATTAAAAATATTAAAATTCTTTTTTTTGGGTAGAGTTTTTTGGCTTTTTGATCTGTTAAAGCAATAGAGGAAGTGTTGGCTTGGTGGTTTAGGTGTTTGGATAAGATGGTGGGTTTAATTCCCAGCACCACCAAGCTGACACTTCTGAGCCCTTAAGAATGGCCCTTAACCCTAAACTGCTCAATTGGATCAATACATTTTATTTATTTTAAATAAATTTTAGTCACTCAGGAAAGGAAATGATGCCAGAAATGTTGATGAATTTGTAAAACTGATGTGGTTGATTCAGCTTGTAAGACGAAATAATAGCTATTAAAATCTACAGCGAAGAATTGGCTATATAGGTATTGGTATAGATTCAAAAGTTTTGTGAACTAAACAGAGTGTTTCAGTCTAATGGACTATTGTAGATGATTATTGAGTTAATTACCGGATTTTATTTTAAGCTCATAATATTTAATGAAGTATTACATTTTGCATCATTAATATATAAGAATATATTGACTTGGCTGTTGTAAAATCCCTCTGGAATTTAATGCTATGGCTCACTAGGTTATTTATTATTCTTAATATATGTAAGTTTAATGGAATGGAATTATTAGTCAAATAAAAAAAAATATTATAATTGGCAAGATGCTCACACACTCCCGCATTTACACTCGTTTACATCCGCCGTGTGTAGCATCCATAGCGACTGTGTGTTTAATTTAATATAGTATAGGTGGGTTTTTTTTTTTTACTCGAAGATATGTCTATGGTTACGATGGTCAATGTGAGCCGAATAATCCAAACGCTGTGTTATATATCGACCACCAAGAAGGAGAAAAGCTAAACGTTTCGTGCTATATCCACAATTATTCACATCCACACAGGATTTTGTCGCGTAGCTACATGCCTTTATTATGCATGCTAGCTTACGCTAACGCAGTGGTGTAACTTTGATGATAGTTGTGTGTCTGTCTTGGTCTGTCCAGTGTCTTCTGTTATACTTCAGTTACATACAGTGAACCTTTGTCAATCTCAATTTCAAACTGTAAGGAAACGTTATCCTACAGATTCAGAGCACAGCTGGTGTATAAAACAGATTTTCTGTGAATCGTCGCATGTAATCCTGCAATTTAGCAATATTTAAATATGTACGCTAAGAAATAGGCTGCGTTGTGTTTTCTCTCTTCGTTTACACACGCGGTCTGTGTCTCCGGTTATTGAGATGTATTAAGCGAAGTAATCAGTGGTGATAAATACAAATTTTTACAGTTTTATTATATTGTAACAGATTTGCGTCTCTTTATTTTTTATTTACAGTTTTTACTAGGAGATATCTGCTCGGTGTAGCTACAAAGCTGCCAGTAATTTTAGCAGAAAGACGTCACATATACAGTATATCCTGTTATTAACTCCTATTACTACACTTTGAATGACTATAACTACTATTATAATTATTATTAATCTTTAAATATACCTTACTTCCTTTCCGCGTGGGCAGGGAAAAGAAAGTTTAGTAGTATAGTGTAGTTTTTATAACTTTGTATCTTACTGTACATGGTTACGCAATCAATTCACATCCTCTATGTATAAACATCCAGACCAAAACTAGATTACAACTGCTGATGCTGCACAAATATTTCTTCCTGCTCACAGACAAGGCACTAAGACGTCCTCGATTTCTATAATCATTGTCCAACCCAAAATAATCCTGCTTACAGCCGCTGCCTGCACATATTGTCTTCTACCGGTTTATTTTCTCACCGTTTAGAACTTTCACGCTTATGTAAACCACAGCACAAGTCTGGTAAAGAAGGTTAAAAAAAAAAACCCAACCTGTAAATAATGCATGCGCTGTTCCGGCATGTGTCGCAGTTGGCTGTGTCCTGCCCGGTCCGATAGGAAAGACTGGAGGGGAAAAAGAGAGAGGGGAACGGGTCATTAGTAAACTCTAAATTAGTCTGTCCACCCTTCCTTAATCTGCATCTCATTTGCTTTGTCCTTTGTTATGATCAACTCAAGGTTAACACACACACACACACACGGATGTCTCATGTTAGTATTCAGTGTGCATGCTTTCTGCAGCGGTTGTGCAGCAGTGTGTGTATCCTGATGGGCTAGAAAACTAGTAACATGCAGTGTCTTTCACACACAATTACTTTGGGATCTTCTTACAGTGTTCAGTAAATAATGTTTGGAGTAAATCTTCTTCTGGCTGCATAGATCATTAGATTTTTTTTGATGGTATGCGGAAAAAACATCAGGAAACTGCAGTTATGCAATCAAGAAATATAATAAGGCAGCATATTGTTCAACATTTATGCCACAGCGCTGCTAAATTCTCCAATCTGATTGGTCAGCGGTGGTAAGCAATGTTCTTCTATTGCGGCTCTGATCATAATTTTTCAGAGTGACTTACATTTATCTCATTTGTATACAACTGAGCCATAGGAGGTTACAGGCCTTGTTCAGGGGCTCGGGAATGGTAACTTGGTGGTGCTGGGAATCGAACCCACAATCTTCCAGTTTGCAGACCAAAACCCTAACCACCGAGCCACCACTTTCCCACAATTTGTTATGCCCATTGTGTGGATGTATATATGGTTTTACTTTTACCAGCTAAGAACTCAGGAGAAGCTCTTCATCCGGAGTTTTACGTCAACAATCCACAACCCTTTCAGTAACCTGTGTCCTCTCGCTAAATGGTAGCTAGTGTCTTCTGTAGCGGTCATGTTGTGCGTTACATGCCTTGATAAAATAGAGAGAAAACGATGTGTGTGAATAAACTCCAGGCCCTGTCAACACATCATACTAACACCACTTTTCTCTTTATAACGCAATAAGTTTCTCTCCTTGCTGTTCTGTCCACTGGGCACGTTTCCACATTTTCCCGAGGTGGTTTAAAGCCATCACGCTAATTGCATCGTCAGTTTCGGCGCTCCTATCTGTACTCATAGGAGAAATCACACTGCAGTAAAGTGTCTGAAATGTTCCGGCACCACCATCATTTCATCAGAGAAAAAAATAAACTGATCAATGGCCAGTAAACATGTCAGACAAGCCATTAGAGACAACAGATTTTAGCATAGGATTATAGGAATATTATAGGATTTCAAAATTTGTCTCAGACGACCAAATCCTGGCCAGTGTGCACTCTGGTGGTATTTCTTCTATTGAGCAGACAATGTTCTCCAGAGAGACTTAAGAACAGGACTGTAAACAGAAGTGACCAGAAGAACAATACCCCCGGTGTCAGTCCAAACTAGCTGACCTTTTTGCTGATGCTGAACTGCTTCTAATTAACTTCACTTGTAGGAGGTGGATTATATTTATAGGATGGGGATATCAGGTGGGTGCTCATTTCACAGGTCAGAGAACATTCTCACATGTCTCAATGTTTAAAATTTTGTATTGCTGTAGTAGTGTGTATTGTAAAACCCTGTTACTATTATCGTGTACAATTAATAATAATTATAATATTAATAATAATGATAATAATAATAATGGTTTTTGGTACATAGACTTTAATTATCTTTTATGTGCCAATTATGTACCACTCCAGTGCCAAAGAAAGATACATTTTGATCTGCTTTCTCTTCCTAAGAGTCTATTAAGCCCTTTTAGATTAACCAAAGTATTTAACGAAGTGTTTTACCTTAATAGCACGCATGTGTACCCACAACTAAAACCTGCACTCCTTAACCCCGCTAATCATTACCTAATTGCTGATCTTTCCCTAATCACCTACATTTGTTTTCAAAGCCGAGTGCACAGATAGAAAAACTGCTCCCCTGTCTAATCGACCAGTTCTTTCTGTCCTAATGGGAAAATTTTCTCTCTCTTTCTTTTTTTTTATTTTTTTTTTTTTATTATTCGTAACCCTGTTTTGCATATTTCAAATCAACACTTTGCATTTGCTCAATTAATTATTCTAGGACCTGTCACTGCCGGAGCTGCAAATCTCTGAAAAACTTTACTCATCATATGTGTCACCCTGCTCTAGCTGTGCTAGTAGGGATATGTTGACCTTCAAACCTTTCACTTTGATTTAGAATCTGACCTTGAGTTTACAGACAGCTGGTGGAGGAAATGATGATTATACCAGGAAGACATTCACCCTCTCCTCTCTATCAGCTCATTCTCTTGGTCTTTCTAAACCAGGCTCACTAAGTGACAGCGGTATCACCTGCCTCATTTTTGCTGGACGTGAAACTCCAGCCAACTTCTCCATTAACAACTTAGCCCACCTGCGCCACCTCTCTGCATCCTGCCAGCACGGCTCATAGTTTAAAGCTGGAGTTCAGAGTAAAAGCAGCAGCCGCCATGTTGGCTCGGAACTGTAAGTGATGCAGGCGTTTGCTGATGCCTGAGGTTTTTCCGAGGTGGGTTTGCAGTGGCTAATGGGGACAATGATGTATAGCGGTGTCAGAGCAGCCCAAGGGAGGGCTCCAGTGCCAAGCTGGCACACGGAAGGAGAAGAAAGAAGGTGTTAATTGTACTGACAGGTTGACAACATTGCATCGGATGTCTCGAAAGTGTGTTATCTTTATCCTGCAATGTGTAGGCATGTGCAGGAACACCCTATAGGCTCATCCATCTTTATTTCCAGCTGTTAATCTCATTTGCACTTCTGTGGAGGAACAGCACTGCATAGTATATCATTCCCCAGATTTAATTATCCTGATTCAGCTAATTATCAAAGCCCTTCATAAGTTTAATAATACAGTCAATAAGGTGGCTCTCAGTCACAGAGCCATTTTTAATTACAGCTCATTGTTTTGTTTGGGAGAAAGTTCAAACGTTTCGAACTGTGGCCATAATTATCATTGTTTACTTTCTGGAAACATCTACTGGAAATGGCCTTGACCTCCATACTGTTCCAATATCAGTGGAAACTCGAGTATAAATGCCCTACCATATGAAATTTCTCAATAATTATTAGTAGTAGAACACTGTCTAAGTTGCCCATTGTCTGGGAGGAGTTCAGAACTTCAGTGGAAATAAGAGCTGAGCCAGTTTATGTATTTTATGATTTTTTTTTTTCCAGCAAAAGCTGTTTCAAAAGAGTCAACCCATAAAACCAGCATGCGCTAAAAACTGATTTTTGCCGCATTTCTTTTTTTTGCATGATATTTACAGCATTTGGCAGATTCCCTTATCTAGAGCGACTCGCATTTATTTCCTTTTTTTCCTCTACAACTGCAGTTGGGGATTAAAGGTCATGCTCAGGGGCCCAGCGATGGAAACCCAACAGCTTAACAACTGTGGTTTATTGACAGTTTGTGGGTCTATTTATATATTATTTTAACTTCATTTACATGTCTTTTTTTTAATGTTTTAATTGTTAATATAGATTGCTTTTATTTTTGGCTGACTGTAACAGATAATCTGCATTTACATGCTTTGGTTTTAGATCCCAGACCATATTTAATGTCTATGCTAAGGTTCCACTATAGTAATTTAGCTAAGTTAGCCCAAATTACCCGTATGGATACAGTGTAATCGACCAAATATTAATTATTACTATCTAACCACTTTCAAATTTTTTTGTAACTTTCAGTACGGTAATTTAGCAAAATCTCACTGGAGTAAATATAATGTAGCAGGAATAATTTTGAGCATTTGGTTATTAAGACTAGCCCAAAGCTATCATTTGTTTGTTCAGAACCTAATTGTAGAAGGAAACCAACTCTCTATTGTTTCTGCACCTCCTGTACATCGTGTAATAACGAAAATTTGCCCAGGGTGCTTGCAAGAAAACGGAAAACATGCAATAAATAATATAAACTGTTGCTGTTAAAGCCCGAGCTAAATAAACTGCATTAAACTGACTACTTGCATGTTGTCGGCATGACTGACCACATTTATAACATTTTAATCAAATCCTTTAACATCTATTCAATGGGTATCACGACAGAGAATCACACAGCAATGTCTGGAGCTGCTGAAGTTTTGTCGGCAAACTTTTTTCGAAGTAGACACTATAAACACATTCATTGTTTTTACTGCTTTTAACTGAAAGCATTTCACTATCCAGAGTGATTGCCCAAAATGTTATTTTGTAATTGGTATAAGATAATTCCAGGAAATGTTATCACTCGGGAGAAATTTAAGTTTTTATTGCTCTTCATTTGTAGCTAAGCTAATAAAAGTTAACAGACTTGATCACTTACATTTTTCAGACTTCATCTAGCGTAGTATTTGTCTTTTAGATCAGAGGGTTGTGTAGCTAAGCTCACAACCTTCTGATCAGTCTAACAGCTTAATCGCCAATTTACGGCCTTTCAGGAGCGATTTTAATCATTTCGTTTTGTAATTGATTTTAGTCAATTATGTGCATTGTCTGTCTTTTTTTTTTTTTCGGGAGGGGTTGGGTTTAGATCTTACAACCTCTTCTGGTCAGTATAACGTCATCACCAATTTATCACTATTCAGGAGTGAGTGATTTGGTTATTTCAGAGTGCAGGGTTAATTATGTACATTGTCAGTGTTTTTCTCAGGTTTGGGTTTAGATGTCACAACCTTATGGTTAGTCTCAACAACTTAGTCGCAGAGTTACTGCTTTTGTTCTGCTCAGTTTTAGATCTTAAACACAGACTTTTGGAGAGTGAGTTCAGTTATTTTGTGTAGGGTAAATTTTGTTGTGCGTTGTCAGTGTTTTGTGCCTGATTTGGAATTGGATCCACGCAACCTTCTGATTAGTCTAAGATCTTAACCACGAAGTTACCACCTTCTAAAAGCAAGTTTAAATATATATTTTGGATTAATATGTGTTGTCCGTGATTTCATTTGGTTTTGTATTTGATCTCGCAACCTTCTGATCAGACGACAATCTTAACCACCATGTTACAAGTGAGTTTGGTTATTTGATTAGTTTCAGATGCTTGGATTGCTAGATCAAGGTTTGATTCCCAGCACCAACAAATGACCACTGTTGCGCCCCTAAGCAAGAGCCTTAACACCCCGTTGCTCAGTTGTATAAAAAAAGAAATAAATATAAGTCGCTCTGGATGAGGGCAAATTCAGAAATTGTAATGTAAATTTTGTGCATCGTCAGTGATTTCATTGGGTGTATGGGATTTGATCTTACAACCTTCTGATCAGGTAATAATATTAACCCCTGAGTTGCCCTTTTCTAAGAGGGAGTTCAATTATTTTGTGTTGGGTTTTTTATGTACTTATGTTTTTGTTGTAAGCATTTTAAAACTGTGGCATTTTATTGTGTGATTTAATGTGTGATTTTTGCCTGCTGAGGTCAGATTGTCTTTTGGGTTAAAAAAAATAGTCTTCAATCACTCTCTTGAATGTCTGCCAGTAAAAGAGTGCCCACTTTACTCCTGTGCTTGTGCACATCTGCCTATGTGGGTGGGCCTCGCTTCCCTGGCTTTACACTCACATAACCTCTCACACTCTTAAATGATCGATGTTATCTTTTAATAGCACCTCTCTCCTCTAATGTAGTGCAAGCAGCCCTTGAAAAGAGCTCATTTCACTCTTAAGACCTGACCATCCCGCACTTCTTGTCTGTCATCACTTAATTGCCACGTCATGCCCAGTTGGCATGCAGCTTCTAAAGATGCCGTGCCATATGTCATTTATGTCACTAATGGCAAATCAGGCACTTTCACTCACCACTTGCTCAATCTTCTGATTGTAGCGATAAGGAGATTAGGCTATTATGCATGCAAATAAGCACAACTTATGAAAATCGAGAGAACGAGTTATTTATTTTTTTTCCATTACATTGATGAACATAAGTGTGGGAGGCTGGTTAATATTCCACCTGTGTATTTTAAATGCAGTTTATAAGCTCAATTTGCCCAGAAGAAATGCGATGACATGTTTATTCTGCCTGTAGAAAATTACTTTGCTAATATATTTCCAGCATTAGCGTAACTTTGCCGCTTATTTCATTCTCACCGTCTCCCTTCTTTTTCCTTGCCTGTCATCTGAAGCAATGTTACCCGCTTTTGGTTTGCCTTGTACCTAAACACAAATTTGAAGGCTCCGTGTTGCAATTTGAGCTCAACATCGCAATCTTAATAATTGTTAACCTGCACCTTGGGGCAGCCTTTTTTTTTTTTTTTGGGGCCACAAGCAACACTTTTATCATTTATGGGCCCTTGAGCATAACTATTCTTACCCCCCAGACTGAGGAATGCTGTAAAAGTTCTACAGCAACACAATGGCTCATAAAATCAAAGACTGTAAAATGTTTTTCCTTAAAGTGTTTTGCTGTGTAATGTACTTTTTTAAATGTCTCGTACCCTTCTCTAAGAGCCTCTCCTTTTTCCAACTCCTGAATGACTCCCAGCAGGACTTTGATGGTTTCCTGACTGGAGCTGATCATGTTCTCCATGGCTTGCAGCTGTGCTTTTACATCCTTATCCTGTTCCACAGGCACTATCTGCTGGCAAGCCTCAGTATCCTCTTGTAGATTCCCTGTACCTGGTACCGTTCCTGTTCCAGACTCACATGCAGATGGTAAAACGGCAGTAGGGGCAGCGGCAACCGATGCCACCGCTGCTTCCTCCATTGCCTGTATGGGTCGAGCAGAGATCATCCCAGCATGGCATTGCACTTGTGTGGTGCAGCTAGTCCTCGGCAGTGTCTGTGATTGTAAGCCGTTCAGCTGCAAAACCTTTTTGCGCTTGCTGCGTGCCGTCGGACTCTCCAAGCACTCCACCTGTGTTAAGGAGTTCCAGGATATGGGGCTTGTAACTTTGGAGCTAGAGTTGGGCAGTGTACTGCCAGCTCTGTCCTCAGAATTTATTATTTGCCATTTTCCTGAGCGGTCCAGTGACTCAGAGTCCCTTTGGAAGCTTTTTCGATGTTTGCTCTTCATTGTACAAATCTGGTAATTTGATTGGTCCTCTGAGGGACAGGGTAACAGTATCCTGTTTGTACACTCTGCAGCATGGGAGTGGTGCTCGATGGTTGCTATGCACTCATTAGTGTGCATCAAAGCTTTGGTCTTTTGTACTGCATGAGATGATGTCTCTTCCTTCCCCCCCTCAGCCGCTTTGGCCCTCTTAACATCTATAACAAATCCATTATCCTGGTCCTTGTAGCTCTCTGCTGTAGCCGCATGTTTTACACTTTGCCCCTTTTTCCTTTCCATTGGGAAAGTCTGGTAGCGCTTCTTCAGGTCTGGCGAGGTCTGAACACCAGTGCTTTTAGTCACATTGGGTATGGATCTCCGAGCCGGAACGGTCATGTACTTGCGGTATGCCACTTTGTACGTGACTGACTTTGCTCCTCGTGCTGCAGCCGCCTGCTCGCTCTGGGCCTCACAGATGTCCTTGAACCGTACCTGCAAGGCTTTGTTGCGCTTGCGCACCTGCCGACTCCCGTCCGGCGGTCCTTTCACCTCCAGGGCCATAGAGGGGGCTGCCTCAGAGTCTGATTCAGAATTGGTGAGCATGCATTTACCAATCTCTTTGCTCACCATGGTTCCTGCCAAAGAAAAAACACAAAACAGAAATGAATCCTAAGTAGTTGAATAAATTACAAATTATCTCATTTCTCAATCCTCCAGCCCCGCTATCCATTCCACTCATAATGCCCGCATTAATATCAAGGGCATCAATCGAGTTGTCTGTCTGTGACTTAGCCATTGACTTTCAATGAAATCGCTTGATCCGCTTGCATATTAAGAGAATAATTAGATGCCCTGCTGCAAACTAAAATTTGAGAGACAAGTTGCTCAGAAATCAAACATTTTCATCAGGACTTTATTTTGCATGCTAATACCATTAAGATATTCGAATATTAGAAGGTAAAACAACTTAAAATAAAGAAATATTTATCTTAGGAAACTGCACAAAAAGTTGAAGCAGTTCTTGCTCTTTTAATGACAAGTTCTTTATGCTTTTTAGTGCATTGAACAAAGATTTATGTCTCGGTCTGAAATCACATACTTTTGCGCTTTATATATACGAAAGCAGAGGGAATTAGTATGTCAGACGCCTTGGTATGTGATAAACTGTATCCAAAACTTAATACTTCCGCCCGGATCAATACTTTACTATCTCATAAGCCCGCGGTAAAGACGACTTGCGAAAATAGTGAAATGTGATGACACGGCACTTTTCAAGTAGGGCAGCACAATATATTGTTTCAGCATCGACATGGCAATGTTTGCAATAGTTATACTGCAGGATGTGTACTGTGTAGTGGGGATTGTATTTAACTGCACCATGGTTCAGAACATATGTGATTTGTACATTAATTGCAAAGTTTAATTATAGAGTTTGCACATTGTTTCAAGTTCTGTTACTGTATAAACATTTCAAATTTGAGGTTATAACATTAAGGAGCAAGAAACAATCACTTTCATAGCTTCAACAAAGACTAATTGCACTTAATTTATATGATTAAGACTATTCAGTGTGATTTTACATTTAATTATTTAATTTGTGTATCTGAATCTCCAGAGAAGCAAATCACCGTTTATTTCATTAACGTCTTTGTTCTATTGTATTTATTTGATTATAATTTGTGTATAATATTTTACGCAGATGCACTACATTACAAAATCACCCCAGTCATTCTAAAATAATAAATTCTTTACCAAAAGAGCTTTTTATATTATCATATTGCAATAAATATTGCAGAAAAACAAAATATCACATAGTCAGGTATTTTTTCAATATTGTACAGCTTTATTTTCCTATGTAAATTAGTACTTCAAATTCATGTTTCTGTGAAGACAGGGGACACGTGACAAAATGGAAATGTCATACAATCTATAAATATAGAACATACATTAACTTTAGTGAGTTATTTTAGACAGAGTTTATCATTTGTTAAAGGTTGGGAAAACGGGGACATGGATGTGGAAAATCATGTCTGTGGGTTTAGCTCAGTGATTTAAGTGTTGGACTGCTATTTGATAACCTCATAGGTTCTGTTTCCAGCACCACCAAGCTGCCATTGCTGGGCCCCCGAGTAAGGTTGGTAACCCTTTACTGCTCAGATGGATAATAAATTAATGTATGTCTATCTGTATAACGGCTTTTTACAAATAACAGAAATGTAAATATAAATAGCATTAACAGCTTGTAGCTCAAAGTCAAGACAGGCAGAACCGTACACAAAGCCATGAACTGGACAAGGTGTCAAAAACCTATTAAAGTAAAATGAACCAAGATAAAAGTTATCTTAATTAATGCCTTAATAAAGGTGTAAATTGTTTTAAACCTGTTTTAACTTATTATTATTTACATTCTAACGAATTCATTGTAAAACCATGCCATGCCTGCTAATGAGCTTCAGCTAGAAAACACACTAAAATATGCAGAATAGTGGCACTTGCAGGCATGATTGTAAAACGCTACTGGTGACAAGTGGGCACATATTTGTGCACTTTGAGATAATGCATTCCTGGAGCGGTCAGTGCTGGACCAGGGCTTATTGCATTTTCAATGAATGCAAGAAAACCAAGCCTTCGAACATTAGCAAGCTAAAATGCTGCCCAAATTTGTTTTTTTAATTATTTATTTAGTATTGTTTATAAAAATATTATGCAGCTGAGATTAATTTTGGCTTACTTGTAATGATTTTTAGATGGTCTCACTCTAATTGGTCTTATTTCCCGCTCGGTCTTTAGCTGTTTTAACCTGGACCTAAAGGTAATCAGGACCAATTTATGATGGAGTTAAAAATTTAATTGGGGAAAATGTGGAAATTTTGGGGAAAAATGCCTCAACTCTTTAGGGGACACAAAGCTGACTAGGAATACACACACACACACACACACACACACACACACAAAATACACAACCCCAACTTTTTTTTTAATATATAAATTCTTGGTTGATAGAAATACTATATCAGACAAGTCTAATCTTTCAAGAATGCTAAGACAAGTCAATATAGAAATGTCCTGAGACCAGACTTGAGTTTAGGATCTCACATTTGTTACTGTAAAAACCTCTTCTTTGCAAGCTCAGTACTCTGATTGGTTGGTTTGTACTAGGTTTTTTTAGACACAAAAACACCTACAGATGTACCTTTACCTTTTGGTGTGGTAAATTGTACATTTCCTGTTTTGTTCTGGCCAAAGTTAGACCATTCTGTGCTTCTAAAAATGTCCTTTTCCCCCCTGCCCATAGTGCTGTCTCAGTTTAGACCTTTGCTCCTGCAACAAGACACATTTCCATTTATCTGCCACTTATCTGCCCCATTGCCCCACACACACACACACTCTAAACTTGATGCTGAATCTATCGCTGATCGAGACAAAAAGTCTACTGCATGCATAAACCCTCACACAGCATCTTCACATCATCTTTAAATGGAAACACTCTCCAGCTTCTCCTGTGGATTGTAATTTACTTGATGTTGGAAAGGTAGCATTTTATGGCTTTGTGGAGGTGCAGAGCCAATAGCGTGGACTCTAAACCAGATGGGGTTCTTCTTTCTTCGCACAGTAATTTCGCAAGTGAAACATAAACATTTACCTGTTCCTGATAATTAGTACATAAAGCAGCCTGAAAACAACCGGTGTATGTGTGTGTGTATGTGTGTATGTATGTGTGTGTGTGTGTATGTTGGGGAAGTGGTGGCTCATGGTTAAGGTGTTGGATTACCAACCCGAAGGTTGTGGGTTCGATTCCCAGCTCCACCAAGCCACCCACTGTTGAGCCCCTGAGCAAGGCCCTTAACCCCAATTGCTCAGTTGGTATAACAAGGGATATTGTAAGTCGCTCTGGATAAGGGCGTCTGCCAAATGCTGCAAATGTAAATGTATGTATGTGTGTTGTATGTGTGTATATATATATATATATATATATATATATATATATATATATATATATATATATATATATATATATATTCCACATAGAGGCTATTAAAAAAAAGCCCAGAAATGTTTTTTTGGTTTGATTTTTTGCATGAAAAGATAAATGCAAAAAAAGTTTATATTAACTGCATTTGGCAGACGCAAGCATCCAAAGCAACTTGCAGTTCCCAGTTTTATTTCCTGGTATTATCATATATATCATAGCACATTTTGCATTGCATTTAAGTTTTAGAAATGCAACAATATTGATTGACAGTAATTCTTGTTACCCAGATAACAACTACTTCCAGTTAAGCCTTCTATTAGAATTTTTTGCAAGCCATTTCCTGCTTGAAGCCGCATAAAGAAGGAAACATTGCAAAAACAATTTGGAGGACCCTAAAAAAACAACAACAAAAGACTCTGGGCAGCTTGGCCATAAAAAACAGCTGGACTCACCGACAACCTCCAGAGGGCATGGGTGAAAATATTACAATCTGCTGGTGGAAAGGAAAAATGACAAGAACAAAAATATTGAGGCCATACCACAGGGTTTAACCAATCAGCAGTTAGAATCAGAAGGCCAGATTAGAAAGCACAAAAAGTACAGAGATGAGAGAGGTTATGGAAGCATGATTTCAAGCTAAAAATTATGGTAGTGCAAAATGTGGAAAAAAGGATTATTTAAGGGGTCCCCGAACATTATTCTGTGAGGGTCACATAATTGATTCTTTCATTAATGAGGGGTGGGTCGGTGTGTGACAGAAAATAAAATGGGCTGAAGTGCCACCCAGTATAATTTTAAAGATTTATTGATATTAAATGTATTTATTTAGTTTCCTAATGATTCGTTTATTATTCTGTTATGACTGTACAGAAAAAATAAGCATTACTTTTCAAGAGATATGTAGTATATTAAAAAAAAAATAATGACACATGAGACATGAGACGCTCACTTTATTTCTAAACAAAAAAAGAGTCCCTTGTTCACACTGAATCAATATTTTTCTTTCTCAGCAGTTTGATCATTTTGGTGTCTCTTTGAATCTTCTTGCTGGCTGGCATACAGTAACACCTGATCATCATTACTTATGTTCATTGTTGGTAAATGAATCCAATAAATAATTGGCTATTTTTATTATTAAGGAAATTATTAGCAAACCCAGATATGCAATATATAAAATGTATATTCACCAGAATTCTGACTTCCGGTTTTCGCCGGTAAACTATTAATAACTCCGCTTCAGTCATGTTTTTCACAACATCAGTCATTGTTTCAGCCTAGACTATCATTACTGTGTACTTATTTTCCTGGGTTTCTATTTCTGTGTACTGACGTTTGTCTGTCTGATTTTTGCTGCCTGCACGGAACCTGTGCATTGTTCAAAGCGATGGCCATAATGGGGTAGATCTGAACCCCTGATCGAAATCTTCTCAAAATGTTTGCCCACCAAAATAGGAGGGTTTAATTCCACGCTGCTAACACCATGCTGCCACTGCTGGGCTCCTGGGCAGGACCTTTAACCCCTTAACTGCTTAGTGGAAAAGACAAATAAGATGAATGTAATGTTGGAAAGCTGAATGTAATGAAATGTAGGTGTAAACACCAGGAAATGAAAATTTAAATCCTAAGATTTAGTCTTAAATCCGCTTCAAACCCTAATCTCCTCGGTGTACAGCACAAACAAATCAATGTCTTTTTGTTGTTTTAAGAGTTCCAGCATGGGCTGTGTAGAACTCTGGTTACTTGACGCAGTAAAGAGGAGAAGATTGTAGTTTATTAACATTACCACTTGCAGCTTGTTAGTTGGTGTCAGATTATAAAATTAATTGGATGACCATGTTTCTTCGATGTGTATATTTGGCTACAGTTAAGTAGATATACTTTTTTTTACCACATGCTGTTATAAGCCCTATTTGGGTGGGACTAGTTTTTCAGAACAATAAACAATTTTTTATCAGTCGTCGTCTATGATTTCATATATGGATTGGAACAGGATTAACATCTCCGAGGTAGGAGTGTGTTTTTTCTATGTGGCAGTGCAGAAGAGCAAATGTTCAAACATACATATTTAATGTTTTGTAGAATTTTATAGAAATGGGTTATATAACATTTTAATTCATTTAATGTGCACGTGGGGGGCAGCATGGTAGCTTGGTGGTTAGCCCTTTTGCCTCGGAGTAAGGAGGGTTCAGGTTTGTATCCCCTGCAGAGGTCTTTCTGGGTGGATTTTGCATGTTCTCCCGGTGTTGTGTTGGATGTGTTAGGTTGATTGTTGATTCTAAATGTCTGTATGTGTCCCTGCGATTGACTGGCGGACCTGTTCAGGGTGACCGCTGGCTTTCACCTGAGACTCCAGCAGATCCCCATGAGCCTGATTATGAATAAGTGGGTATAGACAATGGATGGATGGATGGATGGATGGATAGATAGATGGATGGATGGATGGATGGATGGATGGATGGATGGATGGATGGATGATTTATACGTTATGTAATTGAGTGCAGAAATGAAAGTAATCTGGTCTGACACTGATATTACGGTAGAAGGTCTTACGTGATTTGGCTCTTCTTGCTAAATTTTTTATTTCTTTGCACGGTACTAAACAAACACTTCTACATCTATTATTAGTACAAACAATGCAGAAACCTAAACACCAGTGAGCCTGCCGAAGATTGTTGGGAAGGTCGAGTTGACCAAAAAAAGGTCGAGTTGACCAAAAAATCAAAGGAAAAAACAGAGTCTCTGTTAGGAAAAATACCGACTGGCCAATTCGGACAGGATTAAGTACGTCTGTGAAACAGAAATTTCTCAAATGTCCCCCTGTAAAACTAGTCCTGTCCAATTAGGGCTTAACTCTGATGCTATGCGTACCATGTTGATTTGATAAACAGGAATTAAGTTCATAGTTGAGTATCGTAGGTTGACCAGTAGTCATTTCATTTTAAAGAAGCATTTTGGATTTTTATAGTTTTAATATTAGTCTAACAAGTTTTGTCCTTGGCACCGGTGTTATGATATACTGTATCAACAAGTGAACAGTCCAGCTTGAAGGACAAATGGACAAGATCTGTAGACAAATTTACAAAGATTATAAATCAACCAAATAAAAGACATTTAGATGATCGGGTCCAGTGTCTCCAAAGCAGTGGAGTGTTTCTTGTTTGCAGTGTTTCTTAATGCCTACCAAAATTAGTCCAAAGAAGGGCACCTCTTCATCGCTAAAAGCACCTCTAATGGACATGAGAACCGTGTGCACTTTCTTTACCTGGGTAAAAACATGATACCAGTATAAACTATAAACAGACAGCAGCCTTATGAGGCAGAGCAAAGGTCTGATGGAAACCCTTGGGTCCTGACATCTATAGGGATGGCAAGTTGACCCGTACCACCTACCTAAACATTCTTGCAGACTAAGTGCATCCCTTTCAGCAGCACTGCAAAAAAAAAAACAGAACGTCTTGGCCTGCAAATTCCCCAGATCTCAATCCAATCACATATCTGTGCTGGATAAACAGGTTTGATCCACGGGGTCTTCACCTCACATCTTACAGAACTCCAACAATCTGCTGCCAAGGTTTTGTTGCCAGATTTCACTTCACTTCAGCTTCAGAAGTCGTTCTGTCAGGACAATCTCGATATTAGGTAGGAGGACTGAACGAATGGTTTATTTACCAATACATCAGATAAATCATTTATCATTTCATTCATTATATATTTAAAAATACAAATAAAAATTATTTCCTGAAAATGTCCAAGCTGTTTTTTTTTAATACTACTTCCTTTTAATTGTCTGCAGGTCACAGCTCAACGCTTGAAATCACAAAAAAACTCGGTGCTTTTTTTGTTAAGCTGAACTTTCACAAACTTTTGTACTTTTTAAAGCACTGTAGTCTGATAAATAAAACGCCGTCGGCAGTCCAGTTTAAAAATGGGCTGCATTCCGAAACACCTTGCAGCCAAATCCCCCAGGACGGCATGTACAAATATGCAGCCGAGGTTAAGAGGAAAATTCCAGTGAGTGTAAAACACACACACACACACACACTATTAAAACTCTTCTTTGTAGTGTTTGACTTCGCAGCTGGTTTGTGTAGGATTTGTGTGAATCAATAAGCTAGGCTTGATATGCTGGGAAAAAACCTGACGATCTTAATGGGGAAGTTTAAGCAAAATAATTACAGTCTCTGAAGATCTTTAGCTAGAAAAAAAACTGCTAAACACGCCTGTATCACAAAAACACACTCTAGAGGCTTTGAAGACAGCTGGGCCCAGTCTATGATTAGTAATAATTAGCACGGTTCAAGCCAAACCATGATTAATTGCTATAAAAAAAAACTTAATGAATTAGCATTTATTTATTTCACTGATGAAAAAGAAAAATTATTGAATTAAACACCAAATTCGCCAAACAATTAAATTAAATTATCATTATGTAAATTAAAATAAAACATTAAAAATAGATCGTACCAATTTTTACTACTAATAAGAGAAAAACTGATTATTGTTCTAAATTTATCCATAAATAAATACATTTTTTCACACCATAGAAAATTGACTGTCCTACCCGGAGCTGAACTTCACCAAACTTCTTTAGGATGAACTGGAACACCGAATGCACCCCAGACCTCCTCACATCACATTTAGATTTACAGTATTTGGTAGACGTCCTTATCCAGAGCGACTTACATTTATGTCTTTCATATAACTGAGCAATTGAGGGTTGAGGGCTTTGCTCAAGGGCCCAGCAGTGGCAACTTGGTGGTGCTGGGAATCCAACCCCGATCTTCCAGGTATCAATCTAACACCTTAACCACTGCGCTTCCACTTCCGCTAAACATTAATGTCTGATCTTTTAAAAAAGCTATTATGGATGAATGAGCAAATTTCCACAGCCACAATACACATTCCAAAAAAAAAAATTCCAGATGTTTTTGGACCAGTCTTTAAACATCGGGGTACATTAGCTATAACATGGCTGCCGAGGTGACCAAAAAGATTCACATATAAGTATTTTTTGGCATTAATGGCTTTACTTTAATGGCTTTTCGGCTTTACTGTCATGTTCTTGAATAAAATCCTTGTACATTGGTGTCCCTACCCCTTTTAACGTTTTTTTTTAAGAACCATGGGGAAGGGGGAGGAGTTATAAAATAGAATTGGGATTTGTGCCTTAGTCTCTGTTTGCTGTTAGAACAGCATTAAGTTTTCATGGAAGACATTCCACTAGAAGTTACAGCTAAGGTTATGAGGATTTGTGTTCAGGTGTCCGAATTCTTTATTTTCCTGTACAGCGTTTTTCCAAGTCGGCTCTGCTAATGCAAAAATGGGCTACAGTGAGCTTTCTTCTTTATTTTTGGTAAAACTAGTAAACACATTAATAAAATATTCATCTTAGAATCCTTTTTCAGCAAAAAATATATCACCAAAATCTCCTATTTTAGTCTGAAATAAGATAAACGAACGACCGGAGTCGAAAAAAGAGTTTTCAGTTTCTTTTTAAGTAACAACAAAAAACTGTGTTTTTTAGGAGATTTTCAAGAAACATGTGCGGTCGTTAAGAGAACAATAGCCGTTTAATCACACACGAGCTGTAGATTTAAAACCACTTACGCGTTGTTCTTCCCTATGCCGCCTTTGCTGACACGGTTAAGTGCCCTGCGTCATGCTTGCATAAAAGCGTGTGGGCTTTAGTCCAAAATATCAATACATGGTCAAGATCATTTAATGTGCTCTGAAAGGTTGGCTCGGTTCTGTGCTGTGCCGAGTGAAGGCTTTAAAATGATAGGTATGAAAAGTTAAAAAGAAATAAAGAAATAAAATATTCCAATCCCGACCTCTTTTAGTGGAATGCCGCAGAGAGAGAGAAAGCGAGGAGGTGAAGATCGATGAATTTAGAGAGAAAGTGCAGAATCGGCTTCTGTAAAAAGCTGAACTTTACACCCACATCAAGCACCAGAGTCTGATGGAGCTAAAATATACAGAGCGCTTCTGAAGTAAAAGATGAGAAATTACAAGATAAACCTTTTAGCATTAGTCTAAAAAGCATCAAACCAAATGTCTAAATTTACTTTATATGCCATCTACTATATATGCCATAGAAGACATTTTCAACAGCAAAATTGACTTTAAAAGGGTAAAAGTGCCATGAAAGCCTAAACTGCACTTAGCGTGCTAAATCCACCACTTTTAAAATGTACCGTCTAATGAAACTGTTCAAACAAAAAACTTTCGAGTTGTCCGCCTGGCTGGATATTTATGGTTATCATTCCCTTTTTGTAACTGTGCAGAAGGAGTGTAATGTCTGCAACGTCACTTTGCATCTGCACCTGATGCGTGTACTGCATGTCCATACTACATTCAGATTTAAAGGGTCACGAACCACCTCTTAACGTCCGACTGGGTCTCCTGTGGGACAGTAAGTGCATTGTGGGTAAACTTTCTGATCTACACGGATGCTAAAAAATAACAAACTCTGGTGCGATGGCTCGGTTATTGTGGTTCATTTGAGTAAGTCTGAACGCTGGCATCCGAACTGGTGCGCACCAAACCCATCTTTTTTTTTAGCTCCAGGGTTTCGTCCATGTCCAAACGAACTCTGGTGTGGTTCAAATATGAACGTTACATGGACCAAATATATCTGATCGGACCAAAGGCTATTCCGACTGTGATATTTAAAGGACAGAATGCTCAACATAATTACCTGGTTTGTCTTATTAAAGCACTTACATTGCTAATTAGTCGAAAAAAGTTGTTGGAAATCCAGTTGAATATTTTACCTGGTAATAGTCAAACCATGTCTACATCCACATGAACGTAAACATGTTGAACAGACGTGTTTAATGTAAATGTCTGTATTTGTCATATACCATTTGGGGTCTCAAGTTAGGGTCAAAGCACAGAGTCAGCTATGATACAGCACCTCTGGAGCACAAAGAGTTAATTAAGAGTCTTGCTTAAGGACCCAACAGTGGCAGACTGGTAGTGGTGGGGTTTGAACCCAGATCTTCCTGGTCTTTAATTAACAATTTGGCACCTTAACCATTGCAAAAGCCGGGTAAAATCAGGTTCTGAACGTATCACTATTCCTTTAGGTTAGGTATCTTTATGTTTCTAGTATTTGGGAATCTAGTATTTTTTTTTGGTCCAAAAATGAACCGAACTACAATCGTGAAAATACCCTTAAATGGGAAATGGGAGGCAGGTATGTGGCGGAAAAGCAGAGGAGAAAAAAAAAGGCCAGGCAACTACCCACATACCTTATCTACAGTGCATGTGTTTATTCTGGTCATGCTATGATATTTTAGGATATTATCTATTGATTATTTACATTTACATCTGGCATATGCTGTTATATATAAAATAAATATTTATATTCATGCAACTGAGCAGCTGAAGGTCAGGGGCCTTGCTCAGGGGCCCAGCAGAGGCAGCTTGGTGATGCTGGAATCAAACCCATGAAAATCTGATCAGCAGTCCAATCCTTAAATAACTAAGCCACCATTTGTAAGCTGAATATTTTATTTGTATTTACAAAAAAAAAATACTAATGAATGAATGAATTTACTTGTTCTTTTTTTTAATTCAGAGCCAAAACAAAAAAAGTTTTTTTGATACTTTAGTGTGGCTCGGTACTCCAATGTTAAGCAGAACCCAATGTACCTACATGTTAATCCAATACCCACACTTGCACCCTTGTGCCCCTATTTTTCCCACGTTCCCGTTGAGTGTTACGAGTGCAAAAGGTGGCCTATTTTGCTGTTAAGCTTCTCCACCCTGCCTACATGTGTCCTTAATGCACACTTTCTGTAAGTGCAGGTCCAAGCAGACAACGCTTAATAATATTACCCAGAATTCCTCTGGTGGTGTGACATTTTAAACCAATAAGGAAAAAAAGTGGTGGGGTTCTGGCGGACGTTTGGGAAAAAGATTATTCATGTAATTATCATTTTTACAGTAATACTGCGTACAGTGTGACTACCACCACCGCCATTTTTTGTCCGAGATGATGTGAGATAATGTTTAACACAGATGGATGACGTCCCTTAAACCTTTCCAATTTTGCACATCAGCCCAATTTTTCCTTTGCACACTAAAGTGTGCATTGCCAAGAGTGCACAATTCGTAGAAGACCTTAGGGTGTAGTGTCGGTATTAGGCCGAAGTCTATATTTGCTGATTTGTTCAATTAAAGCTAATCACCAAGCCACTGTGACCATTTTGTGTTAACGTTCCTATTTTTGTTTAGAATAAAGTTTGTGTTTAAATAAAGTTGTTCTCAGTGGTGACACAGAAAAAAATAAACCATCCAAACTTATAGGAAGAGTCACAAATTGCCAATTCCACTAAATCACAGATATGGAGGCGGACCTGCGAGGTAGAGAGTAATGAAAGTGACAGCAGCCGAAGGATGTTTGTTGATGTGTGGCGGTTCACCTGAGCGCAATCCAGGAAGGAAGGTGAATCCAATCAGAGCACCGAGGAGTGGACTTGGCGAGATGTGAGGATAAGGGAGCTAATTTAATTAATGAGGCCGATGCCTCACTTTTTATTATCGTCCTTGTTAAACGTATCGAGCCGTGACAACACGGCAAATGGGAAATGAGATTAACGCTGTCGGAGTCATGGTCCTCGGCAGACTACGCTAATCTCTAACGAAGCATTTACGTTCTGTCTGTCTTACTGAAAACAACGACACACACACAGTTTCTCTCTCTCTTGCTGTCTCTAGGCTTGTCACTCTATATGCTAAAATAATGAGCAGGTTATTAGCTGGAGCTCCTGTCAAGTCGGAGGCGAGTGTCATATCCGACCATATAGCACCACTGTATGACACTGATAGCAGGGCACAGCGGATTCTGGACAAACACACACATCTTGTCAAACGTTAATAGAAAAAAAAACACATCTAGTGCACATATCACCATCTATCATTTCACTCAACAGAAAATAACAGGAGATCATGAGTTCAACTCCCAGCAATGCCTCAGCAAGCCGTGGCCAGGTGTCTAAAAAATTCATCACAGTTACAAACGGTGGACATGATTTTGTCTAGTGGAAGGTGATCCTGGATTAACCTCCTTTCTTGATGCCGAATCAACATTTCAATTAACCAATCATAACCATCTGATGTCATCAGTGGGTGTAGATCAAACCCGCCTTAATCCATTTTTGATTGATAATATCATACAAAACTCAGATTACAGTATTATACAAATACTGTTTAACGTAAGGCCAGAATATGTACAGGGTCTGAAATGAACAGAAATAGACTGACTTTTTAAATAATAATTATAATAATAATAATAAAAAAGATAAATAACTTTATCTAATTTTTCCTTTTTAAATCTACAGGTTTTTTATTCTCTATTTTCCAAATGTCTGTATTTTATTACTAACATGTATATGACTATAATTTCGTTTAATTTAGCTTATTATTTAATAAGGCACACATATTCCTACCGAACGGGTTTAGTGCACATGTGAACCGAATTTAGTCCTTGTTTTTCTCTCGTTAGTTCAAAATAAAAATTTAATTTTCATAATTAGCTTAGATGTAATAAACTCCTCTTGCTGTACTGATGTAGCTTAGTTTGCTACATTTCGTGGCAGGGTGTACATAGACTTAATTTAGGAAAACTTTAATGTACTTAAGCCTAATTTTGACGTAACTTCAGTGTACTTAAGCTAAATTTAGGCTAATGTTAGTGCACTTAGGCTAAATTTAGGCTAACTTGAGTGTACTTAGGTTAAATTGAGACTAACTTCAGTGTACTTAGACTAAATTTAGGCTAACTTCAGTATACTTAAGCTAAATTTAGGCTAATGTTAGTGCACTTAGGCTAAATTCAGGCTAACTTCAGTATACTTAGGCTAAAATTAGACTAACTTCAGTGTACTTAGGCTAAATGTAGGCTAACTTTAGTATACTAAGGCTAAATGTAGGCTAACTTTAGTATACTTAGGCTAAATTTTAGGCTAACTTTAGTACTTAGGCTAAATTTAGTAGGGTACTTAGGCTAAATTTAGGCTAACTTCGGTGTACTTAGACTATATTTAGGCTAACTTCAGTGTACTTTTAAAATTAATTTTAAAGAAAGAATAAAAGTTGTGTTGCTACTTTAGCGTGGTTCAGTACTCCAAGTTAAACAGTTGATGTTTTAGTGTAATAAATTATTTGCTGATTTGGTAAACACAGTATATCCATTAAAGCTTCACTGTGTACGGTTCAGCCCTGCTAATCATTAAGCCACCGTGACCATATTCACCGTTTTAAAGTGCATTATTATGTTTGTCTTTATGGTTTATGTTAATGTTTCAATGTTATGTTTAATGTTAATTGTGAATTTTCATGTTAAAATTGTGTGTAAAGGAGTCACTTTAAATCATCCTGCAGATGTTCAGTGGGGTTGTGGTCGGGGCTGTACGTTGGTAAACAAGTGAGCGAGTGAGTGAGTGAGTGAGTGAGCACAAAGTCTGCATCTGTGCTGTCATCAGGAAAAGGACAAAGTGTCACATGTTTTTTTGGCGCACATCTGTGTTTGCCACCTGACTACTTCACCCAGGGTCACCTGGGAAGCTGGGCTAATGGAGAACATTAACAAGACTGATGAAGCAGCTTACAGCTCCGTTTAATCAATGCAAACAAAAGTGCACAGCTTTCCTGAGTAAAGTGAAGCTTGCGAGTTAGTTATACAGACGGCCGGAAGACTTTAGTCTTTAGTAAGTCAGACTGAATAAAAAATGAGTCATCAATCTAGAGTGAAAAGCCGTGTGGAATGAGCAAAAACACAGAAATGAAATAAAATACTGGAGAGACGTGTAAAACACTGATGGAGCGAAAGTAATTCAAACAAATCCAAAAGAAATCAACAGAAAAAATATTGACATTCAAAAACTACCTGACACTTCAGACACTTTATAGATTCACTTGGCATTTTTGTAATTTGATTGTTCGGAAAAAAATCTGTTTAGCCACCCGTCCATCCATCCATCTGTTCATCCATCCAGCTAATGTCTATACTATCTTATTCCTAATCAGACTAACAGGGATCTGCTGGAGTCTATTCCAGCTGTCATTGTGTGAAAGGCAGGGGTCACCCTGAACAAGTGACCAGTCCATGCCAAGGCCACATACAGATGAACAACCACACACACATTTACACTCATGTTTTTTGGACTCTTCTAAATTGCCCATAGAAGAAACATGTTTTTGGACTGTATCACAGGGAGAACATGCAATCCCCATACAAGGGGATACGAACTGAGACCTTCCTTGCAGTGGTGCAACAGCAACGTGCTAACCCACTAAGCCACCTGTACTGCCCTGTGTGAAAATCACCAGCTCTAATTGTGTGCTGTCCTGCATCCTTCGTCTATTAAAGCTGTGGCCGTCTGTATGGCACCCGACTATTACCCTTGACATGGCTGATAAGATTTTCCATCAGATTTTGCAATAAGGCTGTGGAGGTTTGCTTATTCAGCCACAATAGTATCAGTGAGATCAGACCCTTATATCAGGTGAAGAGGTCTAGGGTGCAGTCAGTGTTCAGCTAAGTTTAGTAGGGTTAAGGTCAGGGCTCAGTACAGAGTCGTCTATTACAACAATAACACTGGTTGTCTTTATGGAGTTCGAGGGTTTTGTGCACAGGGGTATTGTCATACTGAAACAGTGTTTGAGTTCTAATAAAGGAATAATACAAACAAATTTTAGACTTCATTGTGCTTTCAACTTGTGGTACTAGATTACAGAATACACACTAAGGGGTCACCGTTTCTTCTTCTTTACAGAGCGCTCGGTCACTTGCACTCTGTAAGGAAGCTGATTGGTCGGATCTTGTCACATGACCTGCGACTGGCTTGCGGCATCGTAAAACGGTTGAGTTGTTTGTATCTCAGTGCAGCATGGACGCCCCTGGAAAAACAAGCATGGCGTTCTAATTTGCGAGTGTTTTCCGTGCGTCTACAATGGAGAATGCGCTTTATTGATTCTTTATAGGGGTGTGCCAGTAATGAGGCCATGAATTGTATTTAAAAGCTTGTCAAGGTCTGTTTTTTTCTACAAAAGTGTTTATAAGAATAAAGTTGATTCCATTTTTCAGCTCGCTAATGATAGAAGAAAAAAAAGGAAAGTTAGTATGATCTAAAATATCCATTAAAAGAGTTTATTACATTCACCTCATTTAGTGCTCATTCTCATCACTTTTATTGTTTTTTTATGCATTTGCTTCAGATTCAGTTTCACTCCCTAAACATATAATTTAATCAAAATACCTTAAAGGTTACGTGTGGCACTAAAACAAAGTTATAGATTCGGATATCGATAACGGCCCTGTTTGTAACTGTATGCTAGCTTTATTTTAGGATAACCTGACAGGATCCTCTTAGCAGCATATCATTTTTATTCCCCTTACAGACATTTATTCCTTATCCGCAGTTGCCGGTTTGATATTTTTTTTCCTCTATCTGAGACACAACTGGGTAAAGAGTGTAATTTGTGACACGTTGTGATGTCTGACTCCCTGATGCTTGAAAGAGAGTCAGATTTCTTTAGCTAAACGACAGGGATAATGAATAAAACAATTTCTTCTCCTTCTTATAAGATGATCAGTGTGAGCAGCAGAAAGGTTTGGGCTCCGAGGCAGGTGTAACACCATTTACGTAAAACCAGAGGATTACACTTAAGAGAGGAAATAGGTAGCTAAAGCTAGCTTAAATTTCAGAGACTTTTAAAACTTAAAACTAGGAATGTTGTGATAAGAGGCGTAAGAGATTCAAACAGTGACGCGTCGTGTGTTCGCTATAGTAATGTGACGCAAGGCAGCATCTGTTCAGGTAAATACGAAAATCAAACTATTATAAAAATGCCATGTGCTGCCTAGGAAGGTAATCAAATGTCACTGCGGATGGAGAAAAAAATTACAATCATTTTCTTGGGTTTTTGTAACAATCGATTTTTCCATTATCATATGAAATGAATCACAGCATGCTGCCGAAAGATTCCAGTTGGGACTGTCAAACGGGAACAGGGCCGACCTGCCTCAACTTGTTGTGTTTTCTCTTCCTTCACCAGAGGACATGAACTTCACAGAACTTTGCATAATTAGACAAACATTTTTAACCAAAAAATAAAGAATAAAAATGTTATTCAGCTTTAGAAAAACTCAGTTCTTAACGGAGACACTTATGTAACTAATAATGAAAACTCTAGTTTGGATGTACTTATGTAAATCAGTGGGGGGGGGGTGGAGGGATGGGATGGCTGTTTCGGGGGTGTGCTTTTGATGAACATATTAATGATCAAAACTTGATGACTGCCGAATATAAAATCTGTCCCCTGTAGACCAGCCTGTTTGGTGGGATGTCTCCAGGTTCTATTGGAATACATTTTGAATCTGTTATTTCACACATTTGCTGATTTGATGACATGGGATGATTATATTTCATAAAGCAGAGTGTTAAAACAGGATAACTACATGTTTACAATCCAAACAGAAAACGATAAATAGGTTCTGTATATTAAATCATCTGATATAAAGCCATCAATCATACTAGAAAATCAACATGCACTCTCCACTAGTCAACTGTAATATGAAAAATCAATACACATTTGAACAACATTTAGATAAAAATGTTTAAAAACTAATAATAATAATAATATGATCCAAAACTGAAATAAAGTTAAAATACCCTTCAGCATCATTATTATCAGAAATTACCTGAAAATTATGACACGTTTATTACATTTGTATTACATTTACATTTCCAGCATTTGGTAGACACCCTTATCCAGAGTCACTTTTGTTTTCTTTTATACAAGTCAGCAATTGAAGGTGAAGGGCCTTGATTAGGGGCCCAGCAGAGTTGTAACATGGTGGTGATAATCGAACCCACAATCAAACCCAGTAATTGTTATAAGTCCAAGGCCTTAACCACTGTGCTACCACTTCAATATTTATGTCAATACATTTTTGACAATACTTTTCTGTTTCTCTGGCTTTATCTTTCTGATTGTGTCTGGAAAACTGTATGAAACTTGTGCTACAGCTGTGATAGGCACAGGTAATACTTCTACATTTTCTGCCTGTTTAGGACTGCCATCAAACGGCTTGTTAGAAGATGACGACATACTGTTCACTGCCAAAAAGAACTAGTCTGAAATAAACATGTTAATACTTAACATTGTCTTATGACTTGAATTACAATGAATGTGATATTCCTTTTTGGAGGTTTTAGTTTTAGAGCAGAGGACGGAGTGGGCTAATTTCTCCTAACAGTTTGACAAGTCTAACCAGACTTGACTTGACTAACCTGACTTGACTAACCTAAACATACTTGACTTGACTAACAACACTAGACTAACCTAACCAGACTTGACTTGAATAACAACACTTGACTTACTAGTCTTACTAGTTTGGCCTGACTAACCTAACCAGATTGAACCTAATCAATTGATTTGACTTGGCAGACTTGACTAACCTAACCAGACTTGACTAATCTAACCACAATTAACTTGACTTAGCAGACTTTACTAACCTAACCAGACTTGCATTGACTTACCAAATTTGACTAACTTGACATAATTAATCACACCAGACCTGACTTGACAAATCTGACATGAATAACCTAACCAAACCTGACTTGACTTACCTGACCAGACCTAACTTAACTTGCCCTCACTTGACCAACAAACATAAACTCACCACAGCCCGTGGTACAGGGACCATCCACAATCCAAGACCAAGACTGTGGTGGTGAAGTGGTTAAGGTGTTGGACTGCTAATTGGAAGATCAGGGTTCGATTCCCACCACAACCAAACTGCCATCGCTGGGCCCCTAAGCAAGGCCCTTAACCCCAAATTGCGTAGTTGTAATAAACAGATAAATGAATAAGGGCGTCTGCCAAATGCAGTAAATGTAAATAACTAAAAACCAATAGAAACAGGACACATGGACAGAGAAATTACTTGACAGGAACACATGGGGAACAATAATCACATGACAAGACAGGAAGTAACATAAACATAAAACTCAAAACATGAGCATAACATAAACATAATACATAAATTAAAAAAAAAAAACCACACAAGATTAAAAGGATGACTAAACATTTAATCAAAGATTTAATTATTAATTATTCCACAGTGTGCTGGGCAAATCTGGATTAAACTTAAATCACAACACGCTGACTGGCACAAGACTAGAAGGTTAAATCTGTCAAAGTCTCACTTAATTAAAATCGAAAGCAGTCGAGTCGAGTCAAATATGATGCCAACGTATAAAAAAAAGTTCATCACGTTCAGTGAAAATAAAAGTTGAGACGTTTTACCAGTGTGCTCTCATGGATGGAAATTTGCAAGCTTTAATTAGCATGAAATTCTGGAGGCGAGGTCAGGGTGGGGTTATAGAGCTACGGGCAGGATTAGCATATGAACCTTTTGTTATGACTTCATTTATATGCAGGAAACAAATCCGAACATATTACCCACAGCTGTTTAAATTTGCTCCGAGAAGATCAAGCAAATTACACAAATAGTTTTTTGATTTCAGTTATGAACTTCAATGACTTTAAGGAGTGAGAAAGATGCTGTTACCACTCTGAAGTTTATTAATTTCCTCGAAGTGCCTGTCCCCAAGCAATTTATTCCTTACCATTTTTTTAATTAAAAAAGTGTCAAATTATACTTTAAATCCATTTCTATTACATGTAAGGTTGCAAGTATCTCTCAAATAAGTTACATAATCATAATCATACCCATAATCTCTCTCTTCCGCTACACCTGCTCCTCCTAAGCTTTCAGTGTCCCCCTTTGACCTGCCTAATCTATTCTGATGCCCCGTTTCATTTGGCAGTGCTACCCACAGACATGATTGGATTACTCGCATGTCGGTGGCTTTAAACTGATGTTGTTCTGCTCTTTGTTGATAGCTTCGGCAGAAAAAATACATGTTAAATCATTAGCAAACACAGAAATTACACTCATTTATAAGTTGCCCTCCAGCTAGAAGGGAGGGCGGGGGTTGGGAGCATATCATGCGGTTACATGACATGACTTAATTTTGCCTATTGATTGCACAACGGGGTGTCCCGGTGGCTAGAGCCACTGCCGCTCTACCCTCATCAGCTGAGGTGCCCCTCTCACCACCTCCTCCCAACCCCAGCTTGAACCCGTCCATAAAAGATACACCGATTCTGCAAATCCGCTTCAAGCATCACTCACAATTTGTGTGCCTGATCTCTGGAAAGTGAAGGCAAATTTTCTCGGCGGTCGTCGCATTAACAGCTTTACAAGCATTACAATCTTTGCTTCATTCCGCTAAATTAGTAATTTCATAGTTTGTTTTTTGTATTTCCTTCGGTAATAATTTGCGCTAACAACTTGTACAAATTTTCACATTCTTGGAATTAGAATGTCTAATTAAATTATTGTAGCCGGTTAGATCTGATAGAATTAACAACAAATGTGCTGTTATTGGCACAGATTGTAGACAAAAAGCAGACAAAGTCACGCAGAGAAATAAAAGTAAAGCGAGGCTGCTAAAGGCAGTTCAACGTTACAAACTGCGGATTTAAATCTCTATTAACTAATCAGATTTTAACGATATACCAGACTGGAGAAGCAGCTCGTTCGGGCCCAGATGGGTGTAATTATTAGATACGAGGTTAAACACTAAGTAGCGTAGGTTAAGCTGCGATAGACAGGAGATCAGGAACCAGACATAAAGGTTAGAATGGCAAACCGGACTAGAAGAGAATAAACCTGGGGCAGGAACCAGGACAGCAGGAAGCAGGTAGGGACAGACGACGATAACTGGGTAAAGACGAGAGAACTTGGAGAGCACAATAAGCAAGTCTAGCATATACGTGAGCGTAAACGCTAACGAGAGCAGACCATGAGTGAAGGTGATGTGCTCTTAAATAGGGGAAAAACCAAATGAATTACAGGTGAGACTAATTAGTGTAAAGCGCTGGAAGGATAGATTGAGGATCTGGGTAAACCCTGACACAGATTAGTCATCATATGTAAGGCGCTCTGGATAAGGACGTCTGCCGAATGCTGGAAATGGAAATCATACTTTATTTGTCACACTTTATTTTTATTTGTAATTAAGTATATTTCCTCCTTAAAATCAGACAGACTGAGGCAGAGGCAGACTGCGTTCACACTGCAAGGCTTAGTGTCCTGTTTTTCAGTTTGTCGCATAAATATTCCTACAGAGTACGACTGTCCGACAAAGTGACACGAAAGTGTGTGAAAATATAATTATATAAATTAAATACAAGAGAAATAAAATAAAATAAGTTTATTTCCAGCATTTGGCAGACCCCTGTGATTAGTAAGAGCTGCTTATCTAGAAAATGAATCAACACCTACTGACCAATCAGAATGCAGAACTCATCCTCACTGTGGTACATGTCACACACGTGGAATCTGAATTAATGCAGACGATTATTACAATAAGAAAAACACATTTCTCTCTGTTTCTGTTCATGTTTCCGGGTGAAACTAATTTTCCGCCTCCTGTGGGAGTTCAGCAATAATTGTTTGTTGCGCAACAGTTGTCCAGTTGTTGGATACATTATTCATCAATCCATGAAGAAACAAGTGTGAAATTCTTCCCAGGGAGTAACAGAATAAATAAACAAATGACTGCAGGTGAAATGTTTTTACTTTATTGTAAACAGAACTGTGTGTTAACCTATGGGATGCCACTGAGCTAACGCAGGGCAGAGCGCAGGGGTGCGAGGTTCTCCAGCGCTGACGAACGGAGCCACTGCCGTTCCACCGACTGCTCTCGGCACTGTGAAATGAAGGTTGTGGTCCCCCAGCGCTCATTTTTGCTGCATTCCATTTTATTATTTGCTAATGGCTCAGCGGTGCTGGGAATAAATCAATTTGGGTTTGATCTTTAAAGCCGGCGCATCAGTGAGCACATTATACTGATTCGCACTTCATTATGTGCAGCAATGAACAACTGGTGATCCCTGGACCACCACCACCACAGGCATGTGTGTGTGTGTGTGTGTGTGTGTGTATGTAAAAAAAAAAAAAAAAAAAAGTGATAATGAAAAAGTTCCAGTTATTTAATTCCAGCTGCACCACATTTTTAGTGATCTTTCTTTTAAAAGTAAATGAAAAATGAACCCATTTAAGGTTCTTTATTAAATAATTAATCAACCATTTTTTTATTATTATTATAATAAACAGATACAATCCAATAATAATGTTATGTATAATGCAACGATTTTATACTTAAGGTCACGATGTATACAAATCTTTTAATTCTAATTTATATTAAAAAAATAAGTTAAAGATAAACATTTTCAGCACTTTTACCTCTCCGGGGATTGTAAAAAAAAAAAAAAAAAAGTTTCCTCAAGAACTTTTTTTATTCCTTCCTTTCAGAGTTTTATGTTATCAGAAAATTACATTTTTGGATTACTTTTTTTCTGTTCCACTGCCACAATCTGTTTTGCTGGCCTTAAATTTTTTATAAATCTTTAAGAATAATAACATCAAGATGTCAGACAGAATAAAATCCTCATATGTAATGATGAAAAGACAGGAATTTACATAAATAATAGGAAATATTAGGTCTGACATTTAACTTATTAATTACTGAATGTTAACTTTATGACAGTAATGACCAGATGTGGGTAGCCAAAATGTTGACTTGAGGTTACGTATAACTACTTGTACAAATAATTACTTAAGTAAAAATATTAATATTTATGTATACGATTCCTTCAGTAGTAAATTATTCGTTACTTTGGATGTAATTAAATAAAAGAAAAAATCCTGAATCTGGAAAAAAATACTATTAATCACAACTACATATAGTTGTGATTAATATATTTTATAGTAAAGTGTCTATAGTTACAGAATCCCTCTTAAATAAGTCGTTATCATGAAACTTACTGTAAGATGTTTCTCGGGTTGGAGCTGGAATTCCTCTACACTAATAACATCACTCATTTTGGTCACATTAAAGACATCACATTATGGAACTGTTCGTTTCTCTCATTGGAGTGTATAAATTGATTGAATTAAGATGATCTGTGTTTCGGTCTCTATTGATATTCTCACTTCTTCTCTCTCTTTTCAGTCATTTTATGAACTAATTACACTTTAATAAACGAGCTGATTTCACATACAAACTTCAGACGACTGCAGCCAACCGCCAGACTTGAAATCTTATTATACAGAATATGATCTAAACTAAGGAATAAAACTACATTTTCATAAATAAAAATTGACCGTAACAGAGGAACAGCATCAAATGTAGCGAGGTAAACCTACATTTCAGAGATTTAAAATGAACGAGTGAGAGAAAAAGTTAAACTGATTAATAAAAGTACAATTTTTTCCTAAAAATCTACTCAAATAAATGTAGCATGATGCTACCCACCGCTGGTAATGACGCAGTATTTATCTCATCCTTCCTAACTCTTAGAGATATTTCTTAAAACAAAACTATGGTCAGTCAAATGTAACTCAGTTAAACACAGAGACGCTAGACGGAAAAAAGTAAATATCAGGATGGTGTGATCTACAGCAGAGAGCTGGGATTATCCTAAAGTTCTTTAGGGGAGGTAGTAGTTTAGTGGTTAAGGTGTTGGACTGCTAACCGGAGGGTTGTGGGTTTGATTTCCAGTACCACTAAGTTACCAAGGGCTTGAGAAAGCCCCCCAAACCCTAATTGCTCAGTTGTATAAGTGAAAATAAATGAAAGTAATTGATTAGTAAATTACTGTAGTATAGGACAGAAGAGTAACACATTTACATGTATAGCTTTTGGAATTAATTGACTTATTACAAGGAATCAATTAACTCATTATAATTAATCAATTAACTCATTGTAATTAATCAATTAACTCATTATAATGATATATTAATGAATAACAATCTACAGTGTGGTTATGTCTAATAAGTTTATGTCTATATTCAGTGTTTGTCATATGCAGTTCTGTTTTTAATACCAGGACGAAATTCAACTCTGGCGTCCCTGTATGTGTGACTCATAAGGGGACATCGCTGAAGCACAGGACACGGAGGACCAACTTTACCACAAACGTGTTCCTGCATTTCAATTTTTCTCTTGTTTCTCATATTTTATCTCACTCTTTTACTGTTTGTTTTTTTTCCCTTTCTCTTATATGTTTTTCCCAAAAAAAAAATTATACAAGAAAAATAAATCTATATAAATTTCACAGATATGCAAAGCAAAAATAAAGGTTACATAAAAAAAAGGAAAGACAAAATAATAGAGAACAAAATCTATTACTGAAAGAGACAGAGAGAGAGAGAAAGAGAGACAGTGGGAGAATACAAGAGAGACAGAGAGAAAAAGAGAGACTTTTTTAACTTTATTTACAGAAGTCACATATAAAAAGCGGTGACTAAATACATAATTAAATAAGTTTTTTTATGTAAATAAATTAGAGAAAGAGAGAGAGAGAGACAACAAGAGTGAGAGACATAGAGAGAGAGAGACACACACAGACAGACAGACAGACAGACAAAGAAGGACACAGAGTGAGAAAGAGAGAATAAGAGACACAGAAAGAGACAGACAGAGAACGAGAGAGACAGAGGGACAGAAAAAGAGAAAATAAGAAAGAGAAAATGAGAAAATAAGAAAGAGAAAGAGAGAAAGAGAAAATGAAAGAGAAAAAAACAGGAGTGAGAGACAGAGAGAAAGAGAACAAAAGAGAGAGAAACAGAGAGAGAGAGAGAGAGAGAGAGAGAGGGAAGTTTAAAGCAGTACTCAACATGTCCCTGGTTAGAAACACTGCTGTGGGACTGAACCACAGGATTAAAGACGAGTACAGAAAGCACACTGAGACACATACATTGCATCACAGTTGCAATATTCTGCCCAAAACTCCAGATGAAGTGGTGCAATCTTAAAATATAACATGGCCAGGCATAGTATAGAGTGGAGACTGATATCAACTCCAGATCAGCACATCCACAAGTGTTTCCTGACGTTCTTACTTAACGCTGTGAACAGCCAAAAAATTCATTTCCTCTACATTTAGTAAACAGTTTTTCACCAGTCTCTCTTTTTTCTCACCAGTCTCTCTTTTTTCTCACCAGTCTCTCTTTTTTTCTCACCAGTCTCTCTTTTTTTTCACCAGTCTCTCTTTTTTTCTCACCAGTCTCTTTTTTTTCAGTCTCCTTTTTTTCACCAGTCTCTCTTTTTCTCTCACCAGTCTCTCACCATCTCTTTTCTCTCACCAGTCTCTCTTTTTTTCACATCAGTCTCTCTCAGTCTCTCTTTTTTCTCACCAGCCTCTCTTTTTTTCTCACCATTTCTCTTTTTTTCTCACCAGTTTTTTTTCTTTTTCTCCTCTCTTTTTTTTTTCTCACCAGTCTCTCTTTTTTCTCACCAGTCTCTTTTTTTTTCTCACCAGCCTCTCTTTTTTTCTCACCAGCCTCTCTTTATTCTCACCAGCCTCTCTTTTTTCTCACCAGTCTCTCTTTATTCTCACCAGTCTCTCTTTATTCTCACCAGTCTCTCTTTTTTTCTCACACAGTCTCTCTTTTTTCTCACCAGCTCTTTTTCTCTCTCTCTTTTTTTTCACCAGTCTCTCTTTTTTCTCACCAGTCCTCTTTTTTTTTATCACCAGTCCTCTCACCAGTCCTCTTTTTTTTTTTAGTCTTATTTTTCACCAGCCTCTCACCACCTCTCTTTTTTTCTCACCAGCCTCTCTTTTTTCTCACCAGTCTCTCTTTATTCTCACCAGTCTTATTCTCTTTTTTTTCATTCTCACCAGTCTCTTCACCAGTTCTCTCACCATCTCTCACCAGTCTCTCTTTTTCTCTCACCAGTCTCTCTTTTTCTCTCACCAGCTCTCTCTCGTCTCTCTTTTTTTTCACCAGTCTCTCTTTTTCTCTCACCAGTCTCTCTTTTCTCTCACCAGTCTCTCTTTCTCTTTTTTTTCACCAGTCTCAGTCCTTTTTTTCACCAGTCTATTTTTTTTCTCTCTCTTTTTTTTCTCACCAGTCTCTCTTTATTCTCACCAGTCTCTCTTTATTCTCACCAGTTCTCACCAGCATCTTTTTTTTTTTATTCTCACCAGTTTTTTCTCACCAGTCTCTCTTTTTTTTTCTCACCAGTCCTCTTTTTTTTCACCAGTCTCTCACCAGCTCTCTCTCTCTTTTTTTTTCACCAGTTCTCATTTCTCACCAGTCTCTCTTTATTCTCACCAGTCTCTATTTTTTTTTCTCACCAGTCTCTCTTTTTCTCACCAGGCCTCTCTTTATTCTCACCAGTCTCTCTCTCACCAGCCTCTCTTTTTTCTCTCACCAGCTCTCTTTATTCTCACCAGTATTCTTACCAGTCTCTCTTTATTCTCACCAGTCTCTCTTTTTTTTTCACCAGCCTCTCTTTTTCTCACCAGTCTCTCTTTATTCTCACCAGTCTCTCTTTTTTTATCACCAGCCTCTCTTTTTCTCACCAGTCTCTCTTTATTCTCACCAGTCTCTCTTTATTCTCTCAGCCTCTCTTTTTTTTCTCACCAGTCCTCTCTTTTTTTCTCTCTCTTTTTTTCTCACCAGTCTCTCTTTTTTATTCTCACCAGTCTCTCTTTTTTCTCACCAGTCTCTTCTTTCACCAGTCTCTTTTTTTCTCACCAGCCTCTCTTTTTCTCACCAGTCTCTCTTTATTCTCACCAGTCTCTCTTTTTTTTCACCAGCCTCTCTTTTTTCTCACCAGTCTCTCTTTATTCTCACCAGTCTCTCTTTATTCTCACCAGTCTCTCTTTATTCTCACCATTTTCTCTTTTTTTCTTCTCTCTTTTCCGTTTCTCTTTTCTTTGGTAAAGCCTCTCAAGGTACAAAATTTAAATTACAGAATAAAGAAAAAAAGGATGCATGTTTTTCTAATCAAGTGCTTAAAAGTGTAAAAACTTATCTTTGCCCCTTACATGAAATTTTATCCTGTGAAAATAATCCTTATTTTTTAATGATGTTACACCCCACAGTATAATTTGCACAGGGTTATCAGATGTTTCAAGAATTACTGAATGTGAAAAAAGATCAAATATGTAAAAAACCATGAACAACTCTAGTGTGGCAACATCGAGGGCATTTCTTACAAACAAACACCCCTCACCACTGGTTATCTGCTATCTTTTATGTTTGACTCATTTATCATAACTATTCAGGGATTTTTTCGCTATTTAAGAGAATTAAAAAGCCAATTATCAAGTGCACTTGCTGAATATTTCAACCCACAAACACATGAAGCCAGATTGTACGATTTTTAATATTTAACATTAAGCTGTCTTACAGCAAAACATAGCACTAGAAGCTAAAATGACTTTTCGATTAATTCTATTGTATCCGGCGTGCGACAGGAAAGTTCACTTCTTTCTTCAATATTCAATAGAAAGTCATATAATAATTACTTATCCTGGCCACATACTGTATGAAAAGCCGTATTAATACATTTAATGGCATTTTATCCAGAGCGACTCACAGTTGGACAAAATGGACATTAGGTAACAGTGGCAACTTGGTGGTGCTGGAAATCAATACCTACAATCTTTGGGTTGGTAGGCCAACACCTTAAACACTGCGCTACAACTTCCCCTGCTACCATTGATGTATTATTCTTTAAAGTCATATTCTTAACCAGGTTCTTTTGTCTCCGCTTTTGAGAGCAACTCTCGTCCAAACCCCCTACCAACAACAACATTACCAGCAATTTATAAACATATGTAAATGTAAAAAAACCATCATTTTAAAAACAACATGAATAATAAATATTCTATTTACTTTGTACAAATTTGTTCTAAATACTAAACTGAGCCACTTTCTTTTTGTAACACTGTGTTATTCACATCATTTTATTTACAAATTATTTATATATTTCTTTGTTTTAATTTGTTATTTTATTACCCAAAGCAGTCCTGGTCAATAAGCCGCAATTAAATTAAGCGTCGTTATTTCATTTTTTATAATAAACTTGTACTGTTTCTTAAAAAAATATTATTTATTTGCATTCATTAGCATTCATCCTGCATAGACCTACAGAAATGTGTTGGATTGTTTAGTGAGGGTTCCAGCACAGGAGGGACAATTTATCTTCTGAAAGACGTTAATTAGTTCATGAGGGAAGCGTGTTTTCATTTGCATCCTGAATGAGGTGTAAATCCCATTTTCAACCTGTTACTCTTCCTCAAATCACCAATAAGCCCAGATGAAAGAAGCTGCATTCCTTCAGAGTGAGTCTGCTGTGTGTTTCTCAGCCTTCCAGGCCTGAATGTGTGCTGTATAATTTAAGGAGAGGAAACCCTAAAATAAACCCAAAAACCATCATATAACCCCAACATACGGTTCCCTGCATCAAGTACAACTAATAAAAGTATAAATAGTGACTAGAAAGGTGAAGCAAGTCTTAATCAGGCCTTGTCCTAATACCTAAACTTGCACCCTTATACCCCTCATTTGCGTGTTGCCACTGAGGTGGTGCGAGTGCATAAGGTGTCTCAATTCGCTGTCAAGGTTCTTTGCCCCGCCTTCTCAAGTCATTAATGCACACTTTCTTTAAGTGCATGTCAAAGCAAAATTTGCATAAGAATATTACCCAGAATTCATCTGGTGATGTTAATTCAAACCAATAAAGAAAAAAAACGGAGTGATTTTGGCCTTTGGGAAAAGTGTGACAAAATGGACAAAGATAGAATAGTTAAGTGTAAGTAAAGGTTTATTCATGTAATCATCATTTTAGCAGCAATACTGCGACAGCGAGACTACCAGCACCACCATTTTTTGTCTGAGCGGTGTGACTCAGATGATTTAGCAATAACTTTTGGTGCAGCTGGACGACGCGCATTAAACCGTCCCAATTCTGCATTTCACTGCACTTGTGCCCTATTGTACTTATCTAATAAAGTCTGCACTTCAAAAATTGTACACTATGTGCAAGAACTTAAGGCGCAGTCTGGGTACTGGGACAGGGCATTAGCAAGGCTGGCTCTAGGCATGGGCAGAGGTGGGCTGAACCCACCCAAAAGTCTGTCTTGCTCACCCAATCAAAATTTGGTAAAGACAGGGAAATACAAATACGTCTTTATACTCTTGTACGATTTTTGATTTGATAAAAGCAGTCTGAGGCGGGCTTTGGGTTGAGAAGTTTAAAGAAAGGGTGTATTTTTAAATGTTTACTCATTTTTTATCTTCACAATATTACTTAAATATTTCATTTTTAGTGGTCCAAACTTCACTCCAACTTTAAAAAGATTGTAATATTACCTAAATTTGTGTTTATTAGTCCAGTCATTATCCACTCTGAATGTTAAAAATAATCCTTTATTTAACATTTTAAAAACATTTTTGTGTTTATATTAACTTCATATGTCTTCTTAATCAAACCCAAGCAAAAATATTAGTACAACAATATATTTGCTATTCTATCATTACAATTAGTCAAACTCCACCCCCAAATATTGCCTATCTGGTATATCTGTCTGGGTCTGGGCCTTAGCCTAAATTTATTATTTACTTTAATCTGTCACTGTTACTACAGAATAGAAAGCATAACTCGAAAAAAGTCAAAATACAATTAATACAAAATAAATGTTGAATTCAGCTAAAGTTCAGGGAAGCTCATGATAAAGATCACCCCAGACTATTGCTGATTAACTGATAATGAGAGCTTCTGATGTTAGACGCACACACAAATTTCATACACACTTTTTTATCTACACATCTATGGCCAGAAATTCTAAAAAATAACTTCCATATCAGCAGCTCCCAGCTGTGTGGCAGCGAATAGAATACACAAGCTGGAGTCTAACCTAAGATGAGAACAGAGTGAGAGCTCCTGTCTCCTGTGAGGACTTCACAAAAGACTTTTAGTCATTGTTGCAGGAGTGCAGAGATGAGAGCTGACCAAACCCTTTCGTAAGATCTAATCATCAGAAAAGGTGAACACATGAGCTCATCTCAGATAAAAAAAAAAAACAACCTTGAACACTTTTAACGTAATAATAACAATAACCATCTTACTGATAATAAAAACCTTTAAAAATTAAAGCAAACAAAAAAAAAAGAATAATTTGAGATATAATTGAGAATAATACTTTTATCATTTAGGTAAAAGTTAGGCAAAACCTAAACTTGAAAGGTACACCACTTTTAATTAACTCAAATCTGGTTCAAATCTGAATATATAATATAATATAAACATTTTAAATGATATTTATACTTTTAAGTTATACTTATAATCATCAACACCATCACTGTAAATAAAAAATGAAAAATTAATTTTATGTTTATAGAAGTTAAAAAGAAAAAAACGGATTCTTATCAATTTTTAATGTACAGTTATGCAAACGAGCCTTCTAATTAATAAATAAACATTTTGCATGCTTAGTAAAAGTTTTTTAGTCCATTTTTTTTCATTTGTCTATTTAAAAAATAGCCTGGAAAGGTTATTAAAACCGAAAACCTACATAAAAGTTCGTTGGAAAATTATTTACATAAATAAAGAAACTACTGTTCACTTTTACATGTTTTATTCTCAACACCAGGGACAGAAATAAACTTGTACAAATGAAGGATTTTTTAATATAATTATATTATTTTTATTGATTACATAGATATGCATCATTTTTAAGATATATATTGTAGATTTTTGTTTATTATAATGTGATTTTGAAGTAGGAGGGGCTTAAGGAACATGGTATCATGTGATGATTATATTTAGGCAAGAATAAAAACTGTAATAAATTCTACTTCTACTTCTGTTTCTGTTTTTCTTTTAAGCAAATATTTATTTTATAAGCTAAACAATACAGTAACATCCCAACAGATCTGTCAGTATGTTTAAATAAAGCACATCAGGGTCATAATGAGAGTAAATTATATTAAAGTTCATTATCACTCATCTGAGACGAAAGCAATTAAGCTATAAGCTAATGCTCATACTGCCTGACGAATAGGACGAGGTGTTTGTCGATGCATATTGGTGGTACTGATTTGCACTGGAAGGTGTGAGGAAGCACAACATGCAGATATTAATAATAATTCCTTACGAACTCATTTACATGCAGGTCGACTGTCTGCCTTAACTCTGTGGAAACCTTATTTATCTTATTAGGGCTTAAAATGATTTTTTATTACTGTTTAGTGACATTAGGTAAAAGGTTAAAGCAGGTCAAAATAACAAGGCAACAAAAAGACATGACATCTTTAAACCGGTCTATATACAGTACTACACTAAGGAAGTGGTAGCGCATTGGTTAAGGTGTTGGACTGTTAATTGGATGGTCAGGGTTTAATTCCCAGCACCACCATGTTACCACTGCTGGGCCCCTAAACAAGGCCCTTAACCCACAAATGCTTATTTGTGTAGAAGAGATAAATGTAAATCGCTCTGGATAAGGGCGTCTACCGACTGCTGTAAATGGAAACTAATTGCATTAGACAGGCACCATTTTGTCGTATTGTTTCATGTCTATTGATCCAAATATTTCTATAAAATCTTATGTAATAGCACATTACATAGCAACATACATTTTTATCTTATTTATCCAACTGGGCACTTGGCATTTAAGGGCCTTGCTCAGGGGCCCAGCAGTGGTAACTTGGTGGTGCTGGGATTTAAACCCACAGTCTCTCTTTTCGCAGTCCTTAACCACTGAGCCACCACTGAGCCGAGTTTTCTCTACTTAAAAATGATCAAAAGCAAAAGAAAAATGTCTCTCACCTGAGTGTGAAGATCTCTAGCGCTGAAAGAGTAGAAGCAGCCAGGAAGACTGACATTGTCTCCCTTTGCCTAATCGGCCTGGAAGGCACCATCACCACAAAGTTTTTGTCCAGGCGTAACTCAGAAAGTGGTTGAAACAGACGTACACTGCCGATCCTCCGCATAGGCGTAGGTCCTGAAAAGTACCCAGCCGGCCCTTGGGGCTCTGAACGGATGGCAGCTGCTTTACGGGAACTTTCCGGGTTGCAGTCACCGTTTTCAGTCGACTGTACCATGTAGTAGAGTTCCACAGGAGTTCCTTCAGTTTGTGGGGCCCTTTGTCTTCCAGGCACCACGCTAGGTGGGCTAAACCAGCTGGGTAGTGGCTCCAGTTCAGCCACGCAGAGCCCCAGTTCCCCTTTCAATCGACATGTGCCTCTGACCTCTTGCGTCTCATGAAAAGCAAACATCCGGATGCAAGGGAGATGGTCCATGGTGCTGTAGTCATCCCAGTCTCTGCCTACGATGTAGAACAAGACCTGGACCTTGGGCCAGCTGAGGTGGATGCGCTCACTGATGATGAAGGTCTGAATCTTCCAGTTAAAAGTGAAAATCGGAGAGGAAGATGAAGAAGATAGTGACAAAGATGATGTTGCTGGGTTGTTAAAGATCCCTGGATCAAGGAGTTCCATAGGGATAAGCTGCTGCACAGAGAAAGGTCCATAACTAGCATTGACCACAGGGTTCCTTCTGGCCTGCTGGATGAAGAAGAGCTCTGTACGTGCCTGCAGACTAGAGTTCCTCATGATGTCCTGGTTGGCCTCCTTGAGAAAGAAAGCTAATTCTGCGTTCAGCACCTGGTAATGCACCGGCAGGTAGGTAGGCACGGCACCAAATCTTGGCAGCCCCTCCAGCAACAGTCGGCCATCCATCACTGCCAAGTAGGAAAGAAGACATGAAGAGACATAACTCATCTTTTCGATTATACTCACATCCTCTGCTATAAGACCTTTAACCCAAGTGCTGAAGTGCAGCAGCTGTTCAAAGCCTCACACCAACCTGCACACTCAGTTATTTATCTCTGACATTGTGCACTGTCTGCTGGCCCACTTTCCAAACCAGACTAAATCATTATCAAGCTAGAGAACTGCTCTGAAGATATTTGGGCTGACTGAGGTTTCTGAGAGTTACCTATTGATTTTGTGTCACTGATTTGTTGAAAAAGAGAGGTGCAAGGGATTTGGGGTCACTGCCTCTTAGATCATGAACTCAGGAAACAACATAGATCTTATCATAAAGCATAAGCTTAAAGTGCTGCGTAGATTCACAGACAGTAGGGAATAACACAAATTCCTGTTATTATATTATGAGTCGATGGCTACCAGTATGTACATCGATATTAATGCTGTAATGATCATTACAGATAGCGATAACACGGATCTCGGTCAGTTCTAGACCTATTTAGGGAGGCTGTAGCCCTCCTGTCTGTTATTTCACCTCCCCTAAAACTACTAAACTACTACTAAAACTACACCAAACTACTAAAATGTATTGAAAATATCATTTTTACTTTTTATTTTTTAAAATTAAGAAATGCAAGAATGACGATGAAAAATCCGAGCCAAAATTCTGTGCTTGTGTGACAGTCCTTTATTAGAAATGCAGCAGCTTGTGTTGTATCTCAGCCGGAGTTATTCATATACAGATTGTGACAATACAAATTCTCCAGACTTTACCGCTAGTTAAAAATCATCATAAGCATTATCACACTTGGCAACCTGAAGCAGACAAGCTTTTTTTTTTTTTTATATATATATATATATATATAAAATAATAAAATAAAATTTCTTGAATATATTTGGAGAAATCCCCGTCCAGCTAATCATATTTTACTTCTTAGTGTGTGTTGAAATCTAATTAATATGTGCTTATATTATGCTAATGTTAGGCTTCAGTAAATTCTCTCTCTGCGATGATGCTTATGCTTGTTTCACACCGCCGATTTTTAGCCCCGATTTTTACCCAGTTTTGCAAAATCGCCACCAAGTGGCAAAAATTTGAGTCAAATCAGTGCTTGTTCATGCAAGTGACAATCAGCCAGTGCGAATGATCAAAAACTCGATAAGAGGGAATCGCTGAGGCGTCACCGAAATATTTGGCATGCTAGATATTTGGAACTGTCTGCAAAATCCTGCAGTGTTTAATGAGTTCTGGCTGAAAAATACATTAGCAATGACGTACAGCCAGTGAGAAAGCTGAGGAGAAGTTCTAGACCAGAAGATCAGCGACCATGGCTTCAGTTCGGATTTTTTTTTCTTTATTGCCCTTTCACTGCAACAGAACGTTTGTATTGCAAACTTTTTGCAGGCTACCATGTTAATATCATTTCCATTCTCATGCTAAAGAACTCTTTTACTTCTCACATTAAGTCATGCAGTGTGTAATTTCCTGTCGCTGATCAATCGTGCAATGTAACACAGCAACAACTAAATGTTACCCCAGGCAGTCGTGCAGTGTAAAAACAACGATGATCAGACCGCGTCGAAAAGTGTACAGTGTGATTTCGGCATTAGAATTGAGCATTTGAAACATAAATAGCTATGACTAGATAAGCATTTTTAAATAGGTAAATAGCTATCAACCTAGCAAGCTGCTAAAACTCTACCCTCCTATAGCCAGATCTCAGACTTGCCAAGATGGTATCTGACTAACATAAAATAAAATAGCATGCAAAAAAAACAGAAACAGACAAAATAATGATTCGACTGTAAATATCACTTCCAGAAATCACCAAGATTCCTGACTTGATTGACCCCTAGAATCAAGATATTCGTTTACCCTGAGAACGTCATCTGCATCCAACTGCAACCGCAAATTAAAAACCATGCATCTTTTCTTATGATAATGAATCCAGTATGAAAGCGTTCTATGGAGAAACATCGGTATAAAAAGCTGAATAAACAGTTAGCTCGGAGACGATTCCCTTGATATATCGTCTCTATTTTTTATTGCTGTAATGTTATTGCTTTTTGTAGTAGCAGTAAAAAGACGAGGATGAGACGAAAGGTGAGGTGGGGTGAAGTGGGGTGAGCTGGGGGGGACAAACAGAATCTTAACAACTACTACTAAACAGTAATCATTTTCGGAGCTATAAGAGTTTGATTTATTTTGCAAGCACAATCTGTCACATCGATACCGCAGACACTGAAGACGGTGTGTCCTTTTTCTGTTTGCCATCATTAAAATGTCCTCATTTTTGGCAGGTGGGGGTGGGGGGGGGGGTGTTTAATGGAAAGAATTTAAAAATGAACTTTTATTTTGTTTTGACAATCAAACATTTTTATAAAATGCTTTTTTTTTAGGTTTATGTCCTCCTGGTACTTTTGTCCCTGTGGTGTGTTTTAGTTCTGGATGTGGCAATGATACGGCAGAGGGTTTTTTTAATGAGGAAAAGAATGTCTTTGATTGTTTGTTATTATTACAAAATGTCGATAAAATGCTACATTTTATTTTACAATGTAAAAATTGGCAAACTTAATAATACCTACAGTGTGTGTGTGTGTGTGTGTGTGTGTGTGTTTTTATGGATGTATATATTGATTCGGCATTTTTCATGTACTTTTAGAGTGTGAATGGAAGTTACAGATTTATAGCAGAATATATTTGTTCTTTTTAATCAATAATTTATTCGCTTGTGTGCCTTTCATTTTTGCATTTGCCATGCTTCTGTGGCACACATCACACACACACACACACACACACACACCAGAAGAAAAAGAAACATTAAAATAAATGCTGAGAACAGCAGACAAGTGCACAGCGGGTGAAAGCCAGGGAGCTATTAACTAATTTAAAACATGGAGCGCTGCCTCCAGCCACCAGATCCAGCCTGCGGGGAGTCTCGCTCGAGAAGATTTTTTTGGGGCAAACATTGGAGTGAATTTGGATGTAAAAATCTCTATGATCTTACTGGTGGACCAACTGCTGAGGATATTCACAGGGATAAAATCAGGCAGATGAGCTGAATGGACCAATCTGGAGTCTGGAATCAGTACAGTTAAGAATTTTCCATTTACATTCATGACATTTGGCAGACGTCCTTATCCAGAGCAACTTATATTTATCTTATTTATACAGCTAAGCAAATAGAGGTTAAGGACCTTGCTCAGGGGCCCAGCAGTGGCAACTTCTTGGTGCTGTAAATCGAACCCCAATCTTCCAGTTATTAGTCCAACAGCTAATACTGAGCCCCTGTGGCATTAAGGTGTGGGACTGTTGGAAGTTTATGATAAAAAATTAAACGAATATAACAATAGATGTAGATTAATTTCATTAATAAGACTGAGCATGGAGGGGTTTATAGATTAGTGATGCTAAAATTAAAAATTGTCATCATAAAAAAAAAAAAATTACTAAAATACTTGAATTGCCACAGGATTCGTCTATAAAACTACTACCAGTGAGGACACATATAATTAAAAAAAAATGTCGGCTGAAAGCTTGTTGCAATTATGCAAAAAAAAATGGCAATCGAAAAAGTTCTGAAAAACGCTGAGTTAGCTTTTTTTTTTTTTTTTTGCAAAAACAAACTCACAAAAATATGCCTTTTATTTAATAAAACCAAGAAAAAATAACCAATTGTATAAATCTGTATAAATCACAGAGATTGGAAAGTTTTTGTAACTTTACCTTATAGATTCATCCCATTTTGAAAAAAAAGCTAAATGCTTCGATTGCTCTATTGGCTACCAGAGGGCCACCATGGGACTTTCTAGTAGCCTTACTATGTCCTATGTTAAGTGACCTAAATCTGATTTTTTTTTCCTCTAATGTGGTACAGATGAGATGTGACTGCAATCGTGTGGGAAGGAAAAAGTCACATGGATCGGATATCTGCATATGTGTGCGTATCAAAAAAAGATATTTATAGCTTAGTGATCAATGCTACATTTATTCAGGCTGCAATAAAGCCTTTTTTTCCTCCTCCTAAAGAAAGCATTGTTTTTGACAACCTTCAAAGCAAAATACTGAATCATTTTGTACCGGTCCATTTCGTCCATGGCTCATCATGCCATATTTTTTACTTCCTTTTCCGGTGATGATGTCAGCTGGGTCGTCAAAATCATCGGATACATTCACAAAATCGGGATTGGGCATCAAGCGCCGCAGTGTAAATGTGTCCGGTCTCCTCATTGTGTTCCTTGTTTATCTAACTGTTTTCCTATATATGTTGTGTATACCAAGGTTTATACTCCTGTGCTGCCTGGTCTAGATTTTTTCATATTACCCCCGTTGCCTGTTATGCTGATTTGTAGCCTCTGTTTCATAGTATGACTTTTGTTTCTTTAGATTTTAACATACTGTCTCTTTATAATTGAATCCTTTTGACGTTTGCAGCCATTTAACGCTTTCGGAAATAGAAACAGTCAAGCTTTTTTTTGGAGTTTGTCCCACAGGGTGGGCAGACAGATATCCCAGGTGGGCAATTTTTGGGGGTGGGGTTGAGGAGATAGCTACTCTGTAAAAAAATTCCACTAATTAAATGATGGAATAGCAAAAATATTGTTGTACTTATGTTCTTGCTTGAGGTTTGGTTAAAAAGACAAACTATATTAAGTTAATATAAGAACAAATATGTTTTCTTCTATCAAATCAAAAATCATACAAAAGAAAATAAAAACGTATTTTTATACCGCTGTCTATACCGAATTTTGTTTCGGTGGGCATGACAGATGTTTAGTGGGCTCAGCTTACCCCTGCTCATGCCTAGAGCCACACCTGAATCTACATGGCATACATGTTATTTTGGATGTAATATATAGTACTTGGTATTCAGTCTAATACTTTTGTACAGAAGATAAAATATAATAGGATCTTTTCAGACACATTTTGTAAAAAAAAAAAAAAAAAAAAAAAAACACCAAAGGGATACTTTTGCAAAAATGACATAATGCCGTTTTTCTACTTATTCGAATGGAACAGGAAATTGGAAAGATATTTTTAAGAACAAATGTATTTACTAACATGTATTGCATGTGATATTTTCTCAGATTCTATCATATTTGGTTATTATAAGATGAAAGAGTAACTGTGAGGAAAGATAGACTGACAGAAATGAGTTTCAGACGGCACTTTGAAAATATTAATAGTCTGTGACTAAATGTGAAATCATGACAGCATAACAACTCTGCTCAAGACATCATAATAAAGTTCCAAACTGCACCGAATATACAGCTGTTAACCGTAACACCGTGCATCATTTCATACTCATCACTCTTTCATTCATCTACATTTACACCATTGGGCAGGCAGCTCTCATCCAGAGCGAATTATTATTTATACACATGAGGCCTTGGGACTCACGGGCTGACATGCTGGGACTTACATGCAGTAGAGGCAGCGGTGCAGGATTTTAAATAGCAGGCTCGCATTCTTTAACAACATTAATGATACACTCGCGTTTAATGCGCTTAATTAATATTTGAAACCTTTTAAGTTAATGTTAATTTATTGAGGGTTATATTTTAAGAATAGACTCAAAGAATTAAAAGAAAAGGGGGAAGTGTAGAAATGAAAGGAAAATCTAAAGGGAAAGTGTAGAAATTAGTGGGAAGTGGTGGCTCAGTGGTTAAGGTGTTGGTCTGATACCTGGAAGAGCATGGTTCGATTTCCAGCACCACCAAGCCATCACCTAGGTCCTTAACCCCAATTGCTCAGTTGTATAAGAGATAAAGGTAAGTTGCTTTGGATAAGGGTGTCTGCCAAATGCTGTAAATCTAATCTAAAGGATGATTTTGGAGCTCCCAACAAGATCTGTGGAAGTGCTAGCGAAATGATTTAGGTGTTAAACTGTTAATTGGAATATTACCACCAAGTTGTCACTGCTGGGCCCCTGGGCCCCTGAGCAAGGCCCTTAAACACTAATTGCTCAGGTGAGTGAGTCTGTTAAAACGCCGTAAATGTACTGTAGGGGGCCCAAACTCATATTCTTTCATAGGGCTCCAAATTGCTATAGGCGCCCCTGGCTGCATTCCCGAAAACGAATTAGCCTCAGCTTTATATTAAAACAGGAGAAAAAAAAATGATTCGTTTTACATGTTCAATCATTTATCCTGTAGATATGAAAACCTCGTGATGAAACCGCGTTCTTATTATGAGGGACATATAAAACGTTCCGTGTAACACTTAAACATGCTCGCAGCGAAAACGTGACGCAACCAGAAGCCCAATTATTCAGTCCCTATTCAATTCTCGGATTTAATTGGTTTTTAGTCGCAATGTTGATTTTTTTTTTTTTTGCAATTTCTGGTTAGAAATTGTTCTGATTCACTTTATCCAACTATAAACTGGTTGCTGCTCCAAATATAGTGATGAGCTCAGTGCTTAATTTTTGTTGTTCCCTCATTCCTTTCCTCAGGTTAACTGATGAGACGAGAGCCTCAGTTGCTGGGAATGAAACATTAAGTGTTCTAAAGGAAGTACCTTTGGGACCAGCACAGGATTATTACGGCACTTCAGTCTAACTGCCTGTTGATCTCAAATGGACTTTGATGTGATGTATGTTTAGTACCTTGTGTCTGTGATGGGGATAAAAGTGAAAATACACTTTCAAAGAGCAAAGCATTCCTTTATTGTGACTGAAACTGGAGGTTTCTTAAAGACAGTAATCTAAACTTAAAATATGTGAAAGTAAATAACCCATAAAAAATCTGATCATTCTGGAGTTACAGTATTTTTACATGCCACTGGGGCATCTCTCAGGCTGCATTTACACTGCAGATCTTGATGCCAAATTCCAATATTGTGACTATATTTGATGACTTCATCGCTTACATCATCTTTTAAAACTGACCCGTATCTGATATCTGCATTTACACTATACACGGCAAAACAACCCAATGTAGACATACTGACCGGAAAAGAAAGTAAAAACAAAGCGATAATCATTGGACGCAATGGACGAAGACAAAATTATTTTTTAGTATTTTTACACCCAGCAGGGTCCTGCTGACCCTGACAGCCCACCAATGGTAGAAATACTCTTCATGACACACTTTATTTTTTATTGCCTACTGTATAACCAAAAATATCCCAAGACATTTAAAATTGTAGAATTTACAATAAATTCGGGTTTAAAATACCTTCCCTTATTTTTAAAAACCAAAGAACTAAATGAATTTCAGGTATTTCTTCATTTTTTTCTGAAGTGATATCTGGCAACTACTGTATGCATTGCTGGCGCTTAAACTGAGAGTAATTTAAAAAAGCACATTACTGTAGGTGATGCAAACACGATGATCATCAAGACCTGGTCTGTGAGAAACCTTATCAACTCTGTCTATTCAAAAACAGGAGCATAATAGTACTGTTACAGGGAGAGCTGTAGATTAAAGAATAAAACAAAACACACAAACACTGGCTATGAAGAGGACTATGCTGTTTCTTCAGTTTTAGTGGTTAATCTATGAAAAAGTCAGTATAAATTATTATCTACTGTAAATATCACAATGCTTAATAATAAAAGATGATTGCATTGTCACGAGTAGGATTGGTAACAGAAAACAAATCACAGAACCAGAAACCAAGAAACTAGCAACACAAAGCTAAAAAATATGGACATAGTCACAGAACATAGAAAATGATCATGAAAATAGAACATTGACATAGAAAATGATCATGACTTAGAACATGGACTAAACATGGACATGGAACAAGGACATAGAACATGAACATAGGGCATGAACACAGAACATGGGCATAAACATGGAAATGAACATGAAACATGACATAGAACATGGGAATAGAGAATGAACATGGACATAGAACATGAAAAATGAAAATAAAACATGGACATAGAAAATGAATATGGACATAGATCATGGACACAGAACATGGACATAGACATAGAACATAGACATAGATCATGGACACAGAACATGGACATAGACATAGAATAGAAACATAAACATGGAACATGCCATAGAACATGGGAATAGAGAATGAACATGGACATAGAACATGGACATGAACATGAACATAGAACATGAACATAGCACATGGACACAGAACGTGGACATGGACAAAGAACAAGGAAATAGAAAATGGTCATGAACATAGAACATGAACATAGAACATGGACACAGAACGTGGACATAAACATTAAACATGGACCATGCCATAGAACATGGGAATAGAGAATGAACATGGACATAGAACATGAACTAAAAACACAGACATAGTACATGGGCTTATGGGCTTCTATACTAAGTGAATCCAGACATTTTCATGGACATTCCCAGACTCATGAGTTGCTCTGGTGAAGAAATCAAGATCTGTTACTGAATTATTTATTTCTTTAGCTGCACTTGACAGGCTTCTAACCTGGTCTCAGATTTTTTTATTTTTTGTCAAGCTGTGTCAAAGAACCTTATGTTAGATTTCTCATCAAACATTAACATTGAACAAAAAGACAACTGGCTGTCATCCTTTAAGTTTAGGAAATGTCCTTATATGAAACTCCATAGAGACCGTAACACCTCTCCGTTCCATTTAACGGCTTAAAAATACTCCAGCATTAACACTAAAACATGTGACAGTAATGTGCTTTACGGTGAAGATTTACTTTATCTCGCTTCTTGCCACAAAAGGCAACGTTTAAAACGTTAAACGTTTTTTTTCCACTAATATTAAAAATTGATAGAAAATCTAATGGGAAAGTGTTAGAAATAAGTGGGAAGTGGTAGCTCAGTGGTAAAAGTGTTAAACTGCTAACTGGAAGATTGTGAGTTCAAGTCCCAGTATTGCCACGTTATTACCGCTGGGCCCCTGAGCAAGGCCCTATATTGCTCTAAATAAAATAAATAGAAGTTGCTCTGGATAAGGGCTTCTGCCAAAATGCTGTAAATGTAAATTATTTAAATAAATAAATAAATAAATGAGTGGTGGCTTATCCATATCTGTGCTTAAGTGTTTAAATTGCACAGACAAACAAGTGTGGGCTTGTGGCAACGAGGCGGGCGATTAAAAATGCCTGCATGACTTCAATAACCACAGCTTGAATAGCACTTAGTAACGGAGCGTCGATGAGGGAGCAGGAGCGAGAGAGAGAGAGAGAGAGAGAGAGAGAGAGAGAGAGAGAGAGAGAGAGAGAGAGAACACTCTCCACTCTTCTAACAAATGAAATGAACTCTGGGTCTCAGTTTGCAGCACAGCGATTTGAGGCTAGCATTTTTTCAGGGTTAATGCCCCCCCCCCCCCCCCCCCGTCACTTTCACTCGACTCGAAGGAGGATAGCAGCATCCATTAGCTTCTTCTCTCTCTCCCCCCGCCCTCCCCTCCACCCCGTACCCCCGAAGTCACAGCAAGTAACTGCAAAAAAGTTAAGGTGGATAATCACCGCTCGGTACCTGCGGATTTGCTGAGAAAAAGCTTTTCGTTTCAGAACTGCCCCTGTCTTTATTACAAGCCATAAAACAAGGAGTTGCCTCGTAAAGTGTCTTCATATCTCTATATAGCTTTCTGTAAAAACCTGTCTCTTGATGGGATATCAATCTAACATGAGCTATTGGGGACAAGCCCCTGAGGTCGATGTGCTGACAGATGGCCGGTAATATTCCCATCAAACGACCAGACAGCACACCGTTAAGCCTCGTAATAAAGTGAACCGTTTTAGGGGTTTAGTCTTTTTATATAATTACTAAGTGTGGGCTATATTAATTATTTTTTTTTGCTTTTTGTAATTTACCATCTTAAAAAAATATGTGATTTAATCAGTGAAAGTTTATATTTGATATATATTCAACTTCCTTGTCACTGTGCGAGGTACGTGTACAGAGCTAATGAAATGCAGTGTTTTTCGCATATCCCATCTTAGTAAGTTGGGGGTCAGAGCGCAGGGTCAGCTATAATACAGCGCCCCTGGAGCAGGAAGGGTTAAGGGTCTTGCTCAAGGACCCAACAGTGGTTGGCTTGCCGGTGGTGGGGCTTGAACCCCGGTGTTTCTGGTCTTCAGATTAACAACTCAGCACCTTAACCACCCTGCCCCACCAAGTTAAAGCACAGGCAAACTAACACTGGACTGTGTGTTTACACCAGAATATTTTCACACAGAATATTTTAGTGCCATTTCAAATAATCCAGTAAACTAATGTTAGCTATTGTATATACTGTCAGCATACATATTTTATATAAAGCATCTTAGAAAAGTCTCGATTTGCCATGACAGACATCAAGACACCCTAACGAGTGAGACCATGTCAGACACTCAGTGAAGACAGTTACATATTGTTATAAAGCCCAAGCATGTAATTAATAATTGGTAAATATTTTAGGAAAGGTTTCGATTTAGGGCCCTATTTATACATTTACAAGATTATGATCTAAATAAAAATTGTGCTTTTCTATTTCTGTCCCTATTTTTTATGTTAAAATATCAAATTATCTTCTTATAATTTCTAAAAAAAAATGTCTAATCCAGTCATTTTTTTATAATTTGTCCAGTCAAATCACCTCTTATTTTTACTTTTTAAAAACCAAAGTGTCCAATCAATTCATGTCCATTTTTTCAATCATACAATTTTCTACATTTTTTAATTTAAAGTATAAAATAAAATTTAGTTTAGACTTAGTTATTTAATAGGGAATTTAATTCAATACACACTTTTAAATTTTGTATGTTAGGTTGATTCTAAATCGCCTATAGGAGTAACTATGAGTGTGTGTGTGGCCCTGTGATGGACTGGTTGACCTGTCCAGGGTGTCCCCCTCCTGCCTTTCACCATTTCAGACACGGCTTGGTTAGACTCCAGTAGATCCCTGTGACCCCGAATTAGAGAATATGCAAATATAAAAGATGAATGAATGAAATCAAGTCATTTTATTATATTTTTCAAAATTAATAAATTGAATTCCTATTTTATTTTAAAAAATCAGTAACCAATCAGTACATGTACTTATCGTTATTTTACAATATATTAACCATCTAATCTTATTTATTGCATGGCTTTGGTGTTTGTTGCTGTTTAAACTTTGGGGGTTTGTTTACAATTGCTGAATTGCAAATTAAACTTTGGGTCAATCAAATTAACGGTTACTAGTTTATTTGGAATATTAACCCCACCTCTGTAATCGACCTAATTGTGTTGATTGCTGTTTAAATGCGCTGTCTTTGGGTTGCATCAAAAATACGGAAGTTAAAGGAATATTTCACCCAAGAATGATAATTCTGTCGAAAATTACTGTTGACTCTGTGTGTGTGTTGCAAACCTGTGTAAGACTTTTTTTCATCTTCAAAACACGATTTAGGATATTTTTGTAAAAATCTGCAGGTTTTTTGCATCTCCAATAGACAGCAAGGTACCTACCATGTTCAAGCCCCAGTAAAGTATCAAGATGATCAACAAAGTAGCCATGTGACATCAGTAGTTCAACTGGAATATTCCAAAGCTACAAGAATATTATTTGGGGGAAAAAATAAATAAATAAATAATGATTTTATTCTACATTTTCGTCTCTACTGTGTCTCCTGTGGACATATTTTTCTTTTTAACTCAAAAGATTTAACAACTATGCGAAAAGAGAAAAACATGGCACTTAAAAAATAGTATACAGTAAAAAGACTAGAGTTTATTTAACTTTTAATGGTTTCCAAATTGATGTTTAGCACATTTTTCTGAGTTTACCATAAAAAATGTCACCAATAAATTTTGGCCATTTTTACTTTAGTACCTTTAGTATTTTCCCCTTTTTTTGACACTTTTTTTGTAGTACAAAAAAGTTTTAGTTGTGAATCAGACATGGTTACTTGGTTATGCTAACATCAAAAAAAATATAAACAGCTTACCCACGAGGTCACATTTAGCTCTAGCAGCGTGAAGGAAAAGCGCTGGATGTAATTTAGAGTGATTTTTTTTTTTTATTTCTATTATTAGTATTCTTATTTACATGATGCAAAGCACTCGGCTTTAATATTCCTGACTGTGGGTGTTTTGTAATAAATAAAATATAGATGTATAAGAAAAAACAGACAAACGCTTAGCTTTTTATTGAAATCTGAAACATAATAGTATTAAACGCATCCAGACAGAAACGAGCAATGCTTCCTGATGCCGACACTGCCCTCGGGGGCTTCGCTTAAGTATTTATTTGACTTATATTAATGTTTTAATGTTTATCTCACTGTCTGTCGGAGCTTAGCGGAGAAATCTGACTGCAATAAAGCAGGAGCGCTCCCACATTGCCGATGCTCCAGGATGTTTTATCAGTACGCTTTGTCTCTACAATATTTAACGGATAAATGGATCATTCCATCAAAGTCTTATTTTACTGTCAGGCGCTCAGACAAGCCACATTTCACATAAATACATTTGCTCATCTGCTTCATAAGAATCAGTGAAATATTTGATCGTCGGGCTTCTCCATGCAGGAAAGCATAGTGAAAGGGGGGGGGGGGGGGTAGAGATGAGTAATTGAGTGGGTGGTGCATAACTGGTGCTATGAAACCGGCTAAAGACGTCCAAATGGTTTGAAAATGACAGCCTGTTATCAGGTAATATCTCAACCCACGATAGGCTTCTGATATTTCTTTATTCTTTAATTCTATAGCTTTTAGTGTTGAAGGACGAGAAACCCAAGAAGAATTTGACATCTTAGCAGGGTGAGGGAAAAAAAATGAAGGGTCGTGCTTACAGTAGATATTAAAGACAATCTGTATTTGAGGTCTGCTTTCACATACAACATGTTTTTTTTTTATTCTGTTGGAAAAGAACACTGTTTTCCCTTAGGGGTTCTTTAGGGTGCTTAAACCAGTGTTGGATTTGTTAAAAAAAAAAAAAAATGTATGTTATAATCACTAATGACTTCTCACACATGGTAAATGAATTACATCATTATAACAGTAACTAATTATAATGGAAAGTAACTCTTGTAAGAATATATCAAATGTAACATGGATGTCCCTAATATTAAATCGATTATATGAATGACATGGACACTAAATAGAGTAAATTATTATTCTAAAACACTGTACTCTAATCGACACTATTTTAATGTTGTGATGTCATGTGACGATGTGAGGTGATTTGTTATATCAGAATTACTCATCACTGATGTAAAAAGGCTTTTTATCTCTGTTCATAAGTTACAAATCTTGTTTTTCAGCTCATCGAGGGAAAACTAATGTTTATACTTCCAGATTGTAAAAGTGAACTTTTAACTTGTTGGACTTACCATCATTCTAAACCCTATAGTATGTCCAAATGTTATTCATACTACCTGTAACCATACTATAGAACATACTTTTTAAAAGGTCAAGCAAGTATGTACTGGGTCTGAGAGGGTATGAAAATCACTTCAGTGAACTTCAGTATCACCGCATTGTATTGTCAGTAACGGTAACGACGTTGTAACAGGGGAAAAAAATAATTTGCTTTATTACTTGTTACTCAAAAAATGAACCCCATTATTAATGCTGTTTATTTATGACGCCATTGTTCTCTTAAGACACATTAAGGGTCAAGAGAATTGGAGTATGCTGTGAGGTAACATTCCGCTTCTGTAAACTTTTTACTTTGGGTTTTTGGGTTGAACTTTTAATTTGTAGGTATAAGTTGGTCATTTGAGCTGTGAGGTACAAACTGAGCCAAAGGGCAAAGCTGTAGAGCTGAGCGGAGAAAACAATGTGTTCTGAAAAAAACAAAAAGATAAAGAAAACTTTTCCGGATGTAATGCGAAAACTGTGTTAAGCAACTAAGGCTGAGAAAACTTAAGTGTGATTTCGGGCCGATTTCCATAAGTTGTATGACTCTTTTTTGCGTCAGGTAGACTTTCAGCTTTGTAATTTGTCATGGGGCAGCATGGTGGCTTAGTGGTTAGCACTTTTGCCTCCCAGCAAGGAGGCCCGGGGTTCGATTCCCGGCCAGGGGCCTTTCTGTGTGGAGTTTGCATGTTCTCCCTGTGTTTGTGTGGGTTTACTCTGGGTTCTCGGGTTTCCTCCCACAGTCCAAAAACATGTATGTTAGGTTGATTGGTGATTCTAAATTGCCCATAGGAGTGCGTGTGTGTGGCCCTGTGATGGACTGGCGACCTGTCCAGGGTGTACCACTCCTGCCCTTCGCCCTTGCAGAGGTGGCTGGGATAGACTCCAGCAGATCCCCGTGACCCCGAATTAGGGAATAAGTGGGTATAGAAAATGAATGAATGAATAATTTGTCATGCAATTGAAAGACGATTAGCCTTTTCCCAACCGTCAACTGGATAGTCGAATTTCCAAATCATTTGGATTTACATCATTCGGCGGATGCCTTTATCCAGAGCAATGTACAAAAGTAATAGTTACATTTACATTTCTGGAATTTGGCAGATACTGTTACCTCTCACTTTTTTAAATCTAATTGACCAGGTGAGGTGATTGTGATTTCATTTTAAAGGGATTTTTTTAGTTCTGCTTTTGATAGCACTCTATCTTTGTGGTAAGTGGTATCACAGTTTGTTCACTCCGGGTTCTCCGGTTTCCTCCCACAGTCCAAAAACATGTATGTTAGGTTAGAGTGTGTGTGTGTGGCCCTGTGATAGACCGGTGACCTGTCCAGGGTGTACACCTCCTGCCTTTCGCTCTTTCAGAGACGGCTGAGATAGACTCCAGCAGATCCCTGTGACCCCGAATCAGGAAATACACGGGTATAGAAGATAAATGAATGATTAAATACTGTAAACCATCTTTGCTACTTTAGTGTGGTTTAGTACTCTCAATTAAGAGATTTGTTGATTAGTTAATTGATATTACGTATGCCGCGATGGGGGTCTTGCACGTAATTGTTAAATCATGCACAAGGTAGTGTCATATATATATATATATATATATATCGGAGGATCCAGTATTACAAAACCGATATTCGATATGTTTAAAAAAGTGATATAAAGTGACGATATCTGGTCACTTTGATGCTGTGAGTCTCTGTATTTGCAAACACAAGTTTCAGACATTAAACAGCAAATATTCGGGTTTCTTAAAGGATCTTTTATAGCAAAGCTAATAAAGGGATAAATAAACAAGTTGGTTCTTTTTCTTTTTATGAGAGAAGAGTACAAGTGGTAAAGCGAAGGTCTAAATCAATGTTGACACCTTTATTCAATCCTAAATTTCAGCAGTACGGTGCTGTAGATCCCATAATGACAACATTACTATTAGCCCTGAATACTTTCATCAGCTTGACAGTGGAATTTGTTTCGGTATTCTCCTCTCCTTTAAACTAGTCTCAGTGTCGTGTCCTGGCAGCACCAGAATGGATGTGTGATGCGGTCACGGTGCCATGGCGGAGATTCTGTTGTCACAAACAGAGCGTGCGCTGGATGTAAATTCAGCAGTAAACACTCCCTGGCTAATGCAAGCTGCAGGAGCTGAATAGAGGCTTCACAGTTCACGGCTCAGTAACGACTCTGCTTCTGACAGCTCCAAGCATTCACTACCTCCTGAGTGGACGATATGCAGTAAAACACATCATGAAGCGCTTGTCTTTTGTATCTAGGGAACCATCATGACCGCTATTGTTAGTTTACCATCAGTGAGTCAATGTTAAATAATGTATATATCACAATAAGCAATATAAAGTGCAAATGTATTTATTCAAACATTAATAAAAGGAAGTAACACGTACTGTAAGCTTCTAAATGTCTATTAGTACGCAGTGTGTGTGGGTCTCATCATACACACTCATCACATATTCGTCACACATTACTGAAAGCGACAAAGGATTTGTTTAAGCAGTGTGTCGGTGCCTTGGTGCAGTCTGGCACTGACACACTGCTTTAACAAATCTATAACACCTCTGAGACATGTGATACACACACGCACACACAAACACACACATTTTTTTCCACTGCAACATTTATTGAGGTACTTAATTAATGTTAAGCCTACGATTAGTAACGCATCAGTACTGTTTTTCAGACGTGGTATAAGTGCATGTGATGGTGCAATTATTATTCATTCTAATGCTGAATAACTGACCTACGGTGCTGTTTGAATCTTTTATGTATCTGTATAAAAACCTCATCGGATTTTCACAGCAGGACTAAAGGTAGACACCAATCATAAAAAAGTATTCTAGGTGTATTTATTGAGGAAATTAATAAACAAAGGCTAGGCTAGGCTAGGCTTGACTTGACTTGACTTGACTTGACTTGAATAAAGACCTAGCCACTGTAACGCTACCATCTAGCAACCACCGGAGGGCGTCTTCGCCTGAATACTGAGATCACTTTCATATGTTGGCTATATATGTTAGGGCTAGCCACTAGCATATTGCGAAGTATTGTTAGCCTGTCGGCATAATATGCATTGATTTACAGTTAATGATCTCTGCTTGTCTCTGTTTTTCGATTTACGTCTTTGCGATTTGGTTTGTTTGTTTGTTTTCTCGATTAGTTTTTACATGTACTGACTTCCGCCAGTTTACTATTAATAAACCTTTTAACCTGTCTGGTTCCTTACTGCCTCAGACTAACCAGACTGCAGTACAGGAAACAATACCTCACAAGGGAAAAGCAAACAAAATGGCTGAACACAATCAACCAATGACAAAACACAGACAACAGAAACAAACATGTGTCTTGTTTGTTTAAGTTAAAGTTGTTCTTCCAGCAACAGTTTACGTACTATTGGCCTAACAGATATTTAAGGTAAGGTAAGAATATTGATGTCCCAGTTGTTTATCTACATTTAAATCATTTCGATCTTAATCTAGATCTAATTTTTACACATCAATATAATGATTATAAGAGAATTAGGCACATAAAAGCTGTAAACTTGGTCTATCAAGTGGCATCAATGAGCACAAACGTGTGTGTGTACCTGCACTCCGTTTACTTGACTTGATTTTTTTTTTTTTTTTATGTAAGCTGGTCGATTTTAAATGAGGTGCATTAGCTAGCTGCATTAGTCACCTTTGCTCAAATTAGGTTGTGTTTGAAAACAGTTTGTCAGCAGCAGTGCGATGGGTACGAGCTGTTCATTTCGCTTACCTAGCATGTTTTTCTCACCTAGCTGCCATTTGCTTCAGCTTTTCTGTCTAATGCTGTGTTTTCAGATGTTTAATTAGTTAACACGTGTTATAAGAAGATGATTACGTTTCTGCTCTTGACATGTTCACTGTGCTTGGCGTTGTTGCTATCATTAATCACAAAATACCACCAGATTACTGTCATTTCCTGCCGTCTGTTCATCAGCGTAACAATGTACTCTGGGGTTATGCTGCACAATATCAACTGCTATTAGCTTTCGGTGCTAGAAAACAGGTAAATAAGCACAGTATTGGACAGAGATGTAATGTCGCAAAGTACTGATAATACTTCGTTACAGTATTTTTTGAGGATAATTTGCATATTATTTGATTTTTTATCTTTCTTTAACTTTTAGTTTTACTCCACTTTAATTACTAAACAAAAGAAGAAGGTCTGGTGTTCGATAAGTGGTACCACTGATTGATTAAGCTTCTTTGCGAACCATTGCTCGCCAGGGTTACTCACGGTTACTCTCTTAAATCCAGTCTTTTTATGCTAGCAAGCGAGTTCGAATTGATGCGAAGGCAGATGTCATGTTAGATGCAGAAACAGTGGTGGCAACTGAATATCCAGTAGTGACCAAGATATTTCTGACCAGGAACATCCCGTGGCCATAATTTGGAGAAATGTCCACTTACTGTATGTTGGAACAAAAGAGTCTTCATATTGTATAAAGTGCCTCACTGTAATTTACATTTAATATTTTCTTTTTCATTTCTGTGGTAATTGTTGGCCACGTTTACATGTTAGCATTCAGAAATTTTGAAAGACAGCTTTTTATAAGTCTTTTTAATTGTTTAATTGTAAGTTATATATTTAGATGAACAGCATGGTGTCTCTTGAAATATAAATCATTATTAATAATTTTATTGTTATTATTACTGAAATTTGCAAACAAACATTTTGCCAATTATTAAAAAAAGGAAAAAAAGGAAAAAGTTCAAACTAAACACAGTCTCGCTAAAACTGCAGATTTCTGCATTTACTGGTAATATTTAGGAAAATACCTTTACCTTTACATACTTTTACTTAATTAATATTCTAAATTGCGACATTTAACTTTAACTTTTATGAAAATCATTTTCTGCTAAAATAACTACACTGTTTAAAATAAAATAACTGTTGTTTTGGGGTTTTTTTCCCACCTCTGGACCAATACTGGACCCATACTAAATGCGAGTATCGGTACTGACACGTTCCTACTCACACCTGTGTCTTTATCCTAACCCTAAACTCGCCAACTCAACAGAAACTGATAGCTGTTTAATTGGAAAAAAAGCTTTAGTTAAGCAAAAAAAAAAGTTTTTCTTATGTGAACAAGCCAAATGTCTTTTAGCACTTCCAGATCCATAGATACTGTCACATCCCCCCATCAGTGACAGTCAATATTTACAGGACGCCAGACGAGCAAGCCAGCAGCTAAAGTCGACCCTTCGTGAGCACCGGCTGTCGGACTAATTGGGTACATTTGTCTTTCATTTAGAGCTGATTGGAGTCCAGGAACAGATCCAGCTGGCCCATACCGACGTCATCATGCCAGCATAGAAAAGCCAGAGACGACACTATGTGCCAGGAGCTTTTCTATTCTTATAATCACAAATCCTTTTTTATCTGTTCTCACATTCACACACTGATCACTTGAAAAAAAAAACGTAGATAAATCAGCCTAGCTAAATCAACACATCTACGGTAGATCAAGTTTTTACCTCTGTTTCAGCACTGGGAGACATGAGTCCCCTAATCCACAGCTTCTGAGGCGCTAATCATAATCTATTGCTAATTAACTAAGTAATAATCCACCATGTGTTACTGTTAGAGCTACCAGTTCAACTTGCAGGATATACCACTTTTAACAGCACATCTCTGTGTTTTTACTCCTACCATAATGTAAAATTTCACTATGTGATGGGTTGTCTGAGGTCACGTCTCTTATATGGGAAGTGGTAGTGCAGTGGTTAAAGTGTTGGACCGCTAATTGAAAGATCGGGGTTTGATTCCCAGGACCACCAAGCTACCACTGCTGAGCAAGGCCCTTAACCACCAATTGATTAAATATTTAAAAGAGATAAATGAAAGTTGCTTTGTCTGCCAAATGCTGTAAATTAAATGAAAATGATTATATGTATAAAAATTATAATGTGTTGCGTTGCTGGGAAAACCCATCATGGTGTAATTTTACAAATTACAGGTATTGATGTCATATGAAAGTCTTTTCAAAATCTATCTTCTTTTTTTTATACCTTGTCTGCAAAAAAGTAGATCTAAAGTCGGCTGATTGCTATGATTTTCAGGCATGGAATTGTGAAAAAAAAACAGGTGTAGGAAGATTTCAAGATTTCTTTTGTGCTCCGCCATCGCACGATAACGCTGTTTAAAACATGTGGTGTAGCTTACACAGGCTAGCAGGAAATGCTACATGTTTATTTTTAGAATTAGGTTATATTTTATAGATCCTATCAAAATTGTTATTTTAATAAGTATTTGTAGTGTTTAGCAAGGAAGTGCTATCAGAGTTTTTGGGGTTTTTTTGCACTTCTGCCAGGCGTGTTCTTAAACGTTAGCTTGTCGCAATATAAAATCTCTGTATGATGATAAGATATTTTCTTAGCTGATAGACAAGATGTCATAGAATAATCATAAAATGACAACCTAATTTTGATTTTAAAATTTCTTTTTTTTTTAATACTCCTGTGAAAAAGTCCCAGTGCGCGACATCCGACGAGTTTTTTCCCAGATTGCATCATAAATATATATATATAAAATATTCAACTTCCTTGTCATTGTGCGAGGTACGTGTACAGAGCCAATGAAATGCATTTTTCGCATATCCCATCTTAGTAAGTTGGGGGTCAGAGCGCAGGGTCAGCTATGATGCAGCGCTTCTAGAGCAGGAGGGGTTAAGGGTCTTGCTCAAGGACCCAAAAGTGGTTGGCTTGCCGGTGGTAGGGCTTGAACCCAGGTGTTTCTGGTCTTCAGCTCAGCAATTCGGCACCTTAACCATTTGAACTATATATGATATATAGGTTACAATAAAATGCTGTCAAAAATCATATAAATATATAAAGCTACATGAAAAAAAACAAACACACACAGTGTTATGCCACAAAACCTGCGTCAAACAACCTACAGCTACAACTTTGTCATTGTAGTGTGATAATTTAATTAGATTATTAACATTCAAAAATGGGGGTTCTCATTCAGTCATCTTCAGCGAGAGGTTCATTCTAATCAGGGTCATTGTGTTTAACGGAGTTTGATGTATTTCATATCCATTGTCATTATGTACAAATACAAATCCAATGGAGCAAAAAGTGACACCAATTAACCAGCCAGTGTAATTACCAGGAGAATTATATCCCTTCATCTCGGTCCTGCAGGATCACATTGCAAACATCGTTGAGATAATTGACCTTCATTATGATCAGACTGATGTATCCTTCTGCAAAAGAGTTTTACCAGAGACGGAGAGTAATAGCGGATACATTATTATCATTTAAATCTTTTCTGTAGCTCTGAACTAGTAAGGTTGAAAAGAAACTCTACTCAGACGGCGGCCAAAAACACAACGACGTTTTGTGTCTATTCAAGCAGGCAGAAAAAAAAATTGCTAGGGGTTGAATTAAATCATAAAATTGCAGATAAATTACTTTTTTACACAATACAACTTTGAGTCGAATACATTGAGCGAATTCTGAATAGAGAGAGAACAAGACGGTCCATTCTGTTCACTTTACTTCCTGTCTAGTCCAAAACATCTAATATAAAGTGAGAGACTTCTAGGCAAAAGGAAAGAAGCTGATCTCATAAATCTATATAATCTATAATCAATAATTTATAAACTATATATTTATATATTAAATCTAAAAACTTTAAGGTTCCTGTTTCTAATCTGTTTTAAAGCTTATTTTAAGGTGAGTTTAAAGACCAGTCAGCCATCAGATTTTTTTGTCTGGCGTTTTCACATGTAGCCAGACCGTCAGATGAACAAACTCCCTATTTAAAGTGTTGGACTGATAATTCAGAACGAAAGTTTAATTCTCAGCACCACCGAGCTGTGGCTGCTGAGCCCATGAACAAGGCCCTTAATCTCCAACTGCTCAGTTGAAAAAAATCGATACATGTAAGTCGTTCTGGATAAGGACATGGTACCAAACGGCAGAATTACAAATGAGCTCCATAGCAGCTTTTATTGGCAAGATGGAAGTGGTAGTACTGCAGTTAAGGTGTTGGACTGCTAACCAGGTTTTGATTCCCAGCACCACCAGGTTGTTCCTGTTGGGCTCCTAAACAAGGCTCTTAACCCCTAATTGCAATGATTAGCATGATGATTTGTATAATAAATGTGTAATAACACTTGATGTGTGTGTGGTGCTATTACACCAAAGTACCGAGTGACGGGAGTGATAGAGCAGATGTTATGTTACCAAATGTAAATTTTGCGGGAAATGATAGCTCAGGGGTTAAGGTATTGGACTCCTAATCGGAAGATCGGCGTTCCATTCCCAGTACCACCAAGTTGCCACTGTTGGGCCCTTGAGAGAGGCCCTTAACCAACAATTGCTTAGCTGTATAAATGAGTTAAATGTAAGTCACTCTGGCTGAGGGCGTCTGCCAAATGCTGCAAATATAAACGTAAGATGGCGTCTGAACTTACATGAAAAGCAAAAAGGTTGTTTTGTTCCATGTCAGGTTGCCATTTCTAGAAAAACAAATCGGCGTGCAAACATTTATTGTTTATTTAGAAAAAGATCACCGTAAACAACATCCTTATAAATCCTAATCCTCATAAATGCTAATTGCACATTGGCTTTCTTTTTCCTTGAGGTGAGTAGAGTGAGAGTTTTCAGGCATACTAATAAAAAAAAAATGACACGAATCTCCCACCAAATTTTTTTTAAATCAAACAGACATCAAACATAGCGTAAGGTTTAGCCGACGGCAGAGACGCCGCTAAGGGAGGAAAAGTTAGGGCCCACGCTCACTGGGAGCCCCCAGAGATCTGTTTTGATATTGACATTTCTGGCATTTATCATACACCCTGAGTGACTTACATTTATCTCTTTTATACAACTGAGCAATTGGGGGCTAAGGGCCTTGCTTAGGGGCCCAGCAGTGGCAACACCTTAACCACTATTAATATTAACAATGCTAAAAGGGCACGGTACGGCAGGCCCAAGATGGCTAGCGACGCCTCTAGCCGACGACTCATGGACAAGGCATCTGAGGCAAACACAAGCATTACCCAATATCAGCCTCACCCTTTTTACGTTTAAAAGCTAATGACATGGATACTTTGTTGTTTTATCTTTTTATTATGAGCTAAACTTGTCCGAACTTTCAGACAACTGTGAGGTTGTTTGTTGTTTTCTGTATGCTGAGGGAGAGTTTGGATGCCTGCCAGGCAGTTAGCACGCAGAGGCACACTCTCCTTTCCCTTCCGGCTGACAGGACCGGATAATCTATTTCAGATAGAAAGTATACAGCGGAGTGTGTGCCTCTCCATCAGTCCATCACTGCTCACGAGTCGATATCACAGGCAGCCCGAGACGTGTTTATTAAAGATTTTTTTCATATACATGGAAGAATTGGCAAAAAAAAAAAAAAAAAAAAAAAAACTTGGACGGATTCTGCGCAGGTAATTAAGATAAAACGATTCGATTCGGCAAAGATGGAGCCTCGATTGGGTCTCGAGCTGATGTGATTAGACGCTAGCGAATGCATTCTCTGAGATTCGAGACGATATTCCCGTTTTTAATTACACACATGAGCAACCGCTTAACTACCACCACTGACTCATCTGCATGATTGAAATATAATTAGCATGTGATTAAAACGCAGCTCTGTTTGGTCTGCTAGTGCAATTGTTTTCTCTTTTCCTGCTGCTTTGTTACTTTGTTTTTCTGTCACGGCCCCAAGAACTATTTATGCTATTCTATAAACACACAACTAAATCACCTTTTCTGCAGTTCGGATTTTTATTATTTTGCCTTCTGTAAAAAACAAACGCCTCAAACATGCAATCGACCATCAAACATACATCGACCATCTGACCTCCAGATGCAAATTTCCAAACCTTTAAGTTTCATCATAGACATTTTAATGCTCGATGCATTTTTCTAACGAAAGAGTATCAAAATATGCTATACTTTTCTGGAGGGTTGTATCAGAAAACACTCAGCATTGTTATATCAATGTGACCGTTTTTTAAGGTAGGACTAATTGTTAGAGCACCAGAATACCAAGAAGCCCTTAATTGAACACTCTGATTAATCCAACTGACCTCGATCTACATAAAACCTGAGGCAAATTGTTAGAAGTGGTGTGGATTTGCAGTTGTCCACAAAATAGAATAAAAGCTAGCCATAAAATGCTTGAATTTGCCTTATTTTTATCAAATTCAAGGCTGTCAAGACATCAACAGATGACAGAACTGTCGTTTAAAATATACATTATATAGACAATAATGTTTGGAATTCTATACCTGATTAATTTTTACTCTTACTAATACAATAACCTCCACACTTCTGGAAATGAGTCCCACTAGATTTTAAAGAGTTGCAGTGGGAATTTGCTCTTTCAGACACAATAATGTGGTACAACAGGGCAAAAGGCGCCCGAGGGTTAAAAGTCACCTTTTAGTTTTATTCTGTTTTAAACCACTAGAAAGCATTAAAGAAAACCAATTTACCGCTTGTCCATGCATCTGGTTTTGGCTAACACACATTTGTACTTGTTAACGACAGGCTTATGATCCAGCAATCATGTCCATTTATTGAGAGACGTATCATCCAGTAGTCTGGCTTTTTCTTAATCCCATTTAGCATTTCATCTTATACCAACTCAGATGGACACCAAAGGCAACTTCGTATTTTGATATTTATTATATTTGTTTACTTAAATTTGCATAAAGCAAAATACTGAATAATAATTTCGTCCATTGCGTCCATTGATTATCGCACAGTTTTTACATCCTTTTCAGGTCAGTATGTCTACATTGGGTTGTTTTGCCGTGTAAAGTGTAAATGCAGATATTGTATACAGGTCAGATATGAAAGATAATGTAGTCGAGTCATCAAAATAATCGGATATAGACAGAAAATCCGAATCGGGGTATAAGATCTGCAGTGTAAATGCAATCAAATTGCAACGTTTAGAATATATTTTACTCTTAGAAACTCTTAGATTTGGCTTGAGTTGATCGAGCCACGGTTGAAACCGCTGCATATTCCCAGGTATACACACACCTGTGAGCACAGCACTGTACTTTCATTCTGTAGTTAAAGACAGGATTGGAACCAACAAAGGCAACACATTTAAGTCCTTGTTTTGTCCATGAAAAGCTCCAAGAAGTCTTTTATGTTGCCTAGTAACCCACTCTCACTCAGACTACATTGCGTGGAGGACAAATTGTTTTTTTTGTAGATATTATTAATAATAAATGAATGATGAATTGAACAATGAGTTTCATCACACTGTTTTTGTCACTCTGTGTTACAGGGAATTCGTCACTGTTGCAGGGGTTTGACTTCACTTGTTTTATCATGTATATTTTATAAGAAGTGCATACTAGAATATCATAAACAATGCAGTGATATGAAGATGCAGAGTAACTGTTACCATCCCAGTGGTTTATACAGTAAATCATTTATTATAACTCATCCTTTTTTTTTCTTTTATACCACAGCGATTTTTAAACATATTGCATGATTGTTGTGACATATTAACATTAATAATGGCTAAGAGACTTTTAATTAACAGTTATTCCATCACTAGCCTTTAGACAAAAAATGTCATGTTAGTCAAAATAAGAATTAATTCACTACCCTTTATGCATTTTTATAATAAACTCAGTTTTTTTATTTATTTATATCAAGTAGCCATTTTTAAAGTCAAATGTGAAATAATAAATTAAAATAATAAGAAAAGGTGTAATTATTTGAACACTTATTGTGATGATGTTATGGAAAATAAATTCCCCCCCTTAGGAATGATCATTTACAGCATTTGGCAGACGTCCTTATTCAGAGCGACTTACATTTATCTCTGTTATACTAACTGAGCAACTGGGGGTTAAGGGCCTGGCTCAGGGGCCCAGGTACTGGGAATCAAACTAGGATCTTTAATAAGCAGTCCAACACTTTGACTGCTAAAGCTACGACTTTACCATTTTAATGATTAAAGACAGAAAATCTGGGATTTGGATCCCGAGAGAAAGAAATGAGATGGTGGAAAGTTGATTTAAAGGCTGCCTGTTAAATGTTTTAAAGGTATTACATTGACGATAAAGATTTTTTAAAAATAAAATACTTAAAAAAGGAAACGTTATAGCAAGAAAATGAAACAAAAATGTCATTTGCTTAAAAAAAAACAGTATATTCAAAATATTAAGAAGGTAATTATAGGAGTAGTTACCATGTTGTGCTCTCAAATTCCATTATGCTCAGAAACCTTTCGGAGTGTTTCGACTGTTTCTTTATTAATACATATTTCAAAGGATCACAAACCGAGAAACCCACAATTACAGATTATGAGATTGTTCATATTTAAATAAATAATCACAGCTACAAAACACTACAATAGAATAAAGTGAATTTGGCTACAAGCCACTGAAGTTAAAACTGTGAACAGATAACTGGGTTGCATCAGATATAAAATTTGCAATCGATAATTAAAATAAAATCAAATTAGGCTCCTTTTTACATTCCCTTCTTTTCATATCTGTGGCCAACTGATTTTCTTCATTTTGTCTACACTGGTATCTGATTGCCAAGAATACTTGGATGTCAGGAGAGAAATAGTTCTGTAGATTCCTGGCAAGACACATTTTACAAATACTTTGTGTTTTAATTTTTTATTGTTTTGTAAGAAAAAAATGTCAGATCTTAGCTGGAAATTACAGCTTAATAAAACATATAAAAAATTCCGTAACAAACATATTAAAACAGTAAAGTCTATTTGTCTATATTAAATCAGTAAAGTCTATAGCCTTATTTTCTATAAGGCTATAGAAAATAACCCAAAGTTCTTGCACAGTAAATGATGTATAAAATCTGTTGTTGTATCAATATAATTCCACTTGCTCCTGATATTGATCTGCTTTAATAAGTACTGTTTGGCTGTTGGACTGAAAATAAAATAAATGCGCTGTACATTTTCTCATTATTCTGTGCTGCCGAATAATCAACAATAAGTCCTGAATGGCCATTTGATTGAACACAAAATGATGTATTTTGCAGTGTACCGTAAAAAAAGGGTGTAATAGCTGATTTAGTGATTTATTTCAAGCAATTCGGTGTAAGCAATTCGTAACAGTCAGAGGTAGAAAAATTAGTAAGAGACAAGCGTAAGGTTGTCAGTGGCGGCTAGTGGGGAAAAATCTTAGAAGATGTTTGAGAAGCCTGGCGAAGATCAAGTGTAGTATCTGTTCTCATCAGTTTATACGTTCTCTATATGAGGTTGTTGTCTTAAACTGGCTTGAGAGCAGGATACGGAAAGCAATGGTATGGTATGGTATGGTATGGTATGGTATGGTATCGGAAAAAGAACAAAAAATATGTTCTTATCAGTTTAATATCTAATACATCCTCTACTATATATCAGGACTTTATATTCGACTGATTGGGAAAAGTGGTAAGTGATTAAGGTGTTGGACCCCTAATTGGAGTATCAGGGTTTGATTCCTAGCACCACCGAGTTGCCACCATGGGCCCCTGATCAAGGCCCTTAACCCCCAATTGTTCAGTTGTATAAAAGAAATAAATGTGTGTGTCTCTAAATAAGGGAATCTGCCAAATGCTGTTTGCAGGGGTGCAAACAAAGTTATGCAGGAATGTAAATAGCCAATTATTACTGCTAGCTAAAATATTGAGAATGTTAGAGTCAACTGTTAAAAATGCAATAAATGGACAATTAAGCTGTGAATTTGAAATGAACAGTCGGTTTATTATCAGTAATGAAGTAATAAAGGCCGCCATTCAAAGAATTCAGACAGGTACATATTAAAGAGATTCAAAGATGAAGGTTGTAATACTAATGTTGTCCACTAGAGGCAACATAAGCCCAAAAATATAAAAACAATAATAAAATGGGAGGGTTTCAAAGTGAGAGAGCAAAAATTAATTAGATCTCTTGCACACACACACATATAAACTAAATACAGTATTGTATTTTATTGAAGTATTTTTTTTTATTTTTAATAAATGATACTATTACTGACTTTTTACTTTAGGGGATCATTTATAAGTTTTTTTAAGTTCTATCGGTGTAAAAAGTCTAAATGTCAAATCTAAAACTAATTTTTAAGCAAAAGAATTAAAAAATAAATCATTAGGCTGATAAATTTTCCTTAGGCAGTAATTCCCTTCCCATAATTTTCTCATTATTTCAAGTAGTTTGCTTCTTCTTCTTCTTCTTCTTCTTCTTCAAATGTATATCTTGCCTTTAGGATTTAATAATCAACAAGCACAGTTTTATAGGTGTTTATCAACATTGTACGTTTTACACGCAATAGGTAGGAAACCTGAGGGGCTAAATTCTAGTGGGAAACTCGAGCACTAAGGGGTTAAATTTCAGTGTTGTTCCCAAACTCAAATAAAATGTAGGGGTTTCATTTGGAAGGGTATCTGGCATAGAACATATATATATGGTTTAGATAAATTGAGCCTTGCTATTTTATTATTTGCAGGCTACATGAAACACATGCGTCATGATACTCTTTTGAACGCGCGTCCACAGAAGGACGCAGTAGAGACGAAAACGTCGAATAAAGTTGTCATTATTGTTTTCTTTGTGCAGAAAAATATTTTGTTGGATTCGTTACTTTACAGTACCACTAAAGTCACATGCACTTCTTTGTTGATCATCTTGCTACTTTTTTGGGGCTTAAACATGGTGGTTACCTCGCTGTCTATGCTGTCGCTCTGGTTACAATTGTCTACCAAGTTTCAGAAAAGTAAATGAAAATGATTCCCTTCACCAACGCCATTATCCCAGTTTAGCATCAGTAACTTTGCGTACTTCAAATTTGTATAAAATCCAAAACATCAATCAGAATCAATTATGCAATTCTTATTTAAAATCAACTTTATTAGGTTTATTACTAGTCTATATTATTTTATTGTTTTATTAAAGCTCACATGGAGACAAGGATTCTGTCACACTGCAAAACCAGAAAAAAAACACTTTTCTATTGCACATCTGTAATTTAATCAGCTTTCCAATTCCCAATTCATCAAGCAGTTACTTTCTGGGCGCTAATTAAAACTTTTAATTGTGTTAATGACCCATTAAGCACAGACTCACACTTCATTAAGTGCCTTTTAAACAGTGTTAAATGTTAGCATGGCCCTTCACAAGAATGACAAAAAAAAATCTCTTTGTTTTTCTTTGAACCCCTCGATAAAAGGGTAGGCGGTCCTCCTGTAGCTCCTGTTCAAGGGACGTTAGAATGCCTTAGAGACAACCTGTCACCTTCATCCCTTCATTTTCTTCTCCATCTGCCTGATTTATTTCCGTGGACAGCATAAAGCATTTCCAGCTCAGGAGAGTTAGCATCACTGGCTCACAGAATAAAGCAACCGTGCGGGTTGACCAAAACAATATCTGAGTTCAATATTTTCATCAAATACTGTCAAAGGTTCCTGAAATTCACAGCCAATCATAAGTCTTAGATTTAAATATTTATTACAGTTTCTTAGCCAGTGTTAAGTAGACAGGGTTAATCCCAGTTAAACTTTAAATAAAAGCTCTTCTTTAAACAATCCGAAATTGGAATGATAGTGTGTGTGTGTGTGTGTGTGTGTGCTTCCTGAATCAAATATGGTGTCCTATATATACATTTCAGCGTTGATTGTAACTTAAATTCCTTAAATAAACAAAAGCTTAATGTTGCTGTCATACTTGTCAGACATATGGGAAACACTACCTTCCAGGCCACCCAGGTGTTGCTTGGTAAGGTAGAAATATCTGAAATATGCACTAGAAGTATGCACTAGATTTTAGTAAGTATGTACTTTTCGAATGTTAAAGAAGTATGTTCTACATCCTCCATGTTGGTATTGTCACGTGACACACGATATCACAGCTGCGTGAATTTAAAGTTGGATAATATTTATCTTAAATGATGTTAAACGAGTGCAATTTAACTACTAATAACAACTATTTTTTCATTCAGTATTTAAAGAACTTTTAAAAGTGCCTCAATGACACTTTTTGCCACATTCGCATATGACGAGAGTCGTTTCTCCTGAGGTCTCGTGGAATAGCCGTGTTATATAGGGGAAGTGGTAGCGTAGTGGTTAAGGTGTTGAACTACCAACTTGAGGGCCCGAGTTCGATTCCCAGCCCCACGAAGCCACCACTGCTGGGCCCCTGAGCAAGGCCCTTAACCCCTAATTGCTCAGTTGTATAACAAGGTACACTTCAGTACTTTGCACTACCTTATCATTATGCATCTTTGCACAATCTATAACTATCTATTGTCACACCTCTATATTCTATCCATATACCTTCTGTACATTATTTACCCCCACCTCTGTAACTATCAACCCCATACCCTATTTATTACACTGATATTTATTGTAAATAAGCCACTTGTGAACTTCTGGTTAGATGCTAACTGCTAAGGAATATTCTAAGTTGCTCTGGATACATATCCAAATGCTGCAAATGTAAATTGATGGTTTCTATAATTGCAACGTGATAGTGGTGGTATTAGGAGATGCATCACTCGGGTAAGTTCCCAGATATCAAATGCACCGCTATATCAAATGCACCGTCTATTGAGCTTTTCCTTGCAGAGGAACCCCATGTGACCCAAACCCAAGCAATTAGGCAATAAGACAGAAAGTAAACATTAAACCTCTTCTCATGGATGTTTACATGCTTAGCAATAAGGGCCAGACAGTGTGCTGTTTTAATTCAACACAAGGGAAACATTTCAAGTGGGGCCTGATTTACATAAGAGCACTACAGAGACAAACTTAGATTAAAATTCTTGCTGTTTGTTCGAAAAAGATTTCCATTTTTACCTCATTTTTCTATCAGTTTGTCGAGGTGCCAAAAAAGTGCTGGCCGAGCAGGGTGGTTTCGACACCACTTCTCTTCTGTAATAAACTCTGCTTATTGTCGGTTGTGTGATTTATTTCTATTGCACTTTTTTAACAATAGACATCGCCTCAATGCAGCTTTGCAGAATCTCCAATAAATAGCACTCTGAAACATGACGCTTTAGTATGTAATACATATTAACAGACGTCCTGCCTTTTAATGACGGTTTTGGAATTTGTTATAGGTCTCAGGTTCATATCTTCCCACTTTCTGTGTGGAGTTCTGCATGTTCTTCCCGTGCTTGCGTGGACTTACTCCGGTTCTCCGGTTTCCCCCCACAGTCCAACAACATGTATGGTAGATTAATTGGTGATTCTAAATCACTCATAGAATTGAGAGAGTCACATACAGAAAAACAACCACACACTCTCTGTGATGGACTGGTGACCTGTCCAGGGTGTACTAATGCCTTTTACCCAATGACAGCTGGGTAAAATGACAGCTAGACTCCAGCAGATCCCTGAAACTCTGAATAGAAATAAGTAGTTATAGACAACACATGGATGGATTTTAATATGTTTTTGCAGATATGTTTTAGATGGTTCTTATATCTGGCACAGGAGATCCAATTTCTTGGATTTCACCCAGTGGAAAACCCCAACTGGTGTCTCATCAACATTTATTTTTGTCATCAGAAAAACAGCAGCATCTCTACTTTCTGTGAGAAGCTCAACTCTCACACCTTTTCTGATCATGTTATACAGGTGGGGGGGGGCTATAAACAGCATTCTGTGCACCTGCAACACTACTTGGTTTGAGATTTGTATTTTATTGGACCATAAGACCCTGAAAACCATTTTTGGTGACAGTTTCTTTCCTTAGAGACTGGACTGACAAACACAAACACACACACTGCACTCCCATTGTGTGTCACACACATTTAATGCACATTAAAAAAAAAGTTATTAAGCTATTTAAACATTTAAAAATAACTCATAATAGGCATGTTTTTGGTAACTGGTTCCAAAATACGAAACTCCAAAACGCATTGATATATTTCCAGTTTGCAGAATTTAATTATAAAATATGAACTGTAAAATGTCACACCAGATTTAAAGATCATGTTTAATGAAGTCTATCTTGTCTAGTGGTACAATATTTTACATTACTGCTCTGTGCACAGCAGCGGGAAACTTCAGCTCAGTGTGAGGCCTCGCTTTTAGACTGAATAAAACCCAAGTGTGTATTGAGAATAGGAAGGATGTTTCCATTCCCTATTATTCACGCTGTAATTTATCAGACTGAAGTATTTTAACATCAGCACTTCAGTCTACAAATAATCTATAACTCCATAATGTGCACTTGTCTTTCGCTTCTTAGTCTAGACATCTGCCTAACCAAACGCTCATTACAGTCCACTGCAGTCCATAACATTCCATTACAGCCAAAATTCCCATTGCATTTCACTGCAGTCCATTACATTTTTTTACAACCTAAATTCCCATTACATTCCACTGAGGTCCATTAAATTCCAATACAACCTAATCTTCCATTGCATTTCACTGCAGTCCATTGCATTCTTTAACAACCTAAATGCTTATTACAGTCCAGTGCAGTCCATTACATTCCATTACAACCTAAATTCCCATAACATTCCACTGCAGTCCATTACATTCCATTACAACCTAAATTCCCATTAAATTCCACTGCAGTCCATTACAATAACATTACAACCTAAATTCCCATTACATTCCACTGCAGTCCATTACATTCCATTACAACCTAAATTCCCATAACATTCCACTGCAGTCCATTACATTCCATTACAACCTAAATTCCCATTAAATTCCACTGCAGTCCATTACATTCCATTACAACCTAAATTTCCCATAACATTCCACTGCGGTCCATTAAATTCCTTTACAACCTAAATTTCCCATTACATTCCACTGAGGTCCATTAAATTCCTTTACAACCTAATCTTCCATTACATTTCACTGCAGTCCATTACATTCCATTACAACCTAAAAGCTTATTACAGTCCAGTGCAGTCCATTACATTCCATTACAACCTAAATTCCCATAACATTCCACTGCAATCCATTACATTCCATTACAACTCAAATGCCTATTACCTTATACTGCAGTCCACTGAATTACATTATAAACCAAATGCCCATTAAACCCTACTGCTACCTATTACATCCCATTACAGCATAACCAAATGGGCATTACGACCCATCACATTCCATTACAATCTAAATGACTATTAAAGTCTACTGCGGTCAATAACATTCCATAACAGCCTAACCAAATGCCCATTAAACCCCATAATGCCGATTATGGAAATAAATTGACGTATGGTTCCCATTGCAGCTCTTTATATACTATAACTGTACATTACAGCTAAAAATATTACAACCTACTAAATATTAAAATACTTACAACAACTCATTACATCTTTAATTCTCAAAACACTTCACACCTTCAATGCAAACTACAGCACAAACAGCATTTTTAGAACATGGTAGCCCATATGCAAATCTCCATAACACACCTGTAAACCTATACCTCTTATTTCATTATAGCCCAAAACTACTTACACCTTCAACTACCATTAGAACCAATGACAGCATGTAATCCAACTGCCCATTGCATCCCTTTAAAGCTGACATCTAATCCCCATCTAAAGATCATACCGCAAATGTCTATTACAGTCCATAACCTAAATCCTGCATAACAACCCATACCCAAATGTCCATTACCCCTTACGTCTTACACTCAAATTTCTATTACAACCACTTAAAATTCATTAGCATTTTTACCCCAAACACTCATTACAGCAATTTACACCTAATTACATTCTATTACTGTCTATTAGATTTCAATACAGTCCATTACAGGTCGGCACAGTCCATTAGAGATGTTATCAGCATATCACAGCCCATTCCCAAATGGCTATTACACCATATCATTACGGTTTAGCCCATGTCTAAATCCCAATTACACCTCATTATTCAGTGAACCCTAATGTCCATTACACCTAATTACAGCCTTCTTCCAGATATCTATTACTAGCCATACACACAAAATGTAAAAAAGGGACCTTGATTACACAAATGCTTCTTACTGCCATTTAGTGATATATTATACCCGACACCTAAATGCCCATTTATTTCCATTACAACCCAAACATCCCTATATATCCCACACTCGAATATCCATTATACACCATTACAGCACATTAACGCCAGTTTCTCCCTCAAATGTCCATTTGAGTCTGAACTTTTACTCAAGTATATTTTTTTATTTGTGCTTTTATTTTAAACTGCATTACACTTTAACACGTATCACACAAAACTTACACTTTAACCCTTTCCACATGTAGCTTGAGTTGAGTTCAGACTGCCAAAGGTGTTATATTAGTGGCTGGTAGGTTCAAGCTTATGCATATTAAAAGGTTTATTTGCATCTTGATGGGTTAAGATAGAACGTCTCACATTTTGTTTGAACATTTAATGAGGGCTTAAAAAAAGGAGAATTTATATGTAATTTGCAGATGTTTTTTTTCTGCCTGGTTGTTGAAAAGTTACCAGCTTTCTCTACTTTACTATTCTTTAGAATCAACAAGCAACAAGAATCTCATCAATCGTTTATTATTGCACTTGCAATCGAGCAGATATACTTTACAGTGGGAGAATAATTATTGTTATTTGATCCCCTGCTTATTTTGTACGTTTGCCCACTGACAAAGAAATGATTTTAGCCTATAAGTTTACTGGTGGGTTTATTCTATAAGAGTGAGAGACAGAATAACAACAAAAACATTTTAAAAAGCTATAAATTGATTTGCATTTAAATGAGTATTAAATAAGTATTTGATCCCCTATTAATCAGCAATCTAGTTTTAAAGGTTTTTTTATGCAGAAGCACACTCTTAAAGAAATTATCTTAAAGGGACTTTCTTAAAGGGATTCTTTTAAATGGACTCTCTTTAAAGGATTCTTTTAAGGGAAGGTCTCCTAATCTTAACTCGTAAAAGACACCTATCAACAGAAGCAATCAATCAATCAGATTCCAAATTCTCCACCATGGCCAGGACCGAAGCGCTGACCAAGGATTTCAGGGACAAGATTGTAGACCTACACAGTGCTGGAACGGGCTATAAGACTATCACCAAGCAGCTTGGTGAGAAGGTGAAAACAGTTGGTGCGATTTTTTGCAAATGGAAGAAAGACAAAAATAACTGTCTCCTTCGGTCTGGGGCTTTATGCAAGAACTCTACTTTGGAGTTTCAGTGATTATGAGAACGATGAGGAATCAGGAAAAAAACTATTTGTAACAGACTACGCCGTGAAGGACTAAAATCTGAAGTTTGCCAATGATTATCTGAATAATTTAGAGAAGAACTGAGTGAAAATGATGGTCAAGGTGTTGGACTACCAACTCGAAGATTGTGGGTTTGATTTCCAGCTCCACCAAGCCACGACTGTTGGGCCCCAAGGACCTCAACCCCCAATTGCTCATTTGTATAAATGAGATGAATGTAAATGCTGTAAATGTAAACTCAACTCGACATGTTTGGAGGAAGAGAAATGCTGCCTACCAAAAACACCATCTCCACTGTCAAACCTGGAGGTGGCAACATTATGCTTTGAGGGTGTTTTGCTGCTAAGGGGACGGAACAACTTTACTAAATCAAAGGGACGATGGACAGAGCCATTTACCTTGGGTAGGAAACTCCTTATCCTCAGTCAGGGTTTTTGAAAATGGGTTGTGGATGGGTATTCCAGCATGAAAATCCCCAAAACACACAACCAAGGCAACAAATGAGTGGCTCCAGAAGAAGTCCTGGAGTGGCCTAGCCCAGCTGACAGTGGACAGTTGCTTACTGTTCCTTAACCACATTCTTTCCTTCCTTTTACGATTTAAATAAAAGGTTAGCCTTTATTTTATATAAATATCAGTGTTGTACAGTGCCATTAATCAAAATAAATGGGATGTAGTGAAATGTAAGATAAATTTATTCAGGGAAACACAAAAAGACAGATATATACGTTTATTTCTGGCAAGAAAACAGGCGGGGAGAAAAAGCCCTGTTAAACGGATAATGCTAATATATTAGCCTTTTCTGACACTAAATAATACGCTTTTCTCTAAGCTATTACCCTAAGTGGCATTAGCTTGGCGTTCTGGGGCCTAATAACCTCCAGCTCTACAACAGAAATAAAGCAGCGAGTAAAGTTTAATTAAAATATTCTCATTACAGCTTTTAATTACAGTAAACTATATGTGTACGGAGAGAGTTTTGCTATATTACAACTATAAAATTAACCTAATGTGAATGCTGTGGATTCCACGTGTTCCAGAATATTTAATGATCACACACTCAAACTGCACAATTTCAGCATTTGTTTGAGTGGTTTTACATCAGGAGCAGGATGTACTGTAGGAATTACAGCATGTCTCAGTGGTGGTTTGTTCTTTTGAACGTAAAACAAACGTTATTTCTACTTGTTTGTACTGTTTCATAGCTTGTTATATCTGGTACAAGTAGGCATATAAAAGATCTAATGTTTATTTCAAACATACATTTGTGACATTTACACAGCGTTGGGAAGATTCGTTCAGAAATGTAATTAGTAGTGTAATTAGTTAACCTTTTAATTACTTAAACGTTTTTAACTTTCCAGCAGATATCCCAGTTGGGTGGGACCATCGTCTGCAGTCACCTGCACTCAAAAAGCGGATGAATCTCGGATTAATCAGAATGATTGATTTACCAGCAAGCGTAATTTATCGGATCTAGTTTTAGATTTCATTCATTTATCAAATAAAAATCACGTCATTGTCATCCAGATCGGCTGATAATTTATAAGGAACACGTTTCCATGTAAATATCCAATCGGCTAATTATCAATCAGTGTCACTTTTTAATTACTTAAATGTTTTTACCTTTTCAGCAAATATTTTTAATTAAATCAATTTCAAACATTGATATCACTCAGGTTTAATCTTACTCTCATTAAGGGTGTAGTAGCCTAAATCTTTCAGTTTCAATGTGGAATAATGTAAATAGCAGACATGGTGTGCAGCAAATTCAAACCAGAGAACTGTAATGCTTACAGGGAGCCATATCCCACTAGGCCACCAGAGGGCACCCTGGAAATTCTGTGTGTTTAGTCATGTGCTTTCTGTTTGTCTTTACTTCCAGGTCTTGTGATTGGTTAATCGTTTCCCTTATTGTGTCCAGGTGTTGCTTGTTTCCCAGTTAGTCTGTGCATATATACCCCTGTGTTTCAATCTCTCTTTCTCTTACATAAACAGCTCCTGTCAGGCTAGGGCTAGGGCTAGGGCTAGGGCTAGGGCTAGGGCTAGGGCTAGGGCTAGGGCTAAGGCTAAGGCTAAGGCTAAGGCTAAGGCTAAGGCTAAGGCTAAGGCTAAGGCTAAGGCTAAGGCTAAGGCTAAGGCTAAGGCTAGTTTCCTTTGTTTGTTTCTTATATTCCTTCTATGTTATTTCCTTTCCTGTTGATAAAGTTCTGTGGCATCATCCCCTAGTCTTCAGCTCCACAACTACCCCAACCCTGACAAGAACCGATCAAAAACATCATAAAATCACTGATTTAATGAACCGCTTTAGCAGAAGGCGTTGTGCAAATTAAAGAGTCGAAGCAGCAACAAATGAATATTATTCAACACATTTGAAGGGGTTTTTTTTTTATTCCTGACTGTAACCCTATGTGTTACATGTGATTTTTTTTTTGTCTTGCTTACACGATTGTTAGTCATATTCCATCTGTACCACATTGGAGGAAAAAAACGGAATTGGGTCACTTGATACATGCAGTAGCCTTAATATCAGGTTTAAATAACGGTTCCTGTCATTGGTAAAAAAAAGAACATGAGCCCAGAAAAACCAAAATGCAAGACAGAGAGTGAAAAATAACCGATGGATGATGGAGGTTTTTACTTCCTTGAACTGACTTCTATCTCATATTATTTTCTTTTAATCAATAAACTGTATTAAACAGCTAAATTACCAACAAAGTATTTTCTGACTTTACAGCCTCTGTCTTTGTCTACAGTATCAGAAACTGCCTCTGCCTCACCAGTCACACAAATCTGTTCTATATTCTAGATGGCTGAGATACTGCATACATTTATGAAGCTTTGTTTTGTTACCAGTCAAATTCTGATCAATACAAAGTGCTACCACTCAGGAGCTCCCTACCCGAAGACCCTCAGTTATAGAGTTCATTAATAAAATCAGTGCATCCTCACATTCTCGCTACTTCCTGTGTGAATTGAAGGTGGTCCAACTCTTCATTGATTGGCAATTTAATAATGGTTTTCAATGGGGAAAAAAAAATCCATCAACGCTGACAAGCAAAACATACATATTGCTTTAGACATCATCATCACCTCGTTCCAGAAACAGACGTGTGAATCATCAGATTATTGACTGTCCTGGGCTTTGATTTATCACCACCTTGAGTCTAAGGACATGTAGTTAAAAATAAAGTGACTTTACTGAACAATTTTCCTCAGGAACAATAACATATTTCTGTTAGTTGTGGCAATTTTTATTTGGTTAAAAGTACTTCTATAAACCCAGTTGGTTATTTTCCTATAAAATGATGCTCAAATTTGTTTGTTTTCTCTCATCATTACTAATGACCATGATTAGTATTTCAAGTTCACTAATTTGATTAGACAACTGGATATTTGGCTTCATGGTCCGGATACATGGCATACTTATTCTAGCATTTATTTTATTTTATTAAAGCCATTATTACACATACTATAGGTTGTTGTTCGGAGGGATTCACGAAATAAAAAAATTGTAACTAACAATTAAGTTAACCGATAATCACAAGTTCGATTCCGATACAGATACCGATAAACAAATGACTTATTATTTTCAAAGTATACGTTACATATAATCGGCACCCGGAGAATAGAAATTTTAAGATACACAGATAAAAGTGATATTTTAGAAGATTTGGTCCAACTATAAGAATAAAACATCAGTCCTGACCCTTCAATTGTTTTAATTTTTGTGTAAGACACCAGCGATAATTTATTGTACTTTTAAAAACTAAACAACCGCCAGTTTTCATTAGGAAGCAGCCCAAATATCATCAACCAGCCCAAAGCATTTATTTCAGGTCTGATTAAAAGAACCCCAGTTGGGTGGGACCGCCCAATCTGGCAACACTGTCTGCAGTCACCTGCACTCAAAAAGCAGATAAATCTTGGATTAATTTAAATGATTGATTTACCAGCAAGCGTAATTTATCGGATCTAGTTATCAGATTTTATTTATTTATCAAAGCAATAAAAATGACGATTTTCACCCAGATCAGCTAATAATTCATAAGAAACACACGTTTCCTTGCTCATCCATGAAAATATCCGAACTGCTAATTATCAATCAGTAAAAAATGTAAAAAAGACATGATTAAGACCTTAAGTTAATTAGAAGCATGACTCTCTTAGTAGCCTTAATATTAAGGCACAATGCATTTATTTCTGACTTGATCACAAGAATCCCAACTAGGCAGGAAATTAACCAATCTGGCAACACTTGGCAGAAACCCACCCAATCTGGCAACACTGGCTGCAGTCACTTGCACTCGGAAAGTGGATGAACCTCGAATAAATCAGACTGATTGATTGATTTATCAGCAAGTGTAGTTTATCGTCATTTTCACCCATATCGTCTGATTATTACTGTCTGATTAATATCGAGCATCCCTAGTTATTAATCTGTGTGTTCACATGACGATACTCACCGTTCTGTCCAGCTGTGGTTTCTTTAGGATAAAATAGCAAAAATATTAATATTAGGTAGCCATATTGTGTTAGAAATGTCAGTTATTCGATTCAATATCAGTTGTTTATAATTTCTTGCTATGGTACTGAATGTCAGCATGACTGTCATTTGGCTGGAGATAAACTGCAACTAATCTTTTTCAGCATAACAGCACTGAAGCTCGTGCGGTATTGTTTCATTAAAGAACACAATGTCATTCATTTCTAGTCACGTTTAATGTCATGGGAAACTGATGAAACAAGTCAGTTTCTGTTATTACATTTTGTAACAGTCAATCCATCACAAGCTTTTGATTCTTTCCTTCTTTCAGCTTATTACAGTGAGAAAACCCGTCCATAGGGTTAGAGCAACTCTTGAAACCGTGGACATTTGGGGATTTTTTTGTAAAATAAAAGTCATCTTTGGGGCAGGTAGGGTATGCAAAATTAAAATATTTCTGGTAGCCCTTCAGGTTGACAGTTTTTGGTAGCCTGAAATAAATTTAAGTAGCCTGAATAAAACTGACATTATTTTTAATGTGGAATATTATAAAAGAGACAAAACATTAATAAAAAAAAAAAGCAAAACACATAGAAATCATATAAAATAATGAAATTACAATTATCATTAAATAAAACATTTTAACTGATAATTAAGTTCTTTTTCCGATACAGATACTGCTCAACAATGAGTCCATATACTACTATCATAATTAGTGTTTTTAGTTACTAACTTGATTAGACAACTGGACCTCCTTCCATATTTACTCTATAAGTATGATCTCAGTTTAGCTATATGACCCCTTATTCTAGCAGTAGTTTATATTACTTATTACACATACTATAGGTTGTTAGTAGGGGTGCACAAAATGGAAAAATGAAAGTCCTTCTCATGGCTGATTCCGATACAGATACACACTGAGTTTATATTATCATATTCTAATTTTCATCCAAGATAAACTGATGAAACTGATTTTTTTTTTTGTAACTCTGGCCGAACTTTATAAGCAGACATCAGTTCTGACGCTTTAAATATTTTTATTTTTGTGTAAGACACCAGTAATGATTAATTGTATATTTTTTTATTCAAAAATGTATAAAATTTCATGTTGCCAGTTGTATCAAGAAGCAGCTTAAATATTAATAACCAGACCAATGCATGTATTTGTGGTCTGATTTATTAAAAAGAAGACCAATTAGGCGGCATACCACCCAATCTTGCAACAATGTCTGCAGCTACTTGCACACGGAATGCAGATGAATCTCGGATAAATCAGACTGATCGATTGATATACCAGCAAGCCAAATTTTATCTGATCTAGTTATGGAATTTCAGTCATTTAGGGTATGCAAAATAAAAATAAAAAAATCTGGTAGTTCTTTAAGGCGGCACTATACAGTTTTTGGTAGCCCGAAATGAATTTAAGTTACCCGAATAAAACATTATTTTAAAGTAGAATATTAAATATCAATAAAACAAAAATTAAAAATACAAATAACAATCGTATCAAATAATAAAATTACAACCAACATTAAAGATATTTAGTTTTAATTAAACATAATTTTGCATTTGCTCTCTCTTCCAGTTTGCAAGTGAAAGTAAAAACCGAGCGTGCATTTAAAAGCGAGTTTATAACTATGCCGATGGTCATCTTACAGACAACATAATTACCCGACTTTATTTGTGAGAGAATGCAACAGCGTTAAAATGTATTTCTGCTCACTAGCTGTAAGATAGTGCCACAGACAGGGCGATTTTCACACTACTGTTCGAACAACTGACACTACTGTCAGAACTGCTGAATCCAGCATTCACAAGCATAAACATTATATAGCCATCATTTCCCTGACTTCAAATAGTATCTTAAAAAACAAATTGAAAACAATTTCCTGTAACACACAAACACACACACAGACACACACACACATAAGGCTGTTTCCCATCATTAATTTAACAAACCAAACATCTTTCAGCTGTGAAACAAGAATTTGAATACACAGGCTGTAAACATGAGACGTAGTGAACAGCGCAGTCTGTTTACCTGGATTGAAGCTAAATACAGAATCATTACAGCCTAATATATTTATTTCATTTACACAATATAAATATGGGCTAGCAGCAAGGCTATGCTGATTATGCTATGGCTATGCTATGTTGTTCAGCTAAACAGTCATGTATGTAGCAAGAGCTATCTGATGTTGCTTTTAAATTAGTCTGAACGTGGGTAAACTCTTCAACAGGAACATTGTTTTCCAGAAGGCTAAACGTAGGGGGTGTGGCCTAAAGCCTGATTAGTGAAGCAGGATGTTAGAAGCTGGGAATGTGGTAGCTCAGTGATTAAGGTGTTGGACCCCCAACTGGAAGAGATGCCACCACTCGGCCCCTGAGCAAGACCCTTGACCCCCCAGATGCTCAGTTGGATAAGAGAAATAAATGTAAGTCAATCTGCCAAATGCTGTAAATGTAAATGTGAGACCGAAGTTTGATTTCCAGCCCTACCAAGAATACACTGCTGGGCCCCCCGAGCAAGGCCCTTAACCCCCAACTGTGTATAAATCAGTTGTATAAAAGAGATAAATGTAAGTCGCTCTGGAAAAAGACGTCTGCCAAATGTGGCAAGTGTAAATAAGGGCTATTGAGGTGGTTATTAATTGACTGACATTAAGAAATTTGATGCACGAATCTGAACTGAAAGTTATATACTACCATTACTGGTTAGTTATATTAACCTCATAACCTTATAACTAACATTACATTACATTTTCTTAGCAAGAGGCACACATGTTCCCCTGCTCATCTATGTAAATATCCAATCGGCTAATTGGCAAGCAGTGAAAAGTTAAACAAAATCACGCTTAAGAGCTTCAGTTAATTGGAAGTCTGATTTCTGGTGGCAGATTGTTGACATTCACATTTACGGCATTTGGCAGACGACCTTATCCAGAGCGCCTTACATTTATCCCCTTTACACATCTGAGCAATTGTGGGCTCAGGGGCCCACCAGTGGTATCTTCCAGCTTTTCATCCTCCAATTAGCAGTCCGACACCACTGTGCTCCCACTGTGTTACCATGTTTCCCATGTTTGGGTCATGTGTTGATCCCCTTAGATGTAGAAAGTTCTTCACAGTTTACACAGAAAACGGTTGTTCTACTGGTGGAAATGAATTGTCGATACAGGATGAGAGACAAAATGAGGGATACAGGATGAGAGACCAGATTTATTCAAGCTGGAAAAAAGTCATGGCAATTCAATTAACCACTCTTTAAAACAGAGCAGAAAAACCCAGAGGAGGAAACCAGTGGACTAGAGTAAACACAGGCTAATCTGGATTGTTGAACATGTGGTGGTCTGATGAAACTCGAATCCATTGATCCAATCTGCCTTTGAACAAACGTTTAAGTTGGTGATTGTAGTGTAACAATGTGAGGCATGTTCTGTGACCCCTTTTATATTGATCATGGCCACCATTTACCCATCTCCTAATGACTATTGCCCACATGATAATGCCCCATGTCCCAAAGCACAAACCATCTCAGAACACGACAATGGATTCAGTTTACTACAGTCTGAAACACTTCCACACCTGCATACAGTAGAACACAGCTGAGATGTGGTATTTGTAGCATAATTGTACAACTGTCAAATCTACAACAATTATTATGACAACATAAACCTCAATCTGAAAAAGCCCCTTGATGAATCCATGCCCTGAGGAACTGAAGCTGTTCTGAGAGAAGTTCCGGGCTCTACGCAGTATTAGCTTGATGTTCTATATAACACTGCCAGTAAATGGATGTGTTCTATATTACATTTTAAATTTAAGGATTAACATCTGCCGTGTAAATATGAGACCCCACAAAGGACGACTGTGAGCCAGACACCAGGGGTCTGGTGTCATTACCTCACAAACAACAAGCCTATTAAGAGTAATTACAAGAGCTGACTGTCTCAGACGTACTGATCGGTGGCTATGCTGCTATGCAGGCTATAATCACCTTCAGCATAATTCAGACAGACTGCCAGATGTGTTATATCGTGCCTGGCTCAATACCTATAAAAAATCAAACAATAAACACACACACACCCCGTGTGTAAATAAATCACTCGGATTCTGTTCACAGCACTTCCTGCTCAGTGCTGAGGGAAGGTAAAAACTCTGATGTACTATTCGAGCGTAGTCGTAGCAATGGGGTAGATGAGGGAGCAATATAACATGTAGCAGCATATATGCATCGCCCCCTAGGGGGCCCTCCGTCTCACGTTATGCTGGCTGTGCTTGCTTTGTCCTGATGAGACGGCCGCCATTTTCAAACTTGCACATCGCTTACTCATGCATTTGCTAATTTAAACTTGAAGAGGACATATCCGTCTAACAGCCAGTAGGAGGTGTACACAATACTAAATAAATAATTAATTATTGTTGATCCATATTCAATAAAAAAAAAAAGACAAAAACCAGATATGCAATGTTCAAGCAGATAAACTTTATTGTCTCTTGCAAAAATTCACCCATTTTGAATTTAATGCCTGCAACATGTTTCAAAAGATTTGGGACAGGGGTATTTTCACCACTGTATTACATCACCTTTTTCTTTCAACAATAAGCTTTTGGAAACTGGGACACTAAGTGTTGAAGTCTGTAGCTGAAATTCTTTCCCGACTTTGGGCCATCGTTTTTTACACTTTATAAAGTGCCACAAATTTTCAATGGGAGACAGGTCTGGACTTCAGACAGGACATCCTAGTTCCCACAATCTTTTACTTTAAAGCCATGCTATTAAAACATGTGCAGAATGTGGCTTGACATTGTCTTGCTGAAGTAAGCGGGACGTCCCTGAAAAAGATATATATATATCGCTTGGACAGAAGCATTATAGAGACAAATGTAGCGTTATAGAGACAAATTTGATAGTGTATCTGAAACAAAACCACAAAATACTAAACTATTCCCTTATGACTTCCTCTAAATCAAAATCTCTCAATGAAAATCTTGATAACTTATAACTTTATGACCTCATCTTCCAATTTAATGCTCTCTTAAACAACTACGCGCCACCTTTGGCAACGTGTCTTGCTCTACAGTAGAAACTTTTCAAAAGCAAACATGTTTCTTTGGTTTATTTTTGGCAGTATATCTTCCCACACACGCTTCTCTTTCACAACTATCATTTGGGTTTATTCATTCATTTGTGATAAAGTGATATTACAGTAAATGCTGAAATGTTACAACCCCAGACCGAGCAAGGATGTGTTTTTACCATCATACACCAATCAGCCATTCCTTATAACTCCCTGCCAGCAGCGCATGATCAAGTGCAGCGTGAACATATACAGCAAAAAACACAATTTCCTCGTCAAAGATATCATCCTGCTTAAAGTAAGCAGGTGTGGGTGAAGATAACAGTGAGAAATACTCCCTCTGAGCAAAACTCTTTCTTTATTGCGTGCCAGTGTGAGGTTGTTTGTCTGTATGTGGCCCTGTGCTGGACTGGTGACCTGTCCAGGTTGACCTCTGCCTTTCACCTAATGACAGATACATGTGACCCGGATTAAAAATAAGTAGGTAGGGATGGATGGATGGATGGATGTTTAGCATTGTGTAACATAAAGTCATTAGCTGGACTTCATGAAAATGGACATTCTTTCTACATATACTTTCTTTCTACATTTTCTTATACACTGTAATAAGAAAATCGAACCTTTGACATCTGAAATGTTTGGGTTTCACTGTCAGGGTCAAGAAGTTTAAACATTGCTGGAATGAATCTGCATAAACGTTTTTCTATTCTGGTATAATACAATGATAATAGCACACCGCATCTCTTGAGACTATGTGCAATGTGCAGCTTTAAATTCATGAATGTTTCCTCGTGTCCATTAGAGGACATGGAGGCATAAAGGAATTTATAAGCGAAGCTATAAGATCATTTTCAGTTTCAGGAATCTACATCTGTCTCACTATTTGTATATGTGTCTGTCCATCTGTCTTACTGTCTGTCCCCTTTATCTTTGTCTGTGTCTATTTATCTGTCTGTATATGTGTCTCTGTCCATCTCTTTCTGTACATTTGTCTGTCCTCTGTTTTCTATCTGAATTTTTCTATTTATCTGTGTGTGTATGTGTCTGACTTTCTGTTTATCTATCTTTGTCTGTGCATTTGTCTGTCCCCCATCTTTCTATCTGTATTTATGTCTATTTGTCTGTCTGTATATGCGTCTGTCCCTCTGTCTTTTTTTCCATGTCTGTCTCACTGTCTGTATGTGTCTCCTGCTCTGTCTTTCTGTCTGTATCTGTCTGTCAACCTGATATATTGAAAATGGTATAATTGTCTAATCGGAAGTCTCAAAATGCAACACAAATGTCAACGAAAATAACAAAAGCCGCTACATTTAATACGAGACATTCAACAACACAAAACATCCAAACAGAGACAAATATTAATAAACCACAGACATTTTAGAAACACCCAGTGACCTTTGCAGTATGTTTGGTATTTTCCACAGCTCTTTCTTCCTGATTGGATGGTCCCCCATCACCGCGCCTTACCTCACCCTCACCCTGAATTAACTGCAGAAAGGAGGAAGCTGCTAAATTTCAGCTCAACTAAATTCAAACAGAAGTGAATCTGTACCCTGCTTTGCCGCGCCGCGCTTTCTATCTCTCCTCCGTATATTACAGGCGACAGATAAAGCAGGCTGGCCGGGATACATCTCACACAGGCAATTTCCTCTCCCACCTGCTTCTTCTGAATTCTCCATCAAGAGTGGAACACCATTTTTAGGCGGTCTTGCAAATTTCATAACGGGCCCGGCTCTTGCCGACCATAGAAGGGTGGAACTAGTTAATGTGTAGATAGATAGATAGATAGATAGATGGATGGATGGATGGATGGATGGATGGATGCACCATTACTTATAGCCAATCAAATAGGAAACTGTTTGATTTTTCGTTGTGTACTGCTGTCTTTACCAAATTTTAATTGGGTAGGCAAGACAAACATTTGGGTGGGCTCAGCCCGCCCTTGCCCATGCCTAGAGCCGGCCCTGTTTCTTAACATAGGAACCCAGAATCAGGGTGTTCAGTCATTATCTAATCTCTTTTTTAAACAACATTTTCACTTTATTTCTGTAATAAGCTTTTAAAAGCTCAAACCTGCTAACAAAACCGGCATCAGGTTTCTGCTATATAATTTCTTTAGTTTAGTCCACAAATATTCCACAGGCTTCAGGTGATGTATGGGATGTCATTTGTGATGTCATAATTTATAGCTTTGGCCATATTTAATCTAGATGTTGTTTGGAAGTTTTGCTCACACACTTTTATGAAGTTCTCTTCACACTCAAAACATGATGCAACTTTACACTCGGGATGAAGCTTTCACAGTTTTTTCATCCATCCCAATCCCATTTCCACTACCCCGTCCTCCGTCTCCATTTTGCTCATTCCTATAAAGGGGTAGCAGTGTCTAGATTCTAAAGGTGTAGTGGTAGAATTTAATAGAAAATATCTTCTATAACCTACACACTGCCAGACATTTCATGACAGTGATTTTATTAATATTATCTCAAGCTATTACACTTCTTACGACGGATTGTTGCGTATGCGCAGATTAGCGTAAAGAATTAAAAAAAACTTGGTTGACTTTTTCATTGACATTATTGAATTTAGGTTATTTTTAATTTTAGTCAATTTTGGTGGTGTGATAATTGATAGTTTAAGAGGGCTAAAATGACAGACAGGTGGGGACTAAAGCCTCTCGAAAAGGGTCTAGAACTGACCCTGTTTTGGGGTATAGTTCATTTTTTTTAACTAAAGGTTATTTATTTTTGGATGCTTCTGTAATTTATGCCTTTTTTCTTTGAATGCAGTGTCTGGGAAGATATTTATACTTGCATAAATTTGTGCTCCTAAGGGGGGACCCACAGCCACATTCATACCTTCCTCCCGACACACACACACACACACACACATCCTACCATAAATCTAATTAGAACAGATAGACAATTAAGCATGTTTAATAAGTCATTACATCAACTGTTAAAAGAGAAATATTACTTGATCTCCCTGTGTTTGTGTGGGTTTACTCCAGATTCTCCGGTTTCCTCCCACAGTCCAAAAACATGTATGTTAGATTGATTGGTAATTCTAAATTGCCCATACGAGTGCGTATGTGTGGCTTTGTGATGCACTCGCGACCTGTCCAGGGTGTACCCCTCCTGCCTTTTGCCCTTTCAGAGACGGCCGGGATAGACTCCAGCAGATCCCTGTGACCCCGAATTAGGGAATAATCAGGTATAGAAAATGAATGAATGAATAAATAATATAATTCAAATTTACATTATCACCTTTTTCCTGTTTAACTAGAGCATCTGCCCCAATCCAGAAAAAAACCCTAAGGACATGTGAGGCAGCTACATCAACGCAGTACACAAAACACTGCCATAGGAAAATTACATCTACATCAAAATCTCATTTAGATATTTTCACTTTATTGCTTTGCCACTGGTTCATGTCTACAGTCCACTGGCGCCATACGGTAAGTAATTATGGACTATAATGTACAATTTACCTCTGTCAGGCAGCTGGAGGATGAAGGCTTAGGAGCGTATCCCCAGTAACGTATGAGCACCTCAGGCTGCATTTAGCCAGTGCGTCTCACTCTGAGGTAGCGCCCCGCCTCATTACTCCAACCGTTAGGTGAGAAAGTAAAACCATTTCCACTTCCCTCATACTCAACGCTGCTGGCTCTACTCACCAACAGCGAATTATACATACATCACAAGGGAAAGGAACATTAATACATGGTGTGTGTGTGTGTGTGTGTGTGTGTGCGGAAATAAGCTTTAATCTTTAACCGAACATGAAAAAAAAATCTCTGCCTAGTCCTGCTCCTATTGCGTTCCGGTTACATGAATGGATGGTGTAAAGACTTAGTACAGCAGAACAAATATGGGCAAGTGGTGGCTTAGTGGTTAAGGTGTTGAACTGATCCAGGAAGACTGGGGTTCGATTCCCAGCACCACCAAGTCACCACTGTGGGCCCCTGAGCAAGGCCCTTAACCCCCAATTTCTGATCCAAGTCGTTTTGGATAAGGGCGTCTGCCAAAACGACAATTATAATTATATATTAATATAACAAATCTATTTGGTTATAAGTTCTAAACCTCAGATTTGAGTGAAGTGTTCATGAACATGATCTTTATTGTATAATGACTAAATGCACAACCAGATAGGAGGTAAAAATCTCCTGTCGCTGATGCAATTTTCTGTTGCATCCCAGTCAGGTAAAACTTTATGCAAGCTGTATATTACATCTGTATATCATCCTGTGCCTATTGGTATATGCAGCTGACATCACAACATCAGAACCAAAAAGGATATAAAGTTAAGAGAACAATTTTAAGTCCCCATTTTGCTGATATTATAATCTCCATATATCCATCCATTGTCTATACCCAATTATTCCTAATCAGGGCCATGGGGATCTGCTAAAGTCTATGAAAGGCAGGGGTCACCCTGGACAGATCACCAGCCCATCGCAGGGCCACACACAGACAAACAAACACTCACACACACTCCTATGGGCAATCACCAAACAACCTAACACACATGTTTTTGGACTGTTGGTGTAAACTGGAGTAAACCCATGCAAGCACCGGGAGAACATGCAAACTCCATACAAAAGACCCTGCAGTGGATACGACCCTAGGACGTTTATATAAACATATTATATTATTATATGATTTGAATGATATTTTTACTTATCCTTTACTGTCTTTGAGCTGCTTCCCTATAGTACGTGCATCACCGTTAGTGTCCTTGATCTATTTCCCAGTGCAATAAATGCATAACAGCTGGGGTAGGTTATAAAAGACTGACAGAAAATTGGATAATTTTAAATCTATTTATTGATGTCCCACTTTTATCCCGTATAGTTTTGGGTTATTTAATATGTTTTTCATGCCTGAATTACATTTATACAACCGCAATCTTGCTAAAAAGAATCATGGAATACATTACAGATGGCTCCTGATGGATTTGTAAGTGCGTATAATGGTTTTAGTTGTTTATAACATTGTAAAACCGGCGTATTATCAGTGCAGGGTTTTGCAAAAGTCTTGTAGGACGTCCCTGATGGTTGTGAAACCCAGGCAATGAAACAGAAAAGGTATGTACCTAGAACAAAACATATGCTTTGTCACTAGCAGGGTACGGCGATGGACCTCTGAGCATTAAAAAAAAGGACAGGGAAGTCCCCTGTAAGGTACAGTAAAGGATCCCTAGAGTGACAACTGTGGACCTGTTATATTCTAAAGGTACAAAAATAGTTCCCATATGTTTTTTTCAGGACAAATCAATTCTCAGCAGGACGTCATTGAATGTTATGGAACATATATCATCACAAATGTCATTTTAAACCATACGAGGACACTTTCTATATTTTTCCTATATGTACCTTTTAGAGGTACAAACCAGAAGATACATAAATGTACCATTGATCAGGGATTGGGGCGTTAATGCATGTGTACCCTTTTAGGTATATTGATTTTTCTGTGTGTGAAATAAATAACATAGAACATTGAAAAAAATATATAATAAGGATGTCATTTACATATAATGAATATTTTTTATTATTTAGATGCTCATGATTTTTTTAATGTTTTTTAAACCACAATATAAAATAATGACTAAAAAGTCATGCAGATTGGGAGGTATTTATTGTGTTAGACGTGGTTTCTGTCTGCGCAGAGTCACTGCAAACACTTTAAGATTCAGTCCCAGGAGAGAATCAGAATAAAGGTAAAAAAATAAATAAAAACAAAAACAAAGCATGTTACAGTATAACTTAAAAAAATAATTGAAAGAGTTGATATAAATAAAAGCACCATAAGTCAAGATGCAGATAAATTAATGTTATTGTCCCAACTGTGCATTGAAGGGGCATCTTGTCAGCAAACATGCACTTAAGCTCTGACTATTTATTAATCTTTACTAACCACTTTATCCTAGTCAGGAAGTTGGTGGATAAGGATTCGAGCCTAAAACCAGAGGAGGTCGAATTATGCACTCTGAATTGTTTTGCGGTTTTTTTAGGAACTAAAAAGTATCAAACATTTACATGTGTCCAGAAATAAAAGCACAGCTTGCTACCTTTATTTCTGAGAATTTTAAAAACGTTTTGGAGGAAGATTTAACGCAGAACCTGGCAACAGAATGGGTTCTCATCACAGAGCCATATTTACAAGCCAAAAACCTCCAACAGTCTCTTTTCATTTTTCACAAGTGTGTGTGTGTGGATGTGTGTGGATGTATGTGTATTTGCACAGCAGATGTGCAGCAGACTCACCTCTGCAAAGCAAAGGCAGAATGAGGGACGCGGTGCAAATGCGCATCAACATTTCCATCTTTTAGGGAGCAGGTCAGCGGGATTCTGGAACCTCACAACTCGTGACACCTGAATTTCCTCCTTTTCTTCCTCCTCTTCTCCTGCTCACGCGCCGAGGTGCAGGACGTGCATTGCTCTACCTTACCGGTGCACGTTTTCCATATAAAACTGCACAGATTGTGGCAGAACTACACATACATTCTCATGCGCGTCCGTGCAGTGATGAAAATGGATGTTTATAGTTACAACTATTAAAAAAAACCCGTACAGGTTTGTAGTCTCTTCGGTATAAAGATGCCCAAATCCGCAGGTGGTCCACGTACAAGTGCGGGTTTTGTAGCACTCTCATGCAGGGAGCATAGCCAAGAAAGGATCTGGGGAAAGTTACAACTGATTGTCAGTCTGTAGGGATGAACACAACTTTTCAACAGCAATTGAGCTGCCGGTGCCTCATGCGCGCGTTTCCACCAGACAAATCCTTGTAGCGCAACAACGTCCTTTCAGGAGAAAAGCACTCTCATGTCTGCGCCATTTAATGCACATTTAACATCCTCCCTTTGTAGCACGTGATTTTTAGGTTTATGTTTTCAGAAATCTGCTGCTGATGCTGATGTTGCTGATACTGATGATGCTGATGCTGTTGGTGTCCTGCCGTCCCGTGCTGTACGTCAAAACTTAACACGCGTGTCAAAAACGCAGGAAAACTCGCACAAATTTTCCAAAGAAAAGTTCTTTCCTTCCCATCGGCTTTTCTTTACTAGTAGGAGTCCAGACAGCTTTCCGTGCTCTGGTTCCTGAGACCTGGCAGTGCTGTTCAACCCGATCAACACGAGCCGAGTGAGCGCACAAGACCACTTGGAGACACCGAGTCCCGATTGGCTCCGTGCGCCCTATGTAGGTGCACTACGTAGATTTGAAAAGGAGTGGTTCTGCACCCTAAGCAGTGAATTATGTGTCCAATTGAAAGGCATTTGGGAATGAGGTGGAAAACAGAGGCATCGGGTCGAAGAGGGAACCCCATAGTTGATAATAATAATAATAATAATAATAATAATAATAATGTAGGGATAATTCAATATTAAAAATAGGCTATAGACTTTTAATTATTTTATTAAAAGCCCCGGTTTTTTCTTTATGGGATTCTAAATCTTTATGCCGCTAAAACAGTGCAGGGATATATTTACACATTATGGATATACCATAAAATTTTATTTCCGCTCATTACCATTGCAAATAGTGTCACGGGACATTTTTTTAGGACTGAGACACAACGTCCCCCTCTAGTGGACACCTTTCAGACTTTCATGATCATTTTTTTAGCTCGTGCTTCTCAATTCCGCAGCCAGACGCTGTGCTCTGCGTACTAATGGGCCATCGGTTTGGGGACGTAAGAGAAATTCCCAAAATTGAAATTCGCTTTAAAACATAAAGCCGTTAACATGACCTTACAACCTAGTAAGAACAGTGGTAATGTGTGCTAACTGGAAGCTTTGAGTTTGATTCCCAGCAACACCAAATTGCCACTATTGGGCCCCTGAGCAAGGCCCTTAACACCTAATTGCTCGGATGTATAAAAAACATAAATGTAGGTCGCTCTGGATAAGAGGGTCTGCCAAAATGTCATAAATATAAAAACCTGAAGTTCCAAGAAAAACTTGGAAGCACACACATGTTTTCAATGCTTCTATATGTGAGGAAGTGGTGGCTCATGGTTAAGGTGTTGGATTACCAATCTGAAGATTGTGGGTTCGATTCCCAGCTCCACCAAGCTACCACTACTGGGCCCCTGAGCAAGGCCCTTAACCCCCAATTGCTCACTTGTATAAATGAGATAAATGTAAGTAGCTCTGGATAAGGACGTCTGCCAAATGCTGCAAATGTAACTAGGAGGCTCAAATACTGTCCCAGCATGACGGGATGTGGTTAAGGTGTTGGAATGGGTTATGGGTTCAATTCCCATCTCCACCACTGGTCAAGCACTGCCTGAGTGAGGCTTTTAACCGTGAAATACCGAGACTGATGATAAAAAAAGGCATGGTGTTATGGTTGGAGAGGAAAAACTCGTGTTTTTTCCAGTGTTCACTGAACTCCTTTGAGATGAACCGGAACACTGACTGCACCGCTTACATCGCTCTGATCTTAATAATACTATTGTACCTAATAAATGAGCAAGATCATGGGGAAAACCTCAATCCAGGAGTGTGGAGGTTGGAAGTGGTGACTCGTGGTTAAGGTGTTGGACTACCAACCCGAAAATTGTGGGTTTGATTCCCTGCCCCTCCAAGCTACCACTGTTGGGCCCCTGAGCAAGGCCCTTAACCCCTAATTGCTCAGTTGTATAATAAGAGCATCTGCCAAATGCTGTAAATGTTAAAAATACATAAGAACAATCAGAATTATTTTGGGGAAGTGGTGGCACAGTGATTAAGGTGTTGGACTGATACCAAAAAGACCAGGGTTCAATTCCCAGCCCCACCAAGCCACCACTGCTGGGCCCCTGAGAAAGACCCTTAATCCCCAATTGCTCAGTTGTATAAAAGACATAAATGTAAGTCGCTCTGGACAAGGGCGTCTTCCAAAATGCTGTAAATGTAAATATAGATGTAAGAGCGAGACTAAATCTGGAATTAGATGTTTAATAAAACATACATGTTTTTTTTTTCCCAAACAGCTGCTACGAAGATGGAAGCCTACAATTGTATAGAACATCTTGTTGTGCTGTAGCATTGAAATTCCCTTCTTATTAAAATTAAAGGACCTTAACCAGTTCCTGCACGACAATACCCTTCTGCACACAGCACGCTCTATGCTGGAAGAACTCGAGTGTCTTGCACAGAGTCTGGACCTTCACCTCACTTTACATTCTTTATGATATGCTGGATCATTTACTGCACACGGGGTCACTTTACCCTGACCTCACTTATGTTCTTGTGGCTGAATGGACACAAATCCCCACAGCAACGCTCCAAAAGAGCGTAAAAAGCTTTCGTAGGTTATTAAAGCAGCATCACCATGTTAACGCTTGTGGTTTGGAATTTGATCCATATAGATGTGATAGGCTGTGTATACACCAGGTCATTAACCCAAGTTTGGTCATCAGCAGTGATGAATGCAGAAACACAACCCAGGTTTCAGGATGCTAACAAATAAAACATGCCGTTGTGTGTGAGATTCTTTATTTTATTTGAATCGATCCTTGAGCTTTTAAAACTAATTTTAAATACCTTTAAGTCTTTACATTTACAGTATTTGGTAGACACCCTTATCTAGAGCGACTTACATTTACACAACTGAGCAATTAGGGGTTAAGGGCCTTGCTCAGGGGTCCAACAGTGGCAAATTGGTTGTGCTGGAAATCGAACCCAGATCTTCCAATTAGCAAAACCAAAACCTTACCAACTGCACTACCACTACCTCATTAGAAATCACGCAGAGGAAATGTTACTCTTGTTCACCTCTGACAATTCAACGTAAACGTAGCTTTATTTTTGTAAGATAATTTTGTGTTCATTTTAGTTGTGCATCGTAGCTGTTTTAAATTGCTTTTATAGAATTATAGACTCATTTTCCTTTAACAACATGTCCCAAATGTGTTGAATACCGCTTACCTTACAATTTAAATATTTTCAATATAGTTAAGGAATGACACACAATTTATTTTCTTCGGTTCTGATGTAAATGCCGTAGATGAGTTTTTTCATCCAATCCCTTACATTTAATCAGCTATAAACGGTTTTTTGAAGACAATAAAAAAAAAAAAACAAGACGGCGTTTTGATATGATTAAGAAAGTTCCCGATGGAAAAAAAAACTTTTACAAAATGTAGAGCTTGAAATCTGATTGTTACAAAGAGCTAAAACTGAAAATAAAAATAAATAAAAATAAAAATGAATATACTTACAGCGATTTTTTTTTTGTCATATTAACAATTTATTGGATTGTCCATAAAAATCTTTATCCATATTTACCCTATTTGGTGTGTTGGAGCTTTAATGTTCTATCTGAAGCTCAGTGTAACAGATTAACTGTGAAACACACGACTGAAACCCCCACAAAGCGCTAAGCAACAATTGCGGCATGGCGACTGTGAGAGAGGCTTGAGAACTGGGAGGAGGAACAGAATCTCAAGTAGTCACTTTAACAAGAAGGGAATAGAAAAAAATACATCTTTCTTTAGCTGTAAGGAGGATTTCACTGAACAGAATCAGTTGTAAAACTGATGTATCAGCTGCAAGGGGCCCTAAGCAGAATTTGATTTGGGGGGGGCCCCTCGGCGCCGCCAATATGACTAATTATTCATACAATAACAGTAGTGGCTCAAACGATTATGATGCTACGTTGTTGATTGGAGAACCAGGAAGACATTGGTTTAAATATGATACAGTGCTCGAGGGGCACTGTATCATAACTGACCCTGTGCTTGGAACTCATCTTTCCTAAAAAATGGATGTGCAAGGAACATATTTCACTGTGCTGTGGAGAATATTATTTTTTTTATATTATTTAATTTCATTCAATTCGATTTGATTTGAAAAGCATATTTAACAATACACAATACTAAAAAACAGAATTTAAAAGACTTACATTAAAAGTATTTATCTCTAATGAGTAACGGTGGCTAGGAAATACTCCCTGAGATAATTTAAGGAAGAAACCTTGAGAGGATCCAGACTCATAGTAGAACCCATCCTCACCTGGGTGCCAACGAAGTGTGTGATTATTTATAATGTCCTGTCTATATACATATACATGTACTGTATATGTGGTGGTGCAGTGGTTAAGGTGTCGGACTGCTAATTGGAAAATCAGTGTATGATTCCAAGCACTATTAAGTTACCACTGCTGGGCCCCTAAGCAAGGCCCTTAACCCCTTAACCCCTTATCTGGAGAAGGGCTGGATATGTTTTGTAAAATGCTTATTTTTTTAATGTTTTATATTTCATATTTACCTTTACATTTACACCATTTGTGCAGACGTCCTTATCCAGAGCGACTTACATTTATACAACTGAGCAATTACGGGTTAAGGGCCTTGCTCAGGGGCCCAACAGTGGTAGCTTGGTGGAGTTGTAGATAATTGTGGGTCTTACTACTTTTAATTTATTTTTTTTAAATCTCATTAGAGGGTGAAGGTGTCTTGTTGGTTAGCACATCTGGCCTGCACCGCTGGGTTGGGGGTTGATTTATTTACATTACATAACATTTCTAGCATTTGGCAGACATCCTTATCCAGAGTGACTTACACTTATCCCATTAATACAGCTGAGCATTAAACGCCTAACAGTTGTGGCGTTCTGGGACTTAAACCAACTACCATTCATTCAGCACTCTAGCACCAATAGGACTAATTATTGTCGCATCCTGCTCCCATCAATATGATATTGTGTTGTTTTTTGCATTACATTTTTGTACATTACATTTTTGTATAATTACCAAAATTAATCTGTCCTTTTCACTCATCCTTGGGGCCTCTTGGTAACAACAGGGGCCCTAAGCAGCCATTACATTCACTTGTGCTATGAACCGTCTGTCAGCTCAGCTGCAGATCAATTTGCACCACATCTGTTTTTAACCATGGAGGGACTCTGAACAGCGTGTGGATAGTTGGGTGGAACAACCAAAGTGCAGGGTTTTTTAATAAAACCTGAGGCGGTAGGCGGTCTGATTTTCTGAGTCAAAGCAAGTTCTAATAAATCAAGCAAAAACACATGAAAAAGACATAACATAACATCCTACTGTGATTTAGATGTAAATAATCACAGCTGATATTTAACAAAGCTGCTTGTGAAGAAATGCTGTTTTACAATCGATCTATAGAAAAAAATTATGGTAATTAACTGACATTTAAATGTTGATTATATTTGCTCTGAAAATGAAAATAAGTCCCACTGCTAGCTAGACCTGAGTGTGTTGCCATGCCAACGTACAGCCTGTAGTAAGCATATGTATTAAAAAGAACTGTTAGTAAAAAGGAATGAGCATAGAGCAAAATCAGGAAACTAAAGCCTGGCCGATGATATCATTTTACCAGTATTATTGGCAATATTTAAGCCTTTATTCATAAATCGGTTTTGTTAAAATGAATCCACTGTTTTGAGACTTCGACCATTACGGCTTTGTGTTGTGCAGAAAGACTAGACAAACACAGCGCTGTAACCCTTTTTTTTCTTTAATGTAGTGTGGATGCACAACTTTGTACATCCACACTACAACCTAGTTTGAGGTTCAAGTTCGTTTATTTATAAAGCACATTTAAAAACAGCCAAAAGACTGACCAACGTGCTGTAAATGAAAATCATACCATAGAGACATAAAACAACGACAATAAAACATTCATTCATTCATTTTCTATACCTGCTTATTCCCTAATTCGGGGTCACGGGGATCTGCTGGAGCCCATCCCAGCCGTCTCTGTAAGGGCGAAGAGCAGGAGGGGTTCATCCTGGACAGGTCGCCAGTCCATCGCAGGGCCACACATACACTCACTCCTATGGGCAATTTAAATCAAAAAGAATGACAGATATGACCAGAGACCAGAGTGGAATGTAATAAAAGAGGGATTGTGAGGAACCAGGCTAAGACGGATCCTTCATGCAGAATATGGCTTTATTTAAAGTTAGCACAGAAAACAGGACAGGGCAAAGACGTAAATGAGAAACACTATCGAGAGAGTAAAACAGAATCGCTAGGACAATAAATTGTTAACCAAAACACGGAGCAAAGACCATAACCTGAATATCAAGACATGAATGAGACGCCCGAGACGCTTAAGGCGCTGACGGGGCAAGCAATACTTTGCGACAGGTAGCTTGTGATGCTAGCTTATGAAGCTTAGGGATCCCAGAAATGATGCCTAGAATTGTGGTGAGGGGGCCCTCTGGTGACTGGGAGCTGGAGTTATTACAGGGATATTAGTGGTCTAAACTGAAGAAGTGTGTTTTGATAAGAACTGATTTGGAAATGGATAGAGAAGGTGACACTCTAATCTAAAGCATCAGATTGTTCCATAACAGAGGCCCAACCACAGAAAAAGCACGGTCCCCTCTATGATTAGATCTAGACTGAGAAACTAATAGGAGATTCTGATTACTGGATCTTAGTTCTTACTAACTAACTGGTTTAAGACACAGCAAAGCTTTTTATTTACTTATTTATTTATTATTAAATACTGAAATTTTTTTTTTTTTATTTGAAATATTTTTATTTGTTTAAATAAGCAAAGCTTTTTTTTTTATTATTTAACAAAGATACATTAACAATATTAAACTTTTATTTCTTTTTTTTCTATTTCAGACCCCTTTATCTATATTAGTTTAGAAATAGGGAGGAAGTGAAATTACAGTATTAACAGTGGTAATAAAATGCTTATGAATAAATTAATAATAAATAACTCTTAAAGGTACAATAGGTGATTTTTTTTTCAGAAACACACTGGTTCTGCTGGTCAGGAAGGTTTGGTGCAAACATTATAATAGGCTTTCCTACCTGCCTGTCAACATATGTACATTTATGTACTGCGAAAAAAAAGGCTGGATCAAAACACCCCTTCCCCGACCCTCACATATACCCCAGTCTGAATTTCCTCTCTGATCGCACTGCATTCTCCACTCTGATTGCTGTGACTCTTTCTTATTGCCAATGTCAGGTAATTAACATTTATCACTCTCTGAGCATAACCTTTCCCCTAAAAAGGTGTCTCGTTGATCTGCTCTTTTCCGCAACCCTGTCTCGGCATTTCCATTCATTACCAGACCTCCAAGGGACGTTTGAAAGAGGAACTTGTTAACGGTGCTGGTTTCATTTTATTCGTCTTGTACAGTGAACACAAACTGTGCAGGTTTTACCTTTGATACTGTTTTATAATAGCTATAAGGAACTTTTGTTCTTTTGAATCCCACTTTTCATCAACTCCACACAGTCAGGGACGCGTTAGTCACTGCGCCATTACAGACTCAAGTTTACTGTTCTGCTTTTACAGTTAGCAGCTTGCTAGTGTAATGGCGCTCTTCAGATATGCAGATGTTTCCTTCTGTGCAGATTGATGTGTGTTATGAGTGTGTGTATACCAGCCATCTATGATTCGATGGCACACTTACCCTTACTCTGACCTTTTTTTGAAGTTTTACATTCTGTCTGTAGGGTTTTCCTGCTATTGGGTCTAAAAGCAGATTTAAAAAATTAAGTTTGTATTTACCCCTAATGAGCATCGTGGCAAGAAAAACTCACTGATGATTTTAGGAAGAAACTTGGGAGGATTTAGACTCATGGGGGAACCCATCCTCATCTGAGTGACAGCGGAGAGTGTGATTATTAATAATGTCCTATATATATATATATATATATATATATATATATATATATATATATATATATATATATATATATATATATATATACTCATGTTTTCTGTTTTACTGTCCTGTAATTCCAAATTTGCAAACTCAAAGATATGAGTATTTTTAATAACAATAAATATAAAGAGATAATTCTCAGCTTTTATTTGTTACTACAGTTTTATAGCATGTGTATATATATATATATATATATATATATATATATATATATATATATATATATATATATATATATATAATGTTTTATAGCATGCATCTATACTATTATTGTAACAAAACTATGTTTATTGATTTAAAATCACATGGTTAGGACATACATCAAGTCTCTCTCTTTCTCTCTCTCTCTCTCTCTCTCTCTCTCTCACACACACACACACACATTCTGGTAACTGGTTTCTTTTCTTAATTATTTTGCACATTTTCCAGCATATGAATTTGTTTATTGGTGTCATATAAAAATAAATGACCTTACTGCCTTTATCTAATTAATGTGCTGTCCTGTTCTGGGTTTAAAATACGCATCGCTTCCTGAAGCAACTCATTTTTTTTTTTAATCTCTGAAGCTACACAAGCCAATTAACTGAGACGCCTATTGGGAAAGAAAGCTCTAGTGGCAAAATAAGTATGCTAATTAGCATTAGACAGCAATGTTCTCTCTAATTGTTGGGCAACAGCACCTTTGCCTGTAGACATTATTGTTACAGCTATGCACAAATATGACAAATTGAAGTTAATATTGTTTTGCAAAGCATCTAACAGACTATTTTGTTTGTACACAGCAATAAAAAAGGAAAAAAATAAAGTGATTAAGGATAAACAACACTATTTGACTGAGATCAATGAATTAATGATGTAGCATCTTGTCATGTGGACAAATTTTGTAAACAAACTATAAAAAAGTTTGCTTATTAAATCCGTTGTGCATATTAATTTGCTCAAATCAGTCCATTAGCTTAAATTACAAAGAAATGTGAACTAATAACGATTCATTTTCATCCAGTGAAGATTATAGAGATTTACAGGTGCATCTCAATAAATTAGAATGTCGTTGAATAAAGTTCATTTATTTCAGTAATTCAACTCAAATTGTAAAACTCGTGTATTGAATAAATTCAGTGCGCACAGACTGAAGTAGTTAAAATCTTTGGTACTTTTAATTGTAATGATTTTTGCTCATATTAAACAAAAAGCCACCAATTCACTATCTCAATAAATTAGAATACTTCATAAAACCAATAGAAAAACATTTGTAGTGAATTGTTGGCCTTCTGGAAAGTATGTTCATTTAAAGTTCTGGGAAGTGGTGACTCATGGTTAAGGTGTTGGACTATCAACCCAAAGAGCATGGGTTCGATTCCCAGCTCCACCATGCCAACACTTCTGGGCCCCTGAGCAAGGCCCTTAACCCTAAGTTGCATAAGTGAGATAAATGTTAGTCGCTCTGGATAAGTGCATCTGCCAAATGCTGTAAACGCCAATTTACTGTATACTTCGGTCTGTGTGCACTGAATTTATTTAATACACGAGTTTCACAATTTGAGTTAAACTACTAAAATAAATTAACTTTTCTACGATATTCTCATTTTTTGACATGCACCTGTATATCACTGCTACATTCTATAATATCTACTTGTAGTATAAACTAAAAAAACATACACGAGTATTGTAAAGAAAAAGGATACGGTATATACTTTTGACAGTGTAGCATCATAAAAGAACGCTGTTGCCGAATTACATATACCGTCAGTGATGCAGCCCAGCTTTTTTTTTTTAATTCTTTATATCTCATATCATTCTAATGATGGTTTATTTATTATTATATACACATTCCATTCTAATTCAACCATAACAAAACTTTTCCTTTGTCACACAAGGTGAAAATCAAGAAAAAGTCGTAGAGCTTTAATTGTCATTTCTCTTATACATAGCTGGTGCGCTACACAGTAAAATAAAACCACGATTCTTCGTGGATTACTACGGAATGAAATACCTGAAACAGAACTTAGCGCTACATCCACATGAAGTCAGAGGGTTTTTTTTTATCCAATGTCTTTCCTTGCCTTGTTTTTAAATAAATTTTGTTAAGACGGAATTATATGGACTTATATAATTATATAGATTATATTTTGTTAAGATGGAATATCTGCATACGCACAAAACCAATGAACACGGCTAAAAACGGTGCCGTGTGCACCACGTGTCCTCAGGGCAACCCGGTTTCCCCAACCAGACCAAAGACATTGTTGACTGACTGAAATCCGTAAGCGTGCATTCACACTGCAGTCTTGTTAAATATGACCAAGTCTACAGCTAATCAGCCATGTTGATTAATGTTAACAGAAGCTTATATGGTAAAGGTTATCAGTTGGTGATTGGAGGATCTGGGGTTGAAGCCCCACCAATGCCAACCTGCCACTGCTGGGCTCTTGATCATGGCCCCCAACACTCTGGCGGCACCATATCATGCTTGACCCTATGCTAAATAAGTAAAATTAAAAAAAGTCAAGAAGTGAACCAATAAACCGGAGGGACACAGAAATTACCTACCAAAAGTGCAATAAGGGCAGCCTACAATTTCCCAATTACAGCTGGAAAGTCTACAAATGGGTTTCTTATCTGTGCAGTCTTTCATTTACTGTTTGAGCTTTATTGTCTTAGTGCATTTCATTTTTAATATTTCTTTTTGAGTGGGCAGAGGTAATGATAAATGTTTTCCATTTCCAAAATTTTTTTTGCCTTTATAGATGGGACAGAAGGATGAAATAGGCGAGATAGAGACAGACAGGTGGGACCGGGAGCATGAAAAAAGTGCTCGGGAATAAACTGGGTGGTATTTTTCTGAACGCTTCAGAAAAATAATTGTGTTTTTTTTTTTGTTTAATTAATATTTGTTTTTTTAAGAAATTGCTGTATTGTATATGGAATAAATTTACAAAATCCATTATACAATCAAATATGTATGTGTTTATGCAGTGTTGTATTGTGTCGTAAGCCGTCAATGTGTGCTTTTAGACCCATTTTGTATGCATTGGCTTTTTAATCTCTTTCTCTCTCCCTCTCCCTCCCTCTCTCCTCTCTCTCTCTCTCTTCCATTTACCAAATTCATTAAAAGTTTGGATCGGATGTCGAGAGGAAAGTAGACGTGAGGTGTTTACCCACCGGCCCAAGCAGCTGTCAGGGTGAAATATGAAAGCGCTTAACCTCTGTGAGCTTAAGGAACCACAGGGAACCTGCTGCGTGTCCCGAACTGCATGGCTTGCATGTTTATAATGAAAGGAAGAACTGCTGCAAAACATAAAGGAGGAAGTCTATTGCACATTAAGCTGCTGAATGTTTTACAGACGATAATAAACTTGTGCCTGACTAATCAAATACTGAGAGAAAAAAAAAAATGCCATCATTCAAGTGACTCTAGATTTCTGTTGATAAGCACTGATTAAAGGGGGTCAGCTGAAAATGCACAAAGCTTTGTCAGGTACATTGGGACACTAGAGAAACTGGGACGGTTAAACTTAGCAGAATTGTCTGGTCATTAAAACTAAAAACTTATGTAATTAATTCCATAAAGTGAAAGTTCTTAATAGACATGACACAAATTCCAAAGTCTCCACATCTCAGAAATCTGGATATAATATTATGGCTATGTTCACATACTGTAAGAGACACTATTGTAACCACACCAGCAGTAAATAGTGAAAAAATAACAAGTTTAATTTATTTATCTTTTTTTTTTTTTTTTAATACAACAAATGGATGGGGGGATTTAGGCCTGTTTTTTTTACCCCTATCACTACCCCTTCCCCTCGGCCCTTGAAACAGAGTAACAAAGGATACAGATGAAAACATAACCGCCTAATAAAATATTAATTTCTTATAATTATTCATCACAAAGACTGAATTTGTTGTGGAATTTGTTTCTTCACATATTCCATCTTAGTAAGTTGGGGGTCAGAGCGCAGGGTCAGCTATGATACAGCACCCCTGGGGCAGGAAGGGTTAAGGACCCAACAGTGGTTGACTGACGGTGGTGGGGCTTGAAACCAGGTCCTCCTGGTCTTCCAATCAAACAGTACAGCACCTTAACCACCACTTAAAATATTTCAGTTCAATTCAATTTTATTTTATTTGTATAGCACTTTTTACACTGGTCATTGTCTCAAAGCAGCTGTACACAGTTAAAGAGATTATAAGATGCAAATGAATCAGAAATCAGTTCGACCCTGATGAGCAAGTCGAGAGCGACGGTGGCAAGGAAAAACTCCCTGAGACGGAATAGGAAGGAAGAAATGGGACACCAGTACAAGTCATCATACGTAGGGTTAAAAAAATAATTTCCTGACACTAAACTTTCACTTCTGACAGGATGTTCTGTCGAGTCATCAGGTTATGTTATCAGGCATAAAAGTATGTTGTGAGACTATCGTGCAGCAGTGTAACGCTAGCAAACTTTATTGATTTTTTTTTTTCTTAAATGGTTCTTTGAAGAACATAACAGTAAAATATAAAACCGGAATTGAATGTATTAAAACAGATGATTGTTGATCGTTAAATTCCTTATTAATGCCACGAAATACTTACTTGTGAATCTCCTCGGTCGCCTGGGCAGCCATGTTGCCGCTGTATCTAATGTATCTTGTGAAAATTCGCATACCTCGACGTTTGAAGTCCGGAAAAATTTGTTTTAAGGGGTATCTAACCCTTCCTCCTACCCTTACACCTTTAGCCAAAAGAGAATCAGGAATTGATTAGGTCTATGGGGTAGAAATGGCATCGAGCCTTAAAAGATGCATAAAACATCAAGCGCTTGGATGATGTACTGATGGATTTCATGTGCATTAAATGGTTTTATGAAGCCTCTTATTCAGCAGGGGGATAAGATAGAGTGGGACCTATAGAACGTTACTTAAGCGTATTACCGCGTATGCAGAGGTTTTTATTCTGTAGAGATAGTATTTTAGAGATTGATGATGGGGTTTAATGTAAAATGAAGTCCAGTGATTTATTTCTAATGCGAGTAGTGCATCAGACAGTCTTACTTTTGCTCTCGACTGCGACTTTACAGTTTATATTATAAATAAATTTTAGAAGGCTGATTAAGATTATTTTTGAATTATAGATAACATTTCTCAGTTTAAACATTTATGTTATCTAAGCGCTATTGTGAATAAAATATGTGATTTGAAAGTTTTTATTTTATTCAATTAAAAAAAAAAAACAAATTCGGGTTGTATTCTAAACAAAGGGGGGGACATGTCAGGGGACAAATCAGAACATGACATACAGACTTGAGACTCACATGACAGGAACACATGGGGAACAGGAATCACATGACAAACCAGGAACTTAAACCAAGAATATGAACATGAAAACACAAGTCTATGTTAGTAGAGCTATGCTAGTAGGCTATGTTTTACTATAATTAATTCACTATTTGCTGCTTTTAAAACTTTCCTATGTATCTGTATACAAGTAGATTTATGCTACAGGTAAAATGTGATCCTTTTTGTTGAAAGTTTTATCTCATTTATTACTCAAGTTTAAAATGTGCAGAAGGATTAAATCTGACCTGATCTGAAAACCCAACCCTCTTCATATCATACCTTTAACCTGACACCGCTTTTACCCGCGTTTACCCAAACAGGAGGCTAATCGAGGTCACTGTTAATTGGCCGCAACTGATCGCTGTCGCACATGTTACAGAGTGTCGAATGATTAATCAGGTTTATAAGATTTCGGTTCGTTAATGTTGTCATTCATCCTTCCTTCCTCTGCGGAGGCTCCTGAGGAACAGAATAACAGCTGCTTAAATAGACATATAAATAAAACCACCTTTTTTTGCTTTAATTAAATTCATTCTTTTTTCCAAGTGAGTGATCATGTTTTGATTTCTTTTCCCATGTGTGTGTGTGTGTGTGTGTGTGGGTTTGAAACACACTTGTCACATGCTGTTAAAAAAGAAAGTCAAGCAGGTCAAGCTCAACATCGTGAAAGAATCAGTTTTCAGTCACAACCCTGGAGTGTTGACGGTGGAAATATAGGAAGGAAACAGTGACACTTCTTCTAAACTGTCTGTCTGATTTTCACATTGTTTGTATGTTCATCTGTCTAAAGGCTTGTCTGAATGTCTAAATGCCACTTTGTGTCTGTTTGTATAAAGATCTCTCTGTATATTTGTCTCTTTGAGCGTTTGCATGTCTGTGAAAAGGTTTCTCTGAATGCCTGTTTATCTATCCGAAGGTGTGCCAGTCTGTCTGTCTGTCTGTCTGTAAGTTAATCTAATACTTAGTTTGTCTGAATGTCTACCTGTCCTAACAGTTAGGAAGTTTGTACTTATTCAAGTGAAGTACCTACTTAAGTAGTATGTGATTTCAGATGGAGCCTTAAACTTCCAGAAGGGACTTACAGACAGACTTACAAACGTTTACAGACCTTTACACAGATATACAAACTTAATTCAGAACGACAGACACACCGAATAGACTGATAAGACTTTTATAGACTAATCAGAAAAAAACTGTATGAGACAGCCCAAAAATTATGTCGAAAAATGTCCTGTCTACCAGATGACCAGTCAGGACCAGTCTACGGAGTAGTAGACCAGCCAGGAACTTTTCATGTACTGTATTTCACATACTAAGGATTTGGACATACTATTTTTCTCGCATGTTTTGTTTAGCCTACTTTATAGTATGGAAGTATGTGATTTCAGACGGAGCCTTTCTTCTGTCGTAAACTCAGTTTGTTTTAATATCTGCCTGTCTGTCTGTAGGTTTGGTGGTATATCTATCTGTAATTTTGAAAGTCTGTCTGTATGTATATGTTATATCCTGTTTGTAAAATATCTGTTTGTTGTCTGTCGATCTGAACGTCTACCTGAAAATCTGTCTGAAAGGCTGTCTAAAGGTCAGTATGTATATCTGTATATCTCTGTCAGCCTGTCTGTCTGAATGTTAGTCTGACCTCTGCCTAAAAGTAGATTTGGCTAAAAGCTTCTCTGTCTGAATATATATCTGTGTATCTTTGTCTGTCTGTCTATTTATCACTCTCATTCTCTCTCTACCATTTTCTCCTTTACTCCTGTAGTGGAAAAATAAAAGATAATTATTAAAAAGAAATTATGAAAAGAATAAAAGCATAACAAAAAAGAATAATAATGCTCCACTGAAATGCCATCTCAGCTGTACTGAAGAAACATATAGAATGGAGAGATTTACTGAGGAAGTATGTGTTTAATAGGCTGAGAGATTATAGATGCAGCTAAAATACACACGGTGCAATAGTTTAATCAGCTGTGTGTGTAAGTGAGTGATAGTTTGGGATGTTTTCCTCTTGTTTCCGTCCTTCCGTCTTTTTGCAGTCAGGGAAAGGCTTTGAGAAAAGCTGCTTTTGTCATCAGTTTTTTTTTTTTAATTTACAAAAGAAGATGAATAAACAGATTAAAAGATGTGTTCACCTTGAAAGTGGTTATTTTTCTCCAAGAGGGAAAAATGATAACAAACTGCATTATTCAAGATGTAAAACTCGATAAAGCCAACCAGGAGAAAAGACAGATTAGGAGATTTACGTTAGCATAAGATATACGGCTGTGTTTTCTTATGTAATGACTCGATTATATAAAGTATGATACATAACCACTGGATTTTAAAGTTTACTTCTGTAGTTTTAATGTGAGTCACAGCAGCCCCTGCTTTATAAGATAACTCTCTGTACCCACTTGACTGAGTTTCTCCTGCTTAGTGACCTAAACTCGATTGCTAGAAACTCATCAAACTGCTGAGGTAATTTAATATAAATGAAACTCTGCTCGCTCTACTGAGTCGGATGCGGATGGGGAGTGCAGGTCATCAAACTTTTACAGGCACTCTGTAACCATTTCCGATCAGTACAGCAGGGCATCTGGCAGGAATGTATGCTCAAAACCAACGGACAGGAATTAGCAGGAATTGCAGGCTGTCGGGCAACGTCCCAAATTGCTTCTGTACTAAATAGCGTCCTCCCGAGACCCGGACCTGTTGTTAAATCCAATTTCGTTTTTGCTATCTGTCACTTCTAACACTGATAACTGCTGAAAATAGCCAGTGCCTTGGAACAGGAAATAGACAGTGGAAGAAATGTAATTGGAAGACAACATAGGATATAACGAGAGTGTGTTGCCAACATGACCAAACTCAAAGGTAAACTAGCAGAAAAGTATCTTAAACAACAAGGTGGGACACAGCAAGAGAGAAAACTGTAGAATAAATTAGATACAATTCATTATATTAATTGGATTGAAGTTTTAATCATGTTGTGCATTTTATAAAATGTTTATCTGGCGGAAGTGGTAGCGCAGTAGTTAAGGTGTTGGACTACTAATTGGAAGATCAGGGTTTGATTTCCAGCACCACTGCTGGGCCCCTGAGCAAGGCCTTCAACCCCCAATTGCTCAGTTGTATAAAAAGAGTAAATGTAAGTCACTTTGGATCAGGGCGTCTGCCAAATGCCTTAATGTTTATCTGATTTATCGACAATAAACCCTTTGCAACACCCATATTACTTCCAGGTTTTTGCTATGTTTTTACTAAGCCTTTTTTTTTGCAGTACATGAACCTGCTGATGACGTATCCTGTCTGTGTGAACAGTGTGTGTAGAGGTATAAACATACATATGTTGACAGTGAGGTAGGAAAGCCTATCATAATATTCGGACCAAACCTTTTTATTGGACAAACATCCCTTAGTCTTACGCCTGATATATAAATACATGTAAATATATTCATCCCACAGAAACAAAAAATATTTCTGAAGAAAGTCACCTAAAGCTTTTGAAAGAAAAATTCGTCGTAAAAATTTAAAGCTAAAAAGTAAATTTTAACTGTCTTAAATATTTAATATTCAATATTCTGCTCTATTTCTCCAATAAAAAAGTCAGATTTTCCTCATGTGTAATCTCCTCTACTGAAGCGTGCGGTCCGATGACACTCTGATGGATTTGATCATAGGTTTTTACACAAACCTGTGGACTCGGTCTGGGCTCCAGTGCACACTAACATTAAAGAGGAAAAGGCTAAAAAACTCGTACTATAATAAAGTGAAACTATTATACTAGTAGTCTCAGATTTTTAGTTTTAATTATAAATGTTTAACTGTGTAACAACAGAAAAAGACTGATGACATACTTACCTACTATCGAGTGCCATTTTGTAGTTTTAATGGTAATAGTAATTAAGTTAAGAGTGCACTGAGTTTTACCAAAGTTCAGGTAAACTGTATGTTGCCCAGTCCCTTGGAATCTGTAAAGACCAGCATTACTCCAGGAGCTAAATAGATAAATCTTCCATTTAAGATTTCTAAGATTTCAGGTGACACAATTCCGATTTTCTTCCTCCAATGTGGTACAGATGGGATATGACTGATGATCGTATTAGAGGAAAAAAATCACATGGATTCTGATATTTTTAGGTCGGTTTTAGACCTCGAAATAAATAGGATATAAATCAGATATAGCATTAGTGTCTGTCATGTAAACAGACAGATCGGATTTTAACCTTTCAATGCGAGTCGAACGTCATGGGAAAGTGCTGGCTTGTGGTTAAGGTGTTGGACTACTAACCCGAAGATGGTCGATTCGATTCCTAGCTCCAACAGGCACCACTGTGGGCCCCTGAGCAAGGCCCTTAGCCCTCAATTGTTCAGTTGTATAAATGAGATAAATGTGAGTAGCTCTGGATAACAGCATCTGCTAAATGCTGTAAATGTAAATGTTATTGAATAAACGATGGTGGACACCAACAGTGATATATACTGTATGTTATAACTTAGTACAACTGTGTATTTCAATATTTATTCATTTTGTTTACTCAAAATCTGTTTTGTCTGTAAACGAATAAAATAATGAATGTACTATGAAAGAAAAGATATTTATAACTTAGCGATCAATGCTACATTCTTCCAGGCTGCAACAAGGGCTCTGCTCTTTTTTTTTTTTAATAATAATTACGAATAATTTCGAAATACTAAATAAACATTTAGTCTTTGTCCATTGCATTCATTGATTATCGCACAGTTTTTACTTGCTTTCCGTTCAGTACGTCTACACTGGGTTGTTTTGCTGTGTATAGTGTAAATGCAGATATCGGATATGAGTCAGTTCTAAAAGATGATCAGGTCATTAGATAAATCGGATTTAATCACAAAATCAAAATTGAGCAACAATATCTGCATTGTAAATTTCAAGGTTTACGTATTTGCGCTGTAACTGTAAATTTGGGCATGTTGTATGATATTTGATGATATTTGGCACTCAGCCAAGACTTTTTTTTTTTTTTTTACTCGATAATATTATTTCAGCAATCAGTCTCTGTAGTATTTCTAAAAGAAAATTATTATTATTTGTATTATTAAAAGTGTATCAATGCACCTACATCTGAAATATAATGAATAAATAGAATAAAATATAAATATAATCTATCAAATAATGTTGTTGTAAGACCTTCATTTGCATATTGATCCTGATTGGCTCTCACATATTAATGATGCCAAAACATGCTCCTGTCATGTGTCCATCCTATCTCTGGTTTTTAATTGCAGCTATTTTACGTCGATCATATCCTCTCTATAATTAATTTTAGCCTTAAACACACTTTTTATTTAATTTAGTGGGACATGTTCTACAATATGATGTAACACACTTGTTGCAATACATTATATAAAAATGTAGGGTGAGCTAAAAGATGACAAGGGATGAGAAAGTGATTGAGAGAGAACACTTAACAGTTACTCAAGAGACTCACCAGGTCAATTTAATCTTTTTACATTTTCCCTAAAGATTGAGAGGCATCAAAAAAAGTTTCTTAATGTTGACTTATAAGACATCTAAAAGCCCTTCACAGGCCTCAATGGGCCTCTTGTGGAAATTGAAACACAGCCTGAAGAGCAGCTATTAAGTGTCAAGTAGGAGAGAAAGCTGATGAAAAATTTGAAATCCTCAGAAAGAGCATCTTCATACCTTCTCTGTCCGGTTCATTTTTCTCTCTCCTCTTCCTCCTACTCTAACCCTGCTTACGTCCTGACAGCTGCCGTGACTGGACCGAAGCCGTGAAATCCATCATCCCACCTCACCGCGCCACTAGCTCTGTCTGATCAATGATAGCTCTAATAATAACTGCCACACGGCCTCCTCCGGCTCACTGCTGAAGCCACACAGCTTGGGGCCATCGCTCCAGATTGCCCCGTCCGATTAAGTGCCCATTACCAAACCTGTTTACTTATAGAACCCCCTCAGGCTCAGCTCTGCTTTGTTAATCTGAGGTGACCTTCTGAAACTTTTTTCAAAGGACCCGGAGCGCAACTGTGCATGTGGGTGCCGGCACTTTAACCCACGACACTACTGCACCGGCCAATGCAGCAGAAATGACTTAACACAGCAAAATAGTGAACAAAATTCATAACGCCAAGTTAAACAAACTTAGCAGAAAAAAAGCTCCGTCCCCCCCAGTAGGACGTCTACCAACATGATTACTAGAATTCAACTTTGACATGTAAAAAATATGAAGCTGACGTCACGTCATGTTGATTAGTAAAAGGATAGATAAGCGTTTCCCTGACCTTTAGCCTGTAAATGGTTAGAAATGTAGAAAATGTGGCTGATGTGAATAGACTCCTGCAGACATGAACATGATGAAGGACAGCCTTCTTTGAACTTTATAGATTTTTAAGAGTCCATTCTTGATTGAAAAAAAAAAAAGGATCTCAAAACTCAGATTTTAGTGCTTCTTTAATAAGCAACACTCGGCAATCATTCTGTCTCTTCACTCGGAGCTCTACAATCAGCTGGAGTGGATTTGCAGACCGAATGTTTTACCGTTAAACTCGACCACAAACACGGACCAGACGCTGAAATCCAGCTTCAGTGTGGCGTGTGACCCAATTACAGCGCTCAAATAAAATCATCATTACAGTCTGGAGGTTTGGCTTTTTTCTGTCATCGGTTTCTCACCTGTGCACAAAGACTAACAGATCTTTAATCTTCTTTAAACAGCAAATTCAATTTCACGGCCTTTATTCACTCTGCGGTTCATTTCTGTGAGGATAATGAATGAATAATGAAAACTGCACAGCTCTATGAAGTGACTCTCCGTTCTCAGATGCTCGTGTGCAGGACTCAACCTGTGTAAGCGTGTTTTAATATTATCTCTACAGAAGAAATTCTCATATATTACATAATAATACATGATCAGTTAAAAGAACAATGACGACGTCAGTGTCATTACATGCCAAAGACTGAAAATGGACATGTGTAAATGTCTTCATTTGTCAAATATACACTGTGAAATTTGTTTCTTCGCATATCGCAGATCTTAGAATGTCGGGGTCAGAGCACAGGGTCAGCTAGGATACAGCGCCCCTGAAGGGTTAAGGGTCTTGCTCAAGGGCCCAACAGTGGCTGATGGTGGTGTGGTGGGGGTTGAACCCACGACTTCCTAGGCTTTCGAGCAACAACTCAACGCCTTAACCATTCAATCCACCCGACACGTGTGTGTGTGTGTGTGAATATGTGTGTAAATGCTGTCATTAGTGTAATATGGAATCAAGAGAAGAAGATTTGTGCATGTAAAAAAAAACAAGATTGAAAAATAAATTAATCAGGTGAAAATGTCAACATCAACCACATTAAACTTGTTAAAATTAACCCTTTCATGCATAGTGGTCACTACAGTGGACAGCTGTTCAAAAGCTGCTCCCTAGCATATGCATTGGTTTTGTTGTTATAGTTGCATATAAGCCAACACCAGTAGATGCGTGTGCGTCATCCCATACACTGCCATCTATATCTCAGTCATTGTAACTGCATTTGTTCTTTACTTAAATCCAACAGAAAGTCAGACAGGATAATTGATGCAAAAAAAACAATTAGTTCGATCCTAGAAACTCCTCTAGAGTTAGATATAACATTTTTGCATTGCTTTTAAAAGTATTAGAATGTGTTAACAAACATAAAAACATAACATTAGCAGCATTAAAAATATTTCTTGGTTTTAGAAAGTATATAATTTTCTGCTATTGATTTGTTAAATACATACTTTCTTGGTTAAAACGTCAAACGCATGGCGTCCACTTGAGTGGACAGGTTTGTAACTGCATGAAAAAAAAGGTTTATAAAAACAAATTTTAGTTGCATTGTTTTATCATGCCTAGAGACGACTAATCTTGACTGAGGTTCTCATAATTCATGCAATCCCGAAAATATACGATATATATATATATTTATAACAGTGCATAACAATAGTATAAAAAGTCATTATTTTTTATTAATAATGTGAACCCATACAAAGGAAACAAACAAATGCTGTGCAAACATATGCAACGTAACATGTTTATGATGGAAAAACACATTTGAATCAACTGTTTATTCATACGTCATTCCTTCATTATTCAAGTCTGACATTCAAAGCAACGGAAATAATATCAGACGTCAGATTATAACTGACTGGCATTTAGTAGAAAATAACAACTGCCGGCTTTCTGTGTGTTTTATAGATAATGACTGCATCCTCTGTTATACAGTGCAGGACAAAACACTGATATTTTCTCTTATTATTCCCTTAGTTATTAAGGTAAAAAAATATTTTTTAGTGAGGGCCACAGAATTCCTTTCTTTAATGGGGACAGATTGGAAAATTACTCAGGCCGAAGTGACTCACTAAGATTTTATTATGATTTTAAATGTATTTATTTTGCCTCCTAATGTCAAGTTAAGTAAGTCAAGTCCTCTGTATGTCTAAAGCGCTTTTTAACAATAGAGATTGTGTCAAAGCAGCTTTACAGAATCAAATCAAATAAGACAATACAGTAAAAACTCACTAAAACACTTTAGTTTAATTAATAGTCCCAAACTAAGCAAGCCAGAGGCGCCAGCGGCAAGAAACCAAAACTCCATCTGTGTTTGCTTGATTAGTTGATTATTTTTTATAAGCATACAGACAAATGAGCATTACTATTTAAGAGATATAAAGTTTATTAAAAGCTGAAAAACGACATAAGACAAACAGCCTTTTCTTTGGACTAAACAAAAAATAATCACTTCCTCTTTTGGTTTAATTTCCTGCATTTTAAATAGACTTTTCACTTTCCCAACAGTTTAACAGAAGCACCTGCTCATCACTATGGAACGGTATGTTAAATGTTCTGGTTTTTTATTTGTGAAATAATTATAATAATTATAATTAATAATTATAATTATGTTAAAAATAATTATTCTAGCTTAATAACTAAGGGAATGTTTGTGTTAAATCTAATTTTAATCATTAAAATACAGATATAATAGATATTTTTAAAATATCTCACCTCTCCGCATATATTCACCAGAATTCTATCTTCTGCATACATTACACGCTGTACTGAACAATCGCATACAACATGTATGTGTAGTTTAGTTCATCTGTGAACATTTCCCACACTGTCAAGACCAAAAATAGATGTGTGTGTGCGGTACAATGTATTAATGTGCATGAATAAAAGTTACTTTTTAATTGATGATTATAAAAATATGGCCTGTGATTGTTAACTTTTAAAAGGTTGTGATGGTAAAGCCTGTTTTATAGTAAGAATGTTGCTCTATTGCGGTTCTACAGGTTCACCGTTTCAGAACCTTTTACACTCAATTGTTTATTAGTGATTGTTTATGATTCACTGTTTAAATTCATTCATTTTTATTTTAGATCATTAAATCAACACAGTCTAAATTCACTAATGTTGTTCCTTTAGTATCATCAATTATTTTAAATGTAGTTTGTGTAATTTTATGTTGTGATTCAATGTTAATCCAGGAATCGTCAGTAAATTGTTTCAGAATTGTCAGATTCAGCCAATCAGATATTTTTCAGCATTTACACAGTTACAGTTTGTAGACAAAAGAGGGAAGGATTCGAAAATAAATTAAAGGTCGGGTTCGGTTGACACACACTGATGAATCAGATGGTTATGATTGGTTGATTTGAAATGTTGATTCAGGATTAACAAAGAATGTTAATCCAGGATCATAAACTACTTGGCAAAATCACGTCTATCTATGTTGTAGGGTTACATTATCCCCATACTGGAACAATAAGGGCTTAAACACTGTTCCAGCATGACAATGCCCCTGTGCACAAAACCCGTAAGCTCCAGGAAAACATCCTGTATTATAGTTAGAGTGGAAGACCTGACCATAACACCTGATGAACACCTTTGGAATAAACTGCAATTCAACAAAAATCTCCTCACCTGATTTGTCTGATTCCACTAATACTATTGTGACTAAATAGAAAATTCCACCAATTGGAGAGGAAAGCGATTGCGGACGTTTAAAGGTTATTCTCGGAACAAGAGTGAGACTACATCTGATGGCCCCCTGTGATGGTCAGTACTTGGGTTGTGTCCAAATAGGTGGATGTGATTTTGCCAAGTTGGGTGTGATCCTGGATTACCATGTTTTTGTAGATCCTGAATCAACATTTCAATCAACCAGTCATAATCAACTGATGTCATCAGCGTGTGCCGACCAAACCCGCCTCAATCCAGTTTGGAGACAAAATATATTAAAATAATTTATAATAATGAAAGGACAACATTAGTGAATTTAGACTGTATTGATTTAATGATCCAAAATAAACATTAATGGATTTAGACAGTGAATCTTAAGCAGTCACTAATAAACAATTAAACATCAGATGGTTATGATTGGTTGATTGAAATGTTAATTTCACATCCTACTTGGTAAAATCATGTCCACCGTCCAAATACAGTAGTGTAAACAATGATAATTATCTACTAAAAATACATAATATGGTCCAATTATTTATCACACGTTAAATTTTAAATAGTTTAAGGGTTCCTCTCATACGGCACTAAATTCTTGTCACTTATTGAGTCAGAATGTTGAGATTTAAAGTGGAGTAATTTTGCATCTTTGCAAATCTTTATCACACTGGATTGTCCCTTACAGAATACAGAAACCCAAAGTACAGAGTATAAAGCTTTTTCATGTCAATGGCCCTTGTGAAAAATGGAAAGGGTTTCCAGATGGCCAAGATTTTGCTGTTGGCGGGTTGTATAAACTGAAGCTAAAGAGCAAATTACCAGCCAATTACAATTAGTGCCAGGGTTATTTCAGAAGTGCTAGATTGGCACTTCATTCTAAAAATGTTTTTGGCACTCAGCTGTAGACATTATTTTTGCACTCAAAATGCTTGGGACTTTTTTTCCCCTTATTTCAGCCAGAAAATAAAGACAATTTCCAGTCGAATTCCAGACAGAATTTATTACACATTCATAAACTCAAAGCCTTTTTTTTTTATTTACCATGAGGATTTCTAGCACAAAATAAGCACCTGCCAAAAAAAGGTGACTATTATAAGATAGGAAAAAAGGGCAGGGCTTCTATGTGTCACCTTAATGTCTTAGAGTGTCAGGGGTCAGAGGGCTGATTTGGAGGCAAATTCAGTATTTTACAGTGGAAAAACTTTGAAAAACATAAACATGCTAGGGTTAGCAATACATAACCTGAAATATGAACACAGAACCATCAGAGACCCAGACAAACTGAAACACAGGGGTATAATAACACAAACTAATTAGGGGAAACAATCAATTAAACAAGAAAGACTTGACCACAATGAGGGAACAATTAACCAATGAGCATGAGAGACCAATGAGAGACACAGACAACATAATAAAATAAACATGGAGCACATGACCTACAGCACAGGTGTCAAACTGTGGAAGTGGGGAAGTGGTGGGGCTCATGCTTAAGCTGTTGGACTACCAACCCGAAGATTGTGAGTTTGTTTCCAGCTCCACCAGGCCACTACTTTTGGGCCCCTGAGCAAGGCCCTCAACCCCTAATTGCTTAGTTAAATGAATAAATAGATGAGATAAATGTAAGTTGCCCTGGATAAGGGCGTCTGTCAAATGCTGTAAATGTAAATGCAAAATCAGTTTCTGGGGCGCCACCGCCCTGCGGAGTTTAGCTTCAACCCTAATTAATTACACCTAATCCAGCTACTCATGTCTTTTAGGCTCGTTTGAAAAATCTTTATTTTGTGGGTTGGAATTAGGTTGAAACTAAACTCTGCAGGGCGGCGGCCCTCTAGGAACTGAGTTTGACAGCCCTGTTGCCTTCCGGTGGACTGGCAGGAAAATGCATCCGGCAAGTCTGACCGAGACCTGACAAAGAGGCAAATTTTAATTATGGCGAATACATATATTCTTGAGTGCTTTGCAGTATACATCAATGCTAAAGGGGCGTATGGGGCAGTGGTGGCTCAATTGGTTAAGGTTGCTGAGTTGCTGATCTGAAGATCAGAAACACATGGGTTTAAGCCCCACCACTGGCAAGCCAACCCTTGTTGGGTCCTTGAGCAAGACCCTTAACCCTCCCTGCTCCAGGGGCGCTGTATTATAGCTGACCCTGCGCTCTGACCCCCAACTTACTAAGATGGGATATGCGAAAAACACTGCATTTCATTGGCTCTGTACACGTACCTCGCACAATGACAAGGAAGTTGAATATAAAATATTAAAAAAATATATAAAATGCGGTTCATTTGCAAAAGTGACATTAATGTTTTTACAGCTTTCAATTACTTCACTGCTATTCTCCCCTCCCTGCAATTCCTGATGATGTGTTTACAAAAACAGCAAACACGCAGTGACAAAGCCACTGGAAATTATTTATAATTAATGAAAGCTGGTGACATTTTTAACAAGAGCCGCCGGATAGAGTTGAACTTTATCTAAATACAGTAGAGTCTGAGTGACTGGTGGCAAAGAGCAAATGCTGCTTCCCCTCCATCTATATAACATCATGCACATATACGTACACTGGCGAGCGTTTTATAGTAGCAGTAACAAAGGTGATTAGTTTTATAGAGAGAAGCGCTAGTTAAATCACCCACTGGATGAATTGCCCACTTGTTACTATGGCAACTAAATTGTGACAGGCTAAAAAAAATTTTAAAAAACCTACTGAAGACTATTATTGTTTTGCGGCTGGCGGCTTGCAGTGATAAAAAAAAATCAGAGTTTGTGTGAATGTTTCATCATTTTTTAAAAGTGACGACGACTTTATTAGTTTCTGTCCAAACATTTACTTTCTCAAAGCATTTGGCAGACGTTCTTATCCAGAGCGACTTACATTTATTTCTTTTATACAACTGAGCAATTAGGGGTCTAAGGGCCTTGCTCAGGGGCCCAGCAGTGGTGGCTTGGTGGTGCTGGGAATTGAGCCCCAGTCTTTCTGATAACAGATTTCTTTTTTTTCTGTTTCTGGTAGCGGTATGAGTTAAATACTATTTTCTTTGTGACATTTGCCCTAAATCTCACTTTTTTTATCTAAAAAACAATAATGACATATTATTAAAAAGTAACTCCTTTTATCCACCCCAGGCATTACTTTTGTTATCAGAGGTAAAAAAAAAAGGACAATTTTGCCCTCGTTTCTTGGTCATGTCATTAAAATCAGTGTGTGATTAGCTGCGGATGTTTTTTCATTGGGCGTTTTTTGGTACTTCGTTATCATTTGTCATATTAAATGGATTAAGCTGTTTGTCCTATTTCTCTCAAGTAAATTAAAAAAAATTAATCGATGTTCCTATCAGCAGTTGCTCTTTTACTTGAATAATAGTTTTGTGTATGATTTCCTCCTGGTGCTATTAAGGGAAAAGCAATCACATCAACCAGTTTTTGAGTTTTTTTCCTATATCTGCACAGCGTGTATTACTTACATAAGTGAGCCAAAAGCAAGCATTTTCTCATCACTGGGTGTATTTGATGTCCTTCTGTTGGAACGCTTGAATCGTTTTCTGAAGAAGCCTACAACTGGATGTTGTCCTATTTACTCTTTTAATTATTAAATAAACCCAAAATGTTGAAATAATTGTAGAGAAATGTCTTCGGTACATAACTAATTCAGCTCTTTTTTCGCTTTAACTGAGGTAAAAGAGTTTCTGATTGACGGCTTTCATCTCTCTGGCTGATAACTACAACAGAAGCTCAAAGCTCTGATAGGAAACTTGAAAGAGAAACTATACACCTTTCCATCCATTTTCCCACTTAAAAATCCCACCTCTAATCAGCAGGCCTGAATCTCTGGCCATTGCCAGGCAGTCCCACCCTCTATACACACACATCCACAATCCCTCCCACAAAAATTCCCCCAAGGCTGCCCCGTCCACCAGAATAGGCTATTTAACTTTAGATTAAAAATCTGGATCTTCTCCCAAGACCAAGGGCGAGAGGAGAGACCTGTTACCCTGTCACCTAACAGTGGACTGATGTAGAAGTTAAGCATTAAAAAAAAATGTCTCTAAGATTCGCAGCGAAGACGTGTTTGGTAGCTAAAGTTTGCCTCCATCTTTTTACTGCTACAACGTAATGTAGCTAACAAGTTATGGAAGCTTCCAGACTCCAGACTTTTTTGATTTTTTTACAGATAGAATATGACTCATGATTTTTATTCTGATAGCTTTGTCATGTGTTTTTTTCCTTCTTCTGTCTTATTATTTCAGCACAGTCTTAATAGATACCTTAGATTAGGGCTGTCCAAAATCTTTCCGTAGGTCGAATATGGCCTGTAGATGAATTTTTAAATGGCCCACAGTTTGTCTACTGGAATGTATTATATCGGTTCCTAAGCAAGGTTCTTAATTCCCAGTTGTTCAGTTGTATAAATAAGACAAATGTCGCTCTGGATAAGGACGTCTGCCAAATGCAGTAAATGTAAATGTACTACTGTACTACTGTACTACCACTACTGTAGTCTTGTAATGTCCTTCACTCTTCTGGAAAGAATTTTCTCTAAATTTGAGGATTTGCTCATTGAGTCACAAAAGCTTTACTGTGTTCAGGCAGAGGGTGTGGGGTGAGAAGGTCTGGGGTGAAGTCAGTGTTCCAGTTTATCCCAAAGGTGTTCAGTTGGGATGAGGTCAGGACTCTATGAAAGACGCTTAAGTTCTTTCACTTCAACTATGAAGTCTGAATATCCCCCCTTTCCTAGTTTTTACAATTGTCAAATACCAGTAGTGTTTTTGTTAATATGGAAAATATAGAAAAATATCATACCAGAAGGGTCTAACTCTTATTGATTCTGAAGCATAGAAGTAATAAACACTGCGCAATTCCATAAGGCACTGGGAATGACACAGGGGAGCTACAGCTAATAAATATTGTTCCTTGTAGTAAAAACTGGACTACTGTCAACGACAAATTATAGTCGCCAATTTTTGAGGTTAAGCTAATGTTGTAGGTCACATGACATCACCAAGACAACAGATGTGTTTGTCCAGATCATTTTAGGACATTTTAAACATTGAAAAGGTTCATATCTACTGCAGGCGTGTTTTTGTATGAAGTTTGCATGTTCTCCCTGTGTTTGTGTGGCTTTACTATGGGTTCTCCGGTTTCCTCCCAAGGTCCAAAAACAAGTATGTTAGATTGTTTGGTGATTCTAAATTGCCCATAGGAGTACGTGTGAGTGTCTGTTTGGTTGTATGTCTGTGGCACTGTGATGGACTGGTAACCTGTCCAGGGTGACCCCTGCCTTTCACCCAATTTCAGATGAAATAGATTCCAGCAGATCCCTGTGCGTCTGATTATGAATAAGCTGGTATAGACAATTGATGGATGGATGGATGGATGGATGGATGGATGGATGGATGGATAGATGAATGGATGGATTTAACTGAACAGTTAAGTATTAGGAGCTTTGTTAAAGAAGTGGTAGCCTGGTGGTTCTAGAGTTTAAACTTTCTGATCAGCTATTCAACATCTTAACCACTGAGCTACTATTGTTTATTGTATAGAGCTTTATAACCCTACGTTATATTCCACGTTATGTCTACATTATATGAAGAAATTTGTAGTTTTCTAGTAAAATTTCTTTGAAGGCCCTTAAATTTACAGCATCTGGTGGATGCCCTTATCCAGAGTGACCTACATTTTATTTTATTTAACTGAGCAATTGAGGTTAAGGGCCTTGCTTAGGGGCCCAGCATTGATAACTTAGTCAGTCCAAAACTATAACCACAGTGCTAACACTTCCCATGCATGATTGATATAATCAAGTTTTTTTTACAAACTCTTGCCACAGAGTGAATTTGTTCTTCTTCTTTTACTCTTTGTTTCTAATATGAGTTTTTTTCCCCAAAAGATACTTCAACCATTTTGTATTGATTTTAGTGTCTGACTAAATCAAAACAATATTTCTATCAGTAAAAATATTTCATTTAGTAATAAATCCTCTACACCGATTTACGAGCAGACATTATGGATGTTCTGGAAGTACATAACTAACAAGAAAATGATGAATGTTCTGGAAGACGTGAAACATAAAAACTGCTATCACTCTATCTATGATCTTTTCTCTTTTCACCCAAAGATGGAAAAAAAGAGCATGTGGCCAGAAATGGATGAAATCAATTGTGACAGATGCAGCTGGCATTAAATCTTCATGAGCATATGCTGCTATATTATGAGGGCCATGTGCTGTAAATTAATTTATAATCCAATTCTATGAATAAAGCGCAAAACATGTGAGCCGAGAAAGCGATGGAACATCCTGGATCTTCAGTCATCTATAGTCAGATGTAGGTTTCTCTGAATTTTTTTATGAGGAAGATGTAAAAATATTTCTGAAGTATCCTTTATAAATAAACACAATGACAAAAAAAGCGATTCATGGCACATCCTGAATTTGTACTAGATATGAAGTGTGTGTGGAGCTTTTTGATGGACAAGATTTTATGGTATGTATCCCTGACTTGTGTTCTAGATTCACCGTGTCCTTGATCAGAAGTGAATTCATATAAAATCCAACTTTACTGCAGAAGTAATACTTGACTCTAGCTCAAAAACCAGGTGACATCTCGACGGTGTGGAAGGAATACTAATCATACTGACTTGAGTTGAAGAGCTGCTTCTGTGGTAATAACTCCTTTGGATAAAAACTATTTAAAAAAAAGCTACTGGCAAAACATTACCCAAGTAGTTAATTTATGGCTTACGTTCCTACATGTTTACAGTCAATATCACTGACTATTTTTCACCTCTATAATCATAAGTATGTAAGATGACATTAGCTTTTTCTCTTAGCCAAATATCATAATGATAGCTTGCTAGGGTTCTTGGCTAGCTAGATTATGTCAAATTATACATGCTTAAGGGGAAATATTTTGCTATTCATTTATTATTTAATTTATTTCTTTTATTTACATTTCTGGCTGTTGATAGTTGTTCTTATCATAGAAGGACCCTGCTATAAATCTAACACACACTATCAATTGTATATATTATAGCTGTGTTGCTAACATCAGACTAATGTTTTTACCCTTCTATGATTATTCACTGTAGCAAGTAGTAAACCTCATTTGCACACTAACATTCATAGTCTTGTAGTACTCAGTGGCCCATTCCCATTTCTACCCCTTTCCTTTACCCCTCTGTTTCGTGTGTTTATGTGAAGTGGTGGGAATGTCTCGATTCTGTTTTGGTGGAAGGTGTCGGTGTAGAGGGAACGGCCAGATATCCTTTCAAACAAAGATTTTTCAGGATCACACTTTAAACGTAGGTGTATGACAAATTTCCCAAGATACATCAGCTACAGCGGCAACATAGCTGCCCAAGCGAGCAAGTAGATTCACAAATATGTATTTTTTAGCACTAATAAGAAATCTAACGACCAACATTACAATCAGTGCTGTGGCCATATTTTACAGTCAAGTTCTTTAAAGAAACCTCTTTTTTTGCAGCTAATGTTACACCTCTGCATGATAGTCTCATCACATATTTTTATACCTGATGACGTTACCTGATGACTCAACAGAACCTCCTGTCTAGTGACAGGAAATTAGCTTATTACCGCACGTCTGATGACCTGTACTGGTGTAGTCGTGGTGTACCATTTCGCAAAGAAATATTTTCATCCCTACCCCTTATCATTCTGTCTCTGGCCAATGGAAAGAGGGAGGGGTATGGGTAGGGCGGGGTATAAAATAGATTGGGATTGGGCAGTAATGTGGTGTAATAAAAAGGACGTTGCTGTTGCAAAACCTTGACTGACAGCAGAAGATCTGGACTACATGGCAGTTTTTATTGGCCGAGAGGGTGCCAGACATTTGAAGCCACCATTCAGTTCATTTTGAGCGGCGTTGCATTCGGGAAGGTGAAAAAGTAAAGCTGATGTCCTGACAAACGCAGACCAACTACCATAGATTGTTTATTTATACTTTCTTCAAGTCTGTATTGCAAATTTGGAAAATAAGTTTGAAAAATCCAGTGTTTATAAGCCTTAAAAAACATAAAATGTAATAAAGTTGAGGGTTTTTTTAATTTTATTTTTACTCATTATTCTATACAGCACAACTACAACATATAAAGCAAAGCATTTGTTCAATAATATGAACAAAAGAGCATTTGAGGCTAATACCAAGCTTACATAAAATAAAAATAAAACATGAAATGATCCGGCTAGCTTATCTAGCTCCCACAGCTGGCTGAAGGTTTATATTTTTATATTTGTGTAGGTTGGATGTTCAGCTGTAAAATGCTGATATTGCATCATTTGCGGATTATCATAAAGGATTCAAAACTGAAAATCTGATAAATTAGGGCTGGGATGTTTATCTGTCTCCATGCGGATATTGCTGCTGCTGACTATGCATTTGGCATCTGAAGTGTAGCATTTGGCAGCAAACGGTTTTATTTTCGATTGAGTTTCGAAATTGAATTATAGGAAATTTGCACATGGAAGTCTTTTAACTGGCGCAGTGGGTAGAGGTGCCGTTTCACAGCTCCGGGGTCCCTGATTCGATCCTGGTGCTGTGTGATCCAGGTTACGTTGCACATGTCGATTACTTAAGGAGAAGTACTATTATATTATTATATTATTTTTAAGAAGCACCGTTACAGTGAAGCAAGTATTTACATACTATAAAAAGTACATCACTTTCCATTCCCGAGTGTTTGGCAAAACAACAGCTCAGGCATGGGTAAGTTAACATTTATATAACATTTTTAACTACAACAGAGTAACTTTTAGTATAATGTATATAGTTATACTGTTTATGGACTAAGCAAAGATACGAAGTTGAATTATAGGTAAGTATACTTGGCTTATACCGACAAATCTATAGACATGTTTAAGTATATGGCCTAAATTGGCATCTATTTGTTATAGACTGAAAAATAATTTTTTTTTTTACCATGTTTGGTTGTGAGACAAGAAGAAGGAAGTGGTTTGACACCTACTGAGGTGTCAATATTTTAATTAAATAATAATATAATATACATATTAATATTTTAATTAAATATGTATGACGTTTCATAGCTGCTGTTTGTTTGTTTCTAGCTACCGCTTAGCGAGAGAATGCGGGTTACTGAACGTGTCACGGATTGATGACGTAAAAATTCAGATAAGTCTTTTTGTGTAAATATTTACATTTAATGCATATGGAAGACATTCTTTTCCAGAGTGACTTACTTTTATACAACTAAGCAATTATTAATTAGGGGTCTTTCTCTGGGGATCAGCAGTGACAACTTGGTGGAGCTGGGAATCAAACCCCGCTCTACCAATTAGTAGTGCAACACCTTGACGACTGCACTGTTGCTTGCCACTGTATGTTTTTGGCGGGTCTTTACTGTTGTACAGGCTTTGGTTTGTTTTCTTAGAGTAAATACATTGCTATGGAAAAACTAAGGTACACAACAAGCTCATCGGGACACGTTCTTTTACATCCATGACTAAAGGGCACTATTGTTCTCCTTTACTTTAGCCCCAGAGATATTTAAAGACATAAAGCAGAACAAAACAGTAAATGCATCTTAGAACTTAGCAATGTGTCATGCTTTGGCCTTCAAAGAGGTCAAAAGAAGGTCGCATCAATCAGCGGTGGAAAAAAGGCCTTGTGTCCGTCCTCCTGTTCTCTTACAGCAGCTGAGTGATGGCGGCCTTGCTCCAGATAAGAGCCGATCCATTGGCCTGATTTGTGGGAAGCAGACCAATTTCAATACCCGTCTGTGTGCTGATAGATGAGACCTGCCTTTGATAAAGGGCCAATTTGCCGCAGGGCAGATGGGAACGGAATTGCTGCAGTTGCCTTTATTTTGTCTTTCTCTGCATTTCAGACAGGAGTGGAGCTAAAGAACAGGGCCAGAGAGAAAAAAAACAACATAGAGTGGCAGGAAGCGTAAATTACAACCACCTCGTTATTAGCGGCGATGACAAAGCTATCTTTTTCTTTAGTTTCCTGACTCAAACGTCTGGGATTTCTCCGACGATTTAACAGAAAGCAATGTATGTGATGTAACGCCATCATAAATCTTTAACCGTCATTCAGTATCACGTTGTGATGGAAAGGTACAGCCTTAAGCTGAAAACGTGAACAGATAGACGGATGTTTTGTAGTTCCATGTGTCTAACTTCCCAATCAGATCATATGGGAAAAGCAGGGTATCTATAGACAGGAAATTCATCGGAGTGGAGATGAGACAGGAGAGTTCATTAATCTGCCATGGACAGACGGGTCCTTGATTTCGAAAGAACAATTATATTAATATCGGCTACATACGTATTACAGACGAGACTGAAATAGGGCTGTACTGTACCGAAGATAATCACATGGAATCAGCCCAGTCTCACTGGGGAACATATGATCATTGATACTCATAATTTTACCCAATCACATTTATTAAAACGTTGAACCCAATTTTTATTGTTTTCCATGCACTTCAAATATACACTTATTATCCACTTTATTTACATTTATGGCATTCGGCAGACGTCCTTATCCGGAGTGGCTTACAGTTATCTCTTTTTCGTTTTTATCCCTATCTAAGCAATTGGGGGTTGAGGGCCTTGCTTAGGGGCCCAGCGGTGGTAACTTGGTGGTGCTGGGAAGTGAACCCCAATCACTGCGCCACCATTTCCCCACTTTATTGAAAACACCTGCACAGTTATTTAATTTGGGGTGCTGCTATTGGGTAGACATTAGGACAGGGGTGGGCAATCTCGGTCCTGGAGGGCCGGTGTCCTGCCGGATTTTGGCTCCAACCCTAATCAAATACACCTGAACCAACTAATTGTGTGTGTTAAGGTAAGATGGAGCTAAACTCTACAGGACACCAGCCCTCCAGGACCAGGATTGCCCACCCCTGCATTAGAATGATTAGAAGGGCCCATTCACTTTGATGGGCACACTGAGATTACATATTCTTTTATTAGGGCCAAAGTGGTGGCTTAGTGGTTAAGGTGTTGGATTGATACCAGAAAGACCAGGGTTCGATTCCCAGCTCCACCAAGCCACCACTGTGGGCCCCTGAGCAAGGCCCTTAACCCTCAATTGCTCAGTTGTATAAAAGAGATGAATGTAAGTCACTCTGGATAAGGACATCTGCCAAATGTAAATGTATCTAATCAAGCAATCATACGTCTAGGGTGGGGTGTGAAGCGCAGTGGTTTTTGTGCTGGACCAAGCTATCAATGCTGGGCCCCTAAGCAAGGCCCTTAACCTTTAATTGCTTAGTTGTATAAAAGAGAAAAATGTAAGTCAATCTGGATAAGAGCGTCTGCTAAATGGCATAAGTTTAGCATTTTCATCATCAAAAGCTTAGATAATGTTCCATAAAACCGAATATTTGCCCCTGTCTAAATAATAGTTGAGCTTTTTGTCTGTTACAGTGGTGGTAGTGCTGGGAGATATATCGGTTCATACAGAATACCGGTGTTCATTTTTATTATATGAATTATTACTACGCTGCAATACCGATCTATGTCACCTAAACAGCATTCCGGAGTCCTGGGACTGCAATCTGTCCGTTCAAATATAGAATCATCCCAAATTTGGGAATGAAATAACGCTAAGCAAAAGTCTGCAGATATGAGTATCGAGCCAACTGCACATTCTGTTGTTGAGTGTTCTCTGTGGCGGACGGAGATCTGTCAGACAGCATGCATCAGGAGAGCAATGTGTTAGAGCTTACAAAAATCAGTGCACTGTCTCACAATTCTTCCTACCGCAATCGGCTCCTTTCCAATTTATAGGCTGCTGTTTGGTTTAGAAATAACATTGAAATGTAAACAATGTCACTTGGCAGCGTTTGGCAGACGACCTTATCCAGAGAGACATACAATATTCCTTGTTATACAACTGAGCAATTAGGGGTGCCCAGCAGTGGTGGCATGGTGGAGCTGGGAATCGAACCCAGGTCCTCAAGTTATTAGTCCAACAACTTAACCACTTCGCTACCACTTCCCTGCATGATAATATGATTTATTTATTAGCTCTGAGGTTTTTCCAGCCAGACTCATAAGCATTATTTTAATAAGTGGAATATATATTATACTATATTTAATGAAATCGCATGTCTATGTAGAGAAAATAAACATATACATTATGTACATTAGTTGCACAGTTTTTCTATTGATTTGTTTACGTATGTAAGTGGCCTTTCCATGCTGTTCAGCTGTTAGAGCGGTTACAGGGAAACGGGAGCGTTTACATGGTGTCATTTCCGGTTCTAAAAGATTTTTTGCATAATTTAGCACAATGAAAAGGTTATACTTTTTTGACTGCAAAGGACAGACAACTGTGCTTTGTGCTTACTTGGTAACAAGACAGAAAGAGAGAGAGGGACAGGAAGAGAGAGAGACAGAGAGCAGAGAGAGAGAGACACACACAGGGAGAGGGAGAAATGAGGGAGACAGAGAGAGGCTGGTTAGTTAGACACAGACAGACCGATAAACAGAAAGACAGATAAATTGATACAGTAGGTGGACAGACAGATACTGTAGGTAAACACAGACAGATAAACAGATAAACAGACGAAACAGATAGATAGAGTAGACAAAGACATATATAAACAGACAGACAGATAGATCAATACAGTAGACACAGACAGACAAATGAACAGATAGACAGATAGATAGGTAGATAGACAGACAGACAGACAGACAGACAGATAGATAGACCTGCAGTGTAAATGTGGCATCAACTCGTTAATTAAACTTTTGTTCACAGCTTTTCTCAACTCGTATAAAGTCGTATAAACACTGGAAACCCCCAAAAAACCGAAAACAAACGAACATCTTTCCTCAGAAAACACATGAAAATCGACTTTTATATTTTTGTCTTTTGCTTGATAAGATTTTGAATCAGTTTCTGATTCATTCCAGCACATACCTGATGGTACGTTTCTGTGAATGAGCTGTTACTATAGTAACAATAACAGATCTATTGTCTCTGTCTGCAGCAGGAATAAAAGCGTCTGCCAAAAGAATAAAACACCAAATGGACTAATCGCTCAGCTGAACAATGGGCTGTGAAGATATTTGTGAAGGATGGATGCCTTCAGTTCAGATCTTTTTTAATTAAAGTGCTGTGCTGCTTCTTCATTAAACTCTTTTTATCCACACTTGCGTGTCAGTAGGCATTGACAGGGCCACGCCTCAGGAATCGTTTCATTATGGAATGACTTTTTCAGCCACACACTGTGTTAGCAAAAGGAAGAACATCAGTCAGTGTGCGCTTTAACAGCTGCAGACCGCTGGGCCTGTCCACGCTGACTGAACGGCACATGATTAAACACGACACTGAACATTTATTGTAATGAGGTACAGTAATGAAAACAGCGACACTACAGCCTTCCTGTTGCATTAGTAATGCCCTCCGAGAGCTACAGGAACATTTAACACTCATTATTAATCAGTTACTCCGTAACTAAACAGATTAAACTCGGCATTTGCAGCTTTTTCGTTCATTTTTCAAGCAACACTGCCCCCTACAAACACAGAACAGAACTGCAGCTCGGTCAGAAATCATATGACTTAAAATTCATACTAAAATAAAAAGCATGGGTAACAAAGCGGATTTATTCAGTTAAACAGAAGTAAATTTTTTTTTTATCCTTATTTTCAATTATAGCCAAAAGTTACATGCTTACAGAAGCAGCTGGACCGAAAAATGAGAAAATTCAATAACTAATAAAAAAACAAGTAACTTTTATAGTAAATAAAATAACAAAACTAATAAACACAAAAATCTAGCTAAGTAAACAGCTCCCCTTTCATTCCTTTTTCGATTGAGACTACAGCGATCTATTAAAGAACCCTCTCCCCATGACCTCCCAGTTCTCGTTTTGAGCTACGCCTTCCATGGAGGAGACGGTTCCTGTCTCTGCAATGCTCCTCTGGAACAGTGCACCTCCTCTAAATCGTTCTCCTGGGGCTGGAAGTTGAAGTCCCCTTCCCAAACCCGGCATAGGTGTAGTAGGCATAGAAGCGGTCTCTCGATCTGAAACGCTTCGTTCTGTGTGGAATGTTGACGCTACAGCAGGACCAGGACAATTATTTCTATCATTCAGGTTTATATCCAGTGTCTCTTGAATCTTTGAGGTCAATTTGATGCTGTGGCGGTCCAGAAGTCTATCCTCTGTCATGTTATAGTGGTCCAAAGCCCAGTTCTGTCTCTTATATCTGATCGTCTCAATCTCACGCAGCTCCTGGGGAAGCTCTAAGCCAGTCTTACCGATGTCCTCGGTGCGGACAGGATTTTCTTGGCCAGCCTTTAGATACGAGTCGACTAGACTGGTGTAGTCAGACATCAGGGCATCCAAAAGCATCAGACGAAGAGGCTGAAGGTGAATCACAGACAAAGCCATAACTTTTAAGAGCGAAGGAGGGCAAGGACGGACATACCAGACTTCTTTGTCTTCCCTAGACAGTTGATCTTTGATGCTCAGAGAGGACAAGCGTGATGAAGGCATTTTTAAGTGAGTGCTAATGACCTCTTGGAGCGTGCTCACCCGCGTGGGTAGGAAACCTCCAGTCTCAGTGTAGAACTGCATCACATCCGCGACCTGCGTGTCGAACACGTTCACCATGTTCACGCCAAACTGCACCATCAGACACCCAGAGATCCTCCGGCAGTCATGCACAACCTTTAGGGTGTCACTGCTCTCTAGAATGCTAGACAGGCCATTTTTAAAAGCTCGAGCTCCAAGCAACAAGATGTCAAAGAGGTAGACATGTTTTTTAACCACCACCTGCAGCCAGCAGAGCCTTTCATTCTGGAAAGCACCCACACCATCCAGTCCAAGCCCGATCACCCGCTGCTTCCGGATGTGTATGATTGCGGGACCAAACTTCTCATGGAACTCATCTACAACCACATAGTTTACAAACTGCACTTCTTCATCATCATCATCCTCATTAACTATCAGCTGAGTCCTGTAGGGCTGAAACTCAGCCAAGCTCAGCTGACCCAACTTTTCATGTTCTGGGTCACTCGGATGTTTGTTAGATGGGGATGCGAACTCAACATTGAGGATTTCGTTTCCGAAGAAGAGTTTAGATCCGACAAACCGGCTGCCGCTCTGAACTTCAACCACGTCATCTAAAATAAGCGTTTTGTTTAAGTTAATTCGCTGCACAACGCCCTCAAATGTGCTGCCTTTGGTTGTGAGTCGGATCCGTTTCCTTTTAAAGCTTTCTAAAAACTGATAGTTATCCAAAGACACCATTTTTTTATGTAAATAGCAAATATAAAAAACACTTCTTTCGAGAGTTCGCGCGTAATTGGGATGAAAGCTTTCTGTGTGTCGTAAAAAAGTGACGTAATGACAATCGTAAATGATGTCATCATTTTGTTGCTGTTGTAACATCGCGTATTTAGAAGACTAAATGTAGGCGAAATAAAATCGTTTGTAACTTAGAATTGCGTCATCGTTTGCAAAAACTTTTATGAGCATGTTTGATTACTTTAAATTCATTTTAACAGACTTTGTATTATTTATAGATGTTACAACTGCAAATGATTTTTAAACCTGTTTTAAATACAAGTTTTCAATTATGGTTAGAGACACAAAGGTGAAAAGCTTAAAGACACAACAGTTTTTGTGAATGTAAATCAATTTTCGCTTCAATTACAAAATAGTAAAAACATGGTGTTTATTCCTTTAGTAAAGAGCGACAAAGCAAAACTATTTTTTAAACTATTTTAATATAATAAAAACAATTCTTTTAGTTTTTGAATCAGTTTTATTATGATGTATCATCTGTTTTAAATCCAATATATTTAGCAATAAGCAAGCAAGCAACACATCATAGAAATATGATATAATAAAATCACTCAAACAGTACGTATTTATAAAATAAACGCAAGGCAAATATTCGTACAAAAACACTAGAATGCAACACGTATAAAAAAAAGCGGAAAAGATAATAATAATAATAATAATAATAATAATAATAATATAAACTTCAAGTTGGGAAAAGTTTCCGGAAGTTTCTTGTACAGCGCGGAAATGACGTCATTAGTTCCGCTACCAAGCGCTGCAGAGGTGGACGCGGTATTTTTTGGAATTCCTGTTACAGTTTTGACCTATTTCCTTGCAAGGTTTAGTTTGACAAAAGAATAATACATTTTATATAAAAACGAACATACTTTAGTTTTAACTTAGAGTTGATAACATTAGAGCACTTTAGCTTAGCCAAGTTAGCTATTTGTAACGGCGCATGTGGGCGTGTTTTTTATTAGCTGATAGTTAGCAAGACTAGCACGCTGCACAGTGGAGTTTCAACAGGTCGGGACTATGACGTTATATATATATATATATATATATTTGTTTATATTTATGCAGTAAATAGTAGTGAGTAATGTTAGCCCGTTAAGAGGGTAAAGTTTGTTTGCTGGTGATTAAAACTTGGGGTATTTGGTTTACCACAGGTTTAATCGTGGACTTTATCTACAGAGTGAAGCGTGATGGCTGCTCCCGCTGCCATACAACAGCCTAGTTATCTGCTGGTAAGAGGAGCTCAAAGTCAATAACACACACACACACACTGTGGGATTTTTTCTACACATTTAAGCTTGCTTACATTCTTTACATGCAGATGTGACAGCTGTCCTGCAGGCTTTTTTTTAACACCTTTACGTTATTTCGTTGACGTCATTATTCAAAGTGACGTAGAAAAAGTACTTTATCAATCTGGAGGATGAAAAAATCAACAAGAGGCGACTCGTAGAAATGAGTTCTTTGTTTTGACTTTTAAGTTGTTTTAATGACTTTAAGTTGTATATTTGGACTTCATGCTGTGTTTTTTTCCTACACATTTAAGCTTGCTTATATTCTTTACATGCAGATGTGACAGCTGTCCCGCAGGCTTTTTATTAGCTTTTTTTAATAAGCTTTTTTTTTTATTTTTTTTAATGCATTAACATTATTTCATTGACGTCGTTATCCAAAGTATTTTATCAAATCTGGAGGATGAAAAAATCAACAAGAGGCGATTCGTAAAAATGAGTTCCTTGTTTTGACATGGCTTAAGTTGTAAATTAGGACTTTATTCCGTGGTAAGAAATGCTTAAATGACTTAGATTAGTGGTATAAATAAATAAGTTTAGGGCTGATTTTTTCAGACATTTTTCCATTGTGTCAGTGACGTAGCAGGTGATCACACAGCGTGACACGCCCAATAGATTCGACATGAAACTAGCACAAGTTCATAATTTCAACACGTCCGTCGCGATAAAGTAGTAAATAAAAAGCCATTTTTTCTCCCTTTCCTCTGTAAAATACATTCACTGAATCGACTAAGTTCACATGTCGAGTCAAAGTAAAATTTCACAAAAGGGCAGAGGACGTAATCGTGGGTTTAATGTATTTATATCTGTTTTGTTTATGGGGAAACTGCATAATATTAGTTAAGCTTTAAATGCTATATTATTTAGTTGCATGTATTATTAAAGCGGTGATTAAGTTTTTATTTAATACTTTTCTCTGAGGTCCACTTGTAATGTTAAGATTTTTTTATTGTTAGAAGTCATAAAAGGCTATTTTTCCGTCCTGTCTTTAAACCCCCGCCCTGTTTAAATAAACATGGCAGAAGTAAACGCCCACAGCTATGATTGGTTTTGCATTAAAAAAAACTGGCCTATCACATGCATGAGTGTGACGGTGGGCGGAACTAAACAGACAGTTTCATCAAAGCAAGCATCGATTTTCTTCTGCAGAGGCGGCGCTTATTCACACTATTATGTCATCAGGTAGAACATTCCAAAACCTGTCCTTTTGGACGACTGTCTTCAATATAACAGTTTTTCGAGTAATGATAAAGTTTTGAGTTCTGAAACTTGAAGGATGTTTTTATAGCACAATGTCCGTGTATATGTCCAAAGATCAAAGGGGATTTCTTAGTTCATCACACCCGTAATATCTAATAAAATAATTGAATCCTTCCATAAGACTTTGTTGAACGCTACTATTTTAATTACTTAAAATCTTTTTCTTGGCATTTTATGTGACACTACAGTCTGCAGTATTGTTAGCCAAAAACAATAAATTACATTTACAGCATTTCGCAGATGTCCTGATCCAGAGCGACTTACATGTATCTCTTTAACACAACTGAGCAACTGGGGGTTAAGGGCCTTGCTCAGGGGCCCAACAGTGGTGGATTGGTGATGCTGGGAATCGAACTCTGGTCTTACTGGTATCAGTCCAACACCATAACCACTGCGCCACCACTTCCCCATTACAATAAATTACATTATGTTCATTTATCACTGCTGTATTTTGTGCAAGAATTCAATCATCATTTTAAACCAAAACGCAATCGCATATACATGTGACGGCAGACGGGCACCGAAAATGATTGTGGTGCTATGTTTTATTTGGAACAGGCCAATCTTAAAGCAGACTGGAGCACCAAGCCCTTACTTCAGAGGTGTCAGGAGCTGATGAAAGTGATCGATGACTACCCTGCTAAGGTACAGAGCTTTAAACCGTCGCATTGTGCTTTGTTAATATTAAAGTTAAATCTGACGTATCCTACTGGGCACAAAAAAATAAACCAATACATTCCTCAAGATACTTTCTGAAAATTCTTTCATAAATATTCAGTTGATGAAAGTGTCAACATTGTATGAGTCTATTGTTGATTATGATATATGCTATCATGTTTTTTTTTTTACAAGTAGGTGTAGTCTAGGTAAATCTGGTGTTCCTATTTTTAACCTGAATGTTATTGTTTCTCTTAGGTTGTGTAATTTTATTATTTCAGTATTTGATATGGTGTTAGGCTAAAAAATAATATAAGTATTAGTAAAAGTGTGTATTCCACTGTGTGAATTGGTTCTCATCAAATCAGGAGCTTCACCTGGTTTTTCCCTGGCTGGTTGAGGGAATCTTCGGCAGTCTGGATGGGGTCATTGTGGGATGGAACCTGCGGTTTCTGCATGCTCGCATGAATGAGTACAACATCGTTCTGGACTTTCTCGATCCGTGGTTAGTTTCACTTTTTTGTACATTTGTACAGCTGCAACTATTAAATGTGCAGTTTTTGGTACGATGGAATGATACGATTTTCTTTTATAGACAAAAAGATTTCATGCACTTTGGTATGTGAGAAAATTTTGCAAAGACCTGACCACCATGTCAAAACCTCATTTTGTGTTTTTTGTGATGTTGCAGCATATAAAGACATTCTGTCCTCAAAGTTACAGTAATAAAGTGTAGAAAACTTGTTTTTTGCCATATCGTCCTGGACAATTAGACTATAACCCCTTTTAGGATTTAGCCTCAGGTTTGTCCTTTGTCTGTATCCAGTTGTAAATGTAGAGGAAACAATGACTTGTACCTGAACTTGACCTGCATTTATGCAAACTTATTAAAATGTTCTTGTATGTTCCTTCTTCCTTTTTTAAGGATTTACATGTAAACCTTTTCCCTGAATTATTTCATACAATGGGTTATTGTTACTGTAATATTGTTACTGTAATATTGTTGTAATACTCTACCTACAGTGGACCCATGATGAAGCTGGTGTACAAGCTACAAGCTGAAGACTACAAATACGACATCCCTATCAGTTATTTGCCGGTAAGTCTGACACCTATTACAGATGTTTTGGCATAAGGACCAGCTGTGCGCTAACATTGTGTTCACTGCAGGGTCCAGTGAAGGTGTCCATTCATGAGGGAGTTCTGCCAGATTGTCCTCTTTTTCACAATAAGCTACAGTTTCCCATGTCAGGCCTCATCACCTTTAGTACGTCTTTATAACTGAAATATTTCCTGTTGCATCATTTTTGCCTTATTCACATGTATTTATTCCAAAAATATTTATTTCCAGATCCTTTTGAATACTACATGTTCAACTTTGCTTCCAGTCTCATTGCACCAAAGGTATGCTCATTTAGCCTTTATGAGTGAGAATTGTCCTGTAATAGAGTATCAGATGATCATTGTCTGCTGCTGGTCAGATGTTGGCAGATACAATTAGTAAAGTCACCTCTAGAAGCAATATGAAGATCAGGGCTGCACGATACTGGTAAAAAACTGACATTGCGGTGGTTTTTTTTGTTTTTCTGTGATATATATCGCGATATGAAAGTCATCTGTTGTTCTGCAGAATAATCGAAGAATAATTAAATATCAAATCACACTGTACAGACTTCACTGTATAAATTAAGTACAACTAATCATCATTTAAGCTACAAAAGGTATTGTTTTTTTTGCACCTGAATCTTTACACAATGTTAGCGCAGCGATTAAGGTGTTGGGCTGCTAATTGGAAGATCAGAGTTTAATTCCCACCGCCGAGTTACCACCGCTGGGCCCCTGAGCAAGGCCCTTGACCCCCTAATTGCTCAGATGTATAAAGGAGATAAATATCGCTAGAAATGCCAGAAAGATGAACTTGCACTCTATTAATAAACTCGGAAATGAATCCACAAACAGTCAAATATCTAATCGTTTACTGTAACTATTGTAGATGCACACAGTGCGATGTCCATGCTGGGACTATATATATTGTGCAGTCCTGGTAAAAATAAAATCCATGTTTAATGAAAAGAAAAGAAAGAACTTGATGCTATAACTGCATGTTGTGCCGTTTATAATGTTGACCAGACTGTATGTATCTTCAAAAATCTTTGCAGAATTATCCTCAAGGATATCATGGCAGCTGTTCAGACAGCGCTTACTTTGTGCTTGTTGATGCCTACCTCAAGCACTTTCTACCCACCGAGGGGAATGTTCCTCCATCTCCTTTCTCGGATCCCCGTGGCTCTGTAGCCTCTCCGGCTCCACGGTATTTCACTTGCAACATGAATAAACATGAAACTAAGCTGAAGGAAGTAATGACAAGTAAATAAACTTGCAGTTAACAGAAAGTTGGTACAAAATAATGTGTAATAAAATCTAATCTTGTTATGAACTGTAAATGTTTTAATGAAAATATCTATCTACTTCAGTACAAAAGCGTTCATCATGCAGAAGTTGTATACATTTGTTTTTTATGCATATGTACTGTGTTAAATCTTCAGTAAAATTTAATGAATTTAGAATAAAGCATTATCTTTGCCAGGATTTAGTCATATGCTATCGATTAACAAAGCATTTATTTATTTATTTATTTTCTTGGTCACTATGACACTTTGGATCTCCTGTGTGTCCTTGGTTGAAGTCTATGTATTAAATTATTCGTTTTTAAAAAGCGCGCTAAAATAGAAATAAAAAAATCTGGAAACTCAAACTTCCCTCTGCCTCTCCAGGCCTTCCAGCATGCCTTACACTGGCTATGGCGTTCACAGCAGCAGCCTGCTGAAGAGACACATATCCCATCAGCCCTCAGTCAACGCTGACCCTGCTGCTCAGGAGATCTGGAGATCTGAAACGCTTTTACAGGTAAAAATCTCTCATCCAGCAGACAAAAATTCAACACTTTTAATTCAGACACCTGGTTAGTGATAAATCACAGCCAAAACTTAATCAGTGTGGCTAATGTAGTCAATCAGCGGTGACATTATATCGGCGGGTTTTAAACAGTTTAATCCAACATGTTATGGCTGTCTGTATTATTACACGGTTATATTGAAAGACTATTTCACTCGACACACAATAAGAAAAAAAAAAGTGTAAAGCATGAACTGAAATGCTGACGTAAGTTTTAAACCTGACGACACTTCACATGCCACCCCTTCTAGCCAGCTGTTCTATTCTAGCCAGTGCAAACCACAAAATGTTTTGGGAAGCAGAGGAAAAGAGAGACTCAAGAAGGAGAAACAAAAAAAAAAAAACAGCGAGAATCTAAGGAGAATATTCACATACTCAATCATTGCTTCTTACTACTGTATACAACGTATACAGTATTCCCCATGCAGCATCGAACCCTGCTGAACAGGGCAAGTGGTGGCTCAAATGGTTAAGGTGCTTAGTTGTTGTTGGATGACCAAGGGTTCAAAAGGCACCCCTGCCAGTCTGCCACTGTTGGGTCCTTGAGCAAGTCCTTTAACCCTTCCTGCTCCAGGGGTGCTGTTTCATAGCTGACCCTGTGCTCTGATCCCAACTTTCTGAGCTGGAATATGCAAAGAAACACATTTCACTGTGCTGTACAGTATATGTGATAAATAGCCCTGCTGCTCTCGTGTTAAATAAACTGTTCCACCTGAATTTAAATTATGATTGTCTGCAGGTCTGTTTGTTACCGCAGTTCGTGCATTTATGCCTCACTACAAACCCTACAATGTGTTGTGTTCCTGTTTGGTTCTGCAGGTGTTTGTGGAAATCTGGCTTCATCACTATTCTCTGGAGGTCTACCAGAAGCTGCAGTCACCTCAGGTGAAGGTAAGGGTGTAGCATGGGTCTCCTCTTCACCCCTCTTTCTTCACCGCATGGCTGACAGGCTGAGCAACTACACCCTGCAGCCAGACATCATATGCGGGGATGAGGGTAGCTGCACACATTTCTTTGCTAACAGTGTTCGGTTTACTCCACTGCAGTCACTCCAGTTTCCGAGTGACCTCCACTCACGTGTTTTGCCTTCGCTTTGTAGACCAGTAAGATTTGTTTTAAATTGTGCAGGGCCAAGCTTTAGATTAGTAAGTAAGTTGGGTTCCATGGCATGTGTTTCTATGAGTATGGCTTTTTATTTTATTTACTTTAAGCATGATGTCTTCGGTGTCTGCTTTGTCTTTTGGCTGTGGGCTAAATTTTTATCCGCTGTAGTGGCTATTAAAGTATGATGTAATTCTGCTGTTCGAATCAGTGCGCACCAAATTTAGCTTGCCTCCAGTCAGCCCGAATCACTGCATACCTTCATAAGCATCAACAGATTTATAGACCAGAAAGTGCTTTTTCATGTAAGAAATGTAAAATGGCATCTGCCTTTATTTGTCATACGTGTAAAATAAGAATTAAGATGCAGTTCTCCTTTTCTTTTCTGTTATTAGAAACCATAATAATATTAAACATGCTGGATTTCGATAAGTTTGAGCAAAACTAGCTAAATGTTCAGCTCTTAATGATCATTTATAAGTTAAAAAAAATACCAAACCGTTGTCATTGTTGTGTGAGAAGGAAATCTGCATCGTGAAGGTTTTCATGGCATTATGGTCAATATTGTTTTGTTTTTTGTTCTTTGTTTTCCGTTTTTGTTTACTCTCATTTCGGCTCATACTTTGTCAAACTCTTTTATTGTTTCTTGTCTTGGAAAGTACTTTTTTTTTCCTTTCTATTGTCATTTTCACCTTCCTCCTCGTTTCCTCACTTCTTTTTTTTTCCTTACCCTCCTCTCCTTCGTTGTGTGTGTGTGTGTGTGTGTGTGTGTGTGTGTGTTCCTTTTCCCTACTTTGTGATGGGTCCTTCAGCTGGCGTTGCTGCAGTACCGCCTCAATATGTCCAGCATGCTGTACCAACCCCCGGCCCAACCAGGCTCTGGGACCCTCCACACATACCAAGTACTTTTACCTTTTCATTCAGGCTTCCTGGAGGTAAACCTAAGGGAATCTTTTCCACTGCACTATCAAACAGGCACCAATTAAATGCCCTAGATGTTTTACACTGGAAATTTCTTCTAAAATTACAAGGTTACGGGGGCTTAGTGGAAACAGTTGCTACTTGCAGGGCTATCGAACTACTGAGGAGTCCTGGAACCTCAGTGGTGTCATTACCCTCATGGCAAAACCTTATATAAGTTTATACTAGTATATATAAAAATCTGGGCTAGTTAGTCGGACATAGCGAGCTGGGACTAGCAAAAGCATTGTTATTGAGAGAATGTCTCACCTGCCGTGACACACACACACGTTCATTTTCATTAGTAATTTTACCGCAGCCAGCGTGAGGAGATAAAACCTGGTATCAGGATCGTGTTGGTTCCTGCTTTGGGCTGGTTCTTGTTTTGTGATGTGCAGTGGAAAAAGATCGTAAGTGAACAGATAGTTCAGGGTTGGTGCCAGACGTCTGTGCTGTGATGTTCTACTAGTCCATGTGGAACTGTTCAGGTTTATTGGCATAAGATTCGGTTCTGTTAGAAATCATGACCAAGCTTTCACCACAAACAAAAGTATAAACGGTTGGTAGTTTTGGGTTTTGTTTAAAGAGCATGCTCATTTTAGTAATGATGGTTTTGACACGTCTTTGTGCTTGTTGTTGGGGTTCAGCGCTTCTTCTGTGTAGATGTACAATTATTTTTTTATTTAATTTATTCTTCCTATATAGATATTTTTTTCTCCTAGTAAACAAATCAATGTTAAAAGGAATATTTTGGCCTATACACGATTTTACTATGTCATAATGCCATAAGCAACTGTTTGGATGTTACAGTATAGTTAATCTATACGCGTGTGTGTGTGTGTGTGTGTGTGTTTACGACTTCAGGAACCTTTTAGCCCTACGGAGGAGCATGTTCTGGTGGTGCGTCTGCTTGTCAAACACCTGCACGCCTTTTCCAACAGCTTGAAGCAGGAGCAGGTCACATCCTCCCCCTCCACACACTCGCACGCCAGCCCTCTCGAGGAGTTCAAGAGGTGAGCTCCACAACTAGCTTTCACACACTCATCCACATCAAAGCACGCAACAAATATCAGTTAATAACATGCGCCGTGTAGACACCTGACTATCACGTCTGTACGCGGTTCTTTCCACAAATAGATGGAAGCACATACCGCTATAATTGCAGGTAAAAGTGGGGAAGTGAATTTATTATTTACTGTAAATGGTTAGAGCAGCCATAGTATGTGACATCATATTATTACGGGGGCTTAGTGGAAACAGTTGCTACTTGCAGGGCTATCGAACTACTGAGGAGTCCTGGAACCTCAGTGGTGTCATTACCCTCATGGCAAAACCTTTTATAAGTTTATTAGTTTATATTAGATAATTAAGGCCACAACTTTCAGGTAGAAAAAATAATTAATAGCAATTAATTAAGGACGATTTGATCTGCTTTACTGTAGCAAAAATAATCTAAAATACAGTTTTAAACATTTACAGTGGCTCAAAAATTGTTTTCCTCAGACAAAAACAAGAACTTTGATAAAAAGTTTTATTCCACTTCAGATGTTAACTAGTATATATAAAAATCTGGGCTAGTTAGTCAGACATAGCGAGCTGGGACTAGCAAGATAATTGTAAGTCACTCTGGATAAGGACGTCTGCTAAATGGTGTAAATATAATGTGATAACTGCCGATACACACATTGCACTGTTCATGCTGAGGCGATATATTGTGCAGCTCTGCTTTATCTGCTGAACCGTGTTAAACACTCCTCTATTTCAGTTTTGTCTCCTTCTTTCTTTTCCATTTTTCTTTACTCTCATTTCGGTTCTTACTTTGTCAAACAAATTTATTGTTTCTTCTTATGGAAAGCACGCTTTCCTTTTTTTTTTCCTTTCTATCGTCAGTTTCACCTTCCTCCTTGTTTCCTCTCTTCTTCTTTTTTCTTACACTCCTCTTTCCAGGCAAATTTAATTTAAGAAACTAATTTCTTTAGTTTTTCTCAAGCAAAACTTGGAAATTCTCCGTCACAGGTTTAGTCAAAATGCATTAAAACATTTCAACAGGTTTATTTTATTTATTTATTTAGTTATTAGTTTGTTTGTTTATTTATGGCTGCTGCTGAGATGATCCTGTACTGTTTCTTCAGTTATTTCATTTCTTTATTTTCTTTATCCCACAGGGTGGTGGTTCAGAGGTTTGTTCAGCAGAAGCTGTATGTCTTCCTGCAGCACTGTTTTGGTCACTGGCCTCTCGATGCTTCGTTCAGAGCGGTGGGTGGGGTTTTCTCTTAATGAAGTACATTGGATCTGTAACTGAAGCAAAAAGTGAACGAGAATCAAATATTCTAGGATGTTTTTCCAGTTTATTTAGCAGCGGTGTCACTGAGGTAAGTTAGGATCTAAGAGGAGCAGCGTCGCGTTTCTCACGTGTCCTAATTTTCCATGTTCTAGTACTGTTTATGTGCTCCCATGTACAGTTCATACTCCTGCTTCACTACTGTCCTTAATGTTACTTGTTTAAATTTACCTTTTTATTTTCTTACTTTTATTTTGCTTTTTGTACAAATCTCAAAGCCAGACAGTCGTATAAAGCATTTTATAGCATATAATAACCAGATTCTGCATGTGTCAAATAAACGTAGAGTTTGAAATGGATGGTGTAAACCTGATTATTCTGTGTTTTCAGGTTTTGGAAACATGGTTGAGTTATATCCAGCCCTGGAGATACACGGGAGAAACCAGCAACCTGAATGGAGGAGAAGCTCAGAACAGATCAGTTCCTGATAAGTGGTAATTTTATGTCACATGACCTACACGTTATAAAGCAGTAGAGGACACCAATGTGCTGTTTTAGACACAATACAGCTATTATGCTGATATACATTAAATGATGTACAACGAAAACAGCAGTAAGTCACGTTTTACATTTAATCTAATCCGGTTTTCTTTTTACAGGGCTTCCTTTGTACAGGAGAATCTTCTGATGTACACCAAGCTCTTCCAGGGGTTCCTCAATCGGGCTTTACGCACAGACCTCGTCAATGCCAAAAATGCACTGATGGTGTTCAGGGTCGCCAAAGTGTTTGCTCAACCAAACCTAGCAGAGATGATCCAAAAAGGTAAGCATGACTGTCTGTTTGGAGTTGGACTGCACAATTAATCCAAACCGAAATGTGGAATCTCCAGCCGACGCCATTTTCCCATGTCGGTTATTGAAATTATTTTAATTCTTTCCTCTTAAAAACGCATGTAAAGTCACATGGCTCCGCCTGGTCCAGTCAGTGGCGCTGAAGCGCTGTCACCCAGATGAGGATGGTTTCCCTCTTAAGTCTGGTTCCTCTTAAGGTTTATCGCTTATTTCATCTTGGTGGGAGTTTTCCCTTGCCACAGTCGCCACCGGCTTATTCAATAGGGACAAACATAAAAGATGTATTTCTCCTTTTCGGCTGTTCCCTTTTAAGGGTCGCCTCAGCGAATCATCTGTCTCCACCTAACCCTATTCTCTACATCCTCTTCACTCACACCCACTAGCTTCATGTCCTTATTTAAAGATGTACAATTATTGTAATAAATATTCTGATGTGCTGGTAAATTCTGGTATATTCTTTTAATAATGAGCTTATTTTTAAACAGACTGCTTGTAAAGCTAACTGTTCCTCAATATTTAAAGAAAAATCTTTTTACTTTAGTTTTTTTGAGTAGTGAATTAATTTGTTTTTATTTAAGGATCTGTATGACATGTATTTAGGAGAACAGCTGTTCCTCGAACCCGAGCACGTCCTTCACCACCGGCAGGCACGTGTCTTCCTCTCTCCTACACACGGCGGCAGCTTCCTGTCTTCCCGACAACCTGCAGCGACAGATGCATTCTTTAAAGTCAAGAGTCATGTGTTCAGTTTGGAAGGGCAGGACTGTCAGTACAAGCAGATGTTCGGCAGCGAGCTGCGTGGAGTCGTGAGTATCACACTGCAGCAGATATGCTGGCCGTGCAACCAGCAAATGCTAAATAGCGCACTATAGTTGATTGATTATTATGCAAAAGTAATCCCACCAAATTTTCTGTCTCTGGACAACATTCAGGTGTTGAAGTTGGTGCAGAACATCGTTCAGGCCAGACAGACGGCTAAACGGATCTCGGATCAGTCTGCTGACATGGCAGCGAGCAGCTCCTTCCTGTCCTGGTTTAGCATGAGCTTCTCAGATCCTAACTACACTTTTATTGGAGCAGAGGCTGAGGACATGGGAGAGTGTGTTAAAAAGACTCACGAATTTCTGGACAGGGCATTGGATTACCTGTGTTTGATATTTCGGGTCAGTCTGCAGAGTTCTGAAGCAAGATGTATTATTAATTATAAGCTTTTCTCTAATTTCACTACTGACTACTGCTGCTTAGCCAAAAGGAAGAGGGCAAAGATCAATGATGACATTTGTTCCTTTTACTGTGTCTGAATTTAGACACAAACTCAAAACATTTAACAAATAACCTACAGACAAACTACGCACAAATGTTTGTTATTCTTTCTGATTCTAATCCTCACTGTGTCCCTGTAGCTAAATTCAGGACAGCTGGCTCATCTGATGGTGAATGTCACATTGACAGATGACGACAGTCAGTCGAAACAGCTGCCTGATTGCATCCAGAGTGAAGACGGTCCCGTCCTGACAGATCTGGGCAGAACACAGGTAAAGGGTTATAGTTTGTGTATAAGTATGGAAATGTTTTAGTTCAGTGTAACTAAAACAGTGTAACCTATTTTTTATAGGTTCGGCTCAGTTTTCTTAGCAAAACTAAATAAGAGCCGGGCTACATTTTAATGCAGATTATTACTATACTGGGGGACCCCCCCCCCCCCCCCCCCATCTGATTGTAGAATAAGAACAATCTTATTGTAGAATGATTTGTGAGTATAGAACCTGTGCTGAGATAGTTACTGTATAGATTATTGAAGTTAAAAGGTGGTTGGGTTCAAAAACATTTTTGTTTTTTGTTTTGCTGATTAAAAGTCTCCTCACATAATGATGTCATTAGTTAACTTAATTGATCTAAATGCATTTCTATGTAATTATATATTCTGTGGACGGCGTAGGACAAGCAAATGTTAAAATATAAAATATTTGGTCTGATCATTATGATAGGCATTCCTACCTGCCTGTTAACACATTTATTTGCGTACCTCTGCCCCATGTTTACGCAGGCACAATTAATTATCAGCAAAGGTTGCCAGATTGGTAATTATCCTTTATTGATTATGCGAGTAAAATTTGGGATCAGTTTGGTGGTTTAAAACGCTTTAATTATTCAGCAAAAGCTAAGTGTAAAAGCTAAATGAAATGAATAGTTGGAATGAATAGTTTTATCTCTATCTGGCAACCCTGTCATCAGCGCATTCACATAATGCTGAAAAAAAAAAAACAAGGCGAAAACCTGATTTAATAGCTGTGCTGCGTTTCCACCTTGGAGTCGACTATAGGATTCAAAGGGTCTGAATGATGATGTCATGGTTACAGTGTTTCTTTTGGGCAGTTAGGAATATGATTTTGGTGTGTTTTAATAGCAATAGAGTTTATGTAGTTTGTGTATCTTTATGAATTAGTTCAGCGTGTAATCAAGGACTATTTTGATGTTTGTTATTTTAGTACTGTTACTAACTGTACTATAGAACTTTCTGATGTATTATAGTTATTTTATCTCTGGTTGTCTAGTCTGTGTGCGTTCATCCGTTCAGGAGGTGTGGATTTAAGCATGAGCGTGGATCGAAAATTTTTAGTGCTATCAGGCTACAGTGCAACTTTAATAGTTAAAGGCACAGCAAATATCACCAGTGACGCACAATTTTGTGTCTATTTGAATAAAGCAGTTTCATCAGAACTCAAGTCTGATTCTGTAAATTAGCTTATTTACAAATGCAGACAGGAAGAACAGGTTTGCTGTATAATCTTGTGTGTAGTGTGTGTATGAACTAGATTCTGTATCCTTCAATCTCTGAATAAGAGGCTTTATTGTCATTTCAACCATATATAGCAGATGCAGTACACAGTGAGATGAAATAACGTTTCTCCAGGACCCCCTGGTGCTACACAAAACATAGAATTCCACAAAACAATAAAACAACAAAGAGCCACCATTTTGGATCCGGAGTGGCCACTGCATGCTACTGCCGCGCCGCCATCTTGGATCATTCACTTCTAATTTTACTATGTTCAATTTATACTTTCAAAAACTGAAACTTTTAAGTTGTTTGAGTTTTCTATTATTACACTGTTGGTATTTTAGAAAACTAATAGATTTGTTTAATTTTTCTCCCAGATCATCAATGGCCTTCGCCGATTTGAGATCGAGTATCAGGGAGATCCAGAGCTTCAGCCAATAAGGAGTTACGAAAACGCTTTTCTGGTGCGGCTGCTGTTCAGACTGTCCTCTTTCATCAATGAGCGGGTAAGTGGGCTTTGATGATTATTTTTTCATGAACTGAGCCTGTAGTGTGTGTTGACAGAGTTTGGGCCATTATAAGAGTTCATTACAAATTCTCAATCAAAAAAATGATGTATTTAAGGATGTGTAGAATTGAATTGCATGGGAATGAACGTATAATTCTACAATAGCAGCAGCTTCACTGTGGAAACCCTGTAGCAGTTTTTTTCTTTGTTGCCAAGAATCAACTTTGGTTTACTTCATTTTGTACCATCTTATCGATTCTTAAAGAAATAGAAGTGCGCCGAGCTTTTTCTTTCTATTTCACCTCCAGTTTATTATCTAAAGAAAATCTTATCTAATGCGAATTGGTAGTGCAGTGGTTAAGGTGTTGGTTTGCTAACTGGAACATCGTGGATTTGATTCCCAGCAACACCAAGTTACCTCTTTTGGGCCCCTGAGCAAGGCCCTTTATCCCCTAATTGCTTAGATGTATAAATGTAAGTTGCTCTGGATGAGAACAAATGCCAAATACCGTTAATGTAAATTGAATGAGTCGCTTTTTCTAAGATAAATTATAAATCAGCTAATAACTAAAATATCAGTTATTTAAAAAAACATTATTTTACATTTATATTTTAATTAAATTATATAAATTAATGATATAATTAAACTATTAGTTAATTATATATTAATTAAAAGTTATATCTGTTTCTGTTGGGTTTTTTTGTTCCCTGTGAATTGTATTTTTACTCTGCACACTCTTGCTTTGTTAATGTGTTATTTTGAAGATAACTTGTCTTAATCTATACCATTTCACCTGCAGTTGGGAGGCCACATGGAGGCGCTGTGTTCACGGCAGGACTTCCTGGGCCGACTGGGTCGACATTACCTGAGCGCTTCCTCAGTGTCTGATCAGCGAAGGAAAAGTCCGACTCTGCAGCGGACGAGAGTGCGAGCGCGGCGGGCGCGTCTCAGTCTGCGAGCTCTAGCCAGCTATCGAACCCTGGTCACGCTGCTGCTCCTCTACCTGTTATTCGCTTTATTCTCATTCGGTTTGCTATCCAGTACCGCCCTCATCCTCATCATCTGCTTTCTGTATGAACTGCTTCTGCTTCTGCTCGCTGATAAACTCAAAACCCACTGACTCACTAATACAGGCTTTCTATTTATAAAGGTATGTCCAGTCATGCAAGGATTTAATCTGATTAAAGCGTGTGAACGGTGTGAGATTGAACACGGAGTGTGTGACGCTATGCGCGAGTTTTTACTGCAGTTTAGCCTACAATGTCCCCTAAATGTCTCCAGTGAGCCAGGCTCGGGTTTGTAGTGTCTACGATCCGGGGCTGTGATTCTAATGAGGCCAACATAATAAAAGTTTATGATAAACAATCAGAAAGAAAGATTTTTTTTTTTTTACTTGTGAGCTACATTGTGACAGGACATACAGTCTGTACCACCAGGTGATTATTAGTATGGCAGCCATCTTGTACCATCACGTCCCAATACCCACTCTACACCCTGAGGTCTTCCACAAGGTGTGTAATTTCAGAAGTGCACACTTTAGTTAAGTGCACAAGGGAACAAGCGTGCTGACGTGCAGAATTGGGACAGTTTAAGGCGCGTCACTCTGCGTGAAACATCATCGCTACGTCATCGTTGTGACGTTCCTCAGACAAAAAATGGTGGTGCCGGTAGTCTCACTGTACGCGGTATTGCTGCTAAAAATGATACATGACTTTACTTTTACGTACACTTAACTTCCTTATCCTTGTCCATTTTGTCGTGCTCTTCACAAAAATCCGCCAAAACCACTTTTCCACTTTTTTTCTTTATTGGTTTGAAACGTCACACCCCCAGATGAATTCTGGGTAATATTCTCAAGCGAAATCTGCTTGGATCTGCACTTTCAGAAAGTGATAGATGGAGAAGTTCATCAGCGAATTGGGACACCCTACATATGTTTACGTTACCCACTCACACCCTTCAGCAGGAAGGTACAAACAAGGGGCACAAAGGTGCAAGTGCAGTTATTGGGACATTGGGCCATGCAGTCATAATCAATCAGCCATTTTGGGCAACAAACAAAAACACATTTCAGGTCTAATTAAAAGTGTTAATTTCGAGAAAAGTCTCTTTTATATAATGCTGGTTCATTTAATCGCACACACCGTCTCTAAGCCAGAAATCTCTCAGTTTCTACTTTATCAGCACCTTCTGCAAACCTACATAAATTATTGTTAGACATTTAAACACCCTGCCGATTTTTCCATAAATCCGCCCACGGGTTGGGTTTGGTTCTGGACAGGAATCCACATTTGTTTCCCATATTGCGGTTGCCATATTGATTCTTTGTTTATGGCAGGTCTTTTCCTGTTACCAGGAAAGATGCAGTCCAGCCCGAAACTTATATATACTGAGTTATTTATACCCCTGGACTTTTTTCACTCCAGTCAGTCGAGGTACGAGGAGTTGCACCATGTTTACACCCACTTCTTTCTTAGTTTTGTTTCTACGGCAAAAAAAAAAACTTGCAATTGAGCCGAAACGCAGCCGCACGACTTATTGTTAATATTCCACATCAGTCACACCACTGCTGGACGAGCCGTATTATACCTAAAGGCATCTTTTACACACTATTGTCTCTCTGCACCACACTGGACCGATCAGCCTTTAGGGTGAAATTAAGTTGTGCAGCAAGAATTTGGACATGATGTGGACATGATGTGGACATGATGTGGATGTCTATCATGAGCTTCGTGGGTCTTAAAGAACATCAACATGCTGAGCACTAGAAACACAGCCTGTACTGTTAATCTTCCTGTATAAACTGTACTTTTATTTCTTAAATCAGATTTTAGCTTTTGTATTTTAGACCCTGATTTCTTTTTACTAGGGTTAGGGTGTGTTTTTGTTTTTTTAAGATCCGCTGAATAAAAGACTCTGTAAATATCATTTTTTCAGGAAACAAATCTGGGAAAATCCTGAAGAAAAAAAATAACTGAAAATAATCATTGTTAAGCAACTGGAGGAAAAATGTTTTTATTTTTTATTTCATCCAGCTTTCATAGAGAGAAAAACGTCAATCCACTTCAATGGCCTATTTTATCTTTATCGTTATCCATCGTTTGTTTTATATCTATAGTAAGGGGGAAAAATATTTAACTAGAAATAGTTAAATAGATATCTAACCCCCTGCCGATTTTGTATGTTTACTCAAAAAAAAACGAAAAACAAAACAAAAAAAAGTTATAAATTAAGTCTAACTGTGTTTAGAGAATTTTCCTTGTGGAATTCTAATATTTAGACTATTCTTTAATAATATACTACTAGTATGTTATATTTGTAGAAATAATATTCTGTGCTCACTTTAGTGACAGAATATAATCTTACCAGTATGTATTTTTGTGGAGAATGTTCTTTCATTCCATACAGGACGAGAGAGAGAGAGAGAGAGCTGGCCCACAATGATGTCAGCATTTTTCCGTCCTCTGATTGGTTGATCAGAGTAAAACTGTTACAGCCAAATTCGTCTAGCAAAACACATCTGTACAGATGAATTAGAATTTTTACACACACAATGGCTGACGAAAGAGGAGAAATGAACTTGGTCTTGGACATACTTAAAAATCCGTTTTCAAGGTGGACATTTCCGGAATAAAGACATTGTGAGGGGAGTTCGGTTAAACCCTGAAGACTAGCTTGTCTCAGCCTGGGAAAGAGTTTCCAGATCAGTTCTGACAACCAGTAACGTTGGCTTTGGGGCAGTGGTGGCTCAAGTGGTTAAGGTGCTGAGTTGTTGATCTGAAGACCAGGAAGCGCTGGGTTTGAGCCCCACCATCACTCCCAGCCAGCCACCGCTGGGTCCCTGAGCAAGACCCATAACCGTTCCTGCGCCAGGGGCGCTGTATCATAGCTAACCCTGCGCTCTGATCCCAACTTGCTAAGATGGGATATGTAAAGAAACAAAAAAAAAACCTATATGTGGCATTTAGATTTTTACAGCCTTTAAATGTATTATATATTTTATTTATATCTTGAATGTTTTTGTGATGTTATTAGATAAATATTGATTCTAAACTGCTTCAGATGATGTACGTGGTACAGTTGCGGTTATAGTGTAGAGGTTTGGAGTCTTAACAGGGTTTCGTTCTTTCTGTCTGTGATTCCACGCCGTGTTATATTGTGTTTTTCTATAGTATTGATGGTTGTCATAGTGATACTGGTGGTATTAAGGAGTGTATCATTGGGATAAATCTCCACTGAAGCCCCAGATACCAAACGCACCACCTGACACTGCATTTTCCCTCGATACTGTATTCGGTATTGTTCGGTTAATCGCTACGGCGCTGACGTCACCCAGCCCCCCCCCCCCCTCCTGCAGATTCCTGAGGCAGACAGACGGACAGCAGCAGTAACAGAGGCGCAGCGCTCCTGTTTTATACACAACGAAAACACAAACTCGACATCTTACGAGGTATGAAGCGTTATTATTTGCATGGTTTTGCAGTTTAATTTTCAGAAAGAAGGATTTTAACGTGGATTTGTGTTGCTTTATTAATATTCGTTTGAATGGAATGATAGCGCTGCCCTGCCCTCTGCACAGCTAACGTTACACTACAACCCCCCAAAAAACATTTATCCCACACTAAACCGAACCATAGGGTATATTTCATACATAATATCCTGATATGGGTGTTTTCTGCAAATATGCTGTGTACATATTTACACCATTAACGAAAAACATCAACATATTAACGGTAATTTACTCGCTAGTTCACCAGAGTTAGCTAGCTGCTAATTTTATTGGTCGATTTATTTGCAAAATTTACGCCTAATAAAGCCTTTTTTTAATTAAAACAAAATTAAGCAGACTAATACATGTTTTTTTATGACTGACTACGTCGTTTACATTATTTAAAATGGTTCCTGTGACATTTTTAACCGTCTTTCAGTCGACGGCACAGCGGGCTAGCTGAACTAGCTGCGTAAACGGTGCAGCCATGATAAGAATTTATACAAATATTTTATAATGTAGTATAAAGATTAGAATTTAACCATATTATAAATTTATACATTTTACTATATAAACCAGGTAACTGCTGCATAAAAATATAATATTCTAGATTTTACACGACCCAAATATGTCCTTGAATACTGCAGGAGCCGCCCTGCTCATACGGCTGGGAGTCGATACCAAAATATTTGGAGTCGATTCTTCACAGTGAAATTGATTCGGCTGTAGTTCGCGCAGACATGATGTATAGTTAAAAGTGTTTCATAATCCATCACAATTATTTTAATAATTAGTACGAAAAATAATTTCGCAAAATCGATTCTCGAAATTGGTTATTTACCAACATTAGGATTTGGAATCGAATAGGAGTCGACTCTAGAGTCGAACTGTGTCGTTTAGAGTCTGTATGAATTATGCTACAATTTAATTATCAAAAAGTAACACAAAAACCGTTTGTTACAATAAATCTGCAGTGTAACACACTCTATTGGAACTGTGAAGAGATTTTATTCTGTTTACGACTATTACATTTAATTACATTTTAAAAGTAGTGTTTTTAATATGGTTAAATAATAAGTATGGCCGATCATGGATTACGAACTTACGATATTGTCGAGTTGGCATAATGTCTATTATAGTATATTATTATACAATCGATATTAACTTGTGTATGTGAGAAATCAAATAAATGGAAACCTTCATGGCCCTTTGTATATTTTGCATTTGACGTTCGATTTACAAGCTGTCTAGTTTCTTGGAGGTTTTTGCCCATTGCAGCCTCAGATTAGCTGTTATTTACTGACAGGATTGAATCCGCCCCGATAGTCTTCTGATGATGTGTCCTGTTCGTCTGGAGCTTTTACTGTGCTGTGTGTTCTGAGATATTATTTCTCTCCATGCTATGCCTATTTTTATACTCCAAAAATTCTGCTATGCTATTTTTTAATACTCCAAAAAACTTCAGTAACTGTTGTGTGAGAAATTCCCAGGAGTTGAACAGTTGATGAAAAACTCAAACCAGCAACTATGTCAAGGGCATAAGCATTGAGCTCACATCTTTCCTACTCTTCCTCTCTCTCTCTCTCTCTCTCTCTCTCTCTCTGTAAAGATTAACTGAAGCTGAAGTACCTAAATGATATTTCTTGAATGAATGTGCGGCGCTACATGGTCAATGTTTCTATTAAAGTGGCCGCTGTACAGTTTAACAAATTCTGCACTTTGGTGAGATGTGATCCTGGCTCAGGAGGATCTTCAGGGTGGGGGTGGCGCTGGACACTCAGCGTGACTGATGAATTTTATTAATGAAGGCCGGAAATGTTTTGTGCCGGGGTCATTAGTATGCAGAACGTGTGGTGTACACTAAATCTGTGTATTTGTCCTTCAGAGAGGCTCACAGTTACACTCGGATGTGGCCTCCTTCCTCTGTTGCTGTATATACTGTCTACATTACAATGAACAGTCCTTCCCTTAAGCTTCCTTTTCCCCTTTCTTGCCCCCCTCCCTGAGGCTTATGTAATGCTTTCTGAACTTTAAGAACAGGGTGTGGTGCGTAAAGTCAGAACGCTAGAACACAGGGTTCTCAGCTTAGGTCCTGTGGGAAATGTTACTTCCTTCTTGTGTACAGCTGTGTAACATCTAACAGCTGTTTGGGCATCACAAAGTTAACCAGGTGATGGTTTTTATTACCCGCTCAGCCGTATTACCTAATACTCGGCATCAGGTGACTTTTAATATTGTCTTATTTTGAATAGACAGTTGGACCTCGCTGTACAAATAACTCCCCTCTCACCCGCACCCCCAAATTTTCGTCATAAGAATGAAAAATTTTGCAAGTAATTTGCGTAAACGTCCGGGCCTTTCCGCAAATTGTTTACGAGAGAGAACAGAGAATGAGATACCCCGACAGACAGGGCGGGGATACATTTTGGTACCCCGACTGTATGACACAATAGCTCCGGAACGTCGGGCTAGTGATTTTGCAAGCCCTGGTCTATCATAGGCTCAGACGCACTGTATGAGAGTTAGCCACGCCCACTCATCTACGTCACAGTATACATGGCATAAAATAAATCTATTATGGTTGACAGTTTATTTTACGGTACCGATATATACCACTATACCGCCCAATCCTACCGTTACACCGTCAACACCAGCTGTCACAGCAAGCTTAATGGCTGGGGTGGATTATAAACATTTACATTCATTCGCATGGGGTAAATTTCCACCTTCCGAATAAATTAAGTTCGTATGTTGAGATTCCAATGTATTAAGTAAAATCAGTGCAGACCTAGAGCCTAAAGGAAAGGGTAATAATGGTGTCATGTGATGTCATGCTGTAACATAGTCTTGGAATGGCAAAATTTTCACACTGGAGCGAGAAGTCTCCCTGACATCTCACATCTGTCTCACATTTGTATCACACATGATTCATTAGATCACTTCCATGCTGGAGCTTCTGGCTGATTCAGTGATGGCTGTAGGATGCACCGGTGTTCGCATGCTATAGTGTGTGAAGTGTGTATTTCAACACTTCAGTGTCTCACTGACCTTGTTTACTCTTATGCCCTGTAATGGAGACAGACACAGCACTACCATGTCCAAGTTTATTAAACCCAAACTGAAGGTAAAGTATGAGTGAGTTTGTGTGTGTGTTGTGTTTATGGTGTGCAGTGGTTTCACTCTATGGACATTATTTCCTGCCTAAATAAAAAAAAAAAAAAGTGTTTATTGTTGCCACACATCACCGTGAGATTTTTTTTCTTCACATTTTCTAACTTGGTCAGGGTGCAGGGTTGGCCATGATACACCATTATTGAAGTGGGGAAGGTTGATGGCCTTGTGACAGTTTGGCATTGATAGAGCTTAAATCCAGACCTTCTGATCAACAACACTGAGCCTTAAACACTTGAGTCATCACTGCCCCAAGTTTTCTGATGATTTGGGCTTTTTTTCCTTTAGAACATCCCAATTTATTCTCATATTTTTAAGGCAAATTTGAGCATCTACCCTGGATGCCAAAAGTCGGCTCCTGCAACATGACAATGATTTAGTTTAACAACAAATGAACATCTAATTAGCTTTAAGGGGAAAAAAATGTGATGAAATGGCCAGTCCAGACCTCATCCCCACTGAGATACTGCATCAAGAAGTTAAGACGATGCTGTGTGACTGTCATGTGACTGTCAGGCCATGAAGCAGTCTGCGTGCTGATTTACGTTAACATTAATATTTAATGAAAACCCTCAGTGTTACAAACGACTTCCTCCTGCACTCCCGTAGTCGCTATAACATACGGCCATTATTGACTTTGTTGTATTTTCAGCTATTTGTTTTACTTTTTTGGGGTTTTTTTAAATACTGCAATATATTGTGATTTATTGTATCGTGACCCATGTATTGTGTTGAAGAAGTTTTCTTTATGGAGCGCCTTTCCATTGCTCAAGGTCACTTTACATAGTACATAATATCATAGACAATTTTGAGGCTGTTGCCAATTCACAGCCCTACAATGTTAATTGTCTTTTGTTTAAAGAAGGGTTTTAACTAAGCTATAAAACATGTTATTAATGGCATACATATTGTGATGCGCATAAATAACCTGAACGCCGTGCTGCGTTTCTGTGCTATTGAAAGATAAACCGTTTCCATCTATCTTAAGGTTAATCAATAAATTCAGTGCACTATAAGAACACATAATCATATGTGTAAGCAAAGCAAGTCATGGGGGTTGAGTCACGCCGTAGACCATAACATGTGTGTCTGGGAGAAGTGGAGAGGGGAAAAGCGTTTGTGCTGTTAGTTTTATTTGTTTATTCGTAGATTTTACAATGACTATTTTTTCCCCGTCCACTCATCGCAACCGATAAAATAAAAATAATTCACTCATTATAAAAAGCTAGTTATCTTCCGCTGGATTTGAGCTGCTGTATGAGTGCTGATGAAGAGCTGATGGGTGTGGAACAAATGCAATGCAGTCAGCAGGATAGATGGACTGGGATGAGAGCGATGTTTTCTGCCTGGGCAGGGCAGGACAGCGGGCAGGGCCGTGATTTGGCCGCGTCCCCGCATGCGTTTCTCACTGCAGCATTTCTGCGGCTGTCCACACCGCAGCGATGGAGAGAGGGAGACGCACACGCACTTTTGTCGAGTCATACTTCTTAAGGTTTTCTCAGCGCTAAAAGTTTTTTTTTTTTCTTAAAATTAATTTAAAGGTGTTGTGTTGAGGTAGGTCTGTACATTGAGATGTAATGCATATTTATGATTATTAAGCGCTGCATGGTGTGTGTGTGTGTGTGTGTGTGTGTGTGTGTGTGTGTGTGTGTGTTTTCTCTCTGCATGACTTTGCAGTGTGATAAAACGAGTTGGACTCAATTAGTTATGTCTGTTTACGCCGCTGGTTAATAGCCTGGATTTGAAGGTAAACTTTAATCATAGTCATAATCAGTATTTAGGAATTAGAAAATTAATAAAGCTTTATTTTGTTAAAACCTACAGCCTTTTGACAACATCTAGTACGTCCATCTTGTGAATAAAATGTATTTCCTTCTCATCGATCAATCGTTTCAGTCCAAGAACATAACATTTAGATGCAAATTTAGACCAAAATAAGGGGAAAAAATGCATAGAATCAAGAAATAAGCAAAACTGCCAAGATTATAAATATACAAACTGTTTATATTTATTAAGAAAAACTAACAACATGAGGATGATGATGAATAAAATAGCACAGGTTGTGATGTATTTAATGAACAGTGTTATTTTTAACTGATTGCTTCTTGTCCAGCATGTTTTAACATCTGTTTGTGTCTCTGTATGCTTGTGTGTGTGTGTGTGTGTGTGTGTGTGTGTGTGTGTGTACAGCAGTAATAATATTTTTCTTCAGCTTTTAATTTTAATTAATTTATTAAAATGTATTTGAATAAGTCGAAACCCCCCAGCTTTCTGTTTCAAAAGGTAAGTTTTAATTTAAGCCCAACAATTAAACACCACAATACATAAAACTATATTCTAAACAGGAAAAATATCTTGCATAAAGAGTCTCAGGGCGTTGAAGACGTTATGGCGGATATTAACACTCTATAGTGTTTTTTTATTCCTCAGTGTTATGATACTAGGAGGGGCCAACAGCCCAAACTGACCAGAAAGACAACTCAAAAAGCATTGCACTCATTTCCTCAGGGTTTATTCGTCCTGTTCTCCTCCCGTCTTCTTTTTACACCAATACCAGATGTGTTTCCATGGAAACTGGCTCTGTTTCCCAGTGGGAGTGCTGCGCTCCAACTCAGTGAGACATTATTCGCTCTTACAGGTTGCTATGACGTCAAGAGCTGCCTGAAGGATGAGCTAGAGTTCTGGATAATCTAGAATAATGTTTTTTTTTTTGTTTAAAAGAGAACACAATCTGTGTGTTATGGTCTGAAAGAAACGGGCAAAATCTGTCGCCCTCAAACTGCAAAGACACTTCCAATTTTGTGAGTTTAGTTGACAATAAACAGGAATATCAAAACAGGAATTTTCAAAGCCTACAAATTTGTGTCTCTAAATGTCTGTCATGGTGACATTAGCCAGTCGTGGGGGTCTGTGAGCTCATATATGTGGCAGAGGATAGACAGCACTTTTTAGCATATGTGTTACACCGCCCTGTCTTGGACATTGCCATTTTATAATTTTAGGGCAATTAAGAAGCCTATTTTATGTGGAATTTGGTCGATTGTGTGTTCCTTTCAATCTAAGTTAAATTTTTAGTTATCACCGTAGGGGCTCTTCACTAGCACTGAAAGCTGTGACACACTTCTGTAGCAAAGTGTATAAATATCTGAAGTCGTCCTCTCAGAACAAGCTCATTATCAGGACCCCACGGTGGGAATAAGAGCCGTCTCTCAAACACACAGACCTGATTATCTGACGGATGGGGAGCGAGTCACACCGAGAGAAACCATCTTTATATTGATTTTACTAAATGTGTGTAACCTGCGCCAAAAGTGTTACAAAAGATGAAGTTAAAGAAAATAAAATTGTAAAATAAAAGAGTAGAGTAATAATCATAGTCAAGGTAAAATGTTTAATGAATCAAGGTTTTGATTTTAGGTCATATCGCCCAGGCCTACTAACGATTGGGACACACTACTCACCTCGTATACTCAGTTTCACCTACTGTACAGGGTAAAAGTGTGTGAATTCGGACAGAGCCTGAGAGACTGCTGTGTTTGCTAAATATTCAGTCTGTCCACTCTGAAAGCTTTTTTTTGTTTGTTTTGTCTTTCTACAACTGTTTAAAATTGTTTAAAATCCTTCCATTTTGAAACATATCTATAAAATGAGCATTTAATAAATGCACCACATTGGGGAAAAAGGGTTGTTTTTAAATGTGGGGTGTGTATTCTGTTTTTATATTAGGTTTGGGCCGTAGGTTTAGAAATTTAGTTTAACAGTGGTGCGTGCGAGCGGAAGAAGGGCCGTGGGGACGGACTTTGTCTCTGTCATCATGGAGTTGGAATGCGCGAGTGTTATCATGCTGCACAGTACAGCGAGGGAGGGAGGGAGGGTTATAGAGGGAGGAGAATATTCTAGAGCCGCAGTGAAAAGCTCTAATAGAAGTGAGAGAGAGGAGGAGGGAGTGGGAACGAGGGAGAGCGGTTTGAGTAGGAGGAACATTGCGAGTGCGTAGGAGGAGTGTGCGCTGGTGTTATCTCCATCGTGCACACGGCTCGTTATCAGATTCTAGCTGCACCTCTTTAGTGCGCAGAAACAAGCCTTACTGACGCATCGGTGAGTTTTTCCCTATTATTTGTATGTTTTTTAAGCTTTGCTTTTTTTATGAAATGGATCGGGTGGTCAGTTAGTGGTGGAATAACGATGGGTATCAGACTGAGGGAACACGTTAAGGTCGGATAAGTCGCACAAGCGTGAAGCTTTTCTCCAGCGACTTTAAAAATGCGGAGCGTCATGCAGGTCTTCATGACGTCATTTGAGTTTGTGCTTGTTAATGCCGGGTGTGGTGAATATCTGCTCACAGTGTTGTGCTGCCGGCCCGCCTCCTCATCCGTGCAGTGAGGCTTTAGCATAGGCTAAGCTGCATCCATGCAGAGATGAACTAAATTCTCACAGATGGAGATTGCACTGCACTCCATAGGACTTAAAGGAAAAAAAAAGAAAAAATGTCTGTTTCATATCAATGCTGAAGCTATGAGGGTGATGTAATTAGTGGAGGCATCCAGCCCTCAGTTTAGCCTGGTCTACTAAATGTGTGTGTGTGTGTGTCTCAAAATTGCTGATGTTTCTGATTTTGCTGTGAGTGTGTTAAGCTTATATATGACGCAACAAGAAAGATCACAAGTATGAATTCTGATCATGAGACACAGGCGCCGTCCGAAATCGAATACTACTTAAGGATGTACTACATTTACATGAGGACGCACTTGCCGACCGCTAAACAAGTATGATTTATATAGTATGAGTACTGGTAGAATAAATAAAATTTCTGACATACTACGTCCTTCATGTTGATATTGTCACATGACATACGGCGTCTCAGAGTGCAGCTCTAACATTGGAAAATGTTTAACTTGAATGATGTTTAACAAGTGAAATTTAACTACAAAGAATTAATGCTTTTTCTGGCACTTCTGCATATAACGAGAGTCGTCTTTCATGCAGCCTCATGGGATAGGAAAGTGTACATCGGATGCGTATTCGGGTAGGAGTAATAGATCATCTGGAACAGCTTAAGTGTAGTATTTTGCATACTAGGAATTTAAACTTACTACTTACCTCACATACTCAGTTATACTATATAGTATAGAAGTAAGCGGTTTCAGATGAAGCCTAGTTCCCTAGACTGAACTGAAAGGAGACCGAATCTTTCTTCCCTGTCAATCAAAGTGACACTAGTCAATCCTGGACCAGAGGTCATGCATGTGAAAGAGAGCGACATTTATCTCATTTATCCAACTGAGCAGTTGTGGTTCAAGGGCCTTGCCTAGGGGCCCAGCTTGTTGGTGTTGGGAGTTGAACCCTCGAAGTTCCATTTACAACCAAGCTACTACTTTTCCATTTCACATGATGCAATTTGAAAACATTGAAGACAGAAGACGAACGGCCATATTAAAAGTGTGTGCATGATTGTACCAAAACTTGGTAATGTACAGAATTGCAGTTTGTTAAATATTACTAACAAGGCAGGATTAGAAAGAATCCCAAATTTCCAGAAAAAAGGCTCATTACATCCTGCTTAAAAATAATTAATTGAAAATGTGCTTATTCTTTAATTTTCCCGCCCTGTTTGCAGCATCAGATGGGTGTGGCCTTAAATATGAAACCTAAAGTTAGATCATATACATCATGTGATTTGCAACATACTATAATTCATAAAAACAGTTGAAAAGACACGGTGGTAAAAAATAAATACAGGATGATCTTGTGCCTATACGCTTCCATTATGTGTGTATGTGTGTGAGTTTGTTTGTGTTTTGTCGATTAAGGGTGTGGTCTGGTGGTGTTTCGCAGCTTCAGTAAATCGATCTATCCATTTCCTCCATTACTCGCCCTAATGTGCTGTTTTGGAAATCCCTGCTGTCTGTCTGACAGTCTGTCTTACTTTAGTTGCCTTGACAACCATCTTGCTTTATGTGTACATCATTCAAGTCTCTTCGCTTCCTGTCTCGTATCCCCACCACCACCACCCCAACCCTCCCGTTTTGAATGTTGGCTAATGTAACAAAGCTGTGTATTGATTTAACGCAGCATCAGCTGGTCATTCCTATTGTTAAAGACGTGTCTCCTGTTCACACCTCACGCTTACTGACCTCCAGTTTGCCAGACTTTTTCCCCATATATTACTCCTGTTCTGGAAAATACCACTGTTTCCTTATAGAACAGTAGATTTAGACCAGGAATTATTTCTCTTTGGTCCTTAAACAGCTTCCTGTTGTCCTCTGGTCATATTTTATTCGTTTTATACTAGATATATAGTTTCATTTTTATGTAATTGCTTGAAGTGAACATAGTATAACCTGCAATTGAACATTTAAATCAGGTGGATGGTTAATAAAAAGACAATCGAGGGTTAAATGCATTTGAATTCCTTGCATTGGATGTTAAATTAGCTTTAGTTTTGTGTATCGTTAACTGATGTTCCTGTATGTGTAATCCGAATTCAGAGGTTAGAAGAAAATGTGAAAGGCTTCATGCTACTCTACTCGACGAGTGGATTTCACTCTACCCATTTGTCGCTATGACATCTGTTCCGTTCCACTATAAATAGCTGTGCAGGGGCCACACATTCCCCAAAATCCACTCCAGCTGATGATGCGGGGGAGGAGCGGAATATCCGGAATGCCAAGAACAATTCCATTAATGCGGGCGTGGCCCCTTTTCACTGCTCCATGTGTAACATTTATGGATCTCTCGCTTCTCCCTAAACTGCAAGGGGTACAGCTGATGGGGGTGTTTTGAGGGGATGTTAAAATTGTGTGTGGGTGTGAGTGAGTTTTTTCCCAGAAGGAATGACCACAGCAGTACCTTTGCACGTGGAATTCCTGCTCGTATACTCAGCTGTTACTAACCGGTTACAACTGCAATTGTATGTAATTAAAACTTGAAGAAAACGGTTGACCCTTTTATTACGTTAACAGATCATTTAGTCGCCTCCACAAAAAAAATCAAGCTTCATTATTGAACAGCAGAACATCACAGCGACGGCTAAACAATATTATATTAAATATATATCATTAATATTTATTTAGTATAAACTGATGTTGCAGTTCTTTTAGGTGTGAGTATAAAATACTGGGGAAAAGTTATATAAAGTATGAAGTCTCTTTGAATCAAGTAATTTAAAGGGAAATTAAATAAATGACAAACGAAATATAAATCAAATCAATATTTGGTGTGTCCATCCTTTGTCTGCAAAACATTGACTGGCACACAGTTTTTGAAGAAACTGAACAGATGGGTTGTTGCAAACAGCTTGGAGAACTAACCCCAGATCTTCTATAGAAGTAGGCTGAAGTGGGCTGTGAAATCCATCTATATCCCCATGTGATCCCAGACAGATTTGATGATGTTTGGCTCAGGTCTCTGTGGGAGTTAGAGCATCACTTCCAAAACTTCTTGTTCTTCTACATGTAAATGTAAATGCCTTTATTTTGTCACATATACTTTTTTTTACAGCACAGTGAAATTCTTTTTTCGCATATCCCACCTTAGTAAGTTGGGGTCAGAGCGCAGGGTCAGCTGGTTTTCAGATCAACAGCTGGCGGTAGTGGGGCTTGAACCCAGGTCTTCCTGGTCTCCAGATCAGCAACTTTAGCAACTCAGCGCCTTAACCATTTGAGCCACCACTGCCGTGTTGAGGATAGTTCTTAATGACTTTGGCTCTATTTGGGGTTGATGCCCTGCTGCAGAATTAGTTTGGGGCCAATTAGACGCATCCACTGCATGATTGATAAATATCTATTTGCATTTCTCAGCATTGAGGACACTTTAATCTTGGCCATTTGCGGAAATAAAGCCTCATGTTTCACTGTGACCTGAAAACACGCATTGTTCCCCTCTCCAGCCCTTCAGCAAACTCACTTTTTCTCTACAGTCAAACAGTTTGTCTTGCATGGCATTTGGGCCGTAGATCTTCCATGCAGACCAGTTCTCCAGACAGTAACTAAGTATACCGAGGTCCCACCTGTTTCTGCCAGTTCTTTGATTGATTGCACTGCTGGGCATCTTCTAACGTCGAAGGGAAATAATCAATCGTTATGTCTTTTATCTGCTGCCCGGTCTCTGCAGACCTCAGCATTACCCGTTTCTTTGTGCTTTTTTTAAAAAACAGCTTAAGCAGCTAATGTTGAAACGCCGGTCTGCTTTCTTACCTGGGAGACATCTTGTTGACGCAATGTATCTACCTTGTGTCTTGTTGTTGTTCTCAGTCTTGCCATGGTGTATGACATGGTGTTATTCACAACCTCACCTTAGTAGCAGAATTTTTGCTTTCTTAGCAGTTTGATGATAATACTGAAAACTTGATGATAATTTCTTCACACTTGCCCAAAACATTTGCACACTACTGTAAAATGGAAAGATTTTACAGGCGGTTTTTTTAAATGGTGAATCGATAAAAACTAAAAACTAATCATTTTTGACAGTTATGGTTAATCAACTGTTGTACTTCAGCAAGCACAACAGGAAAAAAAAAGGAACTTTAATATTAGCCACAGTGCAATCATTGGATTGTCTTGTTAAACCAGTATATATATTATTTTGTTTATCTTATTTAGTTGTTAATGTGTGTGTTTCTGTTGAAATTTCCAAATATTAGTCCACACACCTTGAGGTGGTAAATTACAATTGATTGTATGTGTGTGTGTTTCGTAGAGAATGGATACCGGTGGTACAAAAGTTCTGGAGACAGCCGATGACATCCAGGAGCGTCGGCAGCAGGTCCTGGACCGTTACCGGCGCTTTAAGGAGCTGTCCACCGTGCGCAGGCAAAAACTAGAGGACTCCTACCGCTTCCAGTTCTTTCGCCGTGATGCAGACGAGCTGGAGAAATGGATCCAGGAGAAGCTGCAAATTGCCTCTGATGAGAACTACAAGGACCCCAGCAACCTTCAGGTGCGTAGATAATACATTTTTTTATATCCGTGATCACATGAAGGTTCGGTATTAGCTTTACAGAACACTTGACTAATAGGATTAGATTGCTGTTTACCGAAGCTTCTATAATCAAAGTGAGAGTTTTAGTGTTTTATCCTAAACTTCCTGTTTCCTGTATCAGTACTGCAGCATATGGACACGAATCTCAACAACTCACCTGGATGTTAGTCTAGTTAAACATTATGAGAAAGTCCTCTTTGGCACATATAATTCTCTGTACTATAACCACACTTGCTTATATTTTATAAAGTTTCTTGTAGACACATTAGCTAATGGTTCATTATAAAACATGTGACTGGCATCTGCTTAGCAGGAAATAATGATAACATGAAGACTTTGTCCTTTTCAGCGAGCTCATGAATTATTGTACTGAAAATAAAACTAGACAATAAAGATATTGGTATAAAATATCAGCGTGTATATAAAACTAAAGCTAAAACTCAGCTAAGCCCCCTCATGTAACATTATGTCTGTCTGTGTCTACCAGGGAAAGCTCCAGAAACACCAGGCTTTTGAAGCGGAGGTGCAGGCTAACTCAGGCGCCATCATTAAACTGGACGAAACTGGCAACCTCATGATTTCCGAGGGCCACTTTGCCGCTGAGACCATCAGGGTAAAACCAAACTCTGTCCCACATCATTTCTCTCATTTAATCTGTCTGGTTTGCTTTCTTTTATTCACTTACACATTCTCACACACTAATCTGTTTATTAACCCACTGACAACCTCCTTAACCCCCCTGATTGTCTTAATAACCCCACTGACTCTCTCATTCCCCCTACTGACGCGCTCATTCCCCTCCTGAATCTCTCCTTCCCACTGACTCTCTCATTCACCCTCTCGTTCACCCACTGACTCTCTCGTTCACCCACTGACTCTCTCGTTCACCCACTGACTCTCTCATTCCCCTCCTGAATCTCTCCTCCCCACTGACTCTCTCGTCACCCTACTGACGCGCTCATTCCCCTCCTGAATCTCTCCTCCCCACTGACTCTCTCGTTCACCCTACTGACGCGCTCATTCCCCTTCTGAATCTCTCCTTCCCACTGACTCTCTCGTTCACCCACTGACTCTCGTTCACCCACTGACTCTCTCGTTCACCCACTGACTCTCTCGTTCACCCACTGACTCTCTCGTTCACCCACTGACTCTCTCGTTCACCCACTGACTCTCTCGTTCCCCCTACTGACGCTCTCATTCCCCTCCTGAATCTCTCCTTCCCACTGACTCTCTCGTTCACCCTCTCGTTCACCCACTGACTCTCTCATTTACCCTCTCGTTCACCCACTGACTCTCTCGTTCACTCTGTAAATTTTTTTTCATTCACTTCTTTGCAAACAAGATTGATGGTGATTGATTCCTTGTTTCCTGATGTATGTCCTTTATTAATGTTGATGTGCAGCTATGCATGCTAATCATGCTAATCATGCTAATGTTAATCATGCTAATGATTTGGCTCAGTCCTTCACGCCATACCGGACCGCCCAGAGGCCAGTTGTAAAAAGTGTCAATTATGGCACTTATATCCAAGTAGGTGTCTGGATGCTGTGAAATTTGTGAAGCTTCTGATGAAATCAATTCTAACCTTTTCTTGCTGGATGTGTGTGTGTGTGTGTGTGTGTGCAATCATGTTTATGGCTGGTTTATACTTTTGCACTGACATGTACAGGTATATACCAATGATACCTTGAATTATTGTAAACTTTCACCAACGGTAGCTCTAATTATTGTTAGCTTCTACTAACGGTCGCTCTAATTATTGTGAACTTTTACCAACTGTAGCTTTAATTATTGTGAACATTTTCCTTGTTCATTTTGATGAACTTCTAATAAAGAAATTTAGAGCGTGTAAAGCATCAGATTTAGAACATGTAAAGCATCTATTATTCTGTGTTCTGTGTTAGAATTATGGATCTGAAAATAGTTAAAGTGATTAGTACATGAACCACTTGCTATTTTTGAAAAATGTTTTGATGAGAATTAGCATTCCGTTTTTTTCCACGTTCTATGGACAACATGTCCAGGTGCCCAAGCCCAAGTGACCCATTTTTGCTCTGACGTACGTGGTTGCAGAAGAATAAACCAGCCTACGTAACATTTATCCTCTGAATCTTTAGTAGTGAACTGCTTATTTATTTTCCTTCACCTGGATTTGTACTCTTGACGTTATAATATTCTGAACGCGTAGCATTTATACACTAATCTCAGGTAGGTGTTCCAAGGTTGGATTTTCAGCGACACGTGTCAACTAGCTGTAATAGCAGTTTTGTTAAAGGGGTGATTAAAAACAGGTTTAACAGCATAGTTTCACTTTTTTTGCATAAAAAGTGCTTAAATCTCCCACCACTAAAAATCAATTAAAAATGAACACCACCTGTCTGTTTGTGATTCTAACACTTTTCATGATTGTCTCTCTCCCCCTGTCTCACTTTCTCGCTGTCTCTCTTTCTCTGTCTCACTTTCTTGCTGTCCCTCAGAGTCGCTTAGAGGAGCTTCACCGGTTGTGGGATCTGCTGCTGCAGAGGACTAAGGAGAAAGGTTTGCGTCTGCTGCAGGCCCAGAAACTAGTGCAGTACCTGAGGGAGTGTGAGGATGCTTTGGACTGGATCACTGACAAGGTCACACATACACACACACACATACACACACACACTTACACTCTTATTAATGTAATAATAAATAATAGAAAACATACAGTGCATATAACATGGATAACATGGCATATTTATAGGATTGATGATGGATTATTAAATGAATTGGTATTGTGTTGTTACCCACTGTAACAGGAAGCCATTGTCACCTCTGAGGAGCTTGGACAGGATCTGGAGCATGTGGCCGTCCTGCAGAAGAAGTTTGAGGAGTTCCAGACAGACCTGGCAGCTCACGAGGAGCGAGTGAATGAAGTGAACCAGGCGGCAGCTAAGCTTTCTCAAGAAAATCACCCAGAGACCGAGCTGATCCTAAAAAAGCAGGAGGAGGTGAACGCAGCATGGCAGAGGCTAAAGGGCCTGGCTCAGCAGAGACAAGGCAAACTGTTCGGTTCCGCAGAGGTGCAGCGCTTCAACCGGTGCGTCACTTAGAACACACAGTGCCTTAGAACACACAGTGCTAACTTCTAAAAAGAATTCTCATAGTATATATTTGATAGTAATCACAGATCGGATATAACTTTGCAGTCTGTGTGAAATGATATCATATATTAACGGTTTCCTTTTCTGTCCTGCAGGGATGTGGATGAAACCATCAGCTGGATCAAAGAGAAAGAGCAGCTTATGGCGTCTGATGATTTCGGACGTGACCTGGCCAGCGTTCAGGCTCTGCTGCGCAAACATGAGGGGCTCGAGAGAGACCTGGCTGCCCTGGAGGATAAGGTCTGTCTGGGTTCACAAGTCACCCTCGCCTAGTGGTTTTTACACCTACACACCTGTCTCTGTCTGTTACTTACATGCTGTGTGTGTGTGTGTGTGTGTGTGTGTGTGTGTGTGTGTGTGTGTGTGTGTGTGTGTGTGTGTGTGTGTGTGTGTGTGTGTGTGTGTACAGGTGAACACTCTGGGCGGTGAAGCCGAGCGTCTGCAGCAGACCTACCCCCAGAATGCCTCTCAGATCCACCTAAAGAGAGACGAGCTCATTACTAACTGGGAGCAGATCCGCACACTGGCTGCCGAGCGCCATGCCCGCCTGAACGACTCCTACAGGTGTGGATTTTCATGACCTGAAATAAATACCATAACATTTTTACCTTTACGTAATAATGGTTTTAAAGAGGATATTAATCAGATAAATGTATGATGCATTTTTTATTTTTATTCTTTTACCTTTAGATGTTGTGCAGTTTTGTAAATTCTTAGTTAAATGTACATACAAATTCTGATCACAATGATCGCAAAGTGAACATGCACATGGTGTCACTCGCGCTAGATTGTTTAATGTTTTTAGCCATAAATCATAAATTTCCGGTGGCCCGCAGACAGTTACGATAGTGCTCTCTCTCTTTCATTGTCTGCTACAGCAGACGTGTCAGTACGCTCTTCACTGATTGGCTTGTGCAGCAACACTTTTGCAGAAGATTAAAAAAAAAAAATGCATTGCGCATTTCGCCTTTATTTGTGTATTTGCATTGCATTTGTATTTAATCTACTCGCTTAAATAATTACTTTCGCATTTGGTGTGAACACAGCATAAGTTAGTGTTGTGTCCTGTTTTCCAGGCTTCAGCGTTTCACCGCAGATTTCCGTGACCTCACCAGCTGGGTGACTGAGATGAAAGCTTTAATCAACGCCGACGAACTGGCCAACGACGTAGCTGGAGCCGAAGCCTTGCTCGACCGACACCAGGAACACAAGGTGGCCCCCATTCCATTGAGTTACATCTCAGCTCTACTATGCCGACCTCATTTCCTCAAAGATTTTATGTTCTATTCCAAATGCGGATGTTTATGCTACTGTGGTTTTGTTTACAGGGAGAGATCGATGCCCATGAGGACAGCTTCAAGGCCACAGCCGAGGCAGGAGAGGCTCTCCTGAACACCGGACACTACGCATCAGAAGAAGTCAAAGAGAAGGTATCATATTGCATCACCCAACATCGCTTGTAGAAAGTGGATTCTAATCGGATCTTTATATAATCTTAATTTAATATATTTTGTATTTCACTTTCAATGCAAGTTATTTTACTAATAATTACTAAATCCCAATTCTATTTTATACCCCTACGCCTGCCCTTTCCCCTATGACACTTGAATTTATAAGGGGTAGGGATGAAAATATTCCCTGAAGAAATGGGACACCACTAATACACCAGTACACATCATCATACACAGTAAAAAGCTAATTTTCCGCCACTAGACTTTTATTTTTGACAGGATATTCAGTCATCAGGTAACGTCATCAGGTAAAATATAAACACAGCATTAAAAGTAATAAAACAGATGATTGTTGCTTGTTAAATTCCTTATTAATGCCAAAATACTTATTTGTGAATCTCTTGCTCTCGCTTGGGCAGCCATGTTGCCGCTGTAGCTAATGAATCTTGGGAAATTTCTCATACGCCTACGTTTGAAGTGTGGTCCCAAAAATCTTTGTTTGAAGGGGTATCTAGCTGTTCCCCCTACCTATACACCTTTAACCACAAGATAATCGAGACACCCCTACCCCTTCACATGAAACAGGGGTAGAAATGGCATTGGGCCTAAATCACACAATCATCTTTTAAGATGTCAAACTAAATAAATCATATAACGACTAATATTAGTTTGCTTGTAAACACTGTTTAATTTTCTTTTGTTGAATGTGTAGCTGGGTATTTTAGCCGAGGAGAAGGAGTCTCTGCTGGAGCTTTGGGAGCTGCGCAGACAGCAATATGAACAATGCATGGATCTGCAGCTTTTCTACAGGGACACTGAGCAGGTCGACAACTGGATGAGCAAGCAGGAGGTGTGTGAAATTTCTTGCATCATGCAGTAAAAATGCAGCCACATTTCTCTTTATTTCTTTATTTAATGCTCTTTATTCAAACATCAATTATCCCTTAATCATTGCTTTTTTTATTATTGTTTTATACCAATTTGTTTTCTTTATTTCAAGAGGAGTGGTGTTTTCTTAAAACTTGTTTTAGTTCACTACTCGTATTAGTAGCTAAAACACATTAAAATCTATTATGTAGCCTCAAGACATGGCCCATATCTTCGTTTATATTAGGGCTGTGTATTGGCAAGGGCCTCACAATACAGAACATATCATCGTGTCATGCTCACTTCTGAGACGATGGCCGTATGTGTCAGCGACAACTACAGGAGTGAAGGAGGAATTCGTTTGACGCACACTGAGGGTTTTAATTAAATATTAACGTAAACGTAAATCAGTTTAAAACATCATTTAAATATGTATCGATACTTGGTTAGAATATCGTTACACTATCTGAAAATAATATTGCGATAGTTAGCTGTATGATATTTTTACACAGCCCTTGTTAAAAATGTCTCTTTGATTAAATTACAATTAATGAACGAAATTCTTAAGGATCAGTTATGAATAAGCGATTAATTATGCCTATCCCTTCGTGCTTTGTGCAGTAGTATTGATTGTATTGATTTTGACCTCTCCTCTGTTAGGCTTTTCTCTTGAATGAGGATTTGGGTGACTCTCTGGACAGCGTGGAGGCCCTGCTGAAGAAACATGAAGACTTTGAGAAATCGCTCAGCGCCCAAGAGGAGAAGATCACTGTGAGCTTCCACACCACTGTATCACTCAGCTCCACTTCTAGATTAATTCACAGGCATTCTAATCTTCTATTCTGTATGATGGTGTCTTTAGGCCTTGGATGAATTTGCCACCAAGCTGATCCAAAACAACCACTATGCCAAGGAAGATGTGGCCACCCGCAGAGATGCAGTAAGCAAACCGCAATACTTCCTGATTTCCTGATTATTCCACCCCCCCCCTTTTTTTTTTTATTCACACCTCTGTCTAAACATTTCAGTTGTTGAGCAGACGTAACGCTCTGCACGATCGTGCTCAGTCCCGTCGGGCCGCCCTGGAGGACTCCTTCCACCTGCAGCAATTTTTCCGTGACTCTGATGAGCTCAAGAGCTGGATCAATGAGAAGATGAAAACCGCCACAGATGAAGCCCACAAGGTGCAGTCATAATTATAGTTTTTATGATAATGTAATTATATTATTATGATGTAACTGCAGGGTTGTTTTTTTTAAATAATTAATAATTTTCTTTCTCTTTCTCACACACACACACAGGACCCCTCCAACTTGCAGGGAAAAGTACAGAAACACCAGGCCTTCGAGGCAGAGCTTTCGGCCAATCAGAGCCGCATTGATGCTTTGCAGAAATCGGGTCAGGAGCTGATCGATGGGAAACACTATGCCTCTGCTGAGGTAGCCACTCGCATGGATGAAGTCAGCTCCCAGTGGAAGAAACTTTTGGAAGCCACCGAACTCAAAGGTAACAAGTTACCTGTAGATGTTATTATTAATAATACTAGTAGACGTTTATTATTATTGTTAAACTCATACAGTGACTTTCTAATGGCTCTGTGTGTCTCATGATCACAGGCATTAAGCTACGCGAAGCCAACCAGCAGCAGCAGTTTAACCGCAACGTGGAGGACATCGAGCTGTGGCTGTATGAAATGGAGGGTCACCTGGCCTCTGACGATTATGGTAAAGACCTGACCAGTGTTCAGAACCTGCAGAAGAAGCATGCCTTGCTGGAGGCTGATGTAGCTGCACACCAGGTAAAAATGACATTTGGGGGAAAAAATGTCCTAGGATACATTAGGAGAATTTTCAGTCTAATACTTCAAAGAGAGCATCTATCTGTGACGTAACTCATGCAGCAGGTTAGCACAGTAGTCACAGGATTAGCGTTCTCATTCTATGTTTTAATCTGTTACTTGCTTTGAGCTCTGTTTTACCAGGTTAGCTTTTAATAACTAGGGTAAAAAAAATTTAGCATCCTCCTTCACATGCTCCTATTATTCTTTTTCACAGGACCGCATTGATGGCATTACCATTCAAGCCCGGCAGTTCCAGGACGCCGGCCACTTTGACGCCGACAACATCCGTAAGAAGCAGGAGGCTCTTGTAGCTCGCTACGAGGCTCTTAAGGAGCCCATGGCCGCACGGAAACAGAAGCTGTCTGACTCTCTGCGGCTGCAGCAGCTGTTCCGTGACGTGGAGGATGAGGAAACGTGGATCAGAGAGAAGGAACCCATCGCTTCTTCTACTAACAGGGGTAAGAATGAGAATTAGATTAGCTATATGAGGATAAAATGTAAAAACAGTGTCATAATTGTTTTTTTTTCTGTTTCAGGTAAAGACCTGATTGGTGTACAGAACTTGCTAAAGAAACACCAGGCCTTGCAGGCGGAGATCACCGGGCACGAGCCCCGCATCAAAGCTGTTACTCAAAAGGGCGAGGCCATGGTGGAGGAGGGTACGTGCTGCCGCTTATTCTCGATAAAGAATTTAACAGTACTAGCAGTTTGGTCAGTGTAAACGTTATATCCAAATTTTATATTTCCTCTGGTCCAAAGCAAAATTAATGACCGAAGCACTAATCGGATGGGACTAGTTTTACAGAGGAAATTTCTGTTTCACAGACAGATAATGAGATTTTAATCCCCTCTGTATCTGCCTAGTTTGTGTTTTTTCTTTCTTTACATGGCCCACGGAATAATCTAATTCCATCTGAATGCGAATATCTGTGATTGCTGAAAAAGTAAACTTTTGCAAAACTTTTGGTCAACATGAACTAACATACAATCTCTCGCCAGCTAAGTATCCTGGAAAGTAATACAAAAATGAAATCAACAGGAAGGGACAATTTACGTAAACCGTTAAGATTGCCCACTGTAATATCAGCGTCATACAAGATATTACGAAATCCACGCATCCTGAAGATTTGATCTTCTATAATGTCTACATGTAACAAACAGATACTCCAACTTCGGTAATAAACACAGAGATGTTAAAGCTGTTTAAATTCCTACATGAAATCACAGACCTCAGCTGCTAAAAACTGTAACTCAAACAGCGCTTAGAAAACTAGTCCCGTCTGAATAAGGCTTAATAAGACAACTTTGACGTACAAATTTGTACTACTCTGTTGATTTCTGTTCTCCAGGGCATTTTGCCGGTGAGGATGTAAAGGCCAAGCTGGCTGAGCTGCACGGTCGCTGGGACACCCTGAAAGGAAAGGCGGCACAGCGCAGGCAGGATCTGGAGGATTCCTTGCAGGCCCAGCAGTACTTTGCCGATGCCAACGAGGCCGAATCCTGGATGAGGGAGAAGGAGCCCATTGTAGGCAGTCCTGACTACGGAAAAGACGAGGACTCGGCTGAGGTAAGGTTTTTTTTTGTTTTTTGTTTTTTTCCCCAAAATCATAATGTTAATAATAAAAATCATGTGTAGCTTACAGTGAACTGGCTAGAAAAACTGTTATTCTGCTAAACAGGCTAAATATGTGATGCAGAAACCATAATAACATTTAAATTCACCATCTTGAATTTGAGTAAATCACATGACGGCGCTTTCCTATCCCAAAAAACAAAATAGTAGCTATTTTCATAACCTTTCTGTAAATCTCCTTCTGACTATAATGTTGACAAGAGACGGGTTTTATACTGTGCGATTTTTAATAGTCTTTTGCGATTGTTGTTTGTTAGTCTGTGCGAGCATGATTTTCATGTCAAAACGAATCGAAATCGAACCCACACAAAAAGACTTTTTACTTTATCAATCTGCAACAGGATCAGTAACCACATTCTCTGGCTAAACTAACAGCAGCAGTCTTTCTTCTTGCTGTTCTGTCCATCAAATTTGTTACAGCAAATTTTTTTTCAAGATGGTTTTAAAGTTTGTCGTGCTAATTGCGTCATCCGGTTCTTGGTTTGACAGTCGTGCATGGTAGGAGAGGTCACATTGCCAATATTTTATCAGAGGACTAAACTGATTGCAACGGTCTTTAATTCATCTGTTGGTGAACCAGACTAGCGATCAAACCACCATATTTTAATTCAAGAACTTTTTAGGATTTTAAAATTTGTCTCAGGCGACCAAATCGGAGCAAAAAATAGCAGAGTTGTAAAACCGGCTTAGATGATTGGACAGTTTCTTGAACTTGTATACTAGTTGATCCCTGATTTTTTTTTCGCATCTCAGGCTCTGCTGAAGAAACATGAGGCACTGATGTCAGACCTGAGTGCTTACGGCAGCAGCATCCAGGCTCTGAAGGAACAAGCTCAAGCCTGCAGAGTAAGTGTTCCATCACACACACACACACACACACACCCCCCAGCAAATAAAATCAGAACCTGACCTTCTCTCATCTGTCCTTTAGCAACAAGTTGCTCCCACTGATGACGAGACCGGTAAAGAGTTGGTTTTGGCTCTCTATGACTACCAGGAGAAAAGTCCTCGCGAAGTCACAATGAAAAAAGGAGACATTCTCACCCTGCTCAACAGCACAAATAAGGTGGAATTTAAACAGCTTTCAGTGATTATTAAAAGGTGTTTAGTAGGTAGCCGAGACTGATCTGTATACCGTGTCTGCTCCTCAGGATTGGTGGAAAGTGGAGGTGAATGACAGGCAGGGATTTGTGCCGGCAGCATACGTAAAAAAGCTGGACCCAACTCAGTCTTCCTCCCGTGAGAACCTGCTGGACGAGCAGGGCAGCATCGCACTACGCCAGGAACAGATTGAAAACCAGTAAGTTTTACCGGCTAAGATCTGAGCAAATATTTTAACAAAGTGGTTAAAAATGTACGTTGTGTATATAGTATGGTTGCAGGGAGTATAAATGAAATTTGGACAGATTACGTCCCCTATTATGATATGGACATATGACATACGTCGCCACATAGGTGTGAATTAAAGTTAGGTAATGTTTAACTCGGATTATGTTAAACAAGTGCAATTTAACTGCAAAGAACAATAAATATTACGAAAAATTAATAATCCTTTTTTTTTTTTTCTTCGAGTAAAACATTTGAAAAATTCCACATCGCTGCTTTCAGCCACTTCCGCATACGACGTGTTGTTTTTCCTTCGTAGAATATTATCGCTGCGGGATTAGTAGGTCACTTTTCAATTTTTTTTTAAATTAAGTAGTGTGCGATTTCGTGCGGAATCTTTTCGACAATCTGTCATTCCTCTAACAAAGAATCCAATTGTTTCCCCACTCTTATTAAATAATAAAACTATGTGCAGCAATGTAAATTTATGTTAATCGCCGTTAATGAATTACAATTTCGGGCAATTTATTCTGCAAAAGGGGGTCCCGGCAGAAAGTCTTTGGAAACCTTGGTTTTAACATTAGGGTGCCTTCACATATTTTTGTGTTCAGTAATGTTTGAGTTTTTTTGTTTTGTTTTTTACTTAAAGTTCTTCAAACAGGTTACAACACTGCAGTTATATTTCAAAAGCGCAAATGAGGGGCATAAGGGTGCGGGTGCGGGTGTTGGGACAGGACCTTGGGTATAAAAGCATGGAAAACCTACTAAAAACTTTCTGTAACCATCGCTGTCAAAGCTCTCTTACTCTTCTTATAGTCCTGTATGCTAATGTCTCTGCACTTCTTTATTCCTCTTCTGCTTCTCCTAATCTCTTCTCTAATGCCTGCATGCGTGCACTTACCCTGCCCTGTGGCAGAAGCGTGACCACCAAGGAAGCGTGCAGTGTGTCTGTGCGCATGAAGCAGGTGGAGGAACTGTGAGTAGGACCCAGGCTTGTGCTCTTTCTCACCCATCACGCCGCCAGTTTAACCCTTCGTCTCTTTTCATGCTCTTCTTCTATCAGTCGCCGACGCTTCCTGTTGTGAATCACTTCGCTGTTTCAACTCTTTCTTTGCCGAAAGTCCATCCTTCTGCTTCACTTCTATTTCATAAAGAGATAGAAGTCGTATCCGTTTCTTTTCTTCTGAAGCTTACCTAAGAGTCGGTTGATGCTTCAGCATGATCTTTTCTTAGCCTATTACCATCCTTTCATTCTTCTCTTTCTCTGTATTGGTCAATGTGTGTTTAAGCCAGTAGTACATCAGTTCTAGATTGAGGCAAATCATAGCATGGGTTTACGGCTAAAGTAACCATGAGGAGTGGAGAGATTTGATCGCATGGAAATGAACTCCTCACTCTGGTTGCTTTTTTTGATCAGGAGTGAATTTTCTTCAGATTTCTTTGGATAATATATTTTTTTACATTTACGTCTTTTGGCAGACGCCCTTATCCAAAAGCCACTTACATTTATCTCTTTCATACAACTGAGCAATTGGGATTTAACAGCCTTGCTCAGGGGCCCAGCAGTGGTAACTTGATGGTGTTAGAAATCAAACCCCGATCTTCCAATTAGCAGTCCAACACCTTAACCACTGTGATACCACCCCCACCCCCCACGTGGAAAAATTTCAACAAGTTCAACTTGAAACACTCTCTATTAGAAAATAGCAGCTGGTGTAGTGTGATGAAGCAGTTAATGTTTCTGTAGCACTATATAAGCACATTCTTTGATCTATACCTGTTTTTTTGTTAATACATACATCTGCCCTATCATTAGAGGTGGGTAGTAATGCGTTATATTTACTTGTGTAGATTTTGGGGGGGGGTACTTTTAACTGGCCTTATGTTTACATTTAATTGCAGAAATTTTCCATCATAGTCGTCTAAAGTTTGTAGGTGAAACCCGCTCATTTATTAAAGTGTGATCAGTTCAGAAAGTATCGATTGAAAAGAGAGAAAAGAAGTGAGAATATCAATAGAGGAAGAAACACACATGACCTGATATTTAATCAATTTATACACTCCACTGAGAGAAACGAACATTTCCCTAATGTGGTGTCTTTAATGTGACCAAAATGAGTGATGTTATTAGTGTAGAGGAATTCCAGCTCCAACCTGAGAAACATCTTACAGTAAGTTTCATGATAACGACTATTTGAGAGGGATTCTGTAACTATAGACACTTTAATCTTACTGTAAATTACTATAAAATCCCACACATTCACTTCTTCATTCATTCAATTAGATCCAAAGTAACTCGCTACTCTTACTTTCTTTCTTAAGTACATATAAACATTAATAGTTTTTAAGTAGTTAAAAATTTGCACTCAAGTAAATGTTCTTGGCTACTCTACCCACCTCTGCCCTTTAATCTATGTAAATAAATAGAAACTATAGCAAGATAAATGAGAATATAGATACTAATACAAACCTGTGATTTGCAGTTAATCTTTTGTCGGTGATGCTGTAATACCATATTAACACTTAACACAATAATACCATATTAACACATTCTGATGATCAGAATTTACCACTCAGCAGCAGCCTACAAATATAATGGCGGGTCCACAGGGCGGCTGTATCTATTGATGTACTGTTAACTGTTTATTTCACAAGCCTTTAGAGTGCCGCCTTGACAGTAGATCCAGCTACATGCTTCCCGTTTTTGTTGCTATGCATTAGGAGATAAAACTAGTGAAACATCAAGTCAGAGTGGAGGAGGAGAATGTCGAAGATATTTAACCTACAGGTTTCCTTTTTATCCACGACTATTGTGTCTAAGCCTAATTTTGAGATTTAAACCTTCTTCCATCTGTTCCAGGTTTGGCACCCTGCTGGAACTGGGAGAAAAGCGGAAGAACATGCTGGAGAAGAGCTGCAAGAAGTTTATGCTGTTCCGTGAGGCCAACGAGCTGCAGCAGTGGATCAATGAGAAGGAGGCAACGCTGACCAACGAGGAGGTGGGCTCTGACCTCGAACAAGTAGAGGTGCTGCAGAAGAAGTTTGACGACTTCCAGAAGGTATGTTTCTTTTTCCAAAGCAGTTGTGTTGTTAAAAGGTTAGTTAACGTCCGCCTTTACTTGATGTCGTCGTGTTTATATTTTTTTAACCTAATTTAGGATCTGAAGGCAAATGAGTCACGTCTGAGGGACATCAACAAGGTGGCTTCAGAGCTGGAGTCAGAAGGACTGATGGCTGAAGAAGCTCCCATGATGCAGGCTCAGGTAATGCTTTTTTTTTTTTTTGCATTCAGGACTTACTTAAAAACAATTAATATTATTCTACATTAAAATTGGCATTTCAGGCCACCGTAGATCAATTTTTCTTGGATTAATCCAAATAATTTAATTCTGATTACTGCCTTGAAAAAGTACAATGTGTCACAGTGAAATATAAAAAATGCTGGTGTTAAGTTCTCATAAAATGTGTGCTTTTATTTTTAATATGTTGATTTATTAATTGCTAAAATTCACAATTTTTCTCTTCCCTGGTTATCCCGTCGCAGCAACAAGAGCTGTTGGGCTCAGCACCCGGCAGGGTCAGTGTCATTTATATACTCTATGTACAGCAGAATAGTTCTAAATTACTATTATTAATATTAACTTCCTGATTTACAGGACGAAGGGGATTCAAAAACTGCCTCTCCCTGGAAGGTAATAAAGTTTTTAAATTGAATATTAACACTACGGGTGTTTGCTTATAAACATTGCTTATAAAATGGAGAATAGTGAGAAACAGGGCTGGGCGGTTTGACCTTAATATCGTTACCGTGAAATAACTTAACCGTCTACTGTAATATATTTGTTTATTTAGTGTATACCGAGACATGTAAATAAGTGGGCGTGGATAATGTTCAGTGCGTGTGAGCCCGAGCACGACTCTACATGTGAGACTGAGGTAAAAGCAGTTGGAGGGAGTTGGAGATGTTGGAAACACGGAGAACAAAAAACAAGTGTTTACATCATTATAAATTCATATTTAAATATTTTTTGGCGTTATTTTGTACATTGAGGAAAGATTATAATAATAATAATAATAATGTTTGTCCACACAACTGTAAAATTTGATTAAGTTCATATTTTAGTCAGTATATTTATCAGGAACCGATTAAAAGGAAAAAAATAAAATTGGATAAAGTCATTTTCATGTCTGAATTATTTTAGTTCATTTATTATATAAAGCTTTTTATTGGTGATTTTCACAAATTACTTCCTATTTACTGGATAAAGAATTTTGGTCATACCGCCCCGGCCCCAGTGAGAATTGTAGAGAAAAGTGGTGTGTTGTTTGTGCATGTTGAGATTTTGAGAATAAGAAAGAACTACGGACACTAACGAGGTGACTTTTTTCCTCTGATTGGTGTGATTTTGTTTCCTCCTGTTTTTCCTCTCCCTATTTTTTTTTTATTTTTTTTGTTCCAACTTTGTGTAGTCTATTCGCACGGTCGTCCAAACGACGGCTAACTTTAATACTATAAAGGTAAGAAACCTATCGTGAACTCCTCGTAGAACATCATCTCATCCCCGCTCTTAATCATTCTGTCCTCACGCCTGAAGGACTAACCCTGTCCCCCTGCACTGCTACACTGGCCTTTTCTCTTCTTCCCATGCAGTGGTGTTCCCCGACAGGTCACGGCATGAAGAATGTGCTTATTTGTGTGTTCATGTCATGTCTTTTGTTGTCCTGTGATGTCCTTGTGTCTGTGAAAAGGGGATTAATAGACATATTAGAGCCCTAGATAAAGCTGGCACCAGTTAACAAAAAAAATCTGTGCTTTATAGTGTTATCACTGATTTGTGACACGCTCTGTTTAGGGCTCTAATGTGGAGATTGTCTGTAGCTGTAACTCCTGTCATCGTCATTAAGTCGTCCTTCATCATGAACCTATGTCTGTGTCATGAGTATCACCTGCTCCCAGACGTCCTGTTAATGTCATCAATTATTGTTAATGTTTATATTCATTCTGGCTATGTTTATATTCACACCAGCGGAAGCTAAAAGCATTGTAATGTAAATAATTCAAAATATCCTAAAGACTGGTGTAAACAGCAGCTAAGAGCATAAAGCAAGAGATAAATCTTGTGTTTGACCTAAAATTAGGGCTGGGCCGATAAATTACATCGAATATCATATCGAATAGTGATAAACTTTGTTGATGCATATTTTTTGATTGACATGGCTTTAAACATTTCACCGTTCCCCCCGGTGGGACAATGCATCCCTTGTGTCAAATCTTTGTCTCATACGGCACTCAGAAAGAGAAAAAAAGCTAAACATGCTATCTTTTATTGTTAAACTGAGATTCCTTTGATTAAATAATGTTAACCGTTTAAAGATTTGACCTTTTTACTTAGTCAGAACGCTAACAGACAAACATACATTTACAAAACTGATGGTTGTGTTTTGGATGTTTCCAGGAGCTGAATAATCACTGGAGATCACTGCAGCAGCTGGCAGAGGACAGGAGTAACATGCTGGGAAGTGCCCATGAGGTGCAGAGGTTCCACAGGTACGAACGATTTGGCTCATTTTGATTTCCTGATCGATGGTTTGTAGAAATGAAGCCCCTACTGAAGTATAGAAAGTTAAAGGATCATTAGAGATGAAACTAGAGATGTTTTGGGTTTTTTAGGGATGCTGATGAGACCAAAGAATGGATTGAGGAGAAGAACCAGGCGCTAAACACTGACAACTATGGTCATGATCTGGCCAGTGTTCAGGCTCTACAGCGTAAACACGAGGGCTTCGAAAGAGACCTGGCTGCTCTGGGGGACAAGGTCTGATTATACCTCTTTTTTTTTTTTTGGTTGGTTTGGTTTTTACTATGTAGTGTTAATCTTTGAATACACACTACGTAGAGAGTGAAAAAAAGATTACAGATATGTTACTGTAGAACCTGATTTGGTTCTCTGCCAAAAGACAAGAATAAGTGTGTGAATATGTAACCCTTTTTATGAAAAAAGTCTAATCTTCATCAGTCCTTTTCATATTGATATAAAAGTGCGTTCTATATCAATTAGGGATGCCTGATATTTATTGGGCATAAATTATCAGCCAGTATGGTTGAAAATAGTGTGATTTTTATTGCTCCGATAATTGAATGAAATCTGAAAAAAATAGATCCGATAATGAAAGTTTACTGGTAAATCAATCTATCAGTCTGATTTATTTATGATTTTCCGCTTTCCAAGTCCAAGTGACCAAAGCCAGTGTTGCCAGATTGAGCTGGTTTTCCCACACAGTGTTGCCAGATTGGGCAGGATTCCCCTGTCCCACACACACACACTCACACCCAATGTTGCCAGATTGGGCAGGTTATCCCCCACCCAATGTTGCCAGATTGGGCAGGTTATCCCCCACACAGTGTTGCCAGATTGGGCAGGTTAACCCCCACACAGTGTTGCCAGATTGGGCAGGTTAACCCCCACACAGTGTTGCCAGATTGGGCAGGTTAACCCCCACACAGTGTTGCCAGATTGGGCAGGTTAACCCCCACACAGTGTTGCCAGATTGGGCAGTCTACTTCTTGATGCAACTGTTTTTTAATCAATCAGTTAATTCTAGATTTTCTATTGTTCTAGGTCCGCACAGTGCAAATTATATAAAAATTATAATATAAAAATATATATACTCATTGTTTATCATATGTGTATCAGAATGATCATAATTATTGGATTATAATTATCCAATTAAAATTGTTTATATTGTGCATCTTTAATTTATACACTATTTTTTAACACATTGAGAAAACAATCAAATATTAAACAATGCATAGAAGGATAGACAGTGTTGTGAGATAATAAAATGAATCTCTCTGACAGGTGAACTCTCTGGGTGAGACAGCTGAACGTTTAATCCAGTCCCACCCTGAGGCTGTGGATGATATTCAGGAGAAATGCACAGAGCTGAACACAGCCTGGAGCAGCCTGGTGGGACGTGCCGATCAGCGCAAGGACAAACTGGGCAACTCGCATGACCTGCAGCGTTTCCTCAGTGACTTTAGGTTCGGATGAAAAATAAAGCTTGTATTACTTGTCCTATAAGCAGCATGTGTCATTACTTTACTATTGTTTAGGTGATGATATTTTAAGCCCTAACTAGAGTGGCTATGATGCTAGAGGCCACAATTTATTCGTGTGTGTGTGTGTGTGTGTGTGTCACTCCTGCAGGGATCTGATGTCCTGGATCAACGGTATCCGTGGACTGGTGTCTTCTGATGAACTTGCCAAAGATGTGACTGGAGCTGAAGCTCTGCTGGAGAGACATCAAGTACTGTATATGTTCTGTATATGTCTTTTTTACCCAAGCATTGGTGGCCTTGTTAACCTCAACGAGACATCACATCAACTGTTTCTTCTTCCTCTGCAGGAGCACAGGACTGAGATCGATGCCCGTGCTGGAACCTTCCAAGCTTTTGAGCAGTTTGGACAGCAGCTGCTGGCACGTGGTCACTACGCCAGTCCTGAGATCCAGCAGAAACTGGAGGCTTTGGACCGTGAGAGGGCAGACCTGGAGAAAGCCTGGGTGCAGCGCAGGATGATGCTTGATCAGTGTCTAGAGCTGCAGGTGAGTGAAAAAACACCAAGACCCAAATCAATGTGAAGAAAACATTATCATTTTTCTTAACAGTGCTGGCGCGATACAATATATTGCGATACAATACTTAGACGATGGTCATATGTCACAGCGACAACTAAAGGAGCGAAGGAGGAAGTCGTTTGACACACACACACACTGAGGGTTTAAATAAAATATTAACGGAACATAAATTGGTTTAAAACATAGTTTAAAATAACGATATACTATTGTGAAAATAAATATAGCAAAATATTTAATATAAGATTCATTTTTTTCACACAGCAATAATACACCAACTTAATGCTATTTAAATACACATCGGAAACTATGACATCACTGCAACTGATGGTGAATAATAACTCTTGTTTTTGTTGTTTTTTGTCCCTGCAGCTGTTTAACCGTGACTGCGAGCAGGCTGAAAACTGGATGGCTGCGAGAGAAGCGTTCCTGGCTAGTGACGACAAGGGAGACTCTCTCGACAGTGTGGAGGCTCTAATCAAGAAGCACGAGGACTTTGACAAAGCCATTAATGTGCAGGTTAGCAGTGTAGCGTACACAAACCTCTGTGGGGTTTTTTTCTGTTCAGTCACACTGACCCCCATGCTGTTTCCGCAGGAGGAGAAGATCGCAGCTCTGCAGTCCTTCGCCGACCAGCTCATTTCTGCCGACCATTACGCCAAACCTGAGATCTTCAATCGCCGCAACGAAGTCCTGGAAAGGTCTGGTCCCTCAGCATGGACTTACTATAACGAACTTACTCTAAGGAATCGTTGGTTTTAATGTACATGTGTGTGCTGACCACCAGGTGGCGCCGCCTGAAGGCTCAGATGATAGAGAAGCGCTCCAAGCTGGGTGAGTCTCAGACTCTGCAGCAGTTCAGCCGAGATGTGGACGAGATTGAAGCCTGGATCAGTGAGAAACTGCAGACAGCCACTGATGAGTCTTATAAAGACCCAACTAACATCCAGGTACAGCTTCACCCTACACTGATTCTGATTTCATAAAAAGATTCCCATTTTAACATTAATTTTAATTTAGCCTAAAGCCTAAAATAACTGGAAATAACTTTAATTCCTATTTCCTGTCCTGTCAGAGACGAGACGGTCTTTTTGGTGACATGCGCTTTAAGTACAAGCGAGTTTTGGATCACAGTAAACGATAACATTTTGTGTGAAATTAGGTACAAGTGCATCAGAAACAGAGCTTTTGGTGTGCATTCTTAATCGCGACAACAATCCGAGTCACAGCGCTACTGCTGTCAGAGTTTTGGGCAAAAAAACACATCATTTATAGGCTTCCCTATTCACCCTACAGCCCTGACTCAGCTCCTTGTGGCTTTTTTCATTTCCCTAAAGGGCACCGTTTTCGTAGTGTGGACAGCGTTCAAAGAGCCACTACCGAGAACCTTTAATCTGTGAAGGTTCTAAAGATTAAAAAAAAACATCAGCGGTATTAATCTTACATTTCCTCTAATTTGTTGGCACCAACTCTGCCTGATATTTAGCTGTAGGACTAATTAGGTTGCCCCTAGTGAATGCCTAAAAAACTGCTAGCATGTATTAATTATTACTCGAGGGTACACCTCTGAATTAACAGGTTCTCGAGCCCCCTTAACAGGTGCTGATGCCCCACAGGTTAAAATAAAACCGCAATTTAAAAGGCTCAACTCAAGCAAGATTCAAGTTTTTTCTCTTTCTATCGCGTCTCATAGTTGTTCTAGGAGAATCTGTACTACAGGTTTAAGTTAATCTCATCATCGTGAGTCAATAATTTGAGTTGTCAGTAATAATTGCAGTAATTCTGTCCGTCTGTCCTGTTGTCCCCTCAGTGTGATCTGATTTCAACTGAACCTGTCTCTCTCTTCTCATGTCTTATTTTTTTTTTAGCTGTCCAAGCTGCTGGTAAGTGGAGTAGCGTGTTCACTTACTAACCTCAGTAGGGTCTTATCACATGTCCTTATGTGTGTTTGTGTAGTGGACATGTAGTACAGTCTCAACAGTGTCCCCGCTTCTTGTTGCCCTGTACCGTCTGTCTGCTTCTTATAATTTATGAATTTGTTTAAGCATCATTTGTGCTGTAACGTGTGTGTTTCATTACTGAAGCAGTTTAACAGTGTTTTTTTGGTCTGTTTTGACAGGTTTGGGCTGATTTTGTTTTAATTTTTTTCCACACCATCATTGCGTTAAGGTTCTGCATAACTATAACAATAGGAGAAAGAGAGGAAGGGGAACGGAAAGCGTCCTGCTCTCTGGTAGTTTATGGATTTGTGACTAGCATCTCCTTCCCTCTCTTTCTCCAGGTTATAAGATGGCGTGGAATTTATGGCTACATTCACCTTGCAAGCCTTATAGCGTGTGTCTGCATTAATCTGTAATAATGATGAGCTTCATTTAGAGCTCAAACTGCTTTGAAATGTGATGTGAAAATGAAAAATGGAGGAAATATCATTGGAATAAAATCAACGGAATGAGCAAATAAAAACATTGACAGAAAAACGAGGAACAAATGATTAAATGTCATTAAATGTGATTAAAACAAGTCAAATCAGCGACTAAATTCAAAACAATTGTAAATATACTAAAATAAACATCTCTTAAAAAATGTTTTAGTTTACTCTCTGAATTAAAGCCCTGGTCATTGACTTCAAATCATTTAATTGGTAAAAACTTGCTGCTTTTTTCTATAGATGACGTATTTTTGATAACTCAAATGATTAAAAAAAATCAATTCAGTTGTCCCTCCTTCTTGGCTGTCAGTCCTGTAATGTGAGCGTAGCCACATGACAAAAAACAGGCCAAATTCTGATTCCTCACAGATTTGCATCTTGTCTTTGAACCTGTTTAGGACCAATTTTATTTTATTTTATTTATTTATTTTTTTTATCTTGTGTTTTATCTGTGCTGTATGTATGTATGTATATCGGTCCTGTATGTAGCGGCAGTAAAAAAACAAATCTTCATTTGTCCTGTTCTGATGGTGTATTCGTTTCACCTTCACTATATTTCATCCATTCTTTTGTGGTCTACAAACAAACATCAGCAGAATCAAATGGTCAAACATTTCTCTCATTATTCCTGCTTCCAGAGCAAACACCAAAAACACCAGGCTTTCGAGGCAGAGCTTCACGCTAACGCCGACCGGATTCGGGGCGTTATCGATACAGGAAATGCCCTCATCCAGAGAGGTGCATGTGCAGGAAGTGAGGATGCCGTCAAGGTAAATATGTCCTGCTGTGATCACACGAATCAGTAAACTTTAAGGCTGCATTTACATCTTGATCCTCAATTCTGATTTTGTGACTATATCCAATGATGATCCGTTTACATCCTCTTTTTAAAAATCCTAAATCTGCATTTACACTATACACGGCAAAAAAAGAGGGGGAAACTCCTTGTTGCAGCCTGGGAGAATGTAGCATGTTTTATTTTTTCACAGACAAAACAGCCACTTTACCCTGACCTTTTTTTTACTGCAGTACTGTGAGAGTTGGTCTATAGAAAGTTTTTATGCCAGAGCACAATCCTGAATCCGAAAGTGCTGTGATACAAGTGATTAATTAAGCTGTGTGTGTGTGTGATGTCTCCAGTCTCGTCTGGTGGCTCTGGATGAACAGTGGCAGTTCCTTGTGAATAAATCAGCTGAAAAAAGTCAGAAACTGAAGGAGGCCAACAAGCAACAGAACTTCAACACCGGCATAAAGGACTTTGACTTCTGGCTGTCGGAGGTGAGATCTGTTTTAATCCACTTCACAGCAGAATGCTTTAATCCCTGAATCACACATGCTCATATTATCTGGGGTTCTTTTCATTTTCCTTTTACAGGTTGAAGCTCTTCTCGCCTCTGAGGATTATGGGAAGGATCTGGCCTCGGTCAACAACCTGCTGAAGAAGCACCAACTTCTGGAGGCTGACATTTCTGCACATGAGGTAAACCAACTTTCTTCCTTAGTGTTTTACTGACTCTCACCTTCTCTCTCTCTCTCTCTCTCTCTCTCTCTCTCTCTCTCTCTCTCTCTCTCTCTCTCTCTACACCGTATATTATAACCTTCTATAATTTAAGCAGAAGTAAGTAAGTGCACCCCATAAAGAGACGCATTGATTTTTCCCGACAGCTAAGATTTGTTAAAATGTATTTAATAAATGAAGATTTGTTAAAATAATTTAATAAATGTATTTGTTTATTATTCATATTTTAATAAGTGTTGAACTTTTCAGATCTGTGTCAGTTTTCAACTTTTAAATTCTTTACAGATAAAATTGTGTGTGTACTGTATGTAGACTTGCATGATCAAAGCCTCCAGGAGCAATCGTGTCTTCCTGTCAGGATAGATATTCCTATTCTATTGCGTTCTTTTACTTATATAGAATATAATGAGTGTGTAATTATGTTGTCTGTAATTTGTCAGGCATTAGGGAGCCACTATCAATGTGTCAGTTACTGAAATCATGTTTAAATTAGAGGTCTGCTACACGACCCAAGCCCGAAAAACTCGGGTTGATGTTTAACAAGTAACAGGGAAATTTTGGTACATCAGCATATGAGACGGTTTTTTTTCTACAGTAATTATCTCACCAGGTGAATGTAATTGCATCCGCACTAACAGGAGTGCGGTTCATCGTTAACATGTCTGATTGATTTCACTGTTCTAGGATCGACTGAAGGATCTTAACGGCCAGGCCGACAGCCTGATGGCCAGCAACGCTTTTGACACCTCTCAGGTCAAAGAGAAGCGCGATGCCGTTAACGGACGCTTTGGCAAAATCAAGAGCATGGCTGCTGGACGCCGAGCTAAGCTAAACGAGTCCCACCGCCTGCACCAGTTCTTCAGAGACCTGGACGATGAAGAGTCTTGGATCAAGTGTGTATTAGAATGTAGCACGTTTTGCTCTGTGTTTTGCTTCCTAAATCAATATCTAAATGTTCCTCTGATCTGTGCTGCCAGGGAGAAGAAATTGTTAGTGAGTTCGGAGGATTATGGACGTGATTTGACAGGAGTACAGAATCTGAGGAAGAAGCATAAGAGACTGGAGGCTGAGCTGGGAGCTCACGAACCGGCCATTCAGGTAAAGGAGCTGTGCAGCGTTCTCATTCTGTTGATGTCATTGGCGACTCTTTAGTGGTAGTACCGTTGAGTTACTCGATGCTTGTTCTGCAGTCTGTGCTCGACACGGGGAAGAAGCTGTCCGATGACAACACTATCGGACAGGACGAGATCCAGCAGAGGCTGGCACAGTTTGTCGAGCACTGGAAGGAGCTGAAGGATTTGGCTGCTGCCAGGTTAGAACTGACATCATGCTTGACACTGTAAATAAATCATTCTTACAAAATCCATCTACTAAATACTCTGTGTGTAGGGGGCAGAGGCTGGAGGAGTCGCTGGAATATCAGCAGTTTGTGGCAAATGTTGAGGAAGAAGAAGCCTGGATTAATGAGAAGTTGAATCTGGTTGGAAGTGAGGACTATGGAGACACGCTGGCAGCTGTGCAGGTACAAACACAATCTTAATACACACTGCAAAAAGGACACTAATGTTAGGTGTAAATAGCAACAAAATATTTAGAAACACAATTTTTTAAAAACTAGAGTAAAACTTTAACCTTCTAATTAGTAAAATTGGACCTATACAAACATTACTCAATAGTAGACCCGCCCATTGTACATAACAAGAAAGAAATAATTAATAATTGATTATACACACTCTTTAACAAGGTTTTATGTTGGGGATGAAATGGAGTCTGTTTTCCCGGTACTCAACGATACCTGCACTTTTGCCATTTTCTCTCTTCTTGCAAGGGTTTTCTGCAGGGTTCGTTGTTGTCTGGTAAAGTTACTGCTAGCAGCAAATTCTCTGTGCTCATGTTTGTGTGTTAATTCCAGATGTTTTATCAGAATACTCATTTTATAAATACTCGTTCTTTAATGACGACATACATGGCAAAGTTTGTTCCGCGAAAATATAATTTTGAAATATTCTGTTTCTGCTGCCGGAGTCTTTATGCACTGAAAGTTCCGTCAGTGTCGTCACAAGAGATATCAGTCTTTGGTATTGGAGTGTTTTCACAAGTATGAGTACATGAGCTCAGTATTAATACCCTAATACCCTTAACATTATTTGGTATCGGCACATCCCTTTCGAATGCTTTTATCTCCAGATAAATTTCCAGCTGGTTTTACCATTACTGTTCTCCTGTTTAAGGGCTTGCTGAAGAAGCATGAAGCTTTTGAAACCGACTTCACCGTGCACAGGGACCGAGTAAACGACGTGTGCGCTAACGGAGATGAACTCATCAAAAAGGTAGCATTGCTGTTCAAAACGCATTTTATTTTTGGTCGATGTTTGTGTTATCCCACTGACACCAAGACATCGTTGCAGGAGAACCATAATGTGGACAACATCACAGCCAAAATGAAGTCCCTGCGTGGCAAAGTGACCGAGCTGGAGAGAGCCGCCGCTCAGAGGAAGGCCAAGCTGGACGAGAACTCGGCCTTCCTGCAGTTTAACTGGAAGGCTGATGTGGTGGAGTCATGGATCGGTATGCTGTCGCACTGTGTATGTGTGTGACAACGGTTTTACACTGTGTGTGTTAACCTGTGTCTGTATTGTGACTGTTTAGGTGAGAAAGAGAACAGTCTGAAGACGGATGACTATGGACGAGACCTGTCATCAGTGCAGACGCTGCTCACTAAGCAGGTGGGAAAGACTGAAATGAAATTTGGGGCAGAAATATCAGCCCTGTGATAGCGGAACATGTGATATGTCGCATCAGTGTTGAACTAAGATTTCTCCTTTTTTATTTTATGATTACAGCCAAATTACAACAATGTTATAAAAGCACCACCGATGTTAAATATTGCAGTCATAACCGATATGCGTTAATAATGAATAATGCGATATTCTATATTTAACCAATGTGTTTCTTTTAACACATTTACCTGGGTTTTAAGATTTTTCTGCTTAGCTGATGCAAATAGTGTTTGGTTTTGAGGTGACTGTAAAACTTTGTCGTGTTTTCCCCTTTATCTACATCCACCTGAAACTTTACCCATACATTATTACTTTTAGAGCAGTATTAAATCCCGAATTTATTGCAAACCTTTGCGATATTTCCTTAATTAGAAATATAAAGTGTATCATGATGATAATATAACATTACATTTTTTTATGTACAGCTCAGCCTGGCCTGCTTTACATGAGCCTTTATTAGAATGCAGTATTCTACATCATGATTTATTAGGGTTATTAGGAGGAAAATTGTTAAAACTAAAACTAAAACCTGTGTTAAGTTCAAGACAGTTCCGCTTTTTTCTTTACTAAAACTGTTTTACAATATAAACTTGTAGTAAAAGCAGTATGAAAGAAAATGCCTTAATTTCTGTATGAAAAAACAGGATGAATAATAGTCTGTCTAACCGCCGGTGCCTTTTCTCCTTCACTGTAGGAAACATTCGATGCTGGTCTTCAAGCATTCCAGCAGGAGGGCATCACCAACATCACCGCGCTGAAGGATCAGCTACTTGCAGCCCAACACGTGCAGTCCAAAGCCATTGAGGCTCGTCACGCTACACTGATGAAACGCTGGAACCAACTGCTGTCCAATTCTGCAGCCCGCAAGAAGAAACTGCTGGAGGCTCAGGAACACTTCAGAAAGGTAATAACACACACCTCTCACACAGCAGCGAGACTTTCCTTTAGCCGTTATATACGAATATCGGTATCCAATCAGACTGTGATTTGTTTCAAATATTTATATATTTGGATTTGGAATTGAATTTGGAATTGAAAGCTTATTGGTTCATGTGTTGGACTGCTAATGGAAAGATTGTGGGTTTAATTTCCCCAACACCACCAATCTGCCACTTCCGGGGCCCTAAGAAAGCCCCTTAACACTTCTTTAAAGGTTTTATCCTTAATATAATGCCATATTTATATTTAAAGGCAAGTAAAACAGAATTGCACCAAGATAATAAATTCATTAATTATATTATTCTTCTCTGATTAATAAAATATGATGAAAAATTATTAAACACAGGAACTAAATGCATATATTTCCAATTTAATTTTAATATTATACAGCATCTAAAGTTCAAGGAGATGGCACATCTGTAACACATCTGTAATGTATATTATAAAGCCTAATAAAGTGCATCTTTGATTATGTAGGGTTAGGGTAATGGACCTGTGATATATGTCCTGTGTAAGTAAGTCCCATGTTCTGTCTTGTCCAGGTGGAGGATCTGTTCCTGACGTTTGCTAAGAAAGCATCAGCCTTTAACAGCTGGTTTGAGAATGCCGAGGAGGATCTGACCGATCCGGTGAGATGTAACTCTCTGGAGGAGATCCGGGCTCTGCGCGAGGCCCACGACGCCTTCCGCTCTTCCCTGAGCTCTGCCGAGGCTGACTTTAACCAGCTGGCTGAGCTCGACCGCCAGATCAAGAGCTACCATGTGGCATCTAACCCCTACACCTGGTTCACCATGGAGGCTCTGGAGGAGACCTGGAGGAACCTGCAAAAGATCATCAAGGTAACAAGCTATCAAACTCATGCTGTGGCTGGTATGGAATTAAACATTTATAAGCTTAACTTTTTTATCTCTCAATTCTAACGTATTTTTAATGTTTTTTTGCGTTTAAATGTAAATTGTGTTTTGATTTTAGGAGCGTGAGCTGGAGCTCCAGAAGGAGCAGAGGAGGCAGGAGGAGAACGACAAGCTGAGACAGGAGTTTGCTCAACACGCTAACGCCTTCCACCAGTGGCTTCAGGAGACCAGGTAAAGGAAGAGCGCCCAAACTTGCCGATCTTTATGGAACACACACACACACACACTGTGTCAGTGTCATGCATGACCTCACGTTTCCTCTACCTGGAAATTTTACCATGGTGTTGCACAGAGCATGCTTTGCTGTGATGTTGTTGTGTTGTGTGTCTGTGTGTATTGGAAAATGGGACAACAGTCACATTGGGTATGTGTACGTGTATGTGTGTGTATATGTATGTATGTGTGTGTGTGTGTGTTTAAGTGCACTTCTGTTTACCTGTTGATGTTACAAGCTAATGATGTCACTGCTTGATGATGTAATTGTCTCTCTTTTTTTTTTCTTCCCCTTCCTGTTCTCTTGCTGCCTCTCCTGATGCTTGGGATCACTTTTCTAATCAGGACATACCTTCTGGATGGGTTAATATCAAATTTTTTCTCTATATCTTCTGTAATTGTGTGTGTTTTGTGTGTGTTTGTAATAAATATATGTGCAGTAGTGAAATGTCTGGGATGCTGCTTCAAGGTAAAGGCATTTATAAATGCACTTATTTTGCGAATGTGTCCAGTCAGCCATGTTTAATTCTCAAAGATTTGTTTGTTCGGATTGGATCTTAATGAATATTTAGTAGAGCACAGAATTTTGAGCTGTAATGAACGTTTATTTCATGTTTATTTCCTCTTTCTGGTGTTTATTTTATTGTCTTGCTTTGTTCATGTTATGATTTCTCCATTCCTCCCTCTCCTGCTGCTCCTGGTCTGCGAGTAGCATAGCCTATCGTCGGGTTATCCGAGTCTATCAGTATGAAGTCGATGATGATCTTTCTGGAAGGTTTTTTCCCCCATTTTTCCCCCATTCTCTTTTGCCACCCCACCGCCCCACCCCCACATCATTTGGATTTTCTCTTCATGCACTCGAGTCTAAACCACCATTGGAGCTGTGCGTGTGCTCAGTCTTCTCTACTAACCCTCACTGCCATGTGGTCATGAGGTGGGCAGATGGACCAATCAGCTTCCTAATCCTGCAGTGCCTGGCTCCACCCCTGCACTGGGTCATAGTGCATTTAGTACACTGCAAAAAGGAAAAACAAAGTTTATGCACAAGATCCAGGGCTGGAAACTGCAAGACGTTCCTAAATTCAACATACACTTCAATCAATATTTGATTATTGATACTATATAATTATAATATATTATTAATAAATAGAAGTGGTTGCTCTTGGGTTAAATTCCTGGCCCAACCAAGCTGCCACTGCTGGGCCCCTAAGCAAGGCCCCTAACCCAAGACTGCTCAGCTGGATAAAACATGAAATGCAAAAACATTATAAGCATTAAAAACAGCTCTACACTAAACCACTAGGGGGCATAAGCCCAAAGTTATAACACAAGTTAAACAGTCTTCATTCTAATGGGTTTCTAGCCCTGCAGGCTTTAGCGGCATTAATCTAACACTGATATCAGCACAGACGTGAGGTAGCGTTAGCATTAACGGAGTGGCTGTTGAGTGCAGCAGTCGGGAATGGCTTCTGGTGTGGAGAGTCGTGACTGTTTAACCAATACAGTTCCAGTCACCACAGGGTATTTTTTTAATGTCAGGGTAAACAGACTTCTGAAGACCAGTTGGTGTGTTAAAGTTGTAGGATTACTAGTAGTTAGTGATGTTGGATGATGTTGGATGAGGTGTAGATGTGAATCCTCGTCTCTGTGCTTCCTGTCTCACTGCTGTGTGTTTGTTCAGGTCCTGTATGGTGGAAGAGTCGGGAACTCTGGAGTCTCAGTTGGAGGCCACAAAGGTGAGTGTCACCAGAAACAGAGTCTGGCTTAAAGCAGGATCTGAGAGGGCTCCATACACTTTTCATTGGGAATGTCATCTTAGAAAATTTTAGGAAAATATTCCAAGTTGAATATTTGAGCGTTAACAGGAATTTATAGGAAATTATTTCAATTGTTTTAAAAATTAGGGTAAATGTATATAAACTGTATACAAAGAAATATTTTCCTTGGTCATAAACTGACATGCAAGCGAAATGTTAATACTTCCGGTTATACCAAAAATGTTATTGTATTTTATATCACACTTCCTGCTACAATTTACACACCTGAGTGCTTAGTGGAAGTGCACAGAGTTTAGTGCATTGTGTGTGTGTATGTGTGTGTGTGTGCGTGCAGTACAGGTCCCTGTGAATGAGCTGTTACTATAAAAATAATTTTACAGAAATGTGTACATTAATATTGAACGAAATGCTGGTTAGTCTTCCAGTCTGACAGGAATGTAGCTAAAAATAAAAGAAAATAAATCATAGTATAAATTTTACCTGAATGGGGTGAGTGACTGATCTTCTCAGCTCCAGGTTGGTTAAACAGAGTGCTGTCATGACGTCCTGACTGTAACTGAGCTTTACTCGTGTGTGTGTGTGTGTGTGTGTGTGTGTGTGTGTGTGTGTATATAACAGCGAAAGCACCAGGAGATCCGTGCTATGCGCAGCCAGCTGAAGAAGATCGAGGATCTGGGTGCGGCTATGGAGGAGGCCCTGATCCTGGACAACAAGTACACGGAGCACAGCACAGTGGGACTGGCACAGCAGTGGGATCAGCTCGATCAGCTGGGCATGAGAATGCAGCACAACCTGGAACAGCAGATCCAAGCCAGGTATCGGACTTACACACAGTTAACACTGATCAGAGTCAGAGACGTACAGCTGTTACACCACATCTGGACACCTAAACACTGACAAAACCCGCTTTATCTCTTTACAGGAACACAACTGGAGTCACAGAGGAGGCGCTCAAGGAGTTTAGCATGATGTTCAAGTGAGTACAAAAGCAAAACTTCCAGCTGTTTAACTGCGAGTGTAAGGAAGTCAGACTGTCAGAATTAATTCCACTTAATTCTTCCATTTATATAAAGGATTTTAGAGTTTGATGCAAACAGTTTGAAAAAAAATAAAATTATATTAAAAAATCTAGTTAAAACGAATAAATTGTAAGTTTGCTGCTTTTAAATGAGGCATTTTATTTACGCTCACGTTTTTTTTGGTTGATTTGTTGAATCATTGACTGAAATTATTTTGCCCCCCCGAAATTATTTTCACACCAAGACACTTCGACAAAGAAAAATCAGGCCGTCTGAATCACCAGGAGTTTAAATCCTGTCTGCGCTCACTGGGATACGACCTGCCAATGGTGGAGGAGGGAGAACCAGACCCAGAGTTCGAGTCCATCCTGGACACGGTGGACCCCAACAGGTGAGCATTCAGACTCCGCCCACAAGCACACACCGTCACACTCAGGAGCTTACAGCTGTGTGTGGGGTGAGCATTCAGACTCCACCCACAAACACACCGTCACACTCAGGGGTTTTGTTTTGTTTTTTTCAGGGACGGCAACGTGTCCTTGCAGGAGTACATGGCCTTCATGATCAGCCGTGAGACAGAGAACGTCAAGTCCAGTGAGGAGATCGAGAGCGCATTCCGTGCGCTCAGCGCCGAGAACAAACCGTACGTCACCAAGGAGGAGCTCTATCAGGTACGCCGAAATCCTGCTGCTCTGCTGTACTGCATGTGTGGAAGCCAGAAGACACGCTGACACTTTACTGCAGCTATAACCTATAACTATAAAGTGAACTATACTTTAGAGATGATGTAATAAAATAATCAGGCTGATTGGATGTTCTATGTTTGTTCTCTTTCTGCTGCAGAACCTCACCAAGGAGCAGGCTGATTACTGCATCTCACACATGAAGCCATATTTAGACAGTAAAGGTCGCGAGCTCCCGTCTGCCTTCGACTTCGTGGAGTTCACACGCTCGCTTTTCGTCAACTGATCCCCGCCCCTTCCTCTGCCAGTGACCAATCGGGACGCGTTTCCCCTCGAGCACCTACACTGAGCTGAATTGCATGAATCTGATGTTAATCTTCTCTTAAGCGCTCTGTATCTCGATGTAGAAAGATGAATCTCTCTAAGCTGATCTCACACTCTCTGTGCTACACTCACTCTAGCGCGCGTGTGTGTGTGTGTGTGTGTGTGTGTGTGATTCTGTGATTTGTGTTTCCTGTTTCAGTGCTTTGCTTGATTTAGAGAAACTTATACAGACAATAAGCTAAGCTGTAACACCGGCTGTAATTCTGCAGTGTGCATTAATAAACGCTACTGGTTAGAACTGGTGACACTGTTGGCTGTACTGGTGTGTTGTGTTTTTTTAGAGGTCAGGGTGAAAATAAAGTTAATTTATTCTTACTTTTAAATAAAAACTGCATATTTACTAAATTCAGTTTTATTTTAATAATACATGACATTGTTTTAAAGCAGCTTTATGAAAAAATATAAATTGTAATTTTTTTTATACTTTAAAATTAGTTTTATCCCCAATAAATAAGCCTGTGGCAACAGTGGCAAGAAAAAACTTTCTTGAGATTCTTGACAAACAGATCATGTGTCTGGGTTTAATGTCACAAGGAACCTCGTCACAGATCAACCAATCACAAACTTTACTGTGTGACATCATCATCCTGTCTTTTCTGTCCCTTTTGCACAACACGCCTGACTAAAATACAGGCTTTCACTGATGCTGTAAAAATTACTGGATAATTGATGAACTGCACAAACCTATAGCGTTTAACATAATGCTGGTTTTAAATAAACAATAAATAAGTGTAGTTGTTATTGTCACATGGTAAAAATCACACGGCCCGCTATAATTACAGCCACCCTTTGTACTGTGTTCTGGAAACCTAATCAGATACAGGGTCAGTAAGTGGATACAGGTAAACCCCTATAATACAATCAATTTGTAGAGTTGATTTAATTGTAATTAAATTGAACAGGTTGTGTGATTATTGTCTAAATAACTGTGACTGGGTGAAGACAAACTATGAGGTGGCTTTAAATGACCAGTAACATCGTGTTTTTAGCACTTAAGACACACAATTTCCCCCCCAAATATTTTGTATTTTGGGTGACGCAGTCGTATCATAATTCCGAAAAATTGTAAGTCGATATAACGTAATCGAAATGTCTGACTTGCTATTTTTCTCACAAATTCCTGACTGTAAATATTTTATAACAGAGTCATGAGAGGATTTTTAAACCTCCTGATTTCTTCACATGATCAGATTCCCGGTCACTAAACAAGATGAGTTCTCTCTCTTCGGTTCTCCGTTTTCTACTCCGCAGACGTGTGTGTGAGTCACTCGGGTACATCGTCTGCGAGTTGCTGCAGGATGGCGCTCTCTCTGGGTCGCTGCTCTGTGAACTCAGCACTCAGCTGCCAGATGTTGACGGTCCCGTCTGCGTTCCCCACCGCCAGGAGCTGCTGCTGGTTAAACTCTACACACAGAGCAGACTGACCTCCAGAGTCCTGCTCAATGATGGCCACTGGTCTGAGACCCTTCTGACCCAAATCGAACATCTGCAACACACCTGGAATACAAAAACATCAATCTCTTTATTACATCTTTATTACATCATCCAGCAATTTTATTATAATAATTACGCATGACACTAAACACATCATATCAGATTTTTAATACAACGGTTTTGCCTCTTTAAATACCCCTTTACCATTTCTGACATTCGACAGACGTCCTCATCCAGAGTGACTTACGTTTACCCCTTTTTTTATAATGTACCTAATTTTTTATTATTTACTTTTTTTATTTATCCCATCATTTTATCACTTACCCTTTTTTGCCATTTACCCCATTTTTTATAATTTACCCCCTTTTTCATCATTTACCCTATTTCCTATAATTTACTTACCTTATCATTTACCCCATTTATTATTTCTCCTTTTTTTTATTATTTACTTCCCTCATCATTTCCCCCCTTTACCATTCACCCCTTTTTTTTATCATTTCCCCCTTTTTATCATTCACCCCTTTTTTATCATTCACCCCTTTTTATCATTCACCCCTTATCATTCACCCTTCCTTATCATTTACCCTTTTATCATTTACCTTTTTATCATTCACCCCTTTTTTATCATTTACCCCTTTTTATCATTCACCCTTTTTTATCATTTACCCCTTACCCCCTTATCATTTACCCTTTTTATCATTCACCCTTTTTTACCCCTTTATTCACCCCTTTACCCTTTTTCACCCTTTTATCATTTACCCCTTTTTATCATTAACCCCTTTTTTATCATTCACCCCACCCCTTTTTTGCACTACCTTTTTATCATTCACCCCTTTTTTTATCATTCACCCTTTTTCACCTTTTACATTCATCACCCTTTTTATCATTACCCTTTTTTTTATCATTTCACCCTTTTTTATCATTCACCCTTTTTTCATTCACCCTTTTTTATTATTCACCCTTTTATCATTCACCCCTTTTTTTTATTTTTTATCATTCACCCCCCTTTTTTATCATTCACCCCTTTTTTTATCATTTACCCTTTTTTATCATTCACCCTTTTTTTTTATTCACCCTTTTTTACCCCATTTCACCCCTTTTTATCATTCACCCCTTTTTATCATTTACCCCTTTTTTATCATTCACCCCTTATCATTTACCCTTTTTTATCATTTACCCTTTTTTATCATTCACCCTTTTTTATCATTTACCCCTTTTTATCATTAACCCCTTTTTTATCATTCACCCCTTTTTTTCATTCACCCCTTTTTATCATTTACCCACCTTTTTATTTCACCCCTTTTTTATCATTTACCCCTTTTTATCATTTACCCCTTATTATTATTATTTACCCCCTTTTTTATCATTTACCCTTTTTTATCATTTACCCCTTTTTATCATTTACCCCCTTTCTTTGTTATCCCTTTACTTTCCATTTGACATTTACACACATTTTTTATCATTTACCCATTTTTCATTATTTACCTCTTCTTTGTCATTTACCCCATTTTTTAAATATTTTTTTTTAAATAAAAGTTTCTCTGGATGGGGCGTTTACCAAGGGCCGGAAATGTACAGGTAAAATAAGGACGGCTTTTGAGCAAACCACTGCTACACATCTGCTATTTATTATAAATATTTTATTGTTAAACAACCCAATTAAAAGTAAAAATTACACAATTTAATAATACTAAAGACAAGAATAATACTAAAGTACAAAGAATGAAAAAAACTACTCAAGTAGTGTAAGGAAAGTATTTGTGATTAGTTACCTGCCATTAGTGTGTGGTGGGGATTAAGGGGCAGTAAAGGGGGGTTTTAGCTTGACTCAGGGTGGCATTTGTCCAAAATAGTTTGAGAATCACTGAATTACGCAATGCTTTTATACTACACCCCCCCCCCGGTTCACATTTATCTTACCTTGCCCAGTGACTGTAACAAACACCAGAGGCCGAACGGGTGACCACCGCACTCCAAACACATAGGAGTCAGAAACGCGCAGGGACAGCAATGGAGCAGGCTGCAGGACGCTGTGGACATGCGCCAAGCCGTCTGTCCCGACACTCACAAACAGGTTCCTGAAACGAGCAGGAGAACGTGATGTTCGTTTCTCTAGCAGAACTTTGTTTGTTATGTCGTTAGTCACCAAACTTCACCTGTGGAAAGGAGAGAAGTGGAGCGACTGGATGGGACCAGCTCGGGGTGAGAAGGAGAACTGTGCAGGAGCATGCAGTGTCACACTCTCACCATCAGGGGGCACTGCTGCCAACGTCTGACTGCTGAAGGAGCATTTGAGCACCAGACCGCCCTCAGTTCCCACCAGGAACAGGTCTGTATCCCAGGGAGAGAGAGCAAGAGAGGTCACGCCTACCGCAGTGTCACCTCTCACCTGCAGCAGCAGAACAGGAGACAGGAGACAGTATTGGTGGTATTCAACAGAGATTGCAGAATTATAAACATGAGCATGGCAACGTAATATTTTCCATTCTAAACAATAACATGGTCAGATGGGTCAAAAAAACAGACAGACAAAAAAAAAACAGCTCATAGGAAATATAATCAGTTTGTAATAATTATTTGGAAACACTCACCCTGTTGGCTGATTGGCTCAGAGGAAGCTGCTGCCTGATGAGAGCAAATCCAGCAGTTATCTTCAGTTTACCTTCTGCTCCGTCTACACTCCAGCGCAGGACTCGACCACCTGAACACGCGCTGACAACCAACATCTCTCCTCGGCGAGGCCCTGGGACCCACCTTACCTACACACACACACACACATACACACGTTTTATTGTGTATAGAAACAGCTCGATATCATAATTTTGTCTTCAGTATGATAACAGAAGGTAAAACCTCGGTATAGATAATAAATCGATACTATAATTGACAAATAATCAGCCTCAAAGGATAAGTCAAATAAAAAAATATTTTTATAATGGTTATATTTTCTTGTCGCTTCTTCTAAATTGGTAGTCTGGCTACCTAAAATGTGTTTTTGTTTCTTTCTGTGGGTGTCAAAGGAAATAATAAAGAAATGTTATGTAAAACATCCGATGTCATTTATCAGCAAAGTGAATGATCATCATATATATAATATTTATAAATCCTGGTTAATGTTAGGATTGTGTTAAATTTATAAAGTAATGTTAACATAAACATGTATTAGTAAATTTATCATTTATAAATAAATTTCACTGTTTCCCTGAAGATGTCTAGCTTTTGGGGGGACGGACGGACACAGACAAACACTTAAATGAGTCATTATGTTTGTTTCTTTTAATTACAGACCTCAGTATCCTAACTGAACAGTTATTTGAACTGTACATTGTGTTTACGTGTGTGTGTGTGTGTGTGTGTGTGTGTGTGTGTGCACGCCTCAGGGCGGAACTACGCCGTAGGCGATAAAGGGAGCAGAGGAGAATTGTAAACGTGCAACAATGTAGTGACAGATATGACATGCCGTCGTGTAAACAAGTTTGGAAAGCACTGCCACCTGCAGGAGAATTTAAATACAGCAGCGTATGAAACGCAAATTATGGTACAGGACTTATTAAAATATAATACATATTAAAATATTATATATAAACCAGTATAACATCAACAATAATAATTTACACAGTTTTGATGTGAAATCAGCTGATTGGTGATCAGTATAATTAATCAGCCATTGGTAGCACACACTTTTTTTGTAATGCTTTTTCCACTTAGATGGTCAGAACAAACTGAGAGATATTATTATTTGTCTCATACTCTCAAGATATAAAATCAAAGTGCAAACACATCTGTGCTGAGGGGCTGTGCTGTTGCATGTAAACAATAAGATAATTCCGCAAATATCTGCAATTGCAGGTTTCAAACAGAGGCGGTGACAAAGAGGCAAAACTTACAGACAGCAGATTTAAGTGCTATTATAATTTAATTTCTATAAAAGCAGTTCCGATCTTGTCATATGTCAGTCTCATTCTTACTTCTGTAAATTAAGTGCATGTGTTAATTCCTGTCTTATGGTATCGTACAGTAGGTTACATAGGTTTACATATCTTTTTTTATTAGCAGAGGAAAATCATTGACTCAAATTAGTGAGTGATTCCACGTGGTGCATGAAAAGTCAGACAGAACACACACCTCATAAACGGGCTCTTTGTGTGTGTCTGAACACATCCCTGTTTGAGCCAAAACAGGATCCTGAGTACGGCTGGTATCCCATACCATCACTTCTCCGCTGTACAGCCCACCTGCAGAGAGATTAAGTGGTAGCTTAGTGGTTTAAGTGGTGGACTGCTGATTGAATGGCGGCACAGATACTAGAGTGCTCAGTTGTTTAAATGAGAAAAATATGAACCTCTCAGGATGAAGGTGTCGGCCAAAAGCCATAAATAACATGAGTATGTAGAAGATTTAAAAACACCTGGCGGTACTTTATCACTTGCTAGTCTAACAGCAGAGTGTGTGTCAGGATGTCAGCATTATTTCTGGTCTATCATTGGTCTGCAATCTATAATAAACACCTGTGCAGAAGTAAATGAGCTTTTACCTGCAATCAGAGAAGGACGCAGTGGATGAAAGCTCACGCTCATGACGGGTGTTGCCGTCTCTATGATCACGTCAGGCTGTTTCGGGTTGACGTTTCTACGGTCCAGATTCCAAGTGCACACGTACGACTTCTCAGTGCTCCAGTCACCGTCATCGACTCTGAAAAATAAGCAGGACGGTGTTCAATCGAAAAATCATACAGTCTGAAACCATCTGTGAAATATGCAGCTTGTGTTAGCTCAGGATGCTAACCCTACTTTTCAGGGTCATTAATAGTGTTGAAATCTGTTGCTCACTACTTTCTCCTGTATCATCCTTTCCATCAGCATCTTATTACTAACAAAAACTAAACAGCGCTTTTCCAAAGGACTACCAGGAAATTTGGAAATTTTGCAAGCCCTGAAGACACTGTGTGTGAGACCTGAGCGAAACTCTGGGAGTTTCTCAAAAACACGAAGAACAAAAAACAAACAGATTTTTAGGTTTACTGGTTTATATTTTCATATTTAAGATTTTTTTTGTTATTTAAGTGATATTTATTTAATACCTGTGTAAAAATATATATTAATAAAATTAGATTTATAATAATGTTTGTCCACATAACTGTGAAATGTGACATACAAGTTTATATTTCACTTAATATATTTATTAAGAAACAATTAAAAGGAAAAAAGGAATAAAATAGAAAAAGTCCTTTTCATTTCTAAAGTATTTAAGTTTTTTTTATTTATTTATATAAAGCGATTTTTTGTTAATTGTCCAGAATAATTACCTATTTAAATAACTATATTGTAAAATATATCGTTGCCAGGAAATACAACTACCCATACTGTGATACAGAATTTTGGTCAACCGCTGACCCCTGTACCTACTGCCTAACTAACAGAGGTTTTAGTTCGAAAGCCAGCCTTATTATCAAAATACAGATATGACGACTAACACATAGATTTAAAATAGTATTTTCTAAATATTTCTCTGGTATTGTTCAGAGGGCCGGTTCAGATGTGAGGGTAGGCTGTATCCTGCCCCTGGGCTGTGGTTTGGGGACTCCTGCTCTACGGGTTCATTTAGCCATTAAGAGGCAATTATCCTCTTCTCAATTAATTATTAACAGACTCTTATGTCATGTCCTACTGTAGATAGTAATGCCACTGCTCTATCTCACTAGCGGCCGGTGTGTGTAAGCATAAAATACTGTGTTGGACTCTGTTGGAAATCTGAGTGTCACTAATAGAATATTACTGATGGACTTTGCCGTCATAACTAAAATCACTGTAAATAAAATTATGATTAAAAAATTGATGTGTTAAGTTGCAACGTTGAGCTTATTCTAAGGTTTTTCTAAGGCGTTACTGTGCCTGTCTCGTTACACGAGTTGGGAGGAATCTGATTATTTTTGCACACTGCTTACTTTAAGACATTTTTTAGAAAACAGTTTAAAAGCCCCAGCATGTCTAAGCGAGGCCCAAAAACCTCCCTGCTCCAGGAGGATGTATCATTATTGACCCATGCTCTGACCCCAACTACCTAGAATGGGGTATAAAAAAAAAAAGAATTTCCCTGTGCTTTAATTAATATGTGAGTTATAGAATACAGTCTGTAGATATTTAAAAAAGTAGTAAATGACATACCGTCCAAAAGCACACGCTATAACAGAACCGGTGCAGTTCCAGGACACACTGGTCACCTGCAGCCCCCTGTCCTGAGCTTCAATGTAGCTAAGTCTAAACAAACAGGACACCTGAACAGGACACACACACACATACAGCACACTGATCATCATGAATATCTGTGAACAAGCTTCTCCTGCATGTCTCGTCCTTACCGTCTCAAGCTGATCTTTCCAGTTCACTTCATAACCATCAAAAGCGTGACTCTTTGAGTTCTTCACCAGCTCCTGGATGACCTGATCCTCGACGCGCTGGAGGAAATCCCTCAGGCCGGGAGGCTCAGCTGACAGATCTGAACAGAGTGGAAGCTGATCGGTGAGGTTCTCTGGAGGATCCGTCTGTGTGCTGTTGCTAAACACACTCCTGACCTGCGTCTCAGCCTCGGCTGTGTGAACCGGAAGAGTCTGACACGCTTTCTGGGTGCAGAAGCAGGAGTTATCAAGGATACGGTTAATACACTCTATAATACACTGAGCTTTAACCCAAACCACATTTTAACCACATGATAACACAGAACATCCTGCAGCACAATGGATCGCAAACAACAAAGATCTCACACATCAGGAAGTGGTAGCGCAGTGGTTAAGGTGTTGGACTGATCATTTCAAGATTAGGGTTTGATTCCCAGCACCATCAAGCCACCACCTGCTGGGGCCCCTGAGTAAGACCCTTAACCCCTAATTGCTTAGTTGTATAAAAAGAAATAAATGTTAGTGTAAGAGCGTCTGCACAAACGCTGTAAATGCAATATTCTAAATGTAGTACTTTTTCTTTAGTACTTTTACAGTATGTGTCAGTGTTAAATCCACTGTTTATTTCTGGGGGGGTTTCCTTTCATCAGGTTCATGTTTATTTCTTTTCTAAGGATGCTATTTTTTGCTTTTAATCAAGTTATTTTTTAAATCAACTTTTCTAAAACTCTTATTAATCCACAGCACATGAAATTATCCATATAACTATTAATAAGTTTTAACATATAACTGACAACAATCTGGGGTTCATTTATTTATGTCCCTATTTACATGTGAAGTCCTTATTCTATCCTGTGTGTGTGTGTGTGTGTGTGTGTGTGTGTGTGTGTGTGTATGGGTTTATACACCCAGGTGGGGACCTAAACCTGAATATACACAGACTAATGGGGACTCGTGTCACGTTGGGGACCAAAATTGCGGTCCCTATTGGTACAAAAGCTTCTAAATCAAACAGGATGAGATTTTTTTCAAGATAGTAAAAATGCATTAAGTTTCTGTTTAGGGGTTGGGGTTAGGGTTAGGGTTAGGGTTTAAAGTTAGGTTTAGGGGTTAGGGTTTAGGGGTTAAAGTTAGGTTCAGGGGTTAGGGGTTGGGGATAGGGTTAGGGTTTAGGGGTTAGGGGTTAAGGGGTTAGGGGTAGGGGTTAGGGTTAGGGGTTAAAGTTAGGTTCAGGGGTTAGGGTTTAGGGGTTAAAGTAAAGTTTAGGGTTAGTGGTTAGAAAATACAGTTTATACAGTATCAAAACTATTACACCGATGGAGAGTCCCCACAAGGATAGTTAACCAGAAGTGTGTGTGTGTGTACAAACAATACCAAATTCGTCCTTCTTATTAAAGCGTGTATATACTGTATACACCACAGATTCTTTTATTTATAATAGTAACAGTACATTATATTATTACCATTCGTCATGAATTTAAGCTGTTTAATTCATTTATAGTGAAAATTAAACCCATATTTATTCAGCAGACGGCGTTATTTATCTGTCGGTTGGTTTGTTTGTGAGTCGTTGTGCTGTTGAACGCTGCTCTGTGGTAAACTGTGGACACATACCGAGTCTTGTGTCTGTCGGTGCGAATTTCTCCACGATGACTGAAACCCGACAATATCCAAAGATTCATCCGTGAACATTTTACTAACTCAGACAAAAAAAACCCCAAAACTGTAAACACTTTCACAAACACTATATCAATTAGCTCTTAGCTACATAACCCGCAATGCTAGGTAGCTAACGACACTAACGCTAGCTAATGGTTAGCATTGTCTCTAGAATGTCGGAGGTTCCATATTAAATCTTCGGATAACACTGTTTAAAACTTTTAATTACTTATATTACACAATAAATATTACACTGAAAAAGCAGCTTACTGAAACTTTATGACGTTTTACGGTTAGTGAATCTCTGGTTACTAATGGAAACGAATAACGCATCGTTTACAAATGTGCCGAATCCATGAACCGACTCCTTTGTATGAATTTTAGGAGCCGACTCGCAGATGTAAACACTGGTTACAGACGCAACAGAAGATTCATGGTGCAGGAATGCATTATACACAAAAGAAAGCAAACGTCTGATTCAGATTTGTTTAAATAAATTTAATTTTACGCTTTAAGCAAAATATATGCAAACAACAGCAGTTTCTCTGCTAAAGGAATCGGCTCTTGTTGATTAATTGCCATCGACTCCATGAAAAGAGCCGGAATTCCCATCAGTCTTGAAAAAAAAAACAACACGCTGCTGTGTCCCAAATCGGGGTCTCATTCAGGTAAGTGCACTACATAATAATTCAGACAGTTTAATAAAGTGTATACTTTAATCCATATGTATTTGAATTATTATAGACAGCATGTGTGCTTTAAAATAAACTTTTAAACTATTTTATGTACCGTTGATTATTTTCCAATTATTTAATTATCCAGTCACGTGGCTGGTGCATCAAATCATGCAGTCATATAAAATAAAGGGAAAAAATCTTGTATTGCATTTCTGTTACTGTTAAAGAGACATCCATATAATGAAGTAAAAACAAACAAATAGATATAAATAAAACCTGAAATAAAATAAATGGTTTGCATGCTAAAAATTATAATTGATTATTGACTTCTTGATTAATTAAATTTCAATTAAATTGTATAACGCTTTTAACAATGTTGTTTTAAGGCAGCTTAACAGAAGAAAATTGACTATGTATGAAATACGATTTATATTATGTTATAATGGTGGTAAGAAAAAAACTCAAAGACGACTCAAGGAAGAAACCTTGGAAAAAAGCAGACTGAAAAGAGAACTCATCCTCATCTGTGTGACGCAGAGAGCATGTGATCATGTGATTATGAATAATGTCCTGTCTGTAAAATTGACAATTTTTAATTGTGTAATCAGGACCTTTAAGCAAATTAGACTGCAAAAAGAAGTATAATTGTTGCTTGGATAGCAGAAAAAAAGAGACCAAAAAATACTTAAAAACAGTGTAAAGGCAATTCAATCAAATATTTATTCAGTTTATTCAAATATTGAACAGGATACAGTATGTCTAGAGTGATAAGTGATGAGATCACTGTAACTCGTGTCAAACATTCCAACATGCTCAGAAACGGTGTGTGCTGATGATAATGGCATGCAGTGAAATCCATGTAAACACTTTTTAACTACAGGTGCTAAACCCTATGTGTGTGTGTGTGTGTGTGTGTGTGTGTGTGTGTGTAAATGATATGTCCTCTAGCCCTTCAGTTAAACCTGGGCACACACCATTGAGATAAAGAGCCTACGTACAGTATATACTGTATATATACACATCTACAAATATCTTACAGAAATTGTCATTTTTAACCTGCAGCTCAAACCTTTCTGGTTTCAGTTCAACTAACGTCGTTTAACAACAAAACTAAACTTAAGCACACACACCTGAGTGGGTGTCTTTCTGTTAAAAAAAAAAAGGTGTGGAAATGCGGTAAAAAAAATTTTGGCAAGTTGATAATATTTGATTATATCAATCCTGGCAAACTGTTTTGCTATTTAATCTACCTCGTTTTTTGTTTTTACAATTAAGGGGCCGTATTTAGAGTTTATTGCATGTAGTGAGTATTTAATACCAAAATTACACACAGTTTTTCAGACCTTATATTGTGACCGTTGTCTTAAGGCTCATCGAGAAGCAGTCCAATGACTGTCTGATACTTCAATGTTAGTTTGAACTACAATATCTAAGCTGTTGTAAATACACATTTAAATAGATTGAAGACAAAGGCTGTATTTACACCGCATGTATTAAGGGACCCAATTTCGATTTTTTTTCTCTAATGTGGTACAGATGGAATATGATTCATGACGTTGTAGGCAGAAAAAAAATCACATGGATTCTGATATTTTTAGATCGGATTTATTCCTCATTAGTATGTGGTAATAAATAGAATATGAATCAGATTCGTGCATTAGAGTCTGTCATGTAAACAGACCGATCGGATTTTTACCTGTCAATGCAAGTCGAACGTCATACAATAAGCAACGGTGGCACATGACGTCAACTCAGGTGGACACCAACAGCGATATATAATAACACAACTGTGTGTTTTGATGATAATTTTGTTTAAATCTGTTTTATAAAAAACTAATAATAATAATAACTTTAAATTAATGCTTCATTCTTCCATGCTGTAACAAAGCCTAAAGAGATCATTGTTGTGTTGACCTTTAAATATTGTGCTGAGGTAAAACACTGAACGATAATTTCGTCTTGGTTCATTGTGTTCATTGATTATCACATCATTTTTACTTTTATTTTCTGGTTAGTATGTATACATTGAGTTGTTTTGTCGTGTATAGTGTAAATGCAGATATCGGATACGGATCAGATTTAACATTTTATGAAAGGGGTCATAAAAAAAAAAAAAAATCAGATATAGTCACAAAATCGGAATTGGGCATCAAGATCTGCAGTGTAAATGCAGTCAAAAAAGACAGTTGTAGCCAATATTAAATACGAGGCATATGTTAAATGTGAGGTCTATATTTTGTTGCCCAGAGATGCACTGCTTATATCAAGAACCTCATTAAGATTTGAATTATGTTGTGAATTTGTCATGACAGGACTTACGTGTAAACGTGAACCCATAACCTGCTTATTCTTTAAATTGTCAGCATATTTAAACATATTAAATTTTTTTAATATATAAATTTAAAATATGGAGATGTACTAAATGTATTTTATGGAATCCATACTGTTAAATTACACAGAATTAAACTACTTCTAAATAATAATGCCAAATCGTTCCATCTTCTAATTTATACACTGTGTGATCCTATTAGTCTTTTTTATTTGTGTAATTTTAAAATAAAAAGAAATTAAAATGCCATTTTGTCTCTGTTATGTCCTATCATATCACATTTGACGGCAGAAATATCCTGTCCCTGATTTTTTTTTTTATGGTTTAAAGGCAAGCGCTTGTGTTTAAAGGCAGTTGTTTAGACACTATTGGGAAAACCTTTGGATGTTTCTACTTAGCCAAAAAATACATGCAGGTGATTACTATGCTCTCAACTGGAAGCCCAGAAAACCAACTTAGAAACTACATAACGCTTAATATCGGCATATCCTTTGGAAAGAACCCACCAACTCTGAATATGGCCCAAGATAAATATCCTTAAAACTTCTCCAAAACTTTTATGCTACAGGTGCATTTACTTTAAAATCCTAATTCAACATATTTTCCGGATTATAAAAGGCTTAAATTTTTAATTCTATTTTTTTCTGTTAAGAACAGTGCCAGCAGGGTATATTTAATTCTGCTTGTGCTTATACGAGAGAACAACAGCACACGGAATATAATAAGTACACTATAATAATAAGAGCACACTAATGGCACTTTTCCACCAAACAGCACCTTACGATCATACAGAACTATTGACATTCTGGTTAAAGTTTATATTCATGGTATTTGTAACCCAGCCTTGGCATAAGGTGCAGAGGGGAGTTGAGGTTACAGGCTACATACACACTATATACTTTATAATTTTATATTTTGATTTTTCTTTAACACAAATCCTTTTCCCTGTGTCAGCTGACTCCAATGGCATACTATTTAGTAAGACCAAGAGGTAAGGGTGCCAATACTTTAATCTATGTAAAAACACAGACGTTTCCAAGTGCAAACTGTGCATGGTGGCGTGTCTCATGATTAAAGTTGTTTTTTAATTGGTCTTGTAGTGAATCCGTTACTCCTTTGCTACCAAATACCGGATCCTGTCCCAATACCCACACTACACCCTAAGGTCTTCCACAAATTGTGCAATTTTGGAAGTTTACCGATCGCAGCTGCACTATCTGGTGGAAAAGCACTGGGGTTAAAAATATAAGGCGTCTTATTATCCGGAAAACAGTAAGGGGAGGGCATGGGTATAAATAATTAGAAAGAAATATGTATATGTATGTATAGTCATTCTATACCAGACCTTGTAATTAACCATTAATAATATATAATCTAACAGAGCGATCACTGTTGATACATCAACACAAACAAACACAGCATCATGTGCATAGTAAAAGTGTTCAAAACCGCACAATAATCTGCACCGAACTCTCCGTCGACATGCAAGAAGCGAAATGCAGAAGAACCAACATACTCGTGCTCAAACACAATCCCTCCTCACCGTGGAAGCACGAAACTCTTTAACATCAAGGTGTGCGTGTACAGTATGTGTATATGTGTGTGGCGTAAAGGAAGTTTATTGGCAGAAAAGCAGCAGCCACAAGCACAATGATATCCAGCTAAAGTAGAGCAAAAACCCAGAAGCAAAAAAAATCTCTCTCTCTGTCTCACACACACACACACACACACACACACACAAACACTACTATTCTACACTACAGAAGCCCAAGCATAAAGGATCCTATTTTATCTACGTACTGTATATACTGTAGTATCAAAAAGTTACAATGATGAAATGTAAGGCATACAATGATGTCCAAAAAGTTCAATCAAGTCATGCATAGATTGTAAAAGTTATTGTATTTCTCTAAAAAAAAAAAAGATGCAATTCATAGTCTTATATTGAAATGTCAATAACTAATACACTTTCAACATGATCACGTCCCATTTCCAAGGATGTACGAGTTTGTCATATTTTGGTAAAAGGTCAGTTCTTCATAAAAAAAAAAAAGTTTGCAAACACTGAATAAATTCGTTTGGTAGGTCACCCTCTTTAAAAACAACCTCAAAGAATCCAATAAAATGTAGGATAAATGAAAAACGTTTCTGTTTTCGTAAAAATAAACAGCATTGTTGAATTTTGGTCTTTTCTAACGCAGTTACAAGGCTAATATAGCTATAACGTTAAAGAAAAAAAATTGTCTCAATGTTACGTCCAAGGGAACCTTACTAAACACTGTGTGTGTGAGTACTATCATAAGTATTAAGCTGTTTAATGATGTGACTCGTTTGTACGTCACTCTGGACAAAAGCGTCTGCTAAATGCTGTAAATGTAAATCATAAATTTACGAGTTCCCGGATTGGCCTTGTCACACCAGGGTCTTGTCTTGATTATATTTTGGATAAAGAATCGTTGTGAAAATTTTGTAAACTTGATAAAAATCCCTCAAAGACCTTTTCATTAAAAACAACAACAAAAAACTCGATCTGATCCTTCAGGTGGTGTGTGTTCACATTATAGTGAAAAGACAAACTTTACTGTGGATTTAATCAGTTTTACTTTACTTTTTAAACATTTATGACGTGTTTGTTAGAAAAATCTAGAAAAAGACTTAAGCCACACTAATATTTTAGCAAAACAAATGAAGAATACAGCAACGGGCTGAAAACTAACATTGGACCCTGGTGTTTGAATTTTTAAATGTACACCTGGGTGTTGGATTCAGCAATAAACTGGGCTGCGTCTCAAATCACAACTTTCTGTACTATGAAAGTAAGATTGATAATATCGTTAAAAATCCTTGTGCACAAACCTGAGAATGTGAAAGGGTTTGCATTGATGTCTACAACCTCGACAGACCCAGTGTTAATCTACCCCTGGACTGTAGGGGGTGCCAATCATTTTTAAAACAGAATTTTACTTTAAAAATAGATTGAATTAAAGTTTATATAAGATACATAATTACATAAGATCATTTACATAATTTTGTTTACAGCTTCAATTTGAGATGCTACTTTGGGAGCATTATTAATCATTAAAAAAAACGTTAGAAAAGGAGGTAAAGGTTTGTTCAGCGTTCAATCTATAAATTAAAAACATGTCATCTAAATTCTAACTTTATCTTATTAACGCTATCTGATGCGGCAGTGACCTCTATTGCTTGACGGTTCAAACGCAGGCAATGATTATTTTTTTGCACAAGAATCTTTTTTTATATGTATTTTTTTTACTTCTTCGATAGAAGATCTATAATTTTTTTTTTTTTCATATACGTTGAATACCGAGCCCTGATAAAGATCTGGACACATGCTTGTCTTTTAATCTGTGTTCTTGAACGACATTCTCTATATTTAATGTCCTGAAAAGCTGTTTAAATACCTGAACGTGTTGCTAATCGGACGAAGACGAACGCTGCCTCATTAATGAGCTTGTTCATGATGAGCAAAATCTACATGCTGATTTTATTAAACGGGTCACAATGATCTAAACAATTCCTGAAAGAAAATTTGGCCTTGTATACTATCAGGAGATGCAGCTTTACAAAACCAGAAAGAACCTCCTGTGGTAGCTTGAAGCTAACTGGAAGCCATTATAAAAGGTTTTTTTTTGCGTTTTCTGTGTTCAAAAACAGCCAATCACATTCAAACTGCCTCCAATACGTGCTTTAAGAAATAGCGTGAGCCCACTTCATATAGTAAAAGTGCAAGCACAGCCTCTGCACTAGACAGAAGGAAAAACAGACACACACACACGCACGCACAAATGTAAGGAAGAGTGCGTCCTGAGATGACAGACACACACACAGCGCATGCTGCTGTAAAACTGTAGAAATTCATGCATGTTGTAGGAAAAACGCCCCACACGCCATCCTCACGTCGCAGCTGCACGACGGCACTCGGGAACCAATCCCCAATCATGCACTTTCTGGGGGGCACAAGACACTAAGCCATTTCAGTCAGGCATGAGGCATCAAGAAAGCACTTCATCCTCGCCTACGAAGGGCAAGTCCACGCTGCGTGTGCCATCCCCACTCTCTTGTTTCCTAGGAAACAAAAGCACAGTGTGTTTCAAAATAAATGCCCACAGCAAGCCTAAAAAAAAATCATCTGTCATATCAGTGGCATAATGAGATCCCCGAATTCCCAGAAACACAGCATAATGTTTCAGAAAATCATAACGCAACAAGGTTTAAATAAATAACAGATAAGAGTGAAACAGCAGCTCAGTTTGCAGATCAGCCTGAACATGTGGGTGTGACTAAATATTGCATCGGTTGCAAATAATTAAAAAAAATGATTATGCTCGATTACCGTTACTACTAGTTTTTACTGAATTAACTTTTACTTACCAGATAAGGGCCCTGTCCCAATACCCACACTTTCACCCTTGTGCCCCCACATTCACGCGTTTCCGCTGAGTGATGTGAGTGCGTAAAGTGTCCTTATTTGCTGGTGAGCTTCTCTGCTCCGCCTACTTGTGTCCTTTCAGGTTTCTTTTTCTAGCTTAGCTTTCACTCTGTAGGGTAGTTTTCAGTTACTAGCTTTTATGATGAGACTGATAAATAATTCCATTCTATTGGTTAGGGATTTAGACAAAAAAAATCGGTTTTGAAAATGACCTATAACGATAATCGTAAAAATATCTGAAATCTGCGCTGATAATCGGTCGACCCCTTTAACAATTACTGTAACTTAATTTTTAAACTTAGATTATTGGTTTCTTTTATTACGTTTACAGTAAAAAAAATTTGGCATTTGGCAGACACCGTTATTTGGAGTGCTTTACATTTTTGATACAACTGAGCAGTTGATTGCCTTGCTTAGGGACCCAGCAGTAGCACTTGGTGGTGCTGGGATTTAAACCCAAGAGCTTCTGAACAGCAGTTCAACACCTTAACCACTGCACTTCCCCTCCATTTATTAAAGAGCATGACAGTTAGTTAGTGATGTTATTGATCGATATCGACAGCAGACATCAATAAAATACATTATATTTATAATATCAACTCAAAACTCACAATTCTCTCTAGTTTTAAATTTGACATATATAACTGGGAGCAAAAAAGCCAACGGTTCTAGCACATTTACCAATGTCAACGCAAACTGCTGCAGACTGTTCATTGTCATTGACAACTCAAATTCTGGTTTCCTATAATATAGTGGACAGTTCCCTCTATAATAAACTACTGCAGTTTATTTGGGACAGAACATTTCAATTTCATGCTTTATGGACAAAAGTCTATGAACACATTACCAGCACATCCACATGTGTCTTGGTGTTGGCTAACTGTTAAACAAAGTTGTCTAGAATGTCTCCTTTACTGGAAATAAGAGGCCCAAACACTGTTTTAGCATGACAGTGACTCACAAAACCCCTGATCTTATAAAAACATAGTATTCTGCATAGAGCCCTGGCCATAACCTCCTTTAAGATAAACTGGAACGTAGAAATAATTGATTGATCTTACTCATACTATTGTGGCTAAGTAGAAAAATCCCCACAGCCACAATCCTGAATATAGTAGAAAGTGTGGAAATTATTCTAGAAGTAAGATTGAGACTAAATCTGAAATAGAGTGTTCAGAAAACACATAAAGATGTGTTGGTCGGGTGTTGCAATACTTTTGTCCATATACTGTATAACATGCAAAATGCAAACACACACTAAACTCTTTACAGCTTTTGTCAGATAGAGTTTATATTGTCCATTGCAGGTCACATGATCTTAGTAGGTCAGAGAGGAATTTACCGTTACTGTCATTCAGTTAATCATGTGTGTGCTCATTCTGATGCCTGCCTGGATCAAAATGGAGTGGGAATTAAATTATATCAAATCGGCCATTTGCAAACTTGGTCTTATGACATCACTGCTTCTTTTCTTTATCATTGGTAAACCTTTATTAAAAAAGGTGGGCTCTTATTTGTATATTGCGTGAATCTGGCTACATAACTTCAGATAAATTGTCAGCTTGTGGATGTTGCTAAGCTACGATGATGCTAATTTAAAGCTGTATATCAATGTACAGCGGTGAAGACGCAGTCCTGCTGACATATGACCGTTTTTGTGAATGGCTGATCATGAGTAATATATCATGTAATATCATATGTTGAGCAACAAGTGCATTAAGCATTAATTGAAAGGTGACAAAATAATATTATAATATTTATTATATTAAAGAAAAGTATTTTTTTCTCTTGTGTTTTAAATAAAGTTTTGAGAATGTAAACTTTATCAAGTTTAATAAAAAAAAAACGTTAGGAAATGTATTGTATTAAATAAAGAACTGATTTTTTTTCTATGTTACGTCATGTATATATAGTTAATGCAAAGTGTTTAAGAATTATATTTTAATAATTTTGTCAGCTTTCAAGCTAAAAGCCTGACATTCAGCAACATCAGGACCGGGGAAAAGGTGGGGTCCAGCAAACCATCAGTCTTTTACCTTTGGTTACCGTGAATGTAGCAGTATCGTAAATTTCCTGCTCTCCCTTTTCTAGAGGGCAGGACAGAGGGAAGCACCACAATCACAATCTTCACTCTATACTTAAACACAACACATCCTAGATACATTTAGAACGCATAATGTGAAACCTCCTAAAAATCCCAGGATGGGAAACGATCATCTAATTTCTGCTCTAGTCGAGAACGCAAAAGTCTTACGTCAGGCTGTGTCTCTGCGCAGTGGGACTGCGGTCCTCTTTGCGGCTCCAGTCGAAAGGATTCCCGAACGATCGCTTCCGCAGCATGGTGCGCACCAAGATCTGAGAACAAGGTCACATGATCACAAACACAGATTTACCACACGTGACATATGATATCATTACGACTGAATTACTTTTAATAAATTACGAATATTATTTACGATTTACATTCACGGCATTCGGCAGCAACTTAAATTTATCTTTATTATACAACTGAGCAATTGGGGGTTAGGGGCCTGACTCGGGGACCCAGCAGTAACTTGATGGTGCGGGAAATCGAACACCAATCTAACAATTAGCAGTCTAACACCTTAACCACTATACTACCACTTCCCCACAGTGATTACTGAAATCTACTATGCATCATTACACAACACAGACACGCTGACATAAATCATCAATCATTCAGTATGTAATGTCATGTACAGAACTGTGGAGAACAGCTGACAGTGTTGTTGCCTAACAAGGGGAGGTGGTAGTGCAGTGGTAAAGATGTTGGACTGCTAATTTGGGTTTGATTCCCAGGACCACCTAGCTGCCACTGTTGAGCCCCTGAACAAGACCCTTAACCCCAATTGCTCAGTAGTATAAAATAGATAAATGCAAGTCTGTAGTGTCTGTATGGGATTTCCAGAATTCCCTTCTACCTCTCAAAAGCCCAACAATACCAGTAAATGGATCGTACCAATAATGCACAGTAAAAAACTGGATTCTCTTCTAATTTAATAGACTTTAAGTAAGAGTGTGTGTTTGTGTGTTTACGCACCACTGTGGCCAGACTGGGAATATGTTTCACCGAATTCTCTACCTCCTCCTCTGTCACCTCAATCAAACTGCAGCAGTTGTCATCCTCAGGAGGAAGAGGCTCCGCCCCATGCCGTGTCACCCAAGGGTGAACCTGTACACACACAAATGGTTGAATCCTCTTCATGACTTCTCTTTGCGTGTATTTGTGCTACAACGTGTATATATATATATATATTTGTGTTCTATAGTGACGTCACAGAAAGATAAATGTAGAAGTTATTGTTGTAATACAGAACATAGATTTACTGATACTGACCTTAATCTGTGGCACGGTTATTCGGTTGTCCGGATTTTTATCCAACATCTTAAAAAGAAGGTCCTTCAAATCATCAGACACGTCTGCACTGTGATAGAGATAAAGGACAATAAAATAAATAAATTCACGGTCGTGCAAACCGCGTATAGGGAGCGGATTTGTTGCGCATCACTTCCTTCAACATCTTTCTGTCAGTCATGACTATCCCCACATCACAAGTAAAATCTCACACAGCAAGCTTTAATATGCAACAGTGTAGAAAATTGGGAAAAAAAAAATATATATATATTGCTGACACTTGCAATAGGAAGTTCAGTTGTACTGATGATTGTAATTTGATTATTTTATAGCCTACAATTGTTAATTGTGTTTTAAAATGTTTTTGATTGCTTTTCTTGTCTGCTTTACAATATTCTACTTTAAAAATAATTAATTTTTTAAATTCTGGCTACCTAAATTTATTTCAGACTAAACTGAAACCAAAAACTGAAGAGCGTCAGACCAAATTGTAAAACTTTGCAAGCTTTATTATGTATAGCATCCCACAGCAGAAGCCACCAAGACGACGGTTATACAGTGTGTGTGAGCTACAAAAAAATATAAATAAAAGTATGACGGTCACTCACTGCTCAGGAAGCTCCACAGGCTGAGTTTTGATCTTCTGGTGCAGACTTAGTATACGTTCGTCCATGAAAGGACACTGCAGGACACGGACACACACCGTATCAAACCTCATACAACATCAAGGTTTAACACACTGTTACACAGTGACATCACTACATGTGAAAGTCTCACCACGCCAAAGACGAAGCAGTACAGCGTGACCCCCATGGCCCAAACATCCAGAGCCTGGAATCAAACACATGTTTGTGATTGACACAATACTTTAATACATTAAATCATCTGGCACTAAATATATTAACAGGAAGATAACAAGCAAACAGAACTTTTCTTTAAAGATCTGCCTCTATAATCATTAGCAGAGATAATATGCCAATAAAGTGTTACCTAATTCTTTATGTTGCAGCATAACAACTCAATGGTGGTAATAAACAACATTATTAAGTTTAAGCTGAAATTGTTCTTTCTCTTACTTTGCCCGAAAAGTTTTTGCGGGTCTCGGAGAGCGTCTCCGGAGCGAGGAATGCCGGCGTTCCCACCGTACTGGTCAGCAGGGCATCGGCTCCCTCAAACTGGTTACTGACTCCGAAGTCAGCTATTTTAATGTGTCCGTCTTCGCCAACTAACAAATTAGATGGCTTAATATCACGGTGAATAATCTTCTGATAGTGTACTGCAAGGGAAAAAAAAGAATCATCATTTCTTTTTACACCAAACCATCGAAAAAATGAGTCACATGTTAGAATGATTCCTAAACGTACAGTATTCAATTCCTCGAAGAAGGTCCTGGAAGTAGAAGCGAGCCTGCTCCTCATTCAGGGGCTTATCGGCGGGGACCTCCATCACAGGGCTGTAAATATACACCAACACACACCAGTGAGATGCAATTTAACAAGAAAAACAATTACTTTTTTAAAGGATATTTTTTTTCTTTTTTAATGTATATAGAAACATCTGTCAATCAAACTTTCGACAAAGGTCAGTTGCTATTGTTACATGATACATTAGACCAACTGTTGGATTTAGGAAAAGCAAGTTGTGTTTACAAAAACGGCATTTTATGTTCATCTCTTTTATACAACTGAGCAATTTGGGGTTGAGGGCCTTGCTCATGGGTCCAGCAGTGGCAACTTGGTGGTGCTGGAAATTAAACCTCGATCTTCCAATTAGCAGGCCAACACCTTAACCACTACGCTAACATGTTGCAAAATTTGGAATGCTGTATATGAAGTGCATTAGAATAAATGCATTACAAGGTAGTGACATCCCACTTACCCTCTTTTGACCAGTTCAAATACTGTAAAAGAGAATAAAAAACAAGCTCTGTATTACGTTTGTTGTCTTTTTGTACTGTGTAAATTCATCTTACAAACTAAAGAAGCAAAATTTGATATGTAGAAAGTGATGTGTGTGTGTGTGTGTGTGTGTATTTAATATTCTTATCGGTGTTGGGCAGTATCATCACTAGTAACTACAGTTAACTATATTTCTCAGTAGCATGGTGGTGGTGGTAGTGGTGGTGCTGTCATGGTTATCTGAATCAAATAGCTTTTTAGTAACTAAGCTTTTCTGTTGATTAAGTAGTACCGTAGCGTCCGCACAAGCTACATTTACCGATCAGTAAGTGACGCCACAGAGCTGTGTTGCTGACAAAAAACTTCCGTTATGACGGTGAGTTCCCTTTTTTCGTGTTTTAGGGCGGTTGGCAATTACTGCCACCTTCTGCTTCGGAGGTTGACATCCCCACCAAATCATTGGACTGACACAGGATAATTTTATGGTGTAACTTGATGGTGTTTTCCAAATTAAGTTTATAAAACAAGTATTGCAATTCATAGCAACAGCCAACCACTATGTAGCTTTATTTCCATCTTTTTAAATTGGCAGATAATTAAGAAAATGTCAATTTAAATGCTGCTTGTCACTAAAATAAAAAACATACAGGAAAAATAATCAGCGTTTGTCTAATTTTAAAAGAATATAGGGTGAGGCATAATTAAGAAAAAGTTTTAGATTTATAACAACTTATAAAAAAAAGAGTAAATGGAATACGTTTTATTTGGAATGCTGCATACATCACTTATCACTTGCCTTTCAGCCGTGTTTATCAAGTATCTACCGTTTCCTAAAATTACACATCTGTTATTCAAAAAATTCTGCAAATTATTTTTAACATCTGTCATTAATCCCACCTGGAAAGTTTTAACACGCATTACAGTGACATCACTAAGCATTAGCATAAGGTTTACTCACCCTAGCTTGTATGTCATTACTTACCCATGTACAGATGGTCCTCACTTGGGTCATCCAGCACCTACACACATACACAACAGGGTCAGCGCCACCCAATGCCCCCTACTGACTGTCTACAGAAAACACACTTCTGCATAATCACATACCTCTACCAGCTTGACCACATTGGGATGGTCAAGTTTTTTGAGTATGGCGATCTCTTGGTACACCCTCTCTAGGGGCCCCTTCGGCTGGGGTGGACCCTCAGGAGCTAAGCGGGCCCCTCGAGGAGGAGGTCTTCCTGTACAAGCAAAAATATAAATCTGGATTTAAAATACACACCACACAGGTGAACACAAGCACACACACTCTTATGAGTTCACCCCACAGAGCAGCCCATCTGCCATAGCACAAGCTTACGTGGGAAACCAGCCTGCCGCATCAGACGCTTCTTGGACAAGACCTTCATAGCCTGTTGGGACATGGACATAGAAAATAGACAAAGGAATCAGAGCAGAGACCCTTCACAAAAAATATTTATACCTTCTTGCCCTTTTTTAGATATTTATCTTTCTGCATAGTTGTATATAAGTGCTGTATTGTATATCTTTGTATTTGTACGTGCGTATCATTGTGTCTTCTTTCAAGAGAGCTTTAATTTTATTGTAACGCTAAACCATAACAATGTATTGCTTTCTCTTCTTGGTAATAAATTGCTGTTTTTTAGGTAGTAACTACGTAGTAGTAGAAGGTGTTTCTAGGTAGTAACTGTTTCCTAATGGCTTCTAAAGTAATATTACTAAAAATAGTTTTTTAAGCATGGTTTGCACTGTTGCCCAGTAAAAAGGTCCCATGTTCGTATTCCCTGCAGGGGACTTTTGTGTGGAGTTTGCATGTTATTCCCATGTTTGTGTGGGTTTAGTCCAGGTACTCTGGTTTTCTCCCACAGTCCAAAAACATGTATGTTAGGTTAATTGGTGATTCTAAATTGTCCATAGTGTGTGTGGTTGTTTGTTTGTATGTGGCCCTGGGATGGACTGGTGATCTGTCTAGGGTGACCCCTGCCTTTTACTTAATGACAGCTGGAATAGACTCCAGCAGTTTCCTGTGACCCGGATTAGGAATAAGCGGGTATAGACAATGGATGACTGGATGTTTTTTTCCCTCAGAATTTTAGTGAAGAGGAAAACATGAATTTACCTTTTAAATGACAAAATAATGTCCAAGTTTAACAATTATTACTATATTTTCGACTAAAATTATCAAAAATAATCACAGGTACTACCCTGGAATAAAAATAGTAATGTTATGAATGATTTATTTATTATTTGTGGAGAAAACTATGGTCCGACTTTAGGAGGTGTGTGCAGGACTCACATAGTAGGTGTTATCGTCTTCATTGTAGGCCAGCTTGACAACTCCGTAGGAGCCCTTGTTTTAAAAGAAAGTGAAAATTATAAAAGAGAAATGACACATTTACTTGTATTTTTTCACCGTTTATGTTTTTCTAAAGCACTTTATAATGTTTAACTAGGATCTGTTTTCTTAAAACACCAAAATACAAAGAGGCATATTTAATAAACTACAATAAAAAATGTAATCATGCATTAATTAATAAACTAAATGCCTCTAAAATTAAATTTAAATGACAGTGTAATGTTATAAAAAAGAAAACTAGTCACACACACACACACACACACACACACACAGCAGGTCCAGTTGGTGGAGCAGATTGGGGGTCCAGCAGGAGCTCCAGAGCTCAGACAAAGAGATAAAGAGACAGCAGGAATCACCATCCCTGTTCTCTCTCTCTCACACACACACACACACACACACACACACTTTTTCTGCGTGTGCACTGAACAGAGAGAAAGCCTTTGCAGTAAAACACTGTTGACTCTCTGCTCCCGGCTTGAATCATGTTCTAAATTAACTTTCTAAAATTGTTATGTAACGATTGCGAGGATTCACTAGAGAATTTCCATTGGACAAACATAATAACAAGAGCCTCACGATACCATACATATTATAATACATGGGGCACGATACAATATATCGCAATATATATTGCAATAGAATACATATTGCTATATTTCTAAAATAAATTAAAAAAATTAAACAAATAGATAAAAATACAACTATTTTTTTCCACCATGTTTGTTTCTTTTCTGAGTTAATGGCCGTATGTGTCCGCAACAGCTACAGGAGCGGAGAAGGAAGCCCTTTAAAACCCCCTAAACGTGAATAAGTTAAAAGATTTACTTTAAATATGTATTGATACGAACGATTAGAAAAAATATCACAATAGTTAGCTGTATCGATATTTTTACACAGCTCGAATTCACAATTTTTACTATAATTATTTAATACCGTATTTTTATTATTACTGTATCTCTGAGCTGAGATCATGGCATAAACCTTCATTTATTTATTTATTTATTTCTGCATCTATTTTCTCCAGTATTTGTATTTTCAAACTCTCGTTACACGATCCTGCAATTACACGTCGTTACCACTAGCTTTGTACTTTTTATGTAGGTCAGAAGTTAGCGTTGGTTCTGGATGTACATCATGTATCATCATCATCATCATCATCATCATAATTATTATTATTACTATCATGATCATCATGTGAGAATTAAGAAACTAAAAAAAACCCTAAATTTATTAGACACAGGAAACTGTTAACATTTAATAATAATGAAATTACCTTTCCAATCTCATCTTTCAGCTTGTACTGGTTCAGCTGCACGCAGTCCTTGTGGAAGAGAAGAGAACATATTGCAAAAAAAATGTCAGGAATTTAATCAGATCAAAAATGCACAGGTTTGGTTTAATATGTGTGTATGTGTGTTTTCCGTGGGATGAAATCTTTATTTAGGTCACAAAAATACTGTGGCATCTCAGCAGCGTGAAATTTATTACAAGTATTTCTTGTTTTACCTGTGCTACTAAGGGCCTAGGTGCAATATATTTACTGGAAAGTAAAAAAAAAAAAAAAGTTTATATTTTCATGAACTAAAATTTAAGGGTGTTTTCCTTAACCACTAAATTTATTAAAACATTTCATGCTGAAAAGCCATCAAAAAAGCAACTGTTTTTTTATAAATTAACCATGTTTTCGGTGGCGATGCGGTGGCGATGCGGTGGCGATGCGACTACTATGTATCCAGAGGGTGGCGCTCCAAATTACACACCTAAAAGCTATCACAGACAACAGAAGAACATTGATTTATGTTCACACTGTAGACTGGCGTGGTTCTGTTTAAGACTGATTGTGAACACATAGTGTTCATCATGAACATGTGGACGTTTACAGTCATTTACATTTGGCAGTTAATCTTTTAACTAATATAATAAAAAATAAAATGTTACTATCATTATTTACATTTACAGCATTTGGCAGACATCTTTATCCAGAGCAACATACATTTATCTCTGTTATACAACTGAGCAATTAATGGTTAAGTTCCTTGCTCAGGCATTTATCTCTGTTATACCTGAGCAGTAAGTGGCAGCTTGGTGGTGCAGTGGCAGCTTGGTGGTGCTGGGAATCAAACCCTGATCTTCCAATTAACAGTCCAACACCTTAACCACTACGCTACCATTTTTACACCATTTTCCTTATATGGCTTAAAATCATGATAGCCTACGCCCTAAAGAATTACACAGTTTGTTATCATACAGATCGAAAGCGTGAATGGACTTGTGAATGGCATAACAGATTGAAATGGCGTGAATGGATGGCTGAATTGAATGGCGTAATAATTCCGAATAATTGAATGGCGTGAATGGCGAATAATATTCGTATAATTCCGAGCAATCTTCGAATAATATTTTAGCTTGAAATTCCCATCCCTATTTACAACATATTTCTCTTGCTCACTTTTTCTGTACAATTTTATTGTAAATAAGTGCAAGCCAAAATGCAATTCTTCGAAATTGACTAACCACAGCAGTAGAAATATTGTCACCTACCTGCAAATCAGTAATGGAAACTCTGTGCGACTCAACAGTGGGCCGACGAGGTAAGCGAGGGGATGAGTGGGGTGAGGTAATTGGAGAATAGGGCAGTGAGGGATAGATGTAGCGTCCGTTAAGGCCAGGTGAGCCGCAGGGTGAGGAGAGGGTGTGTGAGCGCTCCTGCAGTGACAACTTCCTGTCTGAGAGGTTCAGCCTGCCACGGTGTTCCTGTGCCTCTGGGAAGAGAGCCTCGGGTCGACTGGCGGTATGGGATAAAAGGTCACAGGATAGCGCATGAAAGGGCGGAGGTGGAGCTGAGGCCAGCTCAGGTGTCTCTGAGCTATCCATCTCCTCTGGCTCCTCCTCCTCAACGTCGTCCATCCTGTCCCCACTAGGCTCATACTCCGTCACCACAATGAGGGACTCCATGTCAGTGGTAACAGGGCTCAGCGGAGGGACTGAGAGCGTGGCACACCCGTGCAGCAGGTCTGGAAGCGTCTGATCAAGTGTTTGGCCTGCAGTAGTAGATGGGGCATAGCAAATAGAAGTGTTTGTTTCAGCAGACGGCCATGAGGAGACACAGGGAAACATGGTGTTCTTCCTGAAAGCCTTCCAATCTCCCCTCCATCAGGAGCACAGCAAGACTTTCTGTAAAAAGCAACCAACCAAACAAGTTGTAAGATACTCCTCAAGAACTAAAACACCTGCATGCATAACTTGGGATAAGAATAGGATAAACATCTTGTTTCAAGACTAACCTGTAGTCAGATTGTCGATCCAAATGAATAATTAAGCCTCATTTATTTATTTATCAGAATGTTCACCAAAGTCTTAGTAAAACTGATTTTCTTTTATATGACAATATGAAAAGGCCTGCAATAGCAAAGTTTAACCACTGTGGCGCTGTAGTGCCAGACTGTATTTCTCAGTGTAAACAAAGCCAAACAAGTAATGTGTGTTTTTACGAAACCACCAACAAAATGTGCTGTTATATTGTTTCATCCTTTGTTTAGGGTTAAAAAGAAGTGTAGCAGCCCCGCGATCAGCACCATGTAAAGACCAGATACCCCATGTTGCGTTAAAGCAAACATCTTAACAGTATCAAATATGAAAAACAGTTTCAGTGTCGATTTCAGTTAGAAATAAAACTTGATTTTCTGCTTTAAAACCTATGTCAAATCTTATTATTAGTAAATGCAACTTGAGACTCAGACACAGTGTTTATGTCTAGGCTAAAAACACATCCAAACCTTTAATAGGTAGGGGGTTTTTTTTAGGGAAAGGAACAGAACTGGAGAGATTATAGATAAAGAGTGTTTGGTCAACTGGGATATTTGTATGCTGTCGTTTCCCCCACTCTTACACATTCACTCAGGTTTGTTGATGGTGGAGTGGCGGGCTGGCTCTTATCCCAGAGATACCTCATGTCTGTGCTACCTTCTGTCTCTACCTTTAAGTTATGCTGCCATAGCTAGTCTTTCTGGAGTCCCCAACTACACAGGGTTTTATTTTTTCACCAAAATACATTTAATAATCCAAGGGTTTTTTTTCTTTTTTTTTTCTCTCTTTCTCTACGTGGTGGATTAAATTTGCGCTTCGGGTACCACTGACTAATTTCCTGCCCCTTTCTTCGAATTTAAGATGCTTCTAATGTGGATTAATTACAGACATTCGGAACTAACAGACATAAAGTATCACCCAGATGAGAGTGGGTTCCCTCTTCAGTCTGGTTCCTCTTGAGGTTCATCTTAGGTAGTTTTTCCTTGCCACAGTCGCCACCAGCTTGTTCATTAGGAACAAATTTACAATGTTCCATCCTTACTGCTCAATAGTATAATAATTACATAAGCTGAAATAATCGCTGAATCATCTACTATTGTAAGTTGTTGGTTTCAACCACAGTAGGTACTAACCAGCGCATAGCACCCCACAAGACCTGCGGTAGTTGAAATTTATTGACTCAGTCCAAAAAAAAAAAAAACATTTATTTCAAAAACCGACTGTTTACTTGCTGCATTATGTATTCCACCCCTTTTCGGGTGCTACTGTAGCGAGATAATCAATATAAATTACTAAATCTGAGTTAAGACGGTAAATAAACTGTTTAGCGTTTAACTTATAGAATGTCAACATTTATATTTGATCAATTCCACAGCAAAATATTATTAAAGCGATAACTGTTTCAAGATAATTATAACAAAGTGCTGTAGCATTTTAATTTATTCTAAGTTTCTAAAATCAAAGACAACAGAGTTGATATGTCCAAGGTTTTATCTCTTATTTTTTTATTTTAGCCGTGTTGTCATGGCAGGCGGGTTCTTCGGTGGTGCAGAAGATGGAAATAATCAGTAAATGTGTGGGAAGTGTGTAGTATGAAATCAGGTACAATAAAAGACAGTCATCACTCTGAAGGACTCAGGAAGGAAAGTGTGTGTGTGTGTGTGTGTGTGGGCAGGACCACCTCCTCAGTGCAGCCTCATTTCTCTTCCCTAGAGATCTGGACATCCTTTCTTCTTCCATCTCTTCTATTTTCTTTTTCCTAATTCTTCTCTTTTTATAGTTTAAAAGTACATGGCATTACATTACAGGTATAACTATTATTTTCTTGCATTAGGATCATGAATATCAAAATGTCAGTGTAGACAGGTGCACGGCACACAGGCTGTAATAGTCGCTCATTCATTCGTTGTTGCGTCATTTTCTATAACAGTAGTTGGCAGTCACAAATCACAGGTTTATATCAATCCCCTTACTTTACTAATATATGGTTTCTATAGCAACTATTAATTCATAGCGAACCGCTGCATTATACTGAAATGTTTATACAGTGAGAGAAAAATATCTGATACCCTGCTGATTTTGTATGTTTGCCCACTGACAAAGAAACGTTCAGCCTATAATTTTACTGGTGGGTTTATTTGAACAGTAAGAGACAGAATAACGACGAAAACATCCAGAAATTTTTTTTATTAATTTTATAGTTTGCATTAATTAATAAGTAAAATAAGTATTTGATCCCCTTTCGATCAGCAATATTTCTGGCTACCAGGTGTCTTTTATACAGGTAACGAATTAAGATTAGGAGCACTCTCTTAAAGAGACTCTCCCAAAGGGACGCTTTTAAAGGGGGTGCTTCCAATCTCAGCTCGTTATCTGTATAAAAGACACTTGTCCACAGAATCAATCAATCAATCTGATTCCAAACTCTTCACCAGAGCCAAGATCAAAGAGCTGTCCGTGGATGTCAGACCTACACATGGCTGGATTGGGATTCAACCCTCTACATGACCAACGCCAAAAAACTTGGTGAGTGAGAAGGTGACAACAGTTGTTTGGTTTTTTTTTTTCGCACGCAATGGACGAATAAGAAAAAAAAAACTGTCAATAGAAAAATTACCATTATCCCTCAATCTGGGGCTCCATGCGATATCTCATCTCAGAGAGTTTTGAGAAATCAGCCCAGACCGAACAGAAGGATCTTGACTTCAAGGCAGCTGGGACCATAGTCACCAAGAAGATAGAAATCACTTACGCAGAAAACAAGTATCTTGCAAACACTACGCAAGGAAAGCATGGACCATATCTGACACCAAGTTTACCACTGTAAAACACTACGCAGGGAAGGATCTTGCAGAGCCCACTGAAAGGAGAACAGACTGGAGTTACCACTGAGACCTGACTGAAGTCAAGATGAAACCAAAATCGAGCTCTTTGATAAACCAGAGGTCAACTTTGCATCAACTTAAATCATGTTTGGAGGAGGAGGAATGCTGCCTTGAAAAATGTTACTGCCTATGACCCAAAGAAAACCTTTCCCACTGTCAAACATAGAGTCAACTTAAACATAGTGGATGGAAACATCTTTTGGGGTGTTCACTGCATCAAAGGATCTGATAGTTCATTGTAGAAGTTTTGGATGAAAAAAATCTAAACATATATTGCGTTTTTAACAAGTGTAATAGAAACTGACTGACTGATTTTAAAAATCCAGCCAGGTTATTTAGATGATTGCTGACAGACTCATTGTGTTTGTATTAGAGCAAGAAAGAAGGAGAAGACAAATATTCAACAACAGTAATCAACAACATATGGTGATGAGTAGCTACATGACTTGGCAGTCCGAATGGTGGGTGTTGTTTTTATGTAGACTGACAGTCAGTAATGGTGTGGCTTGAAAACAGGGTTACTTTAGAGCAGTCGGATCTGTAACATTCTCCTTAGGAGGTTTATTCTTCAGATTTCTTTTGACTTAAACTTAAGCTTAAAAACTTAATAGTCAACAAAAAATCATCCTATTTTTTCAGTTTATTAGTTTAAAAAACTAAGCCATGTGAAATATACTCTTGTAATACAGAGACCTGTTAACCTCAAAATAAAAAAAAAATTTCAAGTGGGACTGTGTATTGGCAAAGGGCCTCACGATACGATACATATCACAATACATAAGTCACGATAACAAATATTACGATATATAGCAATACAATACAATACATATTGCAATACTGCATTAAAAAAAGTACAGCGATTAGCTGAAGATACAACAAATATATAGCCGGATGCACCCTTATTTTTTTGAGCCATACAAAACACAATGGCCGTTATGTATCAGGAAGAACTACAGGAGCGGAGAAGAAAGTCGTTTGACACATTTGACACCTACTTTATATAACTATTGATACTAGAGGATATAATATCGATACACTATCATGAAAAGCATATTGCGATAGTTAGCTGTATTGATATTTTCACACAGCTCTAAGCACAGGCAAGTCCAGCATTACTGATGTTGCTTCTCAAGATTGACGGAGACTGACGGAGACGCACAAGTCGATTTTAATTACTGTCTAGCTATTATTGCCATTATCATCACATTTATTTTTTTCATTTTGTGCTTTGGTAAACCTTTTAATGGTTATCGAAAGCCTTCGCACTTTATATTTTAAGAATCATAATCACAGGTCAAAAACTGTGAAGATGGGGAAGGGGGCGGGGCTTCCACAGAGTTACAGTTAATATAGACGAGTTCATAACACCTGGCATCGCCTTACATTTATCTCTTTATCTCTTTTTTTTAATCCAACTGAGCAGTTGAGGGTTAGGGGTCAGGGGCCCAGTTTGGCAGTGCTGGGAATTGAACCCATGATCCTCCAATCACAGCTTAACACCCTCATTACTGAGCTACTATATTAAAAACACAGAACGTTTGTCGGTTTCTTGTTACTATTAAAGCATGTTTGTCAAAGCGTAATAATAACTGTAACATCCTTATTCTCCCATGTGGAAATCTGACAAACTTTATGCTGTACTTTAATACTGAAATAACGCTTATCATTAGCATAAACATGGGTGTAAAATGATTCATGCCAAAGTCTTGTGTTTGTTTGTTTTTTGACGTGAAAAAAAATCTTATTCAAGTCACATTTTAGTTAAATCGGGGGGAAAAAAGAGGACAAAGATTGGGGTCATTTCTATGAAACTGATAGAAGTGAGACAGCCAGAGACTGGACCTTAGAGCCTTTACCGTGTTGAGATAAAGCGGTCACGTTCCCATAACGTTCCTCACCGTTTCTTTCAACCAAAACACAGTTTTAATTTTCCTCCATCACAGCTTCATCGTCCCGGCCGCATGCTGAGGACACACTGCTTTTACTGAGAATAAATCGCACGTTAGATCTATACGGATTCCAAGAAAAACACAACCATGGTGTTATATTTTGCTTTGCACAGATGAGGAGAGATTTTGATGCAAACAGATCTGAAACTCGGTGCCAAAGCTGTCACGGTGAGAACCAACGGAACGAGGAAAACACAGTGTTGGAAATGCAGAGACGTGTCTGAGATGTTGCAGGAACCACATGAGCTCTGGATTGCTGAGTTATTTTAATCTGAAGGAGGTTTTCGCCTTGCTGTGTGACCTACTTTTATCTCAGATAGATTACGGTGCTATGCACGTCGCATTTGGTAGACACCATTATCCAGAGTCGATCATTTTTAACCAATTAAGCACTGAAGGGTCTTAAGGATCTCGCTCAAAGGCCCAGTGTTTGCAGATTTGATGGTACTGAGGAATGAACTCATGATTTTTTTAAACAGCAGTCCAACACGAAGCTACCCCCCCACCCGCACCCATACAAGTCATGTTGCTGCAGAAACACAGAAAATTCTACAACCACTAGCAGCACTGTACACGTCCCATAAACATTCTATTCATCACACGTTTATATACTCTCATTGAGCGGTTTATTAGGAACACCAGCACATCTGCATCTTTACAGTCATTTGGCATCAAAGAAGCACTGCAATGTATCATCAAACATCAAAACACTGCGGCTGCCGCCTCGACCTACAAATATGCACACACACTCAAACATTTTTTTGTTAAGCACAGTCACTTTACAATGCTATAGTCACTTACAATGCTAATTGCACAATATTGTTGTTAATCTGCACTTTTCATGTCTACCTTATCTTACGATATGGTTGGCGCTATTGCGTTCTATTTCGTTCTTTATTGTCTTTTTGCACTGTCTTTGTAATGTTTGTATTGTTTATTGCACTCTCTGTGTCTGCACTAGGTTGCACACATGCACTTTATGTCTATCCTGTTTGACGGCTCTTTGTTATTTTGTGGAATTCTATGTTTTGTGTAGCACCAGGGGGTCCTGGAGAAACGTTATTTCATCTCACTGTGTACTGCATTCTGCTATATATGGTTGAAATGACAATAAAGCTTCTTGAACTTGAACTGGGATTAATGCTGCACGATATTAGGAAAAAAACCCGACATTGCAATTATTTGCTTTTTTTGCAATATGAACTATGCATTTTTTTACGCGATGACTTGAAAGAATTTATTATTTTCTAATGATTATGGAGATTTTGTAAAGGAGTGCATCTGTGTGAAAAATAAAATACACAAATGATAATCATAGATAAATACAATAGAACAAAAAACGTAAATGAAATAAACAGTGTTTTTATGTTTCTCTTGCGATTTAGACATAGAAATTAAATAATCTGATGTAAAATTACACTGTATAGACTTCACACTATAAATTCAGTACAATTAATTCTTATTAAAAGATAGAAATGGATTGTTTTTTTTTACACCTCAATTTACACCAGTGACAGACCTTAAAACCATGTGCCAATGTTAAACTATCACTCTATTAATACACTTTAAAATTAATCCACACAAATTACATGTGTTCTTAACTGTAGTTCAGTCAGTTATAATCATCACTTGACATTTAACATCCTGTAATGGGACTATTGCAGATACACACATTGCGACGGTGATGCTGAAACGATATATTGTGCAACCCTATCCTATCCTGGGATATGCCCTCAAAACCGTTTCCAGAATTGACACAAAATAGTGCAAAAAAACAAAAACATGCATTGTTGTTAAAGGATGTGAAGGAAAAATGGCCACCTGATACTGGTACCTGATACACACTGTATGTACATATCTGACGTAAACCATGTTAAATATCTGTATAGCTTATTAGACTTTTCTAGATGTTTCACAATGCAAACAAGCTGTTATTGGACTGCTAATTGGAAGATCTGGGTTCGATTTCCAGCACCACCATGCTGCCACTGAGCAAGCCTACCTTAACCCGCAATTTCTAAGTTGTATAAAACAAAAAAAGAGGTGGAAGATGGGAAATGGTAGCTTGACAGTTAAACCGTTGGACTGCTAACCGGAAAACTGTGGCTTCGATTCCCGGTACCACCAAGTTACCACTGCTGGGCCTCCAGTTGCATAAATAAAATAATTGTAAGTCGCTCTGGATAAAAGTGTCTGCCGAGTGCCAGAAATGTAAATGCAAATTAGATGTGTTGGACTGCTAATTGGTAGATCAGGGTTCGAATCCCAAGCACCACCAAGCTGCCACTGCTGGGCCCCTGAGTAAGGCCCCTAAAGGGTGTCTGCCAAATGTTGCTGACGTAAATGCAAGCCAGACTTGTGGATACATGGACTATTACACAAGGAAATGATTCGATTTAGGGTTCATGAATCATCTCTGGAGAAACTCCATCACTTCTATTAAACAAATTAGATGCAAATATGCCATCGTGTCATTTGGACCTGATTTCCCTGATTTAAATGCGTTTTATCCTCGCAGCAAACACCTTTACAAATTTTAACAAATTTTTATACTGACACCTTAAGACAAACAGACCTCATTAATGTCCAATAAAGAGCCGCGTTTAAGTTCAAACAGCTGATTAACCAAACATGACATTTGTGTGTTGATGTTTAAGTAACGTAGCACAGCGCCCCCTCTGGCGAACCGACAGCTGGATAAACTTAACCCATAAACAGGAAACGTTTATTAAACATCTAAATAAATCACTGATTTTACTATACAAAGTCAGATAACACCAAAATGAGCAAATAAAAATGATATTTTGTAAAGACAGTTTAAGACTTCGAAACTAGGAAGTGCTAGCAAGCTAAGTTACCATCCCGATAAAAAAAATGTATAAATCTTTCGCTAAATTAATGCGATTATATTATACAGGAGAAAATACACTCAGTTCACTACATATCTGGATATTATCAATTTTACACCTCTACATCTTTCTAATGTATAGAACAGACTAGCAATTCGGAGTCTTATGAAACAGATGTTAGGGAAACCCGCCTTGTTTAGCTAACGGAGGATGGACGGACATCTCAAACAAATAATCGGATACTGAAACGTTGATTCTTACCGTGTTTTGGTCAAAAATGTCTTCTCAAAGCCTTCGCGAGAAAGGAGCTGTCCTTGCAGATGATACTCGCTGTGATGTGCATGCAGAGAGGATGAGACGAAAGCAGCAGCATCCCCCGCTCTGCCCACCGAGTCCCCGCTGTTAAACCTCAAATAACCGCAAGGGAAAGTGAATGCAGCACGGCCGCGTCCCAATACTGTCATCCGATGCGCCCTCGCCCACTTTCGCTTATTTCCCTTCGGCGGAGGCGTTTTAAATGGCAAATGTTTACTTTGGGATGCAAATTATTTTTCTCTAAAATCTGCAGACTTATATTTCAAATCATCGGACACAAACCAGTCACATTATTGTATCACATTGAACTGCCTCATTTGCCCCCAAATCAAAATTTTACAGTGACATTTCTTTTGGCAGGCACGCTTATCCAGAGAAACTTCTATCATTTTTTTTAGTCCAAGCTTCTGGCTAACCAGAACATTGTGGGTTCGATTCCCAGCACCAAGTTAAGACCACTTGGCCTCCAAGCAAGTTCCTTAAACCGCCCCCAATACCTCAGTTGTATTAATATTAATATTAAATAATATATAAATATAAATGTAAGGCATCTGCCAAACACTAGAACTGTAAACAGTAGTTAGTTAGGGGCCGAGGTGCAGCAGGTTCATGGTCCTGGGAATTAAACCAATGACCTTCCAAGTCATCATCCTGCACCTTCCACTTTTAAAGCTTTTAAGATGTTTAGACCAATGAGAGGGCATTAATGTTGGGAGGAGAATAATGCAAATCCTGCTTGTATTTTGTTCTTCAGGTCACACCTGCATATTCAATTCTTTATTTATAGTATAAAATCTAGAGCATTCCAATCATTTTCATCACCAAACCAAGTTAGGTTTTTTTTTTTTTTTTTTTTTTTTTTTTTTTTTTTTACACGTGCCCATAAGCAGTTATTAAAATTATTTTATTCTATAATGTCAACGTGATTATTTATTAGCCCAGTTACAGATACACCATCCAGTCATGGAAGTTTGTGTGCTAATGCAGAATAATCAACAACATTAAAGTGTAAAATCTTTAATGAGTGTGCTGTATTCCAATCTAATACATTTTACAAAAAGTTAAATCAGTTGTCTCATTTATGCAGGTCAGATTTTTCCCAAAATCAGCAAGACAAATTACAAAAAAAAAAAGAAAAAAGGAGGAAAAAAAAAAAAAAAAAACACACAGAAAGGCAATAAAAGCCATCCAACTACATTATGTGGGTTAGGAACATAAAAAGATCACAAAAAAAGTCTGTACAGCGCTGTGGGAATGACACTATCGCCTCTTCTGGAAGATGTTGCCACGTCCTCCCGGTCCTCCCCGACCTCGACCTCTTGCAGCCACTGCATCAGAACAGAGGTAAAGAGATCAGATTTCTTTACAAACTGCTGTTAATGTGTTTTAGTGCTGTACGGTACCTTTTCAACTGAACATGACGTTTAAGAGGCCAATAATGCATTATAAAACGGCACTTTAGCGCCCCCTAATGACTACTTGTACAAGTACTGTAAATACACTGGCAAATGAGCACATTTAATAAGCACAAAAAATATATTTTCAACGTACTTTAACTTAACATTTATTCTAATACATTATTGCTTTCTTTTATTTTACCTTATTTAAAACTTATTGCTGTTATTTAAATTTTATTGCTCTCATTTTTCTTACCTTATTTTTTACATTTTAAAAAACAATGACAAAGTTACAAAACTTTAGATTTTATATTAAATTTACAATTTAAGATTAAATTCTTTTATAGGTAAAATACACATATATTTATTCTTCGGTAACAGCTTCCATAGCTGAACTTTTTGCTCCATGTTTACAGCTATATTTGTTCTACTTTTTCCTCCCTTGTTAATAAAAATACAAAAGTTTATATTTTTTAAAAAATATTGAAAAATAGTTGATAAAAATGCTTGATTTCATTGCAGTAGTTCTGTTTTTTCTTGGCAATTTAATACATTCAAGAAAAAAAAGAAAGATAAAGAAAAATCCTTGAAGACACTAATTTGTTACTATGATGACTATGATACTCGTTTAACACAGAGGTAACAAATAATTGAACATCACAACACATCGTGGTGTTAATTGTAGTAAATGAACTGCGACCGATTATAAAAACATTTATCAATTTCTCTTTCTATTAACCCAATTGTAGAAAAACATTCTACAGAAAAAACGTTGTGCTCACTTGCAGTCAGTCAATATATTTAAATTTTTTTTGTTAAAAATAACCCTTTTGGATAAAAGTTGACATAAAGGATGTGATGTTAACCCAGTGCCTTTTCGTACCTTGAGCTTTAAGAATGGCAGCTTTTCCTCGGCCAGCTCCTGCCCCCTGATTCTTATTCTTCACACTCTTCAGCATAGGCGCGTTCTTCAGCATGTCCGGCAGAATGAGGAAGCGGATCTTACTGCCACGGATGTAAACTTGCTCCAGCTGTGCCACCCGGCCATCACGGTACGTCACTGTAATGTTGGACATCTGGGCCAGAAAACAATTAATTGGAGGGTTGCACATGTGTATATTATGATACATACGTTTTTTTTGCAATTGATTTAACTTAATAAAGAATCATTAGCTGGCAACTTTACTTATTGGGACAATATTTAAGCCTTGTACCAACAAACCAATGTTGATACACACCGATCATCTTGTGGGACCAAAGATTATCTAATCAGATTTTCTTGTGGCGTGATGTGTTAGGTGTAACAATCTGACTGCCAGGCATCTTGATCGCAAATTGTAAACATTCAAGATGTTGTGTACCCGAGGACAACCACCTCACCACACACTAAAGGAGCAAAACAGCTAAATCTATTATTTATTATAAGAGTTAAAAACTGTGTACCCAGCATTACTGCAGCATCACGCAATTACCCAGTTTTTATACACACACATACTAAATAGTTGCAACAGTGGAACTAAAGGATACCCATAGGCTTTATTTCGATATAATTAACTGCAGAAATTGTGGAAGGAAATAAGCCGTTAGTTAGATTGTGTGTGAAACTTCTGGAGGAAAATAATCTGCAAAAGGAAACTACCTGCACCTCCCTCAGTCCACCTACACCTCCCTCAGGGTACCCTCAGTCCACCTACACCTCTCTAAGTCTACCCTCAGTCCACCCTCTGTTGTTCTTCAGTCAGGCAGATCTTTGTTGTTTTGTGTAATTCTGTGTTGTTTTCTGTGAAATCACGGGGTCCTGGAGGAACAATGTTTCATCTTACTGTGTACTACATTTGCTATATATCGTATGACAATGTTTCTTGAACTAAATTAATGTCACATGACAATATCAACATGGCAGACAGACTACATCCGTATTTTATTCAAACAACAGTCCATAAAACACTTTGAACATTCTACAAGTACATGCAATGTACTAAAGGCAGCAATGATTCCCATTTGGATGGCAACTTTAAAACTGATTCTTTCTAAATATCAGGAAAGTTTGTTGGCAAAATAAAGGCTTTAATGGACTTCCTGTGTTACCTGACAGTTCATGTTGTCCTCGGCTTCGATCAGTTTACCTCTGTAAACCTCACCCGTGTTGGTCTCACAGGTGACGATGTGACCCTCAGCTTCATGGAGAACTTTGATAGGGACGCCGATAGACATGATCAAAAAAAATCTACAGCACAAAAGCAGATAAAGATATTAAAAAGTCTAAACAAAATGCTGTACATTTTTTGTTTTTATCTGCTTAAACAGGAATAAATTATTGTAGCTGTATTTTGGCTTTGAATAAGAAAGTAACAGTTTTATGTTATTTATTAATGAGATTTAATTATAATAATATAGTACAACTTGTTATACTTCAGTACAAGTGAACCTTAAATACTTTCGAAAATAAAATTAAATACTCAAAAGAAACTGCAAAGCATAAAATAGTTTCAATTCTTATTTTTACAAAACAACTTTAGCCACATAAAAATCCGTTTACACGGCATATTTATAGTAATTATACAATTAATAATATATTACTTTTACCAACAACATTCACCTTAAAAAACAATAATATTTTTATTAAACATTTAAACAATGTTAATCTCGCGTTCGCTAACATTCGGTGGCACATTACAGCCTTTTGCTAGCATTTAGCTAATCTGGTTTGCTTAACTTAGAATTCAATGAAACTTTAAAATAAACTGATTAAAACTGTTACACATGCATTAAGCGAATTGGAGAGAAATTAAAGCTTACACCGTTACCTTTGCTCGCTGGATAATAAATAAAAACCTTTTATGCGTTCCAACACGAACGGACGAAGCAGCGTGAGTATTTGTAACGTTTTCCCGCTCCCAGAATGCAGTAGAAAGACGGAAGTGACGTCACACCCGGAAGTTACTATAGCATCATGGGAGTAGAAGTAAAAAATGTTTTTAATCTACAGAAAAAAAGATTATATAGGCATGAAATTCAGTCTATTTTATTTTATTAAATTATTCTTAAGTAATTGGGAAAAAATAGAAACATGCTCAGTTAAATAAAAAAGATAAATTTAAGCTCTAAACTTAATGTCCTCGTTCTTATTTATGTATTTGTACGGACGGTGTTAAATTAAATCATTGTTAAATCACCATGCAATAAGAACATCTTGTTATTTAGAAAAGTAACCAACCTCCAACCAGAGTTTTAATTATTATTTGTTTGTAATCTTATCCATCCATCTACTTTTTTGTTATTTCTGCTTATCCCAGAAGACTAGATCCCCAACCCTTTAATAACCCAAAAATGCATCCCTCTTAATAACCCTATAATAAATGGAATTAACTTCTAAAGTCTTTCACTTAAACCATTCTGAAATATAGGTAAAAAATTAAAAACAAATGTCAAGCCACAATGTCTTTTATAGCAAATATTCATTTAACTCAATGTACGACTCCAGCCTGGACTTCTCCACCGGGCTGCCAGAGGGCATCCTTACCCAATTTTTTAACCAATTATTTGTAATTTCCATTTTCCACTAACGCGCAAGGACACTAAAGACTGTGGGAAGACTTACAGCATACATGGACTTTCTGATCATGTCTGAGCCTTCTTTTTACCCATCAGTATTGTGTCTAATAAAACCGTCCAAGCCTGTGTCATGCAAAACATTATTTAACCCTCATATCTACAGTGATGCCACACTTCAGTGGGGTGTTCTGTCATAAAATAACATGTGAAAGATTTTTCTGCCATCACCTACAACGAGAATCATACTTTTTGTTCCGCATTACTTCATTCTCCAAGGGTCACCTCTCATACCTAGCATTACTTGTAGCAGAAAGCAGGAAGTGATTTGATTGACAATAGAAGTCCACTTTAAATGTAATGTGTAAATTTATTATATAATGTCAGTGTAAATGTTAATCAATTTACAGCGCCCGATAATGTCATAGTGAAGGCTTATATTAAGATTTGTTGGTTTGGGTAGATAAACTCATTTTGACTGCTATTTAGATTTGTGTCTGCTAATTTCCCATCGATTAAGGAAGCCTGTGATTGAATGGCTGGAATGGGTTTGAGTTTATGTCAAGAGTTATGACATGATTTGACTTCTAGCATAACAAGAGCTCTGTGAAGCATTAAATGAGAAGGACTGAATCCTAACAAAAGCAAATGTCATTCATGTTCAAGAAGACAGAGTTTCTCTTCAAAAGGAAACATGATGCATAGAACATCTTATCTGATCGACTACAGCTGCAAAAAACAAACATTTCTGGACGTTAAGTTTTTTTTCTTAAACAAGCTGTACCTTTGAATTATCAGTGATTAACAGCAAAGCAGGTTGTGACTCTTGGCCACCAGGCGAGTTTATTCAACACATATCTCGATACTGACTTTGAGAACGGGAAGCTTAAGACATTTAAGGAATTTTCTCTGCTGTTCTTGGCTGGGGCGTGAAACTCAAGTTAGATGGTGTTGCTGTAAATCTCAGGAACGTTCCTGAATCTCATTTCGGCAACTAAATGAAAGTGTCAGTAAACACTGATGTGTGACTAGCTCTGACTTGACTTACAGCACAGTGAAGCCCTCAAAAGAGGGGATTTAGATCTCACCTGCTCTTTAAAGACAGTATCTATCTCATTAACAGATAGAGCTGTCACAGTCCAATAACAGTCCAATACAGTAAAAATAAAAAAGCTTTATTAAATCCACTTTTGCTCCCTCTCTCTCTCTCTCTCTCTCTCTCTCTCTCTCTCTCTCTCTCTTTCTCTCGCTTTTTTATTCCTCTCTTCCTGTTTCTCTCTTTGCCTATATCTTCCTGTTTCTCTCTTTGCCTATATATATATAGGGTTAGGGTTAGAGAGAGAGAGAGAGAGAGAGAGAGAGAGAGAGAGGGAGATCTATCTATCTATCTAACAAGTCAGATAAAGTCCAGTTAGGTCACCTTTATTTATTTAGCACTTTTTAACAATAGAGATTTTGTTAAAGCAGCTTTACAGAATCAAATAAGACAATAGTAAAAACTCACTAAAACACTCAGTTCAGTTTAACTAATATCTGTAAATTAAAAGTCCCCAGCTAAATTGCTGGAATCTTTTAAGATGCCTTAAAAGAATATAATAAATCATAAAATCTACAGCAACACACGCTATCACAGTAAAATATACCCTTATTTCCCCAGGAACACTGACAGAGGATTATCCTGAAATTGTGACCTTTTTAAGTAGAATTTTAGCCACGGCCCCTTTTTAGGATGATATGCGAGAGAAAGTTTGGTTTATGAATATCTTGTATTGTAAATACAAATGTTTTTTTTATAAATAGTGGGATTTAGAAAAAGAATCTTGTGACTGAACTAGAAGTTATTTTTAAACCAGTGTATGTGATTCCGTGCAGCCACTTCAGGGAGCGGTGACATTACAAAAAAAACAAAAAAAAAAACCCAGAGAAGATGTAAACATCTGGAGCTCTTTGAATGCGCAAGAAGCCAGAATGTGTGAGCCTAATTATGGATAATAAATCACCTTCACTGTAGCTGTTTGTCTCTTCTACAGTTTCATGAGAGCACTTTATGAAGACGATACTGGATAACTGATGAGCAAATCCGGGTTAAATAACCTGATCCTTTATCTGACTTAGGATTCATGAATCCTTCCTTCTCTTTATTTACTTTAGTTCAGTTAAGTTATTTTGTTGCTAACAACAACACAGATAAATATAATTTAACAATACGTCGTACAGTGTAGCTAGTAACTGTAGGAACAAATAGCTGACTGAGTTTCTGCATGGTCAGAAATAGAAATAATAATAATACATTTATTTTCATGTAGCACTAAACAAATGAATGTTTAGCAGCAGGAATCTATTTCAAGATACATACAACCTGGAGCTACTGACCTAAACTCAAAACTCTGTTTGTGTCTTATAGGCATGCTCGCCTTTGAAATTGTTGATACAAGAACCGCTGACTAATCATATAGCTTTTAATAAAGTTTTGTCAGGTGTGTATAGATGCTGCATACTGAGTTTTATACAAATCTAAAAAATTGTGTATTAGATGTCAGTATGGCAGACAGCACGTATGGTGAAATATATCAAATTTGGCATTGTATGAAGTAAAAAAAATAAGTACAAATTCTCAAGTAACAGCAAAAAAACCTTGTGAACAGTAACCCGGAGTCGTTGCACCCACTGCTGACGCGGTGCAAATGCTTTAAAACACTTCCCTTTTTCTTGAAATAAAATTAATGCTAAGATAAAAAAAACAAGCATTGCACATTTTACAACATTGCAGACATCATTCTTTTAAAAACCAGCTGGACCTATTCAAACATTAGCAAGCAAGGATGTGGTTAAGATTGAAGGAGTGCATTTGTTTTGTAGGAAGCGTCTGAAAATGAGCATAGCAAAAGTAACACTTCTGTAATCTGTAAAAGGAACACAGACAGTGACTCTCTCTTTTAAAGCAAATGCGACCAAATCTTGAGAAGAGTTTAACAGCATCACCGGCGAAACATACAATAATCTATGTTGAATATTTATATTATTTACATAAATTGTCTTATTTGTAGCTGAAAATATTTTTGAGTTTAAGTATCTGATCCTATAGCATGTGACATCACAGAACATGACACACGAGGAAGCAATAAGCTGGGGATATTAAGCATAGATAAAATGCGTCAAACATAGATATGTAAAAAAACAAAACAATAGGCGTTAGTAATAAAGATCGAACTTATCAGTGTATCAGTAAGTCAATAAATTCCATTCAGTTCAATTTGTTTTTATTTGTATGGAGCTTTTAACAGTGGACGTTGTCTCAATCCTGCTTTACACAGATGATGCAGTAAGAATGAAAGATTGTTCTTCATAAGCGTAAGTTTGTCCCTAATTAGAAAGCCGGTGACTGAGATAAATTAAGGAACCAGGCTCAAAAGGAAACCCATTCTCATCTGGGTGACACTGAATGTCCATTTATTACAGCTAAACGATGTTAAGGTGTGCAGTGACGGTGATCAAACTGTAGCCTGTAACCTTGGGAGAGTGAAGCGGAGTGAGTCCCAATTTATTTTCAAAGATCCTGTGTGGCTCTGTAATTTCATGGATCCCCAGGCTGTAGATGAGAAATATCCCCAACAGAGTGGACTCCAATCAAAGAGAGAGAGAGAGAGAAAGAGATGGCTTATTAAGTGTCCATATTGTGCAAAAGATACCGTGCAGCAACATAACTAACATAAATAAGTTGATAAATGAGTTTGTAAATGAAAAAGATTGGATGACAAATTATCAAATTCACTTTTAGATGAATCAGTTAATGTACTGATAAATTAGTTATTAAATAAATCAGTTAGTGAAAAAATCATATATGAATTGGTGACAGACCGGTAAATAATTTGGTAAATGATTCAGTGAATTTAGCGATTAAACAGATAGACAAATCAGTGTTTATGTTTAAAACATCACTAAACGAATGTATGAATTAGTGTATAAATCTATAAACAAGTCTATAAATCAACAAAACAGTGAAAGGGTTATTGAATGTATCTGTAAATGAGGAAACGTTTGAAGATTATAGGTTTAATTCTCAGCACCACCAAGCTACCGCCGCTGGGCTCCTGAGCAAAGCCCTTAACCACCAATTGCTCAGTTGTATAAATGAGACAAAAATGTAAGTTGCTCTGGATAAGGATGTCTGTTAAATATCAGAAATATCTATTTTACTGAGGAGACTGGTAAAATCTGGGTAGGTAAAAAAAACCTTATCAACCGATTTGCTGCAGTCGGTCAGTACCTACCAATCAGCATATTGAATTCCAAATTAATAAATCATTAGGTCTACATGACAGAATACAACCCTAACCATGACCTCACACACAACTTATCAAAAGATGAAGATATAAAGGAGCTTTTTTTCATGCCGAGCGCTAACTATATGACAGGCCACATCAGGTGAAAACCCGGCGAAGAATTTTCAATAAAAGCAAAAGATCTTAATCGAGTGAGTCACTTCCATTATTGATTTGCTGCCTTTTTAGAAGACACTGCACCATTTTAAAACAGATATAGGTGTAGGTCATCTTTCAAAAGATGTTTTTTTCACCTTTAGCAAAAGCACCATATTTTATGAAGCGAACAATTTCAACATGCATTTTTCTTCCATCACCGAGTCACATAATGAGGTCAAAGGGGAGTTAATGGCACAATAAAAGGCACCATCACGTCCCTGTGCATATGATTTGTATCACATTAGGATAGTCCACTGGCGTCAGTCGCCGCTATCTAAACAAAACCAACACCGCTGAGTGTATGTGTGTGTGTGTGTAATAGTGCACTATAGTACAGTATCAAGCAACAACAGTACATATTTAGCATTTAGTTAGATTCAGTGTCACTGTTATTTAAAGTAAAATGTATTTTCTTAGCTATGCATTCTCATACAAACATAAAGAATGAATGAATAGGTTTTTTTGACTGATTTATTCATTCGGTCATCTTCAGTAGCTGCTCAAGTATCTGTAAATTCAGAGCCTACCCTGGCAACTGGGTTAAAAATAAGGGAAATATACTGGAACCCACAGACAGAAGTGGGTAGTAATGTGTTACATTTACATCAATAAGTTTTCTTGAGTAGATTTTTGGAAAATATTTAGTCGGTTTACCTGGCCTCACTTTTACTCTTACTCAAGTTAATAGTTAATCTTAGAAATTAACTTTCACTTTGCTACATTTGATAATAATTAGTTTTATCATGTTCTGTATAGTTGAGATGGTGAGTCTGGCGATTGGCTGCAGTCGTCTGAAATTCAGACGTAAAACCCGCTCATTTATTAAAGTGTGATCGGTCGAGATAATGACCAAAGAAAGAGAAGCAAGAAAATCAGAGCAGACAGAAACACACATGATCTCAATGCAACCAGTTTATACACTAAAGAGAGAACTAAGCCACCACTTCCCTATTTACATTTTTACATTTGCAGAATTTTGGCAGACGTCTTTATCCAGAGCAACTTACATTTATTTTTCATTATACAACAAAGCAAATAGGCCTTGATCAGGGGCCCAACAGTGGTGGTGCTGTTAATCAAACCCACAATCTTCCGGTTAGCAGTCCATCACCCTAACTGCTGAGCTACCACCTAGATTTGTAAAGGGGCTGCGGGTTGAGAACCACTGCTTGTGAACATCACAATCCACACACATAATTCATCCTTTGGCTTTTTTTTTGACAATAGAAGAAAAGTCCTTATTTCTTCATTTTTTCCCCCTAATTTAAATAAATTAGAACTTTTTTTCTCTCTCTCTCTTACACACTTACGGGAGAATATAATAATTTATGTCCCTAATGAAAATGAAACAAAGTTCAACTGATATGCAGTTTTTTATATCACAGATGCTTGCTTAAAATTTATTGAGCATCTGACATTCAAGATTCTCCACATGAGCCGATACTATAGAAAATATACCTGAGTGAATGAATTAATATAAAACTATATATATAGATACGGACACAGCAATTATGTTATTCCTAATAATTTTTATTTGTCTAAAAATAATCATCACTCACACAGTAGTCCTAATAAGACATTATGCAGAGTTTTCTCTTATTAAACCCGAATATTCTGTAATTATTATGTCAGATCTAAAATGTTAAGCTAGAGAACGTTTTTCTTGAAAAATTCTGCACTGATCTTTTCATGTTTGCTCTGCTGGATGCAACATCAGTTACAAGAATGTATTTTGCAAGCTTGTTAAATGAAATCGAGCTGTTTACACACAGGAAATTATCTGTAAGAAATCCACACAGTACTGACATGAGCTTGGTTTTTTTATTATTTGTTTAAAATGAAAACCACCAAAAAAAATAAAATTTGACAGTCAGTAGTGTTGGCTTGTAGCGGAATCTTTCAGTACTTCATAAATGCTGTGACAGATTGTGGTGATTTATTATATACATGATGTGTATAACAGTACATCTCAAGATATCTGATCCTCAACAGGGCGATCTTTTTGTTTTCTATATTATTAATACAGTTTCTTGATAAACACTTTTCTGGTAGTTCTGAGGTTCTGAGGTTTATGTGAAATATCTCACCTGATTCTTTGCTTAACTTCCTATTGATTCTTTTTTTTTGCTTATTGTGTCTGACTTTATGCAACTCCACACTTTGTACCATTTACATCCTCTTACTAAGATTTCTCAAGTCTTACCTCACCACACTAGCAGGTGACTCGAGTTGTAGTTAGTTGTTGGTTTTTATATTCATTGGCACTTTATTCCCCTGATGAATCAAAAAAACTCCCTTCTGATCTTTAGCCTTCTTTATAATGACTTTTATACACTTTGAACAGAATTTGTTTACGAGGCGATAAGATTCAAGAAGATTTACCATTCATTTTTTGTTTTGCATGTCATACGGTAAACCAACTGCAGAAAGGAACTAAAGTGGTAAGTGGGGAGGTGAAGAAACATCAAACCACTCGCTACAGGACAAGGCAGTAAAATCAGTAAAACCAATCATTTGAATTTATGGCTTTAAAAGGTCATTACTACCAAAAACCCCAGCTGTTAATGATATTTGTCAACACCACTAAAATTACAGCTACTTTGTAAAGGTGGTAGCTCAGTGGTTCCGGTGTCAGGCTGCTGATTGTAAGACTGTGGATTCAATTCCCAGCACTGGGGAGCAGCTGGGAGCCCGAGCAAGGCCCTTAACCTACATTTCTCATCTTGATAAAAAAATTAGATCAAAGTTGCTCTGTATCGATGTAATTGTACATGCCTCATTTACACTGCAGATCTTAATGCCCAATTCTGATTTTGTGATCATATCCAATGTTTTTTATGTATCTTTTTTAATACTAGACATGGCAAAACAAATCAAGGTAGACGTAGTGTACGTCTACGACGCTCTTTATATCTGGAGAGAAAAAAGAGGAGAGCCCCTCTTGTTGCAGCCTGCTAGATTGTAGCATTGATTGCTATTGGTTTCACTGTTGGTGTCCACCTGAGTTGACGTCAGGCAGCACCGCCGCTTATTTAATGACATTTGAACTCACATTGACATGTAAAAATCCTGTTTGCTAACATAGAAGACGCTAATGCACGTATCCGATTCATATCCCATTTTTTTCCACATTCCAATGAGACCTAAATCTGATCTGAAATATTGAAATCTATGAAAGGAAAAAATTGAAATTGGGTCACTTGTTACATGCAGTGTAAATGCAGCCTTTGCCATTTGCTAGTGTGGACACTGGTTTTGTCAAAGCATTTCCTCTTTCAATATTGTCCCCCAATCACCTTAGCATATCCTTAAACACAAACTTTCCTAAAGTTTATATAAAATAAATAGACTGCAGGTTGGTCAGTAAATGTGGACTATTTACAGGGATTCATTGAAGTATTTATCGTTCCTGTTAGAATTAAGAGATGTTGGAAATCCATCAGATAAACCTGACACATAGGACATGTTGCATTTTAATAGCCATGTTCATCCGGTTCCCACACAAATGTGGGTATACATAACCTAAGGCTTATCTCGCTTCAGACAGTAGCTAAATCAGGCCTCATATATATAGATCACACAAAGCTATATATTTGTTTGAACTTCATGAGACCTGTGTAAGCTCCACCGCATGTTTAGTCCTTGAGGATATGGAGCTCAAATTGACATTAGTGATAACACAGCAGTCATTTACCAGCATGATTTCAGAAGAAATTTCATTGCTAATCTGATCAGGAAGTGGATCAGCAATGCTACACTCTGGATCTTTATTGTTTTGACTGGAATTTGAGCTCCAGTCTTTATCTGTGCAATGGATTTCTTTTACAATTGTAAGACTTTTTTGCTGACAGCGATACAGAACGTTGCCGTTAGTCATGTTAGTAAAGGATGACTCAATGATGTTAATCCTGGCACAAGTTTTGCTTTTAGGCAGCCTGTCACGCCGTCTGAGGAAATGCTGCCGAATTATTCTGCGAAACGTCAATCGGAAATCTCGGATGCGGTAGGCATAAATGAAAGGGTTTACCACCGAGTTAGCATGTGAGAGAATAATGGCGAGGTACATAATCCAGTGCGGTGGACGCAGGCATTGAGGACAGAACAATGTAAAGCAGTTAATGATGTGCAGAGGAAGCCAGCAGATAGCGAACAGTCCGACAATGATGGCAAGAGACTTGGCAGCATGAACTTCCCTCTGCAGGACCGAGCGAGTCGACGAGGTTGAAGACGATCCCTCGCTGTGGCTGTACGATGTCTTGTGTTCCATCTGCCTTAGCTGCCGACAAGCCGCCATAAAAATACGGGCATAGATGACCAACATGACTACCAACGGTATTAGAACACAGACAAAGAAGTTGAAGTAAACCATGTAGTCCATTGTGACCACTCTCTCAAACAGACACTCAGTCATGCCGGGGGGACACGAGCTGTTAGTGACGTTGGTGACGGGCATGTGCCAGCCGAGCATCGGTGTCAAACCAATAATCACAGAAAGTATCCAGCACAGATAGATGATGCATTTGGCTCTTTGATTTGTCACCAGGCTGTTGTATCTGAAACACACACAAACACATGAAAAAAACACATGCTCACTCTTGTCTTTATAAACAAAATCACAAAGAATTTTTAATGTATCCACAAGATTATGTCAAAATCTGTTATTAAAGTTGGGTTGATATAAAAATTACAATGTAAAAAATAGCTTAGATGTAGTAAGCTACGTTTTTTCACATTGTTGTAGCTTATTTTAGGGGTGTGTTGGGTAACTTCAGTGTAGTCAAGCTTAATTTAGAGTAGAGTAACTGTATTATAGCAGTATATAGAGTAACAAGTATATTCAGATTTTGCTTTTCTTTTCAAATTTAATGTGTTATAATAATGATGATAGAATAATTAAAGGAATAATTTGGACTTAATTCAAAGGTGCAAAAAATGCAAACTGTAGCCTGATAGCACTGAAAGCGTATGTCCCACTCTGCCGTCCAAAGCCTGTAGTCGACTCCAGCGTGGAAACACAACACAGATAGTAATTCGTGTTTTCTCTCTGTTTTGTTCCAGCTTTTTCTTTACGTAACCACGCTGATGACATATCCAGGTGTGCAGAGATATTTTGACAGACAGGCAGGAAAGCTTATAATAATAATAATCGCCTTCCCAAGAATATACAATATACATTTACATCACTTAACTTTAATAATTGCTAGTAGGATGTGAGGAGACTTTTTAAAACCAATCACCTATTAGGATTTTAATGACCAATTCAACAGATTATAGTGGGGATGTGGGGAAAGTGGTGGCTCATGGTTAAGGTGTTGGATTACCAACCTGAAGGTTGTGGGTTTGATTCCCAGCTCAACCAAGCCACCACCATTGGGCCCCTGAGCAAGGCCCTTAACCCTCAGTTGTATATCAAGGAATATTGTAAGTTTCTCTGGATAAGAGCATCTGGCAAATGTAAATTATAGAAAATCCAAGCGCTTGACACTGAAGTCTGGAAATATTGAAAAGCCTTTTATTTTTTTTTCTGCCTTCCTTATAAACAACAGCCAAAAACAAAATGTATCTGTGCAGCAGTATCACTGACGTCGCTAATCCTGGGTTTTCTGCTGCATATTACGAGAGACAGTAGAAATCACACTATTGTTACCGGGACCTTTCGTTCTGACCAGCCAGCTGTGCTGCATATATCTTCTCCCAAATGGCCTTTGCTGGCAGTTGCTCACATAATCTAGTTCCTCAATAGGAACTCTGAGATTTTCCTCCCAGAGGAGATAGTCACAGAGGTTCATTTAAACTGATACTCACACATTCAAGTGAGTTCAGAGTCTGAGAACCAGCAGAAACTCACCCAATTAACACCTCCTGCAGCAGTAACACTCGACCTGAACACCTGATCTACACACCTGCTTACAGGAATAACCCGATGCCAAATCCCTCATAAATTTACATTAGAACAAAGAAATTGGATTAATTTTCTTCATGCTCGGGCAGTACATGTTTTAGGCTTCTGAAAATCAGCAAATATTAGGAAATAATTAGAATAGGACTTCTTCTGCCCTTCTGTTCACACTACTGATCAGTCAGTGTATGTTGGTGGTAGTGTTTGATTCACCATTCTCCTCTCCCTCAGGATTAACTCATTTCACAAATAAAATCTGCAAATATTGTAAGTAAAAAAATACAATAATGAGCTAAGAAGTAATAAAAGCTTTTAGTCACCAGTTTCAGAGCTTGTGAGTTTTCAGAAGTGCTCATGGGGATGTAGTCACCTCGATGGATAATAAACACAACCCTCGAAATCAGGTTTTAAAATGATCATCTATAACAAAATTAGTTTTTCCCGTTTTTTCCAGTATGTAGCTGAATTTAAGCAGATAAAACAACCCATCAGAATTTATCATGCTCCTTTTTTTGTAAGCCAATGACATTTTTATGTGATGATATAATGACACTACAGAAACTACATAACAATATTGCCCAAATTTATGACCAGTTCTCCAGTTTTTACACTTAAGGGAATCAAGGAGAGTTTGTGAGGGACTGGACAAGAAGCTGTGTTTTGGCTAAAATTAACTCAGTCTGAATTTGTACATTTAAATCAAAGTTCTTTACAGAATTCATTTCACTTCAGAAATTTTTTAGGGTTAATGTAATTTTTACAACTAGAAAAAATTAAACACACCATTAGAGACTTTGTTAATTCTTTTTACAAATTGTGAAAACCCCATCCTTTCTTTTGTTGGGACTCTTTCATCATTACAGATTTGATGCCCCGTTTTACTTCCTGTGGAGTTAATTTTGGGATAGGTTGGGTTAGGAATAATGTTCTGATTTCCTGCATAATTTTATTTATCTTTCTCTATGCTACATAAAAAAAGAAAATGACAAACTATAAAAAGCATATATTCTCATTTTACAACATTTTACAAATATTCACACAAGAAACAATTTATTTTGTTGCTTTTCTCAGCAGTTGCATTATCAAAACAATATAGGGGAAAGAGTTCTATGGGCAGCTAGTACCCTCTGACCTGATGCATCACGATGCAAAATTGTAACGCTGTGCCCTGCGAAAGACGCATATAAGCATTCTGTTAAAGGTGCAGTAGGACATCTTGTAAAATGCTAACTGTAGCATTACAGCACTGAAAGTGTACGTCCCACCTTTGCAATCCAAACTCACGCCCCCTGAACGCTTAAAGGCACACTGACTACTGCACGCACATTTCTAAAAGAAAAATAACTTTATTATTCTTTACATTTATTACATTTATTTCAATGTGTGAAGTATGTTAACTGTTTATCTCAGTTAATTGCTAAAGTCCGAAAATACAAATCGCAATTATTTATTTATTGATTATTTAAATTAATTGCACCCAAATTTTATAATCGTAACAGCCCTATATAGCACTCTGGCAAGTTTATTCATGGTTAGACAAGTGACAAGTAGCCAGATTGTATGACCATCACATGTTATACGGTTTATAGCAGCTAAAGACACTGAAATTGCTTATTTATTCAGTTTCTTATGTTTTAGTTTTATTTAGCGTGCAGTTTGTGTATTCGATGGCAGTGACAGTGAGTTGGTCTGGATATTAATAGGGTAACAACAACCAAGTCCACATTCAAATGCCCTGAATCAACTGCAAATCGATTGTGTTACTTAAAATACCAGAGGAATAACACACACACACACACACACGTTGCTCAACAACAGCTGAACAGACAGTTATTTTTGGTCCATTGAAACATTCAATCCTGTTTAGCCACTGTGGATTTACATACCGTCAAATAAAAAATCATTCAGTTTTAACCCATACATCCTGTGATAAATAGACAAAATTATTGTCACTGATTAAATGTTAATAAAGTTTAGTGCCAGTATGTTATACTTTTAACCATCTTACACTCAGTAAATAAAACTATGTTATAATGTTAAACATTAATATATGGTTAGTAGGGCATTGAATTTTTTAGAAAATAACCTGAATGCCAATGATAAAGAAATGTTGCCTTGTTATTCCCTGATACGTGTCTTGTGTTCTGAATGTATAAACTATTATAACAGAGCCAATTTAAGAGTAAGCAACAAGAATCTCACCTGAGTGGGATTTTGATGGCGATGTAGCGGTCAACGGCGATGGCCAGCAAGCTGAAGATGGAACTCTGCGTGAGCACGAGGACAAAGCAGGCAATGAACAGACAGCCGTGAAAATTACTGCAAAATCCTGTGCTTATAACAATGGCAAAGGGAATGGCCAGAAGACCCACAGCTACATCAGCTGCTGCCAAAGAAACCACAAAGTAGTTGGTGATGCTCTGGAGATTACTGTTCAGGGTAACAGCCCAGCACACCAGCACGTTTCCAGCCACGGCCAATGCAGCAATCAGCAGCTCCAGACTGATGTAGAAGGCAATTGCTCCACTATCCATGCCGGCTGTTTTACGGCGGGTGTGGTGTGGGACTGCAAGCTCACAATGGCACTCATTGCTGGGCTACTCAGCTCCAGGCTTAAGAGTGAGGACAGTCTGACTAAGAAGACAGTCTGAAGATACTTTAACCCTCTCTTTCTATACTGTGCATGCTGTTTCCAGTCGCTGTAAGTCTTCCTGATGTGATGTTTGAACTTCTTCCACTCTTCCAACTTTTCTGTTCCTTTTTTTCTCTCCTGGCACGATGGCGAAAAACAGACACTTTATGAGAAGGTCGCTATACCCTGCAAACAGAACAATCACATCTGGAAGATCAGCTTTACTTCAAGGGTCATAAAAGCAGAAGGTTCTGTGATACATAAGGTCATTTTCCCACCATCCCACACCAGACAATTTTAAAGGCCAACAATACAGATATATTTTAAGACACAAATATTTGTTGAATATATGCAGTCCATCATAAGACCAGGAAGTGTGCATTTGACCTCTGCTGCGATTGTGCTATTATTAACTTAGCAATACAAAAAAAAAAATAATGCTATTCTGCTTGCATTCACATGAATTTGTTTGGCGTTGCTGAGCTAAATGCTGAACCCACTCAGGCTTTCTCCTAACACCATAAATCATGAAACTACACAATGCACAATGTTGTTCCTGTTACTCGATTATGTCCCCAAAACAAATAGCTGATGTCCTCTGATATCTTATTTGTGCTCCTTTTACCTTACAATCACAGAAAGACCTGCTGTGATGATAATGCACGTTATCTGTTCCAGGTAAAAAAAAAAAAAAAAAAAGAGAAAAAGAAATAAAAATGTTGATAGATTTGTGCTTTGACCCCTGTGAGGTCATTTTATATCTAATTTTAGCTTTCTAAAAAAACCAAAAAAACTCTGATTAGGATCACATGTAATTAGTTTTATTTGACAGTATCGTTGACGCACTAACTTTTGTGTAGTTTAAGCACTGGGCATGCTTTAAGCTTCCTGAGACGAAAGATTGTCGCGAAAGAAAGCTTTTATGTATTCTTATATGAAAGTCTGCAGAAAAGCCACTTCATTACCGAGTGTTAATGCTACATATTAAACAAAATGCTATTGGAAAATATTTGAGTATAGATTAATACTGAAGTCCAATGTTTGCACAGAAAGCTCTCTAAGATCCTTATGTTATACGTAAATTATAAATCTAGACAATTCTACATCTACACAGTCAAAGATGGATAAAGTGTGTTAAGTGTAACAGATAAGACTGTGTAATTGGAGCTTAACATATCCAACTAAATCCACACCTTTTCTTTTTTTCTCTATTTTATGTACTACTCACCTTTATTTCCTGTCGTTAAACAGAATCAACTTAGCAATTAAGGTTTAAACTAATTAAATACATTTCAAATTACGCACAAGACAAGTGCATGATCCATATTCGTTTGGGCTGTGTAAAAATAACGATACAGCTAATTGCAGCTAGTAGTAGTAATAAAGCTGTTATAAACCGAACATATTTTAAAAACATAATCTGCATCACAAGTCGATCACATAAAAAAGTATTACACCTCTTTCATTTTAGCAAACATTTACAGCATTTGGCAGACGCCCTTATCCAGAGTGACTTACATTTATCTTATTTATACAACTAAGCAATTGGGGGTTAAGGGCCTTGCTCAGGGGCCCAGCAATGGTGCAGGTGGGAATCAAACCTACCATCGTCAGGTTAGTAGTCCAACACCTTAACCATGAGCCACCACTTTCCTCATTTAAGTATATCTTCTTAAAGGACAATAACTCAGAAATGAGACTTGGATATATTTTAGCCTGTAGTCAATGTACAGCTTGTATAACAGTATAGATTTACTGTCCTCTGTAAATAAGTGAACAAATCAAATCTGTGTCCATATTTTGTGAGCACCATTGTGTGAGATACTGTACATATATCTATTATTAATTCAGATTTACTTATTACAGCCTCGTATTCAAGTCTGTCCATTGTTTAGCTGGATATTATAGACACCTAGTACCTAGTAATAATACATCATGTCTATTGCTAATTGCTAATTATAGTCCTTTTATCTGGTGTTAACCAGGAGGATGGCTTTCCCTTTGACACAAGTACCTCTCTAGGTTTCTTTCTAATATTATCTTAAGAATTGTTCCCTTACACTGTTATCTTTAGCATATTCAGTGGTAATCGATATCTACCTCCAGATCTCTTTAAGCTGACATTGTGATAATGTCAATTTTTAAAAATTGCGTAGCAGGAAAACTGCATTTTAATTGACTCTTAAAATGTGGTTTATTGACTGAAAACTCAAGCCAGGTTCAGTGGCGGTAGAATCCCCAAACTGAAGAAAGTAAACATTTATTTAACTATACTGTATGTATTTAATGTCCTCACATTAGGGTTAGTACTTATAGAAATACCCTAAAATTAACTTTTTTTTTTTTTTTTATCAAAAAAACCCCAATTGACACTGTAGAGTAGATATGTATTATTTTAATTGGCTCGGTGAATGATATTTTTTTTGGCCTGTTTTGTTTTGATAAGTGAGTGATCATTTATTAAGGAAGCAGCCCTGCGCCGATCTGTCAATCAAAATAACCACAAGCTATAAATACGACACTACGATGGAAAACATGTTTCTGAGTTAGCCACACACACACACACACACACCAACCAAACACAAGAACCTTGAGTGAACACCAAATGTTCAGCTCAAATCTAACATTCTGCACTACAGCCAATTCTGTGATTAACCCAGATTTTAAATTCTCTTGAAAAGCTTACAGGAGTAATTAGGACAAAATGGAGACCTCTACATTCGTCCTATATCCCTTATGTGTTCAATCAGCAGAATTAATTTTTTTTTTAAATTAATGCACTGGATCTTTAAATCTAATGTATTTAACAAATTAATGTAAATTTTATTTACAGTTTAAAGTGGAACCATCATTTACATCACTTCCTTAGCTAAAATTTCAGCTGTGGGAGGTGGAGCCTAGTGGGGTGGAATCATGCATAAAAAGACTTTAGATATAAACATACTCACAATCATGATTATCACGTATTATATACAGCACTTATAGTAACGCCACTTTATTTACTTTTTATGTGAAAATTGGATCCCTACGTTTTTTTTTATCAAATTCTTGTAATTCTTGACATGTAAGGAAGTAAATTAAGGAAGTAATACGATTCCTCCAACCCTGGACCCTTGAAATGTGGAAAAAGCCAGTGGTTTTAGTAAGGATCATTAAGAAAATTCTTGGTGGTTCCCTGAGGAACATTGTTATCATCCTTGATGCTACAAAAAAAACTATTTCCCATGATACAATTTTACATTACGTCAAACACGAAAATTCTTTGGAAAGGAGCTTTTTAAAATGTTTTTGTTTATGGTCCATATATTACCATATATTCAGGAGTTATTTGACATCTTTTTGAATATCAGCAGCAAAGTTAATTCAATATCATCGTTAACCTGAAATTGTTAATTAAAACTTAACTTAATCATGGAAATAGTGTTATCTTTAATTAAACTGAAATTTAATAACCGAGTGCAGTCTAATAGAAAGTGTTTTAAATCTACATCAACTGTTTTGTACATTTAGCTATTATTATTATTATTATTATTATTATTATTTTCTTTTAATTTAATCCATGTTATGATGTCAAGATTGTCCTTAGTAGCTTTGACTGTATAACGTTTTTGCTTTAAGGAACTTTTTTTGTTGCCTAATGTCCATTTGCCTGATGGTAAATATATAAACAGTGTCTTTTATACCGTTAGTGTCTCCTTCGAAAAAATGACCAGGTAAAGTTAATATTATGGTATCACAGATTGAGGTGTAATGTTGACGCTTATAATAAACCTCATAAAGGTGTTGAAGTTAAAAGCCACTGGGTTTCATCCCCAAGCAGAATATTATTAATATCTGAGTCAGTTTATTATCATTTTTAGTAGTAGTAGAAATAATATTGTAAAAATATATCACAAATCCTTTTTATTTCCATTCCACTTTTAGCACTGAACACAAGTTTTACTTGATAGATCTCGAGAACAATTACAGAGACGGCAACTAGAACGCAAAACCTGATGAAATAAAAGCATCAGACACCTAATAAATAATAAAACCCGCTTTACTCACCAATGTGCGCATAACACAAGCGGGAATAAAACTATTCAGGTTGCTTTAACATCCACGATGTGCCCGGTGTTACATGCATTTCATAACGCGTTCTCCTCTGTGCAAAATCCCACTTCTACACGAGTCAGTTTGAGTGTGTTTAAGAAGCCGTGTTTCAGAGGTTGTGTCCCAAATCACGTACTTATACCCCCACCCCCACTCACACCCACACGCCCTTTGCAGACTGTATACCAAAACTAGTAGGTCTTTACGCGTTATATCCTTTACACGCATTAGATCCTTCTCTTAATGAATGGAAAAGAAGTGAATTCAGAGCAATAATTAGTAATAATGATTACTCAGATTGCCTTTGTTTCTACTTTAATGACAGGAGAGTGATTAGGGAACTATTGCGCGGATTAAAGCGCGGCCGCAGGAGCAGAGCGCACTTTTTTCCGCTCTTTACTCCATCTGCGCTCTTCACGATCCGCTATTATAGATTGTAGTTGAGTTTTTATAAGTAAAAAAGCTTCGCCTCCGGGATGTAACTGTGACATATCCTGTTTTAACAGCATGCAATTTGGCACGTATCCGAAATGCTGGAACCGTGCGCGCTTTAGTGCCGATACTCACGCGCTGCTCCGGGTGATTGATCTCATGGTGGAAGCGCTGGACCTTGTTAGATCTGTATCACAGTCGTCTTACTGTTCATTATTACATCATTATCTGGATGTGCGGATAACTGCTGCTTAATCGTCCTCTTGATAACGAACCGATACTGAACCGATACGCGGAATCGATACTAAAAAAAACTAAAAACTGCTGTAGGCTATGAGAAGTTTAACCTGTTAGAAATGTGTATTGCGAGCATAGAGGACCGGTCCTGATTACCTTTATGCATGATTTAGCAAATATTGTAATAAACCATTAAGAAACATTATTAACCAACTTAATATAGAGTTTAATATATAATAGAGTTAATATAGAGACAACAAATTAATTTTATAAAAATAAAAATAATAATTTGGTTTAGATGGGGGGGGGTTAAAGTTTAACACTGGAATATATTCCATTGGACAATAATTGCAATATTAAAGTTTATTTTAGCAAACAATAAAATTGGTAAGACAGTGAAACTGACAGTAAACAGAATGTTACACTAAACAGCATCTAATGTGAGACCCACAAATGTAAAGCGTGTCTTTCTTCTTAAATAAAAATTGTTACATCATTTTAGTTCATCTACAGGTGTCATTTCACAAGAGGTCTAATTTAGATACGGTACAAAAACTTTTCTTGTTTATGTTGGGGGGAAGACCGCATGTTTTACTGGCATTTGTCCTTGGTTTCACACACACACACAAAGTTAATGTGAACGAGCTGGATGTTTGTGTGTGTATGGTGATATAAGGTGGTGTAGCCAAACAGGAACATTAACAATGAAGCCACTGATAGTGAGAATAATGATTTATTGGTATTAGACTCAGACTTTCAGGAATGTTTAAAAAAATAGATGACAAAGCGAATAAAACCTCTAAAACATCCTTACTTTTGAAATGAACAGGAAAACTTGGTCAAGCTAAAACTTCGCAGAAGCTTATTGATTTGAAATGATGAGGTGACTGCAAACATCCAAAACAAACAAACAAAAATAATTCTGACATTTGTAAAACACTGGCAAACATGACTTTTTGGATACAAACATTCTTTTATAAAAAAAAGTATAGTAAAGTATATTTTATTGAACACATTTTTCAGCAGCTGTTTAAAACTGACCAAATTGATGATGTTGGATTAAAACAGTAGTTGACTCTGGTTAAGTGGATTCGTGGTGAAACCGGACAATGTTTCAACATTACATGACAGCAGCTTTAAGTCGGGGAAGAACACAACAGCTTTTTTTACTTAAGGCACACTGTTATTAAAAAAAGAAAAAAAAAGAAAAGGATTACTTGTGCCTTTTCTTGTAGTGTTTTTTTTTCTTCAGATATTGTAAATGTCCGAAAAATAATAAAATAATAAAAAATAAATGCACTTTAAATTCTTTATTATACAATAAAAACATTGTGTGGTTGTTAAAACACAAAAAAAATCTCTTACTTAAAGATATTTTAAACAGGCTTAATATATATATTGGGTAGAAATGCTTTCATTTTAATACAGTGTTTAGCGCAGTGCAGAGACGATATCAGAGCTAGCCGATTATTTGAGCTTAGAGAGATCTTCTGCGCGTGTGGAGAAACTTCACATTTTTACTTCAGCATAAAATCCATACAATATCGTGTGCTTTTAAAGCAGTCTTAAGAGGAACTCGATGGATAACCTGTCATTTCCATCATAATGCATTCAACACTTCTTAGGCACCAAGTGAGCAAATGATCATCGGTGGAGCGTGAATAAAAGCATAAAATAGCTCAGAGTTTCAGTTTTTTCAGTCTTTCTCACGTGAAACTCCTTCACATTAACACTTACAAGCCGAGAAGGACACGGGCTGAAGAGGACTCGTTAAAATGTCACTCCACTCCAGCACACATCGTGACTATTATTATTATAATGATAATAACAGTTGTATAGTTATGGCCTGCCATTTGATAAAGAAGCTGCAAAAATGCTGCCCGATTAAAGAAGAGAAGTAGCTTAGTACAAGTGAAATAACGAGACCTGCGTAGCTATGAACGTAAAAGGAGTCCTTCAGCTTGAGTGTCACAAGGTGTCCAAGTAACACAGCACTTTAGCACATGAGACACAGAGAGTCAGAGGAGCTGGTTCCTGAGTCAAGTCTCAAAATACTTATAGATGGAGGTGACGTACGTCATCACACTCTGCCAATCAGGTCTTTCTGTGTGGACCATCTCACTGATGTCCTAAAAGAAACAAGAGAGAGAAAAAAAATTTGTGAGACTGAGATTAAGATATTTATCAGTATATTATATTATAATAAATCGATTAACCATCACTTTCCCCTAAATATGACCACTACATTTGTATAAAAAATAAACGATATGGTTATGAGTGGTGGAATGGATGGTAGTGGCAGAGTTTTGGACAGACCCAAGGGTAAACTATGGTTAGTATTTGGTAGCCAGACTACTAGCAGGTTTTATTGGTTAAGAAGGCATTTTTCAATATGTAAAGCAACGGAATAATTTTTTTACAGTCATATAAAATTTAATTACAGAATGGTATAACATTTTGAGGAATGCATTGTACACCTTTTCTATTATATACTCTTGATGGGGAGACAGACTATGTGTTCCCTCCCACCCAGCACACGAAATGTTTTTTTTCATGGATCTCAGCCAAATATGCAGGGCCATTATTAGGATCCAATTTTTTTTAAGGTTATTTTTCGACTTTATTGATAGGACAGAGTGAGATGAGGGAGTGGAAAGAGACCATTAAAAGACCCGAGCCGAGACCCCCCCCCCCCAACACGGAGCCCTTAAATGAAAATAAGGGGAACATACAAGGACTTTGTGAGAGTAACGGCTGGCCCACCAGCAAATTAATTAATTAATTAGTTGCATCAATTAAAAAAGCAAGAGAGATTTTTTTTCTCCGTTTACCTTTTCTACTGCTTGGAGAGACCAAACTAAATGTATCAGAAATGCTTCTGATTTCTAAAGTATAACAATTAATTTAAACAAACTCACAAGTGTAGATTTGATCCCAACACTTTCTGCTGCCTGGAAGGCCAACGTAAAATTTCTCCTCTATAAAAACACACAAAAACCATATATATTAACCAAAAACAGCACAGCGGGAAATCTGTATGTGTGCGTGTATGTTTCAAAGACGTCACCTTGTCCTGGCTGTTGAGCTCCTGGTATGGGATGTGAGCTGGCAGGTACGTGTGCAGCACAGCACAGAAAGCCAGACCGTCATTCCAACTGCTGCTGAAATTAGTGATGTCTATATTCTGACAATAAAAGAAATTGAAAAACAGCCTGTAATGAGTTTCTTTTACTGCTTTGTTGGCATAGAGAAGACTGTTTACGGGACACTCGAGACAATTACGAAGTAGGATTCAGACCTGTAGATATACAAAACTGAGAAAGCGCTATAAAAAGAAAATCCATTCAATATGTTCTAAACACAAACTAAGCATCTTAAAACTTATGAATATAATGTCCATTATGTTATAATCATTTATACATTAAAATAAAAGCTGTGCTCTGATTCTGGTTGCCTGGCAACCGTTTTTTTACTCCTTTAAACACTTCAATACGAGTGTAATGTTTTGAGCATGTGTGTGTGTTCTTATATTCTTGTCTTTAAGCTAAATCCTTCTAAATGAGATCAATTTCCCGGTCACGTTATGTTTTAATCAGGAGCATTAACAAAAGCCGGCCAGAATTAAGCCTATTTATTGTAAAATGATTAACAATGTTTATACCAAAGTCGTCCAACAGCTGGTTTTAAAAAAAGGGCTAGTTTTTAAGTTTTTGAAAGAAATGTGTCAGACAAATGCTCAGTCCCTGAGGGGGGCATGCTTCTGACAAGTCCTAGACTGGATTCGTTTGGAAATGTGTAAAACCTAAAGCAACAGTACCACCAACAGTCAGAGAACGGAATGGAGCAGCGAGTCTGCGGTTGACTTCTTTATAGCACAAACTGTAGTGTCCAGGGGCGTGGCTAGTAATTTTCAGGCCAATGAAAGAATGTGATGTTGGGTCCCCTACCACACCCGTTCCACACTGTTACAAATAATAAATCAGATAAAAGTTTATAGGTACTTATAATTATTCCAACCCTCCATTCCCCCCCACCCCTCCATTGGCAGCACCTGTATCTGAATCTAATATCCTCTCCAATATGGTTTCAAAATTTATAAAAAATATATCATTTAGTTTATTACTGTGCACATTTATTAAACCTATACATACTGTTTCCACTGTTCCCACAATCTCTTAAGACAATGCAGGTCTGGCTTAAGTCTGTTTTCTGTTCTGGCACCAAGATGGTGGAATGAACCTCAGAACAGTGCAGTTACTGAGTCACTTGACATTTTAAAAATCGGATTTTTTTTCTCTATGTTACTTCGAGAGTTTTTGGTTTGTTACACTTTGTTTTGTGATCTTGCAAAACTGGTGCATCCAGCATCCACCTATAAGGTGAAGACTCTGTGTTCAAAGTTTTAACAATAATGGCTTCCTAATTGTAACATTTTACCAACATTATATGTAACAACAATTATAAGCAAATGATTGGCTTTTTGGCCAAAATATATCTATAGTAAAAATACATGTATAGCAGAAATGCGGAAAACATTTGCCACATACCCTCCATTTCTCATCAATACACTCATGCTCAGAAGTTTGTACTCACTGTGAAGTCTCTGAATAAAAAAACAAAAAAAACCACACACACACCCTCAAAATACATCTATATTTAAAACTGATTTGGTTCGCATGCTGGGCCCCTGAGCAAGGCGTTTAACCCATAATTGCTCAGTTGTATAAAAAAAGAAAAATGTAAGTGGCCCTACGTTGCTATTGCCAAATGGCGTAAATGTAAATGGCTGTGTGGATGTGATGTCATAAGACTGAGCTTAAGAAATCTTTTGCCTTTTGTTACAAGCAAACAGTTTAACAGGAAATCAAGACACAATAAAACAGGAACAGACTCCCAGATTAATCAGAATCGGGCCATAAACATTCAATATTACAAGCAATGGCGTGGAATATAATATGCGAGCAAATAGCCAATCTGGGCCAGAAATAAACTAAATGACATAATTGCCTTCCTATTCTATTGCCTGGAAAGTTGATTTCTTAACACACTGTTTTGTAAGGTGTGTTTTTGTGTGTGTGTGTGTGTTTTTTTTTTTTTTTTTTAAATCCCTGTGTTCTGTGGTTCAATGATGTCATGCTTATGCAGACGTGGCTTTTAGGAAAACATTTTGAGTAACAAGCTTCACTGTACAATTCTGATTCGTTGCCATAAAGCGGTGTACATTTTTAACTATAAATCGCACATATAGATACATGACTTTTATGTGAATAGACCCGATTGTGTACACGCACATCGATATCCATTTTGCATGAGTCATACCAGTCACATAAACAACGGAAATGGTATTCAGGAGAAACTTTATCATAGCAGAAGCGAAGAACAAAAGCATTTCTAACCCAAGCCTGTGTCCTCGTTTACTTTGGAGGACAATAATCAGCTCGTCAGCATAACATGTTCAGGATGAGAAGGCAAAAAATAAAAGTGCCAGATGGTTTGTATTTGCTGTCCCTGCTGTACCCACTGATATGTGGGTACAAAAGAAGAGTCAGCAAAGAATTTATATTATATAGATTGGTATACAGTATACAACTTGCATAGATTTAAAACACTACTTGGATTCCGTAGCCATTATTTAATTATTCTACATACCCTTAATAATGCTAAATATTTTTTTCTCTGTTCTCTGTGGTAATTCTGCTGTCCTGTTAAAGTCAGATGTTTACTGTGGTATCTGATATTTATGTGCATGCAGTAGATTTAAAAAAGGCTCAAATCTAATCTTAAAAAATGGCAAATTATTCTATCCACAGGGTTCTAAAAAATAAAAAAAATTACAGTTGTGTTGCATTACAGCAGATAAACAGGTTTGTAAGTACGGCATATTAATCATTATATATTTATTAACCTGTTATTAACTGTGTATACTAACTCATAACTATCGTTAAGCATTTTGGAACAGGCTAATAATTTCACAGAACCGGGAATTCATTACAGCGTGCTACGTTCAATTCTGCTTTCTGTCTTTTTCAGTCACCATTTGTGGCCATTTTAAAGTTGCATCGATCTGCCAGGACCTGCAACAATGGTTGTAACCTATTATGCACATGTGCAGTTTAGTACATTCTGCACTATGACTGAACGTAAAAAGTCGACAGTACAATACAATACTTGTTTTGTTATTCGACTATCCACCGGTTTGAGCGACTCTTTTGAACAAATGATTCAATGAAAAAAATAAATATTTAACAGCTGATTTTTCTTTAAAAGACGTTTGCAGACTTTGCATTTAACCCTAGATCTCTCGTATGTTACTGCCTTTAATAACAATAGTCTGTTTTAAAAACGATTCAAATCGGAACCAAAAATCGCTAAGAACCAGATTTGATCAGCAGAATCAGAAACTGCTAAAATGAAAACGACAAGCCAACCCTACTCATAACATCGCGCTTGTCTTCCACATGTGCATTTCTGCTCCAAGCTTTGTGGAGTCTTTGTGTCTGTGTCTGTTCCGTGGGAACGTGATTGTAACTATCAGGCTGTGATTTAGTGGAACGTCATACCTGATAACCTTCTGTTTTCTTTTGACACCACTTGAGGAGAGCGTTTCTCTTTGATCCTCCATATTCTCTGGCTAGAGCAGCAAGCGGATCCTTTCTCTCCTCCCTGCACATGAGTTAAAAAAAATACCTCATCAGACGCCAAGTGCAATTTCAGCCGAAGTGATTTATATTAGCATATAAAAACAACTTATTCAGCTGTGTTTAAAAAAAAAAAAAACAAGTATCTGCAAAATTCCTGTGTGCATTTGCAACTTGTTAGTCATCCGGTACCAGTAAATTATTCGTGATGGGGTCATGACCAACTGGAGGAAGCTCGACGGGGGACAATCACAAACATTCCTCTGAATTGATAAAGCCATGGACAGATGTGATTTGTTTTTTGTAGTTAAACACCATCTCCTATTAGAAATTAGAATTATGAACAAGGCCAAAGTTCCAATTTTGGGAAAAGTGTATATGGTAGATAAAGTATGTAGAAGTCAGTGTTTGGGTGTAACAACAGCACAGCGGTTAAGGTGTTGGACTGCTTATTGAAAGATCAGGGTTCGATTCCCAGCACCATCAAGCTACCACTGCTGGGCCCCTGCCCGAGGCCCTTAACCCCCAAGTGCTCAATTGCATAAAAATAATAAAAAAGTAAGTCACTTTGGATAAATGCTGTAGCTGTAGGGTTGCCAGATACTTTTTTTATAATCACTTACTTTCATTTGAGTTTGTTTAAAATATAAGACTATAATTCATTATATTTGGTCTTTCTTACCAAAAGGTGTGTAATCCGCTGATTTTATAAAGATGCTCTGCTTACGTCCTGATTTATGTGAGCTAGTCAGCTGTGAGAAAGTGTAGACGGGGTTAAAGTTGTTGATCTCGAGTGCTACAGTCTGGGAAGCTCTTGCTTTATTTACACCAGAGAAGTTTGAGAAACCAAACAGAAGAACAGAGGAATGAAATGGGAGAGCTAGAGAGAAAGGTTGGGACCGGAAAGGACCTGAACCGGAATTCAACCTGGAACAACTGGCGCATATGAGTGCTAGCGCCTTAACCCACTACACCATGACGCTGGTGACCAGAACAGTCTTTATAGTTTAGAATAAGTATAAGGGGCATAGACAGGTAAAACTCAAAAAAACATAAAAAGACAACAGAAGAAACAAAAAAGGAAGGACAGACAGGGACGGGAAAGATAGCAAAAGTAAAACAACAAGCCGAAAGGAAAATAAAAAATAAAAACAGGCAGACGCGAGAGCTGGACAAAGAGAAATAAGAGAAGGAACGAAAAAGAAGGACGGTTGTGACTTACCGTAGACGACCGCGTGTAGTAGGCGTGACCGATGCTGTAGGAGAAGAAGAGTTTGAGGACAGGGAGAGCTGCGGAGAGGCAGAGCCTAAAGCCATAATTGATGTGGGGTTTGGGGAATCAGTGACTGACAGGTCTCTCTTCAGCTCCTCACTGCTTCTGCGAGAAACTGAAATACACAAGCAAAACAAAACTTCTGATTACGTCCCTCAAACAACCAAACAAGCTTACTGACCCAAACGATTGATTATTAACTACAAAACTTGTTTTATGTAGCAATTCTAAATTAGAGTAACACTAATTACACCATGTCAGTTCTATAATACGCGTTTGCATTGGCTGCATCTTCCTCACAAATTCAGTACATACCCGACATACTAAGCTCTGAGTAACTGCCTCTCTTATCCACCAGTGAGGAGAGGGACTTGGGCGTGCTGATCGTGTGTCTCTATAGGACAAACAGACAAAAAGCAAAAATCAACACTAAGAGATAACACAATTCTGGTTCGGCATTAATATGTGTGAGACATGTTCCGTATAAAATGATTAATCTAGTGAAGTAATGGTGTTTCGCCACACTGCCTCCTTATTGGTTTAGCAGATGTCTGCATTTTTTACATTGGATCCTATAAGATTTACAGCATATTCCCTCCCCATCTTTCCTACGCAGCTGTATTCTGGAGTTTTTTTTCCTAAAACAGGATGTTTTTATCTAGAACACAGATTTTTTTTTTTTTTCCCAAATTCACTTTTTTTTTCTTGGTTTATTGGTCTCTGTAGTAGCTCTTAGATTGGGGTTTTAAATTTCAATATATCAAAAACCAATTAATACTTCTATCTGAACTGAACATTTCCTTATTGGAAACTTTTAGTACAGAATTTTATTAAAGGGAAGCTGTAATTATTATATATATATATATATATATATATAAAATGTGTTTGTATTAGGCAAATATTTTTATAATGTATTACAGGTTCCCTTTAATAAAATTCTGTAATAAAGTCGCACCCCAGCAATAAGGAAATGTTCAGTTCAGATAGAAGTATTAATTGGTTTTTGATATGTTAAAATTTAAAACCCCAATCTACAGAGATTAGTACACACATACATACACATATACATACATGCACATATATGTGCGTACTAAAGTCGCACCCCAGCAATGAGGAAATATATTTAGAATGTGTGACTGAAATATATTCACGATTTATTCTCTATAAACTTAGACAAAAAGAAGAAGGAAAATAAGATAAGATAATAAGTGATTGAAGCTAATCACATGGCCTGTTCAAAAATATATACAAAAACATGATGTACACATGTGTATATGCATATATACTTAGGCAATGACTCAATAAATGCAGATGTACTACAGGTTCCCTTGTTTGTAAGAATTATTTACTAAAAAAGGTACAAAAAATTTCCACCACAGCAAAATTGAAAACAGCAATCTAAAATCTGAGACTTAAGAGGAGGCGAATAAAAAAGTCAGGTCGTTTTTTTAAAAGAAAAAAACTTTTTAAAAAAAAACGTAGCGAAAGAACATTCGAAGAAAAAAAAAAACATCCTGTTTCAGCAGGAGAAAACTCCAGAGAACAGCCATGTAAAAGGGCTAGAGGAAAAAATATGCTGTAAATCTTTTAGCCTCTAAAGTAAAGAATGCAGACATCTGGTAAACCAATCAGGAGGCAGTGTGGCGACACACCCTTCACCCACTTCACTGGACTGATCATTTTATACAGAAAAATCTTTTTAAACATTAAAAAAATGCTTATTAGAGTGTTTTATAAATTATAAGCATGTAGTGCCAAACCTTTAAAGACGCATTTTAGTGTTTGGGCCAACTTGTTATAGACACACTGCGCCACCTACTGGCTAAAAAGGAGCTTGCACAATTTCTGCATGAACGTTAAAATGGTATATGTGGACTAACGTTAGACACTGTCTGCATAGAATATAGTCGATATGGCATTTCTGAAGCCAAAGCTGACAAACTCGACTAGGACGTTGAACAAAAGAAAAAGTAAAACGTATTGAAATAACTTGAAGCAGTCGACTGTGTACAGCTGATTTTACAGAGGTCATTCTTCAGAAACTAAATAATAACAAGATAATAGGTCACATTATAAAAGCTACATGTATTGCTAATTTTACTCAAAAAAAAAAATCTGGGTGAAAATAAAGGAACTCTAGAACTGGACATCGTACAGACTTTTGGACATGTTTTACAAAAATACCACATTTTATGTCTGTCCAATATAACACCAGATAATTATCATCACTCATGGACCAAGTCAGTAGAATGAAAAGTAGCTAATCTGAAAAATTCTGGATTCTGTTTGGTCAGAATTTTCTATAACGACAGGTCTGAGTGCAGTTTAGCTGCAAATGACGTTTACCGAATGATGAGCTACAGTTTGTAACTTTAATAATATACAACATTTCGAACACAAATTTATATTATTTATTTTTAACAATATTTAAACACCATCAGTTTTTAACTATATTTTGTAATAATACAATACAATTACAGCTTTGATGTATATATATATATATATTTCTTTTTTAACCCCTAATGGGTCATTACATGTAACATATAATCATTATATAAAACTATGAAATTAAATCACAACAATCAGGAAATCAACTACAATTAAAGTTAACGCTTAAGTTATAAATACTACATAAATTAAAAAGGGGAAAAGGGCCAAAAATAAAAACTAATTCGATGAGTAACATTACCTTCATCCTTCATTTCATATTTTATATGCTTGTAATTTTTTCATAGCTGGGAAATCAGAAATTATATCAGCTCTGGTCTTTGAAAAGAAGAAAAGAGAAAAGAAAATTGTATGTTATTTCTTAGTTTGTACCTGAATGGGGGACACGGCAGCAGCTGGAGGAGTTTTCATTGGACTTGGGCTAAGAGGGGTTCGAGAAATTGCAGCGGCGACCACAGCTGGAACAGCAGACACTGGAGTGCCAGGAATAGGGCCTACATCGCACATACAGAATAACGATTTAAAGCTGAACTCGACAGAATAATTATAAACTTCTGAGGATTATTAATAATTAATCATTAGTAATTGATTCATTTTTAGGAATTAACAAATTAAATTATAGTTAAATAAACGTATTGGTTAACAATTATTAAATAAAATATTAACCAAATAATAAAGTTTCAAATAATAAAGAAAACGATAAAAGTTACCAATTTTATTGTAATTGTAGTAATACAACGAAATTCGTTTGGTAGCTCTTGAAGAATTACCCAATATATAAAATTTACACAAAAGAATAAATCCAGTAAAATATAAAATATTTACACAACAGAATACATGTGCAGTGGGAGGTTTAAGTGCAAACATATTATCAGAAATAGAAAAATATTATTAATTCTCTTCTGATTGTTTTTCAGTCTGTTTCTCTTTTTTTTTTGCCACAAAAGGTTTCTCTAATCATGCCTTTCTCTCCACCGAATCCATCGAATCCCCTTGTAGTGAGCATAAATATGTAATGAATAAAAATACTTCTGGAATTAAATCTTAGAAATAGGAGAATGCTACTTTTGATAATACATTTTAGAAAACAATTAAAACTTAGTTAAATATGAACTAAAGTAACGAGGAGTTAGCAGCTGTGTGTGTGTGTGTGTGTGTGTGTGCGTTATAACCTTGGGAGGCACTGTCAAAGCTCTTGATGAGGGTTTTAACGGTGGGCGAGGGCTCGGATGAGGTGGAGGAACGACGGCTAAGCCCCATCCCCTGTCTCAGTGCTGCCAGATCTCTCTCTACTGCATTCATGTAGTTATAGACACGCCCACGCTCTTCATCCTGCCTAATACAAACACACAAACAAAAATATACACACATTTAAAATTTTTGTAAAAAACTGCTTAAGAAACACATTTTTTTTGGAAACAATGAGCCGAAGCAAACTTATATATAAAAAACTTATAAGTTTATGTTCACATCATGAGAAAAAAAGATGTATTTATACAAACATTTTAGGTTTAGGCCACTGCTGTGTATTAGAAATAAAATTTAGAGGATGTGTAGCTAGAGTAGAGTAGTCTTAATAATAAATCACGCAAAAGACACGATGCACATATGCGTATATATTACAAAAAACAATTCATGTGCACAAAATAAATTACACATTTATAAAATACGATCACAGATGTAAAACTGTGTACAAGAACGTTCTACATGTTCAAAACTTACGATTTTATTGCGACTGCGTGTGTGTGAGAATCACATTTGATTTGTGTGTGTAGTTTTAGGACCCTCCTATACCGCACGTCCCTCCCATATGGGTCACGCATACTCTTTAGCCAATCAGCTCAATATTAAACCATTCCACTCACAACCCACCGAGAGTGCAGGACTCGAGGAGTTCAGCTCTGCGCACCTTTGGCACAATCTGATTTAATTAAAAAGGAAATGAAGATTTAACAAAACACCAGCTTAGAAAATCATAAATAAATATAATCTTTATTCATAAATAATTATAGTGGTGGTAGAAGAGTCACAAAAATACACACACACAAAGCTAAGGTGTTTCACCTATCACACATATATACACATGTTTCTTGTTTAAAAAAAAAAATCCATCTTTTGTCAACTTTTTGTCACTTTGAACACCCTTTAAACCTTTATGTAATGACATAGATATGGAAATTATGTGCAGGACATTAGAAGCAGTTGTCTAAAAGGTGTCTTACTTCTTGCTCTTTAGCTCGTCTAGCTCTTTGCTCATCTTTTCGTTTTTCTCTTGGGCTTCTTGAAGACGGCGCCGCAGGTCCCCGATCTCCTCCTGAGCTTCTGATTTGATGTCATTGGCGATGACTACAGCAGTCTGCAGATCAGCCTGAAACTGTCTCCACTCTGCAGACTCCTCCTGTAAAAAAAACCATTTCATGTACAGTTACATTTATACACTGATTAAACGATTAAATGTTTATTATGATTGGTTTGTCATAGATTAGCATTTTTACAAAAAGCTAGACTCGAAAAACAGTAGATAAACCGTAACAATTATTACCCTTAGTTTACGATGAAGAGTTTTAATCTCCTTTTCCATGTCATATTTTTGGTCGTGGAGTTTTTTTATGGAATCTACAAAAAAGGATAAAGAATGTTATCCGGGTGCGCTCCACTATGACTCAATAGCACCCCTATGTGGCCACAGCATAAACTATGTGGTGGAAATAAGGGCAGTTTTGAAACAGAACACATTTGAATAATTATTTTGCGTTCCCAATTATTTCAATCCGTTATCACTTAATCATGTTCTCCTGGCTGACTCACTCTCCAGGTCCGAGATGATGAGGTTGTCGTGGAGTTTGACAGCTCGATGCTGCTCCACTTCGTCCTCCAGCTCAAAAATGGTTTCTTTCATGTCAGCAATCTCAGTGTCTTTCTCCTCCAGTTCTGAGCACTGCTGAGCCAGAACATGCTTTTGCTCGGCTAGCTGTTTCTGCACCTCGTCCCTGAATGACTGGAAATCTGCCTCCAGCTAAAACAAACAAAACACAATACGATTGAAACATAATATATTACCACATTTTATTCGGAATATTTATGTAGTGTTTACTGGACAAGTAATAATACTTACTGGGCACTACTCTTAAACAGAAAAGCTACACTATACTGTACACATAGTAACCTGAAACTTCTGATAGGTTACACTAAATATAAAGCTTCTACTCTAAAAGCTAATTATTAATGTAAGTACTAATACTTTAAAAAAATAAGAACAATCATTTTATTAATAGTTTATAAAATATTTATTCAAAACAAGTAAAAAAAGTGAGTTTGTCTTTTTGTTGTTCATTTAAGTAATAGAACAAACAACCCACCCCCAAAAAAACCCAAAAAGGTGAAGCCGGTATTACCGGTGTTGTCACATATTGTTTAACTGGCGGGAAAGAATTTCCTCACTGTCACAACCCTAACTTTTAGCTATAAAATCTATTACATCAATTGCTTATTACAAAATTGTAAAATATTGCTAAGACACGCCTCAGGTGTAAACTACAAGGAAGTGTTGGTCTGCTGATTGTGGGTTTAAGTCCCAGCACCACCAGGATGCCACTGCTGGACTCCTGAGCAAGGCCCTAAACCCTTAACTGCTTGTTTGGAAAAGAAAAATTGGATAATTCAAGTCGCTCTAGATGCTGTTTTTTGCCAAATGCCAGAAATGTTTGCTAACTAAGCCAAACACACAAACGTTCACCTTTCGAATTGCATCCTGAAACTGAGCAGCCTCATTACGAGTGTGTCCCAGCTCCTCCTGCAGCGCGGCTGCTTTGGTTTCGGCTCTCTCTTTGTCTAATCTCTCACTGTCCAGCAGATGGCGTATGTCAGTCTTGTCCCCAGCACCCTGGATAGAGAGGAGTTGGGCTACTCTCTGCCTTTCCTGCTCCAGTTGGAGCCGACAGCGGACTAGTTCTGCCTGCTCGTCCTCGCACTGCATTCTCATGCCATCTAGCTCAACAGCAGTAGCCTCCCGTTCTCTTCGCTCCAGTTCTGCAGCCCTCTCAGCCAGGTGTACACGCTCCTTCAGGGCTCCCATAAGGCCCTGTGACTCGGCATTCTCCTGCTCAGCCATTTTTAATGCACTGCTCAGTTGCTGCTGCACACCAAGAAGCTGCTCCCTCTCAAGACGCGAGTTCTCGTTTAATTCAGTGTAGCGTCTTTCCAGCTCCATGTAACGACTGCTCTTGGCATCCTCATCATCTTTGGCATAAGCTACACGGTGCTCATCCAGTAAGCCACGCAAATAGTCCAGCTGTCGGCTGTAGAGTTCCAGCCGCTCACCTTGCTGACGCAGTGAGTCCACCAAGATGGCACGCTCCTCTCCCAGGCGTTCATTCTCTGCGCTCAACTCCTGTGCAATCTGCTGAAGGTCTGCAAGCTCCTGTAGTGTGGCCTGTAACTCCTCTGCTGTGCTGTGTTGGCTTTCCTCCATCTGGTGGATGCGCTCAGTCAGACAGGCCACGGAGACCTCACTAGCGGTGCCACTGCTTCCCCGGCGTGAGCGCCTTCGGCCCGGTGAGCCACCTTCTGACTCAGAAGAAGAACCACAACCAGATGGTGCATCCAATGCATCATCACTAGACAGCCCAGCCTGGCAAGGTTCACTGCACTCACTGTCTGGAACATCTGGAGACCCCACTCTCCTTGCCTCTGACAACAGGTCCTCAGTTGAACCCCTAGCAGAACCCTCTGTTGAGGAGGTTCGAGTCCCGCCATCCCCACCACTGCTGCTGCTGCCTCCTCCGCTGGTTGTTGGCTCAGGACTAAGAGAGGCACAACGTAGTCCTTTCTCGGGACTGTCAAGGCGCTGCTCCAGTGAGAATCCAAGAGCATTTAGCCTGTCCTTTAACATTCGGTTCTCACTCTTCAGCAAGTTGAGTTCCCCACGAATGCCCTGGTTCTGATCCTGAAGTAACAGCAGGGTTGACTCCACATCAGCAGCACTTATTCCAGATACAGCTTCTTTCTCCTGTGGTAGCTCGGCCTCACACTGGTCATCTGGCTCAGGGTTATCCTGGTCATCCAAGCCCAGTTGTGCCCTCATGCCACGCAACTCAGACCGCAAATGCAAGATCTCAAGGTCTTTGCTTTTGGCCAAGCCCAGCAAGTCCTTTACTCTTGATTCCAGCATTGCTTTGTTGCTAATATCATAACGCAATTTGCCCGCCTGGGTTTCAGACTCGGTTGATGAGCGACAGCGAGAACGCTTCAAAGCCACAGAGTTAGAGGGTCCAGATTGTTTTTTGGCAGTGCTGGTTTTCTCGCGAGTGACTCCAGGTTCCTTTTGTGCAGAGGACATCCCACGCCTTCCCGAAGAACCTATAAAACAAGGAAAAGATTATAATAGATTATCATATTTCATTCAAGTGTTTTTTTTACACGACTTTTCATATCCTCGCTTAGAAACACAACCAAATGCATTTCATTAATTCAGATTATACTAAGCTTACACTTGTTCTTCGGTGCGTTTGGTTTTATTGGACTGGACCAAAAATAAAAATGCTACATTTGGTCCTCTTCTGCTTAGCGGTCATACTCGCATTTTTGACAGCAACCTAAAGATGCCGATCCTAAAGGCATAGTGATATGTTCATGATCTGACTGTTTAAAATTATGTGGTGTGTGTTTAGTGTGCATCAGGGTTCTCACGGCATTGTTCACACCTACTTAATAAAACACACTAACTGAGCAATCACACCAGAGTTTGTATAAATTGAAACAAACGTATAAACAAACGTACGACTTCTGTTACCTGAGTTGGACTTGGTCCTTGCCTCCGTGTTGCTCTGAATAGAGCCGGTGCCTCTCTTGCTCCTTGTCGTAGTGCTGCTGCTGCTACCCACCGAGGCTCCTCCACTTCCTGCATTCACGGCTGCAAGGTCATCGTTGCTCTTTGTCTAGTTAATGTATAGCAAAAATTTGTGTACAAATGCAAGTTGCCATAATGTATAATGCTACTACTATATATTTTCCCTTTCCTGGTCCAAAAAGCTTTAAAGTGTGAAATTACTTTTGGCATGATGGTGGGGATTTGTAGATCTGAAACCCTTAGTTGAACTGAGGGAATTCTAAATACTATGGCAGATGAAGAAATAATAGATAATTGCGTGCTTTTTGGAAGAATCTCAGCTGTATTTATAATACCAAAAACTTTAGTATTAATATAAGTAGGCCATAAAGTGTTTCAAAAGGTTTTTATTAGTGATTTATTAGCTCATATTACCTAATATACTAGAAAAAAATAACATTAAGTAGAATGCCTGTTCAGATCATGCTAGCAAAATTAAGTGTTAAATTCTGTAAATTTGTGTAAATAGTAAAAAAAAATGGTATCTAATTCAATTTAGCCTAATCAGGATATGTATTACAAAAATTCCTGAGATGATTTTCCTATGGAAAGTTGTATAAATTGCTGAAAAGAAGATTTTCAGAAACTTACCTTAGACAGAATGGCCGAGTTCTGGTTCTTGGTGGTGCTTTTTCCTCCAGTGCCCATAGTGCCGCTAAACTCGGGTTTGCCTGGCGGTTTACCGGCAGTGGTAGTTTTGCTGGAGGCACTTGTGGGCCTGCTCACTTTTTTCATACTGGGCTCCAAGTTTTTGATACATTTATGGCGCAATCTGCAGAAAGAGAAAACAGATGAACTGAGCAAAGTGATAGAACTGCTAGAAAAGCTCCGGCTTTAGAGTTTTAACTCCAGACATCAGGTTAATCCTCATCTCAGGATACGGTCTGTATAGATCTTCCTTAGCTCGCTGTATCTCAAGGTTTTTTTGGGGGTTTTTTTTTGCCTCCCACCTCCAAGTATTTGGACCGGCTGTTTTAGAGGTAGATATGGTGTGCTGTGAAAGACTGATGGAAATGCCAAGTGTTTTTTGTGGAGACTACAGATTCACCGCCCTTCTGGCTACGATTTAGCAGTTACAAAAGAATGAATAAATTTACTGCTGGGGCAGTACAGATAAACACCCCATAATTGTACACTACAGATAATCTCTAGCCGATTGTAATAACAACCAGTGCAGTCTGATTCGATTTAACAGCCTATACATTTTTTTTTACTGATTTTCTAATGTATACAGTTAAATAAATGTACTTCAGCTTGTATATAAAGTTACATAGACAATGCTAACTGCTACAACTGACAAAGAAACACTTCCAGCAAGATCATTCAGCTACACAACCTATACAGACAAAAATCACACCGCAGAACCCGAGAATCTTCTAGAAGCATTAAGCAACATCAGGAAAAAATGTCTCCATTACCTAATCGCAGAAGTCTGAGCTTTCCTCGGCGAACACATGGCCTATTAAAACACTAGTACTGTGTGCTAGACAGTCATAAATACCAGTGCCGTCCTCTCGGGCTCTATTTATACACACAAAGGGTTTAGAAGGTAGCACTGCTGGACCGTTTGAATGCACACACGGAGTGTGATTGGAGGACAGGGCAGGAGAAAAACTGTAGCTGCTTTTCTTATCACATCATCACAGCCGTTAGTGAGGCCGAGTCTCGGCGAAGTTCACCTTCAATGTCCTTAAAAGGCTTTAGAAAATCTGAGCGGACAATTGAACACAGCACACAGGAGAGATGCCTTATCATAATCAGTACGTAAATAAAATGATCATAAAGTTTTTTTTTTAAATTAAAGAATTGAAGGATTCGGTTTAGTGAAGTGAACATGACAAGTGTTACATTGCATTTGTTCGCCATCACTGGACCTTAATATCATTTAGCTGTAATAAATGGACATTCGCTGTCCCCAGATGAGGATGGGTTCCCTTGAGTCTGGGTCCTCTCAAGGTTTCTTTCTTCTTTTATCTCAGGCCGTTTTTTGGGGTTTTTTTGCCACAGTCGCCGCCGGCTATTAATTAGGGACAAAATTACACTTATAAAGAGCAATTTTTTATTATTACAGCATCATCTGTGTAAAGCTGCTTTGAGCCAATGTCCACTGTTAAAAGCGCTATGCACATAAAAATTAATTTAATTGGATGAACACAAAACTAGTACGGGATGAATCATAACAAATATATGCACATTTTATATTCCTACTTCTACATTAAATCCAGTTAAGTGTTTCTTTATCATACCAAAAATGACAACTTTTTAGGTTATATACCATCTCGTGTCTAGTATCTGTCACTAAAGGACCAAGACATACACACCACATTATAAGCGCCTTGTAATAACCAGCCATTTTGGCAAACTTTACTAAACTGGAACGCTTTGAAGAGCTGATCGATTCAGATTATTTTGTTCAGCCACAAACGTGTGTATAAACATACACACGGCATCACCCAGCATGCTTTGCTGACTAAGCAGGGTGTGGGAGCGCATCAACATTTTTTATCTTCTCGTCTAAAGCCAAAATAAAGGTTATAAACCAGCAACATGATAATTAGGACACTGTACTCTTCAGATACGGGGCAAGAAGAAAAGGGGGGGGTGACTATTCCTTTGTAAATAAACGTCATTAAACTGTGCCAGCTCAGCAGACCTGACACTTAGCAAGCTGGGATTTTTTTCCCAGAGCTCTGCCAGACAATAACAGAGAGTGGAAATCATAACATGGCTAGAATTTTGAGACAGGAAGAGGAGAGGGTCTAGGCGAGGGGGGTAAAGAGAATGGCTGAAGGAGGTGGTGAGAGGAGCTTAAACCATGCTGACATGCATGTGCTTGCTACAGCCCAAAACAAACCACAACGTTCTGAAAACCCTACAGTCATTTACAAACGGCTGTCAGGCGCAGACTCGGGTTTCTGTTTAACATGCAGAAAATAAACTTCGAATATTTCAACATGACAACTTTGATTAAAATCACAGGCTTTTTTACTGTTTTCCTTTGCTCCAAACGTATTTAATCAGTAAATACTGTTCAAGTTTGCCTTTTTTGAGTTTTGGCAATTAGAGCTAATAAGTAGTAAAGACTTATAGATTAAAGTTTTTCCAAAATGACGCCGCCGGGTATAAATACTAGAGCTTTGTAAAAAAATTTAGTGCAGCTAAATATTGCTATATTCTTCCACAGTTACGTTATTATATAATTAATACTCTAAATATTTAATTAATACTAAGTACATGTCAAACGTCCTGTAAATGCCCCCATTGTCTCAGAAGCAAGCATGGCAGACAAAACAATAAGGGCATTTTTAGCTGTGTTTTACATTTTTTTTTTATGACATATTGCAAAATTTTATTGCAAAATCATGATATATTGTATTGTGACCCATGTATTGTGATATGAATCCACTAGTGAACTGAGCCACTAGGGAGCGTTCTCACGATTTTGACACTAAGAACAGAGCTGGTTATTGAGGCCTGTGGTGCTGTTTACATGCCACAGTGTTTTAATAGCCTAGCTTCATAACCACACACTGCTGTACTCCATCACTGAGCTGCAGAAATGAATGAAGTGCTTTGTGGGTCTGGTTTTTTTTTTTTATTGAGAGACATTTTTAAACCGGAGCTCGGTAAATGTGAGGCTATTAGGTGAGACATTTCAGGGAGCACAATGAATACTAACCTGTGTTATAAGATGAATATTACACACATGTAATCATATATAGTGATTTAACAGGAAACATTGTAAATACAGAATATAGAGTTAAAATATGTTAAATATAAATATATTAATATACACAATGTATTTATACACGCATATTGGGATTGGTTAAGGGGGTAATTAATTTTAAGCAGACAGCAGTTGTGTATTACAGGTTTACACTCATTTTACATGGACTTTTCCCACACAGGAACATTCTCAGCTGAGAGATGTTTATTCTTGGCAGTTTTTTTAGCAACATGACAAACTGTGGGCCTTTGACCTCAAGAGAGAACTTCGAGAGGGAGAAAAAAGAAAAAGACGCTGGCAGAGAACCTGTTTTAGCTCCTTTGTCATTAAACTACATTAAACGTTACTATAAATAAATAATGTTGCATTTTACTGAATAATAATCAGAAATACCAAACGGTACAAGATTTTTGTTTCAAGCCACATCACACCAACCTGTACCAAATATTTTTTCGAACAGAAGCAGTTGTTATGTTTTGTTTATTACTTCTTACACACAGTTATATAAATTATATATATATTTTTTACATTTACAGTATTTGACAGACGCCCTTATCTAAAGTGACTTATATTTATCTCTTTAATATAACTGAGCAATTGGGGGTTACGGCCTTGCTTAGGGGCCCAGTAGTGGTGTGTAGTAGTTAGTGGTGCTGGAAAACAAAATCCGATCTTCCAATTAGCAGTCCAACACCTTATCCACTGCGCTACCACTTCCTCATCACAAATCAAATGTAGAAAAATCTTTTATTCTAATTCTCGAGTTTCGGACTAATGCATGTCAGCCTGTATAAAGCACCATCCAGGCCTATGATACATTTTTTCCAGACATTGAGAATGCAAATCATTAACTATGATGGAAAGATAAGAGTCTCTTCAAAGCACAAAGCAGACTGAGATAAAAGACTTGCTGCTACTTCTCACATCCAGACGTTGAACTTAACTGAACTGGAATGTCAAAGAAAATCACGTGTTGAAGGCAATACAGCCAACTGGAACATTTCTTACAGGTACGAGGGTTGTTTTTAATGTGACACATTCTAGTCTGTATAACGCATTGCTTTTCTTTCTTTCTTTTTTTTTTTTTACACTTTTCATAACCGACATAAAACCTTCAACACTAATTAGCATAAATTTTGTTTTTTTATCAATCAGCTGTTTAAATATTAACATTTTTTTTAAATATTGGCTGGTTTTCTTTTCTATATTGAAAAAATATTATAAGTTTGACTTGTTTCACTGGCACTTCATTAGCACAACTAACCCTAGTATATATAAAACTCAACATTAACAATGTCTTTTTAATTTTTCTAATTCTTGCTATTGATTTTCTTATACTTTTATTAGTATTAACCTTCAGGCCAGGGTGTTATTTTCTATCCAAAATTCCTTACATTCCTGACATAAATAAGGAACGAGAAGCACTGAGAACATGCCTGTGAAACTTAAATAAATCCTACATGTTTGGGAATGATATTTATATACCAACATCTTCCATCTAAGAGTACAGAACAATATAAATATGATCACATAAGTGAAATAAAACACACATAAAACATTTTATTCTTTAACCGTATTATATACATATTATATAGACATTTTCTACACTTAAAATTAATTATTACGACCATATGAACAGAAAAAAAATCTGCTGTCCCCACTTTGTCATTTTACCCCTTTATAATACCAAACACTGAAGACATGTATATTATTTTCTATATTTCTATTAAATCACTCTATAAAACAGGAGTACACGTTCCTGACAACTTTTAACACAAAAGCGTTAAAATTCTTTAAAAATACATTGGATAAGAAAATGAGAGCCGGAAATTACGTCATAGCCCATTCCCTATGGATACACAGTATCCGTGCTTTTTTTTTGTTGTTACTCTGTAACATTAGGCCTCAAAGTGCCGCTATTCCCTCTAACTGAGCCACAGCCCCCAACAGCGCCAAATCAATAAAACCCATCAGTTTTACCTTTAAATGGTCCTTTTTTTGCCAGAGATTTTGCATGATAACGACAGTTTTTTCTTTGGTCCGCCGTGTTAGAACCGTTTGTATGTGGTATCTAACCCGGGACAGAACGCACTTCCTCCCGGTTCATACAGCTGCTTAGCCCCAGCTTTAGTTTGCGGCTCATCAGGAGGAGAAAAGCACCGCCGCGAATGTGGAATGAATCTACAGAAAGAATCGGTGCTTCCCTACTGAGACTTTAACGAACGACTCCTTTTAGATGAATCAACGAAATTGATTCACAGGTTCTAATAAATCAAACCCCTTTTACCTTAAAAAAAAGAAACATTGCGATAATATTTCTATCACTGTGTAGTTATTTTCTTTTTACATAGTTTTCTTTATGATATTGAGAAACAATAGGAATGAGAAGCAAAAGAACAGCAAACTATGATTCATATGGAAAGACAGTTAAAAAGAGTCGAATCGGTTAAGTGATTCATAAGGGCTAGACTAGCTAGTAGTAGGAGCTCCTCCCTAAAGAACAAAAAGGATTTCAAAATAAAAGCCTGGGGAATAATTTAATCGTAGATAGACGTTAAGAGGGTTACAATATATATATTTTTTAAATAATAGCTGTATAAAATCGGGTACGTATAGTAAGAGCCTCCACTTAAAAAAACATACGCCTACTACACACAGACATTAAAATTTATTTGTTTGTTACAAGTTATTAAACTAATTCTTTACGTTATATTAAAGGGGAAATTAGACAGTTTTCTATAATGGCACTGAGACATGTATAATCAGATCCGTTGACTGACCACCTGATGCATACATGGGAACACCAGTTCATCAGTTAATTAAGTTGAGCACAAAAACAGGATTACAGTATAATAATAATTCAATAAAATATTTTCAATTCCTTTTTTGTTTTCACAAAAATACATTATAAAAGTTTATTACATTATTATTAAAAGGCATTAAGCATATATGCATTATTCTTATAGATAAAGAATCATTGCTGGGGTATAATGTAGCTTGACATAAAGCCACTTTAAAGCTGATCAATTTTTAACAGCAGTCGGTCCTTTGCAATTATATTCCTCTTATACCAAAATGGTGCGTTTGTGGTTGCGACCATTTTATTTATATAAACAACAACTAGTAAAAGTTTTTATACATTTATAGTTACAGAATGTAATAGAACATACACAAAATATGTCAATGTTATCTCTTAGTAACTGTTATCATTGTAATTTCCTTACAGGAGGAATGATAATTTTCTCACAATTTACCTCTTACCTCTCTATTAAAGTTTACGAGAAAACACACATACAAAACATATGTTACCCTAGCTGTACTTTTCAATCTGCTGTCATAGAAATTTAGGGTACAGAATTCATGTAATAGGCAAATTTTCGCAGGAAAAATATTTACACCATAAAGTATATTAGCACCATAAAGTATATTAGGCAGATTTTTTTAATAATATAAAAGTATTCAGCTAAACTCTAACATAATGAGTTTGCAAATGCAATTAGAATTTAAAACAATTCAAATATATATGAATATATTATCTTGTTGAAAGCGAATTGGACCACTTCCGGTCTCTCAGCCAATCAGAGCTGGACGCACGGGAGCGAGCGGAGTTTTATAAAACTGAAGGGAGGGGTTTGTGGTTCTCTCTAGTGTTGCGTTCCTAAAGCGCGTGCACGGTGAGCGGGATCGCGCCAGATAGAGAATAGAGAACGGCGCTGTGTGGAGACGCGCGCTAATCCGAAGTAGAGAAGCGCGACATTATAATCGCTTTACGACCGCATTTCACTTCTCTCACACACGGGTAGAGCAGACTTTACGCCTCTTCCTCAGCTGGGAGATTTAACGAATACGTTTCGGATCACATTTTGTGGAGTTTTTTTTTTTAGATAAAAGTTGTGCAGGCGAAGAGAATCAGCATGTCGGCCTCGGCGGCGAAAGTGAGCAGGAAGGAGCAGAACTCGAATCATGACGGAGCGGACGAGACCTCGGGTAAAGACAGACATGGCGGCCTCCTACGGCTAATCACCGCCATTTTATCACACTCTTTTTTTTTTGTTTAATTATATGTCTGTTTGCAGTCTTTTAAATATTTACTTATCAGAAGTCAATTTAATTTCATTAAAACGAATTTTATTTAAAGCTTTAGCTCGTAGCGCAAACTTTAGCCGGAGATAGTGAAGACTGCAGCGGTGACCCACGGCCATGTTCGCCGCTCATTGTGCCACGCATGTTCGCTGCACACTGATTTACACACTTTCGTTATATTTTGTGCTGTCAAAACGCGAAGTTTGGGTCAAAACAGTTTAAATAAATGCGTTGCAACCCACCAGACAATGTTTTATTGTTTACGTGTCTGAAATGTCACCAAGTACAATTCTGCGCTCCGTGTTAGCATGGAAACTAGCATGCTGGTTAGCTTGGTGTCGGGTTTATTGTGTCTCCCCGCCATCACTGCTAACACTGCGTGCCGTTAGCAAAGTACAACGGCGTGAAATAGCCACACAATTTGATGGCGTGCAGAAGCGTTTTTTTAATTGAGTAGTTGCTGACCGATACTGCTTTTAATAAGACGTTCCGTTAAATAAAGTATTTAAGTTTTCTTGGCTTGCTAGCTAGCCAGCGTTAGCCACAGCCAGGCCTTGTTCATTCAAACCACGCGGCCCAGCAGTTCAGTTAACCGGAAACGGCGGTAAGAGCGGGTAACATGGACTTCTTTTAAATTATAATGTTCCGCAAATACAGCGAATTTGAGTAAATTTTGCGCTTTTGTTAGCTTTAGCTGATGTTCCGGGTTTATTTAGCATCACCCCGCGTGTTTACGCGTAGTAGTAAAGTCAGCTGTGTTTACGCGCCACATTCGTCCGTGCTCACGTGAATGTTGGGCAGTTTTTAATTTCTACAATCTGATGAAAAAAAATTGCGTTTTGCTGCATCTTTTAGTTTCTCTTTATTTTTAATCATGCAGGTTGTTTTTTAATCTGGGGGGAAAAAAATTCTACAGTTGCTATTTTCTCTGTTGTACTTGTTGGGGGAGATGTTGCATTTCATCCTGCTGTGTGTGTGTGTTGTAGAAAAAGAACAGCAGGAGGCTATTGAACACATCGATGAAGTACAGAATGAAATCGACAGGTAATATAGGTTACTTCATTCTGCTGCACATCATGCTTTTTTTTTCCCTTTCTTTTTTTTTTTAAACTTTGTGTTTAAGCATCTAAAATATTTTCCCTCTGTTTGTGTTCTTTAGATTGAACGAACAAGCAAGCGAGGAAATCCTAAAAGTAGAGCAAAAGTACAACAAGCTTCGTCAGCCGTTTTTCCAGAAGCGATCAGAACTCATAGCCAAAATTCCAAACTTCTGGGTCACAACATTTGTCAACCATCCACAAGGTGAGAAGGGCCTCGAGATGCACTGATTTAATCAGTTTGTTAATCTGGAGCTGAATTTTGTAATTTTGTTCAAAACCCGTTTCAAATTCTTGCAGTGTCGAGCGTTTCCTGGTTGACAAGTGTGTTTTGTTTATAAAAAGTGAATGTGTTTATATATAAAAATAAATTGACATTAATAGTTCTTGCTGTTTATTCAAATAGACTAGATTTTGCTCTCAAACACTCTACAGTAGATTTTGTATTTGATTATGTAAAAAATTATGCAAATGTAAAAAAACTAAACATTAAAGCTCATCCTGACTGGAGGTGGAGCTACATCAAGTCTAGTATTTTTAATGATGGATAAAAAGATTTTTGCGTTTTTGTGTGTTAAGGTATAAGTAATGTTTGTTTTAAAATCTCAACTTGCATACAAGTGTGTAAAAATGGTTTTTGTCCTGTTTTTATAAATCAAATCCGAGTAATCAAAAGGCTTATTTAAATTAAAGTTTATGCCACATTGTGCAATGTTGTTGTTTTTTTTGTTTTTGTTTTCCTTTAATCGCACACACTAGTTAGGGAATGTGAGAGATGCTACAGACATTAAAGTTAAATTTTGGTGTTGTAAGATTTATACTCTGTGTGTAGTTTGGAGAACTCGTATTCTAAGCCTGGAAATATGTATTGTTTTAAAATGTTATGCCAATAAAATTGTACTGGAGTCTAATTTTTTTGTGTTTTATTACAGTTTCAGCTCTGCTTGGTGAGGAGGATGAAGAAGCTCTTCATTATTTGACCAGAGTGGAGGTCACAGAGTTTGAGGACATCAAGTCAGGTTACAGAATAGATTTTGTAAGTAGCTGCTCTTTTTTGTTTTGCCATTAAATCGAAACAAGCTTGCTGTCACCCGACACACAATTACATTTTTTTCCCCCTTCTTTTTTTTGCTTTAGTACTTTGATGAAAATCCCTACTTTGAAAACAAAGTCCTGTCAAAAGAGTTCCACCTGAATGAAAGTGGTGACCCATCTTCAAAATCCACCGAGATTAAATGGAAGGCTGGGAAGGTGAGCGTTTACTCACACACCATAGACCTTCATATTCTGTATGTACAACCATATTTTAATGACTGTCACTGTTTTTTAATGTTTTTAAATCAAATGCATTTTAGGATCTGACAAAGAGGGCAGGGCAGACACAGAACAAGGCTGGCAAGAAGAGGCAACATGAGGAACCCGAGAGCTTCTTCACCTGGTTCACTGATCACTCAGATGCTGGAGCTGATGAACTCGGAGAAGTGATTAAGGATGACATTTGGCCCAATCCTCTGCAGTATTACCTGGTACGGTTTCTTCCTTAAATACTTCAATGTAACAGTATAGTTTTTAACAGTATTCAAAGGTAACAAGACGTCGATCAACAGGGTTTTGGTGCATTTATTTATGTTCTGGAAACTTGCGTATTTTACTTTTGATGCAGCAAATAGTTTTGGTCGTTTTGTCCTTTTTGCACTAAACAATAGTCACCGTTTGCTGTATATTAAAGAAGCCACCAGATGGCACCAAAGTTCAGCGCTATTTTGTAAGATGATTGGATGCGTTCTAGCAAATGGTTTTGCTAATTAATTTGTTCACATTTGTCATTTCTCAATTTATGGATTGGAAAAGGTTTTTTTTTGTTTTTTTTCCTAAATTTCTTTTTTAGCAATTATTGTTTGTAAATTTACTAATTGTAAATATGCTTGTTGAAAAGACTAATTTAGACTAAGATTGCCTGTTAACTTCGCTATACTGGAAAATCTTCGTTATACTGGGAAAATTTTTTTATAGTAGTTCTAGCTAGAAATCACTTAAATCTAATAAATCCTACACCGCGGCTGTGTGTGCTTTAGGGTGGCTCGGGGGTTCTCAAATTTCAGTCTAAAATGCTTTTTTTTTTGTTTTTTTTTCTCCCCTTAACAGGTCCCTGACATGGATGATGAGGAAGGTGAGGGCGAAGATGAGGATGATGAAGAGGAGGAGGAAGGTTTGGAAGATATTGATGAGGAGGGGGATGAAGATGAGGGTGAGGAAGATGAAGAAGAAGATGAGGGAGAAGATGGAGAGGTAATCTGTACTATGTAAACCTTTTATGCAGTGCAAGTATAAAGTGTGTATTTATAATACATAATGTTAGCGGTCATAAAAAGTAAAACTAATTTTGTGGTCTTTTGTCCCCTGTGCAGGATGATGGTGAAGATGACTAATGCTCCCATGGACATATTGTAATATTCCAACTCCTTGTGTACCTGTTCTTTCAATTTGAAGTCATCTTCTGGCCTGAGGGAGCAAACATGCCTTTTTTGGTTTTCCATTTTTTCCTTTTTCCCTTTTTTTTTTTTTTTTTTTTTTTTTTTTTTTTTTTTTTTTTTTTTTTTTTTTTATTTTTTTTTTTTTTTTTTTGTTTTTTTTTGTTTTTTTTTTTTTTTTTTTTTTTTTTTTTTTTTTTTTTTTTTTTTTTTTTTTTTTTTTTTTTTTGTGCTCCATCTTCTGTTTTGAAGCCTCTCCTGTCCTTCCAATGTCTAATCAGAGTTAATTCCCAGCACATTACCTACCTGCATTCTGAAAACTAGTGGCATCTCTCTTGCTGAAGCCTCTCGCATCATCCACCTCCAACGACATGTACGAGATATTAACGATCTGCACGTCATCCTCTGTAGACTAAACTGGAGTAATAGCAATTTGAGTATGTAAATTCACTTTTTTCTTCTGTGAATGGTTGTGATTATTAAATAATAAGCCATGGTGCAGTGATGAGCTAATCATAGCGTACATAACTAGCCATTTGTTATTTTTCCTGTTGCTTTTTCCCCCCTGTATACTGTAATATGGTTTAATGCAGGGTTTCTGCTCCAGAGAGTCAACAGTTTTTTGTTTTTTTCCTAATGTAATTATTGGACATGAGTAAAGCACCAGCTTGTTGTCGTTCCCCCTTGTAAACATTTTGGGGTGGATATGAAATGATCAGGGTAATGGCCGATGTTATCGTAGGCAGATTAAACCAGGGGTCGGGTGGGGTGAGCGGGTCAGCGACACATCATCTTTTGGGTTTTGTGTTGATTTGAATTTTCATTGTAATGTTTTACAGACACCCATGAGGTTTGAAATTTACATTTTTAATAAAAATAAAACAAAAACATTCTTCTTGTAATTTTGAGCTTTGACATAAAAGACTATTTAAACAAGTGATAATAAAATGTAGAATCTCACCAGGAACGTTAGACTGGGATCTTTTCCACTTTTTCCTACACTGGATTTCAGTACTGATGATTTTCACACCCATCAGGAGGATGTGTGTAAGGGGGTTTTTTTTGGGTCCCTAACTTTGCCACTAAATAAGTGGGCATTAACATGAGTGGTGTTTGTTTAATTGACAACCATCAGCAATACAATTTTTTTTCTTCTGGATTTTATTTCCTTGAAGTTCTAAACAATAAGCTCTTCTGATTTCTTAAGCCTGGTAGAACCGTCCTTTTCTCTGACTGCTTTAAATTAAAAGGGAAATTAATCAGAAAAATCCCAAACTTTTTTTTCCTACTGACTGGTGGTACTTTTTCAAAAGGGTTTTTTCCCCTAGTTTATCACGTACATTTAGCAGAATGTTTAAAAACACTTGTCTTTTTGTTACACGTGTAAATCACTGATTCATTGCTGTCGGAAAAAGACAAGCATTTTTTTTTAGAGGAGGAAAAAAGTCCCAAACTTCACATTTAAACAGTTTATAAATTATGCATGAGGAATGTGGAAGCAGATCGTTGACTGGTTAGACGGGGGGCGGAGAGTGTGTGTGTGTGTGTGTGTGTGAATGATGAGACGCTGTTCATCTTTCACTCAACCTGCACGACGATCAGTTCACAGTGAAAACGTCTGAGTCTCGTAAGTATTAAACTCCTACACAGAGAGAAAGAGTGTGTGTGTGTGTGTGGGGGGGTGTTAATATTTGTTTTAATGATTCCTGAAGCTGTAGTATTTTTTTGTGGCGAAAAATATTTCCTTTCACTTGGATGAAATACGATCCGGAGGTCTATGATGAGGTCCAGGACTTTATTTCAGCTCCGTCTGTGTCGGAACAGACTATTATTATTAAAGCCACAGGGTTTTTTTTAGTGCGACGGGGTTTCAGCATAAAAACGTGCTATTAAACTAATGTTTTACAAGAAAAGTAAAAATAACGAGAATAAAGTAATAATTATTTAAGGGGAAAAAATCACAGAAATACGAGAAACGTTTTGCAGATTAAATTTAATTTTATGTTAGAATGATTTATTTTACAGTCCTTTTACTGATAACTCTGTACTGATGCGCCAACTGAAAAAGAAATAATTTCCCTATCGCTAAAATCCAAACCTAATGTAAGTATTTTACTGATTAACATTTATTCATCTATTTTATTAAACGTTCCCTGCAATTCTGTACTTTTCTTCTCAAAATGTCAGTCATTAGTACGACTTAGTCACTAGTTTCGTAAAATATTACGACTTGTCTTAAAATCTTAGATTTAAAAGTGCTCTGCTTAAACACACCTCATTTAAATACCCACCTAATGTCCGTTGTTTTATGAGATGAAGTGTGTTTCAGAGGAAAAAGGTTGTTCAGGTGTAAAAGGACAGAACAGACGAGCAGCCTGACGATATTAACTAATGGCGGTGTGCAAAAGTTAATTAAACTAATTAGTCTCAAGTGAATATCGATCTGTTGACTATCAGACTATTTTTATTACAAGTGCTGAACGGTTTCTTTATAACAGGCACAAAAAACACATATGACATAAAGTGTATATAAAGTTGTAAGGTAAGTAAACTGGGTGGAAGGTGTAAACCATCAGTCAATAAAGAGGGAATAAAAAAAAACATTTTTTAATTTTGTAATTAAAATAAAGCTATAAATACTCTTACAGTTAATAAATAAACAAATAAATTATTATTCTCAGTATTCATACACACAGTGGATGTAGAGTTTCCCTGAAAAAACAACAACAATCAATTTCCTTAATAATTAAATCTCTATATATATAAATATTAGGCATAAAAAATAAGGTAAAAAAATAAATAAAATGTACAGAATTGTTTTAATCGTCATTGCGAGATTTTTAGTCTATTTATTAACATGCTTAAACTTGCACACATCTGCAAACTTCCTGCCAACAAAATCTGTCATTATATCATTACTTTTAATTCTGAATTCTGACAGGATGATCTAAGAGACCTGAGGGCAGTTTTCCGTGTCTGTGTTCTCATGTTTAATGTTGTATAAGTCAGTAGTGATGGTTATATAAGGAAGAGATTACAGTAAACACCTACAGAATTACAGTAATGTGCTCGTATTTTCAGACAAAAGCATAGAAACCAAGCCCTGAGTATAGTTACTAAAGCTTTCCTTGTGTTATTGTTTCAACTATTTTAATCGCTGAGGGCCCCTAAAATGTGTGGGCCCTTATAATCATCCCACCCTTAAACCCCATGACCCCACCCCACCCATCTGTGCCTTTGGGCTGAGGTAAACAGTCGCCTTGGAGAAATGTTGGTTATTGGCGGATGTGTAACTGTATAAAAGACATCAAAGTTAATATTTGCTTATTTTAAGAAAGTATTTCTTAAAGACGCATCCTGTGTGTGTGCCTACGACGGGATACAAGAAATAATAAACTGTTTTAGTTGCATTTAGACTGAATTAAGAAACAATAAATCGATAGGTTATATGCAGTAACGCTAGTATAAATTCAGACCTTGGTTGCTACCAGCACAAAAATAAAGCAGACTGACGCAAATGTTAAAAAAATAATAACTTTAGAATAAGGAAGTGGTAGTGCAGTGATTGACTGCTAATTGGCAGATTCGGGTTCGATTCCCAGCCCTGAGTAGCCACTGCTGGGCCCCTGAGCAAGGCCCTTAACCCTAATTGCTCAGTGATATAAAAAGGTAAATGTGAACAGTTCAAGATTAAAATGAATTGATATTATAATCTGATTTTTCTGTTTCTGTGGGTGTTTATAGTGTGTTTCAGCTGCTGTGAGTCAAACTGGAGCTGAGAGTGAGATGTAGACTCCTCGCCTGGTCACAATGCACATGAACAATCTGCTGAACCGCTGGAGTGAGTAGCACATTTCTATACATTACATCCTTTATTCTCGTCATCATTCAGGCTTCGGGCTGTTTCTGGTGGTTTCAGTTATCTGCGTGTTAAAAGGGGTTCTAGGGATACGACTAAATGTCTCAAAACATCACCCGCAGGTCCAAAAGTAGCGTGCAAATGACTCACATCTCAATTTACATAAATCATGTTGATATCTTACCATTACTGTTATCATATTCTGTTGCTTTCAACACATCAGTGACGGAATATCTACTAAAGTAGAGGGTGGATCTTAGTAGGTTCCACATTGTGCTGGTTTATTTTTGTTTTTCTACATTTACATGAGGTTGTAGGTTCATCTCATGTCCAGGAAATTAAGGTCACTTTGTTACCACATCCTCTATACAGTATTTATCCACTCTAGATATTCTATATACATGATATAAATTTTAATTTATTCTATTTTATTCTTTTTTCATATATATATTTTAATTTAATTCATTTTTTTCTATTCCTATTCTATTTTTTTTAATCTCTTTTCTAGACGGAAGAGTATTAATAATAATAATTAAAATTAAATTTAAATTGAAGTTGCCATGGAGATTTTCACTTTCTCCAAACTTTATTTTTTGTCGGTCTTCATAAAATTTTCCTATTACTTCCATTTTTTCTTGTGAGCTTTTGCTGGTTGGTAATTTAGTCTCTGAAATGGAGGTGTGGCTTATATATTGGTCCATTTTAGTAAAAGAAGTGTGGCCTCTGTATATGTCCATTTTGCCGAAGGAGGTATAGCTTCTGTATCTGTCCACTTTGGTGGTGAAAGAGGTGTGGCCTATATATCTAAGTAATGACAAAACATCTGTACTCAAGCAACCACGAAGTGACAAAATAAACATCTTTATTTCAGTTAATTTCATGATTCTCTGTGAAACCGAGCCCCTCCCATAGCGTTGATTGATAATCTCACCCTAAGTATCTAGTATAATATAGTTTTGTGCATTGTAGATGAAATTACAGGGATATCTGATGTGGGCATGTCCCCCGAACCTGGTAGCCCCAACATCCATAATGAGCTACGTACTTCTACATACTGCCAGACCGAGCGCCAGAGCCGGCGCCAAACCGGTGACTGCAAACTGCTTTTCTGGGAGGATTTCAGCACCGAGCTCATAGGGAGTGGCTTCTTCTCTGCAGTTTACAAGGTACAAATATACAGATTAACTTTAATTAATCTAGGGAAAGTGGTGGCTCAGTGAGTGTTTAATGTGTTGGACTGACACCTGAAAGACCAGGGTTCGACTCCCAGCCACCACTGCTGGGCCCCTGAGCAAGGCCCCCTAACCCCTTACTGCTCAGTTGTATAAATGAGATAAAAGTAAGTTGCTCTGGATAAGGACGTCTGCCAAATGCTGGAAATGTAACCATTACTGCGACGGTGTAAGTACAGGATTGCGATGATAGAGTGACAAACAGGGGGGTTGGGTATCAACCTGATACCTCGAATTCAGGAAAGTTCAGATTGTAACTTTGTATGCTGTAAAAATGACTTTTTGCCAGAATTTGTAAGAACAAATAATACATTATGATTATGAAGTATTGTAGTAAGATTATAAAGCACTGACATTTCATTAACATCATATTAGATTTTTATATATAATTTAACAATATTAGTCAATTCATGGATATGGCTAGTGATTAATTACTATAATAAGAATTTATATACACAAAAAAAAATTCTTTAGAAAAAAACAACACGACTTTTACGAGTGCTTGTATATATTTACACTTTCCTCGCTTTTTAGCACCGTCAAAAATCTGTGATTATAATCAATAGTGTGAATGTGATTAGCAAGAGACGTGTTCGCTGTTTTGGTTATTTAACCAGTTCAGCGTGAAACCCCAGCGTGTCCTTGTGTGTCTCAGGACAGTTGTTTTGGCTTTGCTCGCTGAGTGTGTCATGCAGCTGGTTAATCCTATAGACAGCATGTTCCTGAAGATAATAATATGCTTCGATGAGGTCATGCAGTGGTATAACACGCTCATTTATGCACAAAATTATTATTACTTCACTTTTCTTTCCCGAAGTAAACCCTCAGACGCTCTGAGTAATATTAGCAAGTCTACAATAAACATTACAGAAAGAATAATAGGGCCACACCATCATGACATCATGTCTGGAATAGCATCACTAATTTTATGATTTATTAACATTATGTTTTAATGTCTCATAATGATCATGTCTCCATTGTGTATCCGATTTTTATTTTTATAATAAGTAGTACAATAATATACTATTTGTCGCTCTAAAACAACCTGCAAATTAGTTTATCTAAATGAAATTCATGTTTTACTTTATTTAGCAATATATCACCGTTACTGTGTGTCATACAAACTGGTTCCCTCCAAACTAGAAGCATGCTGACTGCCGTGAACGTCTTTATAAGTCATTCTTTTACATTTCTCCGTTATTTCTTATGTGTAACAGGTGATGCACAACGCCACAATGAATGTGATGGTGGTGAAGGTTTATAAAAATGACGTGGATCAGGATAGCATCATAAGGGAGATCAGCCTCCTGCAGAAACTCTCACACCCCAATGTGGTGAGGTGAGTCAACAAGCAGACGATGTGTTTAAGATATCAGTTTTAGCAAAGTAATAGCAAAGTGTTATTTTTCAATTGATGAACCTAGCTATCATGAGTTTTATCAGAATCGGCTCTTCTGTTCGTATGAGAAAAACTCATCTTTGTTTGTAAATTTAGTTTTATATACCAAATGCATCCAGGCAAAAAAAAAAAGAAAAAATGTCCACAGTTCCCTTTTATAGCCCAAATACTGTGTCAGATCTCAGAGCCATGTTCGGGGCATGAGTTGGCGTTGGTGTTGGACTGTTAACTGGATAATCAGGGTTTAATTCCCAGCACCACAGGGTTACCACTGCTGGACCCCTGAGCAAAGCCCTTAACCTCTAATTGCTCGGTTGTATAAATAAGAGATAAATGTAAGTCCCTCTCGATAAGAACGTCTGCCAAATGCTGTAAATGTAAATGGGGTTTTAACTTTCAACTCCTCAGTCTTCACACTCTTTCTCACATCTGTCATGTTTTAATAGATTTTTTAATGTTGTATGAAAGTGAGGAATAAAAATATCTCTTTTCTGAAGGTATCTGGGGATTTGTGTCCGGGAGAATAAATTGCACCCGGTTCTGGAGGTGAGTTCTGGACATTTCACATCTAAAAACTTGCCCAAAATAATATTTTGTTATGATATTGTTTAATATTTTACTATAAAATACTCAGGAAGCTCTTTATAGCTATAGTGTGGAAAAAATAGGGAAAAAAGTAAAAACTATTCTAAGGCCCCTTGTCCTTGCCCTTTGGGGGTCCACAATACCAGCAGTAACGTAGTAGAAGTATTACATAGGGCCCAAAATTGCTAGGAGTGGCCCCTGGGTCAGAATGTAAAGGTTAAGGTAACCATTTGCTAAATATTTATTTGATGCAAAATTTTAAAAGGTAAAATTCTTAAAACTAGGAACGTCCAGGGTCATAGAAATAAGGACTAAATCCATACCTGGATCACATGTGGGTTATGTATGTTTGGATCCTTAATCTGTTCTGTTACTAGCATAACTGCACATGTTTTTAAAAAAATATTATTTTCATTTCTTGATTCTTCTATTATTTATTTATACACACATTATTATGAGGAGGCTGAGTTTTCATCTCACTGCATGTTGCGTTCTGTATTTAACTGTTACATGAGAAACAAAACCATAATATTTGGAAGCTGGATAAATGTAATAGAACCTGTTTATTTAGGACAGGCAGGACATGTACAGACTGCGTCTAGGAAGATGCCAGTAAAGTACTTTGGATAATTAGGGGTGTATGTGTGTTAAGGTGTGGATGTGTATTATTGCATAACACATTAAACCTCTGTAAAGGTTCTACATAAATAAAATAAAGTGGTTAAATTCTTCTGATTTTTAAAAAACATGGAAATGCTTGGTTTGGGTTTTTTATCAAGATGTGTGTGTGTGTGTACGTGTGTGTGTGTGCAGTATGTAAGCGGTGGCTGTCTGGAAGAGCTCTTGGCAAGCAGTGACATCTCGCTGTGTTGGAGGGAGAAGGTTAAACTGGCGTGTGACATCTGCAGAGGAATGACGTACCTTCACTCCAGGAACATCTACCATAGAGACCTGAACACCAGGGTCAGAAAGCACACACACGCGCACACACCACACACACACACACACACTGTATGTTCACACTAGCTATCATTTATTGCTTGGTGAATTAATTCACATTAAGATTAAAAGTTAAAACAATAAATTTTTTTAATTCTCTTTTCAGTCGTTTATTGAACTTTTTCCCCACTTTTGCACACCATAATAAAATTTTCATGGAGGTAAAATATTATTTAGTCTGCATTAATGCCAGTTTGGAAGACATTTTATATAACGATGCTGGTTTGTGGACTTTACGGTCTCTGGTTAGTGGATTAGTATCACAGGACATTATCCATAAACACACTCTGGTGTCTCTCAGATGGGATTCTCTCATGGAAAAAAACTCCCTAAGGATAAAATTGAATAAAGTGTTATACAAGATAAAGTGAATTAAAGTGAATAGAAAGGGAGAGTAACACAACTTTAAACACATGTGCAGCGGTGCAGCTGGGAAATGGCCAACCTAATGGATGTTTAGTTGGCAGGAGGGCAAAAGATCGAAGTGCACACCAGAACCGTGTAGTGATAATAGATCTCAGCATGAGTTAATGGAAGTATAAATCAAAATAGGGACCAAAAAAGAGCCCAGTGCTTTCAGACCTCACACTGTTTAGCCTAAATAGCTTAAAGGGAATTAAAATAATACTTTAACAGAAATGAATAGTAAACAGTCACTATAGTAAAAGAAAATGCAGAATCTATTATAGCTTTATAAATCTGTAAAACAAACAAACAAAACAAAAAAAAACACTGCAAAAACAATGTGTTTGAATTGCATTGATATAAACCTGTGATTTGTAGCTGTAATGATGCCAAAGCTGCTGTTATAGAAAATCAATCATTACATTTACATTTACAGCATTTGGCAGACGTCCTTATCCAGAGCGACTTACATTTATCTCAACTGAGCAATTGGGGGTTAAGGGCCTTGTTCGGGGGCCCAAAAGTGGTAACTTGGTGGTGCTGGGAATCGAAACCCAATCTTCCAATTAGTAGTCCAGCACCTCAACCTTCGTGCTACCACTTCCCATCAGACTCAACATCACAGTGGTTATAAAAGGATACGTAATTCAAACACGCAGTGTGGTGTGCAGTTCATTAGCCTGCTCGTTGTTGTTCCAGCTTCAGATTTCACTATGGTGGTGGACAACAGCTCTGCCTCAGTGTGTATTTCAATATTTAATAACGCAGGATGGATTCTGTTTCTGTGTCTGCTGGAAATGGAAAACTGGGTCACCACGGTTTCATTATAACAGCACTAGATGTAAAGAAGCAAACTTTACACACAGGACAGAAGAACACTGTGGTTCACTTGTTTGTGTAAAGTGGGTTGTTTATTGTTGTCTGGGAAATTGGGCAACATGGGACAGAAACAGAGCTATTTACAGGAAAAGGGGTGTCCGTCTGTCTGCCTGGCTGTCTGCCAAACATGTTGGTTATAAACATTTTTCAGTATTGCTGAAATAATTGACGGGTGGAGTTTTAGGTAATCAAAAAGGTGAGAAAAAAAACGTCGGAACAAAACATAAAATCACCTCCCTCTGGTGATGGTGTAGCGGTATTGCACACGGCAGTGTTAAAGATATATAATACATTTAGAAAAAGGAGCTGTCTAGTTTATCAGGAAGACATTCAAGATGCCACTGTTGGGTCCCTTAAGCAAGGCCCTTAATCTGTCCCATGCGCCAGGGGTGCTCCGACCATAATTATCTGAATCTGACTTTCTGTTTGCAGAACTGTCTAATCCGATTGACAGCACAAGGCAGAGAGGCGGTGGTGACAGATTTCGGCCTTGCCCGAGAGGTGGTGGAGCTTCCTGTTAACAGTCCAGACAGAAAGATGTCCTTGGTGGGTTCTGCATTCTGGATGGCTCCCGAGATGCTGAGAGGGGAACCGTATGACCGCAAGGTTTAAACATCTTTTAGTTTAATAAGCTGCGCTGTGTGTGTGTGTGTGTGTGTGTGTGTTGGTGAGGTGATCCTCTAACGGTCTGTTATGATAAGTATCAAACTGCACTACCAGGTTCACTGCTTGACTGATTTGTCTCATGAGAACATTAAGAATGTAACTCGAGGCAGAAATTCCACCCCTGTGACTAATGTGTGCAAGTTTACAGGCAATTAGCTAACCAGTCTTCCGTGCACTAATTTGTACTAGTACAGCACAACAGAGTGCAGTATTCATAAAGGGTTAGGGTATTTATAGAGATACATTCCAAAGTTAACTGTGGATGATTGACAGATCAGACACGTTTGCTGAACGTTGTCTTTGTGACACTGTAGCACAAAGCTTAAAAATCCAACCACTAAAATATTCACTGTCTTTCTTTACTGATGTATTTCTGTTTCTTTTTTGTTTTTTCTTTTCTTTTTTCCTTTTTCTTTTCATGTTATGTCTTTCTTTTCTTTTCTTTCTTTTCTTCTCTTTTTTATGGCTTGTCTTTTCTTGTCTTCGTTCTCTTCTTTTCTTTCCTTTCCATTTTTGTTTCTTGTCTTACCTTCTTTAAGTCAGTGTCCCGCCAGAAAAGGTTGTAGCTCAGTGATTACTACGTTAAACTGCTAACCAAAAAATTGTAGGTTTAATTCTCAGCACCACCACGTTACCACTGTTGGGCCCCTGTGCAAGGCCCTTAACCTCAATCTGCTTAGTTGTATAAATATCACAGCCAAATACCAGGACGATTTTGAGGATTTTTACTGTGTATTTGTCTCATGATGTTAAAATTGGTCTGCTGTACTCACTGTCATACTAACCCTCTGTCTGACCAATCACAGGTGGATGTTTTCTCTTTTGGAATCATGCTGTGTGAAATTCTGGCCAGAATTCCTGCTGATCCGGAAATTTTGCCTAGAACACAGGTGCCAGACAAAAGCAGACAAAAACACACACATACACACACAGTAAAACATCATTAACTTATCTAAAGATATTTTGTGCACTTGTTTGTCTCTTCTTTCCAGGATTTTGGTCTGGACGTGGAAGCGTTCAGTGAGTTGGTAATAGGATGTCCACAGAATCTTCTGGAGCTCTCAGCCATGTGCTGTCAGGTGAGCAGGAAAGACAGCAGAGAGATGTTACAGTCAGAGTGAGAGAACAATAAGACATGTTGAGATGATGCATTGAGGAGGTATGGTGATTCAGTACAGAAGGGAGGAAGGAGAAGTGAGACAGTAAGGAGAGGCAATCTAAAATGTGGCAGGCTGGGGTTTTTCCCACTACATGTGATTTTTATTTTAAGTTATTAGTTTGTGTTGTTCTGTTTATGTATTTTAAACAATATTTACTCTTCCTCTAAATAAGATAATAATATTTGCTCTATCAACTGCTTGACCTAATCTAGATACCCCAGACAGCAACTATCGAGCTGCATCACCTCTCTCGCTGCTTTATTTGTTATTAAATGTGATGTTGACCTTTTAGCCTTTGATCTCTGACACATCTCCATGTCAACAACATTTTTAATCACATTAAATCACATCTAACATTGATTACCTGACTCAGCAGTGTAGGTTTATTTTTAGACCATTACCAGAATCTGGCAGTTTCCCTCCACAGAGGCTTCTTGTGTTCTTGAGCAGTCTTGAATTATTTCAGTGCTAGACTATAGTGCTCAACCCTGAGACCCCCTCTTTCCTGAAGCATAATCCAGGGGATGGGGCAGAACCATACGGAGTACCCCAAGGTGTTGAACTGCACCATCAAGCTGCCACTGCTGGGCCTCTTGATTATGGCTCTACCCCTAGACAGATAAAGGAAAACTCTGGTTAGGGGCATTTGGCACATTTCGGAAATATAAATAAAATGTAAATCCATCATTGCAGCTGTTCTAGATTGCCTTTTTTAACATTTAATTAAAGGCCCCCCACTGACAATATTTATCAACAGCAATATGGTGGTCAATAAAATGCACAGAATACATAAAACACACATGTTAAATCAAATAAAACAAACAGCTATAAATGCTTATTTAATGTTATTCTATTCTAAAATATTCTCTTACATGTAATTATAAAAAATGAAAAAAACGGTTTCTGCGTGAGTCTCTCAGTCCTCTGCTGCGTCTTCCTCATCTTCTAGCAACATCTGCTCTTAGAGTTTTTGTCTTTTTTTTGCTAGCCTCATGTGAATTAGCACCAGGTTATCGTAATCTGCTCTCGTATCTCCACGCCAGTTCTGCTGCTTTTGCAGTCGCTAACTCCACCAGACCGCTGCCATTCCTCCACCCTGCTACTACTATATGCAAAACTTTACCAAACTTTCGAAAAATGTCTTGAAGAACAGCGTGGGAATAGCCACCATTGGTATTGTCATCTTTCTCACACCTCCAATTTAGTTTTAACTTTGGGGTGACCTTTTTGTTTATTTTCTGTGCTGCAGAAAAATTCTGATGTGTGGAATGAGCATTACACCTCCATGTCCTCTCTCTCTGGATCTGCTCCTGAATCCATCTTACTTTCTCTCTCTTTTCAGCTTCTGCTTGCTGTTTCAGAGCCTTTAACTCTAATCTCATCTTTTTTTTCTCTGCTCATCCAGTCTCTTTTGTCTCCCCTCGGCTTGTTTCTTCACAGCCCGTACCTTGTCATACGCAGCCCTTGCCCTTACATCTGTCAACACCTGGAGAGCCCAGAGGAGCTGATGGAAAAGTTCAGCAGCCTTGGGATTCGTTGGGTTTTTGTCTGTATGGCAGGATAAAGCTTTTTTTCTATGTGCTGATTTGATCTGGTTCAGAACGTTGTCTGCGTTCGCAACTGCACGCTGCTCTACGCGTCGAGTGCCACGTCATTGCTGTTACAACATCACGTCGTGCGTCACGTCTCACGTTGCCAATAGCGCACCACGCGTGCATGTAAATACCGGCGGAGCGTAAAAACCCAGAAACATTCGCGCAGTTTGTTAATATATTTTTGTACGGTTATGCTGCACATTTTAGATGCGCTATTAAATCTCACTTCCGACCCCTTTGTATAAGTACATCCTATAACGCACATTATTAATAAACTACACAATGTACAGACAAGTATATAAGTCCAGAATAAAAACCCAACGCGTTTAATTACGCATTAAGTGTTTTCCTGACATAGAGAAGTTATAAGGAAAAGACTTAACGTGACTTAATGCATTAAATCAGTGAGCGTTTAGTTCTTTGCTTGCACTGATTATTAATGTCATATGTGCTCTTGCTGAGCAGTGAAATCTATAAATGAAATGTGTTAACACAATAAAAACAAGTAAAAAAAATGGGCATGAACAGTTACACAAAACACGTTTTTACGCATTAAGCCACGTTATTTTGGGGTTTTTTAAAAAGGAGTTTTTAAGTTATAACAGAAGCAAAATTCATTAAATTTAAGAAAAATTAAAAGTAAGTCATTACTTTTTTAAGTACACTAATTATTTATTATTATTTATTAATTATTATAAAGCCTTTTCCATATAACGGTTTTCAATGGTAGGGAAAGAGTTAATGCGTAATCACTTTTAAAGACAGGTTAATAGTGAAAGTTTCCCAGACAAACAAAACGGCTGATTTATTACCGAATGGAAGTGAATTTAATGTAAAAAATAACATTGGTAACGGTATAAGTTAAAAAATGTAGTAGACATGAATTAGCAGATTCACAGATGCATGGAAAAAGGCTGGATGTGATATGGGAGAAGGAGTGAAAAAAAGAAAGCACGTTTAAGGGGGGGGGGGGGAAGCGAAATGAATTAAAAACGACATTCCAAATGGTGAATAAAGCGACATGACCAAATGTCGAAATCAAAAATGACAACCTTGTAGGACACAACCTGTAAGAAACAATACAAGGTGGAAGTGGTAGCTTAGTGGTTAAGGTCGGTGTTGGTCTGCAAACTGGAAGATTGTGGGTTTGGTTACCACCAGGTGGGTTCCCAGCCCCCCAGGTACCACCCTGGCAGCACCTGAGAAAATATAATTGAATGTTAGTCGCTCTGGAGAAGAGCCAAATACTGACTCAAGGGAAGTGGTGGCTCATGGTTAAGGTGTTGGAATAACAACCTAAAGGTTTTTTTCTTTAGCTTTTTTTCTAAGATAGCCTGTCAGAGCCCACCATTCAACAATAAACAAAGTCATGCATATGGACTTTTTTCTGTTTCGGCACTAATAGTATTCAATCAGACTAAAGATCTATCTACCGCTTTACTAAGCAGTTAAACTAAGAGCTTTGTTTATATTTTAAAATTGTTGTTTCTTCTTTTTTTTTATGTTGTTTTTTCGGTTTTAGACTCTCTTATGTAAGAATAAATCAACACTAATGGGGAAAAATATTAACCTGGGGCAGCAGCAGCTGGTTTACTGAAGTTTTTAGGAGTCAGACTTTAGTGTTACACTTAACCAATAACTTGTTCTTTGCGTTTAGATGGATGCGTATCAGCGGCCATCCTTCGCTGACCTTTTGGAAAAGCTAGAGGACGTTGCAGAGAGTTTGGAGTCTCCAGAATGTCCTCTGACCTCAGGATGACCTCAGACTTAAAGACATTACAAACCTGCAGTAATGTACAGAAAAAAGCTTTAAAACATGTCCAGGACATGGTGACTCTATGAATGAAGTGTCTGCTGCGTTTTTAGTCTTTATGCCTTCCTGTATGTTTAAGGACATGTCTTTAAGGAACTGGACCAAATTGCAAACAGGACCTGCTACCGTTTACTATTCCGTTATCAGGACGATTTACTGCAGGAGGCAAGTGGCGGTGAACAAGTTTTTATGTTAGGGAACTGATTTAATCATGTTGGTGGACATAATCATGAACAATGTTGCCTGTTTTATACGCTTAAACAAGTTGTGTGTATAAATAAGCACTTTGGGATCTGACCAAAAATATATCCACTGATGCAGGTGTGTTTAATTGCACTAAAACACTTACAGAACCTTAAAACTTTTACCCCAGCTGCAACAGTTTATTCCTTCTAAGTCGCCTCTGTGGGTGAATAATTAAACTCAGCTCTTTTGTGTTAAATTAAGATGGGAAAATTTCCTACATGAGAAAACAAGCGACATTCGCCGATCGAATATAAAGTCATTTTTCAATTCGTCTGATCTGAGAATCTAATATTTATTAGTCTATAACGTTTAAATATTATGTTTATATATGACAATGATGAGGTTTAAACCATACCCAGAAAAGGGACCACCAAGCTGCCACCATTTTGGCCAAACCAATAACAACTTCCAGGCGTTCGGTGTTAAAACCGTAAGTGAATCATTATTGTGTGATTGAAACCCAACACCCATAAAGTCTGGTTTCATTATCATTACTACAAAGAGGTGCCAGTGTCCTCAAAACACACACACACACACACATTGCAGGCACTGCATTTAAAACTGTGGACACATCATCTAATTTTGTGTTGATTTTGTATTACGTTTTCAATTTCTTTGTTTTCGATTCTCTAGATTGTCAACCAAGTGTGATTGCTGTAAATCTCTAGCCAGAGTCCATTTTTGACTTTCTTCCTAATTTACAATTTATCAACCTTTTTTTTTTCCAGCTGCTGTTGCTATGACAACCAGGACTTTTTCTTGTTCTTAATGCTGTTATTTGTGGTTTATATTTTTTGTATTTATATTTAGGGTGGAAATTATCAACCAAATATGGAAACAAAGCCTTGGTACAGGCATTGTGGCAATAATTTTAATTAAAAATGAATAGTTACCAAAATTTAAATCAGAAAGAAGTTTTTTTTTTGTGCAAATCTCCACGTTTCCATCAGGAGTATAATTAATATCTGCGTATTGCAGAAAAAGACGATTGAACCATTGTCTCTAAATGTTAGTCAGTAAAGCCGAGCCACTTTACTAAACTGTTAGTGTGTGTGATCATTTACATACACACACTCGAGCTAAACGCTTTATTTTACATTTCTATTACCAGCTAACTACATACCGGAGAATAGTATTTTCAGTACATTAAATTTGTCTCATCATCTATAATGGGAGTAAAGGGACCACCTGGTAGTCGGATTTTTCTTTACACACAGAGCTCAAGTAAACACAGCAAACGCACCAGGAAATTATTTCTGAAATCAAAATATTTAATAGGTACATATCAAGTATAATACCATGTATAAAATTTGGGATCACAATATGAAGCCATGTCACTGCTGAGGCAGGTTGTGCGTCATTAGGTACTTTGCCACATCAACAGAATTGATGATGAAAATAAACCAGGGTTTAAACACTAGAAATAGATGACAACATGGTTAGCGCTTATATAAGATTAACACAATAGGGTTTTTTTTAACGTTGTTTATACCTTCTTCAGTATTTGCTGTAAAACGACAAACAAGAAGGCAGAAAAGCAAAGCAGCGGAACAAGAACCAGAGCGAACCGACGAGGGAGAGAGAAACTCACGAGAAAGGGATTTACTAGCATCAAATACAGTAATGGGGGGTAATTTAAAAGAATGTTTTTTATCCAAAGGGGAACTAAAGGAGAGTCACAGTTAGTTGCAGAGACAGTATAGCAGTTCATGAAGCATTTTAATCTCATTTAAATAATAAAAAAAAAAATCTCCAAAAAAAAAAATCACATGCCTCTCTCCCTCTATGAACAGGACTGAAGATTTAGGAAAACACATGACAGATATGAGCTCAAATCCTGTTTCTTCTGTATCTCCATGAGAACGGGGACAAAGCGCAAGTTACATTCGATCAGCCAGTCGTAAACGTCTTCATTTCAATTACAAAACAAAACAGTTTCTCCAGCATCTGCTAAACAAACCAGCTACATAAATGCAGGACTGTGTTAACCCTAGAAAAAAGAGCTCTGCTGTTTGATAGCCAATGCTAGGCTAACAGGCTACTATACAACAATAATAATGTATAATTACAGTATTTTATGCTAAACACTTCACCAAGTTTAACAAGTTAAAAAAAAATAAAATACAAAAAAGGCAAATGGTGAAATTTGAGTCTACAATTGGCTGATCAGAGTGAAACCTAAGCCCCGCCCCTTAATGATGCATTGATGTTTGTCACTTCTTAAGAGCAGGATGATGACATAACGCTGACCATGTGATTGTAGAGTTTAAAGATATTTCACAATAGTAGGACGTTTACATTTTGTGCAAGCAACAATTTTCGCTTGAAAACAAAAAACTGACAAAAGTCCAGAGAGGCTGCAACGGAATTGTTTCATTATGATAAACTTAAAAAAAGGTGAAATAACAAAAACCTCAATGTTTGAATCTTAGTTTTGGTTGCTAATTTGCTTAAACCGAATTTTTTTTGGCTTTAGCTTCAGCCTTTTTAGCGTCCTGTTGCTGCCCATCGACTCTTTTTCTCCAAACCGTTACAGCTGGAGAAACGTCTCTATGTATTGTATAATTGGATGACATTTGACACTTAATCATCATGAAAATGTAATAGAATGAAGTTTATAGTTTTGTAAAGATATTAAATTAAGCGCTATTAGTTATCTAATGCTTACGTTTTTCAATTAAAAGTAATAAAAAACCCAACTCCATAGAAATGTTTGTATTTTAATATGAACACAACTGATTAAAATGATCAATCTATAGATGTCGTGTATTTCCAACGTAACAAACTTAATTTCGGTCTTTTGTTCACCAGTTTGCATTAATAAAACAGAAAAGTAATAATACGGTGCAACCTCTCTGAACCTGTGTAAATAAAAACAGCAGGTGGTTTTGTGATATTGATGTAAACAGGGCAGAAAAAAAAATCAGATTTAGATCAGATTTTAAATGGCTCATAATCCCAAAGTGATGCATTTCATTCAGTTTGTTTTCATGATCTAGCGATTCTAACACTAGTTAAATACTTCTAAACTGATTGTCGCTTAATCTCACTAACCAGTTACAGATCTGCCAAATCAAAAGAGGAGACATTAGTAGTGAAAACTCACTACATTTACTGTAGACTTGTGTGCAAAAAGCTGCCTTATGTTTTACTCAAAATGTGTGGAATATAAAATAATGATTCATGCACATTTATTTCTTTCTATGACAGGAAAAGGAACAAGTTACAAACATGCTACGAATCCTGGGGTTATAATTACAGATTGACTGATATATTGGTTTTACTAATATTTTCCCTGTAACATTTAATTCTGTTTTCTTTATTGGATATCGGTTTTGTAATATCGGATTCCCCGATGTATAAGTGTCACATCATCTGGAGAGACGAGAATAAGACGCTAATAGACTCTAAGGTAGCAAAGTTTAGAATATTCGTCTTAGAATAATTTTATTGTCTTTAATTCTTTGATGTTTTTTATTTATTACCTGAACAACACTTTTATTAAACAACAATGCTTTAATGACTGTGCTCTTTATTTATTTATTTTTCTTACTAGACCTCTTTATTTCCACTGAAGAAATAATAAAATAATAAAAAGTTGAAGAGTAAATTGAATAATCGATCAGTTAAACTGCTTTGTGTTAATGCTTTTGTTAAAAGTGCTATACAAAAAAATTTAATCTTTTTCTCGGTTAACATTTTTTTCTTTATTTGGATGAAAAACCTTTGGTTGTTACCCCTAAAATAACTATAATAAGATGATGTTTAGTGTTCACTTTTTTACTGCCACTCTATTTAGCACATCAGAAAGTGATGGTGCGGAAAAAACTAATGCGAGATGCTGAAAAGGGGCGGGGCTTTCAGACAGTCACTAAATAACTTTAAATTCATTTCAAATGTATATACTGATGAACTCACCGCCCGTATTATATAGTGTATATTGTGTATAATTAGTGAATGACAACTAACAAACTTTGATTCACTGCTATGGTAATTGCATGAAGGTTGGCAGATCTGCAATAAAATAAAATTGCACATTGAAACTAACTTAAAAAAAGAAGAAAGGAAAAGAAACAAAAACAGAAACCATACACATACAGAAAACATACAGAAAAGATACACAATAATTGGGTTCTGATAGACGCATCAGTTTGTGTTTTTAAGCCGAACCTGTTAAAACCTTTAAATCTACTCAAAGAATCTGACTTTAGTTCAGTTACCCTATACATATTTTCATTTATATTTCTAATCTGTTATCCAGTGGTAATCCATCCCAAAAAAAACACTCTATAAACACTGCTACCTGCTCTGTCAAAAAAATACTGCTGCTCTCAGCTTATCAGGACTCACCTGTTCGGACCTGCCTTTTCTCTGGACATCTCCTTTTTAGTAAACAGATTAAAAACAAAACTGTCCCTGGTAGTAGCAATGTTCCATCTAACCAAACATTGTTAACCTAGCAACATTAAAATGCTAGCATTATCGTGCTGACTGGATAATCAGGACTGGGAGGGTCAAATATTACAAAAAATTGATTTTAAGAAATATTTACTTAAATCACATAATCAATTCCATATTTGTTATGAACTTGATCTCACATCTCTCTGATGCTAGCATATCTATATTAGCTCACTTACAGAACATCTGCCTAACGAGCCGCTAGCTGACTAATGTTACCACAATAACTCGCTTTGCTGGCTGAACAGATTGTTTTAGAAAGGAAAACAGTCTGCATAATAAAGAGTTTCCCCGGGAATGTCTATTCTCAGATGGATGTGTAAACACATAAATAAACCAAAATCTCACTCAGGCATTCGTTACTATGCTAGCTGTAAATAATCAAGAACGATTCACGTCTTGTATGCTTGTACACCTATGCTATCTTGAATTTATTAGCTACAAAACTAATTAGGTGGAAACAGTTTGTCTAATAATGTAAAAAGACTAAACAAATAAAACAAACTAAATAAAAGATAACTAGCATTCCATTATAGATTCGGTTAGCCAGCTAGCTTTAGATGTTTAGCTAATCCAAAACAAAGCTAGCTAGCTAACACGCGTATCAGCAGTGATGTAGTAACTACCATTAGGTTTGATTTATGATATTAAGACAATCAGATTTTGGGGGATTTCTGATTTTCCAGTTAATAATCTACCATTGCCACACCCACCAGCCCGTTTTTCCGTCACATGACAGCTACCAATGAGAATGCCCTCTCTGAGACATGAAGCCTGTTACAGAATGTTGCACAGGGCATCATATCCCCCTCAGAGAAAAGTGTTATCACCTCTCTCCATATATGAGCTTAAAGACATCCATGACTGGATTGTGTATTTCAACATGTAGGGCCGTATGAATTAATTTAATACGTTTTGCTGTTATTACTTTACATTATTAATGCATAAGCTATTTTGCTAATCGATATGCTAATGCATAAAACTTGAGTAAAAAAGGTAAAGTTAATCAAACTGATTTGTTGTAAAATGTAAAAAATGTAGTATTGAAAAATCAGGAATGAAATGAATGAGGGTTAGCTAGCCAGCTAGCTGTAGAGCCCAGAAAAGAATGAATCTAATTGTAAATAAATGAAGTGTTAACACAAGTTAGTTGTGTGGAACAGATTGAACTAACTGTAAATTACTAATCAGCGATGAAGTTGATTGTTTGATACCGGGTAAGCAATGCTTGAATAAATGACATCACTTTGGTGAAGATTTGTAAGCCATTTTTCCCCTGTTAGCAACAGTAAGCTCTAGTTTAGCATTAGCCACAAGTCCGTCATTAGGATGCGTTGAATAGAATGAATCGTTGCTAGTTTTCCGCTGCTCCTTTGAGGAAAGTGTGTTTGTGTGTATCCTTCAGTTGAAAAAATGTTCGGAGGAAAAAACCCACACACAACCATCTGAGGTCGTGTTCAAGTTGATGACCTGGGTGTCCTTGAGATATCAGGCTGGTATTAATGAAAAAACATCTACATGAAACGTGTGTGTTTGTGTGTGTGCTGTATGATGTTGAGTGTAGGAGCTAGTACATTGATTGTGTGTGTCTGTTTCTGTTTGTGTATGTGCGTAAGTGCCATTAAGATGGATGGAGATTATTTCTGTCCTTGTCTCCAGTGACGTCTCATCGTCCCTTGCTGTATCCAGGAAAAAACTGATCAAGGAGCTGCTGCAGGTTTTTATTCAGCACCATGATGTATTCTTTCCCCAAATCGTAGCGACATGCTGGGCAAGTGAACACCTCCGCTCTGAATGATCGGTGTAAGCAGCTCTGTAATCACAACAAAACAACAGCAGTGTGAGATCATTCATACGGTATATCAGGAGTTTAATTTGTAGAAAAAAAATCTGGATGTAACAGAAGAGTCTTAAAGTAAAATTATATGATGCACAATTAGAAAACCGTAGCCAGTAACGATTTAGCTACCAAAACCTCTAAACCACAAATGCATAAATAAATGAATAAATAAATAAAGAACTTCACCGTCTGACCACAGGAGGGAGCCCCCTCCCGAGTCTTGACAGTCATGTCTGTGCGAAGTATTATTAGCCAGCCTGCATACTGAGTGTTAACGTACTAAGATTAACGTTTGTTTTTTGTTACCGAATATGTTTTGTGCCTTTCGATTCTGATTGTTGCCTTTTGTTTACTACTCATCTACCGACTTTTGCCCACTATTTCCTACGATTATATTTTTGCATTTTCTTTATTGTGAATAAAACACTTCTGCAACATGGATTCCTCCGCTGGTGATCATGGAAGTTCGTCACAGAATACTTTACTTTTTCTCTTGCAAAGCTTTGCAGGCTTTTTTAGTTGCAACTGTCCACATGCTACAAAAGACTAACCAACAACTCAACCAGTTTTACCCTCCCCCAGTAACCAACCTGATGTTTTACCAGACCTTTGAAAAGGATTTACAAAGGGTATTATAGCACTACCTGCCCCAGAAACCCAGCGTATATTGATGACATTCTCATCTACACACATCTTACAAAACAACACATTTCACCACCATGTCAAAGAAGAAGAGTCCCATACTAGCGGCTCTACGTTTCACAGGAATTAAAACAGCCAACAAGGTGTTGCAATGGACCAAACCAAGGTAAACTCAGTAATTGGGTGGCCATGCCCCACCTCAGTAAAACAATTACGATTCCTGGGGTTTGGCAACTTCTACTGTCGGTTCATTTGTAACTACAGTATCAATGCTGCTTCCTTAACATTCCTCCTCAAGGGCAAATCCTAAGAACAAGACTACCCCACAATGTCCTCCAAATAAAGAAGACATTGGCCCACTGTCTTAGGCAATAAGTTATGACCACTTGTGTTTGTGCCCATTCCAAGACACTAAACATGTAGTAGTTGCCTATTCCACAGTAACCCTGGACCCCTTTTATCAGTTAATTTTATCACTAATGTTCTGAACTTACAGATACATGACTATTTTCAGAGTAATCGATTGCTTCTTTAAAGCCTGCTGTCAGGTTCTTCTAAAGGGCTTACCCAAAGCAATGGAAACTGCCACTTACGTCTTTCACCATGTATTCAAAAAGCTACGATATACCAGAAAATATTGTGTCTGACCGAGGATCTCAGTTTACCTCAAAAATCTGGCAGGAGTTTTGTAAATGGCTTAATATCAACATCAGCCTCAATTTTGCTTACCATCCTCAGATCAACAGGCAGGTGGAGAGGCTAAACCAGGGGATGGGTTCATTAAATGAGGTTCTACTGTGGTCGGGAACAGGACTGCTGCAGCAAATTTCTACCCTGGGCAGAATATGCTCGAAATTCGCTCAGCCATGCGTGGTTAACATCACCATCTAATGTGCATTAGTTTATTAGTCACCCATTTTTCCCTGGTCAGGAGAACCCTCATCAGTACCAGGAATAGGTGGAGGAATAAATAAGTCGCAGCGCATAAGTCTGGGTAAGTGCCCATGTAAGGCTACAGCGAGGCGTCAGGTCAGCGGATAGAGGCAGATCGGCAAAGGGTGTGGACGTTTGTATTAAGAGTCATGTTTGCCTTTTTGTGCCTTTCGAATTTGTATTTGTTTGCTATCGTTTACTCCTGATTCGTGCCTGCTTGTTTCTTTGACTCTTATTGTGAATAAACTACTTCTGCAACATTTCATAAGTTGTTCGTGAATGTTTGTAACAAAAAATAATGGCTGCACGATAATATTTGTATTTTTGCATAATTTATCTACAAAACAACTGAGTTTTCAGAATTTTAATGCAAATTTTTAGGACGGTTAATTGTAAGCAAAAAGTAAAACCACAGACACATCTCACACACACACACACACACCTTGCAGACATTGTGCTGGCAGGGTGTTGTGACGGGCTGGTAAGCGAGCTCCTGGCAGCAGACACACATGAAAATCTGCTCCACCTTACGCAGGAAGTTCTGCAGGAAAAACAGGAATTAATGTATGTTCAAAAATAAACATAGCTTAATTACCAGTGTGTGTGTGAGTGTGTGTGTACCGGTCCCTCAGAGAGAAAGCCAAGAGCTTCATCCCACAATTTCTTGTTCCCGTGATCCTCCTGTATGAGTAAACTCTGCTGCTCTGATAACACAAACGCCTCTACTTCCTTTAGTCGCTTTGCTTTGGGCTCCTGCTGCTTCTTACACACTGATCACATACAAACGCATATAAACACACAATTATACGGCTTATTAAGATTCCATCATTACTACAAGGTTAAACGTTGACCGTATTACTGAATACAATAAAACCTCAGCATACCAATGCACTACTTTATTAGTTTTTGGCTTAAGAATCGAACTTTTAAAATTTACATCAGCATCCGAAGCATTTTTCTCATATGAACGCCAGATGCCATCTGAGTTGCGCGTATGTCCAGGAGCCACTCAGAACTTGTTTGTGTCAGTGAAAAGACAAGCAAAGCCAACTGAAGTAGTTTTTACAATTTTTTAGTCTCTAAAAGCTGTTTTGAATGAGTTGAGCCACAATGCCAGCATTGTCTTCAAAAGCTATGTGATTTCCTGCCTGTTTTTGTTGACAGATTTATTTCATAATTGACATCTTGTCTTTTTCAAATGTTTCAATTGTTTTATATGCCAAAGTATGATAATAGTGTTGGAAATTGGTGATATTTTTGGGTGGAAAAATTCCTATCGCAATGCAAGTTTCTGCCTTAGGAATTCGCCTCCAGAACGAATTACATTAATATGCCGAAGTTCCACTGTAATTGATGTAACTGAAGCTCAATGGGACTGTCTGTCTGCGTCTCACACACAGTAACCTGTGTCTTTTTGTGTCTCCTTCTCTCCGTTCCTCTGTGTTTTTCCCTCCTCATGCTCTGCAGGTTCCTCTCCCTCTTTTTCCACTTCCTCTTCTTCCTTTACTCTCTTTGGCGGCCGTCCGCACCTTGGCCTTCCTCTTCCTCCATGTCGTTTACCACGTGGAGCTCCGCTCCTTCCCCCTCGCACACTCGCCTCCTTCCTACTCTTATTGGCCATTGCCTCCAAATAACCAGGAGGGTACTAAGGGAGAAGGAAGAAAACAATGACATGTACATAATCTGAAATAAAAAGGTGCATGTGGGTGTTGTGTAGACAGTGCCGTGTCTCATGTCCTCACTTGCACTTTTAATCCGAGTTTTTTGCTGCGTTCGAGTCCCTCAGGTGTCCACGGTGCAGGCTCCACATCATCACGTCTCAGCAGGTATCTCCACACTAGAAAGCCACACTTTCCAATTTCAGGCCAGTATTTGACTACCTGAGGAACAGCAAGACAAGCTTGATTTATAAAACCAAAAATATCTGAAAGATATGTAGTTCTGCTACAAAGATTAGGACCAGAAATAATTAATTATTATTTGTTGCTAATTGGGTAAAGACGAGCTTCATTAATCTTTTGTTGTTAACAAACAATCACTTAAACAGGTTTAAATAAGAGGCAGCGCCACATGACTGCAAACTGAGTGACAATTCAGAAACATGGCAGGTGTGTGTGTGTGTGTGGTTTGTTACCTTATAAATTCCATCATAGCGGTTTCCCTCTTCTGGTGCATACTTGCTAATTCGTCTGCCTTTCGAGCTTCGGATAACTCTGACTGGTTTCCCCGCCCTCCAATTACGAGACTCCGCCCCATCTTTATCATTTAGAGGAGCATCACAGTTCAGAGCAAGTGCCCTGAAGACACAGGTCGAGTTTAGAGGTGAACACATATGTGACTACACATCTGGTTTAAATTCTAGGTCACCTGTATTTGTTCTAGGACTTTATTTTTCTAAACATCACTAAGGTGGTAAAAGGGAACCGTTACACACTGTTTAGATAAACACTGTGCCTGATAATGGGAAGCTGTTTGATTTTGGTTAGAACGACTTTTTAATGCATCTTTTGTTGTGACATATATGTTGTTTTCGAATAGCATAAACAATGCATGACTTAATTTTAACTTAACGGTACTGCAGCACAATGAAACCTTGCTTGTCAGGTTCTATTTTAACTCACGGTTTGGAGAATAGAGCATAAAAGTAAATATTTCAATCTAGTAATACAACTTTAATAGAAAAAGCCCTAGCCCTAACCCTAACCCTAACCCTAACCGTAACCCTAACCCTAGGGTTGCATATAGGTAGCAGAATAGTCCCGAAAAGATTGTGTATAAAATGCTCACCTAACACCACCTACAGAAGACATAATATAACGAACTAACCGCTGATTGGAAGTACATAAACTTAAGTATTTGTGTTCATAGCTGGGCAGCTATTGTCGCTGACAATAAAACATATCCGACTGAGAAAGAATCAAAAAGAAAAAATGGTGTGATTTGCGACGAGGTGTTAGCAAAGAAAAGTCTTAAACCTTTCAAAACGTGAAGACAACTAAACACGAAACAAGTAAAGAGCGAAAAACAAGTGTGTGGGAAAATGATAGTGGTTAAGGTGTTAGACTGCTAACTAGGTTTGATTTCCAGCACCAACAAGTTACCACTGCTGGGCCCCTGAGCAAGGCCCTTAACCCCTAATTGCTCAGTTGTATACAAAAGATAAATTTAGGTCACTCTGGATTAAGGTGTCTGCCAAATGCTTCAAATGTTAAAATAGGTACATAGCCAGACTTATTGTTGATAATTGATTGTGTTTATTTTGGACCCTCTTATCTTCTCTATCCAAGCCGAACCATTCCACTGAGCGAGTCAAAACACTGATGTTGTTTTTATGTAATAATATATATATATATTAAATATTATATAATTAATTTAGATTTTTTTTTGTGCTGGAGTCGTAAAACATTATTCTTTAGGAATAATGCACATGAAAAAAGGTTAAGAACTGCCACTCTATATAATAAAGGTTCAAATTCCTAACATGTTAAATAGATTTTATAAGCGCAAATCCCTTTTTTTAATTTAATAAATTACCTTGATATTCTTTATATTGAGAAAAAAACTTTTTAAAAAGTATATTTTTAACGTCTCTTTTGCATTTTAACAAAACTCACTATAACACAGGGTATAGGACTGCACCTGTTCATGTGTGTTAGAGTCTGGTCAAATGAGTGTTCTCCGATTCGCTTGTTTCCTGAAAGGTCGCGACCTCCACTGCCTGTGTATGTGAACTCATCTCCCCGGTCCTAAAAGAGAAAGGTCAAAGTTATAAGTTAAGAACACAGAAATGTGTTTGTTTTAATGTGTTATTGTAAAGATGTTTACAATATCCTTGATACTCCAGTAGCTATAAAAGCTACTACATTTTTTTAATGTTACTCCGAACGCAGGGTGATACAGAAAATAAGCATGACTGTAGTAAGACAGAATTAAAAAAAAACAACAACAAATCTGTGTACACAAGTATGACCAACCCTAAACAAGACCTCACCACCAGAGGGCTCTACGGTGCTGATTTAGACGAAGAACAGAAATTACGTAAAATAAAAATGGCCACCGTGCGTTAGAAAATCCGCAGAGCTGTTAAGTTGTATTTCCTGTGTCAGTCTGATCTAAGCTAGAGATTTCTGCTTCATAAAGTTCTTTATTAAACTCAGCAGTCGAGCGTGTGATGTGAACAAGAGAAGACGAAATTCGATCTTTGATATCCTCCTTTACTCAATACAAATGAGGCGGAGAATTTCAATCAGAAAAGAGAGTGAGAGAGAGAGAGAGAGAGAGAGAGAGAGGGAGGAAGTAAAAAAAGAGAGTAGAAAAAAAAAGACTAGTACATTCCTAAACTAGAACTCATGCAGGAGCGATGGGACAATCAATGGGATGCGGTGGGGAGGGAAACCTACTTATCGAGAATAAGATGCAGAGAGAGAGAGAGAGAGAGAAAGAACGAAGAAATGTGGAAAATTGAGGGAAAAAGTTAAAGATAATGGAAAAGGCAGCAGAAAGCTTGAGTGTGAGAAAGTGAGAGAGAAAGAATAGCTAAAGAAGGGTGTGTAGGATGTAATGGAGTCTCAGTGAAACTCACCACTTCGTCTTCAAAACCTCCGGCCAGCACGAGTGAATAGGAGCCGTCGTTACTGCGTCCATGAATCCCACCAACATGTGGCCTGTGCACCCCTGCCTCACTCACCTACAGCCACACCATTAAAGTAAAGCACAGAGTGAGTCACTGACACACGGTACAGAATGAATTATAATTATGACTGAAAAATGACTGAACCGCCTCAGACTGTGTCCTTACCTGCACACGAAACTTCCAGGTGGTTCCCACAGGAATTCCAGGAACCGGACCGTAGTGATTGGATGGAACAATGGTGCATTCTTTAGTACGACCCACACATGCCATTCCCTACAATACCCACACAGTCATATTTAATCATGGGGTAACATAAACGGAGCTAAATAAATTATTCCATTGACAAAAAATCAATGCATTTTCAAGTCACATGTCAAATCTCATGAAAAAATATGTAAAAAGTTTTTTTAATAATACATAAAAGATTTGAAAAAATGTTCAAAATATATATATCTTATTAAAGTTTACAATGTAGGTTAAATATGTAGTTGTCTGTTTTTTCCACCCAAAGAATAAAAAAATAGAGAACTTAAATAACCAAAAACTGACTACCATTTATCTCTTTTATACAACTAATCAATTGGGGGTTAAGGGCCTTGGTCAATGGCCCAGCAGTGGTAATTTGGTGGTGCTGGGTATCGAACCCTGATCTTGCAGGTATCAGTCCAACATCTTAACCACTGTGCTACCACTTCCCAGTTTGTATTTAAGAATTAAAGGCTATTTAATATGTATCCAGCATTAAATAAGGACTTAGATTTTACTAATTTTTTTATTTTTAAGTATGAATATTTGCTGTCGAGTGTGACAATATGCTGCTTTTGTTGGTCGTTGGTCACATGACTATGACACTGCTTTTTCTCGGTGTTAACTGTGTTGTTTGTGATTTCAGCTTTCTTTACAAGAGTGCCTTAGTCATTCTAAAGTGGTCTTGAAAATACACTCTTTGTCTATAGTCAGGATGGCTGTTCTTTAAAATATTATTAAAGAAGCATAACCGGCAACAAAAGATGCTTCCTGTCTAGGTTTTTGGCTGTTTTTAATGACACTCATGATATTAGGTGTGTATAAACACAGAAACATGTGTTTGTCTGTGTGTAGTGTATCACATACTAGAGTATCCGCACATGTCTGTTGTTAACCAGGTGAAACGTCAGCGTTCTAGGTTATGCTGGTGTTTTTAATTAGCTTCGGTTGTGTGTTTCCAGGAATGAATGAATGTGTGTAAGTCTATGTTTTTTTTTAATTTTGGTGTTTCCAGTAAAAGAATTTTGCTCTATGACTGAGAGGATATGACTCAATGATATATCATGTGTAAAAAAACTAGCAGCCTGTGTTAACGCATTCCCTTACTAATTCCTCCCGCTATGTTGGCGAAGCCACAGCACTAACAAGCAGGTTTACTATTAACCACACTTTAAGACCTCACCGTTAAAGGCTCTGCAACACCGCGTTTCTGTGGCACCAAATGAAATTTTTGTAACTTGAGCAAAATGGAAAAAAAAATGTACACCAGCAGTGCGCCGGTTTAAAGTGCCGAGCTCAGCGACATGGACACTATTACACACTCACACTGGATTAACTATAGCAGAGGGACCTAAACTCAGTTTTCTCTGAAGAAGCGCCAGAAGTCGTCAGTTTGGGATTATTATAGGTACACAGAGAATAAGCAGGTGTCAGGTGGACGTGATTTTGCCTTCATGACCAAACATAGATGTGTGTGTGCAGTAAAATATATATACATACGTGTGTGTGCATTAAAATTAATAAAATAAATTAATCGTTTTTTCAATTATGGTTATAAAAATTCGGTTTGTGTTTGTTAAATATCAAAATATTGTGATGTAATGAAATAACATTAAAGCCTGTTTTATAGTAAGAATGTTGCTCTATTGCGGTTCTACAGGGTCACCGTTTCAGAACATTTTACATTCAGTTGTTCATTAGTGATTGTTTATGATTCACTGTCTAAATTTATTGTTTATTTTGGATCATTAGAATCAATACAGTCTAAATTCACTAATGTTGTTCCTTCAGTATCAGCAATTATTTTAATATAGTTTGTCTAATTTTAATGTTAATCCAGGAACTGCAATATCAGTAAAAAGTTTTTTTAGTTTGTTTGTGGCCAAAAAGGTTATGATTTATTAATGTTTATTTTTTTATTGAATTGTTTAGAAATGATGATTCAGGATCAACAAAAGATAACCCAGGATCACATCATGTGGACAAAATCACTTCCACTAGGTTGTCATTGAAGATGCAAAGCGATCCGTAAAAAGGTTGCTGCTAAAAAGCCCACCTGCGGGATCACCACCCGGTGTGCCATCTAAAATCCTAATGGAGTATTCACGCTTTATATTGTTTATGGTATAATAGCCTTGTATAAAAATATCACAATTTTACTGTATCACAATATTAATGGACCATTTATGCTATTTTATAGAAATACTACTACTTGAAATGTAGTAGTAGTAGAAATGTAGTGTAGTATAAAGAAATGTCTTTATAGAAAATTTGCACTGCAAAAGCTATTTCCTACAAATATATTTAGCAAAGTGTTTTAAATGGACTGTAATTATTACACTGTAATAGTTTTAAAAAAAGAGTAGCTGCAAGCCGAGCAAAAAAAACAACAAACAAAAGTAGTGTTGCAGTGTGACCTGCGGCCCAAAATAGTACATCGAGCTTAGCAAGGTAATAGTGGAACATAGCACTGTCGGGTTCTACTGTGCGCTTGATAGTTATCATGCAGGTTGAACACAGATAAAATGTTATCAGTTAAGAGGCGTAACTGCAAGTGGAAGGGGAGGGATGTAGGGATGGACGATGTTGGAAAAAGCTGACATTGCAACATTTTGTTTTTTTTGCAATATATATTGCAATATGAAAAGATGTCATCAGACATCAAAGAATTCATTATTTTAGAAAGATTTATGTTGTATAATTTGTTTCATAATTTGTTTTATAATTGTTTCTTTGTAATGTTTACACAGTAACAGATCTTTAATCAATGTTAAACTTTCACTCTTTTGTTCAGGTTTGCATTTAATCCACACAAATCACACGTGTTCTGAACTGAGGTGCAGTGGACTATAATCCCCACTTGCACATCCTGACATGCGAGTAAATATTGCAGATGCGCACGTTGCGATATCGATGCAGAAACAATATATTGTGCAGCCCAAAGAGGATGTAAACGTTTGAATTGAATGTCTGATGACCAACCAAAGAACTGTATCCAAATTTTTAACAACACAGATGTTTTGCTTGCTGTCTTAAATGCGTCACATGGTAACAGACAGTTATACAACATTAGGCAGTCGTATCACTCAGCAGCAGGTTGACTAATAATAAAAAATGACATTTGTTGTATAAATAGCTTTAAGTTTCCATGATTTGTTAGCTGCTATATTAGTCTCACAACTTCAGAGTTAAAACTAAAGATGCCACATTTACACGTCTATCACATTTGTGAATATGGAACTAGAAAATCGGGGTTCGAGTTCCAGCACCACGAACCTGCCACGGCTGGGCCCCTGAGCAAGGCCCTTAACCCCTAATTACTTAGTTGTATAAAAGTCGCTAAATGCTGTAAATCTAATTTGTGTTTGTGTTTTTTTAACCTTTCCCCAGTCCCGCTGGCTCCCATTGGTTGCTGAAGGCATCTTGGCCCTCTTCTTACTTTCTTTTAGCCTTTCGCCTGCTTTTACCACTTCAGTTGTGTCATTCTTACAAGTTGGGCAGTACCTACAGACACACACACAGACACACACACACTTAGCCCCACACAGAAAGGAAGGCAAAGATAATTGTAAACAGCAGTGCTGCAGTTAAAAGGTTTAATAGTGGGCTTAATGTAATGCATAAGGTCACGTCATTAAACAAGGGAAAAGAAGGAAAACCAAAAGTTCAGAAAAAGTTCATAATGTTTAGAAAAACATGATGATTTAGCAACATGTAAATAAAAGTGTCCAGTTAGGCCACTTATTGTTATTTAAATGTTATATTTACATTAGAACATTATGCACTGGAAAAATGCCTTTTAAAAAAATATCAACATTCTATAAATAAACACCAACCTAGGTTCTAAAGCTAAATCAAAATAATAAAAAAAAAGGAAAGGCTAACAACTTATTTACTGTTATGTTTCATTATGCCTTGAATATTAATAACTTAAAGTGATTAAAAGTTTTTTGCAATAATGTTAGAAAAGACATTTAAGCAGAAAACATACAAAATGATCTCTGCTAAGAATGTAGATATACTCAGTCATTTATCTTCCTTGTTTTGAACAAAGCAGATAAGCGAGGATTTTAGATATTATTGCAGAACAGTGGTGTACAGGCTCATGTGTCTGATACGTAGATTCAGTTGTGTACTGTATTTCAGTATTATTTCTGCATAGTTTCAATATTATTTTGGTCTACAGGCCTTAAGACTAACACCTGAAGTGTACAATGATCTTACCAGTCTTCATCCTCTGGAATGGTGGACAGTGGGGGATTGAGGCAGTACAAATGGAAGGCCATGTTACACTCGTCACAAAGCAGCTGCATGTGTGCATCCTGTTTTCCCCCACACACGCAACACGAACAGAACCGACACTCCGCATCCGGGTCGCCTTTACAGTGCTTACACTCTGGCCCACTCTTACCTACACACAGACATACACAGTGACAAAATATGCTTTTGTTTTACTTGTCACAGTGACTGACACATAATAGAATAAAGTGTGTGTGTGTGTGTGTGTGTTTTATAGCCTACGTTTAAATTGGCCATTAGTGGCAGAAAGAGAAGGAGCTCCAGGTTTCTCAATCTGGTAGATTTCATCCAGAAACAACAGCTTACAGTCATTAATCACATCAGTTGGACCTCTGAAAAACAACCAGCAGCAAGATAGAGTAAAGACTGAGAATAAAACTGACTCTAAGCACTGTGAGCGGAAACCTTTTGTTGGTAATACAGTTTTAAGTAAAATTTTAAGACGGTTTCAAGGAATGATATAGCAAGTCAAATATTCATTCTTTACAATGGAGATCCACAGAAAAGCATCTCAGTTAAATGTGAAACCTTTAGGGGGATGGGCTACAAGAGCGGAAGACCATGATTTTACACAGGTAAGAATGTGATACAACTAAGCGAGGCTCTAACTGGACAGATCATGACTGAAAGAAGACCAGGTAATTTTCTAATCTTCGGTGGCGCAGTTTTATTGAGTCTCTGCCCAAACCAGATTGCTTAAACCTTTTTAAACCCTAGAAACTGTTGTTTGTGAAAAAAAATCCCATAAAAGCAGGAGTTTATAGAATACTTAAACCATCCCATCTGGTAGCAATAACTGAGTCATTTTCCTCATGCTAATGATGTGCAGTGAGTTTATTGTAGGGATGAACCGATACTATTTTTTTAAGAAAGTCTGGGTAACGATATTTTTTTCCCTGGAACACACCGATATCAGTACCGATACCTGTATTATTTGAGTTGTAGGATTACTTTATGGCTTTTAGGTTATCTCTTGCTCTCTAATCTCTCATCTTGCAAGGGTTTTCTGCAAGGTTGGTTGCCAAGTGCAATTTTAGATGTTTTATTAGATTACTCGTAGTAATCATTTTTGTACCTCTTGATATTTTTGCAAACAAAATTTGCAATCTGCCAAGCGTAGGTTTTCATCAGGTGTCTATGTGCACTGAAAGTTTTGTCAATAATGTCACAAGTGGCCTTTGATATCAGGGTGTTATCACGAGTACATGAGCTCAGTATTGGGCCTAATACCGATATTTGTGCATCCCTAATTAATGGTGCACTATGCTGAATTTTATAATCCTGGTACCTAAATCCTGGTTGCTCAACTACATCTGTGGTGAAAAGAGTTAAGCTCTATGAAATGCATGATGACGCACCATATAACATGTTCATGACACTCTTACCCGAGCAGGATTCTGACGTGCACCTCCTTCTTGGTCCTGGAGATGTGGTTAAGTGTAGTGATTTCAGCATCGTACCAAAATCCTCTCTCCTCTGGAAGCTCCAGGTTATAGTTAACCATCACTACCTGTCCCACCTCCAGCTGTTCGAACCGTAGCAGTGTCCGAGCTCGAGGACGCACATCCTCCGCGTTCATTTCCACCACACCATTTTCTGGGTAACTGCAAACATGTGATTTTTAACATTGCGTACAAATACACTGGTGATCAAATCAGTAAAAAAAAAATGTTTGTAAAATACTTTGGTAAGGTTAATTAATTATGTGAGACAGCTCAGAAATGTTTCAAATCCAGAAGTGATTCAGAGCTTCAGACCAATAGGTTGTTTGCACATGACCCCATTGTTGTCTCTGGAGGGCCAGGAGTAATTTTTCTATATAGGAATCACTTTCACAACCAAAAATGCCCACATTTGCATTACAAATGATCAGCTTTTTTAATTGTAAGTTTTTATTGTTGCTCATAAAGAGGAAAATGTTTAAGAAGTTGACGGAAAATGAAGAAACATGCGCTTGAGAACCTGCAGAGCAGAGTTAGGTAATGCTACACTTTTTCAAAGTAGTAGCTTTTCTCTATAAGGAATTAGTTGCTCAGTGGTTAAATTGTTGGCCTACTAACTGGAAGATTGTGGGTTTGATTCCCAACACTACCAAGTTACCACTGCTGGGCCCGTGAGCAAGGCCTTTAAATGTAAGTCGTTCCAGATAAGGGTGTTGTTACAGTTGTTATTGTTGAGCTTTTTGATATCGAATTTGTTGACCTATTCACTGACAAATAAATTGTATATAATGTCACAATAGTGGATATTATAACTGGTCAATAGCAAGAAAACAGCCCTATAAACAAAAAAAAGTTCTGACTTCTTAGTAGTTTCCCTTTGCTGTGTGTTTAAACTTTATGTGCTTGATGGTGGTGTGACTCATCTTCTCACAGTAACCGTATACAAATTTTATGAACATGCGCAACCCTTTCTGAATCCTGGGACGTGATCTGGCTGACATTAGAACTGTATTTACTGACCGCATTAGTTTAGAGTGCATGGATGACAGGCTTTTTTTTTTAAATCAGAAACACAAGTATGTGGAAAACAAAGAAAAATAAATAAATAAAAAGGCAAAACTACTTTTCGGCTTATTCACACAGTTTCCGATGTGGTTAAACATATTAAAATAACCATAAAGATTTGGTTGAAATAGACCAACTAACTAGCTTTTAATACATTTTTACACATTGACACTTTTTACCTTAAAAACATAAGCTGATATCTAATAGCAATTTACTAGTCTAAGTTAAAAAAGAATAAAGGAGGGCATAATAATACTATTAACTCTGTAGTCAACTGCTGCTAAAATTCAGAAGGATAGTGGATTTTTTAGCAAATTCAAAGCGTCTTGGGGTAAATATTAATGAAACATAAAGCAATTCGCTTCTGTAATGTAAAGTCCACCTGGTGGATATTTCTGTTTTACTTCCTGAAGCAACTCGAACTGACAGGTGTAAGAGAGAATGTGTGAAAGCTGGTAAAAAAAATAAACATATCACTTTATGATTGTTACTATTAATATCGGTAAAGGGTTAGATTTACAAATTTCATTAAAAAAATCTTTTCTAATCACTATATATATCAATCACTATATATCTCACTATAAAAACTGCAATTCTTGGACTGACTGGGTTAAAAGAAGGCCATTTTATATTCTTAGGCGCAAAAGCCCTTGAAAAAGTGGTGATAAAAAGGGGTCACTGTGACCACTTTGTAACTAAGACAACAATCATTTATTTCAATTTATTTCTCATATTACCACAGGAATTTACATTTACTGTCTTTTCGTTAACATGTTATGAACATGTCACCTTTTTTTCTTTTACGTACATTTAACGGCTTAAAACTTCAAAAAGATGATCTCTTACCACTCACGCATTTCTTTCTGTCTCTAAAGAGTTAATAAGGGGGGGCACAAAGCCACCAAGGAGCCACAAAGAGGCTCCTGAAGGCCTTCCCATTTAAAGTACTACATTAATTAACATAATCAATCTGAATTTCCCAAATCCTGTTTCAAACTTTAAACTGACTTTACAAGGTAAAAATCACAACAAAACAGCTGTTAACACAAAACAGCCTCGTTTTAATTCTGATCCTGCTGTAAGTAATTCTTAGTAAATCTTCTTCACTCTTTCCATCCCAGGTGGCTCGCATTTCTGACAAGCTGTTTTTTCGTCTTGCAAATGATACTGTACCACACACACACAGTGAGGAGAAACGAGAGAGCGTGCACAGCTCGGCGGGGGAAAAACAACAAAGCACCCGACTGTGTTAAATCCCTGTACCGTTGCCAGTTTAATTTGGAGTGTGGGAAAAAGGAACACAAAATGGGAATGTTAATAATTAAGAATTTCCAACTGTGTGACGGGGCATTAAAATAAAAAAGAATTAATATATACTTCCCTAAAATGTCTTTGCTAAAATTAGCGAAGAGCTCTGTTTGTCTGCTGTTATTTCTCCCCCTTGTCAGTAAATGGTACAGCCCTGGGCTCTCCGCACTTCATGTACAAGTTTTTTCCTTTTATTTATTCAATAAATACACATCTGGGTATTACTATCAGATGCAAAAGGATGACCTGCTCTAAAAAAATTCCCAATTTCATAAGTTTATTCATATTAAAAATTAGTCTGTAATGTTTTAATGTCTTATTATAATACATTTTGTCCTTTAATAAACAGAGTACATCACAGCTACAGCTTATATATCTGCAAAGTACTAAAACTAATTAACTGACTGATTCATTTATTCATTCATCCAGTAAATTTTCTGTTGTTTCCTTTTTTAGCTAAATTTCGTTTATTGGAGATGATAAAGCAAGAAGAAAAACTTTTCCGGTTACTCACACAGCCTTGGTTTGATAAGCGCAGAAACAAGACATTGCGGCAAGCCCACTCAGTCAATAAACTAATGCCAGAACAATAATAGGAGAGTATATAAGGCGGTGCAGGCAACTATATCAATAGACATAGCTCATGACTATGCCAAGATGACAACTCTTGTGGAGTGAGCTTAACACAGAGCGCGCACTCCAAACCTCGGCTCGCGTACAGAGAGAATCCACAATCCAATGGGGAAGCCTCTGCTTAGACACTGCTTGACCAGCAAAGCACACAAAGAGCTGGTCAGACTGGCAAAAGCTAGCTGTTTGGTTAATATATAAATCCTTAGAACTCTCACTAGCCAGGCAAAGCTCCAAGCGTCAGTGTCAATCAAGGATGATGACTCCTGAGGCCCTTAAAAGAGTAAACAATGATTTTGACATGTAGCCAGGTATCAGGCGAAGCATCATGCTACGGTCCCCTAGCCCAAACCAGAGACAATTACTGCTCAAGGAGAATGCATAAAGATCCCCTACATGCTTTCTTGCGCAAGTAACACTTCCCATTTGAGGTCATACAACCGTCTTGTGAATGGGCCTGGGGCCTACACTAGTGTGTTAAGCGCTTAGACAAGGCAGCTATGGCCAAGGATACCGCATCCAGCTCCAGGCGGTTTATGTCTCATAGACTCTGCGAGGCTGACCAGAGATCTGTGACAGGAGCACCCTGGCATACTGCCCCCCAACACGTCGCTAATGCCTCTGTCTTGATTATGACCTGTGATGTCTATAGTCTCAAAAAGGACTCACTTGATCATGAAACACAAACGGCCGAATTTTGAGCCTTTGGCAGTAACTCTGGGCTTTGACCACAGCTAAAAAGGTTAAACGCTGATCAACCCCATATGATCAGCAGCATCTCTGACGTCAACCAGGGTGAGCCACTGGTGCCTCTGGAGGATGACCAGAACCCCATCGATCGTCAAAACTCCCTACATGCTTTCTTGTAATAGAGATGAGCAGCATCATCTGAGTGAGGTTCGCATTTGCTCCGATGATGCTATGCGTCACATACAAGTCCTTAGCACGCAAGCCGCCGGGTCAGCGCAGTGCGTGCAGTCTAATGACTCGAATGCCGTCTCCATGTGAGCGATGCCCAGGCACAATCAATTGGTCCCACGCAGAAAACACAAAGTGTTGCCATTTTATTTTTTTTCAGAAATTTCTGCGTGAAGGAGAAGATTCTTAAGATCACTCACACTGCCTTATATACTCCCTAAAGCTGAGTAATGCTTATATGATATTTGCAAATTAGCAAAACTTTGACAGTCATTGATCTGGTATTAGCTTATGAACTTCACAGGAAAGTAAAGGTGGGTAATTTCCTGAATGCGCCACAATGTTAAGTAACGCTTGAGAGGAAACGCAGCTAACAAACAAAACATACTGGTCATCCAGTCTAATCATTATTTTTCTTCCACTGTTCCCATCAGGAGGTGGAAATCATCTGCCTTCACCTAGCCCAATCCTTTACATGCTGTCCACTCACACCAACTAACTTCATGTCCTAATCAAATACATCCATATACCTTTTCTTTGGCCTTTCTCTTTACCTCCTGTCTGGAAGCTCCGATAATCTTCTACCAAAATTTTCCACTATCTTTCCTCTGCACATGTCCAAACCATCTCAATATGGCCTCTCTCCCTGTCCACAAAACATCCAACATGAGCCGTCTTTCTAACGTGCTTGTTCCTAATTCTGTCCAAACTCGTAACTCTCACTTGTCTTTTCTTTAGTGTCAATGTCTCTAAACCATAAACATAGCTGTTTTGGCCACTGACTTTGTACACCTTTTCCCTTAATTCTTGCTGATATTATTCTATCACACATTTCTGTCCATTCCAACTTGTTTGCACTCATGCCTTCACCTCTTTAACACATGTTAAAGACATGTATTTGTCCTATTGGCTTTATTTCAGTCTACGCTGTTTGGATATGGACAGACTTTGTTTTTAAAAATAATGCCTAAACATGCTACTAGCTAGGCAGCCTAATCTGTGCAGAAACACAAGCGTAGGAACATATCAAACATCTGCTTTGCCATGTGTGCTTAATGATTTTAAAACATTGTATTTACAGCTGCAAATATATCTCATTGTTCTATAGCTATATGTTGCATTCGGAGATTTATGTGTGTTATAAACACAATGTAAAAAAATAAATAAATAAAGGAAAAAATGTATAAAAAGGGACTCTCACTGCACGGGAGAGGTCGCCCGTCTCCATGGCAACGGTGCGTTCCAGATGAATTTGCCATGGAAGGGGGAAAAATCGGAGCGAGAGAAATAAGACAAGTGTGTATTCTGCCTCTCCTTCAGCTGCAGGCAGAAATTTCAAGATAAAGAATGGTTTAAGGTGTTTATTAAAGTTTCTCTATCTCTCACTCACTCACACACACACACACTAGCTCAAAAATGGATTGCCACCTGGATAACATCACTTGTGCTTTCAGAATCTTATCGGATTATCTATGATTAGCTTGATTGCGTTTATTAGCAGTGAATGTGTATAAAGATTTATTTCATGTTAGCTATTTTGCTACTTGTTTTTAGCTGCTGGTCTTTTGTAAAGCAGAATATGGCATAGACTTAAAGTGGAAACAGTGACCTGTTAAATCTGTGCATTAATTTAAATAATAATTGCACCCACTCCTCGTATTTGATGTGGTAGCTGACATCGTCTTTGCCAGGATCTTCTACGTCAGTCTGAGACGTTGAAGGCTGTTCACTGTTGGAGTTCAGCAGCACAGTGACGCTTGTGTCTGACTCCACCTCCACCTTTCCGTTGACGCGCTTGCCGTTTCGTCCTGCTTTGCTAGTAGAGGATGCCGCTGTTTCCGCTTTGCTTTTGCTGCCCTTGTTGGAGCGTGTGACTTTCTCGATCGTGGCCTCGAACCAGGCGCCAATGCTGACATCCCTGCAGTCCACCAGCTCGTTGATCTAAAATCAGATCATTAATATTAATTCTTTACAGTTGCCTTTATGCCTATCTTATACAACTAAACCTTACACCTGCACTCTTTATTTACCGTTGTTCATATGTACTCCCTTTTACAGGCTCTTTAAACTTACTCACTTCAAACTTCTCTTTACATGAACACCGCAGACATTTACACTTTACACAAGCTTCATTTATACCTGTACACCTACATGCACTACTATTAGTTTCTATTAGTTTATTAGTACTTTTTGAAAATTTGGTACGAATGCTTAAAGGAGCCAAAAATCCCATACATTTCCACTATAAATTTCAGACGGTTAACCCGCCAAGCCTTCAGTGGCTTGTTTTTGAAACCAGAATTCCGGGTTTTCTCGTAGTGGACTAGAAAAATTCCAGAACATTGCCTTTTACTAAGTATAAGCAGAATCCAGAATATCCAAGCGCTCATAACACCAAGGAGAATTGCAGGATGTGTATTATAGTGACACCTCATGATGTCACACTACACTCAAAATAACAAGACTCACAAAGTTACACCACAAATCTACACCCTCTATACTTATATACTCTACACACACCGCACTATACAGCCATACTTTTCACCTTCCGCTTTACAGTTGCTCTTTATAGCTACCCACCCTTCATACCCACACCCTTAACATTTATTCGTTACACCCCCCTTTTTCTAACCGATACTATTTACGTGTACACCCTTTAAGCCTGTTCTGACCTTATAAACTCCAATCCCCGGACTGACGAGGTCTGCAGACGCTGATGTTGAAGGCCGACTTTCCGATGTTGACCCGCTATTGTCGCTGACCGTAGCCGGGGAGACTGTGGTTTCTGTGGTTGCTGTGGTTACTATGGTTGCTGTGGGTGTGGTTGAGCTGCTGCTGGGAGGTGTATCGTTATCAGCTATGACCTCTCCATTGTTGGATGTAGGGCTCGGACTATCCGCTGGATCAGTGTGAGAGCGAATGAGAAGCTGAACGATGTCATTGAGGCCAACATTATAATCAAACAGCGTCTGTCCATCCTCCATCTGGAAATCGTGAAGGGAGAGCGTAGAGAGAGAGACGGAGAGAAATTGCATAAATATGGTGTGGTAAAAATTAATTAATGAGTTTTCATTAAAAGTACAGTGGGACAGCTTGTAAAATGCTAACTGTAGCCTTCTGAATGCATGAATGCAAACAAACGTGACAACCAGAGACAACGTTACTACAATACATTATGTGTCATTCACCAGTGAGAAAATTTATAATACAGTTAGTAACAGTACTAAAATACCAAACATAAAACAACATGTAGGAAAGAGTGTGGGAAAGAGGGCAAAAGGAAGAAAATAAGGAAGGAAGGAAGTTAGAAAGGGACAGGTTGTGTAGAGGTATAAACTCATTTTTCTAAAGACAATCACTTATTATACCTTTAAGACATGTACTAATTTAACGGAAAGAGAAAAGGATCAAAAACAAAATAACACTGAAAATAAACATTAGAATAACTAAATGAAAGGAAGAAAGGAAAACAAGGTGGAAGAAAAAAAGAAAGGAAGAAAGAAAAAAGAACAAAGGTAAAAAAAAGGAGAAAGGTAGAAAGAAAGAAAGGTAAATGGTCTGTAGAGATTTGCACATACATATGTTGACAAGCAGGTGAGAAAGTATTCGGACTGAACATTTTGATTGGCTGAACATTTCTCGATCCTACGATTTTAACAGCATAGATAAATACATATAAATACATTAGGACCAATTAACATAATGACTGCTATATCAGGCTGTGAAGAGACTTTTAACCAGCAGAACAAAAGATGAAGAAAGAAAAAAAGAAAGAAAGAAAGAAAAGGAAGTAAACAAAAAAATAAAGAGTAATTAAACAGGGAGAAAGACAATCGTGATAAAAAAAAGGAAAAGTAATAATCAAATATAATACAAAATAAAAGTGACGAACATAATAGGAAATTGCAAAAAGAAAAAAAATTTAAGTTACTTATTTAAAGCAAGCTTGCATTCTTGTACATCACTGTGCTTGTTTGTGCGTGTGTGTACGTGCGTGTGTACGTGTGTGTGTTCACGTAAGATAATAATTCGGCAAAATTAGAATAACAGTTACTAATATAAATAAACAGTTTAACCATAAACATATTTAAATAGTCACAAAAAGGGCGAAGAGGTTACTATGGAAACAACTACACAAAAATACATACACACACACACACACACACACAAATCCCTCCCACCTCACATTCATCCCGAGCAGACGCACAAATATACACACACACAACGAGAGCAAAATGGCGGCTTCTTCTTCGCTCAGTTTGAGAGAGCGGGTAAAGCAGCACACAGTCCGCCATGTTGCCTGCCGCAAAAGAATCACACAGACACACACGGACACCCACACACACTATATTAGTAAAGGGTGGAACTGCTGTAACGGTGTGGTCGAGGGAAAATAACTTCAAGCGTATACAACGACAATTGTTCCACTCTCCCGTTACATTTTGCGTTGATAATGTGCGAGTGTGTGTGCTTGTGTTCGCATTGCTAAAGAGTGTGTGGCGAAGTGTGTGATTTTTTTTCACTCTCTCTTTCTGCGACTAGAGCAAAGGGAAAAATGTTGCGTATAACTCGGTTATAACGTGTGTGTCTAGAAGGGATGTTGAGAGAAAAAAAGCTACTCCATAAGCACAATACATAAAGAAAATAGATCCGCAGAATGACATCAACAAAATGACAAAAAGAGACATCGCAGTAACTTGTCTGTCTATCTGTCTGTCTGTCTGCCTCTTTATTACTTGCTTTCGTCTGTTGCTGTCTTATTAGGTAGAGATGTAAAACAAGCACACAGACACTGCTGTATCTGCGGCTGGTCACATGATCACGTTAGTTTGACTGTTTACCCTTTTATGAAGTTGGTAGTTAAATGTTGCACTGTGACTTTTGCTTTCTTCTCTGCAGACATCACAATAACAGTCCCTTCATGTTAAGTGTGCACTACGTCATGTTATGACTTTGACTGTCAGGATTCAGTGCCACTCTGGTTTTACACCTACTTCCCCTTACCTATTCCAGCCCCTGTTCTTCTCTTCACAACAGGCTATTTACAAAAAAGTTATCGGAGAATGTTAAGAAATCACCTGCTAATGTCTGCATGAGAGAGAAATCAAAGTGATTGCACTTCGCTAGTTTATCACAACCAACCCACCATCTTAACACTCTCACAACCTCATCCTGAAAATGGAGTGAGACAAAACAGCGGGAAAGGAAACGAGAGTGAAAAGAGGGGACAAAATGTAGGAATATATTGAAATAGAATGTACATTTACAGCATTTGATGGCGCTCTTATCCAGAATAACTTACATTTATCTCTTTTATACAGAAATAAATAGAAATATTTCAGTTTAGTGTTTACATGAGATTTGATCTATTCTGAACTGGTGTTTACATGTGAGTTTTTTTTTTATTAAAAAAATTTGCGACATGTGCACAGTTTTACTGTTACCTTTACTATAAATTTTATTTCCCATGTTTTGAATCCTGTAAAGATGAGCTGATCCATCATTTATCTCTTTTATACAACTGAGTAATTGGTGGTTAAGGGCCTTGCTCAGGGGCCAACAGTGGTATATTTGGGAATCAAACCCCGCTCTTTCAATTAGCAGTCCAACCACTGCGCTACCACTTCCCTAATGTTCAAATTAAGGTCTTTGAGCTAATAACACTTACAATGTGGGCTCAAATAAAGGTCCTGCACACACCTTTAGACCAAACATGAATCACACTCTTTCTGTCGTTTAGACTGAGATCAGTTCGTTAGAAATATTCCGGTTTAGTGTTTACATGAGATTTGATCTATTCCGAACTGGTGTTTTTAGATGAGCTAATCCATATTCACACTAGTTATGGCTATTGTGTTGCTCTTAAGCATGTGGGTGTGTGAGTATGCGCTGTATACAAAAAGAAGTGGAGCTTTATTGTAGCGGTGCTTCACTGTAAGCCAGCGGTTTTCTGCCCCTTCCTCCTGCTAAGAGCAGAATCCTTTGAATAAATATACGTAATTAAGACGAGTGAGTCGGGCCAATTCCTAGGAAATTGACGTCATTTCCCGAAAAATTCTGTCAAGACCAGACGAGGAAAAATGTACATTTTAAGTAACCAGAATATGATGGTTACATTGAGGAATTTTTCATTAGATCAGGGTGTTAAAAGGTTTGTTTTGATCAGGTTGGGCATTTTTATTCCAGTTTTCATGGAGCATTTTCATTCGGATTGGACATTTGAACTAGTTATAATGGAAATACAATGCTGTTATGTAGACAATTCCATTCCAACTAGGATCAATCCGATTAATATATTCTAGTTGACTGGTAGACGTTATCTGTCCTAAACTGACGTTAACATTAGCGTTAGCTGACGGATCGGAATAATCGCGCAGAGCGTCTGCCAATCCATGAGTTTTATTATATCCTGTGTTTTCAGTTCTGTAAAGATGAAACTGCATCGCTTTTGTTTGATCAGGTTTTCCCCACAACCCAACTGAGAAATGAACGCATTATTTATTTTGGTTAAGGTGATTAGATGAAGCAGTTTTATTTGGATTGGATCATTAAACTATCTGAAGCTAAGGAACTGTTAGCTCCAGAGACGCACACACCAGTCTGACACCACTGCCATTCCTACCTCAGGGGTTTTCCATTGTTTGGAAAGAAAAAAAGAAAAGAAAAAACCTTCTGTTACAGACCACACCTACATTGGTCTAATGCTGAACCAAAGATATGTAAAGCACTAAACAGACACAAATGGGATGATTGCACTGCATCCCTTCTTCATGTAGATTTTTAGTTTTACAGTAACTAAAACACATTTACTGTATATCTGTTATATGTGTGTGTGTTTGTTAGCACCAGGCAGTGTCTATGTCTAATGACTGACAAGAACACACCTGCACCTCGTTAGTGATGTTACCTTTTGCATTATTTGATCATAAATGTCGTATTCGATCGTTAACAGAAATTAATTCATATTTTTAACTGGCAAAAAAAATTTGATTTTTTTTCTCTATTTTTTTGGTTATTTATTTTCCTTTCAGTTTTAAAGCTTTGGTTGTCTCCCTTCGGTTTACGCAGTATTTTCCTCCTCCATTTCATCCTTTCATTTTCACGCCGTGGTTTTGCACGAGTGGTAAAATGGCGGGTTCTTTAAGAGCGAGACGCGCCATCACGATGTGTAAAAAAAAAAATGCTCACTGGCGCACAATCACGCTCTCCTGGATCAGTGTGTGTGTGTGTGTGTGTGTGTGTGTGTGTTACCAAAGTATGTTTGAATGCGTGTTTTGCACTCGAATGTCTTAAGCCAGTATGTGTGTGTGTTGTATTTAAATTCATATCAGTTACATATTTCCTGCTTATGCAGGCATTGTCTTGAAAAAGTGTGTGTGCACAGTAGCCTTAGTTTGACAGTTTAACTTGCAAGTTTAAAAAAGAGGCCAAAAAACATGAGTGTGTGTGTTTGTGTGTGTGTGTGTGTGTGAATGCGCCCAACCGCCATTTCAGCTTCAAGGAAAAGAGAATTCTGGGAAATTTGAGGAGCAGCTACCCTCCCCCCACCACCAGCCAGGCAGAGCGCAAGCAAGCGAAGGAACAAAATTTAAAAAAAAAAAAAAAAAAAAAAAAAAAAAAAAAAAAAGCAGAAAAGAGGGGAAAAAAGAATGACACCATGTTCTAATACAGATACGACATGTTTACTAACGTGTGACTGGTAATAAAACAGTACCAATTGCTTATTTAACGCTGAGCGACATCTAAATCCCTCTTTTTCCGTTGTTTGTTCGCTGCTTCACAGCCTGCAGTAACGCGTGAAATGTAGCTGAATATCGCTGTCTGTTCAATGAGCAATCGTGTCTCACTGGGATTTGGACCTGGTCTCGTCTCTATCTTGTGCACATCTTGTCTCCTTTTCTCCTGCAGAAAAACTAGCTAGAGGCACTGAACCTTCACGAAGTGTCGGCAAAGCTGGTTACAGATTTCACAGAAATATCACAGATACGATGTACGGGATTTTTTTATTTGTGTAACACTTTTAACAAAAGACAGTTGTCCCCAAGTCTATTCATCGAAATCTCCTTAATCTCTCAGGAGCATTTATAGGGCAAAAGCGGAGAGGCAACTCTCCAAGACAACATGACGAGGAACCAGACTTGAAAAAAACTCATCCTCTCTCAATATGAGTTTAAGTATTTCTGTCAAGCTGCTTGATGACGATGTTTGCTGTCAAAGTCCATTTAAATAAAACTAAACTGGATGGAAATTCTGGGTGATACCATAAATTACCATTAATGTTTAAAGTGCAGAAAAATAGAATATCCTTTCTGTAGTAACAGCTAATTCACGGAAACTCGGATAAAGAATGTGCTTCATAGTCAAAGTTTAATAATATTAAACTATAGTCATAGAAGATAATAAAAATAAATAAGTATTCTGGCGCTGAGAAAATTCATTTGGAAAAACTGTATAACAATCTGATTATGTTTTTATAAACAAGCTGCAAAAGGCTGAAATATGAATCTTTTTTAGGAAAACTGAGGCAACCTTTACAGTCGACAAAACAAACACTACACAACAAAAATCTACACACTACACTTATGCAAGGGGCAGTGGTGGCTCAAATAGTTAAGGTGCTGCGTTGCTGATGTGGAGACCAGGAAGACCTGGTCTCGAGCCCCACCACCGCCAGCTGTTGATCTGAAGACTAGAAACACCTGGGTTTAAACCCCACCACTGGCAAGCCAACCACTGTTGGGTCCTTGAGCAAGACCCTTAACCCCTCCTGATCCAGGGGCGCTGTATCATAGCTGATCCTGTGCTCTGACCCCCAACTTACTAAGATGGGCTATGGGAAAAAAAGAATTTCACTCTGCTGTAAAAAAGGATATGTGACAAAATAAAGACATTTACATTTTTTTTTACATTCAGTGACGTTCCTAAACATGTAAACACGAAGGTAAAAAAACACAATACAACATGCTTCGCTATATTTTAAACAAAAATAAATAAACTAAACCGAAATACAAATAAAAGATTTATTTCCAAAATATTAACAATTTTTAGTAACTTTCTTTGTAGTACATTCAACTTTAAAAGTTAAAAACAATTCAAGGTTTATACATAACCTTCTGTAGGTAAATTAACAATTAATTGGCCAGTCAATGAAAAATAACAATGAATTTTAACAAGACTTTTGAATTAAGATGAAACCCAAGAGACAACTCTGTGCTAATTACATGTGCAGTGACTATGATGTACCTGTGAACAGCTTGCGAAGTCCACCTGTCAGTTGTTATTGCCACATTCTCAGCCTTTTTTCAGACAATCTACAACTTTAGCTTAAGCTTCGTTATACAGTGCTGGAATAAAGTCTTGACTGATGTGCAGGCGTGACGGAATATTAAACCAGAAACCTAATCAATTCATGAAATCCATTGTAGACAACAAAAAATAGCCTCATGGGGAAAGTTAGGTGTCAGCAGAATTTTATAAGAATGCACTGAAATTTTAAAAGAGAACAATAAGTCGACCTGTAAGCCGAATATGCTATTCCACACCACCCTGTCCGACATTGTTTAGCGGGCAGGTTTCGCTCTCCCTCTAGACGTCGTCACTGTGTGTGATGCCTCCCTAGAAATTCTTTATTCCGCCAAAGGGGGTCCCGGCGGAAATAATTTGAAAACCACTGCTTTACATAATGAATCAAACTGACATGTTTTTATTATTTTGAGAGACAGCTAAGGTTCTGCCTGGGATTAATAACCTAAACAGATATTTCTAATACTAAATGTATGTAACGCCCTTTTCAGATGGAACTACTTTTCCAAATGACATTTGAATTTCATTTCTTATCAGCCAACATCTGTAATTTCATGTAAAGATTTGGACGGTTCTAACATTCCCGTGTTTATTACTGAGGTAGGAGTGTCTGTGTTTTACATGTGAGTGTTGTAGAAGATTGTAACTATTTGAAAAATAAGCATAAATTTAACAAGATTTTATAAAACTGGGTTCAAATAATAAAACCCACTGGGAAAAAAACGTTTTTACTTATATAATTTACACGTTATGTAATTGAGTGCATAAATGAAAGTAATCTTGCCGTACACTGATAATACTAATCTTAGCAAATTACAGGATTTGGCTCTAACTGTTAGCAGGGTAGCGAGAGATTATTATTAACACAGACAGATTTAGACTGTGCAATGTTCTAATACAATTTTTATTTTAAACCACAATTTTATTGTGACAAAACACCAAAAAATTGTAACATGCATCACAATTTGTTTTTTAAAAAAGGTGTTCAGTAAAGTTAAGGGCAGGGCTCTGTGTGGGCCAATCAGGTTCCAGGTTCTAACTCCAGCCACGCCTTCACAGACATCACTTTGGAACATTGTCATGCTGGATTTGGGGGTGATAGTCTTGCTCGTCAGTTGTTATTCTAACTACACTGATTTACAAAATACATTTTTACTATAGAATGTTTTCACCTACGTCTCGTGTTAGTAAGTTACCCGAATGTGCAGCCATATTGAAGATACTTGGATGTAAACAACAGCATGGATTGCATGTACTATAGAAGACATTGTTCTGCTATTTTATGATGTTTATACCATGGAAAAACATATGGAAGCTGCTAGATTATACAGAGAATCACTCAGTACACAGGAAAGAGTGTGATATTTTGACAAACTTTATCGTGCTCCGACAACCCGAAAAATTGTTTTTCTATTTCTTATGTCATACATCAAACTACCTCATTCTTTGGGTTTGGAGGCCTATAACCAGATGATGTATTAATAGGTTAGACAGGCACTATTAACTATATTAGAAATGGCAAGAATAAACATGAACGTTGTCAAGATTTTTGTTCTGGCAATCCTGCTTCAGTTTGGTCAACTGCAAACATCTTTGCTCTCTTCTCCTTAATTTATTATAAATTATGATAAAGTACTCCAAATGTTTCTCATGGTCCAAATTAATTATTAAAGCTTAAAACACGCCAGTAATTAACCAATTTTTAGCAGCAATAATCGTCCAATCCTGCTAGTTCCATACAGTTCAGTGGCATGGTTTACGTTCAGTGCTGTCGGTATATCAGCTGGGAAGAGTCACTTCTTAAGAAATGGATAGAAATGCAACAAAACGGCTCCCTCAGTCCCTGGCAAAGTCCCTTGGCTAAAAAAGAGCAGCTAGAGAAGCTAGTATGCTTCAGTGGTGAGCAGAAATCTTTCAGCAATGCAGGATGGCAAAGGAGAAAATGTATGCTAGAGACCAGAAAGCACAGTGTTTTGGTTTACAGACTAAAAAAGCCTGTAAGTGTTGGCGAGAAGAATAATATTCCCAGTGTTCTGCTGCGTTTTAAAGCTCTGTAGTTTGGACATAATAACCTTTAACTAGTGTACAATGATATGCTAAAGAAGAAATGCTACTGCATCTGTTATATATGGTTGAAATGACAATAGAACAAACGGCAAATATAACTGCAGAAAGGTTTACTGTTAAACTGTTTTATTGCTTTTAAATAGCAGCATTCGGTTATAAAAGAACGCTGTAAAATAGTACATAACAGTAATGAATAACAGCGCTTGAAGGTCTTATGTCTTACTGAAGGTCTTACTGTTAATTTTATTATTACACTGTTTATGTCTTGATTTCGATTATTGATTATTAACAACAGCCCTAACAAATGCGCCAGTTTTGCAGGTTTATTTTAATGCACTCATTCAAGCGTGTTATTTTTTTCTATAGTAAAAGCAGCGCTTGTGCAATATAAAAATGAGATTATATCAGGCTATGATCGCCACATTTATTGCAACTAAGAGGTTCATTAATTAACATTTACATTTCGGCCATTTTTAGACGCCCTTATCCAGAGCAGCTTACATTAATCATTACACAATTTGTGTAGTAGCTTTGCAAAAACATTACTTGTAGGAGTTAGCACCTCAAAACACACTCTTTTGCCCCCGAATGAGAAATGAGCCAGAATTACATCAATTTAAAAAAAATCTGCACAGGTGTGTTGAACTCTCCAATATTAACAGGCACTTCCTGGAAGACGCACTCCCCTCCCCCAATGCAGGAATGCTTGCGCAGGCTTTCCGTGAATGGAGAACATTTTTATTAAATATATGATATACATTTATGCAACAGTTACTGCTGTTCCACTAATATTACGGTGTTCTAACAGTGTAATTACAGCACTGGGTTAATTAAAATATAACTGATATTAAAGCTGTGAAAGGGCCCCTGCACCCGGGCTCACTGCCACCCGGTGGAATTTACCATCAGAAAGGGCTTACATGTGTTTACCAATTTTCATAAATGTACCTGAAGCATAGCTCGAGGCGCACTCCGTTAAAGGTTTATAGGTGGTGCTATCAAGTCACCACACCCACTTTTGCAACCCATATTAGATGTACATTTTCTCCACTTCTGGGTCGTTTCATGAGTTTTGGAGCATGTTTATGCCTTTAAAGATGCAATTCATTTTGAAAAATAATAATGTAAAATAATAGTAATAAACAGAACAGTTTCAATATGGGTTCTCTGTTAGTCAGACTGTGTGCTGCAGCACTCTGTCCAGCTGTGGATACTTTATTAACGTTTTTCACTGATGGAGCAACCACTACTGTTATTAATATAAAAACAACGCACAAACGATGTGCTGTTGTGTAGAATACGGACATAGCTATGAAATCTGTAATCAGAATGCATATTGCAATGGTTCGCGATAAATAAGTGTTTAGATACTTGAAATAGTAATGTATGGTCAACGTTTTAGATCGATGCGGATAGTAACGCAAGACACAAGACAATCAACAAGCTGCAACGCTTTCATAGCGAGCTAATCTTGTTAGCATGAACCAGCCCGAGGCACCCACAGCTGCTCCCGACGATTCAGTGCCAAAACAAAGCAGCACCTCAAAGATATGCCAGTATTTGGGTTTTAAAAGCAATGAATACATTTACAGCATTTGGCAGACGTCTTTATCCAGAGCGACTTACATTTATCTCATTTATACAACTGAGCAATAGGGGGTTGAGGGCCTTGCTCAGGGGCCCATCAGTGGCAGCTTGGTGGTCCAACACCTTAACCATGAGCCACCTCTTTCCCACAGCATACTAAAGCTTTCCACCGTAAGTGGAAAAAAATACAAATCTTTACAGTCGCCTCAAAACCAAACCCTATTTGTATCAGTTACACTTGGCAGAAAAAACATGTTGGTTTTAAAGTTTTTTTAAATATCGAGTTGCGTCTTGAATATCGCAATATTTAGCGTGCCATTGCTTACCCAATTTTTTCAGTCAGTATTGTACAGCACTAATGATCAGAATGCACGTTTCAACTGATTTTATTTAATAATTTAAAAACTAAAATCTTTTCTTTATTACAACTTTTCATACCCTAATACAGTAAAACAAAGCAGTTTAAACTTACGGCATTCGGCAGACGCCGTAACTTGGCGGTGCTGGGAATCAAACCCCAATCTTCCAATTAGCACTCCATACCTAAACCACCAGGCTACTACGTCTCATAAATAAGATTTACATTTAGTGGATAAGGCAGACGCCCTTATACAGAGTGACTTTTGGGCAATTGAGGGTTAGGTCGCTTGCTCGGGGGCCTAGCAGTGATAACTTGGTGGTGCTGGGAATTGAACCAACAGTCTTTTAGGTTATTAGTCCAACTTTAACCACTGAGCCACCACCTTCCAGTTTACTTGCATGCTCCTTGATATCCTCCAAGCCTCCTAATAACTTTTTAAGAAAAGAGACAGACTTTTATTAGCTCCTATGATGCAAATAGATGACAGGAACCTACTGGTTTGACCAGTGTTTCAGATCTCAAATGTAAATAATGCAGAATTTATGTATTATTTATTTTTAATTTACTATTCGTCAGTAAGCTGTCCAACACAAACCCACTCACAGGTGCTAACACCATCAGGAAGAGGGAAAATAACAGACAGCTAAAAAGAAAATTAAAACGTAAAAGTTACCAACAATTTTTACACAACCTGAAAAATTAAAAAGTACAAAGTTTTCCACGGGTTTTATATTATTTGGTTATGAAATAGTGTCACAGACAGTGTGAGATAATGGACAATAAATAATATAGCTTAACAGTGCAAAACCTGCAGCCCAAAGCAGTTATTACGGTATAATTACACACTAACAACTGAGAAATTATTTCATATGCCACCTTTACATACAATTATTGTTTATTTTTGTATTAAAAAACAAAACAACAACAACAACAAAAAACTTCCGCCTTTCATTCATCAGCACGTGCAGCAGACAGGAAACCGGAAAAATGTTTTTCGCTATTGTTCTCTCTCTCCTCCTCTCTCTCTCTCTCTCTCTCTCCCTCTCTGTGTCTGTCTGTCTGTCTCTCTCCCTCTGTTTCTCTAGTTGTCTCTTAAGTCCCCCTTTCTTTCATTCTGTTACGTTACATCTGTGAGCCCGACGTCAAAACAAAACACACTTGCACGGGCGCACACACACATAGACCCACACACACACACACACACACACGTACATAACATTATATATATATATATTTATATATATAAATATATATATAATATATATATATATATATATATATACACAAATCTTTCCAGCAGCCTTCCTTAGGGGCCGCGCACGTGCAGCGAGAAAAACACAAACAAATAAACAAACACCACCAATAGCTGTTCGCGACGTGTTGATAATAAAAAAAAAAATGTCATATTTCACAAATAAATAGGGTCTATGGGCAAAAATAAAATATCCCAACGCAGTACTAAATACTGTAAATAATTAGAAATTAATAGCTATTAATTGGCGCGTCTGCAGGTAACCATGACTACGTCCCAAACCATAATACTGAGTAATTCTGAACAGTGTCACATCAATGTAATATCACAGGCAACGATTTAGTGAATTTAGTGTGCAGATTAAAGGCATTGGAGAGATGAATAAAGTGAAACTTTTGTCGGAAATAAATAAAAACAAACTAGAAGAATCCACGAGATTCTCCAAGCACGCAAATAAACAACTTATTGTTTACCCGGGTTTAGTCAGACTTATATAACACTGCAGACGGGTATTCTGGTCATCCACTGCTAATAATCTCCTAATTGAGCAATAACATTAATCTCGGATGATTTTTACTATTTTATCGAAACGTTTCTTGCGCAACAAATTGCAGAGGAACAAATTCCCAGTCAAACAGGAAGCTCCAAAAAGCCCTTAGCCAGCCAGCTAGCCATCTAACTTAGCAGCAATGCTAACTAGCAGCGTTGCTATAAGACAAAATAACAGAAATTATTAAACAGAAATATAAAATGACCAGTCGAAACGCATTAAAACGAGACATTTCACACCTGTTTGCCCCTGTAGAACAGGCGCTGTCTTTCAGGGTCCACATTGAAGATCTCCTGGATTTTGAGGCGCAGGGACTCGATCTTGGTGAGCCGGGACAGATCCTCCACCGTGCGGGTCTCCGTCCCGTCTATAGTGCGGACCTGAATCCACATCGCGGCTCGGTGAAGCCCTGAAGAACGGACACGTTTAACGGGGGAAAAAATAAATCGGTTTAATCCGGTTCCGGGGGGTCGTAGGGAGGGGAATATAGGGGGCTCTGAGAGAAAGTGTTCACGTCTCCATACACACACACACACATACACACACACACACACACACACACACACACACACACACACACACTCTCTCTCTCTCTCTCTCCACTCTCCCACTCATCTCTCTCTCTCTCTCTCTCTCTCTCTCTCTCAGCTTAAGGAGGCGTTACTCACTCAAAGCAGTCACGTGGCAGCAGCAGGAGGGAAAAAACACGCAGCGACGTTACAAATTCGCGCCCTTTTAAAAGACTCGCTCTCTGAGGTAATTTGTAAATTAGCCTGTTGCTAATCTATTTTTGATTCGAGTTATTAAATCACCTTATTCAATTTCAACCTGCTTATTTTTACTTATTTAAAAAATATCTCACGTCTATCGATACGCTTTTGATATCAGAAAGATTATAATTGTTTTAATTCAGCACTTATTACATAATACAAACATAAATGTATCTAATGTGATTTACTGTACTGCAAATGTACTTTAATAAAACATGTTTTGCTAAATAAGCAACCATAACACTTCACCTGGTAGTCAGTGTAAAATTAATCAGGAAGATTGTTTTAATTAGAGAATTTATAAACAGATGACGACTAAATAGATAATAAAAACACTTAAATAAGTAAATACATTTTACTGTAAAAGTAATACTGTAGAAAGAGATCACATGTGTTAGACTGATACCTGGAGGATCAGGGTTCAATTCCCAGCACCACTCATAGCCACTGCTGGGCCCCTGAGCGAGGCCCTTAACCCCCAACTGCTTAGTTGTATAAGAGATAAATGTAAGTCACTCTGGATAAGAAGGCCTGCCATAATATAATATAATATATGATATGATATAATATGAAATAATATAATATAATATGATATATTTAAATATAATTTTAGTTATGTGTATTAATAATGTGTATTAATAAGATAAATGTTTTTAATTGGGTTTTTGGTGTAAAGTACATCTTACCCCTAACTCAAACATAAAGGTTAATAATATTATACATCTTGTAAAACATTATAATTTCTTTTACAATTCTTGTTAAAATTCTTTATTAATATAATGTAATATAAACACAGTGGGTGTTAAAACAACGAAACAATTATTACATATTCCAGAATCTGCAGCCATGATGATAATTAAATAAGTAAAATATCTTTATAACTTAGTAATAAGTAATAAACCTAAATAATAAATAAAATGAACTAGTAAAAAAAAGCCAAAACAAGTGATAGAGAAAAAAAAGGGAGAGATAAAGAGGTACATTTCTGCTGAAGCTGTGAAAGAAACAGTGGTTAGACCGCCCACTTGTGGAAAATCTGAGGCATTTTTCCTCATAACAAAAACAATAATCAGTAATGTGGAGGATTTAGCCAAATGTGCATCATGATATATAATTATAATTATTGTATTATAAAAGGTACAATGAGAAATATTTATTTTTATTTTTTTTGCAAAAGCATCCTTGCCAGGATAGGTAGAAGCACAAAACCCGTGGAATGAAAAAAAAAATAACAGGATCCTTACATACACATATGTAAGAACCCAGGCCCCGTTTAATGCCAACAAAAGATTGGTGGGCAGACAGATACCCCCAGACGGGCAATTTTCGGTGGTGGGGTTGAGGATAGATACTCTTTAAATTTAACTAATTAAATGATAGAATAGCAAAAATATTGTTGTACTAATATTTTTGCTTGGGTTTGGTTAAAGACATTAAGTCAATATAAGAACAAATATGTTTTTTAAATGTTAAACAAAAGCAACATTAAAAATAACTAATCACACATTCAGAGACCAAATAAATATTTAATCTATTAAAGTCCATAGAACTAGTTGATGTGTATAGTTATTTTTTTTTAAACCACATTTTCAACGGGCAGGCAAGACAGACGTCTGGGTGGGCTCAGCCCCATCCTGCCCATGCCCAGCTCCAAACCCGGCAGAACCCGATTCGGAAATAAAAAAAAACCCTTGTTTTTATGCATTTTTAAAGTAAGTTTAAGAAGTCACACTGAACAGTACAAGCAGCAAGCTACAGTTTAATGTGTATGAGTGGGTGTGGATTCTGATATGATCACTGCATAGGGGTAAAAATATAAAATACAAATATTCTGATCAACATTATGACAGTAAATTAATGAAATAAAATAACTAGGATCATTAGATAAAGGACTTGGTGCAATAGATGTACATTATGCCAAAAGATTATCGTTAATAACGTTAATCTGTGCTTCTTCCATTATTGTTCGGGCCACTTAAAATATGTTAAAATGCATTAACATGAAAAAAAAAGCTATACAAATTGATGGAAACACAGCCAATCAAAATTGTCTCAAATATTGAGGATCATAACACCCCCAACCCAAAAAAAAACCACCCAATTTTGTCTACAAGACAAGCACAAGAGCAGTGCCTGGAACCCTCGTTAACCACTTACTGTGGGTATTTCCAACACTTCAAACAGGTAATGTTCGACAAATATATTACTAGCAAAACATCTGTAGATTAAAAAATGTATAACTTATAAAACTTTTGTACATTTGATTTACACCCCCAGTTAGGATGCATCCAAAATTCTGATTGACATTACAATAAAGGCACAAACACTTAAATTAAAAACAGACGCAGACTTTTTTTTAAACTTTTATTTCTCACAAGAGCAACACTAAAGCCAGGAACATCAACAGAGCCAAATCATGAAGGGGTTGAGAAAACAATGCAAGTTAGGTGATGAACAAAAACCACAAAGAGCAGGCAGTAAAGTCACTTTGGCGTAGTACCAATTTTCACTCAACAGGTTCATCATGTGATTGGTAGATGCTTCAGCACTTTTTATGCCCTACAAATCTCACTTTCTAGATTCACTCAGCTATAAAGCATCAGAATGGACAAATTCTCTCTGCTAACTTTCAATACTCTACAAAACAAACCTCACTTTAAACCTTGAAGCCAATCAAAATGCAAAATTTGAACAGTACCTATATAAACAGTGTAAAGATTTTCATAGCTGTGAGAATTACAACATATAGATATTCTTATACAACAGGATAACAGTCCAAAACTAAAAAAAAAGGCTCAAGATGAAGGAATGCTAAATAAAAGAAAAAATAATCAATTTGCATTGCATCAGTCAGCTCTATTACAATAATGTAACAAAAGAAGAAATGTGAACAGGTAATGAACAAGGGGACATAAAGTGGGAAAATGATTGGTATAAGGGTTGGGGAGGAATCTAATCTTCATCCGATGAGTCTTTATCGAAGTTGTAGGCCATAAAGAAGACATCAGGTCGAGGAGGGACAGGGGAACGGCCCGGACTCACAACCTCAAAGCCCAGGAAACTAAACGTACGCACCAACTTGACTACACAAAGAAAAAAAAACAAATGCATATTGACATTTTTGTCCATTTAATATTTAAAGTGCATAAGCCAAAGTTGTATAGATGTTCCACTGAGAATGTGGGGTCCAAAAATCATTCATTACATTACAACTATATAAATTCTAACGTTAAGTAGGAACGTACCACGATCGTCTCGGTCTTTGTAAAAGCAAACAAACACGCTGGTGACCTTTAAATGTTCTTCAGCAAACTCCAGCAGAGATGCAAAGCTGGGGACACAAATATTACAATACATTACTCAATTTAGGCTTTTATGTCAAGTTAGTTTTCTACTGGTCACCAAGCTGAAACCTTCAGTTAGTAACCATCAGTTGACCACTAACCTCTCCTTGCTGCCCTCTGGAAGTGGCTCGCGAGGAATCTCAACATAAAGAGCTTCGCCACGAGCAACTGCATCCCAGCTGATCACGTGAGAGACAGTGGGCCGGCTGAGAAAGTGCAGCGTCGCCGGGCACCGCCTACAGCAGGACGTTCGATCACACTTAACTTCCTGTCCTGGGGAGAGAAAGTAGTATTTGTTATGTTAAAGTGTCCAGATGATGACATTTAAGTCTGTTTCAGTTGTTCAGAATACTTCCAGGAGTACAAGTCACCTAGAACCCTTTAAGTACAAACTATACTATGTATAAATGCCCTTAATCATTACAAACACTACAGCATTTAGTCCACATCAAAACCACAGCCATTAATACATCAAGTTATTTGAACTCTAAGAACTAAAATAGGTAAAAAGCTTTGGTGAAAATGACAAACTATTAGAAAACAGCAAAACGTGTGATTTGTGTTCTAACAAATTAGTGTCTATGGTGAGCAGAGTTATCACACTGTAAGCATTCACCAACTTTGCTTTTTGTTTCTTACCGTGTAGAGTGGCCGAGCTGAGGGAGAGTGATCCCGTGTGCCATTCCCTCGCCCACCTGGGATCTTCAGGGGTGGGAGAGGGGCATCAGGAACACCACAGAGGCCCGGGACCAGGAGTACTACTACAATTCAGAGACAGACTGAAAAGAAACAGAGGCAAGAGAAAAGTTTAGACTTTCAACAAATTGAATTCAAAGTAACATCATGAACAAGTTGAGAAGCTATATACCCAAAGCTGTAATATCCTAGACTAACCAATTAAAACTGAGACCAGGTTAGTAAAACAGGAAGCGAGCTACTACCAAACCACGCTAAAGACTCACTCAGAGTAGCCCTGGCCAGACATGTTGCCATGTTCATAAAAAGTTGAATTTATTATACTTGTTCTATATTAAACTGGTCCCAGACACCCAAATGAATGTTTGGGCTAATACCAGCTCTACAGTGGGGGCTGATGAATTATCCGGTTTTTAAATCATTACTTTTTTTGTTTTAGTGTATTCACACTAATAGTTAATTACTGAGCTTTAGGTTGACCCATAAACACCACACACAATTCGGTTTACACATCAAATTAGAAAACAATTCTAGAGCATCACCTCTTGGACCTCAAAAAAAAAAAAAATTTATACACACAAGCTCAAAAGCACCCAGAACACACTATAAAACAGCATATAACTATCCTGTCACCACCGCCTCATAGAACAGACTTTTTTACATCCAAGAGGTTTCAGGGAAAAAAAAAAAAAACCCCAAACAGGTTTTACGTTATCAGAGGAGATCTGAACCCTCGACTGGGCCTGGTTTCACCCAAGGTGTTCCAAATAGGTGTTCCAGAGATTTTACATGCCCGGCAGCTAACACACAAACACTGCCAAAAATTTTTTTTAGTTTTTGCAGTCAAGGCTGCGAGGTGTGTAAAGGCTCCGATATAAACAGTAATTTTTAACAGAAGATAAAGCATATAGTGAATTATTATTATAGCAAAACGGATGCAGCTTGTTTTTATGTCACATGATCTGTTCACGTCCAATGAGAATCAATTCATTCTGCATCAGTGTTGCTGCAAGCAGTAGAAAAAAAAAAAAAAAAAAAAAAAAAAAAAAAAAAAAAAAAAAAAAAAAAAAATGCAGTCACCTCACCAGTATTAAATACTTTAACTTCCGTTTAAAATAAGTGTTTCTATCAGAGCCTAATTTTGTAGTTTTTATAAAACTTGCTATATACTAAATTGTTTAAACGCCATCAGTGACGTGAAATCTCCATGAGCCCTGAATTACAGTCCGGTACCCGTCACATGAGCGCAACAAAATATTTGTCCACCAAACATTTCCGCCCCAGACCACACCAAAAGAAACAACTACACCATAATTATACTCAAAACACCCACCGCGCATGTGAACGCACCTCTTTCTCTCTGCATCCCACCATCACTAATGCAATAACGATATATTCATATACAGGACTCTCGGATTAAAGGGGGAAAAAAAAAAAAAAAAAAAAAAAAAAAAAAAAAAAAAAAAAAAAAAAAAAAAGCAAAACTTCAACACGTCAACGCACTAAAAGACATTACGGCACAAACACCCGGATATTAATTATTTTTGCATAACAATCTTTGAGCGTCACATAAAAGACCTGTCAATCATGACGTCACATCACGAGAAACCTGTGACGCAACTGTCAAGAAAACGAGGCCTACTATGCTAGTTTAGTTTAACAGCAACAATTATTTAAACAAAAGTATCAAATACATTTAACCGAACACATCAGAAAGACTTGTTAAAATCTAAGCGGTTAAAACTAAATATTTAAAATAGTAAAATGGTAAAACAACTAGTTAGCTAAACATCGAGTCTGTTTTAATATACTGTGGCGTTGATGCTAGTCTGCTAATGCGGCTAGCTACTTGGTCGGATTCCCCTGCTTAAAACAGCCGTTAACAGATAATGTCATATGTCGTCCTTTCTAAACACGACGTGGACCGACTTAAAAAGGGTTATTTTCAACTTGACACCACAAATTTATGACGAAAACAAGGTTATTTAAGCTGTTTTACCTTCGCTTTCCGATTAACACACCATATCAGTAGTTAAAATCGTATAAACAGAATGTAATTGTGAAATATACGTTAATAAAATATAACTTCCGAGAGATAAAATGCCCACAAGAGCATTTTCCCCCCCGACAATTTTAGTAATGCGCCTGCCAGCTACCCTTCCCCCATCACCGCTTCCTCCTTTTCGACTTACTTGCTAAGCATGTCGGAAAGATTATTACACTTTAAAGCATCCATTTGTGTTTGACACTGAGGTTTTCCTTCTTTTTCACGAGCGAAACAATGACTGTTGAGTATCCGCTGGAGGTTGGATTTGACCATCCGGCCTCGGAGAGGTTCACGGCGTCTTGACTGGCTCTCAGCTCCGGGACTGAAGAAAACTCCAGTCGCGTCTGTGTCGCGCTTTAAAAACAAAGGTCGTGTTCCAATATGACCTAATATTTAATGCGCATGCGCCAATCCATCCATGGTTTGCGCTTATTTCTGTAGCCTTTATAGTACACTGACGTAGGGAGTCAACAGGCGTTTGGGACGCGGCTCTTGTTTTCCACTAAAACGACCAGGGGCAGTGGAAAATTACTGAGAGCTGCAGATAAAAACAGAGGAAACAGCGCTGACTACATTTTTCATATATCACCAGTTGCGAGGAAGAAATTGTGTGAAATATTTTCAGTCTCTGCTGGTTAAAATGGGAACACACACACACACACACTTGTTTACGCTTTGAACAAATCTTGATATTACATAAACATGTAAAAGTGCAGCAATTTAACAATAACACCAAAGCTGAGGCTTTATTCTCTTTGCGGTAAAGTCCATTGTCTCTTCTATTTTCATAACAAGGTCAAAATGACCTTTAAAATAAACTTTAAACAAATAGGAACAAATTTCCTTTTCGATAGGAAAGTCTTTATCTTTCAATATTTTTATTTAATTTTTTATTTAGTTAAACTTTTTATCTTCTTTTCCCCCCCCGACCGTTTTTATTTATGATCACTGTGGTTTCTGTTAACTTTGGGTTTTGATGGTTAAATTTGTAATTGATATTGTTTTATTAAAAAATAATTAAAAGTCAACTATTTTAAAGCTGATACATAAAACAAGAAATGCACTGGTTAAGTTGTTGGACTACCGACTTGAGGACCCTGGTTCGATTCCCAGCCCCACCAAGCCTCCACTGTTGGGCCCCTGAGCAAGGCCCCTAACCTCCAATTGCTCAGTTGTATAACAAGGAATATTGTAAGACGCTCTGGATAAGGGCGTCTGCCAGATGCTGCAAATGCAAATGTAAGAAATGGTTGTGTGTGTTGTCACCCTATATATTAGCTTGGGGGAGTGGTAGCTCAGTGGTTAAGGTGTTGGACTGCTATCTGGAAGACTGTGGGTTCGATTCCCAGCACAACCATGCCACCACTGCTGGGCCCCTGAGCAAGGCCCTCAACCTCAATTGTATAAAAGAAATAAATGTTAGTCTCTCTGGAAGAGGGCGTCCTTCTAATGCTGTAGATTAGATTAGATCAGATCAGATTGGATTAGGTGCAACCTTATTGTTACTGCACACAATCTAACCAGTATAAACATATGTACAGTTATATAAATAGTGAATAAAATACAGAATATATTACAGAATTGATTATTAATCGACACTTTTCTAATTGTTCTGCTGTGTAAATACATCTTTACATTTTATTGACAATTGACAATATTATCCATCTTAAAAAAGTTTGTGTTCGGGATGAAGAAGCTCAGGACATCAGACTATTAGAACAATTATGAATAACACTTAAATAATGGCGTTAGGACACACTGTACCTCTGCTCAAGCACCTGTAACAGTGTGTGAAACCCTGTTTTATCCACAACAGAGAACGGGCACTAATCCTTGGCAATAAAACCGCCACTGACCGATTAATTCAGTTCACCGGTGGAAGCGTTGCATAGTGTTGTCACACAGTCGACTTTAAATTTGATCTTGGTTTGATGTCAATTTTTGCACAGGGGTGTGAGACAGAAGAAAAAGTTCCGAATACGTGTCTGCATCTAATAAACCAGTTTAGTACATTTTGGACTTTGAGGTTAAACTGTTTTGCTGACAACAGTTATGATCCAACCTTTTTACAACGTTTCTCAGTAGGTTTTACTGAGCTTTTGAACCTGAAACTTTGCACTTTTATTTCATTGACATTGACTTTCTTTTACACACAACATGAGTAGTAAATGTGCAGTCGTGAGCGACGTGACGTCTTTAAATGACTTACATCAGCTAAACACAATCTCAGGGTCATTTAGCTTCGAGGAGTTTCATCAAACAGTGATGTAATCTATGGTGATATAGTAATTCAGTGACAGCGGTTGTGTGAACAGATCAGCAGATTAGATAAGATGTTAACCACAGTACATGATATCATGTGGTGTGTTGGAGTAACTGTTGAAATGGGATTACTTTCCTAAAACTGCATACACTTAAATGATTTATTCTTCTTGAAACACTGCTATTAACCAACGATTAAAGTTCCTTATTTGTTGAGTAGGGATGAGTAACTCTTGTCCTTTTTATCTATTTATAGTTACAGTTACTGTAATGTTATGGATCATCCATAAGTTAATTCCTGTTAATATGCACATTTTATGTTGAATAATTTTTTTTTCATCTTTTATAATGCTGATGTTTGTAAATTTCCAAGAAACCATTCCAAAGTCTTTAAAAACCTCTCCAACGACTCCTTTAAACATTCCAAAGTCCTCAGTTAAATCTTCCCTGCTAAACGAGTTATTGTTATAGAAATAATGAGTTTAAAGAAACTTATATTAAATTTGAATTTGTTTAGTATTAAATTTTACCAGACAACCATAAAGATTATCCCTGTTAAGATTAATAATTGTTTAGAAACTAATGATGTTTAAAAGATTAAACTTATATTAAATTTGATTGTTTAGTATTTTTTTCACCTACCAATAGACAACAACCTATATTAATAAAGATTAAAATTTAAGGCTCACCTTAATTTAAATGTCTAGACACTCTCATTGGTTGGATTCTACAGAGTTGTCTGTAAATGACTGCTTAAATCTACAGAGTTGCTGTAAATGCCGTCACTTATGCTTTAAACACTCGATAAGCAAGGACTTATCAATTTGCACAGCTTTCTTAAATTAACAATCTATGGTTGCACTCCGGGCTTAGTGTTTAACACTGTTGCCTCACAGCAAGAGGGTCACAGGTTTGTATCCCCTGCAATTTCTGTGTGGAGTTTGCATGTTCTTCCTGTACTCCGGTTTCTGTAAAAAACATGTATGTTAGATTAATTGGTAATTTTAAATTGCTCAGCTCTCATAGGGGTGAGTGTGTGTGTGTGTGTGTGTGTGTGTTTAAAACAACAGATACCACAAGCAAATCCACACTAAACTTAACAGTTCTACAAAATACAGGCAACCGTTATAAAGAGCGATAGTCTAGTCGTCTTATAATTCGTGCCTCTAATGGCGTTTCGGCAGACATTCGAGACTGTTATTAATGCATTTATCTGTTAAGCTAATAAACGTAAATATAAATATTCTTCGTAAATGATGCAAACTAGAATTTATTGTAAAATACGAAAAAAAAAAAATTTACAACACATTCCATCAGTTCTAAAAAGATATTTACATTTTATTGATGAATTTTCAGCAGGTTAAATGCAGGTGACAATATTCTGCTCATTGCTCATGATTTTCTCATTAAAGACTGCTACAAAAACAAGGAGCAGCAGACAAACTAATCAGACAGACAGATAGACATTTCCAGTGAGTGGATGGATTCTTATTAAGACCTGCTTTACACAGTTTCAGTACACATTTATCATATATATATAACGGAAAATTTCGGTTTTACAGTATTCCCTTGTGGAGACAATTCAAGTTTAAACATTTGTACAATTTTTTACAGCAACACAGTGTATAAAGACCACTTTTTAGTCTCTGTGTATCAAATATAGTTAGTGGCGGTGTTTTCCCTGCAGTGTTATTCTGATGTAATAAGATATGGCATGAAGATTATGTTGAAGTACTTTTCACATTGTGCGACTCTCAACTCTGACTGATACTCAGTGTTCTTAAACAACCCATCAGTGCACGTTGTCTAGTAACGTATGCATTTAAAGGAACACCAGCAATTAAACAGTTCAAGATTTCAGTGATAAATGTTAATAATAGAAGCCGAACCTCTGCGTTTTTCTGTATTTCAGCCAATTCTTACACTAAGACTACATGAGGTAATGTCAGTGCTGGAATACTGGGAAATGTGCATGAATTTAGTCATCACAACAGTTATTACAAAAATTTTATATCAGCACACAGATATTAGTCCACGTTTGTTTTTCCTGTGGCTTTTTTGCTGACTCAGCATTTCTGGACACACAAACGTCTTTGAAAATGCTAGCAGGACAGCTAAAACTGTTAAAACAAAAAGCACCATCTGTAAAAATGTAAAAACGGAATGATGATGAAACAACAGGAATGAAAAAACAAAACAAAGGCGGACAATACTTAAATGATGTCAATGTGAGGGTTTGATGATGTGCATCATCTGGGCGGTGTGCAGTAGGGACGGTGGGTGTGTACTGGAGAAATACTGGCAGCAGAGCCAGTCCTCAAGCTCTGGACTCTTCTCGGGATCCAGCGAGCGCTCGGCAAACTTCATCATAAGCAATGCACGCTTCACGTCCAGCCAGTTTAACAGATTGTCATGGTCTTTGTCCTTTCTGTTGTCAGCAGTCACGCGATCGAACAGTTCTCTTCGCGGCCCCCATAACAGACTCTGCAGGCCACGTTTTGCTTCTGCAATATGGATCCTCTCATCCGGGTCGGGACGCAGCAGAAGACGGGCGAGACGCTCCAGTCCAGATGAGTAGATAGAAACCGACGGGATAGAGGGAAGCTCTTCGATGTGATAATGACGGTTTCGGAGTGACGGGACAGCCTCAAAAGGATTGGGCAGGTGCAGCATCTCGTAGATCAGGATACCCGTCTGGAACTCATCAACTTTGCGGTACTGAGAGGCAGACACAATCTCAGGCGCCATCCGGGTCAGCTCAGCTCGCTGCTTCTCGTCGGTTTCGCAGCGCCGCTTTGCTTTGGAGAAGTTGCTAATCAGTAGGCGAGGTAAAGGCTCTTGATGGGTGGGGTTAGAGGTTTGGGGTTGCCTCTGCGGCACCAGGAGCATATTTTCGAGGCAGAGATCACGGTGAGTGACTCCGTGTGATTTAAGGTGCTCAAGAGCATTACAGAGCTGCAACAGGAGGAAACACACACGCCGCTCGTACACCTCAGGATTAGTGTGATGGAAGGACTGATACTCGCTCACAAAGTCTGACACACTCTGACCTGGAACATCCCGTGTGATCACCACCACACGTTCCGGTTGGTCCGAGGGGGTGGTGCCTGATGGGGAAGAAGGTGGGGCTAGAGTGTCTTCCTGGCCAGGGAGCATGCTCAGAGGAACACAGGCGATAAAGTGACCGCAGGCCTGCTGCAGGTTAAAGTGGGGTGGGATTGACTGCTGCACAGAGAGACCGAACAGGTGAAACCGCCGCAACTCCTGTGTGTGGCCTTTACATATCTAAATACAGAACAGAAGACAGACGGTTAAACAGGTCGTTGGGAAAAGTTAGTTATAATGAAAATAAAGAGCGAAATAAATAGTGAAATGATGATTTTAAGGGAAGTTTGGTTAATGAATAAAGATAGCTATGCCTCATAATGTTATATTATAGGGAAGTGCGTTTTAAGGGGAAATAGAATTGCGCAATAATTACTAGGAAATGAGGAGGAAGTAATAATAGCTGGGGAAAACGGTGCAGTGCGATGTAATAATGATAAGAAAATTAGGTTATAGAGGAATCAGTGAAATAAAACTATCATCAATCAAAATGTCTTTTTTCTCTAATCCCTCTATCCAGCTTTTTCAGCTTTACTCCCTACTTATTATTATTTTAACATTTTATTCCATAAGGTAAATCAAGCACATTAGGAAAGGATTAGATACACAATACATTTACATTTCTGCCATTTTATCTTTGAATACCTAATTAACATACATTTATCTAACTGGGCAGTTAAGGGTTAAGGGCCTTGCTTAGGGGCCCAGCAGTGGCACTATTGTGGTGCTAGGCATTGAATCCATAGTCTTCTAATTAGCAGGCCAACACGGTAATCACTGAGCTACCACTTCCCTGCAATTAAATCAATTGTCAGTAAAATCTGAACAAAAATATTAGTGATAAGGTGGACTTTTTAGGTAAAATTTGTATAAGGTCTGTAAAAAACTAAATTAATAAAAATGTATATGAACAGAGAAGTTATATTGTACACAAAAAACATACTGCAGGTTCGAAATATTTTAATGATGTCTCTGACCTTCAAAAAAAAGAACTGAATATGTAAGCTTTGTAACTGCCCCTTAAATGATCTCTTAATCGGAAATATAGGTACAAAATTGGATACAACACTCAAATTTCATTGTGATTACTGTTACACTACTGTTCTGTTTGGTGGATATTAAATGTTTGTGCAATATCATAACCTGTATTGTGTCAGTGTTTTCTGTACGAGTAAAGCAGCTTGGGACCCCTAGTGTTTAAACAGTGCAATTACATAAGATGCATAATTAATAGAACACTGATTTATCCCCATCACACATTCTTACAATGCACATTAGCATTTATTTTACATTTTCACTTATAAACAATTTCTTTTTCATCTTTCACACAAACAACACACACTCTTTCTGACCTTGACAGCGTAGGGTGTGCGTGCGTCAGAAGAGCAGGAGGCAGAGTAATATGCGGCATCCCTGGTCACACACACAGCACTGCTGCAGCTCAGTTTGAACAGACTCCACTCGTGCTCGTTGAAGAAGCGAGGTGCGTTTTTCTGGGTGTGTGTAAAACGCTCTTCGCACTTCAGTGCCAAACGCCGCACACACTCGCCGTACAGCCCACCCAGCCGAGCGTACACGGATTCTCGACTCGCACCACCACTCAAAAGTGTCTGCAGAGACACCGAGGATGAATATGAGAGCTGGGGAGTTGAGCAGGAAGTGACACCATGACCTTTAAGCTTTGTTTCTATGTCGGAGGAGGTGGTGCGGCTTAGGAGCTTTTTTTCTGGTAATGGCGGAGGGCAGAGGCTCGGACTCGGGAAAAGAGCAGGACAAGAGTGCTGAGTCGACTCCTGCACAACTACAGAGAGAGAAAAAGAGAGCGAGAGAGAGAGAGAGAAAGAGAGTGAGGGATTAAAACAGTGGGAATTCATTTTAAGAACTAATGAACAAAATTAACATTAGTTACGATTAAAACAAAGATTCTGAGAGTTTAAAGCAGCTTTATTCTTCTGGTCATGTGACTTACAGGCAAAAAAAATCTTTGTCATGCCACAAACGGAGACGCATGATAGCTCGGTTATATTTTGCATTGTGGAGACAGACTGCCTCCTCTCCTGTGTGTGAGTGCGTGTGTGTGTGTGTTTATTACTGTTTAACTAGGTAACGCCTTTCACACAGCAAGCGGTGGAATGAGAGTTGTGTGTTATCAGGGTGTGTGTGTGGTCCGTGTACACGTAGTAAGCCAGAAGTGATTGTTACCCAAAACAGAATTACACATACCTGAGTAAGACATAGATAAACAAAGAACTAACTGGAAGGAAAAAATAAATAGTATAACAAATGGACAGGGGATGAGAAATAAAATGAAATAAAACAGTAAAAAAAAAAAAAAAAAAAAAAAAAAAAAAAAAGGAAAGAGTTAGAGGACTGGGCATGAGTGCGTGTGTGAGCACGTGTGTGTAATTAGTAGTTTCACGGTGATAAATGCCTGTGGTAGATGACAGAAACTCTCATTTTCTCTTTTAATCCTCATATAATCTCAACCCTTATCATTCTCCACCCCTCTGTGGTCTGGTAGTGTGTTGGAGAGCCAGTCCAACAGTGTATCCTGGGCAATCGGTGGGATAATGTAGTGCACTTACTAGAATCGGACAGAGCCGGCAGGCTGTCTGAAGAGGTCGTGTTCATATCCCTCAGTGAGTGAGGAAGTGACTCCACTGATCCTTGCTGATCCAATTCCATACTGCTGACGCTGAGTTTAACACAGGAGCTTTGCGCACACACACACAAAGAAAAACACAACAGGTTAAATACACAACCGACCCACAGAAAACACTCTGTACACATTAAAACATTTAAACATAACACACATGCGACATAGTAAATATTTTATAGATATTATATAGATAGTTTTCCTACAGTAGGACGTTACGGCCATTTTGAATTGATTTTTATTATGATGAAATATTTTCTTTCTTAAATTGCATTTTTGTGTTAACCTTATTTAAGTGACCAAAAAAGTCTGTGGCATCTGCAATATTATAGTGGTAGTGCAGTGCTTACGGTGTTGGACTGTTAATTGGAAGATCGGGGCTCAATTCCCAGCACTACCAAGTTGACACTGATGGGCCCCTGAGCAAGGTCCTTAACCCCTTAATGTCTGAGTTGTATAAATGAGTTGAATGTATGTCGCTCTGAATAAGGGCGGCTGCAAATGTAAACCCTTAAGATCTCTGATGCATTGTCTATATCCGCTTATTCCTAATCAGGGTCACAGGGATCAGCTGGAGTCTATCCCAGCTGTCATTGGGAAAAAGGCATAGGTCACCCTGGACAGATAACCAGTCCGTCACAGGACCACATACAGATGAACAATCACAAATACTCACATGGGCAATTTAGAATCACAGAATAATCTAACAGACATGTTTTTGGACTGTGGGAGGAAACCGGAGTACCCGGAGTAAACACACACAAAGACGGGGAGAACATGTAAACTCCACACAAAAGGACCCCTGCAGGGGATACGAACCTGGAACCTTCTTGCTGTGAGGAAACAGTGTTAACCACCGTGCTGCGCCCTATTTCATGTCAATTCAATTAGATTTTATATGTATAGTGCATTTAACCATAGATATTCTCTAAAAGCAAATGTGGCTGTTGCGATGGATTAGGATATATTAGTCATTCAATACTTGATATAGTATTAAATGGTCAAAGTTTTAGGTCGATGTGGATAGTAAATTATTTGGCATGCGGATGTTAGTTGGGATGTACGTGCGCATGCTTTGACGAAACAAGCCGAAAAACTTTCATAGCGAGTTAATCTTAAGCCGGAGATTTAAGCCGCAGCTGCTGCTGCTGATTTAGTGCCAAAACAAAAAAAGCATTTAAAGGATATGGCGGTATTTGGGTGTTAAAAAAGATTAACACATGCAGACTAAAGTTTTGGTTATATAATTTATATAAACAAATATCGCATTATTTAGCATGCTGTTCTGCATTGTATTTGTCTTCAAAATCGTGAAGCCCTACATTACAGCCAATCAGAATACAATGTACAGCTTTCACTGAATCAGGACATAGTACACCATTATAAACCAATTTAAATACACTGCAATAGTCTTAGCCAATTAAAACGCACTCTACTGTTCTCAGCCAATCACAACACACAATGCAGTAAACACTAACAAGCACAACATCTAATCCTCACAGCCGATCAGTCTTAATAAAAGTTGTGTGACATTTAATAAAAGTTGTGTGACAGTGTGACATTTATTTACTGTGTCAATATTGCCGTTAGCATGAGCCCCACACAGGAAAGAGACTTAAGTAGCAGTTACTGCACTAGGAAACCATGGCAACCAGCACTTAATCAGATTCAGGAACACAGGCAAGTGAGAGGATGACTAGTTTATGGTGGGACCCCAGGGCAAGAAGACACCACTGACTCAGGAACTCCGGCTTAGCGTTGTCTGCTGTCTGCTGTTTGTTGTGAAAGCACAAGGACGATTTAACTGGCAAAAAAAAAGCGATGAGCACTAAACAGAGAGAGCAGTGTGGATCGGCTGCTATTAGCTGCAACCAACCCCCCCCCCCCCCCCCCCCCCCCCCCCCCCCCCCCCCCGGTGGCCATACAAGCACATGAATGCATATACACACACACAGAGTGTAAATGAATGTGTCATTGGGGTCATGGATTCGTTCAATTTAACAAGAAGACTGATTGTGTTTGTGTCATTATTTGCTCAAAATAGTGTAGGATCATCTGATCAGACAGACACGGAGTAAGGCAGGACTGGGCACCACAGTATGGGCTGTTGTAACTTTTTACACACTGCGGCTATATTACAGTTTAATTAGCATTCGTTTTAATGTTTAAAGTGCTGTTTTTCACTCCGACTCTAAAAGACGTCTTTACCAGATATTAGAAACTAAATAGTTTTTTTAAAGAAAAAACTCACCATATCTGTAATAACTCAGCTTTTTGTCATACAAATGAAATATTTTGGTAACATATTAACGTCATCCTACAATTTGCAGCTGCATTTCGGTCAAATCTACTGGTACAGTAAATACCATCAAAATACTATCAACTATCGGAATCCAGAGACCTGCGGTGTAACGTTTACATAACACGACACACGCAACTACAGCAAAGTGTGTATTTACAGCTCAACATCACACACAGTTTCTCTTTTATCTACATTTCCTTGAAGGAAAAAATAAATAGATTCTACATTGCCTTAAATTTGGCCACAAAAGACAAAATGCCGAATGTCAGAAGTTATTTAAGCAGCACTGATCTATTTCTGTCCTTTCTCCGCTGTTATTTTATCCATGTTTACGAATAACAGTGTGTCATACAGACAGACGGAGGAGGCTCTAAAACAATGAACTAGGCAGAAGCTAATATCATCTTAAGTTCTAGCAAACAAAGAGAAAAGCAAAAAAAGTATTTAATTAGCTGTGATTCTTACCGGTGGTGTTTTTTAGGTGGAGGACGTGGAGGTCGGGGCTCACTGCTGCTGCCGTCAGATTTCATCTCTACTTGTTTCTCTCTGGGACTGTTGTTGCTCTCTTCGGTGCCAGGCGTAGAGTCACACTTGTCCTTCCATTCCTTTTCTATTTCATTCTTCTCCTCCTCCCTTTGCCCATCCTCGACTCGATGCTCTGCGCGCCACAAGCTGCTCAGTACTGTGAGAAAAAGTTGTTAAAACCAATCAGCACTTCAGGACAAACTCGGTATGTTTCTACAATAACTGTGTTATTCACATTTCCTCATATGTACCCATCCTGTGAGAATTTTTACCTGGGCAAGAGGAGTGGGATTCACCCTGGGACAGTTTGAGAGGTGGAGACAAGTGAAGTTCAGGAAGAGGAGACAGACTGGACGGGCCGGCTTTCGAGGAACGCGAGTTTCTTTTAGGGGGAATGGGTGGGCTCGCTTTGGTGTCGGTCTGTGAGGACAGGTCTGCGGAAATTGGGGTCATTCCCATGATGGCAGGTGAAGAAGGCCAGCTAAAGACAGGGTTGGAGGGATCATCAGGGGTCGTGGGACTGAAGCGGAGCCACTGAGTACTAACGGCAGAATCGGGGCTGCTCAGGTAAAAGGTGCGGTTGTTGTCCTCTCTGTGTGCGGCCATGACAGTAATGGTAGCTCTTTGACCTTCTCCATCGTCATTGACCTCGTTGAGGACGTCAGCGTTTCGGCGAGGACGGCACTTCCGCTTTGAGCTTTCTGCATAGATGGGTTCTGACTGCAGCATGGCTAGGCCAGTTAATGAGTCTGAACTGCTGCAATGGGAAAACAAATCCGACACACTGGTGTCATTAGGGGATTCCGGGGTTGCCGCGGGCGGTGAAACACTATTGAGCGTCTCTGCAGATGCGCCATTAACAGTGACATTTATACTTCCTGTAGCTGTGTTTGTTATGACCTGGACCTCCTGTTTGTGATGATATAGAAGTGAATCACAGGAAGTGATGTAGGTGCACTTGGGTGGTTTAGCCAGCTGAGGACTAAAGTTTTCTTTTACACCAACGGGACTTCGGCAATCCTCCTGCATGATAAACACACAGCCTGGAATGGGCGGGGCTTTAGGAGACACCGGACTCCTTTTAGAATAATCCAGACTTGTAGAAAAACCGTTCTTCCGCATCACATCTTTTAGAGCTTTATTGCAGCCATTACTGTCGATGTAGAGTGGGGACAGATCCAGAATGTTCTTCAGTCCCGCCAGGTTTGTTTGAGCCTTCAGAAAAATATGGGAAAAAATAAATAAAAGAAACAAATAAAATAAGTGAGTTTGACAATGTCTACACATACACAGAGGTACCAGAGAGAAGCAGAGTTTTATTCTGACATTTAACAGACTCTAAGTGTGACTGGTGCACGTGCACATGCACAGGAAGTGTCAGATTTTTAATTTTTTTTTTTTACGAAATACCTGCTGCGCGTTCATGCTAAACTCTGCCGTCATCTCGGATGTGTCCGTGTTCATCACTGTGGGCTTGACTGCAATAGTGGGCTTGATGTAGGTCGAAGCTGAGGCATCTTCATCCTCCTCTTCGTCCTTGCACAAGCTCTTCCTGCCTTTAGAGGAAAAGTGGGCACTACGTGGGTGGAAGCAGTTCTTACAGGATCCTGGTTTCCACACGTGCTCTGCAAACTCACTGCACGCTGACATTTTATGCAACACACTTCCTGTTGGGTGCAGGATGGGGCTTTGGATTACAGGTGAGTAAAGCCAGCGGAGGAGAGGAAAAGCTGACGGGTCATGATATGTTTGATTGCGTTTAATCAGACCGCTGAAATGAAATAAAAAAAATAACAACTAGGAATTTAACACAGTCATTGTTCATACAGCTGTTCACAAACACAGGAGTTGTCAGTGACCCTGTATAACTCACCAACACTGAAGTTACCGTCTAACAACCGAAGCAGTGCACAAAGTCTGTTTCATATTGAAAGATCCATTAAATAGAAAAAAAAACAAACTGGAAACAGTTTTTAAAGCAGACCAGTGTGAAAAATCATAGTTAGGGATGCGCAATATAAATTATTTTAACCAATACTAATAACCGATACCCAAGTCCTTCTCATGGCTGATTCCGATACAGATACCAATAAAAAAATTAAATTTGCGCAAAAAAAAAAACAAAACCAAAACCAAATAAGAATTACATGCTTTTCTATCAGATGGTGGTATTGGTTACCTAGTAATTTCCAGTAAATACACAATGCAAAAATAATGAATCGGAAACAGCCAATTAGTCATGTGGGTTTAATGTGTACTACATCAGACATTATTCGGAGTAACCAACAAAGACAGGATCTCAATTAGAAACCTTAATAAATCTCTTTCCGCCTCAGTCCAGAAACACCTGTTGCTGCTATTAACCACGTTCACTTATCACTCCTCCCATACCACCATGCTCCTTCAGATCCACAGGTACCCCTCGACTTGTCCCACTATTCTCTAGAACACAAGGTAGGTCTGCCTTAAAACTTTTCTCTGTTCTGGCATCAAGATGGTGGAATGAACTTCCCATCAATGTCAGAACAACAGAAACGCTCGCACTCGCAGAAACTAGCACTCCACATTTAACACACAAATACTGCTCTTTTAACGGTTTTGTGGGTTGTTACGCTTTGATTTGTGAACTTTTGTACCAGTACTGGGTATGATAAATGACGTGACTCAAAGCACATCTGCTAAATGCTGCTGTAAATGGGTTGTGAAGGGAAAAACACTAAGGGGAAATACCGATTTGGTACGTGGGAATATTTATTATGTCGCCTACATTTATCTGCTTTAAGTCAAAAACCACCTCAAGTGAGCGTAAAAACTTTTTTTTGCCATGTTTATGACTCGTTTCTGATGCAATATTTCAAAATGCACATTAACACAGGGTGATATATGATATATAACATAGCATGTGTTAATGTCAAGCATTTATTTACTTTATAAAATAAACTGTAAGTTAACACTGCATTCTTATTCAAAGTCAGAGTTAAACTGTTCTGTGTCATTGACCTGCTCTGTTCTTGTGTGTTTTATGTTCAGGAGATGAGAGGACTCGTGCTGGGGCAGGTTTTGTCTGTTAACCACCACAATTCAGCACCTGATTGTCAAATCCAATAAAACAGTCATGAGGAATCTCACTGGAGAAAGCAGGAATGTTAGGAATGTGTGCGAGTGGGTTAGTAACTCACACCATGGTGAGTTTCACACCACAACGGCGGGGGACAAGGTCAAACACAAGCACAAACACACTTATACTCACCCACACACACAGCAACCTAGTAACCAGAACTCAATTGTCCGCTTGTCATGCAGTTTGTACCATGTGACTTACATTCATAATCTGTTTTATTAAAATTTTTCATTTTAATAATTTTAACTGTTTTATTTAAAATCACATGGCACAAACTGCATGGCAAGCAGACGATTGAGTTCCGGTTATCAGGTTGCTGTGTGTGTGTGTGTGTGTGTGTCTGTCTGTCTGCGTGTGTTATGGGTGGAGCTGCCTTACAATCTGACTTCCTGTGATGAAACTGAAGCAGGACAAAGGTGACGTTTTTATCCTCTTCCTACAGTACAGGGCTGTGTGGGTTTGTCAGTACAACACTGTAACCATTATAAAGCCTAGAACTTAGAAAACCTAGAACCTAAGTTGACCCTTAACACCAGTGTATTCACACACGGTGTGTAAATGTAGAATCCTGAGTTTGACTTTTTTTATTAGATTTTATTTTCGATTACATCGACGGCAAATCACAAGTCTATAATTCATGTTTGAATCCATTATGGCTTCTTCATAACCAGCTCCTTCACTGGTGTATATGTACAGTATGTGTATGGAAGCAGTCTGTAGCACCAGAGATTTACAACAATCAGAGAAAGACTTCAGGATTGAGAAACTGACACTTCTGTCTCACTTACATTAAAGGACTGACTGGTGAGGGTATGATAACTATAACTATAACTATAACTATAACTATTAGGACTGTGTAAAAATATTGCCATCGCTACCCATCACAATATTTTCTCTCTAATAATAAATTAATATTCCAACCCTCTAGTATCAATACATATTTAAATTATGTTTATGTTAATATTCGAATAAAACCCTTAGTGGGTGTCGAACGACTTCCTTCTCCACTCCGGTAGTCGCTAAAACATACGGTTATTGTTTCAGAAGCTAGCGTGGCAGAAAAATATATATGGGCGCCTCTAGCTTTTTTTTTGTACTTTTACCTATTAGTTTTCCATTTTTAATATTTTTTTTAAGTATTGCGATATATCGTGATATACCGTATCATGACCCATGTGTAAGGATATGTATCGTATGTCAGGCCCTTCCTAATACACAGCCCTATTACCTATAAACAGATAAAGGGCATAATGCGTCATACAGTACTGAACAAAAACATAATAGCTGTTGGCGAACTTGTGGTGCAAGAAAAAACAAACAAACATCACTTTAAATAGCATTATTAGCATTAATCAGTAATGTTAAGCACTGTAATTAATTAAAACATTGAGGTTTAATCCGTGACTAAAAATAAGTTTACAGAAATAAAGCCTAAATTATTTCAGTTAAATTACCCACTCAGCACATATTATTATTATATATCGTACTTGGGCTTTAAAAATTGGTAGTCCTGTGTGTTAGTGCACAAGTGTTACTGCAACCTGTGACGTGTTGGCAAAACGTCAGACATTAGCGTCAGAGAGACAGCAAAGCAACCGGGTGATAAATCACCTGTAACTGTGATCTGATTTCTTCCGATTCATTTTATATTTGTCAATAAACCGATTGTTTCCGAGCAAATCATGTGTGTGTCTGTGTGTGTGTGTGATGAGCATGTTAACGGTCAATAACAGGGTGTCAGTACACTAGTTAACTTAAATGAGTGTGTAAACTTCGCTACATAGAGTCGGAGTCTTACGCTCGGGTGTGAGAATTGTGTGTGTTTGTTGTTAAATGAAGGACAAGTCCAAAAAAAAAATTAGTTAAAGATAAAAATGAAAACATGGTAAATACTAAAACGAAGTGAAACAATGGTCTAGTTTTAAAGTTTGCATGGTAGAATTACCTAATTAAACAAAAGGCAGGTGTAAAAAATGTCAAATATCAACTTGATTTTTTTACAGAGAGATATCTGTCGGCCATTTGTAATCCTCCACGCCTCAGGAATTAATCTTATAGTAAAGCTGTGTGTAAGTGTGTGTAAATAAGCCAAACAAACTAATTTATGCTAATAAATGTTCATATATAAAACATATATAATTTGTGTTGGTGAGATTTTAAAATTGGTTTATATTCTAAAATAAATTGCCAATCAAATATTTCCCTGATTTCTGGTAACCGACCTGGTGAAACAATATGTGCTTTTTTATAGAGACTACAACGTTTTTTCTGGAAGTCGCTCTGGCTAAAGACGTCTAACTAATTAAGCAATTTAAAGTATAAAGCATATAATAAAAAAACAGGACCTATGTAAATAATACATACAGTCAGGGGCAGAATTAAAAACAAGTTTCTGTATTTACATGATCTCTAACGAAGACATTTCTTGTGCAAACGCTCATATAAAAGATCCGTTCATTGCTAAATGCGGCCCATTGTTTGTGTTTCGACAAAAAAAAGTGTTGCTGATCCAACGGAAATATGGCAATTTTTCTTTTTATTCTTATCAGCACCACGTTCTCTTCTGTAAATGTTTTATGGCCTTGGCTTGGTATGATAAAGTCTTAAATAATGTTTGGAGCACAAATAGCACGCATTTACAGCAGCACTGGATTCAAGCGTTTATAGCACACTCATAACCCTGTGCCGGGAAACAGAGCTGCTGTGATTCAGGGCAAGTTCTGAGGGAGGGGGTGGGTGTGTGTGAAATTTGTTTGGGGGGGGTGTGTGTGTGTGTGTGTCACAATCAGACACAAAAGAGATGAGAACCACTACAGGAGTGAATGTGTTTACCGAAAAAAAAAAAAGATTGATTGACAAAAATACATGCAAGTCAATAGTAGAATTATTGTCCAATCATACGTCATGACTGAGCAGGAAAAACTGTAGATAGCAAAAAAAAAAAAAAACAGACTTTACTGTCGAAACCAGTTAAACGCCTACTGATACTTTCCGCAAACGACTGACACCTGATCATGGACATTATAGCCAAAAAAGTGGATAGAAATGTAATTGTATAGATTACAAAATCGATAGAATATTGTCATAATCCAGTTTACACCAGTCTGCACTGTAAAAAAAAGTGGAAAGTGGAAATATGATGAGCTATTTAAAAGCTAAAAACTGGAATAGAATCGGAATTAAAGTCTGTTATTAAAAAAATAATACATTTTTACAGATTTTCATGCATTTAAATTAAAAAGCAAAATAATATTTAGCTTTACCGGTTTGTCTATTTTCTGCTTTATGGTGTTTTATTTAAGTCACAATATCCATTCAAGGTTTAAACCTGACATCTCCCGGGTTTGTCCTAAAATAATCTGATTTGCATCATGCACAGAGAAAAAGTCTTTCTTGGTTGAGGATCCTTCATTATTATACATACTGTTAACGACATGTCCTATTCATAAGGAAATCAGACCCTGAGGGCTGAAACTGTGTTTGTTCAGGAGACGGAGAGGAATGCAGCTGAACATCCTGACGTTAAGACTCCTGGCCTACAGGTCCGACACGTCAATAAGGACAACAAGACGAGACAGAGTCAGTTACGGATTCAGAGTGAGTTTCGCTTAACCACTTACCACTGATGCGCGCGTATTTGTGTGTGTGTGTGTGTGTGTGTGTACACAGTAGCAGCTAGAATTTGTGTATAATCAGCTGTCATTTTAGTCAACGCTTATTATTTTTATTCACTTAACACATTTCAGCTCTTAACTTCTATAATGTAGTGATGATGAGCAGGTTAATACCCGAATCATCTGCACATCATCAGCAGCCTAGAAAAGCTACACCTTGAACTCAGGTGTAAGTATGGACTTAAGAGGTGCGTGTAAGTTACATATAATTTTCATTCTAACTTTGATTTCCTTGAACGGTTTGATAAAAGTTCAGTATGCCAGAATGAAATATGCCGTTTTGGGATTAAAATACTATACAAATTCTAATTTAGGTCCATATGAAAGATATATTGAATATAAAGGTTAATTATGCCTCATACACCCTACAACAGGGTCCCCATATATATATATTTTTTTGTAAAGCCGACATAATTAAATTCTTAGTAGATATGTTTATTTTTCAGTTTTAACCGTACAGACAATTGAACTATGCTTGTCAAAGAGATGTAGAACCTATTAAAAGAAAGACGACGGGTAAGACAAACAGCCGTTTTTCTTTGCATTGATTAATTAAATAATAAATAATTTTATGTCACTGCTGCTTATTATGTTAAAGTCCATGAAAAAACCCAGGACATCGGATGAGATGCATCCAAAACAAATGTTAAACACTGTTTAACGCAATGATAAATGAGGCTGTCAGCAGGAGCGCCGCTAGCAATTTTGGGCCCTAGGAAATAGTTTCTATTACATTTCCGTTAGTACAGTTGCTACTGGAAACAGATCTCTGGGGGCCCCTAAAGTGTGTGGGCCCTTAGAATCGTTCTGACCTTTCTGCCCTTAGCAGCGCCCCTGGCTGTTACTAACACAAGCATAGTATAAGAATGCTTGGCCTTTTAATGTTTTACTTATTTTGTATTATACTGTATTATGCTTATGTTTTTTATAACAGGTAAATGATTACCAATTTCAACAAATAAAATGGCTAATTAAATTCCATGTTTTAATAATACATTTTAACCTGCAGAATAATTAAAGTGGACAGAGTATTGTTTAAGCAAACCAGATGTGCAATGATCATTTCAACTACTCCTGTAAGCTTATGTCCGTTTTTGCCATCTTCTTATGCATATATTATTGTAATAATCATAATCTTTAAATCATTATTGATGTTAAAATACTATTTAATTTATCAGGCTATATTTTTTTTTAAGGATGGTGCTTGTGTTTATTGATTGTGTTTTAAATAGCCTAAAAGACCATGTACAGCAGCTGCACTATCTGACTTAATAATATCAATTATTAATATCGATGTCATCTCTCAGCGGCTCATATTAGCTGATTCATGTACCGACGTAAATTCACAGGTCTGAGTAGCAAGTGACTCAGAAACACTCAGTACTACAGGAACTGCTCCTATGTTCAAGAAAAAAAAAAAAAGGTAGGCTTCAGCAAGCATCTCAGTTTCTCCTGACACCATCTGTACAGAATAAAACATCTGGAGTTTATTTCAGATGTGAGTGATCCATCCTTTCATGCAGCTTCTGAAGAGTCACATCATCCACTATTAATTATTTAATTTAATACTTAACTGACAGCTAAAAAAAAAACAGCTATGGAGACGTTTTATGTATCTGGATGACATTATCATCCAAATACTGGCATTAAAAATCCATAGTACAGCCATTTTTTGCTACACGACTATTCGTCAAGGAACGGAGCAGGAAGTCAATTTTCCGGGCATCCGTAAGAAATAACTAACAAAACATTTTAAAATGAATTATGAAAATTGGAATACTTTTGAAGTATAAAAATGGTCTAAGATAGGAATCACTGGATTATTATTAACACATATTAAATGCGTCTTTACTAATTGTGATGCTATCTATATTAATTCTTCAAAACGTTCAGTTTTAAGGCAGTGGAAAAAAGAGTTGAGAAAATGACATGGTCATTGGTGGTTTCTACATCATTTCCTTTGTAGACAATAACTGGAATGGTTCCTACAGTAACAGGAACTCATACAGGAACCAGAGTTCCACTTTAGAGCATTTTCTCAACTTAGCAGTTCCAAGTTTCATGTCCATGCTGACATGTATTCCTGCTGTTTTATGCAAAATAAAGCTCCGACTTCCTTTGTTGGTGGTGCATTATACTGAAAAAAGGGAGAAGCAGTTAGCATTCACCTCCTCACTCTTCAAAAGGGACACTGCGCGGGCTGTGAACAAACACTACCCCATAAAGCAGGGGTCCCCAAAAAGGGCCACATCATTTTTCCTTTTTTAATGTGGGACCAGGTCTGTGAAAATTAATTTATTATGCCTCCTAATGCTAGATGTGTTTATTTTGTTTTTATGACTGTACAGGCTTATTAACCGACTAGCCACACCAATAATTGTTGATTATTCAGCTACTCGTTTTAATAATCGTCAATTAATCTATTAGCCGGTCTAGGAATCGTTGATGAATGGATGACTCTGTCGAATAATCACTGGTCAATCGACTAATCGCTCTAATAACCACCGATCAATCAACTGATTATTCCAATAATCATTGATTAATCAACTAATCGTTATAATAATCGTCGATTAATCAATTATCAAGATTATCAGTTGTTTCAGCTCTACTTCAGAGGGCTGATGTGGGGTTGGGCTGTGGTTTGGGTTTTTTTTTTTTACTTTTTGGGGTTTTTAAAGCTTTAAATATGATATCTGCAATTCCTATACCATAATACTACACAGGGTCTTAGAAGACATGTTTATTATGCAGCTATGCGACATTCGGCTTCCCCAAAAAAGTTTCCTACATGTAGTGGGAAATAATGGCTCCTACACGGTATATTGGGATACACCTGCATGTGGTGTCATTTCGGAGTCGGTTTCTTACATTAGTGCACATGTTCACCAGACAGCCATGCCATTTTCAGCTTCCTACTCCACCTTAAACAAGTTTAGTGAGTAAGGGGACGAGAATGAAATCCCCCCCCCCCCGGACACCCTGATTAACCCAGGTGCGCTACATAAATTCACGAAGGGAAAAAAATCTGAAAACTGAATTCATTGTAAACTTTAACAGATTTTATAAACTCGAACAGAAATCACATTCTATTTACTTCACAACGCAAAGGCACTGCAGAGGAATGGGGTGTAACGCAACATTTCCGAATGGTTTAAAAAAAACCGCAAATGCGCGTGACAGCTTTCAGGGGTGTTATTTTAATACAGTAGAAGACATTAAACAATCTGCCTTTATTACCTCCGTTAAACAGCCCGCAGGGTCTCGCCACACCATTCACGTCCATTCTCCACTGGATTTCGGTTACAATTTAAATCCGTAACGTTGATTTTTTTTTTCCCGTTTCACTTTAAATCCGTAACGGTTTTTCTGTAACCTGTTCAAAAATCCCCACGCGACAGGTTGCAGCGGGAAAGACAACATGAAGCACGCGAGCCCTCTTTGATGTATTACAGCGTCTGCAGGATCGGTCAGGCTGTAGAGACGTAGGGCAGAGGGGCGGATCCGAGAGGGAAGGGGTGTGGCTAGCAGATCTGCAGGAGGGCCATGTTGCCAGATTGGAGTTCCTGTATTTTCTCTCTGGCACAAACATAGTGAGGGTAAATAGTGTTCTTGCGCGTACTTTATTTTTGCAAATGCAAATATATCATGTAGATGCAATTCAGAAGCTTTAGTTAATGTCAGAATGAAGAAAGGATGTGGTTGTTGTGGTTGCGGTGGTCTTTAACCTGCTCATTAGGGGCAGTGGTGGATCAGATGGTTACGGCCGTGAGTTAAGCTACACTACTGCCAAACTTGCACTGTTTGGCCTCTGAGCAAGGCCCTTAAACCTCCTTGCTGCCTCATGGCTGATCCTGTGCTCTGACCCCTAATTTGGAATTTACTGGGAGAAACTCACTGTGCAGTAATTTGTATGAGACAAATCAGGATTTACTTACTTACTCTTTGGGTTTTAATGCAAATAAGGCTTCTAAGTTTACAAAGAATTATAAGAAATAAAAAAAAACAAAACAGTCTTTATTACTGTTATTACCTTATTGTTACCGATAAGGAATGGAAAAAGCTTTGTAAAGAATAAGATTGGAGAAAATGGCCAGAATAGATATAGTAATTAAAATAATTACTCTTTACAATCATAGTGAGCAGAAAAATCACATGTGAACACCATCACTGCAAACTTTAGCATGGTTTAGCTGTAATAAACGGACATTCTGTGTCACAGAGATGAGGACGAGTTCCTTTAAGAGTCTGACTCCTCTCAAGGTTTCTTTCTACTTTATCTCGGGGAGTTTTTACTTGTCACATTCGCCACTGGCTTGCTCATCGGAGACAAACTTTAGACAATGTCCACTGTTAAAAGTGCTACACAAATAAAAATCAATTGAACAGAAAGTCATTTAAGTTGATGTCTACACCTGCAGAAGACCACATCAGGTGTCACTTTCCTCAGCCAACAAGAATATATCATGGGCAAGGCTGCTGTAAAAGGCGGAAGGGAGGACAATTCTAAGGGCCTACGTACTTCAGGGGCCCTCAGAGATCTGTTTTGTTAGTAGTAATGAAATAGAAATTATTTTATAGGTCCCAAAATTGCTAGCGGCGCCCCTCATTATGGACACAGACTAACCCCAACTGGACAGTAAAAAAAATTGTCTTTGTTTGTCTGGTCTTTTAATTTAAAACATAAAAAAGACAGTCAAAACACACAGTTTTGCCATAATGGGTTAAGAATTAATTATTGTGTTTTAATTTAGATTTATATTATATCAATAATTAATACTGTATGTTAGTGGATTGTATTTACCCTGGCAGTGACATGGGTGGCACCACTGCATCACACCTCCAGGGTTGGTCTGACTATGCCACATTAGCCCTAGGCGAGAATAACAGTGTAAATATGTGTGTGTAAATGTGTGTGAATTTGTGTTGTAATGAACTGGTGTTTCTCAGCTTATAACCAGTGTTGCTGGAATAGGCTCAAAATCCACCACAACTCTGACCAGAAAAAAGCGAGTAACGAAAACACAGATAACAATAGTAAAAACAAGCATCTGTGTGTTTGCTGACGCACGTATTGTCTGTGCCTTTTTATTCAAAAGCGCTAACAAAACCATGTGAAAGAAATAAACATGACCACACATGGATTTGCAGAAACTGAGGACAGTAAAACTGAAAGATTTATACATGTAATAACTGGAGATCCTGCAAAAGCGGGCGTGAAAACAAAAAAAAAAATAAAGAACGTGCTTCAGCATGTCTGACACTGATAAAAACTTTTGGAGACACAGAGACGTGGGAAAGTCAGTGAGAAAGCATGCACTGCTCCGCCTCCTTATTTTACAGTTTCTGACTGGGCTTGTTCTAAAAAACACTGACAGACATGCTAAGTATTCGTACTCGTTCGACTGATGCTCGAATATAAAATCTTTCAAATTGAATTTCTGGGAAAAGCGATAATGTTTCGAGTTCAACTCGAACTTACATTCAGATTTAATCAAAAAATATTTCTGTAAATTTGGAAACCCTTCATGTCCTCTTGACTGTCCAAAATATCAACATTAGTTAGTTTCAGTAGTGATCTGATGAAGTCACTTTAATCAGTAAGATTTCAGTATCAAGCAGTGGCAGCCGGACAGTACGGGGAGCTGGCGTGTTGACCCCCCCCCCCCCAAGGAGGAAGAAAGCTTACCATATTTACAATAAGTTAAATACATCACAAATTAATAACGAAATATAATTCTTCAATATGTGTGGTCGGCGCTGTTTACTTTAACATTCCGTACAGCGTCCTGTTTTTTTGTACTGTATAGTCTGAACTGCACTGTTTGCACCAGGTTGCACACATGCACTTTATGTTGCCATGACAATTTACTTTTAGTCTTTAGCTCTGTGTTCTGTTAAGTGGCTCTATGTTGTTATTGTTTTGTGTATGTCTGTGTTGTTTTGTGTAGCACCATGGGGTCCTGGAGAAACGTTGTTTTATTTCACTGTGTACTGCGTCTGCTATATATGGTTATATGACTATAAATCTCATTGAACTTCTTGAACTTGAACTTGCAGCGGTGTGTATGTAGGGTTGTAAACTTATAAGCGTGTGTTTTGAGGATAAGCTCTGATTCACTTGTTCCGAATTTCCATTAGGGCACACAGCTTTGTTCGCCCGATCCTCCCACTTTTGTTGTTAGCGAATCAATATTTTAAATATCTTTTTGACCTCAGCTGATTGGACCATTACATACCAGTTGAACTTTATCCCTTTTTTTTACCTTACAACCACAAACTTTTTTTTGTTGAGATTTTATGTAAACACCAACACAAAGAAGCACATAATTGTGAAATGGAATGAAAATGATACATGGTTTTCAAAATTTCATGTGCTAGAACGGCGTTCAGACTTAAATTCCATTGAGCATCTGTGGCAAGACTTGAAAATCGCTGTTTACAGACGATCCTTATACTCTTCTGAGCTTGAGCTATTTTGCAAAGAAGAATGGGCAAAAATTTCAGTCTCTAGATTTTTACCCCAAAAGATTTGCAGCTGTAATTGCAGGTGGCTTAAATGCATTTAAGTCTGTAGTTGTAAGGTGACAAAATGTAAAAAAGTTTAAGGGGTATGAATACTTTTTCAAGGCACCGTAATTGGCTGAATCATTTGAATGATTAACCTTGATTACTGAAAATAAACCCATATTAACTCAGATTCATTGACTAGCAGATCATGATACAGATCTATCCAAATTAATAAAACACATTTAGACAAATGATTTTGGTTTCTTGGTTCCTTGTTCCACTTTTCTTTCTTGAGCTTCTAAACATGCTTGTTCTCATCAGCACTTTCTTTGTTAGATGTTCTTTTGACATGCCATGCTGACCTTTGACCTTTGGAGTTAATAATTCAGTAAGTCTACCTTTCCTTTTCTTTGCTCTCCAGAGTGAGGGATGAGTGGAATATGTTTAGAAAAAAAAAAGATAAAAGTAAAAAGGTGTCAGCGAGGCAGAAATGTTAAATCTGATTTATAAATAGAATATAAATATTGGTAATAAAAATTGTTAGCATGTTTACTAGATCAATGCGTTAGATGTTAAAGTGATCCTAATACGGTACCTTAGCTTAGTTAGGGGAAGTAATAATCAGTATTAAGATTTCCTGCTCCAATCTATGTGTAAAGTAATAAATGGTCAAAATGACCTTTAGGACTAAAGGTGGTGCTCACAGCATTAATGACAACATTAAAACATCCATGGGTGCCTCATCATTGTAATCTTTTTTTGAAACAGGAACTGTGATGAAGTCTTGATTCTATATCAACAATAATGCTCAAGATATGAAGCACTTTAAACAAACCTCGAGTTTAATCAGTAATTTAATCAACTTGAAAAAGATAAAGAACATTGTAGCTTTTATAGGACAGACTGTGGCGGATTTTCCTACCATTAGCTCAACCCATGCCTGTATGTTTTTAAACAGGATGAGATCCCAGATAACAAGATGCCTGTGATTTTAGAGTTATGCTGTTGATAAGGTCCACTGTCAGCTGCACAGAGTCACAAACTCATCACAGGAAAGCGTCTGATATATCAGGCGGTGGTAAGTATATTCATATAATTATATAACTATTATCGACGTAAAAACCCTGATAGAGGAGAAATTCTGTTCCTTATCAATCTAAAGTAACGACAATCCTGTGTGGATAAACTTTCAGCTAAAAACATACTTATCATAAAACCCGCACAAATTACAACGAGTAAAGACCAACCAACAAAAAACAGTTGGAAATAGAAAAAAATGTGTTTCAATAAAACACATTAAAAAACGATATTTATTGTGTATTTACTGGGGCGGACATACTAACCAGCAAGAGTTTAGTGCAGCAAAATATCAGCAAAAAATATATTATTATCGAAGCAGGAATGTTTTTAAACTTATTTTTGTATTTCATTTAGTAATTTGGTTAAAAAAGTAGAACAGAGATCAATAACACCAGTTATCATTTTAGCGCTACATTAAAAAACATTCAGTCTTTCACTCCGAAATTCTATTTCTGAATCTTTTCCGAATGATTGTTTAGAGACTTGTGGAATGCAGCACACAAGAACTTCAAGGTCTTCTGGTTTTTTTTAAAGGATCCAGTTTCAAAAGGAAAGATCAGTAAAATGAAATGTTAAACTACCAGAGGCTTCCTTTTTGTGTGTGTTATTCAGATTCTGCCGTGAAAAGATGCTAAAAGGTTAAAGTTTAAAATAAACTGTTTATTGCTTTGGGTAAGAAGGTAGAAATTGAATGTCAGTGATTTTATTCGCTCACACTAAGAAGAACTGTGGTGTTCTGCTTGTTTTTTTTAGATAAACCACACAGAAATCCAATAAAATGACACAATGTCGTAAAACAGCCACTTTAAAGTGTTGCTTAAAACTATTTTCATTTTTAAGATATTCTATTTCATTTCATTTTTTCGGCGTTTACATACATACACACACATGACATGATGCTGATAGTTTGACCGAAAATATAGGACTTGAATAAAAACACTTCTGACAAATACTAGCATATGTGACAAAGCTGGAATAATTAACAACAGTATTACTATGCGTACTGCACTCCATATGTGTTCTCCTCCCTTTTTACCACACACACATACACACACACTCACACACACACACACGTCGCCAAAAGGTAGAGATTAGAGTTCAGAGTCCTGCTGTGTTTGCGCAAGATGATGGGCATAACATGTCCTCAAATTCCTTTCCCCTCTCTGTCTTTATCCAGACAAACACACACACACACACACGTTATTACCGATAGTATTCACAGGCATCCAGGTATCTAAGGCGCCACAAAGGGAGGAAATTTTTAGAAAGATAAGAAGCTTTACACACACACACACACACACACACGCACACAAGCACACAGGGGTTATTGATGTCCATAGAGAGCAGGTTTAGTGTGTAACTGTACACCTATGGGTGTGAAACACGATTTAAAGAGCAAAGAGGGGGTAAATTATGGTGTGTTTGTATGTGTGTGTGTGTGTGTGTGTGTTTGTGTGTGCAAGAGAGAGAGACAGAGTGAGAGAAAGAAAGAGAGAGAGAAGGAGAGAGCGAGAGAAAGGGAAGGGCGGATTCCATTTTTCAGTTATTATTGCTGGCACTAAAGGAAAAATGTAATAAATTAAAAGATTTAGAAAATATGCCAGTATGTGTTGTGTGCTCATTTGGTTAAAAAGTAAAAATGGTTGTACTATAGCTCGCAAAATATGGTTGTAATATAGCTAGCAAATAATAAATGTCTGCTTCACCCAAACTCTCTCCGTACCACAGTTAGCTTTAACTAGCTTATTAGCTTGTGTGTTTGTGTGTATCAGTCTGCAACATGGATATGTTATGAATTTATAAAATTAGCAGTCGTTTTCCTTCTCGAGTCGACTGTCCTGCTTCAAACTCACTGACCACTGAACGTCATATTCCACTCTAGGAAGACTCTAGCTGGCAACTTGCGGTGTAATTTATACGCTTTTGAAGAACAAAAAATGTGGTAATGGTTACATGGCTCTTTATATTTACAACTTTGAGACACACACACACACACACACACACACACACACATTCACATACACTTGATCCACCAGAACATGCTGTAGCAGGCTTTTGATAGCCTCGATTATGAAATTATGTCTTTAACTTATGTTTTGAGAGACTTAACTGTAATTGTGAGGTATTTTTGAACTGTGTGTCCTCTGTTACAGCAGAAAAACCCAAAACTCTCACCATTAAGGGTGATTGCATAACTTACTGATACTGATTTACCTTTGTTAACTTTTTTTTGCAATTAACAAAATTAAGTTTTTTTTTTAATTAAGTATAAATGTATGAACATTATACGATGAATATATTTATTTTTCTTAGCGTATTGATACTTAAATTTATTAAAAATTTACATGAACAACATACAAACATCAAAATCAGCATGCAGTTGTTTCTGCTAGCTAGTCATCTATCTTTAAACCTTTATATTGACAGAAAAAAACAACAACAAAAAGTGAAAACGCCACAGAATTGTCTGGAACATTAACATTTTCCTCATATGTGTGGGAATATTAGTGAAAAAATGTCATATAGATAAAATAACCGCTAGCATAAATCACAAAGACAGCTGACTTGGCTTCTGAATTCCAGTATTGGAAAACAGAAATGTTGTGTCTGAGTGTATAAAGCAAATGACAAATTATGAAGCAGAGAGCATCGAAAGAGTGAATTATTTAGATGGAATATGTCCATAGAATGACTTTAGCGATCTTAAAAACAATATGCTATAATTCAATGAAAACATTATTGTAACTTTATGGTTAATATACGTTCATTAATATGCTTTAGGTTTCTAACATATAGGCCTACATTATAAAAGTTCATGAATATGTTAAAGCTGATAAAAATGATATTTTAGGTTAATTAATTAATATATGTGAAACTTTTTTACTGGTTAAAATTTTTTTTACATTTAATAAGAATGTTTTTGTAGGCAGGATATATTTCTAATAGATTTATATTTCTGCTATACCCCAGTGCTTGAATGTTTCTGGGACATGAAACTTAAGAAAACAAAAGAGGGAGAACATGCGAAACTCCAAATGGAAAATAAGAAGATGAAGATGTTAGAAAAAGAAGAAGAAGGAAAAGAATGAGAAGAGGAAGAAGCAGAAGGAGAAGGAAGAGAAGGAGGCGAAGAAGAAGAAGAAGAAAAAAGAGAGAAGAAGATAATAAAGATGTTAGAAAAAAAAGAAAGAGGTGAAGCAGAAGAAGGAGAAGGAGAAGAAAAGAAGAGGAAGAAGAAGAAGATTGAAGGAAAGATAAAGGAGAAGAGGAAGGAGAAGAAGTTCTTGCCTGTGGCTGCAAACCAGTAAATAGGAAAACAAACCAGGGCGAAACACAGATCTCAGCAGGTGTGTGTGTATATGTCATGCTGTGTGATGGATTACTCAGTGTGTATGTCTGTGTGTGTGTGTGAGAGAGAGAGACGATGTTCAAGGTCGTTTGTTATTTGTTGATTTCTAATCTTTATGAATGATCTTTATATGTGTGATTTGGTAAAAATGTAATTGTATTTACTCATTTTCTTTCCTTAAGTTTTAGTTTATTCAAAGTAAAGTGTACATGAAGACATTTTCCTCATCCTTACCAAAGTCGCCAATATTTTTTGAGCAGTTTATACAGAGGCAAGGTTTTCTACTGAACAAAGGTAATGAGAGTAAAAATGACATGTCAGAACAGAGTGAGGAGAACACAACTAAACACCAGGAAGGATGACACAACGACACGACCACAACATCTGGTTTCATACACACAGTGACCAGTGACTCATCATCTTCTGGTGTCTGTCCTGCAGATTCAGAATTAGTAACACTGCCACAGTTATCTGTACACACTAAATTACACTCAGGCTTGGAGGAATTTTAGCATTGTATCAAACGTGGAATTAAACTTGTTGGGTCCCTGAGCATGGCCCTTAACTGCTCAGTGTTAAGTCACTCTGGATAAGGGCGTTCTCCCCATGTTTGTGTGGGTTTACTCCAGGTACTCTGGTTTGACAGCTGGGATAGACTCCAGCAGATCCCTGTGACCCTGATTAGGAATAAGCGGGTATAGACAATAGATCCCCCCACCAGTCCCACCACCTAAAAATAAAAACAGGCAGTACAGTGAAAACTACCTGGCCTGCGGTTTAACATGCATCAGAGATCTTATGGGTTTACATTTGCAGACGCCCTTATTCAGAGCGACATACATTTAACTCCTTTATACAACTGAGACATTGGGACCTTGCTCAGGGGCCCATCAGTGGCCCAACTTGGTAGTGCTGGGAATTGAGCCCCGATCTTCCAATTAACAGTCCAACACCGTAAGCACTGCACTACCACTATAATATTGCAGATGCCACAGACTTTTTTGGTCACTTAAATAAGGTTAACACAAAAATGCAATTTAAGAAAGAAAATATTTCAACAGCAAAAATTTTATTAATAAAAATTATACACATCAATTCAAAATGGCCGTAACGTCTTACTGTAGACTCTGTCTTAGACTCATTTTTCTGTATGTATGTAAGAAAGAGGAACTGCGATTTTAAATATAGCTAAAAATAATACTCATTTACTGAATACTGATGATGAATCCTGATGATGAATCATACACACACACACATACACAGCACTTCCTGGAAACATAAACATCTAAAGTTTCAACTTGACATGTATTATTTTTACATCAGTAGTTTATGTTGGTAGTGTCTATCTTTAAGTGAGTGTGTGATGGTGTTAGTTTTTATCTCGGTGAGGTGCACGATAAAGTAATTGCCCCTCTTCTAAGGTTTAGTGACCGTCAGTGTGTTAAAACCATTAGCAGTCCATTAACACTCCTGACATACTCCATGATCACTAACAGCAAAGCCAGATGGTGGGTGTGTGTGTGCATGTGTGTAATTTAACAAGCATTTCACACACACATTTTATTTTTTTCTTGTCTATAATTACTTCTTTTAAATAATATCACTATTGTAGTTGCTTATTTCTGTGCAAACTGAATTGAAATTTACAACAATTTAAGAAACTTGTACTTATACCTTCATTGCACATGTTTCTGTATTTTCATCTTTATCCATTCCAAAATCTTTGTAGGTATTAAAATAAACTGCTTAACTGTCACCGTGTAATGGACTGTGTGCTCACTTAACATAGTGATACGTTACTCAATCACGGTCACAGAATTGGGATATGCGTAAGATGCAGGTGATTCTATCTGTCTTTTTTAATTTGCTGTTTTGTTTTTTTGGCTTTTTATTCACAGTTTTAGTTGTACTGTAAAATTTGTTGTAAAAATTCTGTCCTCAAGTTAAGCAGTGCCAATGATTTTAATATCGGTGTCCTACAATGACTAAAAAAAACTTTTAGTATATAAATGAATAAATAGTGTATTTACTATATATTTATTAAATAAAGTAATATTATCATTAAATTGTTTATATCAAACCATCAGACAGTTTGTACTTTCACTTAAGTTGATTTTACAAAAAAATTTCTTACAATAGACCTTTTTTTATCAAACTGTAGAGGAGCATATTTTGTATACATATTTGTAAATTCACACAAGAAATTCATGAAATTAAATAAAGAATTATTTGAAAAAATAAATCCATAAATTTGACCAATACACCAGGTGATCCAGTTAAGAATCCAGGGCCGTATGTATATCAGCTAACATTAAATCCTATAATAAGCACTACTCCTTAGAAAGTAGACAGGAGCTTCCAAACGAATTGAGGAGGAAATGAAGGAAATGTGTGTCTGAGGAGGGAATCAAGGGAAAATTCTTCTCTGATCCGGTCTCAGATTGTTGCCAACAGAAGAATTAAAAATGCCACTGCCTTGGCCCACTTCCTGTTTCCTGTTTCCTGTAAGCATCATGACACGGTAACCTAAAGCAACAGAGAAACACTTAGAAAGTGAGTCAATATCAGGTGCTGGTTATTAACAGGCATCGACAATTAACACTGTCAGGTCACAAAACAATGCAGTGTCACGTCCTGGCATCCATCTGTCACATCCTGTTAAAGAGCTGTTCTCTAAAGACAGGGTATCCGTGAGATAACATTCCTCAGGGACGATTAACAAAAGAAAAGGAGTGGGTTCGGTAAATAGATGTGTGAAGTGGAAAGACTGAGAGAGAAGCAGAGAGCAAAAGAGAGAGACGGAAAAGCAGGAAGGAACGTTTAATAACACTTAAATAACATTTAGCACAGAGATATTATATGTATCCACAGGAAGCAGAGACTTTACAGATCAACCCATCACCTAGCAACAGTCTTACATGCCCTCTGTTCGGTTTCCTGTTTCTTGAAGATACAATAGGTGACTATTTTTTGTTCTGCTGGTTAAAAGTCTCTTTATATCCTGATAGCAATCATTAAGTTACGTTGTCTAAATGTATTTACATATTCTGTGGAAGGCGTATGAGCAAGAAATGTCTGTCTAATCAAAATGTTTGGTCTGAAAAATATGATAGGCTTTCCTAACTACCTGCAAACATCTGCACACCCTGTACACACAGACAGGATACGTCATCAGTGCGTTCATGTACTGCGTTAAAAAAGTCTGAATTAAATTACCTACATTAATATTGGTGTTGCGTTTCTACGCTGGAGTTGACTACAGGATTCAAAGGGTCTGAATGATGATGTCATAATTACAATATGGCCTTTAAACAGGTAGGAATATTGTGTGATTGGATTATGGTCTGTTTTGATAGTAACTTATAGCTTATGTAGTTTGTGTATCTATATTAAATAGCTCAACTACAGCAGCAGTGTGTAATTGGATACTGGTTTTATTTTTGGTAATTTAGTACAGTGATGCCTTTCGGCAGATTTTTTTGCTTAAAAGTGCGAGTTAAATGCGGGTTACGAGCCAGTTTTATATACCCACCCAGTCTCACGGCAGATACTCCACCACTAGTAGGCGTAGCAAACTCAGGGCACCACTGTACTGTTTCCATTTTTCTTACTGGTAAATGACATAATGTATTGTAGTATTGTTGTCTCTAGTCTGTGAGCATTCATATGTTTAGAAGAGTTAGAAGAGTAGCTTTAAATGGCAAGTGTGGGACATAAGCGTTGCATGCTATTAGGCTACTGTTAGCATTTTCAAATGACTTACTGCACCTTTAATTTAGAATCCGATGTTCAGCTTAAAAAAATACAGCAATCTACACTAAAATCGACTCAGATCAATATTCCTACCCTTGTTTCAGATGCAGGACAAACACATTATGTATTTCATTACAGGGCAGCAGTGCTTAAATTTCTGCTGAGGAAACCATAAATAGTGCCAGCCAGCAAAAAGAAACTTAATTAAAACTTTGTTTGTCTAGCCATGTTGAAATTAAATCAGCTGAAAAACTTTTTATCAGCTTTTAATGGCATCAAATAAAGATGTATTACATTTACTTATTATATGCTAACAGACTGGGATCAGTATCAGTTCACAGCTGAGCAATTAATCTGTGCACTGTGAAGCTGTATATATAACACAAAACTCCACCACCAAGTTGCCACTGTTGGGCCCCTGAACAAGGCCCTTAAACCCTAATTGCTCAGCTGGATGAGGGGCGTCTGCAAAATGACGGAAATATAAATGTCTTTTAATAGAAACACTGCTGACTGACGTCCTTTCAGTAATTTAAAGTTTACACACATTAATGAAATTCTATCAGATTTCTGAGGGTTTATCTAAATTTTTTGCTCTGGTAACCAAAAATTACGCTTTGTCCAAAGAGGTGCCCATTAAAAAATCTGTATTATTTTTATTTTTACATGATTTTTTACAATCTAATTTGTACGTCTGTTTTTGGACATTGGTGCACCATTTTGCAGCAAATTTACACAGCCTTCTTCAAAAAAATATGTTTGCACGCTGGTTTGTTTTTGTAGGAACATTAGTTTTTACACCCTGTGATTATTTGCATTACATGCCAAAGTGACAGGGGAGAGTTGGCATTTGACCACGCACTTCACCTCAGCATCCTACATAATAACAGACAGGACTGAATGGATTGAAAAACTTTTAGTTCCACAGCTACAGCTGATTCCACATACTTTTAACCAGGCTTGGACGCTCAGTAACTAAGTCAGAATTCTGAATCACTTACAAAGGTTCCTTAAATAATTTTTTTAAATAAAAGTATAAAATGTTTACCTATCAAAAAAGATGCAAACATAGCAAGCCGATTCTTATTATCCATCCATCAACTATATCCGCTTAGGGTCACAGGAATCTGCTGGAGTCTATCCCAGCTGTCATTGGGTGAAAGGCAGGGGTCACCCTGGACAGGGCCACATACAGACAAACAACCACACACTCACACATACTCCTATGCACAGGAATCACTAATTAACATGTTTTTGGACTGTTGGAGGAAACGCCACACAGAAAGACCCATGCAGAGGATACAAACCTGGGGACCTGGGGTGCTAATCACCAAAGCCATCGTGCTGCCATAATCATACATCCTTTTGATAATTACTACCAGTAGTCTGTAGGTCAGACAATGCAAGCCTACTTTTGCTGTACTTATTTGGTGGAACTTTGGTTGTTTCATTCATCTCTCACCAAATGCTAAAACTTCTTGCTATCCATCTAAATAAAATATTTAAAAATGGATGTAATTCCACAACACAGTGTTTGTATATATATATATGACAATGCTCCAAAAAAATTGTTTTTTGATTTTAACCCTTTATCTCAATGGTTTGGGCATTAACAAGACACTATGTGACCAAATGTGGCCAGCTAACCATCATGACCAAATGATCCTCCATCCTAAAGATTTATAACATCCCCATTCTAATGGAAAGTCTTTCTTGGATCGAGATTGTTAAAAGGTGACTAGATGTTGGATCCTGCCTGTGGGGGTTCATTCAGCTATAAGAGCATTAGTGAGGTCAGGCATAATGTTGGGTGAGAAGGTCTGGCACATAGTTGGCATTCCAGGTCATTTCGAATGTTTTTACTGGGGTCGAGGTCACGATTCAGAGCACCCACATTCTGTCATGGCAACCCTGACAAATTATGTCTTCATAAATCTTAACCTTGTTTCAGCATTACATCAGACAGTGTTATACTAAAAAATGGTCTGAACACAATGAAAGGGATAATACTGTTCCAGCATCCAAAAATACTCTAAAAAACATACTTTTGCCCATATAGTTTACTTCTAGAGAAAAACCAAAAGATATATTTTCTGTTATTTTGGTAGTTCATCTCTGGCATTCAAAAAGAAACATAAGTGGTGGAAAATTTCTCACTACTTACAACATAATTTACTTGAGTACAAGTTGAAATAATTAAAAATATAATAAGACTTATGTAAGACTATTTTAGTGTGTAAAATGTGATTTATCCCATTCAGGTTCAAGAAGTTGATCTTAATTTAGAACTAATGAGATATTTTCTGTGCTGCACATGCAGAGAGCTACAAAATCATCCATAGTCACAATTCACAAATTAATGTCTTTAATGTCTTATGCTTGAACAGATTATAAATATAAATAAAATTATAAAAACACAGCCAGTTTTCTCTAAAGTGAATGTTAACAGCTGTAAAAGGAAATGTACTCGTTCGTTTTTAATTTTATTGCCATTTTCTTAATAATGTTCAAAATGTATTTTAATAATATTTAGTCTTTAAAATCCTACACTAAAGTACCTCATGAAAGTTTTCTATAGGCTAATGATTTTTATTTATGAAATTTAGCTGCCACACAATCAATATATACATGTTTGATATTTAAAGTTTTTTTGCCTTATTTATATAAAAACGTTAATAATAATCTATAAAAACCATAACTGATGAACAGAAACAAAATCATTATAAACGATACCCAAATCCACTAAAGTGTCAGACAGTTAAAAAAAAAAGACTATTAAATGTTATATACAATAAAAAAGTATTTAAAGAAACAGTACTTAGCTGTTGAAAAGGCATTCGATCAGTATTTAACCCATTAAAACTACTGTACATTATATAATCCTCCAACAAATGCTCCAAATCCTAAAAGCCAATTACTTTATGGCTTTTTGTTACTTTTACTAAAAAACAAATGCTAAAAGTTAAATAATTTATTTTTACACAACTCAATTAAAAGTAAAAGCACCACAATTTAATTCTACTCAATAAGGCGTCTCACAGCAAGAAGGGGCCTTTCTGTGTAGAGTTTGCATGTTCTCCACATGCTTGCGTGGGTTTCGCAAGTTCCCTGAATGAGGGAATGAGCGTGTGTAGAAGATAAATGAACGAACGAATGAATGAATGAATTTTTATTATTTTTATTATTATTTGTATTTGTAATTAGTTACTAAAAATCATTAAAAGCTAACTCAAGGGCCAGAAGCAGCTAAATAAATAAGATTAGTTAAGAGTAATCAAATTTAGCGATTACAACTATCTGAAATTTCTACTTAAAGCATGAGCGGTGTGTGGCTGGTGAGCAAACATCAGCAAATTGTAAGTGTGTGTCACTGTTTAGTGCACACAGAGCAGAAAGCACTCATGTGGAGAAACTTCAGCCTGCTCATTTCACTGAACTTCCCTATAGTGTTGCGTGCTTGCAAAGCACAACCGCTTGCATCTGTTAACCAAACTTGCTTAGGTCAGCTGCCCTTGACTTTCTGCATTAATGACTAGAACTTATAGTCAACATTCGGGTGAAAATAATAATAATTCATATGAAACAATGCCAAACTATCTTATTAGAAGTTGCTTTCTATAATACTGTAGTCTGTTTATAGAGTAGATGTCCATCAATAGACAAAACTATTTTATTATAAAGTAACAGCATGACAAAGAGAAATAAAGGCTCAGATAAAAAAATGTCTTCACAACAAGGTGTAAGATTTGAACCTTCAGGGCTAATTTAAACATTAAACCAGATGAAGGAGAAATAAAACAGAATATTGCCCCAGACAATAGTAAAATCCCCCCTTACAAATTGATTGACTTCTAACCCCCTAAGGATCTGTCTGGGGATCAAATATCACTCGCAGATGTTGATCTCAAGGTCATATCGTAATTCCCTCTTTCACTCACTCCTTTCTGAAATTGAATCCGTCCTTTCTGCTGAGTCGATGCAGCGCTTCCTATTGAAGTGATGGATTAATCGTTAAGCTGCATTAGGATGCATTTGTCCGTCTTATTAAATTATAAAGCGAGAAAAAAGAAGCTAAGATAAAAGAAAGAAAGTAGAACCCTTTCATTAATAAACTTACCATAAATTAAATGTTATTATAAATATATACTGATTTATGGCTACTGTATTTGTATTTGCATTTTAATCCTTTTATTCCGTTTTAATTCATTTCCTTTACGTCCACTTTTTTTAAGGACCTAAATCCAGACCTGTATGAACACTGTAGGAGTTAAAATGAACTCTTTTAGTGTTAAGGTATTGACACATCCAGTGTTGTTTTAACACATGTACTTGGACTGGACACTAATGGTGTTAACAGTTAACACTAGCAGTGTTTTTTTTTTCAACACTATGCATAGGTTAAAAAATGTCACTCTATTGCGTGTGGACCTTTATAAACTCTGACTAAGTGTTATTTTTCACACTTTGAGTGTGAATTTACTGTCACACCTTAAAATTTGCTGTGTATGTTCGTTGTACAGTTTTCTCAGTGCTACACAGACACATTGGCATATTAAATGTATGTCAAATGTCTTCACAGTGCTTTTAAAATTAAAATGTGTTTTTCATGCTAAGTGCTAACCCCTCGGAATGATGAAATGATTCTACTTCATCATAACATTTTGTTCGATGGTTTAAGAGATTTAGTCGAGCTTGAATGTTTTTTTGTTCTGTGAAAGGTCCCCGTGTAATACTTTAAATTTTTTACACATTGTTAGTATCCCGGCTAAGTTTTTGCTGGTTTCTTTATAAATGATGAATCGTTCTGCTTGCTGATGTCACCGTGGTGGTTATTTTTGTTGTTAATTATCACCTTTAGAAGGTTCCATGGTACATTTAATGTTTTGGAAATTTCCTGATACTCCTCCGCTCACTAATTTAAATCAGTGTTATAAATTAGCAGTGATTATTGTGATTATTGTGAGTTTTTTACAGTCACTCCTGATTGTTAATGCCAGTCTAAGGAGGAGCTGTAATAATGGTTTAATTATGGTTTAAAACAGAACCCTTTAGATTTCATCCTCCTAGGGGAAGTGGTAGTGCAGTGCTTAAATTGTTGGATTACCAACTTGAGGACCCGGGTTTGATTCCCAGCCCCACCAAGCCACCACTGTTGGACCCCTGAGCAAGGCCCTTAACCCGCAATTGATCAGTTGTATAACAAGGAATATTGTAAGTCGCTCTGGATAAGGGCGTCTGCCAGATGCTGCAAATGTTTATCACATCGTCTACTCTACAAACAGTTTGTACCTCAGATATGATTAATATATTTTACTATAAATTTTATTCTTTATTTTATTTTGTTTTATTTGATTTTGTTTAAATGTATTATTTTGTTTGTTTTATTATCTTGTTGTTTTGTTTTATTTGTGTTTTGTATTGTTGTGTTTTATTATTATGTTTTGTTTTATTTATTTGTTGTGTTTTTATTATTTTGTTTTGTTTTATTGTTTGGTTTTATTATTATTTTGTTTGTTTTTATTCGTTTGTTTTTGTTTTGTTTTGTTTTATTATTTTGTTTTATTTTGTTTTATTATCGTTTTGTTTTATTGTTTGTTTTGTTTTTTTATTTTGTTTTTTGTATTGTTTGTATTGTTTTTTTATTATGTTTTGGTTTTATTATTTTGTTGTGTGTTTTATTATTTTGTTTTGTTTTATTGTTTGTTGTTTATTATTATTTTGTTTTATTTTATTTTTTGTTTTATTATTATGTTTTGTTTTATTATTATGTTTTGTTTTGCAGGTGGATGAAACACACAGCCCAGTTTAAGCCAGTCTCAGTTCAGCGTTTTGGAGGAATTTTCCTCTTTGTTTGATTCAGTGGCAGGACGTGTCTGTGGAACGTTGTTCAGATTCATTAGTTCTGCTTGATGACCATCATTGTGCTTCTGCTTGTGGCAAGAGTTTCACATGGCAACATTTTTTTCCTATTTTGTCTTCTCATTCTTGCTCTAAGAGTGCTCTAACGTAAAAAAATGTGAGACATTTCTGAAATCTTAAATGTGTTGCTGTTTACGTGTGAAGTAAAGTGGTAGACATACACGCCATCAGTACTTCTTACAATGACCATACTGTGACCGTTGCTTCCAGAGGGCCACCAAGATCCCCACATTCAAATAGATACATTACAAATATGCATTTAGTAATAGATATTTAATATACAGGCAATAGAATGCCTTGTACTGTGATATAAAGTAATATACTGCATGTTTCTTAATATTTGCCAGTAAAATTCCTATGCATGTCCTTGTGTGTTGAAATAGTAAATCAGTGCAATAAAACAGTTTGCTTTATTACAAATTAGTATCGACCGTGATAAGAAAAAAAACACCTCAAATAATCAGCTATAATAAAAGTATTGCAGGTAGAATTCCACAATAATGATGCCTTGGGTTAGTGTAAACACTCTTACATGCCTTAAGGCAAGTGTTTGTGTGTGTGTGCGCGTGCGTGTGTGTTTAAAAGTTTGAAAGACTTAACTCTAAGGTAAGTGTTGACGTTAAAGTGGTAGATAGTTAAGCCATGACCAAAAACACAACCACTTCCACAATTAAACTAATTTTATTTCAGAAAATATTATCATTAAACTACAACCAACTGACAGAACAGCACATAAACAGGTGGTTTATTGATTATTTTACTTACACGCAGTGCTGCCACCTGGTGGCTGTAATAATTCACCACAAAATGCCGTTATTATAGAAGTAAGAGATTTTATTCCTGAATTCAACACAAGGTGGCACTAAAAACCTTATTTTAGTTTTAACTTCGTACAAACAATGGCACCAAGGTGATTTTAACCTTATTGGGATTATTAATCATATATAAAATAATTATTAGGAAAATTATAATATAATAGAATAGAATACAGCACTGTTGCCTCACAGCGAGAAGGTCCCGGGCTCGATTCCCAGACAGGAGCTTTTCTGTGTGGAGTTCTGCATATTTCCCCTGTGCTTGCGTGGGTTTACTCCGGGTTCTCCGGTTTCCTCCCACAGTGCAAAAACATGTTAGGTTGATTGGTTTAAATTTGGTTAAATTGCCCATAGTAGTGAGTGTGTGTGGCCCTGTGATGGACTGGAGACATGTCCAGGGTGTACCAGTCCTGCCTTTTGCCCTTTCAGAGACGGCTGGAATAGACTCCAGCAGATTCCAGTGACCCCGAATTAGGGAATAAGTGGGTATAAAAGATAAATGAATAATAGAATATAATATATTATCAAATATATTGCTGTATAGTACAAAATTAAAAGTCATTCAGGCTTAAGACTTTAGTTATGGCAATATAAGAACTTTTATGTGTGTGTCAATATCATAAAAGCATTCTGTCCATGTACTTCGATCAATAAACAATATTCTTGTTGCTAGCTAAATCATAATACCAACAGTTATATCAAAATAAGGTATATTATAACCTTTTAAATTAACTATCCCTTGACATCCGCCCTTTTCAATATGGCGGACACTTTGTGACGTAGGGCAGTAGCTAGCAACGGCGGCTGTGGCGTCACAGAATGGCGGACATTCTTCGAGCCGTTAGCCACGCCCACCCGAGTTCCATCGAGATCAGCTGTTAGCCGCTGTGCTAACACTTCACACCTGCTGCAGCTGGCGGGCGGACTGACTGACCAGCAGCTCTCATCTGATGCCCACCAATAAACCCCAGAGTTAAAGGGAAGAACATTCTGATGTACTGAAAGAGAAGAAAAAGCGAAAGGGAAGATGGATTTGCTCGGGTTGTTGAATATAAACCAGCTGGCGGTCGCTCTGTCCAAGCTGAACATGTTTCCGTATTTTGATGCTGCGCATTACATCGTGTCTGTGATGTCTTTACGGGAACAACCAGGTAGGAAAAAAGTCACTTATTAACTCCAAACCGCTTTTTATTTACACATAAATCCAATAACTGACACTGAAGATCTGATGGCGTGTGGATACTCGACTTTATTGGACTTTTTTTTTTAAATAAACTCCTCCTTTCTGTTTACAGACCTGCAACCAGTCAATAAAGACAAGGTGGAGGATTTGGTTGTAGTTTAAAGATAAGCAATAATTGGAAATATGTACAATGGCCACACAAACCAATAGTCCACTTTCCCCCCTTTTACTTTGCATTAATAATGTGGTTATAAAACATGCTGAGAGTTTAGAGAGCATTCAGACATCATTAACAGACACTTTATTAACTATAAATACACGTTGCACATCAATTCCTTCCCTTTAAAGTGTTTATGGTATTTGGTAGCTCAGTGGCTACCACGTTGGACTTGGGATCAGAAGGTCATGGGGTCAAATCCCAAGATGATCAAGCTGCCACTGATGGGCCTCTGACACTTTAATTAACACAAACATCAATTCCCCCTTTATTCTCCTATTCCCCTAACCCTACATTCCTTATCACCTAACCCCTTATTCCCTTATTCCCTTATTCCCCTAACCCTACATTCCTTATCACCTAACCCCTTATTCTCTTATTCCCTTAACCCTTTATTCCCCTAACCCTACATTCCTTATCACCTAACCCCTTATTCTCTTATTCCCTTAACCCTTTATTCCCCTAACCCTACATTCCTTATCACCTAACCCCTTATTCCCTTATTCCCTTAAACCCTTTATTTCCCTAACCCTAACCCTACATTCCTTATCACCTAACCCCTTATTCTCTTAACCCTACATTCCTTATCACCTAAAACCCTTATTCTCTTATTCCCTTAACCCTTATTCCCTTCCCTTAACCCTTATCACCTACCCTAATTCTAACCCCTTAACCTAACATTACCCTTATCACCTAAACCCTTTATTTTCTTATTCCCTTAACCCTTTATTCCCTTAAACCTAATTTCCTTATCACCTAAACCCTTTATTTTCTTATTCCCTTAACCCTTTATTCCCTTAAACCTAATTTCCTTATCACCTAAACCCCCCCTTATCTTATTCCCCCTTTATTCCTTTAACCCCCCTTATTTAAACCTTATTCTTCATGAACCCTCTTATTCCCTTAACCTACTACCCTTATTCCTTATTACCTTAACCCCAAACCCTTTATTTTCTTATTCCCTTAACCCTTTATTCCCTTAAACCTAATTTCCTTATCACCTAAACCCTTTATTCTCTTAAGAACATTTAGGAATAAGGAATAAGTTGTTAAGGGAATAAAGAGTTTAAAAAATTAAGGGTTAATGAAATAAATAGTTTTAAGAAAATGTAGGGTTAAAGGAATAAATTATTAAGGAGAATTTGGGGTTGAAGGTATAAATTGTTGAGTAAATAAAGGGTTAAACCAGGTTAATGTTAGTGTTTAAAGTGTTTTTGTTTCACCAAACATAAAGATCTGATATGTGGATGATATAAAAAAAAGATCTATATCTATATCTAGGTGATAGTTCACAGTTTAACGACTGTAATTTTTACACACAACAAACTCCTTACACTTATAGAAAGTTTTCTGACTTTATTTTTTTCACTTCATGGCTGTCACCCTACGTCGTTCGCATTAATGTTTAGGGTTTTACTTACCGAATCACCACATTTTTTTCTTTAAGTGTCATGCAGAACACACACATGCTATTACAGCAGATCTAAACCAGTGACGGAAAAGTTTGGTTTGGTATCATTCACCTTACACACTAACAAGTGCGCTAATAATACACTTTTCTACACATTGTATATTACAGACATTAAAAATAATTATAGGATAGACAGAGAAATACTGTTTGGTAAATATAAAAAATTATATACATAATATAGTTACACTTTCTTTCTTTCTTTCTTTCTTTTATCTCTCTTACACATCCTGTATGGCGAACATTATTATCATAAGACATTTAGAGCAGATGTTTATGATGTGTGGTTGGTGGTTCGGATCATTTTGTTATATTGATGGACAACTTACAATGTTTAATTTTCTAAAAGTTTGTATATAAAATAGTTATTAACCAGTTATACAGATTCTTAAAATGAATTAATCCCAAACACACCTTAATATCGACCTCGTGTACTGTTGGCAGAAAGGTTTGGGTTCGAGATGATTTGTCAGACAAATACAGCTGATCACACATCCTAACACACATCCTCACATCTCCTCCAGTGGTGTTTTTGGCTGACCAGCAACATTTCCAAGAAATTTGGTTTGTAAAATTTGTGCATGGGTGTGTCTGTATAGTGTGTGTGTTTTCTGCAGCTTTACAGTGTGTTTTAAAATAAGTAATAAAGGACTAATTGAACCATTCTTTTTTTTTTAATTTGTATTTATTCATTTTTAGTAGTATTTTTTGACTTCCTTATGTGCTTTTATATTTATTTAAGCAATATCACACTCTTAATGAGGACACTTAATAAGGACACTTGATTTTTTCCTGCAGCTTTTTGCAAAAACTGCTTAAATTGATCTAATTGCAAGCAAAGGATTCTTTAAGACACATATAATAACTTTCTACGATAGCCGTACTTGTGTTTATGTTCGACATACATGAATCAAAGATGCAGAAAACCTGCAGTAATTTTGGTAAACTAAAAAGATTCCTTAGATATTTCAAGGTTGCAAAATTGTACATTTTTCAAACTTGATAATAAAAGACGGTCTGTTATTTCTATAAACACACCCCTAATTTAGTGTGTGTGTTTATACCAGCTTGGAAAGTTAATGGAAAAAGACCCCCAGACTTTTCCATTAATAGTTTAAACTAGAGATCAGGACCAAATATAGTCAGAGTTTCCAAACAGAACAGGAAGGAATGTTTCCTCGGGGGACAAAGATGGAGATTAGCTTTTAGTGCTGGTGCTAGATTATATAAACAGACCAAACTCAATATAATAACACAACAGACCTAAACTATTTTTTATTACACATTCTTTTAAATATATCGCTTTTAATTTTCTGATGGTGAATAAGTCAATAAATAACAGTTGTTAAAGGTTAATAAAGATAAATAATGGTGTGGTATGTAAAAAAAAAGGAAGTAATAAATAATTGTGTATTTTTTATTTTATTTTATTTGGATTTGTTATTATTTATAATTATTTTTTACTAATAAACATAAAACCACAAACCCAAATTTGTAATTTACTATTGACATATACAAATATGTATCCAGTTGGAGAAAGGTCAATGGAAGGGTCTTATTGGGGAGAGAGGTAAACAGGGAGAGGGAAAATGGAGAAGAAGATGCCAGTGCTTCATACTGATCTAAAAATAAGTGTGTAACAACACTGCCACACTACAATAACATTGTTTTAAAGAAGGTCACGGCCACAGCAGAATAATATCTCCACCTGTGTTTGCTCCGATCGTAATACAGAGTGTTAGATCCCATAACACTCTGTATCTGTATTCTTGGTCCTATTATCGGGGTATGAAGATACTTTCAACCAGCAGACCAACAAATAGTTCTATAGACAATCACCTATTATACCTTAGAACCTGCATTAAAATAATTTTATTTTTGTAATTAAAAAGAAAAAGAAAATGTAAATTGTGTATTTTACTACCGGTAAATCTGCTCAGTCGCCTGACCTCGAACTTCTCAAACCTATTGGTTGGAACTAATTAAACAAAATCTGTCTAATTAGTTTGTGTTTGTGAATATATAAATAACTAAATAACTAAATAAATAAGTATATATATATGTATATGTATACACACACACACACACTAATATTATATTATATATATATATATATATATATATATATATATATATATATATATATATATATACATACTGTATATAGGTCATTAAACAAAATCTGTCTAATTAGTTGTTAGTTGTTTAATCTATATTTGATACACACACCACACACATTACATTATATATATATAATATATATATATATATAGTATATATATATATATAATGTGTGTGTGTGTATCTTGTATATATATGTGTGTGTGTATATATGTATATATATATATATATATATATATATATATATATATATATATATATATATGTATATATAGATATCTATATATATATCAATGTGTGTGTGTATGTATATATATATATATATATATATATATAGTTATATATATATATATATATATATATATATATATATATATATATATATATATATATATATATATATATATATATATATTTACAAACAACTAACTAATTAGACAGATTTTGTTCAATGACCTATATACATACAGTATATATATATATATATATATATATATAATTTTGTTTTTTTGTTTTTTTTTATTTTTTTGTTTGTTTAAGTGGCGGTAAGTGTTTAGCTCAGTAGTAGTTGCTTTTATCTGTCTTTACTTGTCTGCTGGACTCTGTGATATCCTGAGTCCTGTCAGTTAATTTGGTTTGTTGTTCACAGGAGCGTTGGACGTGTCCCGCCGCAGTCCGTTTGCATGTTGGTTCAGCGCAATGCTGTACTGTTTCGGAGGAGCGGTTCTCTCAGGAATCATCATGGCGGAAGCTCCGATCGAGCCCTTGGCCAATAGCACCAACATTCTGTTCGCCTCTTTAATGTGGTCAGTACACCAGTTTAATAACTCACCTCATGTATGAAAGGATGAACTTAAGTAATATCTTAAGTAAGGAGTAAAATACTTATTTTATAGGATAGTAACCCACACTGCATGAACTAAAACGTGATTGTAACAGTAGATAAACAAGTGTATTGTTTCCCAGTCCCTTCAGGATTTTGCGACCGCACCAATCTCTGTGTATTTTGCAAGAAAATGGAAAATTGACTTTTTTTTCTTTTTGACTAATCCTTGTAATACGGCATGCAAAACATTTACATTTCTAGCATTTGGCATGTGTACTGAACCAGTAAAACTTTTTTTTTTTTTTTTTTTGTCCTACTGAGCAGTTCAGAAATTGAGGCCTTGCTGCAGTTGCAACTTGGCGGTGCTGGGAATTAAACTCATGGTCTTTAATCAGCAATCCAAAACCTATACCATTAATCTGACCAGTATGTCACTAAACTTATTTTAATGTTTCTTGTATTATAGACATGGCATCTGCGTATACATGGCACTGTTGGCGGCAACATATACAACATATACATAACACTCTGGTCAACCCAGGTTCAATTCTGGCTTATGGCTTTTTTGTTCTATTTTAGCAAAAATAATTCCAAAGAAAGACACAGCTGAACCACAGCAAATCCGATTTATTGCTGAGTGATTTATTGTTTTATTAGCCCACGCATTTGGCCATTTGGATGAAACATTTGAATGGACAATTCAATGACTCACTTATAGGACTGTAAAATCGATAAGGCTGTTATTTTTTGTAATGGTATATAGATAGTCTATCCTCTAGTATTGATACATATTTAAATGACGCTTAAAAGTAATTTACGTTTATGTTAATATGTAATTGAAACCCTGAGTACTTGTCTTCCTCCATCATCCCTGTAGATGTCGCTGGCGCATACGGCCGTTGAGAAGAAACATGGCGTAAAAATTAAGGGCACCTCCGCATTTGTGTTTGTTGTAATTTTAGGTATTTGTAATAATTTTTTATTTATTTATGTATTGCAATGGATCATGATATATATAGTATTGTGACCCATGTATTGTGATGTGTATCATATTGTGAGGCCCTTTGCCAAAACACAGCCCTACTCACTCATTAGACACTCACTTGCGGTCACTTACTGGGGTTTTAATTATTATATCCCTCATCATTTCTTATTTATATATTTTCAAGAAATGTAAAGACAAATCATAGCATTTACTTAATGCAGTTGTGTTTTCCAGGTTAAATAATTCAATTTGATAATATATAGATAATTAAAATCATACAAATATATAGATCAAATGTAAAAATTTGGAATGAATGAGGAGAAAAAGCGAAATATTATCTACTGTATTTATATTCTCTCCTTTATTAGTAAATTAATTTCTTCATTTAATGTTGACACAGAAGGCACAGGCCTACAGAAAGGTTTTATTGTCATCAGATGTAGTTTTGGAGGCCTTTCTTAACTTGTTGTAGTTGCATACACACGTGCACCCCTTGAAACCCCCCTTCCCCACATAACAAGTCCATTCTAACGCCTGGTCAGATATTGATGTGGTGGAACAACAGTGAATTAAATTCCTGTGATCAGCTACATTGTCCTCTCTCTCTTAACTCTAATAATTCTATCTTCTATTAGTTGTGGAAAAAAACACAACAGGCAAACTAACCCTAACCTGTTAAAAAAAAAAAGCGACTACAGTAAGCATGTTTGAGTTTCCGCTAAAGAAAGCTGATCACTTTTCCAAAGTCCAGTGTGTTTTTGTTTGAACTTTGAACTTTAGTGTTGAAGTAATGATTGTGAAGAAATGATGACAGCTTTTTTGGTTCTTTATGGCGTTTTAGTGCCCCCTAGTGGGTCAAATAAGAAAAAAACATTACATTCCACAGTAAAAACTCCCTCTCTAAATAACTCCCTCGTTCTAAATTATTTGATGGAACAGTCCCGAATTCCCGAATCCCGAAGCAACAGAATTGTGTGTAAAACAATTGGCACTTTTTATCGCCACGTGTACTTACACTCTTAGTGAACTTATAGTGGATATCACAAAAAGGTTTCTTATACATTAATAGATTAGCAGAAAGATTATTATTAGCAAGAAATTGAAAATAAAAGCTAATGATTAAAACTAAGCTTTTAGGCATGTCAGAGTCCAACCTATTATCTTATTCTTCTTCATGGCAGGCATTCTATAATAATTAAATAGCAGCTTTTCTATGTGTCGTGTCACATTTGAAGGCAAATCTTTTTTGAATAGAAAAAAAACTCAATTAGACTATTAATTGTGCTTTTTTTCTCTTTCACATTTTATGTCAGTAAAGGTGCAGAAATTCTAAGTGCTTTTATATAAAAAAAAATGACACATGCACGTACACACACACACATTTTGCATGAACAACTACGATAATGAAGCGCAAATTACACTAATGTACAATTAATTGACCACTTTCTGGGCTCTGAGACAGAGATGGCCAATTAAACAATTATCCATGCTGCTCCGCGTGTGTGTGTGTGTGTGTGTGTGTGTGTATACGCACTGATGAACAGAAAAACCCACGTTTCTCTTCCTGTCTCAAATCACACATGATGCTAATTCACTTGCACACAATAATGGAAATCGGTTGCATATTTCTGCATTATTTCCCTGCTGAAAATGTGAGACGCATGAAGAAATGTTTCTATAAACTTTAGTCATCGTGTGTCTGAACAACGCTATATAGCATTAACATCTAGAATACTTATTATTTAAGTATTAGGTATTAGAGCCTAGTTTATGGTGTTGACGATGGTAAAGTGCATAATAATAATAGAGAAAATAAAAAATACAAATGTTCGAAAAGCAATGAATGCAGGATTATTGTGGGTGAACTGAGCTGTACTGCTAAATGTCTGAAGGCATTAAAAGAACGGAGAGACTTAAGGTGTGAACCGTAAACCTCATTTTACCATTTAACATTTCCAAACCTCACCCTTTATGCAAACTAGCAGATAACAAGTCACTGGAGGATTTCTCTTATGGGTGTGGAGTGACTACATGCTGGCACGGCCTGTCCAGCTTCTTTATTACTAAATTAAGGAATTTTGGCACCCGAAACTGTTTTTTTTATGTCATTTTTTTGCAAGAGCACCCTCAATATATTACCCTGCTCTTAGTGAGTAAGAACGAGAGGAACTGTTGGCTCGTGCACCATAAAATAGGTCTGAGGAATCATTTGTCCTGATTCAGGAGTCAAGATTTTATTGTCATGTGTGAAACCTCGGTTGCACCATACAGTAAAATATTTACTTTGTGAATCCTCACAGCAGCCTGTAATATAAATAATAAGGAAAAGAACAGAAACATGAGATGTAAACACACAAAATGTAAACACGGATTACACTTTCGAAATTAGCAGCAGAAAAAAACAGTGAAAAAAAGACGTATATTAAACACAGAACTTTTATAAACATAATTATTATCGTATGTATTAAAATTTGTCTCCTGCTGCTGATCTGTGATGTGATATGACTGTATTGTTACTGCATCAACATCTTTTCAACCATCTGATGTCATCAGTGTGTGCCGAGCAAACCCGCATCAATACATTTTTGAATCTTTCCCTCTTTGTAAACCAACATATAATAATATAAATGTATTTATTACACAAAACATGAAATATTTAAATGACATGTACAGCAGAAACCATATGTCAGTCTACAGAGAGTAAAGAATATTCTATTCTTCTCCGAGGTCCTTATGTTCTCTCTCTCTCTCTCTCTCTCTCTCTCTCTCTCTGTGTGCAGGTATCTGGTGTTTTACTGTCCTCAGGATGTGGTGTATTGCTGTGCCTGCTTTCAGCCTATCCGATTGGTCCTTACGGCTATGAAAGAAGTGACACGAACATGGAAGGTTATGGGCGGAGTTACACAAGCGAGCAGGAAGTACAAAGACAGCCTGTTTGTTATGATCGCAGTGGGCTGGGCTAAAGGTACGACAGACAAGACAGTCAATTGTAGAACATTTTAGAACAGAAAATTTTGACACACAACATTGTGGTGTCTGTAGAAGACAATGATATTAAAACAGACAATTTAATGCATTTTTGTTCAAGTTTAAAAAAACTTGCTTTTATATAGGCACATAAACAAGGCTGTGTAAAAATATTGATACAGCTAACTATTGAGATATTTTATTTTAGGATAGTGTAGCGATATTCTAACTTTTAGTATTGAAATTAGGTGACATATTAATGAAATATTGAAAGGTTAGAGATGCTATTAGATAAAATTGCACAAATAAGATCGAGTGCAGAATCACACATGAGTTGTTTACACCCGTCTGGATCCAAGCACATAAAATAAAAAAACTTTAGCATGCCGTTTTTGTCATACTATAATTGTAAACCCTGCAGTCATCAATAATAATCAAAGTAATCAGAAAAAGGTGAAGAAGAAGAGAAAAAAATTTATATGATTCTGGTTTAAAATCATTCATTGTTAATGATATCATTTATCTAAATTATGATGTATTTAATTTGGCCAGTGAATCCCTAGGGCTACCGCACTCCTTAATTTAACCCACTCACTTTGTCTGTAGGTGCAGGTGGAGGCCTGATGAGTAATTTTGAGCAGCTGGTTCGAGGAATTTGGAAACCTGAAACCAACGAGCTTCTGAAGATGACTTAGTGAGTTACACACCTTCCTAAATGAGTTCTAACACTGTCATAGACATGTCATATACACTGCCTCAGGGAGCTGTTTTTTCATGTTATTTTTATTGCTTTGACTTGAATACAGCTGGTTGATTGATCTGTGTGTGTGTGTGTGTGTGTGTGTTTTACAGCCCCACTAAGGTGACTCTGATTGGCTCGGTGCTGTTCTCTCTGCAGCAGTGTCAGTATCTTCCCATACAGCGGCCACAGCTGATGCTCCTCTACACCGTCTTCACCGTCATCAATAAGGTCACATTTTCACTTCCAATAATGTCCTACATCAAAGTGTCACTAATGGCATCCACCACACTCTTACAAACATCTCAAACACCTCACCCTTATCCAGAGCGACCTACCGTACATCTTTTTTATACACTTGAGCAATTGAGGGGTTAAGGGCCTTGCTTAAGGGCCCAACACTGGTGACTCGGTGATGCTGGGAATCGAAAGCACAATCTTCTGTTTTGGAGTCCAACACCTTAACCACTGAGCCCCCACCTTACCTACAGATGATTTCTGACCATATATATCTACAGCTAAAATATTCTCTGTCCTATTGTGTAGTTATTCTCTGTCCGGTTGTGTAGTTATTTTCTGTCCGGTTGTGTAGTTATTTTCTGTCCGGTTGTGTAGTTGTTGCTATTAAACCTGATTGCATCATTAAAGGCTGGATGATGATGATGATGATGATGATCCATTAACGATCTGCTGTCTTGTATTTTATTCCTCTTTATCCCGTCTGATGGGTTGTGCGGTTGCAGTGCTGTTTTTTCCGTTTGTCTTTTGCCTCATCATTTCCCCTAATTGCATCACTTCACTTTATCCTGCACACCGCTCACTCCCAGACTGCTATTTATACACCACTGCTCTGCTGTTAGCCTGAGAAACCTGTGACCCACGTGTCCCCTTCTTCCATTGTCACACCCAACACACACCTTTTTAACACACCGTTTACACCTAATATGTACTCATCTTTAACACACTTTTAAACAACATTCACACACTGTTATACAACCTTAATCAATAATATACACTTTTGATTCTGATATTTTCAGATCTCATTCATATGTGGCAATAAATCAGATTCGTACATTAGTGTCTGTCCTGTAAGTAGACAGATCGGATTTTCACCTGTCAATGCAAGTTAAGCGTCATTGAATAAGCGGCTATTGCACATGACTCAGGTGGACACCAACAGCAATTAATATTTATATATAATTTAGTGCAAGGTTATGAGCAGATATTAGTATCTATCAGCACAGCTGAAATTTGCTTTTAAGAATCGCATGTATGACCATCGTTACGGCGCTGCGCTTTGAGGAGAGAGAAAAATCAACAGCAGCACTCGTAGTAAAAAGGACTTCATTTTCTTAAATTATTACACTGAAGTAGCGAATTTTTTTCTAAAATAATTGGTTTATAATTGTTTTCATTTTTAAGATTTTTTTTATTTCCTTTTCCAGACCTGATTAGTTTAGATACGATGATGGTGCAGTACTGTTGTCATCATTGTATCAAAAACAGAAGTCAATCAATCAATCAATCAATCAATCAATCAATCAATTTCGATTATTGATCATGTAAACATGCAAATAATTAATAACGTTATTGAATTACATCAGTCGATCTTAATTCAATTAAAATTTATTTGATCAGAGATCAAGAATTATCACCATCACTAAATACTTTTAAATACCTTTTACTCACCTACCTTAATTTCTGCACCTTCACACACCCTTTACACATCATCTGGGCAATTAAAGCAATAAAAAAATCAGTTTGCTGTAAAATGTGAAATATTTGGTCATTTATTTTACACTGTATATTTTATAATAATAATAATAATACATAACTATAAATAACAATAACATTAATACTACTGCTACTACTGATGATAATAATCTTTGTGTTACAGACGAGGATGATGCTGTTGGGTTCCTCTTTCTCTCTGCTGGCCGTCGTCGAGTCGACTCTGTACCAGGTGCTGTTTGCACGACCTGTAAGCTGCTCCCCTCTGACCAATCAGAGCAACTCCAGCTCCGAGGTCAAAAGCACTTCCTGTGTTACGAATGGCTCGACGCCTCCACACGAACAAGACAAGAAAAAAAATGAATAATTTACTTCTTTCCTTTCTTTTCTTTCTTTTTCCCGCATGACTGTGATCTTTCCACTAAAACACTTTTCCAATTTTATATGTGGGTAAAATTTTTAAATATGGATTTATCCCTACATGTAGCTGTAGATTTTTTTCACATTTCGAGGTTTTTCTATAACCTTACCGCTGGATATTTGTAGGAAATTCTTTATTAATTATTTCCCGAACTTTGTTCTGTATATTTGTTATGGATCTGTAAATATGGTTTTATAAATCAAATCTATTTGCTAATTCTATTTTATATTATTTATATTGTAAGACTATATGCTAAAGAGAAATACTGGCTGCTTTACTACATTCCTGAACTTATTTCATTTAAAATATGCCAAAAAAAATGGTTTGTGTGTTGTGCATTTTTTTATTTGACAAAATCTTTGACAAAGACTTATAAATGAATCTAATTTTAAACTTTATTGTGTTAAATATCAACAAAATAGATTCATTTGTCATATTTTTTTTTTTTTTACAAAAAATTAGTTGCACATTTTCTATTAAACTATAAAATGAAGTCAAAAACCTTTTTAGATCTCTTACAGCAGAATTATCTCTATACAGAATCTGAAAATAATATTTAATTATAACATCCTCATAAAATAAACAAATGCCTTTTTTTTGCATTTGGCAGCCACACTTTTGCATATTAACTTCATTTATCTCATTTATCTATAACTATATCTATATCTAACTGAGTAGTTTAGAGGGCCAAACCGAAGGGCCCAGCCAAAGCAGTTTAATAGTCTGGGGATATGAACTCATAACCTTCTGTTCAGTAGGTTAACACTTTAACCGCTGAGCTTCCAACATATCTACATTTACATTTCCAGCATTTGGAGCCTCAATTTATCCAGTGACTTAAATTTACCTGGTTTTACATCAAACTGGGCAGATGAGAGTTGAGGGCCTTGCTCAGGGGCCCAGCAGGGGCAACTTGTTGGTGTTGGGAATTGATCATCTGATCAGCAGGCCAATACCCCTGAGCTACCACTTCCCTTAAAATCATACAGCATTAAAATAGCAACACAAAAGAAATAATATATAGCAAATTATGTAAGATTTAAAAGTGTAAAATAATTTAAAAATATATATATATATTTCTATTGCCTTTTGTATAAATGTTTAGAATTGTACACTTAATTGTGTGGTGTGTGTGTGTGTGTTTATGCGCTGTCCACTAGGTGGGGTTGTTTTCTCCTCAGTGCTTTGACCCCCCTCTCTCCCAGAGGAGTGGTATGAGCCAAACGAACAGAGTGACACAACAGCCGTCAAAACAGACACAAAGAGCGCGTGCACGCGCACAGAGACACGCTGACCATCCCGTGCTGTCGTCTTTGTTTCCCACACATAAGTGACGCCGAGACCATAAATAACTATTATACATTAAATATTACAGTAAAAAGCGGTGTTTATAAGAGTTTTAATTAAAGGAAAGGGCGCAGGAAAGAATTATAGTGTTACTGGAGAAGACAAAAAAGAGAGAGAGAAAGTGAAAGAAAGACTATCAGACAATCTCTCTGTCTTTATCTGTGTGTGTTTGTGTGTCTCTGTCTCTATCACTGTGTGAGCTCATTAATTATAACATTTTAAAATAACACTGCTGTATTCTGGGTAATATATTTTTAGTGAAATCGTTGAAATTTCTGATCTTTACCTCAGAGCCGCTGGTCTTTATCTGAGACAGCTTTGTGATTAGCCATTAGCCGTTCAATTCTATTAATGAGTAAACTCAGTGGTGGGCAGTCAGGGTCAGCAAGGTCTTCCCTGGTGGCCTAAACACTATCAGACGCACAGAGCTACATTTACAACCTAAATTCTAATATTTGTTCCAGAAAACTGTATTAATTTATTCCCAACATTTTTTTTGTCTTCATTTCGTAGCGTTTCTCTTGCTGCACTGCTGCCAGTATGTGTATGTGGATGTTAGATGTATTATTCAATCAGATTTTAGTTTCTATGTGATAATATAATAATCCAACCTTCCCACAGCCTTCAGAATCAGTAGTGCTGCCCATGGAACTTAAATTATAGCAGCAGTGGCAGATTGCTAATGGGTTACAGACCAATCAGATTTTTAAATTGGACTCTCAGTGCCAGCTAGCTGGCCTGCGATGGCGTCACAGCATTTTTCCGTCCTCTGATTGGTTGTTCAGAGTAAAACCGTTACAGCCAAGTTTAATTACTACTCAGGACGTATACTCTTGCCTGGGCACACAGATGGTGACGTCAGAATTTTTCACAAACAGCATGAATCAGAAACATCTAACCTCTTTCATTGCCAACAAGAGTACTAAGTACTAAGTCTTCTCCGAAGGGGTCAAATACTTATTTTACTCATTAAAATGCAAATCATTTTTTAAATGTGTTTTTTTGGATGTTTTTGTTGTTATTTGTCTCTATACTGTTATAAATCCACCATTAATATTATAGACTGGTTATTTCTTTATCAGCGGGCAAACATACAAAATCAGAACGGGATCAAATATTTTCTTCCCTCACTGTAGCGTTTATCCATCTGGCAAACATGAAAACAAGATTTTCTTCCATTTCACCGGCCGTCATGAAGAACAATAAGAATATTCAATTTATTGTGCGAGGTACGTGTACAGAGCCAATAAAAATGCATTTTCCCATCTTAGTAAGTTGGGGGTCAGAGCACAGGGTCAGCTATGATACAGCGCCCCTGGAGCTGGTCTTGCTCAAGGACCCAACAGTGGTTGACTTGCCGGTGGTGGGGTTTAAACCCAGGTGTTTCTGGTCTTCAGATTAACAACTCAGCACCTTAACCATTTGAGCCATCCTGCCCTGCGCAGTGCATAAGATCAGTGCATTCCGCTTCTCTGTTTTCTCTGATACGACAGTGCAGTTAAAGAAAAACCCTAACACTGTTATAAATCAGGAGCTGTTCTGAGTTCAGTGTTCTGGCACATCAGCCTTTCCGTTGACTTTTTTTATTAATATTCTGTCGGTTTATGTGGTGACGGTGAGACATCAGAGCCTCGGCGGATAATAAAAAGAGAAGAAGTGGGAGCTATTAATCTGAGGAAGATTACCACCACTGATTCTTTTATCCTGTTGGAATATGAGCAGCATGTGAAATTAATTAACACTAAAAAATAGCCTCCTTTACTTAAAATCAGATAAACACACCAGGGCTGTTTGTTTGTGGGTGGGGGTGGAGTTGGGGTTAATTTAATTTTTAAAAACTGGATTTTTAAAGAAACAACAATTTAAAGCCCACATTTATGCCGACCATTTAAAGTTGTAGCTTCTAACTTCTGCCTTGTAGCTGACTAAGAAGCTAGAAAGGGTACAGCTGCCCGGGAAAAAAAATAATGTAAACTATTTTATTATCTTATTAATTTTAGTAAATATAACACTTGTGGACTTATAGGCTAGAGCAAACTTTAGGGATAAACACATGGGGTAAGAATTAGGTGTATTTTTGTGTGTAGAATGATTTTATTATTTTTAACAATTGCCAAAAATCAAAGCTTAGTGGTTAGCACCTTTGCCCCACAGCAAGAAGGTTCCAGGTCCGTGTGGACTTTGCATGTTCTCCCCGTGCTTGTGTGAGTTTACTCCGGGTTCTCCGTTTTTCACAGTCCAAAATCATGTTAGGTTAATTGGTGATTCTAAATTGTCCATAGGAGTGAGTGTGAGTTTGTGTGTGTGGCCCTGCGATGGACTGGCGACCTGTTCCTGTGACCTAGAATTAGGAAATATTCGGGGTCCGAGGTAAAATGAATAAATGAATATTAAATCTAATATTAATAAGTAAAATATTATATATTATTTATGCCTTTGATGGACTGCTGACCTGTCCAGGGTGGAGCCCTCCTGCCTTTTGCCCTTTCAGAGGCGACTGGGATAGACTCCAGCAGATCCCCGAGACCCCAAATTAGGGAAAAAAGTGGATATAGAAGATAAATGAATAAATGAATGAATGAATATTATAAATGCAATCGTTTTGGCTTGTATTTATTTATGGAGTCTATGGCTATGGTTACAAAACATACATCATGCGTTGTAAATAGATTTGGATGCCAGGTGTTTTTTTGGAGATGACTTTTATAATTTAACACAGATATTTTCCTTAGAGGAACTGGGGTTAGATTTAGGGTGATGGGAGACTAGGTACATTTTCCAAATTTTAGAATAGCAGGTGTCAGTACACACGGTTTGCAATTGTTTGCTCTGCTTTTTAACATAGGACTGAACCCCATTTAGGTTTTTTCCCTTTTAGCAGAGAGAAAAAGTAAAATAAAACGGATGAGATGGTAGCACGGGTACAATGGGGAAACATTGCATGCTATTGCCTATTCTGTGAGTTTTCCTGCACTCTAAAGCCTGGCTGAATGATAGGCATGTCTGTTTTTGACAGGTTAGAGATAAGAAAGTGCCCTCAGGTATTAGATGTCATTCCTTTTTTTTATTTATTTAAATTTTTTTTCCCATTCAGGAGGAAGCGGTTAGAGGAGCTCCTGCAGAAGAAAAGAGAATTTCGCAACAACAAAAGCCCTTCGTTTCTCATTAATTCGCTCCTGAGAGCGGCGTATCTCAGACGCGTAAATCCCTCCTGCTCAAACCTCGCACTGCGGCAGAATTTCAAATGTCCATAATAAGCCAAGTTCAAAATGAAGGGCACACCGTCTCCTTCTCTCTCTCTCTCTCTCTCTCTCTCACACACACACACACACACACACACAGAACAAACAGAGAGTATCGATCAAATAGTAATACATTCCATGCATTAAACTTTTAATTTCAGATTTCCATAATATCTGTTTACTAGTTCTCTCTAAAAATAATGAAAAAGTAATTCGAATAAAAGTTACAGCCATTTATGGCATTTAAAAAAATCTATATTTCAAACCTTTAGCGAAAATGATAAACAATTTTCAGATTATTGTTTTGTTTTTTTGTTTTATTGTATTGCTACCTCTAGAGTTGCACATGCAACCATATGGGTGTGTAGATTAACTTAACTTACATTACTAACACAAAACTAGTTTTTTATTGTATTTATTTGTTATTTCCCTATAGGTTACAAAACTAGTGTGATTGTAACCTATAGGGAAATAATAATAATAATAATATATATATATATACTTTCTTATAATAATGACTGATAATAATGAGAGGTTTTCCTTCGTAATAATGACTTAAAATAATGATTTAAAATCTCATAATACAAAATGAAAAACTCTGTAGTTATGACACTTCCTATGCTGGCTTATTAATATACAGATTTATCAGGTGCTTTGTATTGACTATATGATTAAAAATAGGTGTATTAAGAGTGGAATATAAGGCAGATTTACATAAGCACGTTTGCAGGTAATCTGTGATTTATAAAGCGAACATTGCGTACAGGTGTGCATGCATACAGTTTTTTTTAATCTGCATATTTTTTTTACGTATGCAGATTTTGGCTTTTGGGTGCAAGTAAATTCTACTAAAGATCCTACATGCAGTTTTGGGTGCAATTGATCATTCTGACATCACATTCCTCTTTCGGTCCTTAGCTTAAAGACTGCTTTATTTATTTAAAATTCATAAATCACACAACACTGACTGGTGTATATTCAGTATATAAGTAATGTATATTTGATATATAAGTATATATAATTACAAAGTTTTTTTTTATTATGAGATGATAAATAATTAATATTAGAAGAAAGTAAGTTATTATTATTATAATGTACAGATTCATATTTTTTTCTAAACTGTGGCAGGAACAGGTTTCCATTCCATCCCTAGATTTTTTACTGAAAAAGCAAAATGTAAGACATTGGCAACATATATATTTAAATCTGACTGTAAATGTAATCATTTATTGCTGTTCAGTAAAAAAAACCCCACAGATTAGATTTTTTAGTGTAAAGATAATGTTTAATGATCTGGTTCATTAAAGAAATGTCATACTGTCGTAAACGTCAGACTGTTTTACAAAAGCCCAAGCAATCAAAAAAAAAAATGTAACTTTTGCTTTACAATACAAACAAAAATGAATTATAAATCAAATCACTACTACAGTGTGAAAATCCATCTGAATATGTTCATTTATTCAGCTTTATATTCAGTTCAATTTCGGAAAAGTCCATTCCTCCACTGCACATTTAACACCAGGTTCCTATATGGTGTAAATTATACTGCATGACAAAATTCTTTTCTTTATATCTTGACATGCTTTAATCAGTCACACAGTATTTCCTGTTCATAATAGCTTTTGAAGTTTAAGCTGAAATACTGGATCAAAAAAAGCCATACAGTGGAACCAATAGTACAGAATGCCAGATTTCTTTTTCTGTATATCTAGATACATTAGATAGCATAAAACATGGCACCTTTGATGGGAGACCCGTTAATTTTATGGTAATGTTGGGACAGATACGTTTTCCAGGCTGTTAAGGACATTACAGTAAATTGAATTTAATATGTGTATGCTTGTTCCCAGAGCTGCCGCCAGACCATAAATATTATTTTAATTATTCTTGATGTTTCAATTACATTTACAGCATTTGGCAGACGTCCTTATCCAGAGCGACTTACATTTATCTCTTTCATACAACTGAGCAATTAGGGGTTAAGGGCCTTGCTCAGGGGTCCAGCGGTGGCAACTTGGTAGTCAAACTTGGGAATCAAACCATAATCGTTCAATTAGCAGTCCAACACCTTCACCACTTCAACAGATTTTTCTTTCCTAAGTTTTAATTGATAAAGAGCTTTTATATGTGCGGCCTAAAGACGGGCGTGACTGAAGGCAACATCATGAATCTGAGGATAATTTATTTCTTTTTTTTTACAAGAGGTTATAAGCATTTTAAACAAGAATTAATTAATGATCGAAATAAAAGTTCTGATCATTATTCTACTTGAAGGATCTACTTGTGTAGGTGGAAAATTTGAAGTCTTTTGACTATTTTCTGTAAGGTGCCAATAAGTTTTTCTCAGTGTATGTGGAGAAAAGAATTGAAATAAAGATTGCAGTGTAGGATTGACCTTGTGTGATGTTGCGTTTCATCACGCCAGAGCCTGTCAAACCCTCCACTGAATCTACAGCATTAGTGTGTGTGTGTGTGTGTGTGTGTGTTTGAGCAAGTGTGTGAAGCACATGATGGAAGATGGATGATGAATAAGAGGAAGAGTTAAAGGGAGGGGGAGGAAGACCGCAATGATGTCCTTGAGATGAAGGTTCCTCTTGAGTGTGTGTGGTCTTCAGTATTTCAGTTTTTTGTGCTGCTAAAGGAAAGAACTCTCTTATGTGTAGATTCAGGATCAGTTCATGTTCAGCCAGTCAGCCATATTCAGCATCCAGTTACCTTATGAAGACAGCAAAACTTCTATGTTTTTCCATGGCTGAAAATTTCTCTGTGCTCAAAGAGCAATGCTAATAGGGGCCGGCTGGGGTGGGGGGGTGGCTGGCTGCTGATGGTGGATGAGACTGCTGCTAAGTTTCCCTTTCTTAAAATATTAAAATAATTTATATCCATAGAAACTGATTCTAATAAATGATGTTTTAGTACAGTTATATTTACATTTACATTTTTTGGCTGATGCCCTTATTCAGTGCTTTGGGACTAAAAGAACAGATAAAAACTGGTTTCCTGGATCACAATCTAAGTGTAAAAAACCCCAAACTGTTGAAAAAGAGCAAAATTAAAAAACTTGACGATAGTGACTAAAGAAATAAGTGTTTAATCGTCTTGTAAAGACAGCCAGTGATTCGGCTGTTCTGACAGTAATAGGAATTTTTTTTCACGAGAAACGTCTTGAGGCAGACCTACCTTGTATCTTAAGTGATGGCTGGAGCAGTCAAGCAGTGATTGTAGGTCTGAAGGTGTGTGGTGCATAAATGTTAATACGTTTTTATTTAGCTATTTATCTACTAGTGATTAGGGAAATGGTGGTGCAGTGGTTAAGGTGTTGGACTACTAATTGAAAAAATCGGGGTTTGATTCCTTGTTTGATTCCCTAATTGCTCAGTTGTATAAAAAATGCATTTCATTGGCTCTGTACACGTACCTTGCACAATGAATTGAATATTATCTATCTATCTATCTATCTATCTATCTATCTATCTATCTATCTATCTATCTATCTATCTGTATCTATCTATCTATCTATCTATCTATCTATCTATCTATCTATCTATCTATCTATCTATGAGCATTTGAAAATGTGAGAAAATATTTAATTTAGCTAGGCCTCTGTTCAGACCTTAAGACATACAGTTGCCCCACCACATCATCACCCCCCACCTTTTGATTATTTCTGTATTAAATAAAATCTAAGCATAGTGAAGTGACACCCTGTAAAATAACTTAAAATATTGTACAATTTATTCCTAAGAATAAGTTTAAAGAAGTAGGTTGTTAAAATCAGTTTGAAAATGAATTGATTAATTGTGCACTATCTGCCTGTTTTTGTCTTATTTCAGACATTACAGATTTCTCTGATCTCAGATGACTATCTGTCTCATTCCTCCACACACATTTTATTCAGGTTCGTCAAATTAGACTGAGAATGTTAGCAAACAACAATGTTCACAAAACACAAGCCTTTTTAGAGCTATTCCTTTGTAGTTTTTGCTCTGTGCTTTAACTTGTGTGTCCAATTAAATCTTATAGTTATTCTCACCCTAACCGCCAATGTCTGGCTGACTGGAGGAAGGAAGGAGGGAAGGAGAATAAAAGAGAATGAGTTTAACCCAGGACATGTCAGAGGGGCCTCTTTTTCTCTATAGTAGTCAATTTTTTTTTTATATTTCAGTCAATCTATGTTACAGTTTTACCATCTTAAAGCATCCATAGAATGGTAAGTGTGGTGGTTAATAGGTATTGTATTTAATTTGGTTTGCACTTTACGCTTTAGCTTTAAAATGAACCTCTCATATTTTGTCTCATCAGACCAGAAAAGCTTTTTTTTTTAATATTAGGATTTTCTATCATGGTAAACGTGGCTAAATCTGATGATATAATTAACGTTGGCACAGTTTCAGACGGCTATACCTTATGGATTGTAGATAATACACCATAGTGACTTTTATAGTGCTTCTAAACACATATGATATGTGAATAACTTTCACGATTTGTCTTGAAGCTTTATTAGCACTTTTTTGTCATTCATTACAGCAGGAGCAATCTCATTCAGCCAGACACTCTTATCCAAAAAACCCCCTAAACTGCCTATCACAGTTACGTATATGATACCCAGGTTTACCTTTCCTTATCTCCAACCCTCTAACTAAAACAAACCCCACAATACTCTTGATTGCATGGTACTAATGTGAAAGAAAATAAACTTGATAACTAAATAATTCGAAATAATAACCAAATATCAGTACAGCATTTATTTTAAATGTATAATTTATATTTAACATTTTTCTAAAGATTTTAACCAAAACTTTTCAACATTTGATTGAAGTGCCCGTGATGTCACAGAGTGCCTCTCCAAGCATTCCCCATCATCAGACCATGTGGATTTTTTCATCATTTTTAACCGTGACTGTTCTCTCTTGTGTTTTCTCACTTAAAGCTTATAAATTAACACAGCTCTTTAACTTTAACTTCCAAATTAAAATGTTAAGAAGCTCGATAAAACACAACTTATCTGCCCAAAGTGTTGCGCAAAATAATTTAAGAGACATGAAAAAATTTAAAAATAACAAATAATAAAAATATGCCCCTTATATTTAAAAAGCCAATTTAGGATGAGAGAAAAAAACACTATGTTGAATCCAATGTGACGGAAAGAAGAAGCTGCCCACCATCATGGCAGCCAACAGAAGGAAAAGGAAGGAAGGAAGGAAGAGAGAAAAGAAAGAAGAAGAAAAGAAAGAAAAAAAAGAAAAGAAAGAAAGAAATGCAGCATAAAAGAGAATGAGTTTAACCCAGGACATGTCAGAGGGGCCTCTTTTTCTCTATAGCTGTTCATTTATGGAAATAAGATGTGAAACAAGAGAAACAACCTTAAAAACCAGTGCAGTTTGTAAACTGTGGGTGGGACAATCCATCATAATTGAGGATGCAGTAAAATCAAATGTGTACAAGTTTATAGCCTTTTATTATCTACAGCAGCCCAGAATTCCTCTTTTAAAAAAACATGATAATAAAACAAAGAATAAGATTTCTACAGTGTTGTAAAGAGCCCTTAAGGCTATGAAGACTATTCTTATCATGGACCCCTTAAAACGGATTTATTTATACATATATATCAAATTTACATTCCATGATCTATTATTTAAATAACAGCACAAGCTATGCATCAGACAGCCTGATGGGTTATTCTCTTTTTCTCCATGATGGCACATTGTTGAAAGGAACAATAATAAGATCTGCCAATCTTCCTCTCAGACCTTTATTTTTACCTTTCATTCTTTCACTCTCATCACTTTTACATATTTTCTTCTTTTTCTACATAAGAGAGTCTGCGGATTCTGTTATCCAGCAATCCTATGACAAGTACATTAGATCCCTTGTCCTCCGCAGAGATCCAGGTCCAGACTAGGGCTGTGTAAGAGCCTCACAATATGAAACATGTCACAATACATGGGTCACGATACAATAAAGCACAATATATTGCAATACAATACATATTGCAACATATTGAAAAGAAAAAAAGAAAAACCTAAAAATACAAATCTGGAAGTGGTCTTAATTTTTCTGCTGTGTCTGACTGGCCATTCTCTCAGAACCAAGCTTTCATATTCATATTGTCTCAAAGCGGCTTTACACAATCAAAGATAATTACAAGATGTGAATGAAACTGAAATCAGTTTGTCCCTGATTGTCAATATATCTTAATAAATATTTTTTTCGTGACCCAAATATTATATATATATATATATAGCGTATCATAAAGCCCTTGCCAATACACAGCCCGATTAATGATATACTTATAATGTACATTTGATTCAGTGTACACCTACTTGTAGATGCTGCATAAATAAATATGTCCTCCTAGTAAGCCACCATAATCTCTTATGGTGATTAATGTCTTTCTATATCAGAGCTGGATCTGTAACCAATTAATGAAATGCAGACTACTAAACTGTAGTATATTTTTCTAAATAAATGTACAATTACAGTGAGGGGTGAAAAATTTTTGTACGTTTGCCTAATGACAAATAAATTATCAGTGTATAATTTTAATGGTCGGTTTATTCTAATAGTGAGAGACAGAATAACAACAAAAACATTTGGAAAAACACATTTAACATTAACATAAGTTATAAATTGATTTGCATTTTAATAAGTGAAATAAGTATTTTACCCCTTCAACAAACAAGATTTAATTCTTGATGGCAAAATCCTTGTCTGCAATCACAGAGGTCAGACGTTTCTTGTAGTTGTCCACCAGGATTGCACACGTCTCAGGAAGGATTTTGTTTCACTCCTCATTAAAGTTTAGAGGCTGATGCTTGGGAAGGAGGTTCTCACCCCCTGTCTCATCCCCCTAGCACCAAAACACCCCTGAAGCAAAATGTTCCCCCTCCATGTTTGACAGTAGAGATAGTGTTCTTGGGGTCATAGGCAGAATTTCTCCTCCTCCAAACCTGGCGAGTTGAATTGATGCCAAAAAGCTTGATTTTGGTCTCATCTGACCACGAAACTTTCGCCCGGTTTATTGCCAAACTTCAGACGGGTTTGTACAGGATTTCAGTCCTTCATGGCGTAGTGTGTTACCAATTGTTTTCTTAATGACTATGGTCCCAGCTGCCTTGAGATAATTGACAAGATCCTCCTGTGTAGTTCGGGGCTGATTCCTCACTGTTCCTACGATCATTGAAACTTCATGTGGTAAGATCTTGCATGGAGCCCCAGACTGAAGGAGATTATTTTGTTTTTTCTTTCATTTGCAAATAATCACACCATCTGTTGTCACCTTCTCACCAAGCAGCTTGGCGATTGTCTTATAGCCCATTCCAGCCTTGTGTAGGTCTACAGTCTTGTCTTTGACATCCTTGGACAACTCTTTGTTTAGTTTGGAATCTGATTGATTAATTGCTTCTGTGGACTGGTGTCTTTTATACAGGTTTCTATGTCCCTGTAAGAGGGTGCTCTTAATTTCAGCTCGTTACCTGTATAAAAGACACCTGGGAGACAGAAATCTTACTGATTGAGAGAGGTTTGTGGACAAAAGTATTGGGACCTTTAAATCCATGTGAGTTGTTTGAATGCTTTCAGATTCAGTCTCAGTTCTACTTCTTTAATACTCTCCACACCTTTACCTTATTCTACAACATATAAAGACATTTGTAGGCTCCCAATATTGTGGCAATAGTTTGTGGACGACAGATTAACGTGCGCAGTAAGCTATGCTACGCTGACCGTGTGTTTTGTGTCTTGTTGTATTATGAAGTTCTTTCTTATTCAAATAATGTGAGGTACTGAGGGCTACAACACTAAACTACTGACCTGTACATTCTTCTCTGAGTACTTTATATCAAATATTTGTTCAGTTATTCGTATATCAAAAGTGTATTTTAAACAGTGACACGCAAAGATACATAAAACAAAACATAGATGGGGGAAAAATGACAGAAAACAAAGTATAAATACGAAATACAAAAAAAACATTTGTTTTGTAACACATTTTCTTTTCTCATTGAAAACAAAAATGTGCACCTGATCGATTAATAATTATAAACCTCGGGACCATTGATCTTTGTGTTTTAGTGTTTGTGTTTTTACACGGAGCTGTGAATCATTAACATTCTGCCCTGATGCTCTGTGAGAGACAGAGATAGAGAAAAAAGTCAATAATCAGTTTTTCCCCTTGGTACAGTTGCAAGATGCTGAGATTTTGGGACTATTTATGAGATGGTGAATTATTGAGCTCAAATTAAAATGAAACAGCTGAGTGACCTAATTCCCAACACCCCGAGTTCTGTCTCACTTTATGGAAAAATTATAACTGTGTCTATGACCTGCTCCCTGTTGTGTTATGGCCCATAGGGGTGCACTTTTAATGATGTTTTTTGAGGCTGAACTGAACTGCGTTTTTAGCTATTTTTTTTTTTAGCAAATATGGCTTAAGTCCAAAGAGTTATGTCGATATATACCCAGGTAGCAAAGACTGTTGTCCCTGATTTGGTATGAAGCAGTCTGCATAGACCAGTGATCGGAATATCGGATGGGAAGTTACTTAAAAAAATTATCAAAAAGCAATTAAAAAAAATCCTATAATAGAAAGATTACTGCTTTACCTGTTACAATGATGTTACTGTTACTGGCAATAAAATGCAGCTTTACTATAATTGCCCTCAATAAAGCTGTGTTAATCAGACCAGACTCTCTCAGCCATCAGCCCTGCAATGGTTTTTTTTTCCATGGAATGTGTGGTGATGTGGGACACATAATTAATGATGATTGGCTTAGGTAAGGTAAATTTGCATCATTCGCCAACCAGAAGCAAAGCAGTGCAGGTCTTCAAACACAAGCATGCGCAGTCGCACACAGCAACCACAACAGCCCCGACAACAGTATGAGAGATATGTAGTATGTCGAAGTCATATTATGCTAATTACAGGACGAAAAAACAACTAATTTTTGTAATTTTAGAAGTTTTGGAAAAGTAATATTTTTTTACACAACTGTTTCCCCATGTAATTTAATTTCGCATTACATGTACATTTAATTATCTAGCCAAAGCAACTTACAAATTAGAACAACAGCAATAAGCAAAAGGGCAATAATGCTTCTGGTGGTTCTGGTGTTTTGTTTGATTGGAGGCCACTCTGCTGGGGATTTTTCTCATCTACCGCCTGGGGACCAATGAAATTACGGAGCCACACAGGAGCTTTAAGAATAGATCTGGACTCTGCTCAACTGACCTGAGGCTACAGTTTACATCACATTTAATCACCATCACTGCACACCTCAACATCGTTTAGCTGTTATAAACAGACATTCTGTGTCGCCCAGATGAGGATGGGTTCTCTCTTGAGTTTGGATCCTTTCAAGGTTTCTTTCTTATTCCATCTCAGGGAGTTTTTCCTTGCCACAGTTGCTACCGCTTGTTAATTAGGGACGAACTTACACTTTTTCACTGTTTTATCCGTTTTATTTAAGTTGAAATATTTTTTAGATATTTAGGCTTAGAGGTAGAGTTTTTTGAATTATAGAGTTAGTATGAGTTAACAACATCATTGAAAATTTAAATGTAACGATGTTACATTATAATTGTAGCTGTATGATTAACATGTAGTTCATGAGATGTTTGTAGGTGTTATATGTGTGGTGGTGTAGTGGGTAGAGTTCGACATACATTTGTGCTGCTGTGATCTGGGCGACCTTAACACAGGCAATTTAAAACAAACAGCAACTAAGAAAAGCTTTTGTTGAGGCTGACATTTGGAACCAATTGCTTTGATCGTTTATATCAGAACAGGGCCAGCTATCTTCAAACATTTGGCTGAAATATGTCTATGCCATGGGCTAGTTCTGGCAACCAGATCTGTTCCACTCATGGACCATAATTCACTGATGTCAGTAAAAGTGGAGTATCACTGGGCCAAACCGATTTTGTTATGTGGGTATGTAATACAGATTTCATATCTTCAATAACTTTTAAGTATCCATGATTTCCTCACTGACTCTCAGAGGTGAAGAGAAAAGCCATATATCTACCATAACTTTTAGAATTTATATAACCAGGATCTAATAGAACTATAGTAAAACTATACAGTCTTTATGTTTTGTCAAAAAGTGAAATTGGAATTTCCTAGAATGTAGTGGTATTTTTTTGGTTAGAGAATTCCATCTAATTACCCTACCTTTTAGCCCAGACAAGTAAAATATATCAGAGATTGTTGGTACATGCCGAGAGTGCTCATGCCTGCCAACAGATCCTTTAATGTTGCTGTAGATTTCTTGGCAGTCGTCCTGATCAGTTTTTAAGGAACATCCTCAAAGTTTTTATAGGACATCTTGTTCTTGGTGCATAATTTTCTTCACTTGTTGATGGCTTTCACAGTGTTCAGTGGTACAGATAATGCTTAAAACATGTTTGTATTCCCCTGCTGATTGATATCTTCCAACAATAAGGACAAATACATGGTGTGTAAGCTTATCAGCAGCTCATGGCTTTAGCATTTAAATAAATTCAACTAGATCAGGATCTTTCGACGGCTAATACAGAAACAGCCAAGCTTTTTGCAGGTCTATGATAATTACGTCAATGTTATACAACAACATGTGGGTCAGTGGTAGCGAAAATGGTTAAAGCTCTGGGGTTCGAGCCTCACTACTGCCGGGCCCCTGACTAAGGCCCCTTACCCTCTCTGCTCCAGGAGTACTGTATTATGGCTGACCTCCTTATACCTGACTTGACTAGCCTGACCCGCTTGACCTGACTATGCTGGGGTATATCAAGAAAAGATTTGTGTAGTATCTTGTGCAACCCATTTGGTTTCAGTTTCTCTCGGCTCCTAACGGAGAGCCGCAAACCGGTTTTAAGGGGTAAATAAACATCTTACACACAATGGCATCATGCTGATTCTCTTCAGCTGTGACTGAGCCCTTTAGTATAGTTAGAGAAAGTCGAAGCTCTAAGTAACATTGTATTTTAGCACAAAATCTACAGGCCATTGGTAAACAGCTGAAGATGATCAACATCCACAATAACCACCTAAAACACAAAATTCAAGCGGACAAAGAAATGCAGTGATAGTGTTAAACCACAGAAATCACAATAATAACGTTACTCACCTCTCCATGCATGACTCATCCGAGAGTTTAATAAAGCGTGTTGTATTAAGTGTTACATTGAGTGAATGTTATGGAATAAGGGGCTCTGCATACCCGAGTAGCAACAGCGTCTTTACATCTCGACCAATCTACATTGACATTTACTGCATTTGGCAGACGCTCATATCCAGAGCTGTTTATAGCTTCATATATCTTATTCAATAATAAGGCTTCATAGAACTTATTAAGGAATTAAAGAAATTTGGTTTTGAGCAGATTTGTAGATGTGTTACGATTGGCCTCAAAAATATTATAACATGACAGGTGAGTCCTGCTGCCAGTTGTGCTCTGTTAAATAGATTTCTCAATAAGAGAATGTCTTCAAATGTCTGCTTTTGGATATCTGGGGTTTTGTATCCTGCGTTTTACTTGCAAATACTACATACTGTTGTTATGTAGTAAATGATAAACTAACATGAAAACTAGGAGAAGAAAAGCCTCAAAATAGTCTCCATAAGCCATAAGGAATCACTTCTATACTCTTTAAAGAAGAGCAGAAATATGGAGAACATGCGATCGGGAAATCTGAGACTGGACTTCACAAAATAAATTACGATCAGGATCAAAGCTTCTCATAATCTCCACTATAGAGATGAAATAGCCAAACTGTGAAGAACATAAGGTTCTGCTCATGATATCTGCTAAAGCCAGGAACGTTAAGTCAAGAAACATGGACAGAACTTGTCATGGCTTGCATTAGCATGGCTCCTTTTTGAATAGGATCACTAATCTACAGGTTGTCCTATAAGTTTCCATACATAGGAAAAATAAGAAATAAACATTTTTTTAAGGAAACCATTGTTATTTATATAATTTGCTTTCATGACTACTATTGTTTTAAAAAACACATTTGGATGTGTGTCCTCCACTGCTGAAGAACATGTATAAGCACAGCTGGAGTTCTGCTTATAATGGCATTGGTGATACGTTCCTTGTGATAATTTATGTTTTGTATCTTTTCCTGATACACCATGGCCTTTAAATGCTCCCAAAGATAAAAATCAAGTGGAGTAAAGATCTGGGGATCTGCGAAAACTGTTTTCATAAAAAAAATTTTATTTTTTCCTATGTAAGGAAACTTAGGGGACAGCCTGTATATCGATGATAAAACCACAGTAGGAATTTTAAAAACTGTAGGAAGATCATGGCTGTTAATTTATAGAATAATGCAACTGATCTACAAAACACAACTGACCACATAACAGAGGAAAAAGTGGAGGGGTGGGAAGTGGTGGTATACAGGCCACATTGAAACAAATATATCAATATTAATTGAATTAAAGTTGTGTGTGTGTGTGTTTGTTTGTTTGCATGCGTGCATGTGTATACAATGCTTTTCCTTTTTTTTTCTGACGTGTGTTCATCTGAAATTGTCACTTTTCAGGATAATAACACATGCACATGCACATGCACATGCACACACACACACACACACACAGTTTGTCCAGATGTGTCTAAAAGCTTTTCTGCATTTTTCTTTTTTGTCGTTTCTGACAGCAAAATGGATTAAACGTGAATCTCAGACGGCATTCATAACAAATCTGCAGTGACTGACCCTCCTGCCTGTCTATCTGTCTGTAGCGCTGTCTGTGTGCCTGGCTTTCTCTGTCTGAATCTTTATCTCTCTCTCTCTCTCTCTCTCGCTCGCTCTCTCTCTCTCTCTCTTCCAGTGAGTCACCTTGTAAATATATGAATATGAAATACGGAGAGAAGAAAATGTAATCTGCCACTACATCGCCGTGATTTGCATATCTGCCAGCCGCTGAGTTTTTTTTCTCTCCGATGTTATTCTTTCTTTTTCTTTTCTTTCCTTTTTTGGTCAGTGATGGAGGGACGACAGCCAATACAATCTTGCCCTAATGTGCCCTCCTACTTATTTTCCCTCCATTTATCTTTTCAGTCTTCTTTTCTTCCTTTCACTCTGCTGAAAGTTGGATTAATGACAGGCAATGTGAGCAGGTGGAAAACTAAACTAAACTAAACAAATGTGCCCTCATTCGCCTTGTGTTTTTTTCACCCTTTTTGCCCTCTATGTTTTTATTTATTTACTGTCTGTAGGCTATGGATAGAGGGGTGGCAATCTAGCCTCCAGTGTGTGCCCCCTCCTTTTCTTCCAACATCTTTTCCTCCATCTTCTTTTCTTCCCCCTTCAATTTTTTCATGCTGTTCTTATTCCAGTTACTAATCTCTGTGTTTCAGGATGGAGGGATGATAGACGAGGAGGTTATAAAAACAAATTAATTGCATTGATGTCCTTCTTTGTCAAATAATCTCCTCTATTTGTGCAAGGATGGAGGGATGATGGGTAAAGTGTGAATGCAGAAATCTAAATGCATGACATTGACCTGTGTCCCTATATTCCTCCTCCTCTTTTTTCACAGTTTTTTAGATCTTTGTCTTCTCTCCTGTCCCTCCATTACTACACCCACAGTTGAACCCTCACCACCTGTTCTCTTCTCTCTTTTCCCTTATGGTGCCCCTCAAATCCCCCCTGTCCAGACCCTCGGCTGCATTCATATTTAAATTTACTAAATGTTCTGCCCTTTGACAGAAAAGAAAAGAAAGAGAGAAATGACGATTTGAGTCCACTGCAAGAAAGTTTGTGTCTTTACATTTTTTACATTTAATTAATATATCTACTATTTTTTTAATGGGTTAAAAAATGACTTTTTGCCATTATTAAAAAAAAGAAAGAAAGGAAAAGAACAAGGAAAATAAAAATATTTATTAATTTTGTGTTAATTTTTTACTTTATAAAATTGCTTCTCTTTATTCAAATCTCCATTCGATATCCATGCACCCTTTTTTTCTTTATTTGACCACAGGCGAACTAAAGATGAAGTGGGGGCCCCCCGGCAAATTTAATAGATAAGGTCCCTCTGAAAGATTATTTTATTAACATATTTTTGTTACTTAGCTATACATAAATTATTTATTAAAAAAACCCTGCTTATTCTTTATAAAAAATCTTCATCATTAAGAAGTGCTAGCGCATTGGTTAAAGTGTCGGACTGTTAATTAGAAGTTTACGGTTCGATTTCCAGCGCCACCAAGTTGCCACTGTTGGGCCCTTAAGCAAGGCCCTTAACCCATAATTGCTCAGTTGTATAAAATAGATAAATGTGAGTCACTCTGGATAAAAGCATCTGCCAAATGTTGTGAATGTAAATGAAGAAACAATACTGTACAATACAATCTCAATACATGCTGCTGCTAGGTGCGTCTATAGTTAACCTGTTTTCCAGTAACACTGTTTGTAAATTGACTATTACCAGTAATTAATCCTGCAAGTAATTCTAGAAGAATCAGACGAACTTAACAACAAAAACATCTGTCGTATAATAATTCAAAAGTCAATCTTCTCTTTTATCATTTATCGCTGTCTTGTTTTTTTTACCGCTACTGGCTGTCAGACGGATAAGTCCTTCTTATATTTATATTAAATAATGCATCAGTAAGCGCTGTGCTAGGTGGCCAACGCATCAGGAAAAAGCAAGCATAGCCAGCGTAATGTGAGAGGGGGCCCTCTAGGGGGGATGCAAATATATTGTTATATTAACAATGACATTTCCGATTGTTTAACTGGTCAGCTGTCGGGCCCCCTCTTAACTGCCTTCCTTTCCTGCCCCATTGCTACGGTTATGCATATGACCTTCATGCATCATCTTTTATGTGCCCTTATTACCCTCTTACCATTATCATTAAATCACATCTCTAAATATGTTCGTACATAATTTGAACAGAAAATAAGAACATTTTACAAACAGTTTTTGTTATTGTTGTAGAATCAAATGTATTAAATTTCTTTTTCTTTTCTTTAAAGGTAATAATTTATACAAATGGTATTGTGCTCAAAAATCGAGCATTTAGCGTTAGTTCAGCCAGGCCTCATACGCAAGCCCGCTATCAGCTTATTGGGAAAGCAACCCAAATCCTATCAGCTGATTGGGCCCTAAGCACCCAAATAGCACATCTTACACAAGGCACCTAACTTAAACACAGCTGGTCTGCTTGCTTTGCAGAGTTCTTAGCACACCACTTTACAACCCACCTCCTCCCCATCGCCACCTTTAATTTTGCTACTCAAAGAATGTCATTCTGTTGTTGTTGCATTCTCTGCTCTAGGGGGATTTTGTGCTGCTCTCCTATTCTTAAAATGAGAGGGTCGCCCCCCAAGGCTGCTGCTGTTTCCCTGTCTGGGCTCATGAAAGACAGGGAATGTAGAACAGAGCCATACCACCAAATGTAAACTAAGACATATGGCAGTAAAGTCGGCCTGAAGGTTGCCTATTTGTTGACTAAATTATCTCTAAAATTTACAAACTGCTTAACTGATTCACTCCATTGAATGAATTAATAAATGATTTCTAACGTGTCTATATAAACATTGCGCAAATACATTTTGGGCATTTTTTTTTGGATTTTGACTTTTTTTTGTTTCAAAGCACAAACCCTATAAACCTAACAGTCTTGCAGGAACAATATGAAACCAATAAAAGTCTGGCTGCTTGTGAGGACAGCAAGTTCTATCATGATGCTTTGGCTTTAGTAATAGCTCAACTGTAGTCTCATCAGACCATTAAATCTTATTCCAGTAGCACTTACTGTAAATGTTCTAATATTGCCATCTCTCTTGCCACTCTTCCATACCGATGATACTGTTCTGATACTGATCTGCAGAGGTTCTGCTAGAGAGAGCTCCAACTCCGTCATTGTTGCCTGTCTTATAGACACTTCTCTGACAATGGCCAGTCGGTATTACGAGTTTCTGGGTTGTGCTAAATTTTTTTCTTTTAATATAACGGGTTTCGTATCGTAAAAAGGATCTTTGCTGATCTGGTAATTTTAAGGTTTAGAAACACTTCTTTTGTCTTTCTCACAGCAGTGTTTTATTCGATCTGCCATTTTAACTGCGACACCTACCAATTTTAGAATTATCTTGCAAAGCCTACAATTAAAAACAAATGGATTTAAAATAAGAAAAATAAGTGCACCCGGTTAACATTTCCAGTGTAAACTAGTCTTAATTTAGATTTTTTTTAAAGAAACCATTGTTATTTATATAATTTGCTTTCATGACTACTATTGTTTTAAAAAACACATTTGGATGTGTGTCCTCCACTGCTGAAGAACATGTATAAGCACAGCTGGAGTTCTGCTTGTAATGGCGGTGGTGATGCGATACTTGAGATGATTTATGTTTTGTATCTTTTCCTGATACACCATGGCCTTTAAATGCTCCCAAATATAAAAATCAAGTGGAGTAAAGATCTGGGGATCTGCGAAAATGATTTTCATTAAAAAAAAATGCAAGTTTCCGAAATGCTTGAATAAGTTTTGGATGAGCAGATTCTTTCTTTCTCTATCTTTTATCCTTTCTATCCCTTTGGTAGAGTTTAATCTTGGTTCTAAATTTTGGCTCATATCCATATTTCTTTGTATGTTTTACAGATTCTTACTGCTGGTTTGCATTTTGACGTTTGACCTCTATACAGTATTTTTGCTTATAAAGTCTTCTTGAATTTGTGGATTGTGATCCTTTCACTCCTGAACTGTTGAAGTTGTTGGCTGCTGCATTTTCTTTACAACTATCGCAATGTTACTGTCATTAACTACTATTATTTTTTTGAGAAAATCTGTTAATGTCCGGTTGTTGTACACCAGCAGATGTACACCAGTATTTATTTTCCCAAGACATACCAAAATTGTGATATTGTCTATTTGCAAGATCTCAGATAAAGTTTTCCATTTTGCAGCTTTTCGACATATTTTCTATCTTCATGTTGGTTTATTATAACACAAATTCACAAAAAATGGCCTCAAACGTAGAGTAGACATTTAGAGCTAATAACTGTTTAAAGAACCAGTCTAACACAGCACACATGGACAGCAAGAAACACCTGTATGTCACATGCTGAAATATTTACAGCATTTGGCAGATGCCCTTATCCAGAGCAACATACAATGTTTTTATTTATTCTCCTGAACAGTGGAGTGTTGGAGGCTTTGCTCAGGTACCCAGCTGAGGCAAATTAGTGGCATGTGGAATTAAACTCATAACCTTCTGAACAGCAGCCCAGTACTTTAACCACTGAGCTACAACTTGTCTAAATGTTAACTAGGGATGTACCCATACTATTTTTTAAACACTGAGTACCGATATTTGTTCTCGGTTCTCACTGATACTTGGACATTTTTCGGTTTTGTGTGGCTCTCTGGTTATCGTTTTCTATTTTTTTTTTTGTTTTGCAAGATATTTAATTTCAATCGTTTTATCAGATTACCTGTTTTATAAGGACTCAATTTTAATTAAGATATTTTTCACAAAGTTCGCAGTCTGCTGTGCGTAAGTTTACTTTGAAATATTTCCACACTGCTGAGCCTGACATTCTGTCACTGCTGCCAGAGTCTTTGCGCACTGAAAGTTCTGTCAATAATGTCACAAGAAGTATCAATCTTTGGTATCTGAGTGTTTTTATGAATACGAGATTGAGTATATGACAGTAGTATCGGGCCCAATACCGATACTGGTATGTATCCCTAATGTTAACACGTATATTTGAATATCAGAAACAATAGATCTTATATTTATTTCTTGCCTTTAAACCCAAGTGTCTTTAGTGCATAGCACCCACATTTCAATATGTATAGACCATATAACAAAATCTTATGTTATCGAATATACGGAATTAAAAAACTGAAGCTGGATGGCCAGGAAAAGCTGTTGGAAGAATATTTCTATTTGGTTTTTTTTCTTCTTCTTCACTTATCATTGTTTGCTGCCTTAGAGAGTGACCTACATCAGCATGAGTATTCAATCTGAGGTAAATTGCTTCTCAAGACATCGTCTAGTTCATTTGTGGCTTCGGGAGTAAAGCATTTCAAAGATGATGTTTTTTACTGACAGGTAAAAGAAATTACCTACATCCTGGGCACACATTATTATTCCATGACCTTCATTTGGTACCTTTTGATTCCACAATTATTTGTTTGCGCACACTATATTGGATTGAGTAGAGTTGCTAAATGTCTAACTAGCAGTGAGCAATTAGTGAATTACAATTAGGATTATTATGCAGCAATATACTGACAATATACAATAGTTTTATCACCTCAATCACATAGCGATATACACTAAATAGCTTAAACTTTGTGGACAATTTATATTATTCATTTAACTGATCCTATCCGAAGAGTCCCTGTTCCAGCATGACGATGCTCCCGTGCACAAAACCCCTGGGCTCCATTAAGACATGCTGTGTTAGGGAGCTCTGACCTCAACACTTTGAAACGATATAATAAAAATTATGTACTACAGGATTTAGTGCGATTGCAAATCTAACAAGTTTAAAGTTCACTTTTACAAACTGGAGGTATAAACACTACTTTTACCCCATTGAGGTGAAAGACAGAACTGTTTATGTAACGAGTAACTTACGACCAGGATAAAAGAGTCTCTCCACGTTGATGACAAGTAGTTCTAATCTAATAAAGTGCCTCACATTGCCACATGATACCAACACATTTAAATAGTGTAGATTAGTGTACAATGGTAATTTATTCATTCATTCATTCATCTTTTATACCTGCTTAATCCGTCATTCTGGTTCACGGGTATCTGCTGGAGCCTATCCCAACCGTCTCTGAAAGGGAGGGAAACACCCTAGACAGGTCACCAGTCTATTACAGGGCCACACCAAAGGGATCACCAATCAACCTAACATACATGTTTTTGGACTGTGGAAGGAAACCGGAGAACCCGGAGTAAACCCACACAAGCACGGGGAGAACATACAAACTCCATACAGATCCATTTTATTATGATCTAACTAAGATACTATTTGTGAGAAGTAACACTGCTGCTAAATGGCAAAAATGTAAATGCAAACTTTAAATAAGAAGATCTTTTCTACATAAAAATTGATGTAAAGAAAGACAAAATATTAGGCAAATAGTGTGTCGCCACGTTTGTTATACCAGTTTACTGACTGATTTGCTTTTGCTTGCTGTTAATTTTTGCATGATTGTTATGTATCTGGTTGTGGAAGGGTTAAAGATAATTAAAAAAACACACATGACAGCGGACAAGAACATTTTTAAAATTTTCAAAGAAAAAAGTATGCCATGTTTCTTTATAGAGATTTTCCTTCCACTTGTCAAAATAAATCAGGTGGAAAGCAATAGTTTTCTCTGCAAAGCCTGGAAGTGAAATTGCATTTAAATTACACAGCAGGAATCGTCTTTTTTTATTCCTGATGTAATTTATTTATGATTTGTCTCTCAAAATGTTTTCAAGGTTCATTTTCCCTGCTTTTTCATTCCAGCCTTTACAAAAAAGAAACAAAACAAGCTGACTATCAAATGGACACTAAACCAAATTATTATATAGAAATTAAATTTACAATAAATAATGAAGTATAAATAGAGCGTCTTCTATTAAATTCTTAACAGCAGTGGAGTTTAATTACCAGGTGCGATAAACGTTGGCTATTGTTACACACAATTATATTTATTGGTGTTTTCTTTTATTTGCATTGAAAAAACTGACACAATTACCTGCATTCTATAATACACTATGCATAATCACATAATTAATCAAAGAAATAAGATTTTATTATATAATAATAATATAAAAATATATTATAATATTATAATAAATATATATATATATATATATATATATATATATATATATATAATAATAAATATTAGGACAGCTAATAGCATTTTATTTACAATTATATATATATATATATATATATATATATATATATATATATATATATATATATATAGTATCTATATATATATATATATATATATATATAATCAAAGAAATAAGATTTTATTTTTAGCTGTATAAAGACTGAATTTTTGGCTGTTTTGTGTTTTGAGTTCCTTAATCGCCAAATTGCCAATCTGGGAAGGGTTACAAGACCAATATCAAACTTTGAAGTTCTCCAGTGCAAAAGATCACCTAAAAGTGGCCTTCAAGATGATGGGTGGGGGTTTCAGCAAATTCAGACTTTGAGCAGACTGTAAAATGCCCAGAGATCTAAGGAAAAATCAAAGAGCCTCATCCCTAATTAGTGTAAGATCTGGGAATCTTACAGGTGAAGAGGATTGCGCATGACACAGTGCTGTTTTGGACAGGACCTAAAAAACCTGCAGTCACTGAGACAATGATAGATTTTGATTACACTTTAGACAAATGTGATGTCATCTGTTCTCTAGTTTAACATAGAATGAAATCGGCATATACATAAATGCATGACTTTATTTGTGGCATATACATTAATGCACAGTTAAATACGTCTTTGCGTAATCCAGTTTGGGAGGTTGGACTCTGATCACAGGGTCAGTGATCATACAGTCGTCCAACAACCCAGATCCATAAATATTTTTGAGCTACCACTGCCCCAGTCAACAGGTAAGGATGCAATGTTTCAGGCAGTTTGTTAAAAACAAGTGTTTAGTCTTTAGTTATATAAGCTTGTGTTTCTGTCTGGAAATAGTGTTTAGATCATAGCATAGATTCAGCAGTTTAATCTAGCACTTTTTATCTCTTACCTGCACAAAGATCCTCACAATACACTTTAAACTGCATTGGGAATTTATTAAACATTAATACATTAATTTGTAAAACTACTGACAATTGTAGAAAAAATGATGCCATATCTAGGGTAGAAATTGAACATATGGCGATTTATACAAGACCACATGTACCATTTATTTCATAAACTATTACACAAACAGTAAAACCCATGATGTGTCATAAACCCATGATGAGCAAACCCACGATTTGTATTAAATGATTCATAAATTATTATATTGACTAATACAAGTTATATGACCAAATCCTGATTGCAATTACTAGCTTGTTTACCCTTAATTAGTGTTCCTATTATGGTCTGTCTTGGTTACACCAGGCTTCTCAACCATTCAGCGCACTCAATCATCAGAATATACTAATCAGTCACACCTGCATCTCAGTTCCAGTCACTTCGACATCCTATTTATAAGTCACTGAATGAGACATCTGATAAGTACCCAACATTAAAAACTGTGTTTTTGCTAGCCTTTATTCCCTTAAAAGGAATAGCAATATTAAGGCGTTTTATAACATGCCTCCATGAATGGACTCTATTGGTAAAAACCTTCCTCCACCTTCACCCAGGTATGTGTCCAAAGTGCTATCGGCGGTTCCAGACCCTATTAAGCTGCAGTTCTTCTGGAGAGGTATTTATGAATGATTAGTATTTATTAACATTTTGTCTAATTAAATCATGTGACATGTTTGTTTTTATCTGGAGAGGTGGCCAGGACAGTTGGATTTTCCTGTAGCAGATTCATCATCGTTCCCTCAGTGACCATATGCAATAACAGCATGAGTCGGAGCTCACGGCTTAACTGATTCAGCTTAACTGATTCAGCGTTGAGTTACAGAAGAGACAGTACCACTGATCCTGGATCAGCTCTATGAGTTTGAACGGTAACAGGAAGTACAGAATACTGATCCAGGATCAGCATTTGTAATTATACTGTAAAAGTAAGAACAGTTATATACTTTTGGTATTGAACTTTAATAGGAATTGCACACTACTTAAATATGTACTACATGTACATTCCTCCTGACTTTCCAACTAGTACGTTCTGTATAGTATGGTTACGGGTGGTGCGAATAAATTTGCATTGCTGTAATGCATGTCAACATCAACGCGGCGGATGTAGTATGTCCAAATTTCAAAGCTGGATAATGTTTAACTTGAATGATGTTAAACAAGTGAAATTTAACTACAAGGAACAATGTTTTTTTTGTCATTAAACACATAAAGCTACATAAAGCACTTGAAAAGTGGCTTATCATCGCTTTCCAACACTTCTTCATATGACAGGTCATCTCTCGCTTACATGGTTTCGCATACTATATAGTAGGGAAGTATGTGATTTTGGACGGAGCCCATGTGTTTGAGCAGGAGCAGGCAGGACAGCACTACTGATCCAGGATAAGCTAAGGAAAGATGCTACTTATCCTTTTAAATATTCATTAAGACAATAAGCACATATAGTATAAGTTTTCTGGGTTATGTAAACAGCACTCCATGCTTGACTATGATGTGTTTGTTATTTAGGTTTTTCTTCAAAGCTCTTACAATAATTCTCTCCATGTCCGGATGTTAGACCACCAGTGGTTTATTACTCTCTTTCTCAGTAAGATACATAGGAAGGTGAAGTGTAAGTCACCCCTGGAGAAGGATGTCTGCCAAATGCTGACATTTTTATCCCCTGCTGATTTTGTATGTTTGCCCAGTTATAAAGAAATGATCAGTCTATAATTTTGATGGTAGATTTATTCTAACAGTGACAGACAGAACAACAACAAAAACACATTTCAAAAAAGTTTTACTTAAAAAAATTGAGATAAATGTAAGTTGCTCTGGATAAGGGCGTCCACCATAAATAAAAATGTAAATATTAGCATTTTAATTGTGTGAAATAAGTATTTGATCACCTGTCAAATAGAAAATCTGTGGAGAAAGCTGAAGGTTCGAGTTGTCGAACATTAGCATCGAAACCACTTTTTCCCCGTCTATTGATGGGGCTGGAAACACAAAGTCACACGTTACTCTTTCACTTTAACTTTAACAGGACTTATTTTCATTTTTATTTGTTAATTAATAAAATGACCCAAGGTCCAGAAATTGTAAAACTAATTTTTAATTCCTTATCTGAAAGGCTCTTCTTTCGGTATGATGCTAATCCTTATCTTAATTTTTTTCTTGCACACAGCATATCCTAACAGGACATCCTTTTTCCTTTTATTATATAACTCTCTCTCTCTCTCACCCTGTGAAATTGTTGCCTTGATTTTATAAAATAAAAAACATGTTAAAAAATAAATGTTAGCACAAATTCCACATTTAAATTCCACTCTATTTTAGTTATTTTCAATTAACATTTTTTATAGTTTTGTTATTTTAATTAATAGCACTTTTTTCAATAGGCCCAAGATAGATTTAAAATGTTTTAATTAGACAGTTTATTCCACTGAATAATTTAAAATAAATGCAAATAAACAATCATATGACATCACATAAAAATTGAAAACTTTGCCTATAATAATGTTTACCTGTAGTATAAATAAGAAGATATTTTATTATATTGTAAATCCATTCGGCATTGATTTCCATAGGAGTGTCAGAACTGTCTGATCCAGCCTAATGCTTTATTCTGCTTAAAGCTGCTGCTGAGGATGACTACATGGCTAGCCTCAACTCTGATATAAGATTGCTTTGGATAGTACGTAGCAGACACTATGAGGATTTCTGTGATGGTCTTATTTAAATAGCCTAATAATTGCACTTACTAAAGAGAGTTTATTCTCATGTCTCATGTATTATTCAGTGGAGAACGTCTCATGGATCCTGTGGACTTAAAGCTACAAACTCTATTGAAATTAAAATATTCATGCTCTAATGCCAATACTGAGGACACATAGTCCTCTCGAGTTGTTAATAGTACACAAGTTTGGAGAAATAATGATTGATAATTAGATTATCTGGCATCAACCAGATAATGTGGGTTCCCCTTTTATTTTCGGTTCCTCTTTAGTAATTTTTTTTTTTCTTGCTAATGCTTTTTCTGGGTTGCTCATCAGTTTTATTTTAGAATACATGTAAAGCTGCTGTGTGATAATATCTACTGATAAAATCATTATTATAAATAAGGTATTGGACTGTTAACCGGAAGATTGCGGGTTCGCAATGCAGGTTACCAGTGCCGGGCCCCTGAACAAGGGACTTAACCCTTAATTAGTCATTAGTATAAAAAGAGACAAAAATGTAAATTGCTCTGTATTGAGGGTGTCTGCTTAATGCCAGAAATGTGAATGGTACTTACTGTAAGTACTGATGCACTGATGGTACAACCTGTTACGTTATTGTTGAACAGCAAAAATTATATGTCTGATTTATGATCTATTTAAAAGACATAAAAATCAGTTATGCTCACATTGTGTCGGGGCTGTAAAAAATGATGATGCCATTGCAAACATAACAGGAATTAAACAATAAACAATGCTTTGGCTCAGGCTCAGGCTGTTTATTAGCAAGTGCCAGACGATTTGATACATATCACGATACACAGGCCCCTATAAAATATGTCACGATATAGTGCGATACAATAAAACGTTTCAATACAAAAAAATGTTTAAAAATTAGTATAAATTACAATAAATACAAAGCCCTCATTTTTTTCTGCCATGCTTGTTTCTGAGGCAATGGCCGTACGTGTGGTCTGATCTCTGTTTAGACACTTGTGAGTACAATCTTTCAAATGTGATGTCAAGAATCTCTGAATTCTACTAAATGCATAACAAAGAATGAAATCGGCATATACATAAATGCATGACTTTATTTGTGGCATATACATTAATGCACAGTTAAATACGTCTTTGCGTAATCCAGTTTTGGGAGGTTGGACTCTGATCACAGGGTCAGTGGCCGTACGTGTCAGAGACACCTACAGGAAAGGAGGAGAATGACAGAGGAAAAAGAGTTTATAATATTGGAATCGTTTAAGTTTGTTATACACCGCCAGCTTTATAAACACTGCCAGTGCCAGTAAAAATTAAATTAATAAAAAAATTACATCCGCTTACTGCTGGGGGCCAATAATTTTCACAAATTTGCAAGAAAACAAATTAGGCAACAGATTAAATAAGGAAAGACTGTTACCTGCGTGTTGACAAACTTATTATAATATCAGTAATAAATGAGGAACCATTAGTGAATTTATACTCTAATAATAAATACTCTTAACATAGAGTACAGTTATTACAATACTGCAGTCTGATGTTTATTGTACAGAATCCTTGGACTGAGTTTACTGGATGCTCCATTCTGTGTGAACTGACTGTAAGAACCTTGAGGATTTTTTTCCACACAAAAAAATGTTTCAGCCCTTCTATACCGAATAAACAACACTGCGACGAGTTATATATTAAACCGAAATGGAGAAAAAACAAAATGCTTAAACAGCTCGATCTGTCTAGGGAATTATGTCTAATGGCAGCTGATAAAACCCATGTTAGCCTGTAAAAAACACTACAGACAGGAACACGCTTTCAACAAGACGTTTTTATGTAAATTATTGCCCATGCCCTGTGGCCTTTTAGTGCCATTCACTTCGGTGTATGTTTGTTGCTTTGAAAACAAATCAATCGTGTGTGTGTGTGTGTGTGTGTGTGTGTGTGTGTGTAGCCCTAAACATGTTGTTCAGCTCACAGTAAAGACTCCTGAAAATATTTTCCAGTTATGGAGCTAAATGTAATTAGCAGGAACATTCTTCTAAGAAATGAACATTAGTGTTTCCGACGACGTGTAACAAAAATTGAGTGCTGTAAATAATGATAGCTGATTTTTTATCTAAAACACAAATCAGTTTATAGCAAGTGTGAAATGTTTTATTCAGTACAGGTACAACAATAATAATTAACATGTTGTTATTTAACTTTGCTTTTACAGTATGTGCCCTTATTTAAAGCATATGTAGCTTGTGTGTGTGAGTGTGTGTGTCTGCGTGCACACTTGCGTGCTTGTATGCCTGTATTTCCTGCCACATCGGTGAGCTAGGTAAGAAGTTGCACCACACTTCCATTCAGGGAGCTATGCTGAAATAACCTAAGATTGATGGACCCACTATCACACCCATTCTACATCAAACATACTATTACATTTGTATTTATGGTATTTGCCAGACATCCTTATCCAGAGCGACTTACATTTATTTCACTTTTACAACTAAGCAATTAGGTGTTAATGGCCTTGCTTAGGAGCCCAACGGTGGCAGCTTGGTGATGCTGGGAATTTCTTCCAGGTATCAGTAACCCCTTGTCCACCCCCCAACCCTCACCCAACCGGCATGCCTGGTTCCACTGCAGGAACTGTTTTAAACCTAAACGTATGTTTCTGCTTGGGGAAAAAAATGCTAATTTTCTTTTCCTGATTCTCTTTAGACACGGAACTCCTGGACTCTCGTTAAACAAAACAGAAAAAAACAGCCTAAAATCTGATATTGTGTCTTGTTTCTCGTTAATATTCATACACCAATTTACAACATCAGGGTACAATAATAATGCAGAAATATAATGCATATGTAAATGTTGCTAAAATGTGTGTTGTGCTTAAATCTTCAGTATGTTATTTAATGCTTTAATTTTAAATATATGTAATGACTTGTCCAGGTTGTACCCCTGTCTTTCGCCTAATGACAGCTGGGCTAGACTCCAGCAGCTCCCCATGACACTGATTAGGAATAACCAGGTATAACAATGGATTTATAGAGATATGTTTTTGATCATTAAGGTTGGCATGCAAACTAATATTCAGGCAGACTAATTATTTCTGAGATTCACCGGAAGAGAATCTCTCATAACAAAGTAATAAAGTCTAACATTCGGAAGCATAATAAATACAATTAAAGTCATCATAAAATCACCAAAATAATCAATAAACAGTCACACCGGCTCATTCATTATACTGTTACAGAATGACCCCACCACCCCTCCCTCCGAATTAAAGAAAAGGAAAAATTTTGTGGTCCTCACGAAAAAAAAAAAAGTTTGGAGACGTTGGGCTACAGTAACTCAGATAACCAATTTAGCACCGTGGTTAAGGTGTTGGATTGCTAATTGTAAGATCGGTGTTAGATTCCCAGCACCACCAATTTGCCACTGCTGAGACCCTGACCGCGGCCCTCAGCCCCCAATTACTCAGTTGTATAAAAGAAATAAATGTAAGTCACTGTGAATAAGGGCGTCTGCCAAATGCTGTAGATGTAAATGTCAATTAATCTGGAATTGGGATTGGACAGAATTTTGGCGAAATGGTTGAGCGGTGGTTAAAGGTTACTGCTGTCTGGAAAATCAGAATTTGAGGTCCAGCCCCACAAAGTTCACTGCTGGGCCCCTAAGCAAGGCCCTTAACCCCCAATTGCTCAGTTGTATAAAAGAGATAAATGTAAATCGCTCTGGATAAGGACAACTACTAAATTCTGTAAATTTATAAGATTTTAGCCTTTTAAAAATAATGTTAAAATAATAAACGTTACTGTCACGTGTTCTGTCGAAAAATATAGTCTTAAATAAATTTATGAGGCAAATTGTAGCTTAGTGTTTAGAGTGTTGGACTGGTATTCTGAAGATTGTGGGATAAATGTAAGTTTTTCTACATAATGGTGTCTGCAAATTAAATGCTGGAACGGTTTATTGAAACACCATAAACTTTTAATCTCTATTAATCTTTTTTTATTAATGAATTCTCTAATTAATCTTATTCCCATTAATAATCTCTCCTGCTCAATGTCTACTGAACCTCTCGCGCTCCCTCTGCTGCCTGCTGCTATCTAAAAACTTAATGTCTGCTCTTCCTGCTTCTTCTCCTCCTTCTTCAATCTGTGTGTGTGTGTGTGTGTGTGTGTGTTTGAGTGAGTGTGTGTGTACTGGGAACCGGACGGACGGATCTCGGGTCATCTGCAGCTGCGGCGCGCGCACGCGGAGGGCGCAGGAGGAGGCGGAGGGAAAAAAATGGCGGCCATCAACTAGAGCAGGACACACGGGGACAAGTCGGGGAAGAAGATCGTAAATAGTGAGTAGAGCGGGACAAACGGGTCTAAAACGCGGCAATGTGGAGAAATCCATAGTGTGTTTGGTGGTCCGTGACGTGCAGACTGTGTGTGTGTGTGTGTGTGTGTGTGTGTGTGAGTGAGCGCGCGCGCGTACGTGCGCTTTATTTGGAAATTGAAGCTCGACGTGAAAGACCTACGAAGGAGCTTCAGACTCCCGTTGTCTGCCTTTCCTGTCTGTGTGTCCTTCTTCATGGTTTTCATTTTTGGATCAAATGGTGGAAATTAGCCGCATGCTAATGTTAGGTGAAGCTCTAGAGAAGGTCGAGATGATCAAGGAGTAGAATTAAAGTGACATACAGACAGCCAGCCAAGCTTCCTGTCCGGTTCTTCTTCCAGTTCTCTATTTATAAACCTTACTTACGTGTGGGTTGGTTTCAGATCATCTGATGGACCTTTTACTTAAAGTGTTTGGACAGGGAATTGATCCAGAAGAGCTTTATTTTTTTGACGGGTTTGTGGGAGTGTGTTTGAATGAGTTAGTGTGTGTGTGTGAGTGTGAGGAAGAGAAGAAGGAGAAGCCATTGCGCTTCTTTACTGCTCTTTCTCTCCTGTGGGATCGTCCATTAAGCGACAGTGGCTGGCATTGCTGCAGCTCCTCTCCACGTCCACACGCACACACACACACACACACACACACTCACACACTGAGTACAAAAAGCCAATGTTCCTGCTCCCTGACGTTTAACACGATCTGGATGTTTTTCCTGCACTCGCTCATTTGGATGGATGGAAGTGTAGGTGAAAAGTGAAGTGTTTGGACTTCCTCTTCTTCCTCCTCCTTCTTCTACTTCTTCTTCTTCTTCCTCGTTTTCATCTCCGTCCGTCTCTGGCGTCTTTTTGGACGTGCTGTCAGGTACGGCATTATTCTTTGTAAAATGGAGGGAGGCGGATGAGTCTCCGAGGAGAGAAAGAAAGAAAGGAAGGAGGAGGAGTGAGACAGGAGAACAAAGGTTGACTTCTCTTCTCTGGTTTCTACTCTCGCTTGGATGAGGAACCTCACATAGTGAGCTTTAAGAGTAAATATTGTTGTTTTCTGTTTTTATCAAAGGTTTCTGTTTCATTTGAGGTTTAGGATGAACCCAGGTGCTCGTTGTTCTTCTTCTTGCTGGTTGTAGTGTCTTTGGGTTGGAGTTGGAGTTCCTTTTTTTGTGACCTTTTTTTTTTTTTTTTTTTTTTTTTTTTTTGGGTGAATAGAAGCCGCGACGGCGGTTGTCACATTCAGCCGTGAATGAGAGGAGAATGTTAATGCAGCCGCATGCATGCTAATGTTCTACCAGTTGTGGCCTTCACATGGCTTGTGAGAAGTTTTTAAAGTTCATGATTTTACTTTCAGAGATTCCAAACAGATTTTGAGGTTTCTCCTTAATAATAAAAACACCTTTTAGGAAATTTTAGTGGATATTAAAGATTCATCTCAGGTTCCTCTTATGTTCTTTATGTCATTTAACATGTAAAAATAGATTTTAGAATAGATTTTAGTGCTCTTTTTTAAAAAATCTTCTCAGATGTTATAAATGTTAAATCATGTCGATGAGGATTATTTAAAAAATTGTTATTTAAATCCTATTATTGATTGTTTATCGTTCTGTCAGTCTAATTTTGTGGTGAAAAGTTTTAAAATTCCTGCTTATGTTGAATTAGACTTTAATGCTCATATAACGTTATAATAACTTCTTTATGAAGCTTAACTATTTTAATATAATAGGATACATTTTCTTTGTCCTTTCCAAATTTTGAAATTTCCTCTTGAGTTCCGGACATATCTAAAAAGAGGGATATATTTTTTTCTTGCTAATTTCCTACAATGGAAATTTCAACTATTAGTTCCAAATTAAAAAACAGCTTTTAATAACATTTTGCATAATCATGAACTCCTCATTTTTATCTTTTATCTCTTCATTCCCCAGATAATGTGATAGACTGAAGGTGTGTGCGTGCGTGTGTGTGTGTGTGTGTGTGCACACTTGCTTGCTTCTGCAATAACGCTGGTCAGTGTAGAAACCTGCTGACACTAAGATCACTGCGACAACTGAGGAGCACAAGCTTTTAAAATTCAAAATGGAGGTTGCGTGTGCTCGTATGTCTGGAAGCTAAAACTGACTTTTACACATGAAACTTGATGCGTGTGCTCAGGTTGCTTTGTCTTATAAACATGGAAGTAAGAGCAAAGCAGTTCAGATGTTTCAGATGTTCAAATGTTGAATTTCCGTCTGGGTGTTTTTGCTCTGTAGCCACATCTGAGTGGGAACCCGGTGTCTGACACAGACAGGACTGGTGTTTACACTTAGTATTATTGTTATGTTGTCCGTCCTTATTGAACGTGTCTGCATACGCACGAACCTACTTCAGTATGCTGTGTGTGTGTGTGTGTGTGTGTGTGTTTGTGTCTCGTCAGCATAGCTTCATTCTGCCAACCTGCCAGTCCAGTTTGAACATGTTCTCCTGCAGCGTCTTCATGTCCCTCACCTCTGTTTATGTAAAAATGGAATTTTAGTGTAAAGAGAAACTGAATGGAGGCGTTAGAACATTTTATAAGCGAGGGTTTAAATAGAAATAAGATGGGATCAGCTTTTCTTTCGGTTATCGTTTAAAAACATTTATACACACATAGTCAATGATGTTTGGGCCACTGCAACAGCTTCAGTTTGTATTTCCTAAAGTTGTAGGTCATCGTGGCCTATTTTCATTGTGAAATCCAGCCTCGTTTTAGTTTCTTGACTAACTTTGATATTTACTGGACTTTTTAACAATTTACTTCTCCATCTACCCATGCAAGGTTTACTGCACCACTGGCTGCCATACTTCTTCCAGGCTAATTAATTCACCCCGGCTTTAATTTCTGGCATGGTGGCAATTATGGCCAACACATAAAATTTTTCACTTAATTAGTCCTTAGACTTTTTTTCCCCAATATGTCTCTGATATATAAAGATGTTTTGCATATATACAGTAGGATATCACTTTTTTCAGCGATTATTGTGATTAGGTTGTTCGAAAGTTGTTAATGACTCCATGCAGCTCTTTCAGCTAATATGGAGACTTTTCCAGTCTTGTTGGTCCTGCTGATGTTTTCGACTTTTTGACCTCTTGTTTCCAGGTCAAATTTGACCTGTTTTATTTATTAAAAAAGTTTTCATACTTTAATTATGGAATGTTTTTTATGGATCTGCTTCAAATCAGTATGGTGTAACCCAGAATTAAGGGATTATTTTCTACTGCATGCTTTATAAACAGTAAAATCACACGGACAAACAGTTAAATCGGGAGGATAAATGTTGCATGGATGATTAAAAGACAACACACAGTCTTAATTTTTAGATTAAGTTGCTCAAGAAACCGGTGGTCGGTGAATATTTTCGGGGGTTTGACCGAGAGATTATTAGTTTTTCCAGTTTTCATCATTTCGCTATGACAGTGTTTGTCCTGACTGATAAGACGGATAAAGTAACTGTTCAACATTCGCAGAATATATTTCTAGTGGTTATTATACAGTTTGCGAAATCGGGTTTTACCTGTTTGTAATGCCAAAGATTTGCGTATGCCTATAGCTATACAGCGATGTGATTTGCTGTGGAGGTCAATCGAAGTGGCGAATTGGTAGCGCAGTGGTTAAGGTGTTGAACTGCCAATTGGAATATCGTTGTCCGATTCCCAGCACCACCATGTTGCCACTGCTGGGCCCTCTAAACAAGGCCCTTAATCTCTAATTGCTCAGTTGTATTAAAGAGATAAATGTAAGCTGGTCCGGATGAGGGCGTGTGCCAAATGCCGTAAATGTAAATCGTTGGTGGATTTTTCCGATACTGATACTTGCCGATAACCGGTTAATCAATAATTGGATAAAAAATGGAAACAATGCCGAATTTATTACGAAGGTAAGAAGTAACGAATCATAAAATTAATAAAGGTAAATCAAATAAATGTATAAATATAATTAGATTCATTTTATTAATAAATATTAGAAAGGATGTGTATTTAAACTGTATTAATAATTAAACAGTACAACTGTATTTAATCATTTATATTTGCATTAACTACAGTTAACAGTTACGACGCAACAAACCTACAGCATTTATTCACTACAGTTAATGTATAATGTCACCTGTTTTATTTTAAGGGTTACCAAAGGGTTACTATTCAATCAGAATCAAGTTACGCAAAGAAAAACAAATCAAAATCACATGAATGTATATTATATGTATTGTCTTGCCTCGTTTTTGCTCCTATTTTAGAAGACTTAATACTTAACTAATTAAAATAGCAAAAATATCTATTGCAGTGGAAAAACTCTCAAGCTGGCATAACCAATAAATTGCAGCTGCTTAACACCCAGATCTCCTGCTATAGACAATTAATAACACCCTCTGACCAGTCAGTGTTTAGATTCCAGCAGCACAGTAGGGGTGATCAGTCATGACTGCACTTATATGAGTAACACTGGTCTCATTAAACATTGCAATATGCAACTAAGCTCTAACAATCCACATTTGCCTGGTTGCTTTAGGAACTGCAGGGGTCTAGGGGTTCGAAGTGTTTTAATGTTATTGTTACTGTTATATATTGTTACTGTTAAAAAATAATGTATTAAGTAATAAATAATGTTATTGTTACTGTTATAATAATAATAATGTTATTAATAATAATAATAATATATTATTAATAATGACACGTTCACCGTTTAAGCCGTTGTCCTATCCAGAGTACGGATCCGTATGAAATCGCATATTTGCATATTATATAGCGTGCAAACTGAGTAAGCGCCCAAATCCTCAGTATGTGAATTCTAGTAGTCGGATAGTTCCCGGTGTATACCATCGCATGAGCCCAAGGAAGAGACGACTCGTCAAATACGGAAGTGACATCTAGCACCTACGCGGCACATTTCAAGCAATTTAAGTTCACAGTCGTTCAGGTTCAAACATTATCTAACTTTAAATTTGTGCTGATGTCACGTGACAATATCAACATGGTGGATGCAGTACATCCGAAATTTATTTAAACTACCTGTAACCATACTATATAAAACATACTTTTTTAACTTTCGGGAAGTACGTACTTAGTTAAATGTAGTAGATACTTAAGTAGTAATGTGATTTCGGACGGAGCCGTTGTGTGTGTGTTCCTGTTTTTGTTCCTCTGGTGCTCTTTGATGACATCATCAGTCTGCTTTGCTTCTGGACAATAAACAGAGACACAAGCTGATGGAAACACATTTTTTTGTGTGTGTATGTGTGTGTGTCAGACTTGGGAAAGCTAAAAGCTGTGTTATGTAACTAAGTGATAGCCAAAGGTTCACTTTTACTGCTGACCCACATGTTCATTAATCCTTCAACAACCAACTGATGATAGTAGATCTGTAAAATATATGATTTTAATAACTTATCATTATTATTCCTTTCTAATTTGCAGTAGGTGTAGCATCATGTTAACACTCTTAACTCTCATTCGGTTATTGTTGCAGCTCCGCTTCAGTTTTGCTTAAGAAGTAAAGCCGAGAAGTAAGTGTGTGTGTGTGTGTGTGTGCGTGACACCAGTGTGATTTTCCACAATGCAACACATCATGTCGAGAAAGCAGCCAGTCGACCATTTCGCTAGGCTTTTATGTCGTCCTGCTTCTTAGAGATTCTGTTGATCTTTGTCATCGCCACATACTGACCTTCAACATGCCAACCGATCTCCAGAAACCAGAAGTAATTCTTTAAATTTACTTCGAAAATTATACCCTAACAGGTTTGCCTTTAAAAGAATGTGAAACTGAGTATGTAAATTATGACCTATGATACTTTTAAATAACCGGTCCTAGTTTACTGGCAGTTATCTAAACACCTAGGTGCATCTTATGGCCAAAAGTCTTTGGACACCTGATTATGGTACTTCCCAATATTATTCTAATATTCTTACGTTGTGCTTACAAAAATTGCATAAAAAAGTCTTTGTATGACAATACCACTGTGCCCGAAACCCCTGACCTCCATAAAGACATGGTTTGTCATGGTCAGAAGATGACCATGACCATAAATAATTACCAGCAGCTTTATTGATACAGTAGCAGTTAATTACAGGTTTTGATTATAATGAACATTATCAATGCTATATGGTGATGTGGTGTATTTCCTAACAGTCTGAGGTAAAGATGTAAAAGCTTTCAGAATAACAGAGTATACAATTTGTGGTTCTTCTGGGAAGGAAGCAAGCAACTGCTTATACATTTGCATTTCTAACATTTGTCAGAAGTCCTTATCCAGGCTGACCCATCAAAGTGCTTTAACATCGATTACTGGTTTAGTAGGGTGCAGACTTTATATACCATGAGCCTAAAACTCTGTTGCGATAACCTTTTTGTCCCTGCTTTATTTATGATCACAGTATAAACAACATTTTACCAGTAATTCACACAGAACCAAAAAAGGGAATCAGGATATAATAATTGTTGACAATAAAAACTAGTTGACTAATTGTTTTCTAATGTTTTTCCACGCTGCCACATAAAAGTCAAGTCATGTCAATTTAAGTCACCTTTATTTATAGAGCACTTTTTAACAATAAAGTTTGTGTCCAAGCAGCTTTACAGAATCAAATATAACAATAGTGGACACTCACTAAAACACTCGGTTCAGTCTAACTAATATCGATAAATTAAGGGTCCCTAACTAAGCAAGCCAGAGGCGACAGAAAAAAAATAACTTGGCAGAAACCAGGCTCAGTCGGGGGGCCGGTTCTCCTCTGACCATACAAGCCAGTAGGTAATTCCATGCTGCAGGAAAGTTTCCATGGTCTTGTCTGGATGTCTAGAAGACAAGGTCATTACTAGGAAACTGCCTCGGGGGCTTAAGCAAATTTAAGCAACAAAGAGCTACATTTGTTTAAGCAAAAAAACAAAGCAAAACCCAATACACAGCTAAGGACTAAAGAATATTGCTGCAAAAAATGCAAGACAAGAAAAGCAAATAATCAATACAACTAACACTCGCTGTGTAGTTCAGACTATATTGTGAAAATAGATGAAAAATTCTGTAAAAAATCTGTAGGGCTGTGTAAAAATATCGATACAGCTACATACCATGATATTTTTTTTACAATATTGTATCGATAATCTAACCTCTAGTATCGATACATATTTCAATTGCAAACCGAGTTATGTTAACATTAATATTTAATAAAAACCCTAGACACATGTAAAAAAAAATTCCTTTTCCGCTCCTGCAGTTCTTCAACACATCGTTTTTCTTGTAGCTATTTGTTTTACATTCTTGATTTTTTTTTAGAAGTATCGCTATGAATTTAATGGCTATGCTATTAATATATTGTTATATATTGTATTGTGATATGGAATTGTATCGGGAGGCTTTTACCAATACACAGCCCTAGCAATCTTTTTTTATGTATTTGATGCTGATGGCTTGAGGGTAGAAACTGTTACACATTTAGGTTGTCAAGGTCAGAATGGTATGGTACCCTTTTCAATATGGCAGGAGGGTAAAAAGTGAATGCGAGGGGTGTGTGGGGTTGTGCATAATGCTGTTGGCTTTGCGGATATAGCATGTGGTGTAAATGTTCATGATAGATAAAAGAGTGACTATGATCTTCTCGACTGTTGTCACTACCCAGTTCAGGGCCTTCCGTATGGTGCAGTTCATAAAGCAAACAGTAATGCAGCTGTTCAAGATGCTCTCGATGATCCCTCTGTAGAACATGGTTAGGATGGGTGAAGGGAGATGGGCTTTTCTCAGCCTTCGCAGGTGGTAGAGATGCTGCTGGGCTTTCTTGCAGATGGACATCTCTACAGAGGATCTGTTGATGTTTAGCGGAGAATGGTTTCTGTGTGCTCGTCAACAACTATCTTCTTATTTTTGTCAATGCTCAGAGACTGTTTGTTGGCTCTACACTAGTCTGTTAGCTGTTGCACCTCCTCTCTGTATTCTAACCCGTCAATCTTGCTGATGAGACCCACCACGGTCGTGTCATCCGCAAACCTAACGATATGATTTAAGCTGTGCATTGTTACACAGTTATAAGTCAGCAGAGTGAACAGCATTGGGCTGAGCACAGAGCCCTGCAGAACCCCAGTGCTCAGTGTATTGGTGCTGGTGATACTGCTCCCGATCCGGACTGACTGAGGTCTTCCAGCTTCCAGTCAAAAAGTCCAGGATCCAGTTACAGATAGAGGTGTTCAGGCCCGGCAGGCTAAGCTTCTCGATCAGGTTCATGAAGTGTAAGGGTGAGGAGAAAGACTGAGATTTAATCACACTGTTTGTGTGTGTGTGTGTGAGAGAGAGAGAGAGAGGGAGAGAGAGAGATTGCATGTAAACCCCACAAAATGCGCTTCAAAATATAGGGGTGTGTATAAGTGAAGCAGGTGTGTATAAGTGAACTATTATGACATGTGGCTTTGTTAAATGTATATTTTCAGTAATCTTATACTTAAATGTTTATAGAATAAAATTATTCCACACAGATTTACTGTATATTACTGAATATTACTGTCAGGTAGGAAAGATTTTTTGTAGTATTGATTAACACTGTGTAGACATTTACATGCTAAAACATTAAAGTATGTTGTTCCGCATGCTAATGTTTTTAACACGGACAAAATAAGTGACTCAGCAGAGGTGGGGTTGAAAAGTGTTTTAAAAGTTCAATTGCGCACATGCAAGTTAGCCGATATGCTAAATTTGAGCATAGGTTAGCTTCGCTCGTGTCATAGCGCCGGTGCAAATCACAGTTAAAACATTTTAAACTGTTGTAACAAGCAATATGATAATTAAAAGATAACAAAAAGGTAATTATCTTTAAAAAAATGTTAAAATCATACTGAAGCCTTCTATGTTTCTTAGGTAAAATGCAGACAAGATGCTGTGTGTGAAATTCACTGCACTTCTTGGTGTCGCTGAATAAAGAAGTGTTGGGGAAACAAGTTGTCCTTTGAGAGAGGACAGCAGAGTTCTGTAGGAGAGGAACCTTCAACTCTCTCACTTCCTCTACACAGGCCAAAAGACCCGGTGATCTTCAAACCGATTACACATTGAACAAGTTCGCTCGATGATTTAGCACAGCTTTTGGCTGGAAAAGGAACAGTTCGACGCTAATGCAAAAAAATAGAAGCAATTTTAATGTAGGACAATTAATTTTAATTGTTAAAAATTAAATGGTTTTGTCGTTGCAATGAAAGGTTGTTTTTCTTGGTCTGTTGTTCAAAACTGAATGTTAGGAGTTAAAACGAAATGTTAAAAATTATAAAAATAACTATTAAGCCAAGGGTTTTTCTGCTCATTTATCAGTTCACACACAGTTCAGAGTTTCTGTTCTAACATGGCTTCTAAGGAGTGGCTCAATTGTATTTTAGGTTTTTTTTTGCACTGTAGTTATTGAAACCACACGCTGAGCCTAATCACACGCATCAAAACGTGCAAAACTGTCAAGTATCTATCTAGACAACATGTCAAACGAAAATATTCATACAACACATTCTGAAAAAGGCAAACACCACACGGCCACCACTGAATTTATAACTTACAATTCCTGCGGTGAATGATTAGGCGCCAATACAGCAACACAATGAACCTGCTCTACTGCCTCATGACGGCTAACATGCGTGATATTATCGCATTACTTCAATAGATACTACCAAGGAGCAAAGTTGATGTTTAGGTAGCAGCAAAAATGGGCAAGCATAAACATCTGAGCAACTTCACAGGGGCCAGATAACGACGAGGTAAGAATATACCCAAGCTGTTGTCTACCAAATGTTCTGTAAGGAAGAACAATTAGTGAACCAGCATGTGTGAAAGTCTACTCTTGGATTTTGCATCCAATGGACACGTGAGCATCAGTACTGGATCATGCAGCAGTTGGTGATATAGTCTGCTGAATCCAATTTCCCTTTACAACATGATGGACAACAGGATGTACTATGAAAAAAAGCAGGGCAAAATCAGGGCAATGTTCTGTAGAGAAACCTTACGTTCTGGCATTCACGTGGCCATTACATTCCTATGTACCATCTACCCAAGACCAATTTGCAGTAATTGTGAATTCTTTCAGCAGGATGAAGCTCCCTGCAACACATATAGAGTTCATGGTGTTCTGCTGACCTTCTTATTCCCGAGACGTCAATCCACTTGAGTGTCTGTAGACGTGCTGGACAAACAAGTCTGATCCATGGAGTCCACACCTCTCAATTTGTCAAACTTGAAGAATCTGCTGCTAACGCGTTGGTGCAACATTCCACAGCGCACCTTTAGAGGTCTTATAGAGAACATGACTCGATAAGTCAGAGCTGTTTTGACAGCACGGCAGGGACCTACAAGATTAGGCAGGTGCTTTTATCGCTATGGCTAATCAGTGTTGTAATGTTGTCAATTATTTGTTAAACAAATTATCTGCATCTGGAATTTGAGATAGATTACGTTTCTGGTGATGTAATGCGCTAAGGTTTGTGTATCATGGTATATAGCTAACCCCATATATTTGCTAAGGAAGTTTTGGGTTTGGGACACAGCCAGAAGAAGAAGTGATTTTGCTGTCAATGTAAAGGACCATTTCTGCTTACTAATCAACAAGGTCAACCTGGGCCATAGTGGTTCGAGAAATTAATTAGTGCAGTGGTGTGTGTGTGGGTGTGTGTGTGTAAATGAATTATAATAACTGGAATTGTGTATCGATGGTGTATGTATTTCATGAATGTTCATTTGATGCCAACTTGAAGAGAAACGTATTGGAACACAAAGGTATTTGTCTGCTTGTTCATTTTTAAATTAGTTTTTGTTCATTTTGTATTCTTTTTCTATAACTCTTTCATTACATTTACAGAAAAATCACACTGGTTTATTTATAATGTCATTGTTCAGCGACTCAAAATGTCCCAAATGTCTGCTGTCCCCTAAGAAAACTCAGCAAAAACTATGTTTCTCTAGTTTTTGCACTAGAATAAGATGTAATTAATTAGGTAATGCAAGCGTACAGGCTCCAGTGTAGCCCGGTGCACTTAATGCGCACATGCAAATCATTACACAGTTGCAAAAACATTTTGTTAATAAAACAATGAAACGCATCGTTAAAATCACCTGTTAGTAATTCAACGCAAGCGATAATTAGCGTTCATTCCTTAAACCCACATTAACCAATAATCTTCCCTTCGACTTCTTAAATCTGTGTAACGGAAAGCTGACTTTAGGTTCCTCTCATGTTCCTGAGAAGAACATTTCTGAGAACTGAGCTCTGCTTCTCCTCTGCTGCTTTCTGTTCGAAACAGATCCTCAGTAAAGGAAGATGTTGAATCAACACCGTTTCTGCTTTCACAAGCACCAATGTGCAAAAAAAAAAAAACCCCAGGCGGATCCGAACATCTTTGCTGAGGTTACTCCATGCCATGTGTGTAATAGGATAGCAAGCTTCAGGGAGGGAGTGTGGAGGAACAAAAAAAAGGAACAAGGCCCTCTTCATAGCCTTGAGGAGCACAAAATGGTGGACAGATGAATGTTAGCGGTGCTGAAATGGACTCGCTCTGAAGCGGAACAGGCTGAGGGTCACCTCCACTCCTGTTAAACTGATCTGTTTAAGTCTGCCGTTCCTGTCAGGACTAAAAGCGCTGGGTGGAGATGGAAAACATTCAAAGCAGATAAAGCAAATCATATTTACCAGGATGGAATAAAGGCAGCTGTCTTCAAAAGAGCTTTAAGGCCTAGCACGTTTCCAGCGTTCACTGGATGACAGCACGGTAAATGTTTCACCACAGCTAGTGTGACAAAACAGTGAAATTCAGGCCACATCAGTTTTCAACTAAGTTCAGTACATTTCCTGGTGGAGATGTTTGATTTCTCACACCGAGGAATTTGTTTTAATACATTGATAGATTAGTTAATGATCCTGTGAAACTTTATTTCATTATTATAGCTAGCACAGGCTAGGTAAAGTCTCAAATCTGATTGGTTGGAAGATGGGCAGTATTTATTTTGTTTAACAGCACAGCTCCGACTGGAGTGACCGATGATTACAATTAATGCTTATGTCTTAATACAGTCGTTTTTATAGTAACCGCTAATTCATGGCCACATCATTTTTTGCGTTAGCTTGTGTTAGCTAGGTTTTAAGGAGCATGGGAAAGGCTTCAGGGCATGGAGAAAGAGAGCGTGAGAGAGAGAGAGAGAAAGAAAGAGAAGAAGAGATAATGTAAATGATTAAAGTAAATTAATCTTCTCTTAAAACCTTAAATCTCAAATCTAATTTACTGAAATGTATAACGTGTGTTAATAAACTACAATTGTATTTATGAAGTATTATGAAGTGGATTAAAACTGTCTCAGACTGTGTGCTGCTAATAAATAGCCTCAGAGCGTTAAAAGCAGGACGTAAAGAGTTTAAGCGCTCTGGTGGTAACGGTTTTTAAAATAAGCGTACAGTCTGGAGTATGTTAATCCCTAGGGGTTTTTTTTTTAATGAGGTAACATTTTTATTAACTACCAAGTGTTTCACGCCTCTTTTTATCCATAATTGGTACATTTATTGTTAAAAAAACAAGTTCATCTTGTTCAGCAGGTCATGCTCTCATTTGCCTCAATTTTTTTTACCCGCAATTTGATCCTTTTTACTAAAAACAATTTTTTTTTGTGTGTCCAAAAAAATCTTCCATTGTGTGTTTTTACCTGTACATATATAACAGTCTTCTAACACTGGAGACTCCTTCCATAAAGAATACGTTGACGTTTTTACATTTGACATGCCTGCTGTTAATTAGCACAGTTTTTTCCCTGCTGACAGGACAGCACTGAGGTCACAATGATGGGAAATTTATACAGGAAGTGTTTTTCCACCCTGATGATTCTTTCAGGAAACACAGCAAGAGGATGCCATCAAACTCACAAATACCCAATTAACTCCGCCCCTTAACCCATTTTGAAGCTCAGAGAAAAGTGTTTTCATTAACAGAAGACGAACCTGTGTGTCTGTTGGTGCTTCTTTCAGATGTTACAACTAGTTAATGGTTGACCCAGTTCAGGTCCGCTGCCATCTGCTCTGAAAGGGATTTGCTGGGGGAAGCAGAAGATTACAGCAGATACAGCAGGAGGGCCAGCATACTGGCCTGCAAATATTAGAAAATCTTGAATTATTTGTACTTGTTCAGGCTGTTGGTTTTGTCTGAAAACAACATTTTTGATATGCTTTATTTTAGATGTAAGTGGTTTTATAATGTTTATGAAGAAAAAGAATAAGGGCTGTGTATTGGCAAGAGTCTCACGATACGATACATATCACGATACTTTGGTCACAATGTAGTAAATCACGATATATTGCAATACAACACAGATTGCAATACATTGCAAAAAATGTAAAACAAACAGCTTAAAATACAACAAACACAAAGCCGGAGGTGCCTGTATTATTTTTACACCATGCTCTTTTTTTTTTGCGACGATGCCCATATTTGTCAGCGAAAACTACAGTAGTGGAGGAGCAAGTCATTTAAAACACACTGAAGTTTTGCTTAATTATTAACATAAATGTAAATCATTTTAAAAGAGATATGTGTGAATATTTACACAGATATTTTAATGAGCCGACATGGTTAATTCCAGTACAGTATTTAGAGCTGTTAGTTTGTTTATTTTTCTAATTCTTGGTACGACCCAATTTTTAATGCACTAACTCCTGTCCCGTTCCCGTCCCGTCTTAGCGTTTAGAATATACATGTGAAGAGGTATGGTTACGAAGACGTTATTGACTTTGCCTGACAGGATTCTGGTCCTCGATGATGCAAAAACCGCAGTTTGCATGGGTAAATCACTATGCAAAACGTGTGTGGTTTTTACTGGCAGCCACGTGCATTAGAGACTGATCCTGGATTAATTTCTAGTTCATATGGATTAAAGCATTTTTATACATCGTTTTTAACAACACCCCCCCCCCTTTTTTTTACAAAGTTTAAGAATATTTGGTGTCAATATAAATGATCTAAAAGTGTCCTTGGTGTATATGAAGTATAAAGTAGGTGGTTTTATATTGTCTGGTTATCTGCTTATAATAGTTACCAGGTCAAAGTCTTTTTGACTAACTAACTAGCATTAGTTTGGTTGTGTTGGATTGTAGATTAATCAGGCTCTTAACTAAGCGTTCCTTACTAACTCATTAAGCCAAAGCTGTTAACTTAAAAACAAGTTTCCCACATCCTCCATCTGTTACTTAACTAGAAGAAATGCAGATACAATATTAAATGACTGGATTGTAGAAAACTAAAGTGTGTCCTTATTATAAAAACTAAGACCTTTCTACGAAATTCTCAATGTTTTCTCAATTCTCAAACTATCAGCGAAATGACACACCCTTATAAAAGACATCTCAAACAACAAGGTGAACTGGATAGGTGCATGTTTAGCTCTGGGGATTAAATATGATTAAAAATTGTGACAAAAACAGAAAAGAAAAATGAGTTTTATACTATTTTTAAAGTTGAAAATGGAAATAAATGGATAAATATGTATAAGAGTGTTGATCCACACAGAGAAGCTAGAAGTTATTTTGTTCCATCAAAATTAAAACCAGACGAATATACCATTTATTCTTGTCAAAGATGGTGAACCCCAGACATGGGCAAAATCTATACAACCATTTCCAATTCCTTTTAACCTGAGAAATTTATGTTCCAGCTAAAGAACCTTAACAACTCAATAAGGCAGCATCAGTCCTGACAATGACATGCCATTTCATTACAGCTTGTTAAACAAGCAGCTTGTTAAGTAAACCTTTTTTTCAGTAAGATAATGAACAAGTTGAAGCACTTCTGGATTGTGTAAGAACAATGTAAAGGACAGTTGACTAGAACTAGCAGAACTGGACGAGTCAGAAGCGTTTCAGCGATTTCCGCCTTAACTAAGGAAGAAAACCTTGCAAACATCTGAATACATCATAAGGGCAGAATTAGGCTAAATTGCAATTTGATAAGTGAACTGGTCTCATTGTATGCAAAGCATATATACTGTCAATGTATGTTTGATACTAAATCTCACAGCTGCATTTTTGCATTCAAACTTTAGGTCATTCACCTACATTTGAAGAAGGAGGGTTAGGGTTAGGGTTAGGGTTAGGGTTTAGGGTTAGGGTTTAGGGTTAGGGTCAGGTTGTTGAGCCCAGTAGCGCTCACCTAGAAGAGACCTGCAGGATGAACTTATCATTTCTATTTCCCGCCCTGGACACTTAAATTTACTCTATTTAAATAAACAAAATGAAAGATGATATAGACATAGAGAGTTTTTAATGATGCTATAGAAGATTTGTTAAAACTCTGACATGCTGTTGTAGTTAAACTTCAGGAGTGGTTCTCATTTATTATGTACTAGAAAGTCAATGCTCTAATTAATAAGAATGCGAAGGGTGTTAATGAAATATAGCAGGGTAAGCCGATGTGGTGGGGGCTTAGTCCCAGACAGCTCTGTCCTAATTTAACCCCTACGTAAGGGTAGTAAATCGTTTGAATGCTTCAGGGTGTAATTTTTGTTTTTCAATTCTATTATTTAATTATTTTTGGTTTTATTGAGAATTCTAAGAGAGCTGATTAGATGTGTGTTTAAGCTCAGCTCGCTGCAACTGTGTAGCTCCATGCACATACTGTAAAATCTGTGTGTGGTATGCAACAGAGTGATCTAAAAACCTTTGCGACTTAATCAGATTAACCTCCAGTTCGGGTTGGTGCTTAACAATGTGCTGAGCCATTGGCTCGCACCGTCGCCTTACATTTCTATACAACTGCATCATTTCTTACTTAAATCATAATTTTACATCCACAAACATTTCCAGTCTGTAATTTGTTGTTATAAACATGTAATAATAAACTTCTTTTTCTTTGTTTGGTTAAAAAATATCATTTTTAAAGTGGAAGCGCAGTGGTTAAGGTTGCTAATTGGAAGATTGGCGTTTGATTCCCAGCACCGCCAAGACACCGCTGGTGGGCCCCTGAGCAAGGCCCTTAATCCTTAATAGCTCAGATGTATAAAGTCGCTCTGTATGAGGGCATCTGCCAAATGCTGTTAATGTAAACAGTTTTGGTCGTTGGATTTATTTGAATTTGGATTGATTTGTATTTATGTATTTAAGTTATATATAGAAATGCAGTGTAAAGTTTTATGAATGTTATATAATGTCCCATAGTACATTATTTAATGGATTTTTCTGTTCCGCTGATTTTATTTAAATCCATTTATGAGACAGATGTGTAAGTGTAAACTTGTGTAACTGAGTGTAAACTTGAACTAGTGTGATTGAGGCTGTGTTGACCAGAAGAATAAGTCCTTGTGATAAACTGGTTGGTTGCTTATCACATGGTAAATACCAAGTGTTTTAGATTTTTGACATGACAGTCAGCACCTACCTCATTGCAGGAAACTGAGCATTTTTATACTTCAGATGGTTTGGGCCTTAATGGGCGGAGTCACGGTTAAATATGGCTAAGAACCGTTATTGTAAGCCATACTAAATGTATTGAAAGGGAAGAATACAGCCGTTAATGACAAAAAAAATCATTCGGATAATATCAATGTCTCTTTGTGTGAACCAGTGGGTGATTAGCACTATTTCTGTCCCTGTCTACATGTCCCACTTTGGTTCTGAAGACAATGGTGACATGCAGAATAATGGTATCATAATAAATGGAGCTGTGCCATCTGTAAAAAAATTTTTTTTAGAAAATAAGATTTAAGAGTAAATCGCAGAAAAAAACTGGAACTGCTGACCATGTAAAGAAAAAAAAATGACCAGGAACCTTTTACTAATTTGGTCTAACGTTGATGAGAAAACCATTTTAGAGCTCCTTTTATTCAGCCGTTAGTTGTGTACCGTTGCAGTTCTATCTCTTCATTTGATTGCCCCTTCTCCCCAGCGCTGCAGATGTTTTTGAGCTCTGAAGAGAGAAAAGGACATTTCAGGCATGCTTTGCATTTTTAGACCCTCTCATGGAGCAGAGCTGGCACTTTCCATCTCCAGCCTGCTGAAGACTTTTTTTTTTTTTTTTTTTTTTTTTTTCAAAGAAATGATTGTCCTTGAGAACCTGCCCAGATACTGTGTTTGTGCTCTGTGTTTAATCCTGAGATGGGCTGAGGTTTCGTTCTGACATATAAAATGGCCAAGTCAGGCTGGCAGAAGAGAAGCAGTTCTGCTGAGCTGTGTGTTTGTAGGAGACATTTTTTTGTCAGCACTTTTCCAGAGGAACATCATTCCTTATACATACCACATCATTACCATTTGCATTAGCATCTGTTTTTTAAAGTGTATCGTAGCTGAATAGATTTTCAAGATACTAGGTTATAACCAATGAACTGAGATTTCACAAGAGACTTGTGGAACACACACACACACACACACACACCGGGCTGACTCTTAAAATGGCTGCTGTCCTTGAATCTCGAAGGACCTGCACTGCTCTTCACTTGTCATAGCAACAGACTTGGAAAATTTCTCCCGTATTAGTCACTAGCAGTTAGCTTTGAAAGGCACAGGGGAAAATTGGTCTTGTGCTGATCACCTTTAAATATTTTCTTGTCACACACAGAATAATATTTAGTTTGATGCCATTTTAGAGCCAGTAGGTAAGGATAATGTGTAATATTTCTTATTGCATGGTCAAAAGTGTGTGGACAGCTGATTATCATATTTATATTATTTTTTTCTCAAATTCGTGACACAGTATCTAAAGTACACAATTGTATATGTTGTCTTTGGATGCTGTAGAATTACTATTGAACTAAGAGGCTTAAATCTGTTCCAGCAGGACATTTTGGATGTACAATAATGCAGGTACCCCAGTATACACCTTTGATATGAACTGAAAGACATCCCAAGACCTTCTTATCCAACATCACTGCCCAACCTCACTAATGCTTTTAGAGCATTAAGACCTAGAGAAAAGCCCCTCCAGAATAGTGGGGGTTCTAATAAAAGTAAAGACTCTATTTGAGATGTAGCTATATGGTTACGGTGGAAAATGGCCTCATTTGTCACATATACTCTACCTGAAATTCCTTTTTAGAAAGTTGGGGTCAGAGTAAATGGTCAGCAATGATAAAGCACCCCTGGAGCAGGAAGGGTTAAGGGGTTCTTACTCAAGTACCCAACAGTAAAAGACTAGCGGCGGTGAGGTTCAAACCCCCCCAGTCTTCCTGGTCATCCAAACATCATCTTAACAACGACTACTGCCCTCTGCCCTTGTAAACCAGCTCTGATAATATCTTTTACATTAGTTTAACTTCATAACAGCATTTAAGCTTGTCAGAATTATATTACTATATATTATTATATACTATATACTAAATACTATATGTTATTATATATTTACTCTGTATTTACTGTGTTATACAAGCTATAACTGTATCATACTATATATATACCCTTATATATACACCATATACATACTACTGCACCTGCCGTACATTACTTGCCCACCTCTGTAATTATCAACCTCATTTCCTTATTTATTACACTGCTATTTATTGTAAATAAACCACTTATGCACTTCTGGTTAGATGCTAACTGCATTTCATTGGCTCAGTACATGTACCTTGCACAATGATAATAAAGTTCAATCTAATCTAATCTAATCACTTTAAAGATGCAAAATTACACTATTTAACCATGCTAGTTTAAGCCTCTTAACCATAACATAGAAGAGCGCTAAAAAAATATGATTCATACAAGGTTATTATTTCTCATAACCTACTAATGAAAGTTATGTCATAACAAGAGCTCTGCACACCAAAAGCTTTAATAGAAAAAGCAAAAGTTTGGTCTCAATCCCAGTGTTGAAGGTGAACTTGATGTCCCAGTGCAGGCGGTACAGCCTCTGTACCTTTGATTCCCTGTGAAAGTGGTGGTGCTTCTGAAACATTCAGTTTCAGTAAAATGGCATGGCCTCTGTTCCTATCAGTATCAGTAAAGAGGGCGTGGACTTTGTAACTTTCAGTCACACTGAGGGAGGTGTAGCTTTCAATCTCGTCAATCCCAGTCAAAAAGACTAGGCGTTTGTTTGTGTCAGTCCCAGTAATAGTGGCATGTCTTCTTGCTTGCAGGTCCTGGTGAAAAAGGGCATGGCTTCTTTACCTGTGTACCTGTAAAGTGTTTTTTGTTATTAATTTGTAAATAAGGTTAATGTTTATCAGTCAGTAAACTCAGTCATACACAATTCTCCCACACTTATTTTTGTATTGTTCACAGCTCCACATTTCCTCTGACCTTCACTCATCACTCGGCCTTGGTCTACTCAAGCACAGTCCTTCACTTGCTGTCCTCGACTATAAGAAACGCTTCACTTCTGTTTATAAGCCGTCAAGTCAGTTTGCCTTCAAGGTCTGGAGTGTGTGATGTTCTGAAATAAGCAGTCCTTCTGTGGAATTGTATTTTTACTCCGACTCACAGCAAGGTTACACATCACACAAAACAGAAAAAAATTCTGAAAAAAAAGCAGAAAGTGTACTGTTGGAGGGCAGCACGATGGCTTAGTGGTTAGCACTGTTGCCTCACAGCAAGAAAGTCCTAGATTGGTATTTCTGGCATGTTCTTCCTGTGTTTGCGTTGGTTTACCCCGGGTTCTCCAGTTTCCTCCCACATTCCAAAAATGTATGTTAGGTTGATTGGTAATTCTAAATCAGCCATACGAGTGTGTGTGAGTGTGTATGGTTGTTTGTCTGTATGTGGCCCTGTGATGGACTGGTGATCTGTCCAGGGTGACCCCTACTTTTCACCAAGGACAGCTAGGATAAACTCCAGCGGATCCCTGTGAGCCTGATTAGGGATAAACAGGTACAGACAATGGATGGATTGATGGATGGATGTGCTGTTAGTTCTTTTTCTACTTTTAATGCATGCTAATTTGTTTATACTAATAACTATTTTAAACTAATTTGAGCCTATGATTAAAAACCTGCCAAACACCACTTATGTGCACGATTACTGTATTGTACTTTTAATATAGATTAATCCTCTATAATCTCTCCTATTTTATTGTAAAGAGGGTGTCAAAAATCCAGAATTAAACTTGGAGAACTTTACTGATCATAAGGCATTACCTAATCTTTTTGTTAAAAAGACCTTTTAGAAATAATATTTGGAAATATTTTTATATAACAGCGGCTCTGAATTTAGAACAGTTGCAAATCAAAAGTTTTTATGAGGCCTGCGACATCGAATCAGCAACATTAATAATATGTAAAAAACAAAAAAATGTAGTTTTAATATAGCAGAAATATATATATACCCCGGATATACATTTAAAATTTATAAATGCATCCGCAAAAAGCTCGCCAGAGGGAAGGCAATCTCTGATATTTTGTCTATCCTCATTTAAATAACAGTGGATAGTGGGGTTGTAAATAATTTCCCCCTCTACATAGACAAAAATGCAATTGTGTAAATCATTATAGTTATATTGTCTATTTGGTTATCGTCTGTTCACTGATGGAGACTTGAGTGCAAAACTGTTTGTGGCAGTAAATGTCCTTTCGGACTATGTTACGAAACATGCTGTGACATGCCACACATAATTTAATGAGAATAAAAGAGTTTTTTTTTGTTGGAAACATGGCCAGCTGGAGGTACAGGTTGGAGCAATTTTCATTAGGTAACAAGTGGTTTTAAATTAAAGATGAATGTCTCTAAGGCCTTTTGTTGGACAATTTAGTTGCAAATGTTTAAATTTAAGAATGCAAAAACCCCAAATTCCAATTACTAATCCATATGTTTTCCAACTTATCTCTTCCAATTATTATTTGAGCTACAATAAATGCAGGGGTGTCCAAACTCTTTTAAATGGGGGCCAGCTTCAATGTTGTGGACACACCTGGGGGCACCCTTCTCATTCATTGGTTGTGTACGGGGAGTTCACGTGTCGTGCCTTAAAAACACTAGGCGCATCGTTTCTGCTTTTTTTCCTAAGCGCTTGCGCTCCAGAGCACTTTGTCAATACTAAGCAACCATCAGCTGTGCTCTCCATTACAACAAGGACATTTCAGCAATGAATTTCCACCACTTTAAAAAAAACTCGGCTACAAGATTTATTACAAAGAAACCAATTAAAAGGAGTGATGAGCTGCTCCTGTCGAGGTATCAAAATAACGAAAAAAGTAAGTAAGCCGATTGGTTGGTTCTTGTCACTTGACCCGTGGTGCGCTTGTGACATTCTTAAATTGTTAAGATGTTTTTTTGTCGCTGCGGCGCTGACCCATCTGGAAAGATCTGCCGATTTGTGCATGCTTGCCACTTTTCTACATTTGAAATGATGAACTTATGTGCGCAAAATACGCGATATCTGACTTTTTATTGCTACATCTGGCAGACAGTGTTGTGCTGTCACTTTTGTTGACTTTGTAATTTGCAAATTATGCTTGGTGGGCCACATATAATACATTTAACTAGTCAAGCTGCAGGTCATTTGACATTCATCCGGAAGCCTTATTTGGCCCACAAACCGGACTTGAAATAAATAAATGTGTGTTGTTTTTTTAAGTAAGTCATATATACGTTACAACACAGTGAAATTCTTTTCTTTACATACCTCAGCTTAGATAGTAAGGGTGCCCATGGAGCAGGGAGGGTTAAGGGTCTTATTTGGGGGGGCCACAGTGCTGGGGCTTGAACCCTGATCCTCCAATGAACACCCCAAAACCATTTGACTACCAACCCAAGGAGGCTGTGGTATCTTAGTGCTTAAGGTGATGGACTCAGTACCACCAATTTTTCTCTGTTGGGCCCCTGAGCAAGGCCCTTAACCCCCAATTGCTTAGTTGTATCATAAAAATAAATGGAAGTCGCCTTGGATAACATCGTCTACCAAATGCCATAAATGTAAATTTGAGCTACCATTTCAGACATCATGGACTTCACGAACAAACATGCACTGTTCAAGCAGCAGTGGGTTTTCTGTGTTATGGTTGATTGAACACTATTTTGTGTAATTGTCCTGGCATGTACACAATATACCTGATGGATTATAATGAATTTCTTTCAGTTCCCATTAAAGTCAGACCCAAGATAATGTAATTCACTGATTACACACACCAACGACTAAAAGTTAACCCCAAAACTTTAAAGTGGATTGAACACACACACACAAGAAAAACACAATCAGTTTGCATTGCAGTGTTTTATTTGGCGAGATAGCCAGTACCAGTGTCTAGTCTGGTTTTACTTGGAATTTGTCTGGTGAGAGTTTAATAGAATTTAAAATCAGATATTAGCAGAATTCTTTTTGAGACCTGCACGAATACCTTCATTATTCTTAGTCGAAGTATTTCTTTTGGTTAACATTTGTAAATATTTGCCTGCTCCAGCCACCTCACACCTTCAGGTTTTGGTGCTTGAGCTAAGGTTAATCGCTTATTAACTTTATTAACTTATCACAGGGCTCGCAAAAGTTTCAAAATTTCCCCCCAAATTTTTTTTAAAGCCCAAAATAACTTTAAGTAGCCCAAATTAAAAAAAGACATTGTTCTCAAAAGTAGAATATTGTAACGGAGACATAACATTAATTAAAAACATTTTTAAAACACACAAAAACATAATTTAATTACACTCATTAATAAAAATATTTCTTTTTTACTAAAATTCCTGTACCACATGTCAGTGATTTTCGCAGTTCTCTCCATTGCGCGTGCTTGTATCTCAATCACATGTTTGTTTCTGTTGTGTTTCTGTCCCATTAATTTTAAAAGAAAGAGAGAAAGAACAAGTGATACCATTTAGAAATTGCTGGATAACTGATTGTTCTGCATAAATAAACATTTCCGACTTTAGTGATTGTTCATATTTTAGTGGAGATTTAATGACATGATGTCTTTAATGGTTTCTGGGATGATTATGTCACCTTTTTTTAGACTGTTTTCCTCAATTCTTTGCATTTGCACAGGTAACTCAGAGCTCAGAAGGATGTGAGATGTTTGATGTAATTACAAAGGCACTCTGGTGTTGTCCAGGTGCGGCTCTATCCCAAGGTCACAAAAAAGAAGAGAGGATTCAGTCGTTAATCCCGTTTTAGCATGTATACCAAGAAATGTAGCATTTAATGGTGTTTTTTTTTTTTGTACAGGTTTCCCTGATTTTCCAGGGAGTGTTCAGTGATGGAGGTATTACAATGCGATGGCTGTGATTTCCAGGCGGAGTCCAGCGATGAGCTCAAGGCTCACATTCAGGACGTCCACACCGTTTTTCTGCAGCCTACAGACGTTGGGAACGAATCACCACAGAGATCCGATTCCATAAACTCCTTCAGCCACACAGAGGAAGATGATGAGGACGTCGCTAATAATGAATGCGAATTCCCACACAAGGAAACAGGTACGGCTGCAACCTCACACACCTCAGGATTAGATGTTATGTTTATTCATTTAACCACTGATTTTTTTATCTAAGTGTGGCCTTTTTTTTACCTTCACATTCACTACGTTATCCGGATTCTCCTAATTATCTACTTTTTATTTTATAAATATTCTTGACCTTCTTATCTATTTATTTTTTCTATTTTGTTTCCTGGGGCTGTGTAAAATATCGATACAGCTAACTATTACAATATTGTTTTTATGATAATGTATCTGTTCTAACCTCTAGTATCAATACATATTTAAATGACATGTTATAATTAATTTACGTTTATGTTAATATTTAATTAAAACACTCAATACGTGTCAAATGACTTTCTCCTCTGCTCCTGTAGTAGTTGCTGACACATACGGCCATTGTCTCAGAAACAGGAATAGTGGAAAAAATAAGGGTGCCTCCAACTATTTTTTTATAATAATATTTATTTTTAAGTATTGCAGTATGTATTAAATTGTATAGCAGTATCGTAATCTGTAGTATTGGCACCCATGCATTGTCATATGAAGAGTATAGTGAGGTGTTTGCCAATACACAGTCTTACTGTTTTTTAATCTTTCTATAGAAAGTGGTGTATATATATATATATTCCTTATATAGTTTCAACTAATTTGTTTTAATAAATTTTTTTCACCTCCTCAACTTCTTATCTCAGAGGCTTAACAGTGGTAGCTTGGTGGTGCTGGTAGATTTTGTAAATATATCAGACTTTTTTTTTTTGATGGCCTGTTTACATCATCTTTTAAAACTACGCCGTATCCGATATCTGCACTATACACAGCAAACAGCCCAATATAGATGTACTGACCGGAAAAGAAAGTAAAAGTAGTGTGAAAATCAATGGATGCAAAGGAAAAGATGAAATGATTATTCGGTATTTTGCTTCTCCGTTATATTTTGGCAAAAAAGGAGGAAAGAGGAAAGCCCTTGTTAGCATTGATCACTAAATTAAAAATATCCCTGTCGCTTATTCAGTGAGGTTTAACTTGCATTGGCAGGTGAAAATTTGATCTCTCTGCTTACATGGCAAACGCTTATGGACGTATCTGATTCATATCCAATTTATTTCCACATACTAATAAGACCTGAAACCGATTGGAAAATATCAAAATCTATGTGAGTTTATCCCATCTGTCCCACATTCAGAGGGATTGATACATGCGGTGTAAATGTGCCCTAAGCTACCACTTTATAAAAAATAAAATAAAATAATAAATATTCAATTCATTGTGCAAGGTATGTGTACAGAGCCAATGAAATGCTTTTTTCGCATATCCCATCTTAGTAAGTTGGGGGTCAGAGCGCAGGGTCAGCTATGATACAGCGCCCCTGGAGCGGGAAGGGTTAAGGGTCTTGCTCAAGGACCCAACGGTAGCTGGCTTGCCGGCGGTGAGGCTTGAACCCAGGTGTTTCTGGTCTTCAGATCAGCAACTCAGCCATTTGAGCCATCGCTGCCCCTGTTGCTGTATTTTCTGTAAATTCTTCTTTTTATTTTGTATTTTTAAGCCTGTTTATCTTTAAATCCTCTTTACTTTTTTGTTAATGGTACAAAAAAAATGATGTCAAACTTTGATATGAACATGGAACCAGTGGCGTTTGTCAGTAGAACTAATGACGAATTAAACTTGAATTAGACAGTGATGTTTTGAAAAGCATTGCCGACTGTTGGCTCAGTTCCATTTGTTTGGCTGCGGTGTAAAGGGAACATTAGAACTCATGCTGCTTAAGTCGCAGCAGTAAATAGAATCATGATGTGTTACATTTCAGGTGATAATGAGCTGTTAACTTAAACCTCGTAACATAAACAGAAATTACACAAAAAATCATTTTATTTGCTGTTTTGTCAGTCCAGCAGGATGTGTGTCCCACAACTCAAAAGACCTGCCGCGTACACCAACCTGAGGAACATTTTCTAAAGTTATATTAACAAGTAATCCAATCATAATTTCAGACAAAAAGACACTTGATGTGAGCGGAACAAATAAAATGGCACCCTGTAATAGTAGAAAAAGCAACGGGACACTGAAATGGCTGAGCTGCAGTAGTAGTAAATTTAGAATGCACCAGACATTCATTCATATTAAGTCTGCATTTAATTTTTTTTAGGTGTTTGTGAGCCTTTCTGTTTAATAAACAGCTGTGTCTTGAACACGCTAGGTCATTTCTGCCTAATTTAGCATTTATTAACATGCAAAGAAAATTTCGATGACCGAAACTTTTAGCGACCTTGCAGATTTTTTTTTTTTCTTTTTTTTTTTCATCTACATCCACAACAGCCAACTTATGGAGTTTTGCCATTGATATTATTCTGTGTTCAACCTTGTCTTCTCCCCCGCGAAGCTCCAATAAATTCCCCCAATACACACCATTTTAAAATGAAGTCTGCTGTCATCCTGCTGTTTTCTTAGAATTAATGAATCACCCTAGACATCTTTCCAGTATTGACATTAGTCAGACTCATTTGTGCATCACATTGTGAGTCAGGCTAGTCTGTGCATCAATGAAATCAGTGTGTCTTTACAGTTGGACTGTTTAACTAATGTGTTAGAAAATCTAGGTAATCTGGGTGACATGAGTATATCCTGAAGTCGGCCATATTGGCGGCACTGAATGTAAACAATGCCAAGGAACTCTCAGGTTTGAATAATAATTGCCGCTGAAAAATTGTCATGTTTTGGGATGTATTAATAGTTCAGACTGGGAAAAAACATTTGGAGTAAAAAAAAAACTGATGAATTAAGAAGAAAACAGCAAATAAGTATCAGAAGAAAGATGGTGTTGTTGGTAGTCCAAATTAAAGCAGGTTTTTCGGAGCAAGAATCTTGTTTTTTTTTTGTTAACTTATATTTTTCCAAACTTCAGAACAGAGACACACATTTTATCCACCTCTAATTGCCCTACAAGTACACAACAGTTAACTAAATCATACACACTCAAGGCAGTAGGGGGAAAAATAATACATAGATAATTTTAAAAATTGAATTAATTAAAAAAATAATAATGCTTTTAAAACATTTTCAAGCAAAATCTCCAAATGCTTTATTTTATCCCTCATCAGATTTATGTATGTAGGAACAGCTTTTTATTTCCAATTAAATAATATTATCCTGTGTGCTAGTAGACTGGCAAATGAGGAAAAAAAGTTTTATTCATTACTTTTTTAGCTATCTTAAATTTGGTAATACCATGAACTGCCGTCAGAGGATTTAGATCAATGGGCTTTTGACAGTGTCAGAACATTTTATTTTTTTTCAGGCTCATCATTTTGGGCAGTTCCAGATCCGATGATGATGAATCGGTTTAAGGGCTGTCTGCCATTGCTGTCATTGTTGATGTGATTTTCAACTTGAAAAAAGCGTTTCCGGACCCTCTTTTTTGCGAATATCACACAAAATAATCTTTTCCGTCACCGATTGGTTGAAGTATAATGGATTATTATGTTTTACGAAATTTTGCACCTGTAAATATTTTAGAAAGTGTGAATGAGATATGTGGTATTTATTTTATAGCTGTTTAAATGGCGGAAACTCTTAATCAATAAACATGTCAAGATCAGATGCTATTGATTTTGTTACTTTAATGTGGTCCTATGGTCCTGGAGAAACGTTGTTTCAAATGACAATTAAAGCTAATTGACTTGACTTGAGCTAATTCTGTGGCGTCCACACACCATTTGGTGATAGACCTCCAAAACTTTGTAATGGTAGTAGTAGTTTGAATATCGGCCAAGGAAATAGAAGGACGAAATATTGGGTCATTAGTCCATAATAAAGAATAAGAATAAAGGAGCCAGCTTGTATGGATCTTTACCACCTAATAACTTTTGTCAAAATATCGCACTCTTTATCACATGTTTACTTAGTCCTTCCCTGTGTGATTTAAAGAGAAGCTTTGACAAGTTTTTTCTGTGGTTTAACCATAAATAAGTAGAAAAACATCTTCTATAATAAATTAAACGTACAATCAATGCTGTTGTTTACATATAAGTATCCTGACGTAGGTGAAAACACTCTATAGTCTCATATAACTCACATAGTTGGGCTGTGCAATTATGTGATTTCTTAACTACGTAAGGCTGTGATTTAAATACAATTATTTATTTATATTTTGTTTCAGAATACTGAAACGGTCTTGTGCAATATTTAAGATGTCGATAATCAGAGCTTTCTCGGCGCACTGTGCAAAAAGGCTAGATGCACACTTGTTTCCGCATTCAAAGTCAGCCAGTTTTGCCAGATTAGGCGGTTTCAAATTTCAGTGTGAGTGTAAAAAAATTGCCTTGGCCTATGGGCGAGATTGGGATCAGTTAGGCTAATTAATAAACAAAACTTAGGTGTGATAGATGGCATCAGAAAAAACTGGGATATCTGCTTCATTTTGGACAGCTTTCAGGCTAGAAACCATTACCTCTATCTGGCAAATCCGGCGTGTGTAGCATCTGTAGCAAATCTGGTGTTTTTCACTTAGCCGCTCTCTTATTGTAATAATGGTTTGTTATGATATTTATCAATATTTAAATATGTACACTAAGCAACAGAGATTCACAACTAATTTTTTTTTTTTTACACACATTCTGTGTCCCCTGTGTTTTAGCAGCGTTGGGACAGCTAGCTATGTGGAAAATGTAGTGAATTAATCGATCAGTTACGCTTCATTCAATGAAGCTACACTACACTGAAGCTACTTCCCTGAGAAATGTAGCAAGCTAAGATATAGCAATATGGCAAAAGTAGCTTACCAAGTCTAAGCTATTTTTTTAATGTTATTTTATACTTCAGGCTCTGTCACAATCACAGATTTTGTCATTATAATGTGAAAATGTGTGTATGCAGTGTTTACAAACAGCAAGAGGTTATTTGTATATACAAAATAAGTGCTTGCTTTGAATTACCCTGTTGTTAATGTTAGCTGTAATTTGTTTCTTGTTAAATAATAACGCTATTAAACAGTCTGATCAATTGTAAAAGAGATCCTATTTGTCATAATGGGTCCTTTTTATAGATTCCAGATGAAAGGACTCAGCCTTTTTCTGCTTTGAGTGCATATGCAAATGAACAATGTGCAAAAAAAAATAATTGATGATTTTCCTATGTTTATGTTTTAGGTCTTAACACCTTCGGCACAGATTCTGGGCCCTTCTCCAGTTCGAAACAAACAATATACAGTCCATCAGCTGACAAGACAACAAACAAATTTTTTCAGTGCAAATTTTGTGTTCGCTACTTTAGATCAAAGTCCCTCCTCAATGAGCATGTTAAGAAGGTCCATGGTATTGACGGAGGAGCTTACTTAAACGACCATTTCAATTCATTTAAAAGCTCCAAGTCAGGCTTTAATGTTACAGCGAATCACAGTGTAGAAAAGCTGTACTCTTGTCAGTATTGTACATATAAATCGTCTCGCAGAGCGAGAATCCTAAAGCATCAAAGTCTGCACCACAAAGACGATTTTCTGGCCCATTCAGATTCTCCTGTTGAAGCAGAAGCTGAAACAGAGGTTCTGGACATGGACTCAGATGCCTTGTCTTCGGAAGAACAGTGTGAGGAATTACAAGATCAAACTGAACGAACTGTTTTGGAATCCATGATCAAAGCCCGGTCCGAAGGTAAATTCAGCTGTGAATGGTGTGGCTTCCAGACCATGCAAAGGCAACAGTTATGCGATCACATGATGAAGAAACATCGGAACATGGTTAAGATTATGGTGTCGCTGCAAAAGCCCAAAGCCGGTGGAAGTGCAGGGTCTTCTAAATCAAATTCTCCTTTATCACCAAGAAGCACTCCAACATCAAACTTGATGTCAACTGATCTAAGTGGCAATGAAGGATCCTCGGCATCTGTGAAAGGCAGTGCCTCAGTGAAGTCCCTTTTGGGGCTGTCACATTGTCAGTATTCCCACATTGGAGGAAAAGTTCCCAACAGTACAGGATCTTCCATACTGTCAGAAAGGTCGACATTTGCTATGTCAGACATGTCACAGACAAGGGTAGATCTGGATACCAGTGTGCTAAACGATTTACAAAGCAGCTCTGACGATGAACTCTGTGATGTTGATGATCCTTCTTGCAATGGCTCGTTGTGCACTGGGGATTCAGCTAAGCTGCTTCTGTCAGAGGAGGATATTAAACTGCTGGAGATAGAAGGAATTCTAATTGTAAGGCATTTGAATAGGTTACAGTGCCCATTTTGCACTTTTTTGGCTAAACACCATAGTAGCATCTTTCACCATATAGAAAACATACACTTAGCCAGCCAAACCACCTTATACAAGTGTGACAAGTGTACATTTCTTTGTACAAGTTCTGTAAAACTTGCCACACATAAGCAATGTCACATTGGCTCCACTTCTGAATGGGACATTATGGACCTAACCAATGAAAGCCAAGAAGGCCAATTTGAGGACTCGGTCAATGGAGGGAATGGCAGCTCCACCATGAATGGCCAGAAATCCATCGATGTAGAGGACAATTCTCATCACTGTTCACTCTGTAATTTTTCTACAACGACACTGAAAGGTTTACGTGTTCACCAGCAACATAAGCACTCATACTGTGATGGGATGCAACCCACGGGTCAAGATGATTCATTAAATGAGCAGCAAGATTCTGAATCTGAATCATATGGCACATTAAAATTTGTGCAAAAAACTAAAACATCAATCCTCGGATTTTCTTCCAGAAAACACCTGATTGGAAAGACTGCCAGAAAGTCTATAAATGATTTGCCTCTGGATCTGTCACCAGTCAAGAAACGGACAAGAATTGATGAAATTGCAAACAACCTTCAAAGTAAAATCAGTCAAAGTCAGCAGCTAGATGATGTTATTAATCTTGATGATATGGAGGATGATGAAGAAGAAAATGAAAATCATGTAGATGGGAAAAGAGAGAGTGAGAACAATGAGATTCAAAGTCGACGCTTCACCTATAATACGCAGCATTTGTACATCAGAAAATCTGGATCAGTTCGAGCAGAGCATGGTGTTGGCAAAAGGAAGCGTAGTTTGCAGTCTAAGTTACCATCACAAAACTTTTCTATTCAACTCACTGTTTCTGATGATGAGGACAGTTTCGGTGCAGAGTCTAAAGATATTCAAGATCAAAGCAGTCAAGATGGCAAAGAGATGTATCAAGACATTATCGAGTACACAGAGGGACCTGGTAACCTTTTCTACTGTAAACACTGTGAGTACCAAAACAAGTCTGCACGCAGTGTTAGCACCCATTACCAGCGTATGCATCCCTATATTAAGTTTAGCTTTAAATACATTCTTGATCCAGAGGATCAAAGTGCTGTCTTCCGTTGCCTCGAGTGTTTCATAGAATACAACAATTTTACTGACTTACAACAGCACTACATGGATCACCATCCAGAAGCTAGCAATGTTCTCAACTTTAACCAGCCAGATTTGGTCTACACATGCCGCTTCTGCTCATACACCAGCCCAAATGTGAGAAGTCTGATGCCTCATTACCAAAGAATGCACCCCTCTGTAAAAATAAACAATGCCATGATCTTCTCAAGCTACGTGGTCGATCAGCCCCAGAAAGGAACTACAGACTCACAGACACTAAGAGAAATCCTAAATTCAGCACCCAAAAGCTTCACCAGCTCTGCCTCAAGGTCTTCTTCTAGTCCCTCCCTTAAAAACTCAATCAAAACACCTGACTCAAAAATGGACTCAGAAGCCTTCAGAGAAATTGTAGATGGTAACGTTGTTGTATACGACTGTGACGTGTGCTCATTTGCAAGCCCCAATATGCACTCTGTATTGGTTCACTATCAAAAAAAGCATCCTGAACAAAAGGCATCTTACTTTCGCATACAGAAGACCATGCGGGTCATATCAGTAGATCGAGCGCAATCATCAGCAAACTCCTTGTTTACCCTGCAAAGTACTGCGAAACCCTCAAATGCTGTTATGCCTTTGACTGTGGCTGACGAACTCTACTACTGCAAACACTGTGTTTACAGCAACCGATCAGTGGTCGGCGTTTTAGTTCATTACCAAAAGCGTCATCCAGAAATCAAGGTGACTGCTAAATACATAAAGCATGCACCTCCCACACTTGGGTTGATGAAGCTCATGGATGAGTTGCAGATTGCGCCTCCTAAACAGTTTCTAAAACAGTTAAGCTCCAATGCAACTGATGGATCCAATCATTTGCATGCAAAAGGAACTGCAGACAAGGGGGAGGGGGAGATGTTGTTTTTCTGCCAGCACTGCGACTATGGGAACCGCACTGTGAAAGGAGTGCTGATCCATTACCAGAAGAAGCACAGAGATGTAAAGGCGAATGCCGATTTGGTTCGAAGACATACCGCTGTGGTTCGCAGTCAAAGGGAGAGGGCACAGATGATCCAAACTGGAAGTTCAACATCCACTTCAGCCTCAGCCACAGATGCAGAGAAATCCAGAGCACTTAGATCTTTAAAGTGCAAACACTGTGCCTACACATCTCCTTATGTGTATGCCTTGAAGAAGCATCTTAAGAAGGATCACCCCACTGTGAAAGCCACAGCCATGACCATTTTGCGCTGGGCTTATCAAGATGGAATCTTGGAGGCTGGTTATCACTGTGAATGGTGTATATATTCCCATGCTGAGCCCAATGGGCTGCTAATGCATTACCAAAGACGACACCCAGAGCACAGTGTTGATTATGCCTATATGGCCAGCAAGTTGTGGGCCGGTCCTGACACAACCACCTCCAAGCAGTTAGGCAACTCTGAGATAAAGCATTACCAGTGCAGAGATTGTGCCTTTGAGGCCTGTTCTGTTTGGGACATCACCAATCATTACCAAGCTGTTCATCCATGGGCTATCAAAAATGATGAGTCTGTTCTTATTGACATCATCAAAGGAAACCACACATCGGATAAGCTAATGTCTCAAACAGGAAAGGGAAACGTGTCAACGTCCAGCCCCTTCAACAGCCACCAGTCTGATGAAGGCACAGTTGAGATTAGCAGGTCAATGTCTGAACACCACCCCCACTTTTCCTTCTCCACCAGCTCCTCAATATCAAACAATCCCTACCAGTGTACTGTTTGTCTGTCTGAGTACAACAGCCTTCATGGACTTTTGACTCACTATGGCAAGAAACACCCAGGCATGAAAGTGAAGGCTGCAGACTTTGCACAGGAAGCAGACATTAATCCTAGTTCTGTTTACAAGTGCAGGCACTGTCCCTATGTAAACTCCCGCATCCATGGGGTTCTTACACATTACCAGAAACGCCATCCGCTTGTCAAAGTTACAGCAGAAGACTTTGCCGATGATATCGAGGAGGTCAAAGAGTTGGTGCCAGATGGAGATGAAAGATTGAAAAACCAGAGGCAGGGATACGGTGCCTACAGGTGCAAGATGTGCCCTTATACTCATGGAACACTTGAGAAACTGAAAATTCATTATGAGAAATATCACAACCAATCTGTTATGGATATATTTACGCCAACGCATTTGCAGTCCTCTGTCAGAAACGAGGACACGGTTGCTGAATGCAGTGCTAGCAGTATGAATGAAACATCTGAGAGGTGTGAGTTCGATCTTTCCCTTTCAGAATTTGCAAAGACCGAGAAACACACCGTTTTCAGATGTCAGCTCTGCAAATACTTTTGCTCAACCAGGAAGGGTATTGCTCGGCACTACCGCATCAAGCACAACAATGTAAGAGCTCAGCCTGAAGGCAAAAACAATGTTTTCAAATGCGCCCTCTGTTCCTATACCAACCCTATCCGGAAAGGTCTGGCTGCACACTATCAGAAACGCCATGACATTGATGCTTACTACACACATTGCCTTGCTGCATCTAAGACCTTGGCTGAGAAACCAAGCAAAGTGACCGTACCTCTGGCTTCAGATGAAGCTAAGCCAGCAATGAGTGAAGAGCTGAGGAAAGCAGTTGACCGAAGAAAGTGCTCATTGTGCTCTTTTCAGGCATTCAGCAGGAAGAGCATTATCTCACACTATGTCAAGCGCCATCCAGGGGTTTTTCCAAAAAAGCAGTCCTCCAGCAAACTCGGTCGTTATTTTACTGTAATTTACCCCAAGGATCCAGAAACGTCAGCTGTTACAGAAGATGTGGAACTGGTGGAAGTAAAATCAGAAAATGTTGAACCCATAGACAATGACCTGGAATGGCAACAGTTCAAGTGCATGATTTGCCCTAAGCTGACCTTTGCCACCACAGACCTCCTTGTCTCACATTACAACGATCACCACAGCAGCAAGCTCAAGCGCGACTTTGTCACTATACAGATCCCGTTAGAGGAAGGTGCTGAGCTCTACCAATGTGCCCACTGTGAAATCAAGTTTCTCACTCTTCCTGAACTTAGCATCCACCTTTTGAAGCACAACGAGAAGTTTGAGAAAAGGACAGTGCGCCATGATCAAAGGAAATCTATAGAAACACTGGAGACACGGTCTGACATCAGGGTGAGCTTTTAATTTATTATTTTTTTTAATCATAAATGTTTAATAAAAAAAAACAAAAAACATTGCCCCATGGCTTGTTACTTGTTTCGCAGATGGATGGCTCAGCTGAAAAAGTTCCTATTGGCTACCAGTGCAACTTTTGTGTTGAAATTCACCCGACACTTAGAGCTATCTGCAACCATCTGAGGAAGCATATTCAGTACGGTGAAGTCAAAGAAGGACATGTGGAGGTAAAAATAAGACACTTTATGTTTTACATTTTTAACTAAATTGTATAAAAAAATATATCGTGCTAAATTGTATTTATTTATATAACCTGCTGTATAAGATATTCTGTGTTTTTTTGCTAAAGTTACATCTAGCAGATTTTATACCATAATCAGACGTATTGATCTATTGTTATAGAGAAAATGTAAATTAATTTAATTAATATAGAAAAATAAAATGGAAAAAATATGTATGAATATAATTAGATAAATATGAAAACTTTGTGTGAATCGGTTTCCTCTGACAGCAGGAAGTGGTGGAAATTTCTCATGGTGCTGCCAATGGCGTTGAGGATGCAGTTATTACAGACGCTATTCCTAGTGAGTCAGGGGACGATGTGTTGGTGACAGGCATCACAGAGAGGGTTCCGGAGCACCGGTGCGAAATGTGCGATCGAGTTTTCATGTCCATGCAGGGACTCCGATCTCATGAACGAAGTCATTCGGCCACAGCCATGATCAACAGAGACGACAAGTACAACTGCCAGTACTGTCAGTTCCAGTCGGCTTTCAGGCACAAGTATGCCAAGAAATGGCCAAAATACAGCCCACTTCATACTTTATTATGTCAGGTAAATGTTAGAATGCAACTATTTTTATCTGTGTCTCTTTAGTCTGGATCGTCATGTTCAGTCTCATCACGGGCATCACAAACCTTTCCGATGTAGACTCTGTCCCTTTAAAACAGCCTACCTGAGCCGCCTAAAGAGTCACCTGCACAAATCACATGGAGGTACACACACACATACATACACACTAGGTACTGGTACATTTCGGGGGGTTAATTATAGTTTGTTTCTATTTTGTTGTTGTTTGTTCGCTTTAGGTGAAAACACATACAAGTGCATCTCATGTCCATTCTCCACAATGACGATCAGTCAGCTAAAGGAGCACTCGCTGCGTGAACACGGAGAAACTCTCTCACTGCCCAGACTGAGAGCCCGAGCCGCCCTGCGCACCACGCACACAATCGCCAACGACTCCCAACACCTACCTAATGATGCCATTACCAACGGTACGTACTAACAGTCAGCTAGAGTTAAAGTTCTAATAAAAGATATTATACATCCGATTAATTTCAGATTGCTATTAGACCAGTATTCCATCCTCGCCTTCATAATGGTTCATCCCAGAAAAAATTACTCTAGTAATATAAACACTTAAACACACACACTAATGCAACCCTATCAACACAACTGCCACCTCTTCCTTTTAGTCAATGTGATGTAATTAAGTTTTAATCTCTTTCTATGCCTCTCTTTTCTTCTCTAATTTTGTCTCTTAGACTCTGTGGCATATTTGGAGCCGCCGGATGTTCAGCAGCAGTTGAGTCATTACCAATTGGCGTCTCGAAGTCAGGCCACACCCACCCTCTTGCCGGTTTCCCCTGGCACCTCCCCATCGACTGGAGCTGAGATGTTGGGGGCATCTCTTTCTCGCCCTGACTTATCTCTAACTTGTGAGTTCTGCGAGTTCAGCTCGGGTTACATGCAGAGTCTGAGGAGACATTATCGAGACCGTCACGGAGGAAAGAAACTCTTCAAGTGCAAAGACTGTTCCTTTTTCACCTGCTACAAGTAACTACATAATCATCGTAACAGAATAATCAATATAGTCATTGTGTGTTAGTGTGTTTGTGTTATGATTGGTTGATTAAAATGTTGATTAAAATGTTGATCTAGGATTAACAAAGTGTGTTAATCCAGCATCACATCCTACTTGGCCAAATCACGTCCACTATAATTTTGGTGTTTGATTTTGTTGTTTAGTGTTTATATTTCTGTTTCATTTGCTGTTTGGTTTTAATTTTTTTAATATTAATTAAGGTTGTTTTTTGTCTTTGGTGTTTATTAGTGTATAAAATTTGTTTGTAGTATTTGCTTGGGTGTTTATTTAGTGTTTGTTTTGCAGGTCCACCTTCACCTTGCACGTAGAGGCTGGGCACAGTCCCTCCTCCGATGATGGATTGAGGGAACTACGCTGTCCTTTCTGTCTCTATCACACCAAGTCCAAGAGTCACATGATTGATCATGTCCTCCTTCACAGAGGTATGAACACACCGGATGCTAGTATTTACTAATCCACAGAAAGTGGTAGTTTAGTGGATATAGTGTTGGAGTGCTGAATGAAAAGATGTGGCACCATTCTAAGACTCTTGAAAAGGCCCATAACTATTTACTGGCTCAAAAAGACCACAGTCCACCACCTTCCTCTTTCTTCATGCAACACACTGTCTACTACAACACTGTCCATTTTGCCAACATCCACCACATCACATTCCATTTCTACACCAGAACCACATATACCACTGACCACAATATCATTATTCTTTAAACCCCTTTTATCTATACCGTCCATCATACTGATCACTTCCCTCTCGTGTTCCTCCAGAAGAGCGAGTGATACCTTTGGAAGTGTCTCGCTCTAAACTGTCTCGTCACCTGGACGGTTTGATTTTCCGCTGTCATAAATGCACGTTCACATGTTCGAGTGGCGACAGTTTGCAGCAGCACATAGACAAACACGATGAGCCCAAACCATATGAGTGTCGACTGTGTTACTACGACACAAAAGACCAGCAGCAGCTTGAGGATCACCTCCGTGACGAACACAAGGTCAGCCTTCTAACTTAACTTAAATGTATTTTAAGTACACAAACAGGCAGATTGCAGATGCTCTTCCAGTGACAGAGACTGATGAACTTCCTCTTGATTATTTACATAAAACAGGTGATTCGTAACTTTGAGCTGATGGGACGAGTGAATCTGGACCAGCTGGATGTCCTAAAAGAGAAAATAAACAGCGAAGAGGAAGAGGAACTGAAAGAGGAAGAGGAAGAAACTGAGGAGGCCATGGGGGAAGACGAGCAAACCGAGGAGGCGGGAAGAGAAGAGGAAGACATTGTGGAGGAAGTGACAGACACACAGGAAGAGTGTAAACAGGAAGCGGAAATGGCGGGTAAACAATAAGTTATTGATGAATTTCTCATAATACCGTGTTATATATGTTAATTTAAATGTAACTTGACATGTGGTAAAGTTATTTAAATCTTATTTAACATATACGAGAGTGAGGAGTCTCTCTCTTCTGTCTGTGTGAATTTCTCTCTCTCTCTCTCTTTCTCTGACTTTCATCTGTCTGAGAATTTCTTTCTCTCTCACTGTCTCTCTCTGTCTATGTCCTTCTCTCTCTGTCCTTCTCGCTTTTCTCTCTCTCTTCTGTCTGTGTGAATTTTTCTGACTGTCTCTCTCTCTCTTTCTGTCTGTGTGAATTTCTCTGTCTGTCTCTCTCTCTCTTTCTGTCTGTGTGAATTTCTCTCACTTTCTCTTTTTGTTTAAAATGGTGCGCTGTTACAGAAATGATGCTGCCATGTTCGCCGAGTGCTGGAAAAAAATTCCCATGTGAGTTTTGTGGCCGAACTTTTTCTCTTAGTTTGGAATGGGAACGTCATGTTCTCCGCCACGGCATGTGAGTGTCCTGGCTTTGGTTTTCTGTTTAATGTCAAGTGCAACGAAAAACAGAGAAACTATATTAATTTTTTTATTATTGTTATTAACAACATAAAACAACAAAACATCTAGCACTACGACTTCTACTACCACTACTAGTACAACTAGAGATCGACCGATATAACCAATATTAATATAACGATATTTTAGAACCGATCTTTATTCATTATTTTACTTCTGTTTTTGACATAAGGATAACTGTGCTGAACTGAACAAGCATTTTTAATTATTATACTGGCAATACTGTAATGTTACTCTCTTGCAAACAAGTGGAGGCCCTGTCCCAAGACACACATTGCAACCGTTATGCCCCTCAGTTGTGTGTTCCTGCTGAGAGGTGCCAGTACGTAGGGTGTCCCAATTCACTGGTGAGCTTCCGTGCTTTTGTCTAATTGTGTCCTTAATGGACACTTTCTGTAAGTGTTGGTCCAAGTGGGCTTTGCTTAAGGATATTACCAAGAATTCATCTGGTGGTGTGACGTTTCAAACCGATAAAGTAAAAAACTGAGTGGTCGTGGGCGGATTTTTGTCAAGAAAGCAAAAAAAATAGAAAAGCTAAGTGTAAGTAAAATGAATGTAATTATAATTTTTGGCAGCAATACTGCAAACAGCGCGAGGTATCACGCCGAAGACCTACCAATTATGTCCGACGCAGATGGGCGACGTGCCTTAAACCGTCCAATTCCGCACGTCAGCACCCTTTCACACTTATCAACCAAAGTGTGCACTTCCAAATATTGCACACTTCGTGAAAGACCTTAGGGCATAGTGTGGGTATCGGGACAGGGCCCAGCATTTATTTTTACTGCAGTATAAATAAGGCATCCAAAATTAAATAATTAAAGTTCACTGTCATTAAATTGTCTATGTTAAATACATTTTTAATCAGATAAACAAACAGGTAAAAACAAGTTCTTTTTTACCTGTAAGTGCAGTTGTTGACTCGTCTCTGGAATGGCGGTCTTGCACGCAATTTTTAAAATGGCCATGAGATGGCATATGTAGGTGGATGCGATATTACAAATACCAAGAAAATTATAAGTAAAACCGATTATCGGTCGTTCTCTAGTTACTACTAACTAACTTATTATTAACTAACTAATAATAATAATAATAATAATAATAACAGCTTTGCACTTGTTTTGTTTCCCTTTTCAGGACTGTTAACAACAACATGAGCCCAGTTGTCTCAGAAACAATACCGGATGGAGACATCGATCAATCAGCTAACACTACAGAAGTCGAGAGCGTGTATCAGTCCAGCCAATCATAGACTCACATACAGAACGAGGACAACTGAGAGACCAAAAATGACATATAGAAATGTACTGTGCTTTAATGGTGTACGGTTTGTTGTTAAAAAAAAAAACTAGGCTGCTTCACGGACACTTCTTTTAAAAAAGTGAGGAAAAAAAAGCAAAACTGTTTATGGTTTTGAAGCATTGTTAGATTTTAAGTGTTTAACATGGGTTCTATAGGTTGTGTTACATCCTAGCTGTGTGTTAAAATCGCTGATCCTTTAAAAAGTGTGACTTGGTCCCATAGGACAGACACTAATAATATATATTGGTAACCAATAGTGACGAATCTGTAAGAACTCTGTTCAGGTCAAATGAACACTTCCTGTTAAAAAAACATTTTTCCATTTGACTTTCATTTTAAATGCTGAACATTCAACAAATCCGGTAGACGCTGAACTTTTCAACATGCAGTTGGTGAAACATGACAGTTGTTTTATTACCCCAGAAATATGTTAAAGGAATAATAGTCTGGGTTTCAGCACATCCCAACACCCCCAATGTTAGTAAAATGTAATATTCTGAAGATATTTAATTGGCTTATAAGTTGGATTGGGTTTTAAAATATAAAAGGTATTTATATTATTGATATACTGCTTACTATATTATTATTTTCTATTTAATTATTAACTTGTTTTTATTTAGAAATTTAACTGGATTTAAAGTGATTTTTCTATTAGGCACTTAAATATTATCTATATTTTTTTTAATGACCATATAATAAAAATATAATAAAATGATGGTGGTAAAACACCAACATTTTTGAATGATATCTTTTTATTTTATATATGTTTGGCACTTTTATCAACATAAATAAAACTGTTAAATATATTCTGAACTAAGTAAATCATATTTTTTTAGGCAGTTAGAAATTACTTCATTTCTGACCTGAAATTCATGTGGGTTTTTTTTTTGTTTGTTTATTAGAACCAAATGACTCCTATAAACAGGTACATTTCTGCCCCACTAAAATCATTTAAAAGTAAAATGGTGGACACCCCAGATTTCAGTGGTTTAAGTGATGATTTTGGAACATCTGACACACAGATCGTGTGATTTGCCCTGAACGCTGACTTACAGATTCAATATTTTTTACATTTTTAGCCTTGTGTTAATCTTTAATCCTGTAGCTGAATTCCTTCAGGAATAGTCGCCATCTTATTTGTATCAGACGTTCATTGATTTTATTTTTATTTAATTTTATTAGAATATGGACAAACACTGGGCCCCGAGGTTTTGTAGCAAATTGCTACTGTAGTTTTATTCTATTTTTAATTCTATTTTGTCATTTCATTTCAGCTGCTTTTAAGGCTTGTTCTTGTACTCCGTCGTGTGTGAAAACTAATCTTTCCAAAAAAAAAAAAAAAAAAAAGTAGGAAATAACTTAAAGCACCTTCCATGCAAACTCCATGGCTCCATTTTTTGTGTGATTACAGGAAAACATTAAAGAACAGTAGCATTTTGGTTTTAGCTATTTTTTATCGAGCAGCTCGTCCCAACAAGCAATTACAACGATAAAAACGTGTTTTGTTTTAATAATTGTTTTATTTGCTTCACCTCAAAGGATCAATGAATAGATTGTATGTGACGAATGTTGCTGCTCAAAAACCCTGAAGCCTTATTATTATTATTATTATTATTATTATTATTATTATTATTATTATTCATTTTATTTTGCTGCATTTGTTTCCAGACAATATTTGGTGCAGTCACAGTACAATACAGTCTCATCCTCCAATAAGGAAACAGATGAGGGTCTTTTGGGCACTGAGATACGTTATTTCCTCTTCTACAATTCTAAGAGAATTCTTGAAAGTTTTTTGGGGGAAAAATTACTCATAAAAATAAAAAAAAATCTCTGCCTGTCTTGTCTGATTAGCGAGGAAGGAGAATCCAGCTATGTTCTTGATATTCTGCTTTTTCTTTCTTTCTTTTTATTCATGTCGGGTGTTTCGGGATGTGGTGGGGGTTTTGTGGTGTCCATATTTAACAAAAAAAAAGTCATTTTGTGTGGTTCTAGGAAATATTTTCTTTTTCTACCTTTTAAACAAAAAAAAACAACGTTTTTTCTTTAGAAGCCTAATGTTTGTAAAAGACAAAAACCCGTTAAATTCTGAACACACTGGATTGTTGTACATATAATTTAGAGTTTTGTTTGTTTGTTTGTTTGTTTGTTTGTTTGTTTTGTTTTGTTTGGAATTAGTTAGTTAGGGACAGTAGCCCCTCCAGCTCGCCTTCTTCCTGTGAAACCCGTGACGTTGACTAGAAGTTTGTTGTTTACACTTTGATTTCTGGATATTCTGTAAATATTGTAATTCATCAGGTTTTTTTAAACTTGTTAATAAAGTTATCAGATAACAAAAAACAAACACACATGCAGGTCTGCTTTCTTGCGTTCCGCTCATATGTTTTAACCAAGTCGTTAAAATAAAATTAATTTAGACACAAACTTCACCGTTGATGATCATGAAGTGCTGCCAAGGTACCACTGGTGGGCCCCTGAGCAAGGCCCTTAACCCAAAATTGTATGAATGAAATAAATGTAAGTCGCTTTAAAAAAATAAAATCTGCCAAAATGCTTTAAATGTAAACTGAATCAGATTTATGAAGCAATTTAAAGTACAATTTATTAACATTTCTGGAATTTTGGAGACGCCCTAATCCAGAGTTGAGGTTTAAGGGCCTTGGTCAGATGCCCAGTTGTGGTAGTTTGGTGGTGCTGGGAATCAGGGAAGTGGTAGCACAGTAGTTAAAGTGCTTGGAAGATCGGGGTTCAATTCTCAGCACCACCAACTTGCTTTTGGGCCCCCTAAAAAAAAAAGAGTTAAATGTAAGTCGCTCTGAATGAACCCACAAACTTCTGATCAGCAGTCCATCACCTCAAAACACAACATTGCTATGTTATGTAAGCTGTAGTTTTTACCTGTACAGAAGAAACATATCTGGTAATATAATAGTTAAACTCCTTAATGTGATGATGGGGGAAGTGGTAGAGCAGTGGTTAAGATGTTGGACTACCAACTTAAGGACCCGGGTTCGTTTCCCAGCTCCACCAAGCCACCACTGTTGGGCCCCTGAGCAAGGCCCTTAACCCCCACTTGCTTAGTTGTATAACAAGGAATATTGTAAGTCGCGTCTGCCAAATGCTGCAAATACATGTAAATGTAAATGATAGTTACAAGCACTTGGTGCCGTTTGGCATTGCAACAGGGGGAACAGCCTCCCAGGGACACGCTGACGTGTTCGGGAGTTTTTTTTTTATCTGGGAAATCGTTCTGTTTCTGCAGGCCATCACCTCCTATTGCCTCTGCATCTGCCACCTTGTTGATCTGACTTTCTGCTACCCACACAGTAAGAAGGGCCCATGATGAGAGAAAAACCTGCCAAATTAGACATCTACGCAGTATTAACATTAAAAAATGTATATAACTTTTACATAAATTAATTTATTATTCTTATCTTCAAGTTTTATACTGAAGGTAAAACATGTCTCGAAGCTTTTTTTGTTGTGTTTCTGAAAAAAATCTGTCATTTAGCACCAGGACTGCACTACAACTTGATTTACATTTAATTTCATATTCATTTATGTTATGATTATACTTACCGGTAATAGGGCTGCACAATATTGGAATAAAATTGACATTGCGATATTTGGTTTTTCTGCTATATATATTGCAATATAAAAAAAATTCCCCAGATGACTTAAATAGATTTATTTGAAAAGAATTAATTTATTTGGAATAATTGAGGTGATTTTCTAATGTAAAATATACTAAACAAATTATAAGCAAAGATGCAAAGTATTTACTATATACAATTAATAGGTTTCATATTTAGCTATTGTAATTATCATAAATTTCAAAATATCTTTTACTACTTGCTTTAAGTGAAAAAGCTTTTATAAGATGCTGGCAAAAACCCAACCTACCACAAATACAGGATTGAAATGAGATTGTAAAAGTATATTTATTATAGAGAGAATTACATTTGTTAATTTGTGAATTACAAAAAAGTTATTTTTGATGACTTTTGGTCCGAATGAATTGCATATTGCACCTATTTAACCAGTGGTGGTTTTGTTAAATAATTTATGTTCCACGTTTATTAATAAAGATTGTATATTTGTTAAAAGATAAGAGAACTTAAATATCTATAATTTAATAACGCATACATGAAGAATACATAGATATTTAAGTTCTCTTTTGTTTTAACAAAATTACAATATTCGATACAATATCTTGAGTTTAATATTTAATATTTTATTTGTACAACTACTCATTTACTTCTTCCTCAATTTACAGGCGGTCGGGGCAAAATTCGGTGCATTACTGCCACCTACCGAACTGGAGTGTGATGCGTCGACGAGAAATAAGTCTCAAAAATTATAAATTAAATTCTTCTATTAGAATATATCAGAAACTGTAACTCAGTTTGTTTAACCTCAAACTGCATATTACATAAGATTTTCCCACATTGTAACCACATTTATTTTTAATGATAATGTAACCTACCATGTTCCTTTTTAAGCTCATTTTATGTCTTCTATTTTTATTAAACACGTGTTTAACTGTAAAAGCTTCTTAATATTTATTGCACTTCCCTGTAGGATGCTTATTGATTTGGTATCGACATTTAATCCTGAGTGACCTTTTCGAAGTCTAAAAATTAGACTAAAAATGTCTTTTTTTACATTTTAAAAATAAAGCTAAAAACATTACTGAAATAACGTCGTAATATTTTGAGTATGAAGTCAAAACCTAATTCCTAATGACCTAATTCTCAAAAATGTTAAACTTTACATACGTAGTTTCGACGTTATTCTCAATATAATACGACTTTTATTTAAGTAATTTTGACTTTATTTCATTGTGATTTTGATGTCTTGGTCGTATTTACTTTAACGTGGCAGATTAAAATGTTGTTTGTATGTTACTGAATCGAGCATTCGAAACGTCCATGTGCGTCTGTACTGCGCATGCGTGTAACGTACTGTCGCGTTGGCGCACGCGCAATGTTGTCCTGGTTTGTTTATGCGCTGCAAAAAGGCGAGAGCGTAATGGCGGCGAACAGGCTGTGATGAGCTAGCGAAAATAGCCTGGCCCCACTGTCACACCCTGGGAAAGAACACAGTCTCCCCTCAAACACGCACGGAAACTGCGCAAAATGCAGATCACATTGAAAACCCTGCAGCAGCAGACATTTAAAATTGACATCGACGCGGAAGAGACGGTGAGAGATTTTCCCTTTTAGAGGATGGGCTCGAGACGAGGGGCCGCGAAAGTTGGCTTGTGACTTAGCTACATGCTATCGCTATACATACACACACGTAGGCTAGGTTTGTGACAGTTATAAGATGCAAAACTCGCTCACGTGTGAAAACTAAACATTTATAAGCAATTAACGGATTTTGTTTGAACCGTAAGATAGTTTTGACTTGAGAGAAAAGTTAACGTAAGCAGAGAGATGCTACGCTAATTAGCCAACTATCTCAGCTTTCCACGTTAGCGTTATTGCTAACTAGCGTGTCTGACTAGTAAACTTATACATATTGCACGCTATAATATTTAATAAAGCATTGAACCCCTTTTGACATTTTATTTGTTACTTATTGCAATAAAAATTACACTCGAGTTTCAAATTAGCTAGTTGCTATGTCCTTTGGCTAACTGTACAGTTAACGAGAGTTGACGTTTACTTATCAACTATTTGTTTTTGGTCGTCAGCTTGCTGGTTTATTTAATAACTATTTACTGTTCACAACAATTCTATTAAATGAATGCTTTGTTACTTTTAATTGCGAACAGTGAGTTAGTTGTGCTGCCTTGCTGTTATGCTAACTCACAGTTAACGAGCTAGCAGTGCGTGGCCTGCTAATCACACGGTACTGTTACCGAATTTCAGTCCAATCACTACTTCCGGTTTCTATTATTACGCAAAGTGACACGTTTATTCAGCTCTTATTATAGTTTTCCTCAGTTATGACCCACTCTTGTGATTTTTATCGTTTTTACTAAAAACATAAAAAGGGATAAGACAACTCTGAACTCGTGCAGCTGCAGTGATTAAATCAGGGGCCCCTGAGGGCCACATCATTTTTCTCTTTCTTTAATATGAGCAAGTCGGTAGGTAACAGAAACTTACAATGGTGACCACCTGTAATATTGTAGAGATGTTATGATGATTTTTAATGTTTATTTTTTGCCTTTTAATTTAAAGTAAGTGGGAAGTATGTCTGTGTGTGTATATATGTGTGTGTATGTATGTGTATATATATATATATATATATATATGTATATATATATATATATATATATATATATATGTATGTATGTATGTGTGTGTGTGTGTTGTTTCCCCTTCACATTTTCTTGTGAAGGCACAGGCAAATGATCATTAATTTTTAGACTATATATATATATATATATAAAAACATTGAAAGATGACAGCTATTTCTTCACATTAAACAAAAAAAAAAAGAATCTGGTGTCGTCTTTTGGTTAAATTCCTTGTGTTCGGAATCAACTTATTCCCTTTTACAAATTCCCATTTGGGGATTTTTGTTTTTGTTTTCTTACTAATTGGCGTGCAGTTAGAGATCATAATTAAACGTTATGTTAAATGTCGCGCTTTGCACAACCTCCACAGCGACCAGCACGCATATTCCAAATGCTCCATTTGTTGTTGACATTTATTTATTTATGGTCGTCAGTACTTTGTAACAGTCATGAGGACATGGTCTTGTCTTTGTACTGTAGTACAACGAAACACATTTATCTGCGTCATGCTGTGTGTACTTTGAGCTGTATATGTAGTAGTTTCACCAGGCGGTGAGATGTAGTAATGTAGTAATAGCTGTGAGACATGATTTAAACCATCGCTGTATAACACAATAGGCACATTTGCAGGATTTCGATAAGTTCGATATATTGTGCAGCCCTAGTTGTCAATAATATCGTCTAACCGCCCTACCTAACAGTCAGGTGCTGACAGTATTGTTTGATGATTTTGTTTTGGGTCGTGTGTGTGTGTATAACGGCTGATCTCTACTACTTTCCAGGTAAAAGCGTTAAAGGAGAAGATTGAGAATGAGAAGGGGAAGGAGAGTTTTCCTGTCGCTGGACAGAAGCTGATCTATGCAGGTTTGTATTTCTGTTATTGTCTCTGTGTTTGTGTGCTGCAGGAAACGGTGTAGATTTCAGGGCATCAGCAGACCCGCTTACATGTAAAACAAATTGTTTTTAAATGCTTCTTTTAAACACCAACTTTCACACAACATGCAGCACGTATGTCCAGGCAGCAAAAAGTTCAAACGAAAAATTATTTGTGTGTTTTTTGATGTAGGTAAACTAATAACAGACAGCGAGAGAAAAGGGAAAGAGTGAGAGACAGAGAAAGTCAGAATAAGATGCATGCGAGGAGGGTGCTGCTGTGGTGTTGTCAATAATTATTTTGCTGATTTGCTCTGCAGGTAAAATTCTGAATGATGACACCGCTCTGAAGGAGTATAAGATAGACGAGAAGAACTTTGTGGTTGTCATGGTAGCAAAGGTAAGAAATGAGTCTCTCTAATCAAAAAGAATGCTCTCTATCTAATTTTGTCTTTTATTTTAATGAGTTCAGCAAGAGAGAAGTGCTGTAGTCAAATATCAGTTCAATCTACAGGGTGTCCCTTTGCTTTAAAGACGGTGGATCAGGCAGATTTTGGTCCAATGTGTGTCCTTCAGTTAAACACAAGCTATGAATTTTAGTCTGAAGAACCTGAGAGGTGTAAATGCTACTGTTACCATAGCTTCCACTAAGACCAAGTAAGTTTAATCAGTTTTTCAGATTGTGTGGGACTAATTATTATTGTAATTGTTCTCCAGCCTAAAGCTGCATCTGCAGCTGCTCAATCTTCAACTACCGCAGCCTCGTCAAGTAGCCCCGCCTCTAGCACTACAACCCTCACTAGCCCTCCTGCCCCTGCCACTCCTGCCGCCGCCGCCGCCACCGACACTGACACCACATCCGAAAGCAGCACCAAGGAGGAGAAAGCAACAGAGGAAAAACCACCAACTTCTACCCCTGCCAGGTAAACACACCTCACATTCAGTAAAATTTCTCTTAAGTACTTTTAGTTTAATTGCACTCATTTAACCATATTTGGGTTAAACATTATCCAACTTTAAATTTGCAGGCACAGCTGTGGCGTTGCAAGTCATGTGACAATATCAACATGGTGGATATAGTTCATCTGAATTTTATTTATACTACCTGTAACTATAATTTATAGAACATTTTTTAACTACTGGAAAGTGTGTACTTTCTTTAATGTAATACATCCTCTAGTATGTGATTTTTAGATGAACTTCCTGTCTGATGCATCTCCTATTTTTATTCTGCAGTTCTGGTAGCCTGACAAACGTCAACATATTCGAGGAGGCGACTTCTGCTTTGGGTAAAGTTCGCATCGTTAAACTTTCCAGAACTGTGTGAAGAGCACAATTTTGCATTTAATCATTTGGTAATAACCATTATTGAAATTTGTTAAATCTGATAGTTTATTGTTGGCTGGTTTACCTTTTTTGTTCGATCAAAAACTAATGAAGGTAATTTAAAAAAACCATTTATGAAGATTTTTTTTATTGTCATTCTTTAAGTCATTTGAGTGTAAACATGTAGATTTGCTTTTTAACAGAAAGGATGAATACATTTAGTCTTACAGAAAGCCAATAGGTCATGCATTGAATCACTGCAAGACATGTTAATAAGTGGATGTTGTTTGTTCACACAGTGACGGGACAGTCGTACGAGAACATGGTGACTGAGATTATGTTGATGGGCTATGAGAGGGAGCAGGTCGTGGCAGCGCTGCGTGCCAGTTACAACAACCCAGACCGGGCTGTTGAGTACCTGCTCACGGTGAGATGGGTGGGGCAGGGTGTGGGATTTCTGAAAGGTGTTGTGGAGATAAACAGATTATAGATGAAAGAATTATGAAGTAATTTAGAATGAAGAAAGAATTGTATGGACATTGTATGGAAGACATAAGGGATTAAAAACGAGGAGGCATAAATTGATTGGAAATGTGGGAGGGATTAAGGCCTTATTCAGAAGCCAGTGGTTACAGACTGGTTAGGCGTGAGGAAGACTTCATTAGGGATTAGAAATGATGCCGGAATCATAAAGGGATTAGGATCTAGTGAAGGAATTGTAGATGTTTGTTGGAGTTATAATAAGAATTTAGGGATGGATTGGGCTTAATCTAGCACTGATGGGCATTAGGTATGCGGTAGGGATTATAGACACTAAAACTAAGTGGTGAGTATGGAGGTCTTAAGAATAAGAGATTGCATATATAAAAAAGGAATGCAGAGGGATGTACTAAGGGTTTCAGTGGTGGGGGGGTGAATGATAGATTAGCATGGGGTTGTTGTAATATAATAAATGAGAAAAGGATTGTAAAAAAAATGGGTATAAGTGGTAGGGCTGTGTATTGGAAAGAGCCTCATGATTCTATACATCACAATACATGGGTCATGATACATTACATCACTATTGCAATACAATGCTAAAAATACAACCAGTAATATTTCTGCCATGTTTGCTATAGAGATGTTTTAGCTGTATGTTTCAGCAATAACTACAAGAACGGAGGAGAAAGTAGTTTGACACATACTGACAGTTTTAATATGTTAACGCCAACATCAGTTTAAAACAAATTAAATAGATATCAATGCTAGAGGTTAGAATATCGATACAATAGCAGGGAAAAATATTACGATAGTTAGCTATATCTATTTTTCACAGCCCTAGGAGCTGAGCATCCTAGAAAAATTCAGAAGTAGAGTTTTGAAAAAAAAAGTTAAATGGTTTGTCAGAAATTATGAATAAAGCACTAATAGTAGAATGATTACAAAGCAGAGGATAAAAATGGATTGGATCAAAAGGAGGATAAAGTTATATTTGCAGTGTAAAAACTAAATTTGGTTTAAAATATTTTGTTGCAATGCTGAAATATTGTCGACATTTTTAGGGAATTCCAGCAGAAAGTGAGGGAAATGTGGGAAGCTCTGATCCTGCAGCTCCAGTAGGGGGCGCACCAGCTCCTCCTACAGGACTCTCATCCCCATCCAGCACAACACCGACACAACCCAGTGCTGGATCAGCAGGTAGAAACCCACTCGCACACTACAGTGGTGATATAGTTTTTATGAGTTGTGGGGTGTGTTTATTTTCCATAATTTTATACATTTTGGCTATGATATTTCAGTCTGTATAGTTTTTTTTTTTAATGTTATGAATATATTTTTTTTTTTTTTTTCTGTTTCCTGTAGCTAATCCTCTGGATTTTCTGAGAAATCAGCCTCAGTTCCTGCAGATGAGGCAGATCATCCAACAGAATCCCTCACTGCTGCCTGCTCTGCTGCAACAGATCGGCAGAGAAAACCCCCAGTTACTGCAGGTACCAATAGGACTGTGCAACATGGATCAAATAATCATATCTGGCTTTTTTTAAAATAAATGTTGCAGTTGTTTGTTTATGAAACTTTCGAAATCTTTACTGTTTAATTTTAGCTCATCATTCAACCACTGTTTTGTTGTACCTTCCTTCCATCAGCAAATCAGCAGCCACCAGGAGCAGTTCATTCAGATGCTGAACGAACCGGCACAGGAAGCAGGGCAAGGAGGGGGTGGGGGGAGTTTCTGAGGCTGGTGGTGGGCACATGAACTACATCCAGGTCACACCCCAGGAAAAGGAAGCGATTGAGAGGGTAAGACACATTAGAACAGTCTGCCACATCTACAGCGTAGCACACATTATTGTGATGTATGAACAGCAATCCGTGATAAGACTCAATACACACCGAAGCTTTCTAATCAGAGTGCAGATGATGGTGCGAATGTAGTTTCCTGTTGTGTCGAATGAGGTAAAAAAAAAACATTACTAAAGAGTAAACAGGTTTTTTTTCTACCATATTTTCTAGTTTCCGATGCTGCAGTTGATTCATATTTAAAAATACTGAATTATTTATTTCTGATTCATATTATAGATGGTTGAAGTGTGCGTGTGTGTGTGTGTGTGTGTGTTTTTTTACACACCCCTAATGAATCATTCCTTCTCATGACTTTCCTCTTTCTCATGTCTGTAGCTAAAGGCGCTTGGATTCCCAGAAGGACTTTGTTATTCAGGCCTACTTTGCTTGTGAGAAGAATGAGAATCTGGCTGCCAATTTCCTTTTACAACAGAACTTCGATGATGATTAAAAGTTTTTTTTTTTGTTTGTTTGTTTGTTTTTTTTTTTTCCCTTCCCAATTTACCTCTGTTTAAATTTTTTCTCTTCCTCCAATTTAATCATACTGCAAAAAATAGATAAAACAATATTCATGACTAAAACCTCTCAACAGGCAGTCCTGGTCTATTTTTCTTTACACACTGGATAACTCGTCTGTTTTTATCTGCATCTGCTATCTGAAGACAAGCAATTGGGATCCGCGTTTACTTGCTCAAATAGAAATTCAAGTAAAAACAGTAATGACTTTCTTTGATGCTGAGCTGGATTCTTTTTATTTTTGGCCTTTTTATTTTATTTTTTTTACAGAAGCAGGTTAAGAGTTCTTTCCCATCAGCAGCAGCATTTGTGGCTAAACTTTGCATTCATATATGTTCATTGTTTTAATTATTTTCTTTAATCTTCATGTTCATGCCTTCTTTCACAGTTGAACGGTATAGGGACCCGAAACACAATTTTAAACATTAAAAAGATTTTTTAAAGCAACACGGTTGCCGTATATATATTTTTGTTTTCGATCAGATACAGTCAGCTTTGCCTTCTAGTGCATGAAATGCAGAGGTTTTTTTGTGCAAAACTTAAACTTTTCAAAATCTTAGCATGTCCACATACTTTACATTGATTTAAAGTGGACAGTTCTGCACATTTACTGTTCTTTTTAAAGAAAAAAAATAAAAGTTTTCGACATAAGCACACCTCAACTGTCTGTAAGCTTATTAAGCCTAATCATAAGTCAGATGTGAGCTGTACATATTTCCATAATCCCACCCCGTCTGGAAAAGATACGGAAATAAGTGTGATACAGAGAGAAATCTTTAAATGCAGATACATTTACAATATTTTAATTTCAATTAAATTCAGGGCGAATTAAGAATCAAAGGGTGTGTGTGTGGTCAGGTTAGAGATTGAGACATGAAATTAGCTTAGATTATCACACAATTAATTACATTTCGATGCCTTTCCTAGTCAAAAAATGTATAGCTTGTACAATTTCACTACATTTGTTACTGAACTGCAGGGGTGGTGCTAAAGGGAAGGAGAGATTCTTGATTCCAAGGGCCTATAAACTTCGGGGGCCCCCAGAGAGCTGGTTTATTAGTAATGAGCGACGTCCCTGCCAATTAGAGTTAAAATCTCGTCAAAAATGCAACTTCAACCGTAGAAATAAATGTAAAATTGTTTAAACAATGTCACACTTGGATGACACTGAGGTTCTCGATGAGCTTAAAGTTTCTGCATGGTGCCATCATATAAAATAAAAACTATCCAAGTATAATTGTCATTCAAAATATTAAGATGATTAAACATAAGCACAGCTTTTATAGAAAGAAAAAAAAGTACCTGTACACAATTTCTTCACCGGTCCTACTAGAAAAATCCAGTGTTCAAATATTTGGCAAGAATCACAATTACACTCAACCCGAACCCTTTATAAACAGGGCGAACGGGTGACCCAGTGGTGCAGACTTTGCCTCCTCATAGTTCCAGGGTCCATAGTGGGCAGTGGTGGCTCAAACGATAAAGACCGGGGTTTAAGCCCCACCACTGCCAGTCTGCCTCTGTTGGTTATTTGAGCAAGACCATTAAAACCCTTCCTACCCCAGGGGTGCTGTATCATAGCTGACCCCAACTTTCTAAGCTGGGCTATGCAACGAAATTTTTTATTGTGCTATTAAGTAAAATTTGTGTTACAAATAAGCCGCATATATATATGAATCTGGAGTTCAGTTTACTCTCTGTGAAGATCCACACTAAAGCTTGTTCTGCAGGTTGGATGATTTATACCTCACTCTCTTTCCGGGTGCTAAAAAGGATAAACAGGTTTCTAAAGATGAAAACAAATAGATTTAATACTAATTTCTGTTAGTAATCAGTTTGTCCAGCAGAGGGCACTGTTCACTGTCCTTTAGTTATGTACAGTTCACACTACAGTTCAGTAGTGGGTGGAGAAACAGAGACAGTGGTAAGACAGTGGTGAGTGCAGCTATGATGTATGGTTTAGAGACAGTGGTGAGACCAGCTATAATGTATGGTTTAGAGACAGTGGTGAGTGAGACAGCTATGATGTATGGTTTAGAGACAGTGGTGAGACCAGCTATGATGTATAGAGACATTGTACAGTATGGTTTAGAGACAGTGGTGAGGAGAGACCAGCTATAACGTATGGTTTAGAGACAGTGGTGAGACAGCTATGATGTATGGTTTAGAGACAGTGGTGAGTCCAGCTATGATGTATGGTTTTAGACAGTGGTGAGACAGTGGTAAGAGCAGCTATGATGTATGGTTTAGAGACAGTGGTGAGACCAGCTATAATGTATGGTTTAGAGACAGTGGTGAGGAGAGACCAGCTATAACGTATGGTTTAGAGACAGTGGTGAGACAGTGGTGAGTCCAGCTATGATGTATGGTTTAGAGACAGTGGTAAGAGCAGCTATGATGTTGTATGATGTATGGTTTTAGAGACAGAGACAGTGGTGAGACCAGCTATAATGTATGGTTTAGAGACAGTGGTGAGACCAGCTATGATGTATGGTTTAGAGACAGTGGTGAGACAGCTATGATGTATGGTTTAGAGACAGTGGTGAGACCAGCTATAATGTATGGTTTAGAGACAGTGGTGAGACCAGCTATGATGTATGGTTTAGAGACAGCGGTGGAGACAGCTATGATGTATGGTTTAGAGACAGTGGTGAGACCAGCTATGATGTATGGTTTCGAGACAGCGGTGAGACAGCTATTGATGTATGGTTTAGAGACAGTGGTGAGACAGCTATGATGTATGGTTTAGAGACAGTGGTGAGACCAGCTATGATGTATGGTTTAGAGACAGTGGTGAGACCAGCTATGATGTATGGTTTAGAGACAGTGGTGAGACAGCTATGATGTATGGTTTAGAGACAGTGGTGAGACCAGCTATGATGTACGGAGACAGTGGCGCTGAGGAAGAGACAGGTGGCAGAGCTGGAAGTAGCAGAGCTGAAGATGTTGAGGTTTTCTTTGGGAGTAACTGATGTTGGACAGGATTAGGAACGAGTTCATCAGGGGGACGGCTCATGTTAGATGTTTTTGTGGAGAAAGTCAGGGAAGACAGATTTGGGGTGGTTTGGACATGTACAGAGGAGTGATAGTGAATATATTGGTAGGAGGATGTTAGAAATGAGGCTACCAGGCAGAAGGCAAAGAGGAAGACCAAAGAGGAGGTATATGGATGCGATAAACGAGGACATGAAGGTAGTGTGTGTGAGTTAAGAGGATGTGGAAAATAGGGGTAGGGTAAGACAGATGATTCGCTGTGGCGACCCCTAAAAGGGAACAGCCGAAATGAGGAGAAGACACTACAGTTCAGTAGTTAAGCTGGGAAACTGGGAAAATGAATTAGGATTTAAAACCTCAGATATGCTGGAGTTACTGAAGGTCACTGTTCACCAAGTTTAAGTCATCAGCTTAAAATGCGGTTTATAGACACGGTGGGATGAACACACCAAATACACTTTAAAACACACACCAGAGATCACGTAGAGAAATGATTCACATTCTGGGAACCTTAAACTAACATATAAATATTAAACCATGCATGCTGAGAATCCCTTTCCTCTGTGTGAAAGGCAGAATGATTTGTCCGACTTTTCAGAGATGATCTACGCTTTTCTGTGAATGACCCCTGACCTACATTCTGTAGGGTCTCATTTCTACACTTAATTTCATTTTCCGAATTGCTTCATGTTGGAAATTCGAATCAGAGTTTCTAAAAACTGAATATTTGCTGTGTAAGATTTCATAACAAAAATTTATAGTGTTACATTTTAAATGTTAAATATTCAAAGCTATTTTAAGTGCCAAATTCAGTTTTGTTTAAAAAAGGGAAACTGCAGGTTTAATTATATGAATAAATTATATTATATATTTAATTATGTTAGGTTGATCTGGCAACCCTGCTCATTAGTTTAATATAATGTAATGATGTACTCAATTCACTGTGAGGGAAAATAATAAATCTGATCTATTTCATATAAGTATAAAGTATATATATATATAGAGAGAGGGGGGGGGGGATAAATCAAACCTTTGCAAAAAAATGTCATTTAAAAATGTTTTATATTTTATTTATACAGTAATGTATTCATACATAAAATACAAAAAAAAATTTACAAGTTTTACAAAATGCAGGATTATATTACATTTATTTATTATAAACAAAAAAAAAAAACTGTTCAGAGTTACAAAAATATCCAGAGTGTTCTTTAGAGGTTTTTACTTTATTTTATAAAAGTTTATTGCGCACCAGTGCAGAGACACAACGTGCCAAAATATTAACCTGTACCACTTATATCACTAATACACTGTGTGTGTGTGTGTGTGGTGTGTGTGTGTGTGTGTGTGTGTGTGTGTGTGTTTGTATTTTCTGAATAGAATAAATCCATTAAATCCCTGATATTTTATACATTTATGTATATTTTATATATATTTACGTGTTTATTAGGTTTGGCACCACAATATATTTATGTATATATGCTTTACTACTAAATACAACAAGAAAAAACCAACCGGAAATGTATATATATATATATATATATATATATATATAGATATATATATATATATATATATATATATATATATGTCCAATATGGTTTTTTTTTTGTAATTATTTAGTAACTAAAAAATATATATTTCCAGTTTTTTAAATATAAAGATATATTTCCAGTTTTATATAAAAATTTGTTTTCCATTCAGGTTATTATGTGTTCGATGCGTTGCAGAAAATGTATTCATTTAAATATTATTCTGTACAAAAATGTACGATGTCCCTGTATTAAAAAGTGCAGTGACATAATGATATAATTACAGTTTAATAATGATATCTTTTCCAGAGACATTTTTTATTGTTCTGTTTTTGGCACTCTGTGATTTAATATTGGCTTACATGATTTAAAAAAAAAAAAATTGATCCTTTGATCAGTGCTGGAAGACAAGAACAAGAACACTGAATTACCTGTATTCCTTTATCCTGTACTCCTCCCCTTTCCGGTCCATTTTCCAACTAGGTTCCAACTACCACTACCACCAACTACCACCACTATTCCTTACAGTGTAGAATGAATATACTTCACAGAGCATTTATTTGTATTCTTTCTGCATAAGAACAGAGAAATGTTTGTTCTGATCCACATGGTTCTGCTCAGACTCAGAGGTGAAACTGCTATGGAACATCCTGACCGAGTGCACACTACAGGACGCCTGTAATTGAGTCAGTGTTATTCTATGCTGGTGTTGCTGGATGTGGATCAGGTTGTAGATGTAGATGTAGTGAAGACATGAAATAGAAATGATAGTGATATACAATAATAATGTCTAATAAATAAAATCCTCAGTACTTTTTAGCTGAACTCTCCAGTTCATGAGCCATCAGCGTTTCTATAGAAAGTAAAAGTAAGAGATAATAGTGAACTTGGTTTTGCCGTGAACATCACAGCGTGTCTTGAGTCTTTGTCTTTAGTTGTCTTTGCTTCAGAAAGGCAACTCGTGGAAATTTGACGGACGTCCTGTGAGCTCATGGACGTGCGTGGTTCAAGAAGAAGTCTTTATAAGTTATAAATGGCGTTTCATGTGCAGTGCCAGATGATCAGAGCGGGAAAAAGCACGGTCACACACACTTCTGACACTGAAACGGCCGGTGACCCGTGTGTTTACGGTAATGACGAGTCAGTTCGTCAGATCGTGCAAATTTCCATCCGCAGCCTTCCCAATCACAGTGATATGGCTTTTCCCCTACACACACCCACACACACACACACACACACACCACACACACACACACAGCAGATTTAATATTAGATAATCCCCATAATCTTCTAGAAAAACAATGATGATTATGATGATGATGATGATGATGATGACGGTACACACACTTACCTGTGTGTGTTCTTTGATGTGCTTTAAGATGTGAGCTCTTTGTGTAGGTTTTTCCACAGCCGACATAATCACATGTGTGTGTGGCCATCCTCTTCCTTGGCCATGAGCGTCGGCCACGTTTGGGTTTGGGCTCCTCTGCTGCAGGAGGAACCAATTCTGTTCAGAGGAGCAGATATAAAGAGACTCGACTATTAGACACTTAGACAAACGAATCAGTTAAAGACTAAAATCATATGACCCACGTTATACAACAGCTATACGATACAATACAATAGCACCCCCCAGTGGGTATTCAGACAACGTCAGTGAGTGTTTTGTAACCTGGTGGTGCCCAGGAGGGCGTTTGTACACTAATGTTGGGCAACAAAGAAACAGGTGTTGTTAAACAGTTCTATGTGAAAATTTGTTAGTTTTTTTTAAAAACAATAAAAGCGCAACTAAAGTGAAAATGTCGCTAATATAACGTATTATTTTCAGAATGGTTTTATTCCCCTTAACCTTCATTAGCAAATGAACAGACACAGTGCTATCACTAATTTACTTACAAACTTAACACTTGTATGATATTTAATATTTTATGCTTTAGCTAAATTTCGTAATTTATTTATTCTTATGCAATGCAATAACTGTCACTCGATTAAATGATGGTCTTTAAGACAGAAAATCTAATTTGTGTGCATGGGATGTGGGCTGGGACATGGGGAGTGGGTCAATAAGAAGAAGTTCCAACCGCACTTCATAGGGCATTCGTCTGAAAATAGGTTTCGAAGCACTGCTCTAAAGAATTTTCAATAATGACTATATATATATATATATATATAATATATATATATATATATATATATATATATATATAAGATCTCTTTAAATGTTCTTGAAATAATTAATCATTCTTAGTGGCCAAAAATAGGTGTTAAGTTGAGTTTGTTAAACAGTGACTGAGTTTATAAATATAGTATATCTCATTAGTATATGGCTATAATGTGGCTCTCAGTTTTTGTGTGTGATGTTAATGTTTTGATAAACTATAGTAATAAAAAATATTAAAGAAAATATTGATTTGGGCAGAAATCAGAAAAAGCCTGTTTCCTGATTGTTCTTGTGTCTCAGTTCTTTATAAACCACGCTAACGCGAGCGGTACCGCAAACAGAGACAACTACAGCAGGGGGGCTAAACGTTCTCTTACAAAGCCCCACAGTTATACAACAGAGTAACTTAGACACAGTCTCAGTGTTCAAGTCCAGGCGGAGAACATATTTGTTTAGTCATGGTTTTTGTGAATAGTTTTTTTTTCATAGGTAAAAGGAGCAGCGTTTTAATGAGCTGGAGTGTTTGAATGTTGTCTTTTCACTTTTCACCCCCATTCTCATGTAGGCATGAACATCTGACTGTACGATACTTATGAGCAAACGTAAGCGGTATTATTGAGATCATAGTGCTTAAATGTGTTATGTTTTTGTGTTGGTAAAAAAAACCCCAAGAAAATATATATGGCATTTTGAAGCAGTTAACATGCCTGATTAAATCATTAAAATAAATAAATAAATTCTTCTTAATGTAATTAAATTAAATGCAGTAATTCTTGTAAAAATGTGTGTGGTTTGGTTCTATATATACTTTTATATAGATAAAATTTAAACAACAAATTACACAATTTGATATAATCAATATAATGCTCCAAAAAGAAAAAAAGAGCATGCACCGACACACACACACACACACACACACACACACACACACACACACACCAGTCTCTCTTTCCTGAGGGTCAGCAGTTGGCTTGTTGTTTTAAATGTGATCATGGTGGAATTTAATGATTGTACTGAATGGCAGAAACGTAAAGTAACGTGAGGGAGGAAACTATAGTTGATGTTGGCTAGTTAATTAGCCGTGTTATCTGTCTTGGTAGCAAGCCAATTTTTTAAAATTAAAAATATTTCTTTTTACAGTGTAAACCTGCCAACTCAGTTAGTTAGATAGTTGAAAAGGAACCTGTAGATGGAAGATCATATTTGACATATCGCCTTTGTTTATCAGAAACTCTTTTTAAACATGTCTGGACATGTTCTGGATGTCCTTCCTCCTGCAAGCCGTGACCATCTGAATTTTTTCAGTATCCAAAAAATTTCCATATGGCAGATTTAGTATTTTACAACAGTGGGAAGATGTTTCAGCAATTTACTTCATTTGGCCATCCTACACACAGGTGACTATGACTGATTGCAGCACCCGAGGGCGGGTGGGGGGGGTTGGGTGTCATGTGACACATTATGCTCTTTCCTGCACACAACCGGACGAATTTTGCACATTTTGTCTTTGACAACTTGTAAAAAAACTGTGCATACCGCAGGAACAGTATCAGGGTAATTTGGGAATTTGGGTGGTTTTGGAACTGTGCTGTTTTTAAACCACGGTTTTACTTTGAAATCCGTAATCAGCCCTTTTTTACTCACATGTGTTTACTCAGGTTTGTTGATGGTGGACTGACTTATTAATTTATGGTCCACAGCGCTCTTATATTTCACCTTTTTTCTATTTAGTTTGCTGTCACAACTGGTCTAGGCTTGGACTCTATATTGTCCTTTACGTGACAAAAAGCATCTAAGAGTCAGTGGTGAATCAATTTTTAAAAATTTAACCGATTAATCACTTTTTGCAATTAATCATGATTAATTACCAAAGACCAAAGCTTGTAATATTGGATATTTAAATGCCAAATGTAGATTAATGTAAATGTGCTTTTTTGAACAATATTTTTTTTTTTTTATAAACCATCAGAATTGTCAAAATGAACTCTTGGCTTGAAAGGCATATTTCTTTCAGAAATAAAAAACACTTGAGTAGATGTGATCAATTAAGACAATGAATAAAATCACATGCTTGTACTCAAAACGAAACGTCTGTCAGTTGTATTAAAAAACAGTGTGATGAAAAGAAGCCCAATATGGTGGAAACGCGGCCAATCTGGCAACACTGTCAGCCAAACTCGAGACTCGGAACTTTAGCACACACAACAAGTTAAAGAAATATGTAACTGCGTTAATTGCGTACATTTTTTTTACACATAAATATTACTCACTTACGTTTGAAAGCACTGTCATTAAACTATCTCTCTCTCTCTCACTCTTCCACTCTCTCCACAGTCTCTCTCTCTTACACAGTCTCTCTCGCCCCAGTTCTTTCTTCAGTATCATCGTTTCGGGTAATGCCGTCCATAAAAATGAAGACTCGCTGAGAAGAATTTGTGGTTGCTTTCAGGAACAGATTCTCTTGTCTAGCTGTGGTTTAAGCGTTCTTTACAATTGTTATAATAATCTAACGTTTCAGTGTTTTATTCAGAGCTTTTTCATCCTAATCACAATGTTGATGATAAAAGAAAATTAATTATATGTATAAATCATCTTATTAAAGCTGGATAATTTTGTCATACAGAAATTCCAACTATAAACAAAAATCATATAAACTCTAATTCTGGTTAAAATGTAAAGATGTAAACTTGTATTTACACAGCCGAAGAAGTTGGAAAAAGCTCAGATTAAGAAGCGTTTTAAAATCGGATAGTGACTGCTCTTTAATCTGTAATCTGGTTGTATTCTAGAAAAGTTGTGTATCCCAAAATTGTTTTAGGGCTGTGTGTACATCTAAGCATGCATATACCATGCAAGATTTACAGTGTTGTGTCTCGTGTTTTTGTGTTTCCCCGTAGCAGTGGCAGTCGGCTGCGAGGCTCTCAACTGCACAGCGAGGTGGCGAGGATGAGCGTGCGCGGGGTCGAGCACTACAGGGAGAGGCGTCGATCAGGAGATCGCTCCAGGGATTCCTCTCATGATCGGGTGGAGGGTCAGCTTACGCCCTGCATCAGGAACGTCACCTCACCCACACGTCAACAGCTGAACGGTAAGAATCACACTGACCTCATACACACCGTACAGCTTGACGGTTTATCAGGTTTGTAATCCAGAAATTTCCAACTGGACCATCTTTAGCAGCTCCTCTCAAACTAGGGCCCCGGGGCCCATATACAGCCCACCCCTACATTTAAACAATTTAAATCTATGTTTTGCTCATATCATATTTGTGGGAAGTGGTAGTGCAGTGTTTAAGGTGTGGGACTGCTAATTGGAAGATCGGGGTTTGATTTCCATCACCAAACAGGTTTCTTCTAACGTTGGGGTGCCTGAGCAAGGCCCTATGTTTGATAATAAACTGAAACCCCCGTTGGTTATCGAGGTAGGTTAATTATTGCTTTAATCAACAGTGATTTTGTATCATCTTTGTCTCATGTTTGTCACAACTGTCGTCTATTATTATAAATATATATTAATTTAAGTTAATGCTCATTTATCAGTGCAATCAGAATAAAATAATCAACCAATCGAACATTAGAAAAAACAAATAATGACTGGAAAAACGAAACAATAATGTGACCCTAATAAATTATGTACACCGTAACGACAGCATGACACATGATCTGCTTTAGAGATTGAAAGGAATTTGATATTAAATAAAAATAAGGGATCAAACCCTTGGTGCCGTGCAGTTATGGGAACTGATCAATAATTCAGCGGTAAGAGGGTTTTTCTTGTAACTGGGTGTACTCAAGTCTTAAATTCTTTACATTCCACGCCAATTTGTGATTTGATTACTTTTAGAAATAATTACTTCATAATAAACAGATACACTTTTTCTCATACTAGGGCTGTTAGAGTATCGGTACCTGGGCTGGTACCGGGCCAGTTGGAGTTCTAAACCGATTGTCATTTGCACTGGCAGGGAGCAGAACCCAAAATATCACCTTCTATCAGCTCCTGACCAATCAGAATCTGTCATCATCTTATAATAGAGACTCTTTTATACATTTATACACGCTCTATCCTGTCTTGTTTTGTCTTGTTTTAGATCGTGAGAGGGAAGCAGGATCTTGGTCTCGGTCAGCGAGTCCCAGGCCTCAGAAAAGCTCCGGCTCATTCTGCTCTGAACCCCACAGTAAAGCCCACGGCTCCGATATGATTTACGTCTACGAAAACGCCAAGGATGCCTCTCGGACCCTGAGGACGGCGGAGAGAGTAACGCTCATTGTGGATAATACTCGCTTCGTGGTGGACCGCGCCGTCTTGACCGCTCAGCCCAACACCATGCTCGGCAGGTCAGATTTAAATCTTAAAAACTGTAAAAGGACTGAACTTTATAGGGCTGAACAATAATTCAATTCGCGCTAGGAAAGTGATATGATTCTTAAACAAATTTCCGATATTTCTATATACATCACCGCATTCGTCAGTGAAGGACGTTTAGGCACAGCTGTCAGAAAGAGCAGAACACAATTGGCTACTTGTGTAGTGTAACCCCGTCCTCTCATTTGCTCGTCCCACTCTCCCAAGCTCTGTTCAACATGGCCGCTAAGTAAACTCTGCTGCGCTCAGAACGGTTTTGGGTCGTGTGCACGCAGTCGTAAGCGGAAGATACAGATGCAAGATCGTAGCGCTTAGAGTTGTAGCTCATCGACATGCTGTCTGATGGACATAAAGGAGGGTAAGGGATGGAAAGAGAAAGACAGAGACACAGAGAGGGGAGAAGAGAGAAATGACTCGCGGTTGCCACACAATAGCATTTTATAGTAATCCGTCTAAAGATCAAACGTTTACAACAATCAGATTGTCGGCACGCGCATGAATGAGTGAGTGATGTTGCGTTGTAATCTGAAGAGGATGATTTTTGTTGTGGTTTGGTGCTGGTGGGAACAAAGATAATCTTATTAATGTCATCTTCTATCCTCGTGCAGCACCTTAGCTTTAAATCAGCACATGCTCTCAGCACTGTTTTTTAGGGAAATGTCCGTCTGTGACACTATTTATATACATTGCCTGGCTAACAAACGAGTCTCTGTTACATGGGAATAGAAGATTCAGCTCTATTTCAACTCCACTGATTAACGAAGTCTAAATACAAATAAGCTGAATAAACAAATAAAAGGTGAACATTCATTTATTTGTAGCATTTTTATTTTTTAAAATATTAGATGTTTGTAGGTACAGACCTCTGTTGGCACTTTTTCTGAGTTTTTTTTTTTTATTTTCATATCGATATCGGAATTATATCGTATCGACCGAAATTAAAAACTATATTGTGATATCAAATTTGGCCATATTGTCCAGCCCTAAATCCCTTTTTTAACCCCTGGGCAAAGAATGAAAAAAAAAAAGCTTCAGTCTTCAGTAAATTTTGTTTCTAATTCTGTTAAACCTGCACACATTCCACTTGTTCGGCTTTGTTCACACTATAATGGAGTGTTTTTTTTTTTAATGCGGGAGTGTAAACTGCACTAATACAGGCCTTTATATAATATCATACGAGATCAAACCACTTTTTGACAACAAAAATACTTGATAATGTCGAATAATAGTTTCTGCCCTGTATTATGACTTTTTGCAGGAGTTTTTTGTACAGCTCGTTAATATAATTAACCAATACCAATATCTTGTGTTAAAATATACTACATTTTAATTTGTTGAGTCAAAACATTCTGGACAGACTTAATTTTTCATTTCCTGGTAAATATCGAACTTGTTTTTGGAAGTTTTTGTTTAATATTAAAACACTGCTAGTTTGTTACGTTACATATATAAAAATTTTACAAACATTTATTACAAAAAACACTATTGCTATGTACTGTCTTTAGCCTGAAGATGGTGGATTATCGTTCTATCACAAAATGTTTTTATTCATCAACAGATCTTCTTGTTGTTGTTATTATTATTATTATACATAGTAGTACAAGTATTATTACACTGTAGTGGCTGAAATTTTTGCTGAAGTTTTCCTCTTTCTTAACAGAAAAACAAAGGGATGCCATGTTACAAAGAAACCATGAGGTGTAAACGCCTCCATTCTTAAAGACCAAATATTTGGATGAACTTTAAGTTTATATCAGAACACGATATAAAAAACTATTCTGCGCCACCGTGCGACTTTATCCAAGTATAGTGACCAATCTTTGTAAAGCTCCACTCAAGTATATAACATACTTGGTTGTAGTATGTACAGTATAATTACACAGGGTTACTTGAAATCTTGTGTGTGTTTTAAACAGAATTACATTACAAACGTGCCCTCTGTGTGTGTTTGTGTGTGTGTGTGTGTGTGTGTGTGTGTGTGCCTGTAGGATGTTTGGAGCTGGCCGGGAGTACAACTTTACCCGACCCAACGATAAGGGCGAGTACGAGGTGGCCGAGGGCATCAGCTCCACCGTGTTCCGAGCCATCTTGGTGAGCGCTCACACACTTTCACACAGCCTTACACACACGTTATCCAGTGTTTTAAATATCACATCAGATACAATCTGTATCTTAAGCACACGAGCGCATATCACATATGTTTTAAACTAAACCGCAGTTCTTGTGACGTAGAGTAAAAACAGAGATCCAGCATAAAGCTTTCGACACGACCTGAGAAAGTTGTCTGAGTATTCGAATGAGTCTTTAATTATAACTAGGCCAAAGTTGTTCCTGGGCGTACACTCTGTAAATAGGAGGAGCAGATATAAAACAAATATCCCCCCTATTAACTTAACTTGAGACAAAAGCGTTTCTTTAGAACCGATATAGTAGCAGTACTGTGAAAGCGAGATAGTAGCAGTATTGTGGAAGCGAGATAGTCGTGTTACTTTAGAGCTGACATAGTAGCAGGACTGTAGAAGCGAGATAGTATTAGTACTGTAAAAGCGAGATAGTAGCAGTACTGTAGAAGTGAGATAGTCGTGTTACTTTAGAACTGAGATAGTAGCAGTAATGTAGAAGTGAGATAGTCGTGTTACTTTTAGAAGTGAGATAGTCGTGTTACTTTAGAAGTGAGATAGTCGTGTACTACTTTAGAAGTGAGAGTCGTGTTACTTTAGAAGTGAGATAGTCGTGTTACTTTAGAAAGTGAGATAGTCGTGTTACTTTAGAAGTGAGATAGTCGTGTTACTTTTAGAAGTGAGATAGTCGTGTTACTTTAGAAGTGAGATAGTCGTGTTACTTTATAAGTGAGATAGTCTTGTTACGTAGATACGTGTTACTGTAAAAGCGAGATAGTAGCAGTACTGTAGAAGCGAGATAGTAGCAGTACTGTAGAAGCGAGATAGTAGCAGTACTGTAGAAGCGAGATAGTCGCAGTACTGTAGAAGCGAGATGGTAGCAGTACTGTAGAAGTGAGATGGTAGCAGTACTGTAGAAGTGGGATAGCCGCAGTACTGTAGAAACAAAATAGTTGCGTTACTTTGGAACTGAGATAGTAGCAGTACTGTAGAAGCGAGATAGTAGCAGTACTGTAGAAGCGAGATAGTAGCAGTACTGTAGAAGCGAGGTAGTTGCGTTACTTTAGAACTGAGATAGTAGCAGTACTGAGAAAGCAAGATAGTAGCAGTTCTGTAGAAGTGAGATAGTAGCAGTACTGTAGAAGCGAGATAGTAGCAGTACTGTAGAAGCGAGATAGTAGCAGTACTGTAGAAGCAAGGTAGTCGCGTTACTTTAGAACTGAGATAGCAGCAGTACTGTAGAAGTGAGATAGTAGCAGTACTGTAAAAGTGAGATAGCAGTACTGTGAAAGCAAGATAGTCGCTTTACTGTAGAAGTGAGATAGTGGCAGTACTGTAGAAGTGAGATAGTGGCAGTGTACTGTAGAAGTGAGATAGTGGCAGTACTGTGTAGATAGTGAGATAGTGGAGATAGTGGCAGTACTGTAGAGTACTGAGTAGAAGCGAGATAGTGGCGAGATAGATACTGTAGAAGCGAGATAGTGGCAGTACTGTAGAAGCGAGATAGTAGCAGTACTGTGAAAGCGAGATAGTGGCAGTACTGTGAAAGCGAGATAGCGGCAGTACTGTAGCGAGTAGTTGCAGTACTGTAGAAGCATACTTGTAGAAGCGAGATAGTAGATAGTAGCTGGCAGTACTGTGAAGCGAGATAGTAGCAGTACTGTAGAAGCGAGATAGTAGCAGTACTGTAGAAGCATATAGTAGAGTACTGTAGAAGCTGTAGAACTGAGTGAAGCGAGATAGTGGTGTTACTGAGATTAGAACTGTAGAAGTGGGATAGTAGCAATACTGTAGAAGTGGGATAGAAGCAGTACTGTAGAAGTGAGATAGTTGCGTTACTGTAGAAGCGAGATAGTAGCAGTACTGTAGAAGCGATAGTAGTAGAGAGCAGTAGTAGCAGTACTGTAGAAGCGAGATAGTAGCAGTACTGTAGAAGCGAGATAGTAGCAAGTACTGTAGAAGCGAGATAGTAGCAGTACTGTAGAAGCGAGATAGTGGCAGTACTGTAGAAGCGAGATAGTGGCAGTACTGTAGAAGCGAGATAGTGGCAGTACTGTAGAAGCGAGATAGTGGCAGTACTGTAGAAGCGAGAGTGTGTAGAAGCAGTACTGTAGAAGCGAGTAGAGTACTGTAGCAGTAGTACTGTAGAACTGTAGAAGTGAGATAGCGGCAGTACTGTGAAAGCGAGATAGCGGCAGTACTGTGAAAGCGAGATAGCGGCAGTACTGTGAAAGCGAGATAGTGGCAGTACTGTAGAAGCGAGATAGTGGCAGTACTGTAGAAGCGAGATAGTGGCAGTACTGTGGGACTGAGATAGTAGCAGTACTGTAAAAGTGAGATAGTAGTAGTAGTACTGTGGGACTGAGAGATAGTAGCAGTACTGTAGAAGTGAGACTACTACTGTGTGACAGTGACAGGCAAAGACAATGTGAGAGGTACTGAAAGTCAACATGAGAGAGACAGTTTGAGCAAGCGGGAGATATACAAAGCAAGAGAGACAGACAGGTTGACAGAGGCAGACAGTTTTAGAGTGGCAGACCATGTAATACACACATTGAGAGAGAGACAGATGGTATGCAAGAGACAGATGGTGAGAGAAAGAGAAAGAGAGAGGGAGAGAGGGAGAACGAGAGAAAGAAGAGACAAAGTGAAACGGAGTAATAGATAGACATTGTGAGAGTAAGAGAGAGAAAAAGAGAATGCGTAGGAGAATCGGCAGTAAAGGTTTGCTGCTTTCGCATCCTTATTTATCAGATGTTCCTCTTCTTTTGTTGTTCAGTTTGTAAATCTGTCTTTTTTTCGTGATTATTATAGACCAGCGATATTTATCTTTATTTTATTTTGAATAAAAACCGAGGATTGTGTAACTCTCGCAGTACCGTTACATCCTCCGGGTGGTGACGTAAACACGGTCACAGAGACGCTTCCAGTATCAGGGGATTAAAACACGGTTACATCACGTGCTTGGAAAAACACCTCGCGACAAGAGCAAGAGCGGCAGTGGCCTGCTTTACACTCGCAGGACTGAAATATTAGAGCAGGTCTGCAGCGTGTAGCTGGCGAGGTGTGTGTGTGTGTGTGTTTCTCAGCAGAGCTGTTGCAGTAATGGCTGCCAGTTTGTTATTGTTTTTCTGCATCACTCCTGTTCTTTCTTTCTCTCTCTCACGCTCTCTTTTTTCTTTTCACTTTCTCTCTCTCTCTCTCTCTCTTTGCACGACAGGATTATTACAAATCCGGGATAATCCGCTGTCCCGATGGGATCTCTATTCCAGAGCTGCGGGAGGCGTGTGACTACCTCTGCATCTCCTTCGACTACAGCACCATCAAGTGCAGAGATCTAAGTGAGTATTCTGCACTAAAAAAAACCCCACATCTTTCCGCGAGGCTCGTTAATTCAGCGTGGCATGTGAATGTGTGTGTGTGTGTGTGTGTGAGGCTGATCTCTACTACTTTCCAGGTAAAAGCGTTAAAGGAGAAGATTGAGAATGAGAAGGGGAAGGAGAGTTTTCCTGTCGCTGGACAGAAGCTGATCTATGCAGGTTTGTATTTCTGTTATTGTCTCTGTGTTTGTGTGCTGCAGGAAACGGTGTAGATTTCAGGGCATCAGCAGACCCGCTTACATGTAAAACAAATTGTTTTTAAATTTAAATGCTTCTTTTAAACACCAACTTTCACACAACATGCAGCACGTATGTCCAGGCAGCAAAAAGTTCAAACGAAAAATTATTTGTGTGTTTTTTGATGTAGGTAAACTAATAACAGACAGCGAGAGAAAAGGGAAAGAGTGAGAGACAGAGAAAGTCAGAATAAGATGCATGCGAGGAGGGTGCTGCTGTGGTGTTGTCAATAATTATTTTGCTGATTTGCTCTGCAGGTAAAATTCTGAATGATGACACCGCTCTGAAGGAGTATAAGATAGACGAGAAGAACTTTGTGGTTGTCATGGTAGCAAAGGTAAGAAATGAGTCTCTCTAATCAAAAAGAATGCTCTCTATCTAATTTTGTCTTTTATTTTAATGAGTTCAGCAAGAGAGAAGTGCTGTAGTCAAATATCAGTTCAATCTACAGGGTGTCCCTTTGCTTTAAAGACGGTGGATCAGGCAGATTTTGGTCCAATGTGTGTCCTTCAGTTAAACACAAGCTATGAATTTTAGTCTGAAGAACCTGAGAGGTGTAAATGCTACTGTTACCATAGCTTCCACTAAGACCAAGTAAGTTTAATCAGTTTCAGATTGTGTGGGACTAATTATTGTAATTGTTCTCCAGCCTAAAGCTGCATCTGCAGCTGCTCAATCTTCAACTACCGCAGCCTCGTCAAGTAGCCCCGCCTCTAGCACTACAACCCTCACTAGCCCTCCTGCCCCTGCCACTCCTGCCGCCGCCACCGACACTGACACCACATCCGAAAGCAGCACCAAGGAGGAGAAAGCAACAGAGGAAAAACCACCAACTTCTACCCCTGCCAGGTAAACACACCTCACATTCAGTAAAATTTCTCTTAAGTACTTTTAGTTTAATTGCACTCATTTAACCATATTTGGGTTAAACATTATCCAACTTTATATCAACATGGTGGATATAGTTCATCTGAATTTTATTTATACTACCTGTAACTATAATTTATAGAACATTTTTTAACTACTGGAAAGTGTGTACTTTCTTTAATGTAATACATCCTCTAGTATGTGATTTTTAGATGAACTTCCTGTCTGATGCATCTCCTATTTTTATTCTGCAGTTCTGGTAGCCTGACAAACGTCAACATATTCGAGGAGGCGACTTCTGCTTTGGGTAAAGTTCGCATCGTTAAACTTTCCAGAACTGTGTGAAGAGCACAATTTTGCATTTAATCATTTGGTAATAACCATTATTGAAATTTGTTAAATCTGATAGTTTATTGTTGGCTGGTTTACCTTTTTTGTTCGATCAAAAACTAATGAAGGTAATTTAACCATTTATGAAGATTTAAGTAATTTGAGTGTAAACATGTAGATTTGCTTTTTAACAGAAAGGATGAATACATTTAGTCTTACAGAAAGCCAATAGGTCATGCATTGAATCACTGCAAGACATGTTAATAAGTGGATGTTGTTTGTTCACACAGTGACGGGACAGTCGTACGAGAACATGGTGACTGAGATTATGTTGATGGGCTATGAGAGGGAGCAGGTCGTGGCAGCGCTGCGTGCCAGTTACAACAACCCAGACCGGGCTGTTGAGTACCTGCTCACGGTGAGATGGGTGGGGCAGGGTGTGGGATTTCTGAAAGGTGTTGGGAGATAAACAGATTATAGATGAAAGAATTATGAAGTAATTTAGAATGAAGAAAGAATTGTATGGACATTGTATGGAAGACATAAGGGATTAAAAACGAGGAGGCATAAATTGATTGGAAATGTGGGAGGGATTAAGGCCTTATTCAGAAGCCAGTGGTTACAGACTGGTTAGGCGTGAGGAAGACTTCATTAGGGATTAGAAATGATGCCGGAATCATAAAGGGATTAGGATCTAGTGAAGGAATTGTAGATGTTTGTTGGAGTTATAATAAGAATTTAGGGATGGATTGGGCTTAATCTAGCACTGATGGGCATTAGGTATGCGGTAGGGATTATAGACACTAAAACTAAGTGGTGAGTATGGAGGTCTTAAGAATAAGAGATTGCATATATAAAAAAGGAATGCAGAGGGATGTACTAAGGGTTCAGTGGTGGGGGGGTGAATGATGGATTAGCACGGGGTTGTTGTAATATAATAAATGAGAAAAGGATTGTAAAAAAATGGGTATAAGTGGTAGGGCTGTGTATTGGAAAGAGCCTCATGATTCTATACATCACAATACATGGGTCATGATACATTACATCACTATTGCAACACAATGCTAAAAATACAACCAGTAATATTTCTGCCATGTTTTGCTATAGAGATGTTTTAGCTGTATGTTTCAGCAATAACTACAAGAACGGAGGAGAAAGTAGTTTGACATACTGACAGTTTTAATATGTTAACGCCAACATCAGTTTAAAACAAATTAAATAGATATCAATGCTAGAGGTTAGAATATCGATACACTAGCAGGGAAAAACATTACGATAGTTAGCTATATCTATTTTTCACAGCCCTAGGAGCTGAGCATCCTAGAAAAATTCAGAAGTAGAGTTTTGAAAAAAAAAGTTAAATGGTTTGTCAGAAATTATGAATAAAGCACTAATAGTAGAATGATTACAAAGCAGAGGATAAAAATGGATTGGATCAAAAGGAGGATAAAGTTATATTTGCAGTGTAAAAACTAAATTTGGTTTAAAATATTTTGTTGCAATGCTGAAATATTGTCGAAATTTTTAGGGAATTCCAGCAGAAAGTGAGGGAAATGTGGGAAGCTCTGATCCTGCAGCTCCAGTAGGGGGCGCACCAGCTCCTCCTACAGGACTCTCATCCCCATCCAGCACAACACCGACACAACCCAGTGCTGGATCAGCAGGTAGAAACCCACTCGCACACTACAGTGGTGATATAGTTATGAGTTGTGGGGTGTGTTTGTTTTCCATAATTTATACATTTTGGCTATGATATTTCAGTCTGTATAGTTTTTTTTAATGTTATGAATATATTTTTTTTTTTTTTTTCTGTTTCCTGTAGCTAATCCTCTGGATTTTCTGAGAAATCAGCCTCAGTTCCTGCAGATGAGGCAGATCATCCAACAGAATCCCTCACTGCTGCCTGCTCTGCTGCAACAGATCGGCAGAGAAAACCCCCAGTTACTGCAGGTACCAATAGGACTGTGCAACATGGATCAAATAATCATATCTGGCTTTTTTTAAAATAAATGTTGCAGTTTGTTTATGAAACTTTCGAAATCTTTACTGTTTAATTTTCATCGTTCAACCACTGTTTTGTTGTACCTTCCTTCCATCAGCAAATCAGCAGCCACCAGGAGCAGTTCATTCAGATGCTGAACGAACCGGCACAGGAAGCAGGGCAAGGAGGGGGTGGGGGAGTTTCTGAGGCTGGTGGTGGGCACATGAACTACATCCAGGTCACACCCCAGGAAAAGGAAGCGATTGAGAGGGTAAGACACATTAGAACAGTCTGCCACATCTACAGCGTAGCACATTATTGTGATGTATGAACAGCAATCCGTAATAAGACTCAATACACACCGAAGCTTTCTAATCAGAGTGCAGATGATGGTGCGAATGTAGTTTCCTGTTGTGTCGAATGAGGTAAAAAAAAAACATTACTAAAGAGTAAACAGGTTTTTTTTCTACCATATTTTCTAGTTTCCGATGCTGCAGTTGATTCATATTTAAAAATACTGAATTATTTATTTCTGATTCATATTATAGATGGTTGAAGTGTGCGTGTGTGTGTGTGTGTGTGTGTTTTACACACCCCTAATGAATCATTCCTTCTCATGACTTTCCTCTTTCTCATGTCTGTAGCTAAAGGCGCTTGGATTCCCAGAAGGACTTGTTATTCAGGCCTACTTTGCTTGTGAGAAGAATGAGAATCTGGCTGCCAATTTCCTTTTACAACAGAACTTCGATGATGATTAAAAGTTTTTTTTTTTTTTTTTTGTTTTTTTTTTTTTTTTTGTTCCCTTCCCAATTTACCTCTGTTTAAATTTTTTCTCTTCCTCCAATTTAATCATACTGCAAAAAATAGATAAAACAATATTCATGACTAAAACCTCTCAACAGGCAGTCCTGGTCTATTTTTCTTTACACACTGGATAACTCGTCTGTTTTATCTGCATCTGCTATCTGAAGACAAGCAATTGGGATCCGCGTTTACTTGCTCAAATAGAAATTCAAGTAAAAACAGTAATGACTTTCTTTGATGCTGAGCTGGATTCTTTTTATTTTTGGCCTTTTCATTTCACATCGTTTTATTTTATTTTTTTTACAGAAGCAGGTTAAAAGTTCTTTCCCATCAGCAGCAGCATTTGTGGCTAAACTTTGCATTCATATATGTTCATTGTTTTAATTATTTTCTTTAATCTTCATGTTCATGCCTTCTTTCACAGTTGAACGGTATAGGGACCCGAAACACAATTTTAAACATTAAAAAGATTTTTAAAGCAACACGGTTGCCGTATATATTTTTGTTTTCGATCAGATACAGTCAGCTTTGCCTTCTAGTGCATGAAATGCAGAGGTTTTTTTGTGCAAAACTTAAACTTTTCAAAATCTTAGCATGTCCACATACTTTACATTGATTTAAAGTGGACAGTTTCTGCACACATTTACTGTTCTTTTTAAAGAAAAAAAATAAAAGTTTTCGACATAAGCACACCTCAACTGTCTGTAAGCTTATTAAGCCTAATCATAAGTCAGATGTGAGCTGTACATATTTCCATAATCCCACCCCGTCTGGAAAAGATACGGAAATAAGTGTGATACAGAGAGAAATCTTTAAATGCAGATACATTTACAATATTTTAATTTCAATTAAATTCAGGGCGAATTAAGAATCAAAGGGTGTGTGTGTGGTCAGGTTAGAGATTGAGACATGAAATTAGCTTAGATTATCACTCTCAATTAATTACATTCCGATGCCTTTTTCCTAGTCAAAAAATGTATAGCTTGTACAATTTCACTACATTTGTTACTGAACTGCAGGGGTGGTGCTAAAGGGAAGGAGAGATTCTTGATTCCAAGGGCCTATAAACTTCGGGGGCCCCCAGAGAGCTGGTTTATTAGTAATGAGCGACGTCCCTGCCAATTAGAGTTAAAATCTCGTCAAAAATGCAACTTCAACCGTAGAAATAAATGTAAAATTGTTTAAACAATGTCACACTTGGATGACACTGAGGTTCTCGATGAGCTTAAAGTTTCTGCATGGTGCCATCATATAAAATAAAAACTATCCAAGTATAATTGTCATTCAAAATATTAAGCTGATTAAACATAAGCACAGCTTTTATAGAAAGAAAAAAAAAGTACCTGTACACAATTTCTTCACCGGTCCTACTAGAAAAATCCAGTGTTCAAATATTTGGCAAGAATCACAATTACACTCAACCCGAACCCTTTATAAACAGGGCGAACGGGTGACCCAGTGGTGCAGACTTTGCCTCCTCATAGTTCCAGGGTCCATAGTGGGCAGTGGTGGCTCAAACAAACGATAAAGACCGGGGTTTAAGCCCCACCACTGCCAGTCTGCCTCTGTTGGTTATTTGAGCAAGACCATTAAAACCCTTCCTACCCCAGGGGTGCTGTATCATAGCTGACCCCAACTTTCTAAGCTGGGCTATGCAACGAAAATTTTTTATTGTGCTATTAAGTAAAATTTGTGTGTTACAAATAAGCCGCATATATATATGAATCTGGAGTTCAGTTTACTCTCTGTGAAGATCCACACTAAAGCTTGTTCTGCAGGTTGGATGATTTATACCTCACTCTCTTTCCGGGTGCTAAAAAGGATAAACAGGTTTCTAAAGATGAAAACAAATAGATTTAATACTAATTTCTGTTAGTAATCAGTTTTGTTTTTCCAGCAGAGGGCACTGTTCACTGTCCTTTAGTTATGTACAGTTCACACTACAGTTCAGTAGTGGGTGGAGAAACAGAGACAGTGGTAAGAGCAGCTATGATGTATGGTTTAGAGACAGTGGTGAGACAGTGGTGAGACAGCTATAATGTATGGTTTAGAGACAGTGGTGAGACAGCTACAGCTATGATGTATGGTTTTAGAGACAGTGGTGAGACCAGCAGCTATAATGTATGGTTTAGAGACAGTGGTGAGAGGAGAGACCAGCTATAACGTATGGTTTAGAGACAGTGGTGAGACAGCTATGATGTATGGTTTAGAGACAGTGGTGAGTGGTGAGAGTCCAGCTATGATGTATGGTTTAGAGACAGTGGTAAGAGCAGCTAGCTATGATGTATGGTTTAGAGACAGTGGTGAGACAGTGGTGAGACCAGCTATAATGTATGGTTTAGAGACAGTGGTGAGGAGAGAGACCAGCTATAACGTATGGTTTAGAGACAGTGGTGAGACAGTGGTGAGACAGCTGGTATAGAGTCCAGCTATGATGTATGGTTTAGAGACAGTGGTAACAGAGATGTATGTTTAGAGGACAGCTATGATGTATGGTTTAGAGACAGTGGTGAGACCAGCTATAATGTATGGTTTAGAGGTTTATGAGACAGTGGTGAGACCAGCTATGATGTATGGTTTAGAGACAGTGGTGAGAGCAGCTATGATGTATGGTTTAGAGACAGTGGTGAGACCAGCTATAATGTATGGTTTAGAGACAGTGGTGAGACCAGCTATGATGTATGGTTTTAGAGACAGCGGTGAGACAGCTATGATGTATGGTTTAGAGACAGTGGTGAGGACCAGCTATGATGTATGGTTTTCGAGACATCGACAGCGGTGAGACAGCTATGATGTATGGTTTAGAGACAGTGGTGAGACCAGCTATGATGTATGGTTTCGAGACTAGAGACAGCGGTGAGACAGCTTGGTGAGACAGCTATGATGTATGGTTTAGAGACAGTGGTGAGACCAGCTATGATGTATGGTTTAGAGACAGTGGTGAGAGCAGCTATGATGTATGGTTTAGAGACAGTGGTGAGACCAGCTATGATGTATGGTTTAGAGACAGTGGCGCTGAGGAAGAGACAAGTGACAGAGCTGGAAGTAGCAGAGCTGAAGATGTTGAGGTTTTCTTTGGGAGTGACGAAGTTGGACAGGATTAGGAAACGGGTTCACATCAGGGGGATGATCGGGCTCATGTTAGATGTTTTTGTGGAGAAAGTCAGGGAAGACAGATTGGGGTGGTTTGGACATGTACAGAGGAGTGATAGTGAATATATTGGTAGGAGGATGTTAGAAATGAGGCTACCAGGCAGAAGGCAAAGAGGAAGACCAAAGAGGAGGTATATGGATGCGATAAACGAGGACATGAAGGTAGTGTGTGTGAGTTAAGAGGATGTGGAAAATAGGGGTAGGGTAAGACAGATGATTCGCTGTGGCGACCCCTAAAAGGGAACAGCCGAAATGAGGAGAAGACACTACAGTTCAGTAGTTAAGCTGGGAAACTGGGAAAATGAATTAGGATTTAAACCTCAGATATGCTGGAGTTACTGAAGGTCACTGTTCACCAAGTTTAAGTCATCAGCTTAAAATGCGGTTTATAGACACGGTGGGATGAACACACCAAATACACTTTAAAACACACACCAGAGATCACGTAGAGAAATGATTCACATTCTGGGAACCTTAAACTAACATATAAATATTAAACCATGCATGCTGAGAATCCCTTTCCTCTGTGTGAAAGGCAGAATGATTTGTCCGACTTTTCAGAGATGATCTACGCTTTTCTGTGAATGACCCCTGACCTACATTCTGTAGGGTCTCATTTCTACACTTAATTTCATTTTCCGAATTGCTTCATGTTGGAAATTTGAATCAGAGTTTCTAAAAACTGAATATTTGCTGTGTAAGATTTCATAACAAAAATTTATAGTGTTACATTTTAAATGTTAAATATTCAAAGCTATTTTAAGTGCCAAATTCAGTTTTGTTTAAAAAAGGGAAACTGCAGGTTTAATTATATGAATAAATTATATTATATATTTAATTATGTTGATCTGGCAACCCTGCTCATTAGTTTAATATAGTGTAATGATTTGTACTCCAATTCACTGTGAGGGAAAATAATAAATCTGATCTATTTCATATAAGTATAAAAGTATATATATATATAGAGAGAGGGGGGGGGGGATAAATCAAACCTTTGCAAAAAAATGTCATTTAAAATGTTTTATATTTTATTTATACAGTAATGTATTCATACATAAAATACAAAAAAAATTTACAAGTTTTACAAAATGCAGGATTATATTACATTTATTTATTATAAACAAAAAAAAAACTGTTCAGAGTTACAAAAATATCCAGAGTGTTCTTTAGAGGTTTTTACTTTATTTTATAAAAGTTTATTGCACCAGTGCAGAGACACAACGTGCCAAAATATTAACCTGTACCCTTATATCACTAATACACTGTGTGTGTGTGTGTGGTGTGTGTGTGTGTGTGTGGTGTGTGTGTGTGTGGTTTTGTATTTCTGAATAGAATAAATCCATTAAATCCCTGATATTTTATACATTTATGTATATTTTATATATATTTACGTGTTTATTAGGTTTGGCACCACAATATATTTATGTATATATGCTTTACTACTAAATACAACAAGAAAAAACCAACCGGAAATGTATATATATATATATATACTATATATATATATATATATATATATATATATATATATATATATATATGTCCAATATGGTTTTTTTTTGTAATTATTTAGTAACTAAAAAATATATATTTCCAGTTTTTTAAATATAAAGATATATTTCCAGTTTTATATAAAAATTTGTTTTCCATTCAGGTTATTATGTGTTCGATGCGTTGCAGAAAATGTATTCATTTAAATATTATTCTGTACAAAAATGTACGATGTCCCTGTATTAAAAAGTGCAGTGACATAATGATATAATTACAGTTTAATAATGATATCTTTTCCAGAGACATTTTTTATTGTTCTGTTTTTGGCACTCTGTGATTTAATATTGGCTTACATGATTTAAAAAAAAAAAATGATCCTTTGATCAGTGCTGGAAGACAAGAACACTGAATTCTGTATTCCTTTATCCTGTACTCCTCCCCTTTCCGGTCCATTTTCCAACTACCACCAAACTACCACCACTATTCCTTACAGTGTAGAATGAATATACTTCACAGAGCATTTATTTGTATTCTTTCTGCATAAGAACAGAGAAATGTTTGTTCTGATCCACATGGTTCTGCTCAGACTCAGAGGTGAAACTGCTATGGAACATCCTGACCGAGTGCACACTACAGGACGCCTGTAATTGAGTCAGTGTTATTCTATGCTGGTGTTGCTGGATGTGGATCAGGTTGTAGATGTAGATGTAGTGAAGACATGAAATAGAAATGATAGTGATATACAATAATAATGTCTAATAAATAAAATCCTCAGTACTTTTTAGCTGAACTCTCCAGTTCATGAGCCATCAGCGTTTCTATAGAAAGTAAAAGTAAGAGATAATAGTGAACTTGGTTTTGCCGTGAACATCACAGCGTGTCTTGAGTCTTTGTCTTTAGTTGTCTTTGCTTCAGAAAGGCAACTCGTGGAAATTTGACGGACGTCCTGTGAGCTCATGGACGTGCGTGGTTCAAGAAGAAGTCTTTATAAGTTATAAATGGCGTTTCATGTGCAGTGCCAGATGATCAGAGCGGGAAAAAGCACGGTCACACTTCTGACACTGAAACGGCCGGTGACCCGTGTGTTTACGGTAATGACGAGTCAGTTCGTCAGATCGTGCAAATTTCCATCCGCAGCCTTCCCAATCACAGTGATATGGCTTTTCCCCTACACACACACACACACACACACACACACCACACACACACACACACACAGCAGATTTAATATTAGATAATCCCCATAATCTTCTAGAAAACCATGATGATGATGATGATGATGATGATGACGGTACACACTTACCTGTGTGTGTTCTTTGATGTGCTTTAAGATGTGAGCTCTTTGTGTAGGTTTTTCCACAGCCGACATAATCACATGTGTGTGTGGCCATCCTCTTCCTTGGCCATGAGCGTCGGCCACGTTTGGGTTTGGGCTCCTCTGCTGCAGGAGGAACCAATTCTGTTCAGAGGAGCAGATATAAAGAGACTCGACTATTAGACACTTAGACCTGACTAAACTTGACTCAGTTAAAGACTAAAATCATATGACCCACGTTATACAACAGCTATACGATACAATACAATAGCACCCCCCAGTGGGTATTCAGACAACGTCAGTGAGTGTTTTGTAACCTGGTGGTGCCCAGGAGGGCGTTTGTACACTAATGTTGGGCAACAAAGAAACAGGTGTGTTAAACAGTTCTATATGAAAATTTGTTAGTTTTTTTTAAAAACAATAAAAGCGCAACTAAAGTGAAAATGTCGCTAATATAACGTATTATTTTCAGAATGGTTTTATTCCCCCTTAACCTTCATTAGCAAATGAACAGACACAGTGCTATCACTAATTTACTTACAAACTTAACACTTGTATGATATTTAATATTTTATGCTTTAGCTAAATTTCGTAATTTATTTATTCTTATGCAATGCAATAACTGTCACTCGATTAAATGATGGTCTTTAAGACAGAAAATCTAATTTGTGTGCATGGGATGTGGGCTGGGACATGGGGAGTGGGTCAATAAAGAAGTTCCAACCGCACTTCATAGGGCATTCGTCTGAAATAGGTTTCGAAGCACTGCTCTAAAGAATTTCAATAATGACATATATATATATATATAATATATATATATATATATATATATATATATATATATATATATATATAAGATCTCTTTAAATGTTCTTGAAATAATTAATCATTCTTAGTGTCCAAAAATAGGTGTTAAGTTGAGTTTGTTAAACAGTGACTGAGTTTATAAATATAGTATATCTCGTTAGTATATGGCTATAATGTGGATCTCAGTTTTGTGTGTGATGTTAATGTTTTGATAAACTATAGTAATAAAAAATATTAAAGAAAATATTGATTTGGGCAGAAATCAGAAAAAGCCTGTTTCCTCCTGATTGTTCTTGTGTCTCAGTTCTTTATAAACCACGCTAACGCGAGCGGTAACCGCGAACAGAGACAACTACGGCAGGGGGGCTAAATGTTCTCTTACAAAGCCCCACAGTTATACAACAGAGTAACTTAGACACAGTCTCAGTGTTCAAGTCCAGGCGGAGAACATATTTGTTTAGTCATGGTTTTTGTGAATAGATTTTTTCATAGGTAAAAGGAGCAGCGTTTTAATGAGCTGGAGTGTTTGAATGTTGTCTTTTCACCCCCATTCTCATGTAGGCATGAACATCTGACTGTACGATACTTATGAGCAAACGTAAGCGGTATTATTGAGATCATAGTGCTTAAATGTATGTTTTTGTGTTGGTAAAAAAAAAAGAAAATATATATGGCATTTTGAAGCAGTTAACACATACCTGGTTAAATCATTAAAATAAATAAATAAAAATTCTTCTTAATGTAATTAAATTAAATGCAGAAAATGTGTGTGATTTGGTTCTATATATATATATATATATTTATATATCTTTTATATATATAAAATTTAAACAATAAATTTACATAATTTGATATAATCAATATAATGCTCCAAAAAGAAAAAAAAGAGCATGCACTGACACACACACACACACACACACACACACACAGACACACCAGTCTCTCTTTCCTGAGGGTCAGCAGTTGGCTTGTTGTTTTAAATGTGATCATGGTGGAATTTAATGATTGTACTGAATGGCAGAAACGCAGTACTTTAGTGCTGTTTGTAAAGTAACGTGAGGGAGGAAACTATAGTTGATGTTGGCTAGTTAATTAGCCGTGTTATCTGTCTTGGTAGCAAGCCAATTTTTTAAAATTAAAAATATTTCTTTTTACAGTGTAAACCTGCCAACTCAGTTAGTTAGATAGTTGAAAAGGAACCTGCAGATGGGAGATCATATTTGACGTATCGCCTTTGTTTATTATCAGAAACTCTTTTTAAACATGTCTGGACATGTTCTGGATGTCCTTCCTCCTGCAAGCCGTGACCATTTGAATTTTTTCAGTACTCAAAAAATTTTTTTTTTCCATATGGCAGATTTAGTCTTTTACAACAGTGGGAAGATGTTTTCAGCAATTTACTTCATTTGGCCATCCTACACACAGGTGACTATGACTGATTGCAGCACCTGAGGGCGGGTGGGGGGGGTTGGGTGTGTCATGTGACACATTATGCTCTTTCCTGCACACAACCGGACGAATTTTGCACATTTTGTCTTTGACAACATGTAAAAAAACTGTGCATACCGCAGGAACACAGTATCAGGGTAATTTGGGAATTTGGGTGGTTTTGGAACTGTGTTGTTTTTTAAACCACGGTTTTACTTTGAAATCCGTAATCAGCCCTTTTTTACTCACATGTGTTTACTCAGGTTTGTTGATGGTGGACTGACTTATTAATTTATGGTCCACAGCGCTCTTATATTTCACCTTTTCTATTTAGTTTGCTGTCACAACTGGTCTAGGCTTGGACTCTATATTGTCCTTTACGTGACAAAAAGCATCTAAGAGTCAGTGGTGAATCAATTTTTAAAAATTTAACCGATTAATCACTTTTTGCAATTAATCATGATTAATTACCAAAGACCAAAGCTTGTAATATTGGATATTTAAATGCCAAATGTAGATTAATGTAAATGTGCTTTTTTGAACAATATTTTTTTTTTTTTATAAACCATCAGAATTGTCAAAATGAACTCTTGGCTTGAAAGGCATATTTCTTTCAGAAATAAAAAAACACTTGAGTAGATGTGATCAATTGAGACAATGAATAAAATCACATGCTTGTACTCAAAACGAAACGTCTGTCAGTTGTATCAAAAAACAGTGTGATGAAAAGAAGCCCAATATGGTGGAAACGCGGCCAATCTGGCAACACTGTCAGCCAAACTCGAGACTCGGAACTTTAGCACACACAACAAGTTAAAGAAATATGTAACTGCGTTAATTGCGTACATTTTTTTTACACATAAATATTACTCACTTACGTTTGAAAGCACTGTCATTAAACTATCTCTCTCTCTCTCACTCTTCCACTCTCGCTTTCTTGCTTTCTTTCTTTCTCTCCTTTTTTCTACTTATAGTCCTCATTTGGTGGATGGAACCACTATGAAGCCATTACGGCCATTAGGCCTTGGACTGCCGTTCATAAAATTTCAGCCACAATGACTAGTACTACAACAGCTTTAAAACAGCACACGCCACAAACAGTTACACACTAAAGTTTACATTTTTGCATTTTTTTTACTGGGTAACATACAGTAAGAAAAGGGAATTTTTCAAATACTCTTTATTTATAATCATACTCGCTCACAGCGTTAGGCAGTATCGTAACTACTAGTTAGTTGTGGTAGCGTTGTTGTTTTCTGGATCGAATAGCTTTTCAGTAGCAAAGCTCAAGTGGTGCAGTAACGCCGACACAAGCTACATTTACAGATTCTGGATCAGTAAAGTGACGCCATAGCCGTTCACAGAGCAGTGTAGCCGACACATATTTACAGAGTGCATATAATACATGCAATGGTGCTGTGGACGCGCTAACACATACAGCGCACTAAGCGCTGCTACTGTTTATTCTCCTCTGTATGACCGAAATCATACAGAATTCGCTTCCACATTATAATGCCAAAATCTGTGACTGCGTCATAGCCTGAAGTTGGTTTGATGTGAAAATGGCATTTCAATTAAAAAAAAATAAAAAATGTTGCCATGTTGGTGTAACTTAGCTTGCTTAACATTTCCTAGTGAAGGGGGAGTGAATCTTTAGTGTAGTGAAGATTAATTTAGTGAAGCGTAACCAAAGCTTAGCTCACTACATTGTCCATGTAGCATGCCCAGCAATGCTCGCTTGGGTTCCCTTTCTAATCTGGTTTTCTTTTTAAGGAGTATTAGTCTCAGAGTGTTATTCTTCCTCACCTTTCAGCTAGCTTATTAAAAATTTGTTTCTAAATATTAAACTTATAAAATAAGCTTTTGAAATTTATTATACTATATATTGTAGTATATTTATGTAAAGTTGTGTTTGTGTCCATAGTTAATGGCTCTATACAAAAAAAACTTTTTTTTTACCAGGGACCACTGTGGGCCCCTGAGCAAGGCCCTTAATTCCCAATCATTAGTATAAATGAAATAAATGTAAGTAGCTCATTATAGCTAATATCCCAATGCTAATGCTAAATCTTTTCAATGCTGTGTCACAGGGCAGCGTAACACACTCAACAGAAAGAGCCACCTTCTATTTTCTGCAAGCATGTGTTTATACAGTCTAACATTTAACCAGTGTCTCTGTCATCGCCATCTTTTCTTTCTAACTGCCAGCCCTAAATGCTGCGATCTGTTTCTTTATTCCTTCATTAAAACAAAGATTCATTTTTCAGCACAAAAGGAAACTTTTATCTGTATTTAATAATAATATAAAAAAAGCAAACTGAAAAAGAAAATGTTTTTATTAAAGCTTAAAAGTAAGACAGCTGGTGTGAGACAGGTGCCGTGACTGACCTGAGTACTGCACTGATGATGCGGCAAACTGGGAATAACTGTGAGATTGATTAAATCCCTGCGGTACAGAGATCGAGGAATGAGTCAACACCTGAGAAACAGAAAGACAGAAAGAGAGTGAGACAGGTTTCAACACAGAATTTTTTCCTCAGGAATGTTGAATGTTAAAAATGGCAGTGTTATAAATTAAGGCTCTAATAAAATTCTACTAGAATTCTGGGTCATTTCTGTAGAATATTAACGGCCACTTTACAGCTATAATGAATTTTTCATTTTTTTACTTAAAGAAACAGAAAAAATAACATGAAAGGACAAAAAGTGTTTATTGCACAGCAGTGAGAAGTGAAAGGAAACACTGGCTGGGTTTAGATTACGAGATTTTCACTGATCCGTATGGATCTATTTATTTTCGGGATCTGGTTATGAGAAACACTCCTGTGATCTGCATGTTACAGGTTCAGTGTCACATAGCATGTCCAGATGTTTAGCCAGTGGTTATAATAAGTTTTTAATAGTCTCCAGCCTAGAAAACATCATTAATTTGTAAAAAGTTTGAAGGTTATCTATAAAATGTTGTTACGTATTAAACATTTAATATCTACATTAATATCCACATGATGTCAGCCAAACCCAGATAAAATTTATTTTCAAATAAAACAATATTTTATTTTAATGAAGACTTTTATTAACACACCGTGAGAAATATAGTTATATGTTTCATTTATCTGACTTCTGGTTGATATGTATGAGCTTCACTTGCTTTACTTTATTCTAACTGATGTTTGGTCATAAATTATATTATTATTTTAACTGCACTGGAGGATCTTGTGAATGTAAATAGATGACAGTGCTGAATTTATATGTACCTAGCAAAGTGTAAGCACTAAACTAAAAACATATCATGTCAATCAAATTGGATGAATGTGAACACCGTTTAACTGTATCTGTGTGTCAGAAAGCACGAGTGTAAGATTAGCAAGGATGTAATGGTATTAGGCACAATATTTAAAATTACGTATGAAAATCCATGCATGAATATTTTCTGCAAAAATATCAAGATACAAAAAAATTTGTCCTTATAATACGAGTAATCTGACAGAAAATCTGAAATTAAACCCCTCCAAGATGAGGGAAAATGGCAAAAAATAAACAGAAATCCATTTAAATAATTCCACGAAACCAAAAAAGTATCAGTATCGGTATCAGCGAGTACCAGTAAAAAAAATATCAGTACTTGGTCTTTAAATAATGGTATCGGTATATATTTACCTGTGCAGGTGTGTTATGCTCTTCTGGTGAGAGGGAAGAAGAGGACGTGGATGCCTGGACCTCCTGTTTAATTCTACGGCCCATAAACAAAGCCGGCGGTGGTTCGGATGCAGCCATGTTGTCACATTCGCTGTACGTCGACATGTTGGTTGGAACATTTGTTGTTTTAACCACGAATTTCCCGTGGAGGTTAATGTTAGTGTTAGAGTTGACATTTGCAGGACCGCTAACCTCGGCGGTTAGAGGCTGAAGGTAGGCAGGGTCCAGATCAGGTCTCATGAGTTCGGCAACAAATCCACCGCTCGGAGAAACGTCACTGATGTCTGGTACATACGACATGTGATAGGACGAATACGCTGATGATGTCATGTCCTGTGGAGGTTGCCGATTCTGCTGCTGCTGTTGCTGCTGCTGTTGCTGTTGCTGCTGTTGCATAACGCTGTTAGAGAGGATGAAGTCGTAATCGAGCAGCTCAAGCTCTTCTGGTTCTTTTTTAGGCATGATGTTGTCAAAGTGCTTCAGATGAGACATTTCCTCTTTCCATCTCTTAGCCGGAACATATACACACATACACACACAGAAATTAAGAAAAATAAATAATTAATAATGATAATAATACTAATATTGGGACAGTATTATAATCAAATGCAAAATGTATGGTAACCATCTTACTGCAGGTAAGCGGGAGAAGACGCTTCTCAGACGGTTAAACTTGTTTGTGAAAGATTTAATTGACTGACAGTTTTTGACTTGCAAATAGCTCCATATTTAACTATGTGTGTGTGTGTGTGTGTGTGTGTGTGTGTGTGTGTGTCCCGTATGCGTGATCCTGCTTAGTCTCGCACACTGTCAGTAATGCAGTTCGTACTGGCTTGATTTCAGCGTGCTACACAAAGCTCCATGACACATTTTTTGTACAGTGCAACAACCTTTTATTGATAATTTATTAGACTGTTATAACATTTTGTAATTTAGGTAAACATCGGTAAAAGCTGTTGCAATAGAAATAGGAGTTCTCTTATATCATCGACCGATGGTCACACTGCAGGATGTACAATGTCGAATGAGGATTATAGTTGGTTGCGTTTAGACGCAAGAATCACTTTTGTAGCTTTAACATAGATTCATCGTAAGTAATTTATATGGTGAAGACGATACTGTGTGATTTTACATTTAATTATTTAATTTCTGTATTTGAATCCCCAGAAAAACATAAAGCACCGTTATTATATGGTATTTATCCCTGTTTGTGTATTTGTGTTTTATATTTTACACAGATTCACTACCTTATAAAATCATAATAAAGCTATTTAAGTCATCCGGTGAATTTTAAAGAGAGAGAGAGAGAGAGAGAGAGAGAGAGAGAGAGAGAGAGAGAGATAGGCAGATAAAGAAGAAAGAGAGTAGAGAGTGAGAGAGAGAAGAGAGAGAAGGAGATGGAAAGAGAGAGAGAGATAGAAATAAGGAGATGGAAAGAGAGATAGAGAGAAAGAGAGAGAGTGAGACAGAGAAAGACTTTTTTGACTTTTTACATTCCTTTATTTAACCAAATTACTTTACATATATAATCATTGTGACTATAATTACAATGATTAATAAAATAAAATAAAATATAAAAATAATAAAATAAAATAATTTTATAGAGACAAAGAGACAGAGAGAGACAGAGAGGAAAGATAGAGAAAGGGACAGAGAGAGAGAGACAGAGAGAGAGAGAGAGAGAGAGAGAGAGAGAGAGAGACAAAGAGAGAGAGAGAGAGAGAGAGAAGAGACGAGGACAGAGAGAGGACGAGAGAGAGAGAGAGAGAGAGAAGAGAGAGAGAGAGACGGAGACAGAGAGGACAGAGAGAGAGAGAAGAGAGAGAGAGAGAGACGGAGACGAGAGAGACGAGAGAACAGAGAGGACAGAGAGAGAGAAAGAGAGAGTAGAGGAGAGAGACGGAGACAGAGAGGACAGAGAGAGAGAAAGAGAGAGAGAGAGACGGAGACAGAGAGGACAGAGAGAGAGAGAAAGAGAGAGAGAGACGGAGACAGAGAGGACAGAGAGAGAGAGAAGAGAGAGAGAGAGAGACGGAGACAGAGAGGAGAGGCATAAATATATGAACAAAATCATTAAATAAGTAAACTGGGACTGTTTTAAACTGTTATATTAACAAATGATACATTTATGAAACAAACCAGAATAAAATGTGCAGATCTTTAACTGTATATTAATAATTTATTATTATATTTATTATTATATTTATTATTATTATTATTATTACATGTGCTGTCAATCAGGTTTTAACTGAATAATTATATTTGAAGTATATTTTGTATATATTCACACCTGCTGTTTCTGACTTCTGGATTTTTACCTGATTATAATACGTTATTGTTTCTATAGTAACCGCTGAAAAACAGAGACGGTTTACATCCACCGATTAAAAGGAAAATCACTGATGGAATGAGTTTTCAGTGTCTGCTTTCTGTCAGTTAGAAGTAAAGCTGTTATGTGTTTTTGGGCTTGGTTTAGGCTACACACTTTTCAATGGTAGCATGAAAAGCTGCCTTTTATGTCTTTTTCACCATTAGTTTTATTTGATTTTATAACATTCATCATTTAACATCAACACAAGTGTGTGATGTATAGAAGGACCGGTCCAAAAACAAACCTGACATTTACAGACTATTTCATGAGTCAGAGACGAATCCCACATTTACAATATACGCCTGATATGAATGTTTAAATGGATATACCACCACCACTAACAATAACAATAACAAAATATCATGAGTTCGAATCCCAGGATCACTAAATCTGCCACTGCTGGGCCCCTGAGCGAGGCCCCTAACCCCTACGAAATAAGATAATCATTTTAGAACTTTGCTGATTAATCAGGGATGGGATATATACATATATATATATAATATTAGATATATATATATATATATATATATCTATATATATATATATATATACATATATATATATGCGCGTCTGTAGACAGGATTGTCTGGGATTAGTCTTAAGGTTTCTTCCAAAAATCATCCTAAGGAATTTTTCCTTGCTACTGTTGCTCATTGAGGATAAATATGAACTTCATTTTTACATTTGAAATGGACATGTTGCTTTATTTATTATTAGTTCCTTACATTAGCCGCAATCAATGATAGGAATACATTTTTTTATTAACGTGTAATCAAACAAAATACCGTTTCCCCCATTACACCGTTACTAACAACAAAATGTGTGTTACTATTTCAACATTTAATATTACAATAAAGCTCACTAAAGCGGTTTTCATGCAAAGTTTTGTTCTCTGGTGCGTGTGGAGTAATGTAGGACATATAAATGATGATGATTGGTGTGTGCGTGTTTGTTGGGGGTGGGAGACAATCAAATAACTTATTAATGATTGGTTTAAGCGAATGGAGTTCACATGATTTGCCAATCAGGAGCAAGGAGTAATGCGGGTGTTCACACAAGCATGAACAGTCGCACACAATGTACAAACCTGCAACTGTTAATGAAAAGTCTGTTCTATATAGTACGGTTATCGGTAGTATGAATATAATTCAGATGTACTACAAGATTCAGACCGATGGCAAGTCCACTTATAATTCCAGTTCACTTTCATCAAACTGGAATTATAAACACTGCCTTTCACTGGTTGAGGTTAAACACAAGACTATGTAACTTATAAGCAGGAAATAAGAGTCTCCACCTTAAGTAATTCATATCTAATGAATTACCTCACATCGTCACATGACACCACAGCACTGAAACAGTGTAGATTAATGTACAATAATTTATAATAATAATTATAATTTATTCTATTTAGTGTCCGTTTTATTCATTCCACCTAATTAATATTGGGGAAATCCAAATTATTTGATATATTTAAATATAAATTTTTAAAAAATAACGCAAACTTTATTGTTCCTAGTAATTAGTTACTTTTATAATGATATAACTCGGCTACTATTTGTTAGAAGTAACTAGTAACTATAACTAATTCCTTTTTTACAGTAAAATTCCAAACACTGTCCACAATGATGCTCGACTATCTGATGTGGTGGGATTTTGTCCTTGCTTTACCGTAATGTAATTTAATTTTACTATCTTATATTTGTTCATCTTTCATACTAATGTCACCATCAACACCATCTGACTTGTCATGTCGAAGATCAATAACCAGCCATAACTACCACTATACCTTAGTTTAGCTGTTTCATACAGCTGTATATCATTCTGGAAGTTCAGAATTCAGCATTTAGTTTTCTGGAGTTCTCTTTAATGGGATCACTGTAAATGATGAAACCTGCCTGTTATTCCTAATGTCTGAGTTTGCTAAACATTTCTGTCCTACACTGTATCCAAGGCAACCAGTCTGTAATGTTTGGTGTGAAAAATCCCTCTACAATCCACAAATTACATATATTTCTGATATTTGGCAGATATCCTTATCCAGAATGACTCACATTAAAATTTATTTTTTTATTCGTCTAAACAGTTTGGGATTAAAGACCTTGCTATTGGTGGTCCTGGGAATTGAACCCACAATCTCAAGATCAGCAGTTCAACACCCATCACTAACAACAGAATCGCTATACCATACATTAGAAAACAGAAGTCAAAATGAACAAATGTAATGTGTCTCTTAACGTAAAGGTCTTTCAGACTGTTCAACATGCTGCAATAAGACAAACATGCCATAAAACCATCACTTCGTCTCTGAACCCTAAGATGTCCACATCCATCCAGAATAATTCCAGATTTTATCAGAATCTTATACTGATTTACACAAAGGTGATGAACTCAAAATCATTCGGTTTTAAACAGTTGTAGGAAATGGCACTACCCTTAATCCCACCCTAAGCCTGTCCTCTCTCTCTCCACCCTGCCTCTATCCTGTCTCGACTAAAATCCCACCTTGATTCTGCCCTCTTGTCCTAAACTCTGCTTTTAAACGTCTTTACACATTTTTTCATTGTCCACATTGCTGGACATAGATGCTGTAGGAGAACATTGTTGGACACTGATAGTTACTTTAACCGGCTTTTCATCAAGATTTTGTGAAAGACTCATTTAAATAAATAAATTTCAAACAAAGATTGTGCTGGTATATTCTTGACAACATTACATCCAAAGAATTGCCCTAGTGAAAAGTATTAGAACCCTTTAGAGGACGCTAAACACTCCAACTAAAACATACACCACTGCTTATTACTGCCAGATATATAATACATTCCTATATAGAGATAATGAATAATTACACTTTTGAAAATAAAAGGAATTGAACTGTCCCCGCCCCAGTCCCTGTCTGTGGGGATGTGACCTCCGATCACCCACCTGTACTGTGGAGCTGTTTACTAGAAAGCTAGTGCTCTTTTAGAGCTTTACTCTGGCAGCTGTTTTTTGATAGAACTTTGTACACATTTCCAGGTGAATTAATGTTGTTATAGTTTTCTGAAATAAATAACAATATCGCAGTATAAAATAAATCGAACAAACTAATGGAATAAAGACATTAAAGCGGTAATAACGATTATAAATGTGTAATAAATCTAAAGTTAATTTAAGTTTTACTCACCGGCTCTGCGGCTCCGCTGGTAAAAGTGGAGATGGAGGGCAGGAGCGCGCGCCTCAGCGCCATACCTTCCACATCTGCCGGAGGCTGCCTACAACACACAAGAGATTAACAAAAAAGAAAAACACAATCCAAGAGTGTAAACCCTTACAAAATGTCTTTTATTTGATAAAGGAGCAATCACAACCATTTCTCTCTCTCTCTCTCTCTCTCTCTCTCTCTCTCTCTCTGTTTTAGTTAGAAAAGTTAAACCTGTAAAATACAAACCTCATTAATGAAGAAGTACAGATGTTCACGCGTCAAAGAACAAACAATTCCCCAAAGATAATTCCAGATTTATAAAATCCACATCTGTTCAGTCCCAAACGCGCGTTAAACTCCGGGAAGCTTCATACCGCGCGCTCGCGTGCATACGTGTGTGCGTATATGAGTGCGCCTCTGTCCGCGCGTGTGTGTGTGTGTTAACTGTGTGCGTGCGTACAAGGGGATTAGCAGGTCCCTGTCTGTACCGGTGGACTGTCATTAAACTCCTTCGCTTTTGCTCGCGCTCTCTGAGACTCTCCGGCTTTCTTCCGCTTCTTAAAGGACGGACACGCCCCTCGTCGCGCGGCAACGCCACCGAAAAAAAAATAGAAAACAACCACACCACGAGCGCGCGTGCGAGCGTGTGCGTGACGTCAAAAGGGAGAAGCCCGGGCATCAGGCCAGCGAGGAGGCAGAGTGCGCTCGGTGTGTGTGTGTGTGTGTGTGTGTGTGTGAGAGAGAGAGAGAGAGAGAGAGACAGACAGACAGACAGACAGACAGACAGAGAGAGAGACAGGGAAAAGAGAGCGGGGTAGAGAGAAAGAGAGAGAGAGAAAGCGAAAGAGGGAGAGAGACAAAGACAAGAAAGAGAGAGAGAGAGAATGAGAGAGACAGAAAGAGAGTCAGGGAGAAAGAAAAAAGGAAAAGAGAAAGAGAGAGACGGAAAGAGAAGGAGAGAGAGAGAGAGAGAGATAGCAACGGGACACAGTGTTATAAAATGTTTTTGTTTTATTTATGTAAAATAATTCGACAGCATTTACAACTTATGTAATTAAACCAGCTAAATAGATATATAAATAAATATTATTATATATTATTAAGTTACATATCTATTATTGATATTAAACTTGTTTTTCTTTACATTTTGTGTTTAAGTATTAAAACAATACTGAAAAACACCCTGGAGTTACATTAGTTTGAGTCCCTTTCTAAAGAAAAGAACAGCACTAAGACTAAAGTCTCTCCATATCACCCAGCTGAACAGTTTAATCTGAATAAATATCACCACATTTCCTGATAAAAGTTAAATATTAATCGATTAATAATTCATTCATTTTTCTTAATAAGGATCAAAAAAATTGCTAAATCTTTTCTAGTGCACTAAATTTATCCCCTAACTCCACATGTACTCATGACTCCTACAGCCTACGTAGCGCAGCATATGTTCAGGATTCCCAACAGTACAAAACAGCAGATATTAGACAATATTTCAATCTTTAAGCTAACGTTTATATTTCTATTGCTAAGTGGCTACAGGTGGGTTTAGTTTAGTTCAATGCCATTTTATTGGTATGTATTTTAAACACTGTCTCATTGTCTCAAAGTAGCTTTGAATCTACTTTTAAAGGAAAAGGGCTAAATTTTTTCTTTGTAAAGTCATATTTAACCATAACGGGCAAGCCAGAGGTGACGATGACAAATAAAAACCTAAATCAATATGTTAAACCCGGAAGCTTAGACAAATAGACATATACTGGTTTTTTTAGGTTTGGGTATGGGGACATCCTCCCCTGGACATCATTTTAACTGGGTTCATCGTTGTCACTGAAAAAATTACACTGTCTTTTTTTTCAACCACTTTTGTGATTTGACTCGATGTTTGGAATGATTATTTTGTTGTCTTTGTTTAAGATTGTAGCTTCTAGACGAGCATCTAGTGTTTAAAACGAAAAGTTTAGTGCTTAACAATTAATTAATTAATTAACAATTAATAATTCACAGCAAGAAGGTCCAGGTTTGATTCCAGGGCAGGGGTCTTTCTGTGTGAAGCGTAGGTTTACTCTGGGTTCTCCGGTTTCCTCCCACAGTCCAAAAACATGTATATCAGGTTGATTTTTAACTCTAAATTGCCCATAGGAGTGAGTTTGAGTGTGTGTGGCCCTGTGATGGATTGGCGACCTGTCCAGGGTTGTCCCCCTCCTGCCTTTCTTCCTTTCAGAGACGGCTGGGATAGACTCCAGCAGATCCCTGTGACCCCGAATTAGGGAATAAGCGGATATAGAAGATAAATGAATGAATGAATATTTAAGAATCGAAAACAATTCCACTTGTAAAAGTCTCCTTCCAGTTTTTTGTTTGTTTAATATTTGTGTTTAAGTCTATTTCATGACTACATATAATTGTAATTGGAATATATATGGGGTGCACCAACCCAGTATGTATTAGTAGTATGTATTAATCTGATTTTTTAATTGTTTTTTTCTAATTGTATGACGTTAAAGGGAGACTTGTATTGCGTTCAACAATAATCTTCTTCTAATATCTTAACGTGTTTGAGTGGAAAATGTGGGTCATTGAAGGTATTAAGTATTTCCAGAAGTTTTTTTTCTCTGCATGTTCTTTTTAAGGGCGTCACCGTTTCTGAACTGATTGTACATCTTCGAATAGTGTGTGAACAAAGGTGTACAGCGGCCTCACCTTTACACTCGACCGTTTATTCACTTGTGCGTTTGTTCCGTTGCTTTATTCATTCATACGGTTAGCAGGTCATTGACTTGTTCTTAGACTGAGGTGAAACCGGTTAGTCCGGCTTGTTACCGCAGCAGTAGATCATTACATACTGAAGCAGATCAAGTGTTAGTGGTGACGACAGTTAACATTGCGTTAAAACACTAGAAAGAGAAACATGACATCACACTTTAAGAAATAGAGCGTTCAGATCCTACATCCTGCCTAGATGTTACAATCAGCTTCTTTAGTCCTTATGGAGATACACTGCACTCCTAGACCTAACCTAGTGTCCTATATGTGCAGCGTGGATTTATCATGACCAATAAAAATGAGTCAATGCTTAATCAACAAAAAGGTAAAGAATAGAAAATGATGATAAAACTAGGGACTTTTTAGTTAACATAAAAAGAAAATGTTTACACATAAGTACTAGTGAGATTAGATGTTTGAAAGAAATTGGGCAGATCACATTAAGATTACATCACATGAGATTACATCAATTACCTGTTTGGGTGCCAATATTTATTTAAGGCTAGGAAAGATTTAAGGACAAGACAAGATGGAAACCTGAAAACTAGAAACAAGTATAAAATAGGGGAAGTAGAAGAAAGTTATGTATCAAATTGTACACTTCTAACAGTACCAGTTGTGTGTTAATGAACACACAGGACAGTAATGAATAATGGGTCCTTTTAATTAAAAAAAAAGTTAAGACACTTCGTATAATTATATATTAATAAGCAGCAAATAAAATATCAAGATTTCTAAATGTTACTAAGTTGTACAATAAAATAATAAAACCCTTAAACAGTTAGCAACATGCTGCTGTTTACCTTCTACACACACACTCTGCCTACTCTGGCCCATGAAACAGAGTGACAAGGTGTAGGGATGAAAATATTCCCCAAGCAATTGGACACCACTACTACACCGGTACGTCCTGCTATTTTCCTTCCACTAGACTTTTATTTCTGACAGGATGTTCTGGCAAGTCATCAGGTAACAACATGAGTAACAACATGACAAAAGTATGTTGTGGGGCTATCATGCAGCAGTGTAACGTTTGCGAACGTTAGAGTGTAGCCAATTTTTCATCGTTTCTTTAAAGAATTTGAGTAAAATATGAACATAGCATTGAATCTAATAGAACAGATGATTATTGTTTATTAACATCCTTATTAATGCCAAAACACACCTATTTTTGAACCTCCTTGGTTACTTGGGCAGCCATGTTGCCGCTGTAGCTAATGATTCTTGGGAAATTTCTCATACCCAAGTGTGATCACAAAGAATCGATACAAGACAAAGGGGTAGTAGTAAGGGGTAAAAATGGGATTGGGCCACACACACATTTTTAACATCAAAGTAAAAAAAAATGGTAAAAAAAAAACTTAAGTAAACAGCAATACAGGGTAGCGGCATAGTTAAAAGTTATTCAGTGACAATTAAGTATTTCTAACTGCTTTATAACCACAAAGACAAAAGTTTTGAGGTTCTTGAACATACACACATTTGTCCTTGGCCCGTACACTAAACATATTTACACACAGCACAAAGACATCGGCACGCACTAACAGAAAAACTGAGGAACATGTAACCTTGTGTTTAGCACAACAGCAGTGTTACTTTATGAGATAATAAACACAAACACAACATATTTTTACAGTTTAATATTTTACCGTTTCAGGTAAGAGGGCAAGTCATGTGATAAGGACCCCTCTAGAAATTTGGGGCACTATGAAAAAAAATGATACCACGTGTATTTCACATTGTTACTACTAATTAAACAGATCTCCGAGGGCCACAGTGAGTCAGCCCTTTAGATACATGTGACCAGATTAGAAAAATGTAGAACATTAAGCTCCACCCACGATAATCATAATTGTTGTTATAAGTGTACATGTGGTTTACATTCACTTTTACATTTACAGTATTTCAGCAGACGCCCTTATCCAAAGTGACTTACATTATTCTCTGTTATACAACTGAGCAATTTAGAGTTAAGGGCCCTGATAAGCAGTGGTAGCTTGGTGGTGCTGGGAGTCAAACTCTGGCCTTTAAATAAGTAGTCCAACACCTTAACCACCGCGCTACCACTTTGGATTAGAACTTATAAATGCCTATTTTGGATCACATGACAGTGACAATTTATAGTGTGTGAGATACAGCTGAAGAGTCTCTACTTATCTCTGTATACTCAAAATTAATTAACAATACATGAGGAAGAGCGTCATGATGCTAAACGCACTAGCTAGCTAGCACACTAGCTAGCTAACGTTGATTTGTAAATTCCTTTTACATTTTTATTTTTGTTGTAATTTACATTTGTGGCATTTTGGAAAACCCCCAAAAATATCAAGAGCCACTTTCATTATTCTCTGTTATACAACTCATCAATTTGGGGTTAAGGGCCTTTTTCAGGGGCCCAGTAGAGGTAGATTGGTGGTCCCGGGAATCGAACCCTAATCTTTAAATTAGTAGTCCAATGCCCTAACCACTGAGCTGCCACTTTCCCAATTTAGTTCCATTTTTTCTGACAAGCTTTTATATTTTATACTGCTAGTGATATCCAGAAAAATCTTTTTGTTTGCTATGGGTACTAATGATGTCGCTAACAGCACTGTACTGTATGTAGACGTTTTAGATAAGCAAACGAATGTGGTGAAAACAAACTAGCGCAGTTAAACACACAATGTCATAGGAAATCTAGGCAGTTTTCTTATGCTGCTCAACCAAATGAAATTGAACTGTTGTATAAGATTTTTTTTGTAAATATAACCCTTATAAATGTTCCATTATTAGCTGTAAAAACAACACAGGTGTTTCCTAAACGTTAGTTTGTGTGTTATTGGAAATACAGCGTGAGCGGCAGCACTTTAGCTTCTGAGGATGGAACGCTGCAGTAAACGGATGTAGGACAGTCAACATGCTCTTAAATAAATATTAACACACACACACACAGTTGTAAAAAGTTATGTACAGACTTGCACATTGCTGAAGTGCATGAAACAGGCAATGCATTTTTTGTGAACAAATCGAACACCAACATATGCTTTTGTGTGTATGTGTGTGTGTGTGTGTGTGTGTGTGTGTGTGTGTGTGTGTGTGTGTGTGTGTGTGTGTGTGTGTGTGTGTGTGTGTAAAGAGCAAACATGGCTTTATGATCATCCTGTTGCTTCAGGATCTAGTCTGTTTGACTCAATCATCATTAATGACTTTCCCTTACATACACACAACAACCACAGTCACACACACACACACACACACACACGCCGGCTCGTTTGTATATTATAATAACTGACGTTCTCACAAATCTATTTAAACATACACAATTTGAAGCCTATTTATTTATGTGCAGTGTATCATGACGTAGCAGTAAGTAGAAGACATATTAGTATAATTAGTAAACTAAGTTATGGTTCCAGCTGAAGTCTCTAATTAAAATATTTTATTATATATATATATATATATATATATATATATATATATATATATATATATATATATATATATATATATATATATTTTTTTTTTTTTATGATCATTTTTACAATAAATTAAGGGTTTCATGGAATAGAAAATTTATTTTATGAAGTGATCAGGTGTAAATAGGCTCTTATTTTCACAGTACACCCATATCCTTACTATATCTCACCTGCCACTCATTTGCAATCATGAATTACATTTACTCTTCTTTACTTCCCTATTTAAGAGTATCTTTACCCTCACTCGTGGCCTGGTCTCGAACAGAGAAACTTAGGCTAGACTTTAACCTGATTAACCTGATTTGTGTCTCAGTCTGACATTTTAATAACCTCATACTTCTATTAGTATTAGCGATTTAGCAATTTTATTTTATGTAATAAAAAAATGGCAGTTTGTTGAGGGGGTAAAGGAGTGACAACTGATTAGCCAAGCGTTTAATCTGTAGGTTTTTTTAATTAAAGAGGCAAAACTGGATGGGTCATGGATATAGAGTGTTTGGTGAATATTTCTATTTTGTTGATAGTGGTGTGGCGGGCTGGCTCTTATCCCAGAGATCCCTCATGTCTGTGTTATCTTTTAGTCAAGCTGCTATAGCAAGTCTTAGCAGAGTCCCCAATCTACACAGTGTCTTTAACTTTTACACAGCAATACATTTAATAATCCATTTTTTTCTCTTTCTTTTCTCTCTTTCTCTCTCTCTCTCTCTCTCTCTCTCTCTCTCTCTCAGGGTGGGTTAACTTGCCCCTGAGGTACCAGAGACCAGTTTGCCATGCCCCTTTCCTCGAATTCGTGAAGCTTCAGGGATGGATTGGGACTCTACTCCACTGACCCAATGCTACAATTTACATTACATTCAATCACTATTATCATAAACTGTAATAAAAAGAGATTCTGTTTCACCCCAGATGAGCATGGGTTCCTTATTGAATCAGGTTCCTCTCAGGGTTTCTTCTTACTTCATATCAGGGAGTTTTTCCCTGCCACAGTCACCACCGGCTTGTTCATTAGTGAGAAACTTACACTTTTTCATTGTTACTGCATTCTGTGTAAAGCTGCTTTGAGACAATAGTCCTTGATAAAAGTGCTACACAAATAAAAATGGATTAAATCCTAGATTAAGATGGTGTTTATGTTCAGTGGAAACATTTGAAATATTTCAAAATTGTTATACTCTGTGTTGGAAGTAAATTGGGTAAGAAGGCTTTTATGTATGCAGCTTCATCTGACTGGAATCTTCTTCATCACTGAATTATTTTAAAACCGTTATTCAACAAATGGAAGAGGATTCGATGACATAATTGTTTTAAATGTTGTTTTGTAAATCTATGTTGAAACTGATTGTATTGCTGCCCATTTTGTTTAGGACGCTAAGAGATTTTAACTATAGAGAGGCTTTTTTTGGTTAAATTGAAGATATAAATATACGCAAGAGTTTCTGGTGAACATTAACATCTAAAACTAAGATTCATTTATGTTTATTATATTTGGCAGACACCTTTATCTATTATCTTTATCAGAATCTATGTTTTTCTGATAGCTATCTAATTGGTCGAAAGGATTATATTCACAACTGGCCACTGCAGTGCGTCTTAGTGAAAAGGTTATGAATCTGATCTACTTCTCTCGTGCAAAATGCAAACAATTTCCGCTGACCTGAAATGGCACCCGCTGTTATTTCGCTCTATTTGGGATTGTGAATGCAGTCAAAAATAAAAAAGAAAGCTTGCAAAAATGCTTTAGTAAAAAAGCCAGTGATTGTTACAGTATGTGCAGCATTTTCACTGTCGGCAGTATTAAACGTCAAGACCCAGTGAGATATGTGGATAAGAGCTTGGAGTAACACTGGTGGGAAATATAGACAGACTATCCTGTTTCTAAACGGGGCGCCTTTGTGTGACCCCGCAAATCAATTTAATGAAGAGTCACACACACCTCCATCAGCAAGCGTGCTAAAGTGAGCTACGTACTTCCGTGTGGGAGGAGACAAGCGCAGACTTATTCAATTTAAACACACGGATGTATTTGGACTTGTTCAGTTTCATCTGAAATGCGTCCCAGACCACCTCCTGTTGTGGTTTGAGCTATTGGATTCATATCTGCCTCGAATGCGTTTCGGAGGGCATTTACACCTAGTCTTTCTACAATCGGATAGCTATCCGATCAGATAAAAACGCATGTAGTGACCAGGTGTAAACAGCCCCTAAAGGTCAGGTGTGTGAGTGTTTTGGGTGTGAGAATGAGGAGTTCCAGCTCCAGGAAGAAATATGCAAAGCATATGCAAATGAGCAGGTGATTCCTCGTTTGATTTGTCCTTTATTTATTTGCATTCAGAAGTTTTCAGGTATATAATCTGTGCCAGCTGTGTGTGTTTGTGTATGTGTGTGCATGTCTGTCTATGAGCTCTCACAAAAAAATCATATGGTAGACAAAAGTGGTGTTTCTCCATTCTATGATGTAAAAACAGTGTATAGTTTGGGACAGGCCTACAGTGTAGTGTTGTGATGGTGGTTCTTTGTGACGGTAAATTCGGTTTTGTCCTAATTTAACACAAAGTGGGAATGAAAGAAGAAAGGCATCCCTGTAATGCTCCAAAATGTGTGTGTGTGTGTGTGTTGTTTTGTGGACCGCGCCTCTTGTTTTTGGCTTGTTTACACAGAACAAGCTGAGTGTGGCTCCGTCGTTTACATCATTCCATCCGATTTGGAGAGAAAGCCTGTGTGTGTGTGTGTGTGAGAGAGAGAAAGAGTCGTGAGGCAGCCTGTGCCTCCTCTGCACGCCCGGGATTCCTTTACAGCCTTAAATATTGCAGTTATTTTTAACCCACAGTGTAAGAGCCGCCCACCGTGTTCCCTCAGCCAGGAGGGGAAATGAAACAGAGCCACGCTTCCTGGTCACATGATGCAGCTGACCAATTATAGTAAAAGAGGCACAGGGAATGAGGGAGAAAGAGAGGGGGGGATCCAGGCATACTGCCCAGGCCCCAGTGCCTCAATCCGGCCCCTGTGTGTGTGTGTGTGTGTGTGTGTGTGTGTGTGTGTGTCCTATGAAAGACAGTAGAGTGACTACAGAGCATTTCAAACCACAGCCTATTCACTACAGGTGAATAATGTATAGTTTACCTATAGAAATATTGTGTAGACTGTAGAATGAATAGTTTTGGACACACTAACATTAGAGAACAAAGTGTCCACTGGCATTTATGTGACCTATATAGTGAATATGGTGGGCACTTTATGACAAATTCACAGTATCTCCGTGTTGGTGTTTCAGTGGGTGCTTTATCCTGGTCATGCGTTCAGTAAAAACCGTTATTATCCCAGGAACTCAAAGGAATAATGAAGGGCAAATTCACTCTAAATGGAACTTCCATCAGATCACTTCATTTATACACTTATTCACACCTGGGGGAAGTGAGGCAGCTACCCATCACCAGCAGCATGTGTTTGTCTAAAAGGTGGAAACCAGAGAACCCTGAGAGTACACCCAGAGAAACACAAGGAGAACTTTGGCAACCCTGGATGCTACGCGTCGAATTACCTTGGTTTGGAACCAGTTTTTAAACATACACACAAATATAAGCCACAAAGTCTTGTAGGTTGGGGGGTTGGGCTGGTTGTAGAGGCTTTCCAGGCGTAGAAACTTCTAAATTGCAGGCTTGCATTTACACACAAATGCACCTTCATGCAATGTTATTATTATCTGATTTCAGCAGGTTATTCTAGTACTTGTGTAAACAGCACACTGTGAAATCATTTTAACAAATAGAATTCAGCAGCTGTTTGTGCCAGTACATTCTAGTAGATATTTACTGAGTGAAATGGCCACTGTTTAGCCATACTGCATCATTTCTTTTTATCATACGGTAGCTTTTGTTGATTTATAGTGCGAAGAAAACTGATTGTTTTTTTATACTGGACTGCCAATTAATATCCACAGTATTATAAATTGTGCTATATAGTTTAGTATTTCTATCAGCCAGTGTACACAGCAGTTTACTCAGCTGTATCACAAAACACCACAAAATATTTTTAACCTTCTCTCATTATGTAATATCTGTCGGTAGTAGATAGGACTAGTTAAAGACCCCATAGCTGCAGCCTGGACTTATAACCCTCATAGCTTTATAACCCTTTGTTGATAATTACCTGTACATAAGCGATTTCTTTCCATTGCCTGTAAAATAATAAGTAATATTCTACAATGGGTTTTCTGTCAATTATCCGCTATTGCTTCTAAAATTTCTCAAGTTAAATTTGCTTCCATATTAAAACAAATAGTAAAAACACCACAAGTGATTCATCGTATGAGCTGACACTTTTTTTCCATGATATAAATTATGACACAGAAGAAGGCAGAAGCTAATTGCTAACTGCAGCCATTATTCTCTATCATAAATGTAGTGTTTTTTGACTGGCTCCTGCTGATGAAATACACTATTTGTTTGAATGTTTATAGATGTCTTACCAGCACAATAATAGCTATTTAAAACTATTCATCATCCTTATGAGATTTTTTAGGTATTTTTGGTAGGCATTAGGTTAGTTTTGACCTCAGGATGTATACGGCACACTTAGCTGTGACACTTCGGGAGTTTTGAAAATTAGATTAGATCTAACTTTATTGTCATTGTGCAGGGTACATGTACAAAGCCAATGAAATGCAGTATGTGCTCTGATTGGTTGGAGTGTACAGGATTTACTGGAGACGTGTGTGTCATGTTGTTTAACGGTCTGCCTGTGAACAACCCAAAGCCGTCCGATCGAAGAAGTAAACTGTTGTGTTTGAATCAGTGTCAAAAAATTGATTTTGTAAATTTTTGAGGAGTTTGTGAATTAATGATTTACCGGTTGCATCCGGCACAAAATGAAACGTCATTGGTTGCTTTAACTGTCAGTCATATGTCCTCTTGGGTGAGCTTTAACCATTGAAAGCACTTACATTAGGTAAACCTTTTGTACAGTAGTTATAGAAGTTTTGGTGTTTTTTAATTTAGTTTTTAACCATTTTTACTAATGTTTTGTAGGTAGTTGCTGGGTAAAATCTATGTAATGATATATTTTGTTTATTACAGGAATGTCTGGAAACCTATATTGTGTGTTTTCTGGGCCTGTATTGTGTGTTGCCATAGAATGCAGAGATCAACTAACAGCTCATTGTAAAAAATTATCAAATTTGTAATTTCATGTAGCTAACACAAGCAAGCGTTAGGAGACAATCGGTAAAAAATACCTGCGCTGTTTTACTAATTAACAGCACTCTCGTCTCATCAAATCGAAAAAAAGAACCAGAACTTTCTACAAATTATAATTCTATTATAATTGGAAATGCTTTGGCAATGTTCACAAAGACAAAAAAACCCTTTTTGTTTAAAATCAGCACTATTCGGTTACATCCAGCTGATGTCCACTGGATTTCAGAGCTGTGATATCATGAAGTTTCTACATCTGTGTAAACAAGTGGAAAGAGAAGATACTCTGTCTTCGGATCAGAAAAAAAAAATATTTAACAAAATAACAAGAAGTTTTACGTCACGTCTTTCTCTTTCTTTTCGTTTAGTGTGAGCTTTTAGAACCAGCGCATTGTTTTGCTGAACGTAATCAGATGATAGTGACAAATAGGGACAGTGCAGGTAAACTAGGATATAAAATAAATATCTTAGACTTCATGTTCATGTCTTTCTGGCCAACTGTTACTGATCTGCCTGCCTGCACACTCAGGTTAGTGACGCTTAGACACAGAGTGATGAAACAGTCTAAGAACCACTGCAACATCACAGAGGGAGGAGTGCAAATGAGTGAGAGATGTAAGCTTCCGATGGCTATTTCTCTTTCTGTCTGTGGATCTGAAACTAGACAGTGAGATAAACTTTCTTTTTTTTACTTACTGTCTTTTTTTCTGCCTCTCTCTCTCTCTCTCTGTCTCTCTCTGTCTCTCTCTTTTGCACTTTCTCTCTCTCTCCTTTTTTAAAAATGTTGGGATTCCCCCAAATCCCCATATTACATCACTACTACGTCTACAACTAGAAATTAAATAAGGAGGTACCGTGTTTTCTTTGGACAGAGTGTGTGTGAGTATGTGTGTGTGCTTATTGGGACACATTTTCCAGTTTTGCTGATGACTAAGTGACGTCTGAAATTCTTTAGCAAAAATCATGTTCTTGCTTTATGTCTTTACTTTTATCTTTATGTCTTTACATTTGTTATCTTTATTATCACATTTTTTTTCCTTCACTGTTCTGGGGCCTCAGTCTCTATGCTTTAATAAAAGCGTTTATTCCTGATGACAAAGCCAGACTTTGCAGGCGATACTGCACACGGTACAGCAGCAGGTTCTGGGATTTGTATCAACTTGAAACCACATTTTTTACGGGTTTAGTCTCATTGCTTCACACAGATGAAGAGTGAAGGCTTTAATCTTTAACATTTTTACTGTGATTAAATTGCTGGTGCTGCGTTTGCAAAAAAAATTCTATGTCTAAAAGTAGCTCCAAATGAAAATAAACTACAATAGTGTAATGAATGTTTTATTAGCAGAGTATAATGTTGATTAGCTGCAACTACATTCCAAATATAAATGGAAAATAGAAAAAACAAATTAAATTTAGTTTAGAAAGCACAGGTAAAAACTAAAAACTTTAAAATACACAAGTACACAGACAACGGGTGATTCTATAACTACATATCCATTTGATTTCTAATTTTCATAGATCACTAGATGTTATAGATATAATATTTTCTGTAAAAAATGCCTTATATAACTAAAAATCATAATTTCTAGATGTCTGTATTAGTGATTTTTTTTCCACCATGTATCCTTGTACAATCAAATTATTTTATTTGACTTTTCTTTTGGCAACATTTCATTCTTCTATTTATAAAAGCCCTAAATAATAATGTTTTTACTTTAACAACATTAAATTGTTTTAAAATAACTTTTTTTCACAAAAATAAGTCTATAAATCTTGCCTCAATTCTGTTACCAACATTATCTCCCATATCTCCCATAATGATGTAAGAAGCAGGAAATGATGTCACTTTCCCTCACTGATAACAAGTGAAGCGCTGAAAGGCATGTGTACTCTCACGCTGATAAAATATTTTAATCTAATCTAAATACTTTAATCTTTTAAATATTTTAACTACCCACAAAAAAAAAATGTTTAATCCTTATTTTTTAGTGCCATGTGCTTTTAGCATTTATGCTAGCATGAGGACTTAAAGTTACTATCCCACTCTGTCACCAAGGTTATTTCTACACATTACATAATTTGTTTGTAACAGATGTGACAAAAAAAAAAAATCTTTATTTGTTGAAATCTAGAATTTGTTAAAAGTAAAAAAGTAAGTAACTTTTTCTAGTAAGTAAATGGTGAGTGTTTGGCAAGCAGTGGATTATTAAAATTAATTATGTTTTTAAAAAAAAGCTGGAAAGAGTTTCTGTTTTTATTTTCTTAACTTTCCAAAATGCCAAATGTATCTATAATTATAAAATCCATCCACTAAATAAGACTATAATAGACAGAGGAGACATCAAACCCACTGATCAGAGACGACTCTCGAAAAAGTTGAATATATTTTATTTTATTTCAGATCAATTTGACCCTAAAACCAGCAGACGTACAACCAAGTTTAAAGAAAGAAGATTTATCATAAAGTGCTACAGAAAGTGCAAAAGCATGAGCTGGAAGAGGAACTTGAAGGAGAATGTCTCGCAGTTTTAAATAAAATGGTTCGTAAGCTGTTGAAACTATTGGTCCATGTTATCAGCTTTGTTTATAAGGAGATAGTTGCCAGTTTGAAGATTTTTAAGCCTTTAAGCTTGTTTCTAAGTCAATAAACAATGCATTTATTGTCATTTAAACAGTGAACATATTTGTTTGGAACATCCTGTATACATCCAGTTTGCATTAAGTAAACTAGCAAACCAGTGAACTAGACCACCAGTGTTGAGCTATCAAATGAAAAAGACTTTTTGTACATTACAAAAACAGAGTTAGTTCAATAAAAGCCTAGCAGACATCCTCAGCAGCAGTAAAGAAACATTTCACTAACAACATTTTCTAACGCTGTTTCTTTTTTTTTTACCCCAAATTATGTTCTTGACCACAAATCATAAATAATAAAATTTAAGCATACAGGAAAAAAACAATTTAGAAGGCTAAATTTAATTAGGATAGATATTAACTTCAAAAAAGTAATTAGCATTATAAGCAAGTCAGCGCTAATTGTGAATGCTTACAGAGTTAAACTGTGGTTTTGTGTTTTTGTTTGTTTTGTTCGTGTTAACTATTTATTTTTTAGCTGGACTCTTCTCTGGTTCGCTAATTAGCATATTTGAAGCTAAATTTAGCATTTTTTTCTTTGATGTTTCTGTTAATACTCATACTAAACTCAACATTGTGGTAATATTTCTGTTTATGCATTAGGCACATTTAGTTCTTGATTATCCTGGATGAGCTTCAGTTTTTGGACAAAGTCACCCTTTTACATTATAATTGTAGCAATCAGAGGTATTTTGGAGTTCCTCAGCTTTCTGGCACAGAGCTAAAAGAACCTCACTGGTTATTTACTGAGCAATGAGTTTAGCTGTGTAACATACAACAGTTTAAGAGTCTAATTGTCAGGAAACTGGAGGTTGTCTCCTTGTAAAGGTGTTCTACTTTTCTCAGGTTTGTTATTTTCATCTTTTACAAGTGCATTTTTTTATGACTGGAACCCTCATTTTTAAAATAACTATTCTAAAAATAACATTTTATAAGAACATAAATATCCTTTATGTCAGTATTTGACTATCACTGAGACTGATGCCAACATTAATGTTTGCTAAGTAGCTTCTATTTCTTTATGCTTTTGGCCTGAAGCTATACTATGTTGCCAAAAGTTTTAGCACACCTGCCCACACCTTTACCAAACAGATGCATAGAAAGATGTATAGCATGTCTGCTGTATGTTAAAGCGTTACAATTTTCTTTCAATGGAACTAACAGGTACAAACCTGCTTCAGCATGACAATACATGAAGCACAAGAACATCGACTGCACCCCAGAACTCCCTACCAAACATTGGTAACTGACCTCACTTATGCTGCTGATGAATGTGTCCCCACAGCCACACATCAACAACTAGCAGAAAGCATTCTGAGAATAGTGAGGGTTTTCAAAACAACAAAGGGGAAATGACTGAAATGTAAATAAAATATTTAAACACATACAGCTTATAAAGTGTAGCTAAAGCTATAATTAACATCCGTTATTTAGCAGTATATGATTTATACACTTATATTACGAGCACCACATAGGACTAAAAAACTTGGATTTTCCCAATATTAAATTGTGTAAATGAATAAGATGGACAATAAATTAAATCTTATGAATTATTATTATTTATCTAACATTGTACACTGATCTACACTATTTTAATGTTGTGTTATCATGTGACTATGGGAGGTGTTTCATTAGATTAGAATGATTTACCATCGATCGTGGAGAGTTTTTTTTCCTGGTCTTAAGATACATGTTAAATAAACAATCTTGTCTTTTACTTCAATGAGGTAAAAGTGGTTTTTATACCTCCAGTTTATAAAAGCAAACTTTGAACTCATTGGACTTGATATCGCTCTGAATCCTGTAGTACATTTTCATTTATACTACAGTACTATATAGAACAGATTTTTTTACAGTCGCAAAGTGTGTACTTATTGAAATGTGGTACATACTTAAGTAGTTATGCGAATTTGGACCAAGCTGTTGTCGTTGGTGTGTGTGTTTGTGTATACTTGTGTGTAAACACCTGCACTGCTCTCTGATTGGCAAATGATGGAAATTTACTCAGCCAATCATCATCAGTTATGTGGTTATCTCCCACCCCTAACAGAAACACCCACACCTCATCATCATCAGTTATGTGTGCCACCTTACAACACGCACCAGGGAAAAAAACACATGGCTAAAAGAGTCTACCCAGATTAAAACCACTTTAGTGAACTTAATTATAGTAACTCATTTTATTGTCAGTAACAGTAACGGCGGTGTAACGGGGGAAACAATAATTACTCGTTACCAAAAAAAGTAACGTCTTGTGTGTTCAAAATAATATGATAAGCGTAAGTTAGTTGGTATCAAATACACACTGTTAATAGATACAGTCTTACATTTCTTAATGTTTCCACTTAGAACCGAATACATATTGAATGAAAACATATCAAAGAAGAACAGAGAATAACACAATTAATGCTAATTATTTTGTCTGTATGTCTTTCTGTCAGTCTCTCTATGTCTCTGTTTCTTTCTCTGAATTTTTTTGTCTTTTTTGTCTTTTTTTCTGTTTTTTCTTTACATTTACATGTCTTAAAACACAAACAGACGCGCATTAAACAAACATTTACAACTGTATACATATATACAGTATATACCCACATACACATACGCACACACAAGCAGCTTGGTGTCGATTCACTTCATATCATTTCTAGATTTTATTTCTTTAGACAAATAACTTTGCATTATTGTTCTGCGAGTCGTGGTGCCGTGTGTAAAAATAAACCGCTCTGTTTTCTTCCCTTTTATCCTTCTGTGCTTTAAAGTGTGTTTAAGGCGGAAAAGGCACTGAAATAAATGTGTGTGCGTGTATTTTGCTGATGTCAGCAAGCGTAGTGTGGCATTGTGGGTAAAATGTTTCTTATGCCTTTAATAAATGGATTCATGTGAAGCTGCTCATTTAGAGGTTTTGGGCTCTTTTATGCTCCTATACATCTGGATGTGTGTGTGTGTGTTTGTGTGTGTGTGTGTGAAGAAAGAGAGAGAGAGAAGTCAGTATATTTAAGGTATGATGACTGATGTAGCTCTTAAACTCTGTTTCCATTGTTTCTGTAAAGAAGCCTGGTTTTGAGATGGTGGGCGGAGCATAATGTGTTTTTATTACTAAACACAGTTGTGTGATAAATAATTTATTATAAGAAGTTCAGTAATGGAATATGTAGTTGAAACACATTTAAAGAAATATGTGTACATAAACTAAAAGTTCCCTAGAAATTCTCCACACACACACACACACATCTGGTCCAACAGGTGATGCAACTTTATGAATGATGAGAAACGTAATGCCTCAGTCAGCTCTCGCTCCCTCTCTCACTCTCTCTCTCTCACACACACACACACACACACTGCAAGCGTCATTTGTTGACGTAGTTTGTTAATAACGGAACAATAAACCTTAGTACAGGAAACTACGGAAACTCATTCACTGACTTGTCTGTACTGTGGAGGAAGTTTAATGTAAGTTTTTACACTCTTAACACTGACACACAGACATACACACACATACAGGTATAGAATGTTTTGGGGGGGGGGGGGGGGGGGGGGGGGGGGGTTTAGTTCCAGGAACAATTTTTTTTACCGGATGTTCATGCCTTACAAAAGTATCCTAAAGAAAACCGTCTAGTTTAGTTTGCCCAATAGTATAGTAGTATTGAGTGGGTGGGTGGGTGTGGGGGGGTGTGGTATGGAAGCAGTCAGACCTGTCTAAATTCTTTAACTGCAGTTAAAGCAGCACTGCATCATTGGGACGAATACTCAAACACTACCCCCTGTTCTCTGTCCCAAAACACACACACACAAACACACCCTGATGGTTGCCAACTTTGTTGCTTTGCTGATAATCCAACACAACCTGTACGACCCATTCTAATTAGGAAGTATTTTCCAAACTGTGTCCAGCATTTGGGTCTGTGGCTCTGTGTTCTGTGTGTATGTATTGTACGTATTTGTGTGTCTTCCTGTGTTTCCGTTCCTATGTGTAAGTGAGTATCTGTGTGTCAGTATGCTCTCTCTTTTTTTCTTGTCTGGGCTATGGGGTTAGGTGACTCAATGAAATATGTCTAACTCAGTGGTAGCTTAAAAAGCAGTGGCGTACCGTGGCATTTCAGTCATGGTCTTTAGTAAGAAACTGTAAATCACATCCACACATTCTACATATCCCTGTTACAGCTACTGTATATGAAAATAATTTTATGCTTGACTGACATTGTATGGCAATCAGAGCCTTGATGTTTAAGAGCTGAGTTGATGAAGCTGTTAAAGCTGGAATCATTCCATGTCCCTTTACTCTTTTTAAAAAAATAAAAGTGCCCACCAGAGGAGCTTGTTGTTCCTGGTGTTCCTGTTAGCCACTCATAGCGCTCATAGTTGCAATCTTTGAAATAGCACACAAAACCTTTGCTGGCCTTCCTTAGTGACCCTAGTCTGGTGTGATTTCTTTTGGTCTGCAAAGAGGCATTTCCATTAGATAGTTCTGGTGTATCGGCACCCTGCGGTTTTCATTTTATTTTCTTTGCCTTTCACTTTTATACCTTGGAAATTCCTGACAAAAGCTGTGGGTAGGACTGGGCACGTTGTTAGACACAGGGGGCGGGCTGTCACTAAAAGTCAAAATTTGATTGGCTTATGGTTCTGTCGCTAATACTTTATTACAAATCAACTGTGACTTTTTTAACTGAAGTTAGCACTTTATGTAGTGCTAGCCCAGACCTTCATAATAAAAGATATTCCAGTTTAACCTCAACAAAACTAATCATAGGCGGTTTTGTGGACATTACACTATGTCTAAAATGACGACTAGATAATCAAGAAAAACATTTTTCACACGTTTTCATTTATTTATTTTTTTTATTAGACCAGAATAGAAGGCCCTGCTGGCCCTGATGTTTCATGGTGAAGCATGATGTTGGTTGCATCATTATTCATAACTGCTTCTCATCAGACAGATGATTTTATTAGGATGCAGGAAATAATGAACATCTAAAAAAAAATTTTTTTCAGACATTTAAGATAACAAGCGGTAGATGAAAAGGGCTTCCACCTTCCTCCATGATAACAGTACATCTAGTCATCAATCTCTCCCCCTCTTTCTCCCTCTCCCTCTCCCCCTTTCTCTATCTACCTTTATCACCAGTAAGCTGAATGTCTGTGTTCCCAAACATGCCGAGGCAGAAGTTAAGAGCAACTGGAAAGTAGCCAAATGAACTAAATCAAAGCAACATTTACTTCTGTACCTTTCTCGTATTCTGCTGTTTTCCCAGTAAAGTGTGTTCTCAAAATAAAACAAAGACACATTACCACAAGTCTGCTGTGTTTTTGTGTAGTTTACAGTTTATTATTTCGGTGAATCTTTACGTAGCTTTGAGGGAGAGATAAAAAAAAGAGTCTTTACGTGTATGTCTCTGTGTTTGTCACTGCAGGGACGCCACTGATAGGGTGGAAGATAGGATGATTCTAAGGGTCTATGCATTTTTGGGGGCCCCAAGAGTTTTATTAGTAGTAACAGTGAAAAATGGGTGTGGTAGAGGGGGCCTAACCTTATATTCTTTCACAGGGCCCAAGTGTACTAGTGCCACCCTGTGTCACTGTGTCTCTGTGTGCGTGTGCGGTAGAGCCTCTCTGTCGTCTGTCTCACACTGTCCCGTTCTGCCCTTTCCTTCCTTCACAAATCAGATCAGTGTCTCCACACCCACTTCCCACTGTGTGTGTGTTTGTGTGTGTGTGTGTGTAAGAGAAAGAGTGGGAGAAACAGTGAAAAGGAAATTTTGCTGTTCTTGCATAAGTTCCTTAGTGTCCTGTCTGCATTGACATCATTAGAATCGCGCCCATATGTGGATGTCCATCAGGGTTTACCTCAAATTGGATGACATCATTAGCTCTTTCCTTTAAACTTAACAGTTAATTTAGTTCCAGTATAAAAATGTAAAAATCCCCCTAAAATCTATTTTAACATCCACTCAAATATTTATTTTCTTAACGTAAATCAGTTTATAATCTAATATTTCATTTTAAGTGTTGATGAGCTCGATGTCCTTCTTATATAGTGATGCAGGGACAATTGAGGAGAATTTATACTTCAGTGTGTCAGAGAAAAGCTTGTCACTACTTACAGCATGGTGTAAGTGTTAAATAACGCAGACAGGGGCACCGCTAAATGGGTGGGGTGGGGTGGGGTTGTTAAGATGATTCTAAGGGCCCATGCAGTTTGGGAACCTCCGAAGATATATTTTCTTATTAGTTGCGCAATCGGTGTGGTACCCAACCTCATATTCTTTTATAGGGTCCAAAATTGCTAGAGGTGCCCCCGCAGGCGTGTGTTAATGCACACTAAAGTTTTTAGGATAAAGCCTGTTTCCTTAAGTGACAAAAAAGGCAGAAAGTCCCCCCCCCATCTGACACTTTCTCTCTGTTCCACTCTTCTTCTGCCTATGTCTCTTTCTCTCTATGTCTCTTTCTCTCTTTCTTCCCCTCTCTCTCTCTCTCTCCCTCTTTCTCTCTCTGTCTGTCTCTCTCTCCCACTGTCTCTCTATTGATTCTCTCTCTCTCTCTCTCTCTCACACACACACACACACACACACACACACACCTTTCCTCCTCCACCCAAAAAAGGAAGTTGTGTGTAATTTGTGTTTATCTTTTATCTTGCTACACACACACACACACACACACACAATTATGTAATGCCTTGAAGAATGAAGTCAATTCAATAGTCTAGAAAGAGAAAGTTTAACACTGACATCCTACACACACAAACACGCACACACCCATGCCTGTGTACTGATGAGTCTGACATTTTTTTCCTGTAAAGAAACCAATTTATTCATTCATTTAATCATTTTGTTCATAAATAATACATGACTGTGTTTGAAATAGAGATCAAAATGACCAAAGAAGAGTGTGTGATAAAAAAACAACAACAATCTAATGGATTAGAAACTCTGTCTAAACCACTGTAGCACTGTTTGTTTTACTGTGTCACGTCACAGAGGAGAGCTGTCCTTGTGTACTAAGCTCTTTTTTCCTAGCGTGTGTTTGTGTGTGTAGTGGTTTTTATTGTTGCTTATTTTGGCTGCATGAATTGCTTGTGCTGGAATGTGCATCCGTTGTTGTAGTAACATCCGACATAGCAACCAGGTAGACTTGTTCAAAGCACACCCGATTGCGTAATAGACTGTAAAGCAGAGCAAAGTTCACACACAGGTAATAACTGTGAAATGTAAGGTAATAAGGTCAGTGTGGAAAGTGTATTTGATTCTATGACTTCCGTTTGCAGTTAAAGAAGTGACATTGAGTGATGATGTGTAAAAACATAAGTGAGTGTGAGAGGGAGCAGGTGTACTTATGATAGTGGTGGACATTAGCCTTTATCCTGACCTTACAGGAAAATGGTAGATCATTAAGGTTAAGTCACTGGGCTTCTTATTGGAAGGCTGTAAGGTTAATTCCTATGAACCATAAACTGGCACCACTGGCAAAAGCTTTTAACCCTTCATTGCTAAGTTGTAAAAAAACTGTTAGTAACTCTATAAAAACAGCACAGCCAAATGCTATACTTAAAATACACTGTAACTGTAATGAATCTACAACTGCTCCGAAGAAAATAACACATTTTTCAGCTAAGTTTTGTGCCAAAGTTTTAGCACTATCAATCATTCATAGTCCCAGTTGAGAAGATGCAGCCCAATAGCATGATACTGCCTCCTTCATGCTTCACCATGGCTATGGAGTTTTTTTTAAGTACTCTGTTTTAATTGTACTAGCCATCCTTTAGCTGTAGCTACATCAGAATATTATTGCTATATGAATCAATAAATAGTTCATTCTTATTCCTTAATTTAATCAGATAAGCAACGTTTCAGCCAGCTAAAAAATATGGCTGGGGTTTCCAGAAAGGAAATACAATTACCAGGGTTTCGGGGGAATCTCACAAACTTTGATACTACTTTTGTAACATTTTATCATTATAAATCATATTTTAAAGATTGATATTAGATTTAGACAAGCAACATTTCGATATGTACTTCACATAAGTTTTTTTTATCCTGTGACCTGTCCAGGGTGACCCCTGGCTTTCACAGCTGAAATAGACTCCAGAAGATCCCTGTAAGCCTGATTAAAAATAAGCAGGTATAGACAATAGATGAATGGAGGGATAGATAATACTGAGGATGATGTCAAGTTTTTTTTTTTAAGCAAGCTTTATGTGTGTAACATCACTGTGCTTAAAAATCAAGTATAAACTAGACTCTGCTGCTATGCAAAGAATATTTCTTTGGGACTTAGCTGATACCATTAGTTGCACATACCTTAATTATTACCAGACAGTGTTTACATGTTGCATTTGTTCTACATTACAAACAGAATATTTTATGAAATAGTACATTGATTAGTGTTCGTGGCCCAAGAAAAATTCACTACCCCCGAAGGACTGCCCATGTACCAAAACATTTCATGTGTGAACCACATTTTAATGCAGCCCCTAACTGCACAAACAGTTTAAAACCAATCTATAAAATGTATCATTAATAATATGACATTGCAGTCCTCAAAACTATTAAAATGGCAAAAGTTAAATCCTTTTTGTGTAGAATTTCAGCGCTTTTTGCATTGTATTTAAAAGTGCATGTGTAAAATGGCAAGGAGAGCAAAACATTGGAACATATTACTTACAGGTTTTTCTTGTTACCCAGGTGTGTCCTGTTCGAAGAACCGTCTGAAGAATTAGTAACTTTAGTTTCACTATGAATACTGCATTTATTGTTCATTCCACTGTCCTGATAAAAACTAGAAATCTGCCTATACGAAACAATCAAACCACTTCAAATTTAGTAAAAGAGAGGAAATCAATCCGAGCCATTGCACAAACATAAGTCACAGCCAAAACTATCATTTAAAATGTTCTGAAAACGAAGGAAGAAAGTAATAATTGTAACAAGGAAGAGACACAGAGCATAAAAGATAAAGAGAGCTGTAGCTGGCATTAAATTTGAAATAAGCTCACCGAGTGGTTGCTAAGTGGTTAAGATGTTGGACTAATACCCGAAAGAGTGGGGTACGATTACCAGCACCACCAAGCCACCACAGTTGGGCCCCTGAGCAAGGCCCTTAACCTCCTAATTGTATAAAAGAGTTAATAGTAAGTCACTCTAGAAAAGGGCGTCTGCCAAATGCTGTAAATGTAATTTGATTGTGAATCAAATATTGGCTCATGTAATTTAAGTCTTTTAATTATTATTTTATTCAAATTCAAGACAAAAAAGAAGGTTATGTTTTATCCAGAAAAATAAAAAACATATAAAAACTAGATAAAGGAAAATAAAAGGTAAAATCTTAGATCTTTGTCTATCTGTTGATCTTAAACTCCAGATATTTTAACATGCTATAATTATACAACAATACAAACTAATCAGCTAAAACAAACAGAAATAAGAAACTGTTATTCTCACAAGAAAACGGTTGTTTAGATGAATTAAACTAAAATGCCTAAAAATTAACTTGATCAAACTGTTGAAAAAAAGCGCTCGTTTACGCTCACGATTGTTGTAAATATCGTCAGGGTTGTGATTATTTGCGGTTCGTTTACAGCCGAGCTGAGACAGCGCTCTTTCTTTGTGCATTACTTCATTACATGGTCATTAACGGTTGGGTGAAATGAGGTTAAATATGTCTCAATAATAGGTGTTGTTGCTGTTGGACGAGTTTTGTAGGCTGTTGTTTTTAATAATATATTCCAATTATTTTCAACTGAAAAATTCAGCTATGGTCAGACTGCCTACACAGGCAGAAGGTCGTTATAGTGGCTTGCATTTTATTGACATGAGTAAAATCAGATGTCTACTTTGTCAAAACCACAACATTTTACACTTTTCTTTTCAGTGCACTTTAGTGATGCTCCCTAAATAAAAACTTCAGTCTGTTAAATCTGTCCTGATTAAACAGGTGAAGTTGATTCTGCTTTTGATGTCACATTCAAAACACAAAATCCTACAACACAATAGAGTGGATTTACAACAGACAGCGACGTGGCCCTTCAAATAAAAACCACATAAAACACACATTACCTTCAGGAAGGCCACCTGCTAAAGGTTTTTTATTGAACTATCTACTTCCTACCATCCAGCATTAGCAAAACATTCACATACAGTATACTTAAAGGTATAATAGGTAATTGTCTCCAAAAACATTTGTTGGTCTGCTGGTTGAAAGTCTTTTTATATCTTGATAGCAATCGTTAAATAGTGTAAATGTATTTATATATTTTGTGGAAGTCCTAGGACCAAGAAATGCCTGTCAACATATGTGTCTGCATGTCACATGCTGCGAAAAAAAAAATCTGGATCAAAACAGAGGGAAAAAACCTGAATTAATATCTGTGTTGCGTTTCCATGCTGGAGTGACTATGATGTCATGCGTACTGTATTACTAATATGATTGACATACAACTAAGCAAATCAAATCACACAACTTAGCTAAGGTAGCAGCAGCAGTTTATTACTGCTACAGATAAAAAATAACACACCATTTTATTTGCGGTGCGATGCACTTTTAACAATGGTGATTGTATCAAAGCAGCTTTGATTTTTTTTTTTTCATTTTTTTATTAATATGTACCAGATCTAAGAAAATGAAAAAAAACCTTCTTAAAAAATATGAGGAGGAATACAGAAACTGGTAGCGTAATGGTTAAGGTGTTTGACTGATCAAAGATCATAGGACCAATCCCTGAAACCATCAATTTGCCACTGCTGGGCCCCAAAGCAATGTGGCACAGACGGAACATGAACCACTATCATGTAAGCAGGAAAAGCACATGAAGTCAAATATGGAACTAAATAGGATAGGAATCGGACATGTGCATTAGCGTCTGCCATGTAAGCAGATCGGCTTTTCACCTGTCAAGGCAAGTCGAACGTCACTAAATAAACAACAGTGCCGCATGACGTCTACTTAGGTGGACGCCAACAACGATATATATATATTCTATATTCTGTATATATATATATATATATATATACAGAATATATATATATAGCGATCAATGCTACATTCCCCAAGACTACAACAAAAGCCTCTCCTTGAATAAAGAGATCTGTCGACCTTTAAATATCATGCGAAAACAAAATATTGAATTTGTCTTGGTTTACTGCGTCCATTGATTATCATGCTATTTCTATCTCCTTTTTCGGTCAGTACGTCTACATTGGGTTGTTTTGCCATGTATAGTGTAAATGCAGATACCAGATACGGGTCAGTTTTATATGAAAATGTAATAGGATCGGCACAAAATCGTCATTGAGCATCAAGACCTGCAGTGTAAACGCGGCCTTAGATAAATGAAAATTCGCTCTGGATAACTCCATTCTAACAAATGCCAGAAATGTTAAAATGTAGGCCAGACTGTGCCTGTATAAGTTAAAAAGTGTAATCAGGCGCTATGAACATCAGCATGATTTCTAAATTTAACACAAATTTTGAATGTTTTGTGATTAGGTGTCCCACTGTGACTGAGTAATTAACTATGACAAATTACGGTGGTTTACAGACGGTAAAACACAGTTTTTTTCTGTCGTTTATCGTTCTTCCTTTCTCTTTCTCTGCATAAATTTCAGAGTCTTTCTTACACCGCACCCGTCTGGGTGATATCACTGTGTGATGTCATCAGGAGACCGTTGTGGCGTGATGTGACATCACTCTGGCAAAATTTTACCCCAAAATAATGCAATTGCACTAATTCAAACAATCTGACTGCAGAAAAGAGCTTCACTGTGATCACAACCACAGCCTGGATCTAATTTTCTCTCTCTGTGCATTTTTACTCAAAGAGAGGGGGGATTCACATATTTTGGCAGGAGCAGGAGAAATAAAGGGAGGGATAAAGAAAGAGAATGAGAGTTGGAAATTCCCTGCATTAGTGTAATTCTTTATGGGGTGTTTATACTTCAGCTTTATTAAACATCTTGTGAGTGCTGTTATTGTATCTTTTAAAGAAAGTCTTAATATCAGTCTGTCTGTGGGATGTCTAACCAGATTGGTAAAGTATCGATCAGGACAATATCTAAATATTAAAAACATTTAGGAGTTTGGTACCATTTTAACTGTGGAGAATTTCTCACCACCACCTTTACCAACACCCATCCAATTTAACTATAAGGAACATTTTAATAAATGAGATGCCTTGTGATTTTAGAACGATTTTGTACATTTCAAAATATACAATCAAACTCATGTCCTTCATCAATCTAAAATTCAATCACACACCACTCAACCCACCCTCGTCACCCTATTTCACATTCATAAACAACAAGCAAATGACTGGAAAAGATGTTAAAATGAATCTATAGCATGTCTAATTAGACAAACTCAGGACAAGAACATGATAATTCATCAAAACATCGTAATGTCTTTCCAAGAAAATTTAACATTGATTTGAAAATATCTAAAATATATTAATATACTCATTACACTGAGAAAGCTAGCTCTATAATATTCTGGGCTTAATATAGTACAGGTGTTCTGTGTGGCTTTGCTCCATGACCACCTGTAGATTATGCATTCAGGAAGTAGCTCCCTTTGGTTTGTTCTATTCCTGTCCTGTTCCTGGTGGTTCCCAACACGTTTTGGCTCTGATTGAGTTTGTGTGTGTGTGTGTGTGTGTGTGTGTGTGTGTGTGTGTGTGTGTGTGTGTGTGTGGTGTGGGGTAAGTGTGAGACGTCACTGAGCCCAGAATAGAAATTATTCTTTGTAACACTCACAGCACTTCAGGAACAAATAATTTCCCACCAGTCTAAAACCAGTAAAAGGTTCCAGACTGGTGGGAAATAATTTCCGCCAAAAGTCCTGTGTGTTACAGAGATTATTTCTATTCTCCTTTATGTGATGCTATGTTTATGTAAAAAGATTTGGTTCATTGAGAGTCCTTGAAAATCGACATCAAAATCATCATTAAATAAATAAAACATGTGGGAAAGTTATTAGTCCTGTGTGAAATCGAAAACTTTAGGTATTAAGTTTGTTGTTTGAATACGGTCCTTCTTCTGTTTGTAGGGTTTTAAATTTACATAGATGAGGAATTTAGCAGAAAATATTAATGATAAAACAGTTAGACATTATTCAGCAGGAGACATAGATAAATTTGCTACTTTGTACAGGGATAAATTATTAATTAGCATATGACTGTAAAACCATTTCCTGAAATCTAAACATTTCTTCAACAAAATTTTAAAAGCACAGTTTTCTAGAATGTCTTTTTAATACTAAAATTAAGATACTACTACTAAAATACCCAAACAATGTTTAGCATGACAGTTCTCCTGTCATGGCCGACCCTTCTATCAGGCGGAACAAGTGAATGCTAGGGGGTGCTTTCCACCTACAGGGGCTGCCAAATAAATCCAAATAAATCAATCTAAAATATTAATGAACATTCTGTTACTAATAATATTTTCAAAGATATCTATCTATTATTTATACCCGCTTATTCCTAACTAATCAGGGTCACAGTGATCTGCTGGAGTCTATCCCAGCTGTCATTGGGTGAAAGGTTGGACTGTGGGAGAAAACCGGTGTACATGGAGTAAACCAAGCACAAGGAAAACATGCAAACTCCACACAGAAAGACTCCTGCAGGGGATACTAACTTAGGACCTTCTTGTTATGAGGCAACATGTAATCCAAGCAGTGCTTCTATCAAAATATTATAATTATTAAATATTACAAAAAAAGTTAAATTACATTACATTGCTTAGAAGTCATTTGACTTCTACATCAGGATACATCAGTCTTTCCCCTCACTGCCAAACTCGGACTTACCTGGTACTGACAGACGGCTTCAATCATCATTCACAACACAAAAATTGCATTAAAACCTGTCACAGCTGCTTTTAATGTCAAAAAGACTGAAGCTCTATGTTGCCCAGGAAAGACAATGAGAAAAGCTTCTGTTTGCTCATTTGAAATAGGCAGCTTACTAGAGTTAATGTCAGTGTTAGCTAATGTACTGTTTACAAAAACTGTATTATACTCAGAATGTAAACCATGATCAAATGTGAGTTTGTAACATAAATTGCAAAATTAAGGGGCATCAGTTCAAATCTTTTCTAGGGCAGAAAATTGGTCAGGGCCGGCAATGGTTCCTGTGCTTGAAGCCCCTGAGCCTGATGAAGACATGGTGTGTTCTAGTTGGATTAGGAGAATTTGAGTGCACAGAGCCCTGACGCTGACTCAACCCCAATAAACACCTTCGGGTTGAACTGCAATAAAGACGGAACTTCAGACCTCCTCACCCAACATTAATGTCTGATTAGAGGCTAATTGATTATAATGTGACTAAATGAGCGAATCCCCACAGACGCACTTCAAAATCTGGTGAAGCTTTTTGAGAGGTGTGGAGGTTATTATAGTAGTAGAAGGAAGACTAAATCTGGAACAGGTTGTTTAAAATACATATGAAAGATATACATTTAAAGACGATATCATGTAGAGATTATGTTTTTGCTATACACAGTGGCACAGCACCGGTTTGTTGCTTTGTTATAACTGAAATAGGAGCTGTAACTTACCCACTACTTCTTTCCAGCTTTCATGTCCAGTCATAATACAGGACTTCATAGCGACAGTCTGTCTGCTGCCAGGTTAATTAAATTTAACGTTTAAATGCTACAATTATGTTATGTCTGCAATAAGCTATAGAAAGAAAAAAAAATGGTGCTTGTGTGAAAGAAGGCAGAAGGCAGTGTGTAAAATTATGCTGCTTTTGGTCTTATTTCGTAATGGAAAGTACCTAAAACTTTAGCAAACTGAGACAAACCCAAACTAACTTTATTATGTACAAATGAAGAGGCACAAAATATGTTCAAATATATATATATATATATATATTTATATTTTCATAATTATTTAGAAAAGGTATCAAATAAATATTTTATATTATTTTTAAAAACACACCCAGTGTGTAATGAATTAATGAATGACTGAGTGAGTGAGTGAGTGAGTGAGTGAGTGCAGTAAACACAGTGATTGAAATAGTTTAAAATACAGTGATTGCCAAAATCATTTGAACACTCATATTTTTACCAAATTAATGTTTATAATTCAACATTCATTTAGCCATTCATTCATTCATTTATTCATTCATTTTCTATACCCGTTTATTTTCCCTAATTCGGGGGCACAGGGATCTGCTGGAGCCTAATCCAGCTGTCTCTGAAAGGGCGAAAGGCATGAGTGGTACACCCTGGACAGGTCGCCAGTCTGTCACAGGGCCACACACACTCACACTCACATTCACTCCTTTGGGCAATTTAGAATTACCAATCAACCTTCTTTCTGTGAGGCAACAATGCTAACCACAAAGCCACCTTGCTGTCTTATTTAGCTTCTTATTTAGATTTTTGTTTACACAAGGCGTCTGACACCAGCCAGGACTCCCCACAGAGATCTTTATCCAGTCTTTTTAAAAAACAGAACAAATTGAGACAGATTAATCCAGAAGAACTGTAGCAACATCTTTAAGATGCTTTAAGAAACTGACCTGCAAACCTAGAGTACTGTTCAAAAGTTTTAGGCAGTTACAATAAAATGAGGTTCATGTCACAATTAGATAAATTAACTACAATTAACTAAATTAAGTCAACATTTGGTTTGACCATCCTTTGGGTTTAAAGCAGGTTTTGCCTCAGGTGTACTTTCAGGAAGTTTTGACGGTCGGTCTCCTGAAGTCATTGGAGTCATTTACACACTTTTTCTGGATTCTGTTTAGAAATCTAAACTGATTTCACACTACAAACTGATTTTACACACTACAGAAAACAGGGAGAAATAACAGACTGTAAACCATTTTTAGCCGGTGAAAATACTCGCGTTCTAATCATTTTGGCCACCACTATAAGTTTATGTGTATTTAAAGATTGTGTGTGTGTGTGTGTGTGTGTGTGTGTATATCAGTGCTTTATTTAGAGAGGATTTCCTCCCTCCCTCTGTTTAAGCATCTGCCTCCCTCTCACACCATCACAACCCCTTACTGAGTATGTATGTGTGTGTGCAGAAGTGTGGAGTGTGAATGAGTTTCGATCTCAAATGGACAGCCCAAAACAAAAGACATAAAATTTACTCAAGCATCCATTATTATAACTTTTATAGTCATGGTGATTTCGGAAACACCTGCACCCGATGATGTCACAGTTAAAACTGATATTGCAGTGGAATTCAGTGTGCCACCCCTTCCATGTCCTCATTATTAATATACAATGCACTGACCTGCGTCACACTTACACACATTTATACACACCTTTAATCGTAATTGATGTGGATTATTAAAACAAAAGATCCTCCTAACCTCCAACCCTGTGCTGAAGTATTTTCCACTGAAACATTTAAACCTTTAATTACTTTAATTAATAAAAATGTGAGAAACACAAGATGCAACTGGTAGATCAGCCAGACCAACAAATAAATGATTTTTTAGCATCAACAAAAAAATAAATTACAATGTTATTCACATTACATTAAAGACTAAATTATCTTTTAGGGCACAAGCCTAAAATTTACCTTGTGACTGAATTACAGGTTTCTATACACACTAACAATCAATAATTCCAATACAAACATAAACAAACACAACCACCAAGTTCACAAGCAAAACTGCACTGTTTTACTCTTCAAAGATGGGAACACACTTAGGGGAAACCCAACACTGAAAACACTCCAAACTTCAAAACCACTAACCAAACTTTGGTGTGTGTGTGTGTGTGTGTGTGTGTGTGTGTGTGTGTGTGTGTGTGTGTGTGTGTTGCTTGCTACACACGTTTTGGCTTGAAATTATCGCAAAAAGACTATAATGATTTTGGAATTAAATCCTCTACAGTACACACACACACACACACACACACACACACACAGTGCTATAGGGGAATACCACTGAAACATCTTCAAATAATCATAACAGCCAAAAGCTCATTTTTACTCTAGTGTCAAATGACTGAATAGAAGGGAAAAAAACAACTGGAATAAATGATCTCACCTTTAATTACAGGCTTCATGTCAGGTTAAGCATTTTAAAGTATCTATTCTATCATAATATATAAGGTTTATAGTTAAACTTAAGTTAAATGCACTTTAATTTAAATCTAAATAAATCAGGGATGAAAAATCAATTTCAAAAAATGTAATGTTGATGAGCATCAATACAAGACAATTAAATAGGAAGAAAAACAAAGCCTAATATCATTATAGCTTCTATAATTATTTTAATGTGATAACATGGCCTTATGTACTCCTATTATTTAACAGGTTATAAAACAGCGTCAGAACATTCTATCGTTTTGAATTCGGTTTGTGGTGCTTTGTTTAAAATCTATGGTTTTTATGAGCCAGAAAAATATTATAGGATATCTATGAAAGGGGAAATGTATCATGTTTTGAATTTAGTATTTTAAGATGTTATCTAATAATAACAGGTCTTATCATCTCTTCACAAAGAATCATTGTGGCTTTAGGCTTTCATCCAACCAAACCAAACAGCTATGATGAACTGATTAAACAAATGAAATGCAAATTTGCAAACAAGCTTAAAGAACCAAAAAATTATTCAATGCTGTTTGGTGAAACCAATAAACAAATGCTTGGTTCGCTTATACTTTACTTGATGCTCGTTCCTAATTCTGATAGGAATCTAATAGGAACCCTAACCCACAACACACACACACACACACACACACACTCAATTCCATCAAGAAATATTACTCAGATTATGCAAATATTAAAATTAATTAAACAAATCAAACATAAACTGTTAAACACTTTATGTACTTGAAGGTGGTATACTCATTAACACTTCATGCTTGTAGCTTTGCTTTGTGCAGCAAAGGGTGGAAAAATGAGGCGGGGCTAGCAGTAACCGGCACTGGATAAGATAAACATTTTGTATAACAATTATGGATAATAAGACATCTTACAAATGTTTTTTTAAATAATATTGATAATATAATATTGACAATGTTTAGCTACCTCGCATGAGATAGCTGGAAGATTATAGCTGTATCGCATTAACGTAATTTTTCATTAATTGGGAAAAACGTATAACTCCGATTAGTCAAACATTAGTAATCCTTTTAAGGTTTAACATTAAATACTAATGTTTGACTAACTCACCTCAAAAGGAATACTAATGCTTGACTAACTGGAGTTATACGTTAGTGTTTCTTTTTAATTGTAATTTATTATTTAGACAGTAGCATATATACTGCGTTATATAAATACAAATACATTATGTGAAACTTGATGTGTCTAATGGACCTGGCTACGAACACAATAAATAAAATCAAGGGGCATAGTTTATCATATTGTTTACAAGAAAACAAAATTAATGTTAAATGAAAGTGTAAGAATAAAAGGAGACTGGTCATTTTTTTTTTACAAAATTATTTCCCTGGCACTACATAGCAGCTGTAAGAGTAACTAACGAGCTTTGCATGATTTAGACTGTCGAATAATATATTTTTATGCTCTTCTCTGTTTGGGATTATAAACCTGACTGTGCACTGTAGTGGTGTCACAAATCACACCAACACTCTACTCGCCCCCTCACTCAGCATACGCTCATAACAGCGGCTCCAATATGACTTACCACCTTACCACACACACACACACACAGATACAAAAGCCTGGAAAAACAAAGAGGAAAAATCCCAGTCTTGTTAAACAATAAAACACAAATTAGCCCACTAGCATTAGCACTAATAAAAATATCGTCTAGACATTTTTAAAATGAGACACTGTTTATGTCTAAAAAGATGCTTAGCGTAGACTGTTTACCACAGAGTGCTGAGTCGAGGGGAAAATCGAGAGAAAGAGAGAGAAAGAGAGAGAGAGAGAGAGAGAGAGAGAGGGAGGAAAAAGATGATGAACAGAATAAGAGAGTTATAACATTACAGAATAACAGAATAAGAGAGTTATAACATTTGGGGGGGAAATCTTGGTCAGTTTTTAAAAAATATATAAATAAAGTAACCCAAAATAATGCAATGTTATCAATAAGAATAGTTTTAATAAATGCCGTTAGAGACACATACATTATTTACAGCTAGCGACCTAAATACTAATTATCTACTAAGGTAAAATAAAGATTTATATCTTGGAATAAATTAAGCTTTACTTTTCTCAACTCATATACACTCCCATCACCTTTATCGGCATGAATTTATATTGCCTGCCCAACAATGTAAAAATGCCTGTAAACCTGTAAAATGCAAAAACACAAACAAAGCTTTTTACCGCATCAGTGTATTGGCCACAAATACACTCTGATACTGACTTCTAGCTAAATCACAGCAAGCAGCCAAACTGAAACTAAGGTAAATTATCTATGTAATCAAGTAAATAATTGAGTGACTTTCTACTAGGAGGCTGTTGGTGTGAAGAAAATGGGCAGGAATTTCTGATTATATATTTTCTGATCACTGAGATTAAAATACACACTCATACAACCTTTTTTTCTGCTATATAAATAAAGATCTGTAGTTAATGTTTGTTAGGTCACAAATCATCCATATGACCAGATCTATGAAGGCTCTAATGATTATCTTAAATTTTTACTAAGAACAAGTTCCAGATGCATATAAACGGAACTTAAATTCACACTAACATGTTACTGAATATTTTATAGCGCTAACGAGGATCGAAATCTACATTATTAACCTTCTGTGTGATAATCATGACTACACTTCTGAGGGTAAATGCTAATAAATCATTAATCTATCATTACCGCTGCTGTGATTTACTGATATTTAATTAATTACTTTGTGAGGATGGGTAATTATGGCAAATGAATATTTTACAGCTTGAATGAATTAACATTTGGTTGAAAGCTAAAACTGAAACTGCTTTTCATTTATCCATTTGAGGGAAATTTCATTAATCCAGTTTGCCACCAATATAGATAGACTTTTGCCGATTTAGCTATCCGGTTAGCCTAATTTTTTACCACTGGAATTGATTCGTTATTAAATATACATGTTTAAAACCCTAAAGTGTTTCACCCAAATTTATATCATTTATAACTCGGATGGACTGTAATAAAGGCTGTACAAATTCCACTGCATAAATGAAAACCTGAGACCACAGAGCAGGGACATCTTACAGGAATGTGGCCCACCAACCTTATTCATATAACAGACAAAAAAAATTTCACTAAAACGCACCAAAAAAGGACGTTTTATTAGAAAATGCCAGCCATACTGCGATACTGTCGTGCACACCACAAACTTATCCCTTATACTCGAGTTTTATAAACACAAACCTGTGCTGTGTCCCCAAATGACCTAAACAAGGTCATAATTACAAAATAAACATACTGTACGCTGCTGTTCTAGTAAAATAATGAGCGACAGGGTGGTGTGATCACGCTGTTGATCAGTTACTGTTAGCAACCTGAAATGGATTCTTTTTCTTTTAACAGCTGTTCTTTATTTGGGGTTTTTTTAACCCGAAACCACAGTAAAATTTATTAACGAATTTCCTGTCATAGTTGTTTTTATCAATTTATAATTACATGTAACGCATTAAACACTGGTGAGGGTAATTAAATTTAATTCAAATGTAAAATCTGATTTGTCGTGTACACAAAAATACACAGTGTTTTTTTCAGTTTTTAATATTATTATTATTATTTTATTATTTATTAATTTATCAGTATTTTCTGTCATTTTATTAAGTTATATTTCCAGGCATTTTGTTTTTTTTATAGGGCAGGACAGAGACGAAAGCATCAAAGAAGCAAGACTGCATGCATGATTCCTGGTGGCTTAACCCACTGCACCACGACGATGGACATTTCCTGTTGTAGAAGATAAGAAGCCTTGTTTTTTTCCCTTGATATTATGACCAATGATACTATGATATCAGGGCAGTGGTGGTATAAATGGTTAAGGTGCCGAGTTGTTGATTAAAAGAACAGGAAGACCTGGGATCAAGTCCCCCCACCACCGCCAGTTAGCAATTGTTGGGTTTTTGAGCAAGACCTTGTTGGGTTTTTGAACACTTTCTGCTCGAGGGGCGCTGTACCTGTGCTCTGACCCCAAATTTCTTAGATGGGTTCTGTAAAGAAACAAATTTCACTGTACTGTGACAAATAAATACATTTACAAAAGATGCATCATGTTGCAAAGTTAATGCAAAATGTCAGCTCCATTATCTCCATTATGGCTAATAAAATAACATCCTAATTCCTTATATTAGATTTCTTTATATTAGTATAAGTATAATCATTCATGTGCAAGGTACATGTACAGAGCCAATGAAATGCATTTTTTGCGTATCCCATCTTTAGTAAGTTGGGGTCAGAGCGCAGGGTCAGCTATGATGCAGCGCCCCTGGAGCAGGAGGGGTTAAGGGTCTTGCTCAGGATGGTTGACTTGACGGAGGTTCGAACCCAGTCTGGTCTTCAAGGAACCCAACAGCACCTTAACCATTTGTTGAGCCACCCTGCCCCGGGTATTAGAGACTTTTTTTAAATAATCGAGCCTCTGCCAAATAAGTTCATGTAAATGAGTCGTTAGTAAAGAAATAATATCTGAAAACATTAATATAAACCTGTCTTTTACAGTGTTGCAGTTATAGAAACTAGTCAACACTTCTAACCAATCAGAACCCAGAAGACACTTGAGGAAACCATTAAAAACTAGTTGTAAATACATTTAATGCATCATTGAATTCACAAGAGACATTACAAGCACCTACCACAAATAACAGGTGATTACCTGTGTTATACACAAACACTGGAAAAATACCTGTGACTACGACAAACTAGCTGTGTTGTAATCCGTACAGTGTGTGCTTGTAGTTTCCCACACCAGTTGCTCTTACGACACACTTCCGGCCCAAACACCGCGTTGCTGTGGTAACATTGCATGCCACCAAGCAGTTGCAGGTAAAGTGAAAGTGGGCGGTGTTACTTTGACCTGAATAACTTTTGTACCGTAGTCACAACAACTCTATAGGTGTGTGTGAGAGTGAGAGTGTAAGCAAAAGAGTACATTCCTGAGGACACACCCAGGGTTTCCCTTGCTGTGTTTTTTGCTGACGATGGTGTTGCCGTGCAACCAGGTGCGCCTCATTGTTGTTTCGGGGAATCCGTCTGTCAGCTCCAAATTTATCAAAGAACTGGTGTGTGTGGGTGTATGTGTATGTATGTATGTATGTGTGTGTGTGTGTGTGTGTGTGTGTGTGTGTGTGTCTGTGCGCACCTGTGTGTGTTTGGTGCTAGGTAAAGAACATTCTGCACATTATAGCGCCCACTAAAGGATGTCTACGGCCTGTCCTGTTACCGTAGAAACAGTAAAGGGGCGGGGAAAACACAAAGCAGTATGTTCATTCAAAACATATGAGTTTTTATTGTTTGTACAATAAATTACAAATACTCTGTGTTTAGGATAATAACACACTGCTCACACTGTCTCTATGTCCATCTCACACCTTTTCTCTGTATGTCCCACACTACTTTTGTAGTATGTAATAATTGTAAATATAAGAAAGGGCCTTTTGGTTAGGAAGTATGTGAGTGTGTGTGTGTGAATGCTTAAATAAGAGAAAGATTTAATGCCTGACATCTTAAATACGTTTCTGAGATTTTAATAAAAGTTATTTATGCAGTTGAATATGTATGAATTTCACTGCATTAGAAACCATGTTTTCTTCAAAAGTCAACCAACAAAACAAATGTACGGTCATCCAGACTAGCGCATTATCGACCTATCACAAGCCTGTTTGTTTTTCACTGTATCCAATAGATGCTCTCGTGAGTTTAGTTTAGAAACCTGAGAAAAATATCCTTTCGCTAGACAGATTCTGTTTAAAGAGCCACTTTAGTCACTCAAACAATCTCTTCGCTGATTTCTACAGCCGTGCATCAGAAATGCTTTTGTCGACTTTTGGGTTCATGAAGTCGTCACTAAAGACCTAACATAACTAACATAACAGCCCAAGTGACCGCCATGATTTATAGCGCAGTTAGATTAGACTTTTCTTTGGTTTTTGTTCAGTTTGGATTCATTTGAACCCAAGACATTCTCCGGGAGCTGTGTTTTTTATTCTTGAAGCTGAATGAGTTGTGTGTCGTTACAACATATACCAGCAGCAGAAGAAGTGGTAATCGGAGGATCAGGGTTCGATTCCCATCACCACCGAGCTGCCACTGCTGGGCCGCTGAACAATTGTAAGTCGCTCTGGATGAAGGCGTCTGCCAAATGACGTAAATGTAAATGTAGAAGAAGGTCCGGGGTTTTTTTTGATATTCTGGCAACCAGAGTGTCAATTTTACAGTAACACTTAAAGTAATCACAAATCTTAGTTGCCCCCTGACTCATTCTAGCAATTCTTTCTAACAAGCTTCTTCCAGAATATGTTAATAATAATATTCAAGTCATTGTGCGAGGTATGTGTACAGAGCCAACGAAATGCTTTTTTCGCATATCCCATCTTGGTAGGTTGGGGGTCAGGGTCAGCTATGATACAGCCCCTGGAGCAGGAAGGATTAAGGGTCTTGCTCAAGGACCCAACAATGGCTGGCTTGCCAGTGGTGGGGCTTGAACCCAGGTGTTTCTGGTCTTCAGATAAGCAACTCAGCACCTTAACCATTTGAGCCACCACTGCCCCTGTTGATATTGTATGTATAGTTGATATATGTAGGCAGTTACGTTCAGAAATTTTATAATGTTATATAAAACCGTTAGACAAATAATATAAGACAAACACTTTTATGGCCTTTTTGAACTTTGGCCTTTATGGATAGCACTTAGCAGTAAGCTAATCTGCGACAACTATTAATTCCTAGTTTGTAGTTAAAAAATGCTACCTGACATTTTTTACATGTGATTTAAAACGAATTAAAACAAATTTTGTGTAAAAAATAGACCCATAATCTGTTAGCAATTTCGCAAACTCGGTGCACTTAGCACGTGACCTCAAACTCCACAGAGGTGTTAACAGGAATTTGTCGGTGTGCAGTCGCCCCCTGCTGAGCATTTTCCAGCGGTGTTACTTAATAACTGCTGTTACTGAAATCAGGATAAGACAGTTACGGGTTTGTCTCCTGTGTTTATACAGCTGTGAAGCTACGTTTACTCCACCAGGGGGCGACTTCTTGTCACAACTGTATCTATATGTCATTCTGTGATTGTCAATCAATTCAGTTCAGTGTTCAACTGTATTAATTTCTTTCTGTCTCTGTCTCTCTGCAACAATAATACTCAAAAATTTAATTTAATAACTCCTCCACTTCTGAAAGCCTAAAACATAATAAAGATTATATTTATCAGACTTTTCAATCCAGTTTATGTAATTACACTGTATGATTCTTGGTTGTAACGTCTTTCATTCATCCCTCCTTCCATCTATATATCCATTTGATTTTCTTTATTACTTTTTTCCACACAGGGTTGCATGGAGTCAGTGGACACCCTGGACAACGGGCCATAGAAAGATGGGCAGACAGATATCCCAGGTGGACAATTTTATGGGGTGGGGTTAAGGATGAGAAAGATTCTGTAAAACTCAACTAATTGGGGAAAACTATTGGCTTCAACTAAAAATGTAATTTATAAAATCTGTGAAACTAGTTGATCTGTAGATAGATAGAAAGCATTTGTATACTGATGTCTATACCAAATTATTATACCCTATTCATGGGCAGGGGTGGGCTAAGCCCACTCAAACGTCTGTCTTGCCCACCCCTGCCCATGCCTAGGGTATAAATTTATAAATTACATTTTTATCGGCTCTGGTGTTGTTATTGGTGACTAATTTAGTGCCACAGCCAGCTAAAAAAAGCTGATTGGGCGCCTAAAGAGCTTTTAATTTAGATCTCAGTTTGTAAGTGCTGCTAAACAACTGGGCTAAAAGCTACCAATCGAAGGACAGCAAACTCACTTGGAGGAAGTTTTATTTTTCTGCACTCCCCTTTGCTTACAATATCTGTTAATTTATTTGGATTTATTTGGGATCTCAAAGGTAAAAGTTGAAAACTAGTTTTTAGAGACAACAACTCTCCTGCCTGGAGACATGTTCCTTAAACCTAGAGAACCTCCTGTGGAGTGGAATGTAGGGGGTTTCTGAAGGGATTATGAGAGCAATGTTAAAAAGAGAGAGAGTGTGTGGCAGAGAGAGAAGGGGGGGGGGGCTTTTTAAAATCATATTTATTTTTTTCTATTTTGTTACAGTGTGATATTCACATTTATGTCGATAAAACACCATTAAATTAAATTTGAGGCAGAAAGAGAGAAAACATGTGTGTATGTGTGGTTTCCTAATCAGCTGAGCCACATTACAAAAGCACAAACTAGGAAAAATCAGCTTTAGAAGTGGGAAGTTAAAACAAAATTACGACTTAATTTTGACTTAATGTTGACCTTCGTGCTTTTAAGCTAAAAAGTGTCCTAAAAAACATAGCAGCCTCCATTTTTTTCCCGTTTTCGTTGCTAGCAGGAATCTGGTAAATAATGTGCTTATTTAAGAGTGAAGAAGTTCTGCTTGGCTTACTGTTCATGCTAAGAGAAGCCATGTCGATTTGATGTCACATGATAGCTAGAGGTTGGAATTTCTTTTGCTTAAAAATTAGAAGCGTTTGACTAAACCAGAATTAATCTCTATGTGTGTGTGTGTGTGTGAGCGGCCAGGCGGTCTCCTGCTGTCATACTCCAAAAAAATAACATTTCTCAACACTAACATGTATTGAACACACTCGACATTAGCAGTCATGTGCTATAAAGAAACATTTTAGCCACAAATTATTAAAAACATATTTTCTTACTCCAATTTTCATGTTAAAAAGTGCATTTTGAATGACTTACACATACAGTCACATGCTAAACGGTAGACTTCAATACTGTTTTTACAGTAATGTGTTTTGATAAACACTGATGTAAATAGAACACGGGGACATTCCTGTTTTTGACTGTACTGCTGTTTTATATTGTACATGTGAGTCGGATTATTTACATCTAACGTGTTCATACAGTCTACATAAAACACGTTTACTTATTCCACTAACACTTAATGAACGGGATGCAGAGAGAGAAAAACTGCAGTGAAATGACTCCAGAACAGAAAGACACACAGATGGAGACAGACAGATGGAGAAAGACAGTTGGAGAGAGACAGTTGTTTCACAGCAGCTGCTCTGATTCCAGTAACACTCACATTTCCACACTGTGCTAACATTTTATCAATATAATCTCAGCCTGAGACGCCACACGAGGGACCTTAACACGGACACCCAGCTAACAGGGGAACGTTCCTACGACTTCCGCTAATGTTTTTTAAATGTTGGGACCTGAAAAAAGTTCTTGTGAAAATATATGTTCTTGTGAAAATGTTTACTTTGAACATCCTTTTGGCGGTAATTTTACTTAATGGATGTTCTTATATGTTAAGAGAAAATGTTCCTCGAACAGCGTTCCTAAAACGTCTGTATGATGTTATTTGTACTTATGTTTTGGGAAAACGTTCTTGGAACAGCAATATAAAATAACGATCTACTAACGTTACCCCAAACCGGACTTTATAACGTTTTTGGAATATTTTATATCACGCTTCCAAAACTAAAACAGTTTTCTGAGCATACATTTTTTAGCTGAGCAAAGAGACAGAAAAACACTCCTCTCAGTTATAATCCTGTTATAAACACATCCTTCAAACTGTTATTTCGATAAAATTAAGTTAATTAAGTGTTTAAGTGTGTGTGTCCGTTCAGTCTCCTGTTATTGCGAAGCGGAAATTTAACGCGCACAAGGGGGGGGGGGGGGGGGGGGGGGGGCTGGTGGTTTCTGGGTTTAGTGGGTGAGGGGCCGTTTTGCGGCGAGGGGGGGGATTATTAGAAGTGGGGAGGTGGTGTGGGGGAAGGTAAACTGAATGGAGGGTTTCCCTTTTTGGTTCTTAGTTTTTTTATTCTGAATGTAGATGTTATACTTTCTCCCAGAATGCACTGCAGCTGTGTTTTCCTTAACTTTAAGGTGACTAGAATCAGAATGGTTAATTTTTTAACTGAATAGATATATTTTTTATTTAACTGAATTAATTTACTGTTGTCGCGCTCTTTGTGCCCTCAGTCCACTGGGATAGATTCCATGCTCCCTTTGACCTTAAGTAGGATGAACGTTACAACTGGTTTTCTTTGACCTGTTTTTCATCATTTTATCTCTATCATTCTTTCCTTTTCTGTCTTTCGCTCTTTCTGTCTGTCTGTCTGTCTTTCTTTTTCTTTCACTCTCTGTGTCTCCCTCTCTTTTTCTGTCTACCTGTTTCTCTCTTTATCTCTCCTTAGCTCTGTCTCTCGTTTGCTTCCTCTCTCTGTCTCTTTCACTTCCCCCCACTCTCTCTCTCTCTTTCGTGCCCTCTTTCCCCCTATCTCTCTCTCTTTCGTTGTCTCCCTGCCTCTCTCTATCTCTCTCTTTTGCTCTGTCTCTCTTTCACTCTCTCCTCTCTCCCTCTCACTCTCTCTCTCTTTTCTCTCTCTCTGTAACAGCTGTTTGTGGTCAGTATATTTTCCAAACTGTGGTCATCACTCAGTTTGTGTAAGAAGTTATAAATAAGAGAATAAAGCATTTTATGGTCAGTGGTTAGTGAATCATAAAGCCAGGGCTGTAACGGTACATCGCTAAAAACAGTACACCGTAATAATTACACGTTAACCTACTTCACAGACACACACACACACACACACACACAAACTATTTTATTCTTTTACAGCTTTTAACACTTACTATCGCACATTCACTTCTGCTTATATATTAATAATAAGGATTTGTAAAATGTGTGTATGGTTCTTGTAACCATCTTCAAGCTTATGAGACACACATGATAACCTGTTTCCAGATACTGTATACAGAATGTGATCAGAGCTTTGTTTTGTGTTATTTTGTAAATACTTAAGTAAAGATTTCTTTAGCTAACAGGCTATAATAATATCCCCTAATCCCTCATTTAAACTAATTATTGTTTACTAGCAGAGCAGAGCAAATGCTGGAAATGGAAGGTGTATGTAGCAGCGCTAAAAGAAGTGAAACACATAAACAAAGCCAAAATTACTACAGCTAATTAGAAAACAAACCAACAAACAAAAGAAAACATAAACCCAGAGTTTAAAGTTATTTTAAAGTGAGGAGAAATATTTACCCCAAAATAACTTTTCTCTATCTTAAAGCTGAAAGTTGTCAAATCTAAAACAGCAGCTTATAAAACGCACCATCAAGATGAGCATTAGTTGATTTGTTGATTTGTTCTGGTCCATATTTTCACTTTCTCTCACACTGACAGTGTATTCAATCCGTTACTGTTCAAATGTAGCCAGAACTTCACCCATCAGACTGAAGATTTGGACTACATAGCAGCTTCTATCAGCCAAAAAAGCATCATCATGTGAAAAGCTAAATAAAGACAATAAAGACAGTTCCCTTTTTTTCTATACCCGCTTCTTTCTTAATTCGGGGTCACAGGGATCTGCTGGAGTCTATCCCAGACGTCTCTGAAAGGGCGAAAGGCAGGAGGGGTACACCCTGGACAGGTCACCAGTCCATCACAGGGCCCACACACACACACACACACACTCACTCCTATGGACAATTTGGAATTACCAATTAACTTAACCTACATGTTTTTTGGACTGTGTGAGGAAACCGGAGTACCCGGAGGGTAAACACAAGCAAACACAGGAAGAACATGCAAACTACACACAGAAAGGCCCCTGCTCGAGAATCGAGCCCGGGCCTTCTTGCTATGAGGCAACTGTACTAACCACTAAGCCACCATGCTACCCAGACTGTTAGTTATTCAACCATAATTTATTTATTTATTTATTTTAAAATCCATCTTCTACCTGATCCTCCTAAGTTTTAAAAAACTTTTCCAGTAAAGTCCAATCATTGACTGGAAAATATTTGCAGTTTGTGTGCCATACGCATCAGATGCTTAGCCAACGATTTGTGGGCATGGCGTCTGAGGTTAGGACTAATTAGCAACAAACAACTGATGTTGAATCAGGACTTTTCTGTTTGTGTTTTGGGGTTTTTCCATTACAGGCCATTGTAAGAAAGACTTTTCTTAATAAAATGATACAATGAAGACATTCGCTGACATTACATTTCAACATTTACTACCGAGCTCATTAAAGTGTACCATAAAAAAAAGAAACCTCGGTTGCAGTACTGTTTCTGTTCAGACGAGATGTAGACAGATGGAGGGAATGAAGGAGGGAATGAGAGAGGGAGGGGTGCTGACTTGGCATTTCATAAAAGGTGGAATTAAAAGGCCATAATTGGAGGTTTGGTTAAATGTAAGCCACACATCCTGCATCCCCACCGTTTCTATGTGGCTATGAAAATAAAATTAATAACAAAAGAATAGCGAATTTTTCATAAAGTTGTTTTTTTTTTACTAAGGCTACGGTTGGTGTTTGCTTAATTCAATTCGTTAATAATTATATTTGTATGGTGTTTTAATGATGTTATTGATTTCTATTCATGACATTTGCCACACACCGTTATCCAAAGTGACTTACAACAGTACTTTTTAAAGTCAGTTAATGTCTACATTTATATTAGTTCAAGGAGGTCACAAACTCATACCATCAGGCTAAAAACTTTTTATTTATTTTTTTAAATCAGTTATAAATTGAGTCTAAAGTCTGGAAGTGTTTTAACATGCAAAAATGTCTGCTTGTTGACGAGTCTAAAGCAAAAAGTATTACAGCATGAACTTCCTCATCAAGGGTGGAGCAATTTGGGCTTTCAACCTCCAGAACATGTTCTGGTGTCCTGGGGAGCTTGTACTTATTACCTTTCATTACACCACAACACACACACACACACACATCTAAAGCTTTGTTTTACATCACTCCCTTTCCTGTCTGACTTTTTATAAAGTAATTTTCTGTCTGCCTGCTTTAAAGTATGGATTATTATATTTTTAAATGTATATTATAATGTAGATCTTTTTTTTTCTAAGTTTTGTATGCAGCATTCCAGGGATTTACAACCATGTGGAATTAGGTTAGCTAGTTGGTAGTGTTTACAGCTTTCATGTACTGTGTTTTAGGGGTTTTTTTGTGGACATGCGTTGTAGGCTGATTGCATTTTCTAAATTGTCCATAGTTTGTGCCCTGCCTTATAATACCCCTGAAGTAGACCCCGGGTCCCCAACAATGCTTTGTAGGATATACAATAATACATTTATTTTTGTTGATTGATGCAGGAAAACAACACCATGCTTATAACACAAAAGCACAATTATGGGCTTCTGATTTTAGCTTATGGATGGATGTCGAATCACTGGAATTTGAAATCACAACCTACTGATGGAAGAGCGGACACTTTTCAATTGATGATCAATGTTTCTTAACATTCATAGTAATTTTGTCTCATCATCCTTGGAATCCTCAAAATAAACTGAAAGATTTTCTTATTTTGTTATATTTAAACATACAACACGTATTAATATGTTTTGTTTGCACCTTGGTGGAGAGGTAAGCTTGTTGTATGCGTGTGTGTATGCGCGCTTTATGCCTGTTTTCTCCACAACAAATTTGTCGTTTAATATAATAAAGGCCAATGTGTGTGTGTGTGTGTCTGTCTGTCTGGAACTTCTGGAAAGACTGGAAACATCGTTGTGTCCCTCCTGCACATTGAAATACCTCGGCTGTTTCTCATTTAATCTGTGTGTGTGTGTGTGTGTGTGTATGTGTGTGTCTGTGTTTGTGTGTGTTGCCTGTCCTCTCCACAACAATTTCTTTTTAAACATAAAGGCCAATGTGTGTGTGTGTGTGTATGATGTAATTTTTTACAGAAAAATTCTTCTCTAGTTCAAAAGCACTGCCTCTCTCTCTCTTCTCTCTCTCTCTCTCTCTCTCTCTCTCTCTCTCTCTCTCTCTCTCTTTCATACAAAATGCATCCCTCCTGCTCAGGGTGGGTGGCCAGATAGCACTTCCCTTGGAAGCTACACACACATACACACACAAAGGTTGTTATTATCAGTAACAGCTGCATAGGTATGAAGAAAAACCTGATGTGATATCGCTGAGGTCATTAAAAGTTTATCACAGAAACGGCAGACTGTAGAATCTTAAACAAGGGGGTGTGGGGGTGGTGGTACAATTCTGTATCCTGAAGTAACAGGGACCGTTATCCTGTCTAGTTTCTGTTATTCTAATCAGGGGCTTTTCTTATAATATTAATAGCCTTAAGTAGCCCCGAAGAATTTAATAGTCTATAATGAAAATACCAGCTCAGGAAAAGGAAGTTGCTCCACTCTGTTTCCTGTGGAAGGCTATTATGTATGTTTTTTGAGAGGCCAGGCCAGAGTTCATTCGGACAATTATGAACAGAGTTCAGTCTCAGATCTGTCATTCTGTTATTTGTTATTCGAATCATCATTTCTTAACTATAGATTTTAGAGTACACAACATTCAACCAGCCTCCAGCCTATTTCTATGTAGGACACACTTGTCTGCAAAAAGACATATATGTTATCTAGTAGTGATCCTGGATGTGCAGAGACAATTTATGAAAGAGGTGCTGGAATTTTTAACACCATACATGTTATAATTGTCGTAAGCCATGATATGATGTTGATTTATTTTTATAACAATAATTAATACAGATGACTGCACTATTTTACCGATTATTGCACACATTCTAATATATTATCGTTCCTCTAACAGCTTATTCACAGGGACCTTGTATAACGTTAATAATAATAATAATAATAATAATAATAATAATTAGAAAAAAAATATTAATAATGATATTAATAACAATAATCAGCAAGATTAAAACATTTCAGTTAGAAAATTGAAGCACAAAATGACATTATAACTTGGAAAGATTTACTTAAAGAGTGAAGCTGAATCAAACAGCAGAATTGGAAGTTAATCTGGAATTAGATGTTTAAAATTCTATGTTTTTCATGGTCAAGTGTCCACAAACTTTTGGCAAAATAGTGTATTTGGAAGAATTGTCAGTGTTTTATAATATACATTTTATTAAAGTTAAACAATTGCTGTAGGTCTTGCAAACCACAAGTCTCTCTGTTTCTGGAGACTGAAGTCTCGCTTACATTTCATAACACTGAATGGAATTATGAACAGAAAAAACAGTAAATATTCATTATTAAATATAAATTATTGGCAAATCGATGTGGTATAAAACTATATTGAGGAACTATATTTAATATACGAACTACAACAATGTACAAAGTGCTACTTTGTTGAATTCCGATGCTGTGGCTGCCATGTGTTTTTTGACATTTATCTGTGAGCTTGTAATTCACGACGTTGAGTTGAAGGCAACATTAGGATGTGGTGGATTTTAGGATATAACACGGTACTTTGGGATGTCATGTGGTTTGAAAAACTGTAGTGTAGATTTTTAGTGTGGTGAAGTATTCTATGGAGAAGCGGAGTACATTTAGCATGTGTTTTAGGGGTGGTCTAATGTCTTTGGGTGTTGTGTGCTACTCTAGTTTGTATAGTATTATAAGATGTGGTGTAGCATTTGAGTGTTTTAGAGGGTGGTGAGGTACATTATTTCTAGGTACTTTGTTGTATAAGTTAAGCTTGTAAGGTATGCAGTATAGTATTTCATGCTGTAGTGTGGTATTTTAGAGTGTGGTAAGGTATTCTAGGGTGTAATGTACAACTTTTTTAAAGTATTTTAGGGTGTAATGTTTGGTGTTTTAGGGTGTGGTTTTGTACTTTAGGATTTAGTGTAGCATTGTGTAAGATTTATGGTGTGTAAAAATCCGGGATTGACAATAATTTGTTATATTGGTGGCACACAGGGGCCCCTCATAAAACTAACAGGGGCCCCTAAATAATAGATACAGTATAGACAGTTTTAATTATATTATGTAAGTTGAAGTATAGTGTACTTTATGATGTAGTGTAGTATTGTAAGGTGAATTGTAGTGTTTAGTTATAGTATTTGGGGATATAGTGTAGTACTTTGTGTGTGTGTGTGTGTGTGTGTGTGTGTGTGTGTGTGTGTGTGTATGTGTGTGTTTGTGTCCATCCTTCCCCCACATTGTTTCAGTTCAGACTGTTGTAAGAGGACACCGGCTCTATCACACAGAGCTGCTATTATTGTGCAGAATTAACACTTTTATGCTTTTACCCCTACACACATTTGCCCCAAGGGTGGGTTAGGGATAAAGGGAGTAACAGGGGTTAATTGGGGTGGAGGGTCAAAAAAGTCACAGTCATATCTGTTATACTAAGGACACCAGTTTGAAAGAGTTAAAGACTACTGTGGACCTCAGTTTTGTTTTTGTCCATGTAGCGATAAATTACCTTATATATTCTTTCTTTCTTTTTTCTATAATTTATTTAACATCACAAAATATATTATTTATTGCAGTGATAAAAATTTCAAGAGTAAAATGAAAGAAACTCTTATTAGGTTTTAGTCCAAATGTGGGAGTTTAAGGATCAGCAGTTATTTGTTTTAGTAAGACTTTAACTCTTATACACTCACAGCAGGCAGTTTGGTGTGTGTGTGTGTGTGTGTGTGTGTCTTTCCTCTTTGTATTTTCCCTGTTAAGTTGCCAGTCATAACCGTATGGAAACTTCTTAAGTGACTGCATTTGTAATTTGTGTGAGTGTGTGTGTGTGTGTGTGTGTGTGTGTGTGTGTGTGTGTGTGTGTGTGTGTGTGTGTGTATTTGCAGGTGAAGCTGAAAAAAAACCACATTCACACGGACTCTCCAAATCCATTTTAGGATGACCTTAGGTCAGTCTGAAATATTTTCAAACAAAGCTGATAAAATTCGGATTAAAGATACAGTCCACTGATCATTTAAGCAGAAAGAGAGAGTGAGACAGATAGAGAAAGTGAGACAGATAGAGGGAGACAGGAAGAGAATGACATAGACTTCAGGCCTTCAGAGCTAAAGAATGGACTTTCCTGCTAACAGTGTAGAATTTTTGATGGATATGGGGCGGTCCGGTGTGGGGGTTGCCTTGGTGACGTGGAGGGGGTGGAGTCGGGAGAGTAGACACCACAGTGGGGGATTTTCTCAGTCAGTGTGTGTGAGGGAGCCGTGTGGTCGTGATTTGGATATGGACACAGAACAAGCACACTTTGAACAGGTCAGACTGAATGATTAATCTGGGAATTTGATCAACTGCTTTGAATTTTATATTATTTTAATGGTTGAGTTCACTGGATTTTCTTAAATTTAAATTGTTTGATTTAAGTTTTAACTTTCGGTCCCTGAAGCCCATTGAAGGACCTCAGATCTGTGTAGTAACAGAAGTGTGTTTTGCTGTATAGTAGGTTGTACTTTGTAGTTAAATGTAGTATAATGTGAGTGTGTAGTATGTTTGAGCAAAAAAAATTTTTTTTATAATAGTGTGTAGTGTGATTGTGCAGTTTGGTTTGAAATGTTGTAGTATTGATTATGTAGTTCGTTATAGTGGTGTGTAATGTGATTGTTTGATACGCTGTAGTGGTGTGTAGTGATTGTGTGATGTATCAGAGTAGTGTGCAGTGTGATTGTTCGATACACTAAAGTAGTGTGCAGTGTGATTGTTCGATACACTAAAGTAGTGTGCAGTGTGATTGTTCGATACACTAAAGTGGTGTGCAGTCTGATTGTTTAATACACTGAAGTGGTGTGCAGTCTGATTGTTTGATACACTACAGTCGTGTGTAGTGTGATACACTGAAGTAATGTGTAGTGTGACTGTTTGATACACTAAAGTGATGTGTAATACACTATAGTGGTGTGTAGCGATTGTGTGATATATTAGAGTGGCGTGTAGTGTGATTGTTTGATACACTAAATTGGTGTATAGTGTGATTGTTTAATACACTAAAGCTGTGTGCAGTATGATTGTTTAATACACTATAGTGGTGTATAGTGTGATTGTTTGATACACTATAGTGGTGTGTAGTGAGATTGTGTAGTATGTCTTAGCAGTGTGTAGTACATTATAATAATAATACTTAATGTATAGTCATATTAGAGGATGTCAGAAAGGTGTAGTATTTGAGACTGTAGTGTGGTTTGTGATTAATATAGTAATATGTAAGTATTATGTATAGTAATATATCCAAAATATGTACTAAATGTCATATAGTATTAAGGGTTTAGTGTACCAAAGTAGGATGTAGTGTAACATTGTACATTTGGTAAACATATGAATGGGTGGTTTAATACACTATGGTGTAGTGTGGTATATAAATGTATAGTGTAATAGGGTGTTGTGTAATATGTTAAAGACGTAGTAGGAGTATTAAACATGAAAAAACATTTACAGTACAAATGTGCTGATAGTTTTTAGTAATGAATATATTAATATCTTTTTTAACATCATGAATTAATTGTAACATAAATCAAGCATGATATTAATTGATTTTCGACGTATTATGCATAGAAAGATATTACACGGTTTTCGATATGTTCTATTGTAGCATTTTAGTGTGTAATGTATTTTTTAATGTGTAGTATTTAGCATGCAAGTTACTGTTGCAGTCTAAGGTGTAGTGCAATGTTTTAGTATTTTAGGGTGAAGCATGATAATTATTTTTTTTTTGTGTACACAATGTAAAATTGTCAGTTGTAGTACAGTATTTTAGAATTTAGTCAGCATTATACAGTGTTAGTATTATTTTCGAGAAAGTATAACATTTTAAATCTGTAGCATTTTTGGGTGCAGTAGACATGGTATTTGGTGTGTAATATAGTGTTATAAACTAGGATGTAGGGCTGGGCGGTATGATGGTATATATCGTTACCGCTAAATTAACTGTCAACCATAATAGATTTTTTTATTCCATTTTTTAATATGTAAATAAGTGGGCGTGGCTAAGCGAGACGCTGCATGTGAGACTGAGAGAAACGTTTATCAAAAACATATGAAGAACGAAAAACCAACAGATGAAGATTTCTTTGCTGTTATTTAAGTGGTATTTATTTTATACCTGTGAAAAGATGTTAATTAAGGAAAGTTTATACTAGTAATATTTGTCCACAAAACTGAAATGTGATATAATTTAAAATATAATTAAGTATTAGTTAAGAGAATTTAGTATATTTATGAAGGCCCAAATAACAAAAAGATGTAATAAAATAAGGTAAAAATTTCAAGAGAATTTAGGTTTATTTATTATATTAGGTACTTTTTGTTGATTTTTCTGGAATAACTACCTATTTAATTAAATATTGTTGAATATTTCATTACTGTGAAAATTACTCATATTGTGATACAGAATTCTGGTCATACTGCCCAGCCCTACTAGAATGCATAGTAGTATTTTAGAGTGTAGAGTATCGTAGGTCATAATGTAGTATGTTGTGTGCATAAACACAGTAATTAAATGTACATTTCAAAATTTATCAATTTATACATTAGTGAAAATGTACATTTCTGAATCTATACATGATGTAATTCTGTAGATAACTGAATCCGTATGCTAGTAAATCTGTTTGTAACTGAATCTGTGCATGAATAAAAAAAATAATTCTAACCTCTACTTTCTTTATACTTTCTAAATCATGATTATAATATCCATGGAGATAATAAAGAACGCTATTAGACCAAATCTGAGTAAATCTCTATAAAAAGGGGAGAGGCTAATGTGAATCTTTACAGTGCTGAGGGGGTGGGACCTGCTGAGAATTTCTTAAGTGAACAGGGGGTGGGGCAAGTACATACTTCTTATAATCTAAACAAATCATATAATCATGACATGAGAAGATAAGGTTGAGTTACAACATTAATAAAACCATGGATCTGTAATAAATGTATAATTCTATTAGGATTTTAAACCAATTTTACAACATGAAAATGAATGCCAAAGTGCAGCCCAGAGTGAGAGGATGAGTGAAATAGAAACTGCCTCTAGACTCCCTTTATCTTACACTTTTAAGGTTTTAATGTGACACACATCTTTGAGCTGTGCGTTGGATTCCGAAAAAATGGCCTTTGGTCCAACAGTAAACCCCCACCCCCCATTCCCTCCAATAGCTTTCCTGCAGTGTGTGTAGGTGTGTGTGCATATTTAGTGCATCCAGCCTGAGTGGATATTGGTTTTCTATATCTGTGTGAATTCCTCTGCATGCACCGGGGTATAGACTTGATTTTAACTTGACGTGTGTGTGTGTGTTTGTGTGTCTATGTGTGCACATCTGTTATTTTATTAATCAGATCAGGAAATCCAAGTAACACAATAAGGACTGGCCTGCATGTTTACAATTGTGTGTGTGTGTGTGTGTGTGTGTGAGAGAGAGAGACATTTCCTTTGACCCCTTTTCTGTTTCCCACATGCCACCTGGACATGTGGGACTATTTCTTTTACACGCAGAGACATACACATACACACACAGCACAGCTGCAGCTGTGGAAATCAGCACCACACACTCACTAATTGATGGATAAGTGATGGCTGGATTGAGAAGTGGGATCAATCTGTGGATAAGTATAAACGAATAAGGGGTGGATAGATAGATGGATGGATGAATGGATGGATAGATGAATCATAGATGACTTTATTTATGCAATTATTAACGAAGCATTTACGGAAATGAATAGAAGACTTGATATAAGTATGCATGAATGTGTTGGTGTCTATCCATTACACACACACACACACACACTGCAGGTGTTTTAATAGTTCTAAATTTTGTACGATGTCTGTCCCAGCTGAGAAAACAGCCAAATACGCTCCTCTGTCCTCCACACACACCCACATAGACACACACACACACACATACACACACCACAGATCTGATTTCCACCCTTCCTGCAAAAGAACCCTGTAATCTACAGCTCTCTCTTTCCCTTGTGTGTGTATGTGTGTTTTAATTATATCTTTTTTGCAGTTCTGCCTTTTACCCAGTGCAGCTCTGACACACACTGACCTGCACACAGATAGCAAAAGAAGGGACGAAAGAAAAGAAGTTCTGGGACAGGGAAAAGTAGGAGGACAGAGGAGAAAGAGAATATCAGCTTTATAATGCCTCATTAACGCACAAACACTAACACACATCACTACACTAACACTACAGTAATACACACACTAACACACATCACTTTACTAACACACATCACTACAGTACCACTAACGCTACAGTTACACTACAGTAACACATCACTACAGTAACACTATAGTAACACACACATCACTACAGTAACACTATAGTAATGCACACACAACTACACTAACACTACAATAACACACACACACACATCAATACAGTAACACTATAGTAACATACGCATCACTACAGTAACACGCACATCACTACACCAACACTACAGTGACAGACATTACTACATCACTACACTAACATACATCACTACACTAACACACTACAGTTACCCTACAGTAAGACACGTCACTACAATATCACTACACTAACACTGCGCACATCACTACACTAACACTGCGCACACTACAGACACACACACACTACACTAACACACACATCACTAAAATAACACTACACTAACACACATCACTAAACTAACACTGCACACACAACAACACAATACCAACACACAACATCACTACACATACACTAACACTACACACAACAACACAATACCAAACACACATCACTACACTAACACTACACACAACAACACTACACTAACACTAAACTAAACTAACAATACACACAGACAATCAACACCACATTACTGTATCTTGCACCAACAACACTACAGTGATACACACACTACTAACACTACAGTGACACACACACACACCAACACTACAGTGACACACACACCAACCACACCACAATGATACACACACTAACACTACAGTGACACACACACACACACACACACACTACAGTGACAACACACACCAACACCACAATGATACACACACTAACACTACAGTGACACACACACACCAACACTACAGTGACCACACACCAACACTCCAGTGATACACACACTAACACTACAGTGACACACACACACACCAACACTACTACAGACACACACACCAGTGAAAGAGGGATATTAAATGTTAGATGATTGATGACATGTTTCTGTGCTTCTGATTTAAAGAGATTACAGAGGTTTAGTGGAAACCTGAGACTGTTAATCTGTGTTACTGTGTGTGTGTGTGTGTGTGTGTGTGTGTGTAAAGACAAACATAAACACTGTTATCAGCTGCAGACAAATCAGTGCTCACAGTAGGAGGGAATTAAATTACAAGCAAACACACTCAAGCATGTGTGTGTGTTACAGGCTGGATTATTAGCACGCTTTTTGTCTGTATATATCACTAGATATCTTATTATATCTTGTTTTATCTAAAACCAGGTTTACACAGGTTTAGACATTTTTTAAAACCCTAAAAGATTTTTATAATCCTAAAATCTGTTGATCGCTAGTTTGACGTTGCCCATTAATGGCCGCTGCAAACATTTTTTTCCGGGGATAATGTTCGTAGAGTCAAGCAACAATCGCAAATGAGTAGCTAAATAGATAAAGTAGCTAAACATTGGTGATGTCATTGTAAATGTTATGATCAGTCATTAATGATTCACATAGTGTTTTTACATGGTTAATGGTAACATTCTAATTTTAATTCGACAATTATTATCCAGTGACATCATTGGTATTTAAATCAAATACTGATTTTGTTTTATTTTCACTTTGACACTTAAAAGTAACTCAAAAAACTTTCCCACAAAATGATGAGACATTGTTTATGTTACTGGAAACTAACAGGACTTTCTCTGTGTGTGTTCATAGGACAGACGGCCTTGATCTCACTTCACTGTAGGATGTACGAGAAAAGGAGGAGTGACAGAAGAAGAAGAGGAAAAAAGTAAAAGAGAACGCAAGAAGAACAACAGGATTATTATATCCGTAGAAAAGAAAAACGAAAACCAAAAGGAGGACAAAAATCACTGAAGGTTGTGATTTGGGACTCGACCTGGAGTGACTGGTTCACTCTTAACGTTTTCCTCCCATCCAGAACCTGCACACTTTTTTATTCAGAGTTGCTAATACACACCCCCACTGACGACATCATGTGTCATGTAATCGTGACATGCCGTTCGATGCTCTGGACGCTCCTAAGTATCGCTGCAGCCTTCAGTGAGCTCATTGCCTTTCTCAGCACTGATTGGTTGGTGGGGTTCCCACGTGTGCCTGACACTTCCCCGGAGGCAACCACTGAGGCCTACCGTCCCACGCTGGGGCTTTTTGGCCGGTGTGTGTTTGTGGGCAGAGTCATGTGTGGCCCTTACGCTCTGACATTCAATGAGATTGCGAGCGGATTCTGGAAGGGGGCCGCCATTTTTCTGGCCACAGGAATCCTGCTTCTCAGTGCCGTGGCCTTTACATCCATTTTCACCATCTGCTTCCAGAGTATCATGAGGAAGAGTATCTTCAATGTGTGTGGACTACTGCAGGGCATCGCAGGTACACAACATGCATGTACATGTACACGTAAAGCAATTACAAGGAAGGTTTGGTTTTCACACACACCTGCATAAATTACGCACACCTGTGTGGTTAAAAGCGTGTGTCAAAGAAAGCTGTCTGCTGGGTCCCATGTAGGGCTGTGCAATATGGGCAAAATAATCATATTGCGATTTTTTTTTAAAATATTGCAATTGCGATTTTATTTGACAATGGTTTCAGACATGCTACATTCTAAATGTATTCAGTGCACAAGAAGCGCATAACAAAACATTTCACAATAAAATAACAATATTAACAGCTTGATAAACAAAACTTTAATACACTGTCTTGAAATCAGGCAACAGAAAATAAATTAAGGTTAACTGACTTACCATGAGACTGAGGTGAAAAGAACTACTACACCATTTATGGGAGATTAAATAGCCAAATGTTTACTATTTTTCTATTATTTTTTATTTATTATTAAAATTGTACCAGTACTTAGTGTATATTTCCAAATATTACAACACACCCATGTTATTTCCGGTTAATGAAATGAAATATGTATTTAAAATAGCTTTTTTCCCCCTTACGCTCAAACAGTGAGGATTTTTAGCTTCTTTTCATTGATCGGTAGCACTTACCTCTAATGAATACCTTTTCTGTGCTTAAATGTCTGAAATTGAACTTGATAATAGCATTGAGAGGGGGGGTGGGGGCAGGGTGGTCAGTGGTTAAGGTGTTAAATTTATGAAAATTTGGGTTGCCACTGTGGGCCCCTGAGTATGGCCCTTAACCCCTAATTGCTTAGTTGTATAGAAGAGGTACATGTGAAGGCTCTGATCAGGGGCCCAGCAGTGGCAACCCTAATTTTCCAGGTATTAGTCCAACATTTTAACCACTAAGCCCCCCCCCCCCCATTTTACTTTACTGCCAAATACCATAAATGTGAATGTAAATGTTAAAAAATTGATTGACATCTTTAACATGCGAACAAGACTGTTGGTGTATTTTAAATGAAAATAATAATAAATAATAATATATCGCAGCCTCGATATATTAATTGCATAGCCCAGGCCCAGGTTCCATATAGATTATTGATCCTCAGGGTAAATGCAACATGAACACTGTGGTTCTCAGTTGCCCGGGAAGTTCAGTCAATATTGATACATGGAGACTTCATAGAGTTTCGTTAAGCAACTGCTCTGTTAACAAGTTTAACTCACTTGCTCACAGGTCATTCCTAAGATTTATTTATAAACAAACGCAGCTTTTGCTTATAAAAACCCACAAAAACAGGGACAGGATACAACGTCTAGTTAACGTAAGAAAATCTAAAAATGCAAAGCTAAAAAGACTAATGTGATAATATAATGTGTGATTAAAGGATTTAAATAAATATTATAGCTTTAAAGTCTAGTACAGTGTGTATATATTACTGCATAAACATCCTATTTGTCACACGGATCCCTGCAATCGACTCAAGGGCCCAACAGTGGTAGCTTTGCAGCGGTGGGCTTTGAGCTCTGATCCTCCAGTAAACAACACAGAGCCTTAACCATTCGAGAAAAAAATAAACATAAATAGTATGTTTGGAAAAAATGGTGTAGCTGTTGGCTATTTTTTGACGCCTCATTTACAGTCCTTACAATAAACTGTATGTTGTCATGTAGTTTTGATTAATTGACGCAGTTACAGTTTAAAAGATAAGCTGATAGAAGGAGAATCTTCTGCGCTTACAGCTCACTTTTAACTCAATTATAATTTTATCTCTGAAAAGCAAATGACAGAGAGACAGACAGACAGACAGACAGTTGTTTAGACCGACATACAGATTTATACGTTATACTGTAAGTAGGGTGATGTCACTCCAGACTTTCCTGCTGTTTAAACATTTACCACTGCAATAAAGCGCCAGCTGCTAGTCTAAATCACACCGCTCCCCCGAGTGTGTGTGTGTGTATGATTTACTAACAATGACGTCATAGAGGTCAGAGGTCATACCCACAACTCTTTTGAACTCAACAGCAAATCAAAGTGAGTCGGAATATTTTCACTTTTGCGTTATCTCCATTTGGGAACTTTTCTCTTTCCTCTCATGGGTTACATGAGAAGCTGAGCTAATTTTGGTATTTGTTCCAAAATTTTCTGACTGGACTGGAAGGATGAAGTGACCTTTTGAACTTTAGTCCAGTCCACTGAGATGTGTTGCATTTTGGCTACACCGTGTAGCTTTTTCCAGCACAGTGCCGGTGCTTGATATACAAACGTTTTTCCAAGTTTCCACTGCAGTGTTGATGTCCATGAGTCTTACTGGAAAGGTTTAAATATTTAGTCATCTGGTGCAAAAGCCTTGCTGCGATAGTCAGTGTTGACGGTGTTAACTGTTAATCACCCCCCCCCCATTTTCTTTCTTTTTTTTATTAAATCGGTATTTAAAGAAAATAAGAAAACTTTTCATTCAAAAGAGAACATTAACTGCAAAAAAACATTGATGCAGCACACCAGTCGTCACATATCAGATTAGCAGTAGGAGTCAAATTCCCTTTATCACATGGGATATTCATTATGTTAGTAAAAGTTCTGTGTTTGATAGAAAGGGAGTTTGTCACAATTTGCAGGATAGTTTTTCCTGTTGTTCAAGCAACTGACACAGAATGGCAGTTAATTCTAATATAAATGTTAAAGGAAAATTGAAAGCGAAGAAATTTAGGAAGACGGAGAGAGGTGAGACCGGAGGGGACCCGAGCCAGAGTCGTACCCGAGTCGCCAGCACAACAGCACATGTGGGTGCCAGAGTTTACATTTACGCCATTTGTCAGAGAGACTGACATTTTTCACTTTTGATACAACCGAGCAATTAGGGGTTAAGAGCCTTGCTCAGGGGCCCAGCAGTGGTAACATAGTGATGCTCGGAATCTAACCAATTTGGAGTCCAACGATTTAACCATTGTGCTACTACTTCCCTAAAATCACTAATCAACTTAACATACATGCCCATACCGGTGATACTAAACATATGACCTTCTTGCTGCAAAGCTACCATGCTAACCACTAAGCCACCATGTGGGTAATATTTTTATAGTTGTCAGGCAACAGTGACAGTTGCAGGTTAGGAATTTACTTTTAAAGAAAAATACAAAACATGAGGCATAAACCAAAGAGCAGGAAATAAGAAAAAATTTTTAAAAAATTCAAGATGGCTAAAATTTAGAATATGTCTTGTGGCTGTGATTAGTGTAACAGAGTCCAGATGTGTACAAACAGAATGGTGGTGAACATGAATGTGAGAAAGTGTGTGATGGCTGTTTGGTACTGTGGTCTTTGGCGACTTTGGAGTCATACTCGGTGGCCACATAAATGATACTTGTAGTACTTTTCCAGTACTTGCAGTATATACACTTTCAAAAGTTTGTGGACACCCGTATTGTGTTGCCAAAAAGTAGGAAGCACACAATTGCCTACAATGTCTAGACTTTTCTTCACTGGAACTAAAAGGCGTGAACACTGACCACAATCCCACTGACCACCATTTTTAGAATGAACTGGAACACTGACTGCACCCCAGACTTCCTTATGCAACATTAATATTCAAATGTGAAATATCACAGATGTATGGTCAGATATAACAATACTTTTGACCACATAATGTACATAAAATTATTACTATTACATTTTATGTTTTAATCTAGTATTAATATCCCGATATTGTGAAGTAAAACCAGCTGAAACTGAAGTAAAACCAGCTGAAAACTTGGTTCTAGACTATCCCAGATGATTAAAAGCCCTGAATTTACATACAGACGAGTGTATGTGACAATCGGAGTGTGTGAGCAGCTGAGGGGAAGTGAACAGGGAACTTAGATGAGTGTTCAGGTGTGAGGTGAGAACTTTAACAGATCTGAAGAGAGTCTGTAGAAAACAGCATGCACTGATCAAGAGTGTGTCAGCTGCAGTGTGTGAAAGTGATCGACTCTTTTTAAACGAAAGCAGGTCTATTGTTTGTAAATAATTTGTGAAATAAAAGTAAAAAAGAAAATGTAAGGAGGTTTATTTACTTGTGTACCTAGTGTGATCAGGGAGACTAAGTGTGTTTGAGTGTATAAGCGTTCTAAGATCTTCGTCATAAAAGTGTCTGGAACACTTCCCTGATGTAATTGACCAGTGATGTCATCCTGCTGCTCTTCATTAAGTTAATGGAAACAGAAAAACGTTTATTTATTTTTACAGCACTCTTGTGTCACATGATTGGAAAGTCCTGGTATGCTTTTGCTTTAGCCCAGTGGTGACATTTTTCTGCATGCGCATACACACGCGCTTAGGTTAATCCTGCTCTACAATGCACCTTCCAGGATTCATACTGAGCTCTGCCCACTGACCTTTTGGAATGTAAACTGATCTGCAAGTGGTTATTAAGGGTGGTGCTTCAAACGGTGATTGCTTTATGTGGCTATGTAACATGCAGTGCATGAGGTTAATGATGATGATGATGATGATGATGAGTGTTTCATCATTAACATCTCACTTTTGCGACTCTCACTAAGAACTATGACTCACCCTGTCTTGGTACACAGCAGTAATATAGTGCAGCTGTGTGTGTGTGTGTGTGTGTGTGTGTGTGTGTGTGTGTGTGAATTAAAACCATGCCTTTTATCAGTCAGCAGCGGTTAGGCGACATGTGGAAAGAATTTATGACCCAGTTTTCATTTCCTCATCTAAGGAGAGATAGAGACTGAAAAAGAGACAGGGAGAAAGAAGGAGAGGCTCATACTACATACTTACCTCCTACTACTAATATATGTACTACATTTACAAAAGTAATGATAAACAAGTATGACCTTATAGTATGGTTACGGGTAGTATGAATGAATTTTGGATGTTCAACCGCTATTGCGATATTGACATGTGACATTCGACATCACAGCAGCGTGAATTTAAAGTTTATTTAAAGCACCTGAAAAGTTACACGTCAATGCTTTTCGTTACTTCTGCATATGACAACTCGTCTCTCCTAACGCTTCAAGGGATACTAAAGTGTGCATCCCATGCATATTTCCAAATCCGGGCTGGAGTAGGAGGTCATCCTTTTTACATACTGTATTTTGCATACTAACACACCTCAGACTCTCACCTTGCATAATCAGTTTCAGATACTGTATAGAAGTATGCCATTTCAGATGGCGCCAGAGTGAGAGTCAGGTAGAGAAAAGAGAAGGAGACGGAGAGACAGTGTGTTTTTCATCTTTTGAAGTCTTAATTAGAGTGACAATGAGTGGTGTGAAGAAACACACACAATTCCCTATTTGCAGCTGGTTCTCTATCTCTCTCTCTGTGTCTCTCCCTGTCTCTTGATCCTTGGTCATTTACTGGTGTTAATGCTGTCTGTGTGTGTGTGTTTGTTTGTTTGAATGTGCAGGTCTGTTCCTGATCCTGGGTCAGTTACTGTATGCAGCAGGGTGGGGCAGTGAGAAAGTGAAGCAGTACTGCGGTGTGAACTCGTCTGCGTATAACCCAGCGCTGTGCTCAGTGGGATGGGCTTTTTACACGGCGCTGCTAGGCACCGTGCTCAGCTTTATCAGCGCCGTGTTCAGCGCACAAGCCGAGATCGCCACATCCAGCGACAAAGTCCAGGAGGAGATCCAACAGGGCAAAAACCTCATCTGCCTCCTCTAAAAAAAAAAAACCACAGGAGTAACAGAGGCCCTGATCTCAGCCCTGTTACTGCCAGCATCTAATGACAAAAGAACAAAACCACTTTTATTTTATCTTACCACTAAAACACAATCTTTGTATTGTTTTTTGATTTGGGAGAAAATTTCTACTTATTAATAATTTTTTTTTGTGCCGTTTGTTTTTATTCGTTCGTTTTGGGTATGTTGCTCAGATTTTTTCCACTCACAAAAATGAAAGAATGAATGTGTAAATAAGTGTGTGTATATACTGTACATAATGATGATGATGATCATGAGGAAACATCTCAGTTATGAAGGTGCTGAAACCACTATTCCACTGTCTCTTCCTGTTACGGGTCGAAGTTCTGCACATGTTAAACCAGGACGCAGGAAGTTTACTCCCACTGTTCCTGGTTCAGTTCCTGGTTTTAAAACACAAGTAGACCTGCACAGGTAAAACCCTGGATCAGTGGCGTTCCAAAGCCAAGACCCTTTTGTGGTATTTTAACAGGACACTTCCTCATTACCTTTTTTTCTGCTTAAGCCAATTCTCTTCACTGTTATTATTCTTATAATTTCCTTCCTCTTGCTGGATGTTGTTTGGTTTTTTAACCAAATCGTTTCCTTTTCCTTTTCCTTTTTTACTTCCTCACAGTCTCAGGACAAGAAGAAAGAGTATAAGAGATCAACAGGAACAGGAAACAGGAAAACACAGCTACCCAAGCCATTTGTTCTTATACATCCATAATGTGTGTTTGTGTGTAAGAAAAAGAAAGAAAAAGAGGGCGAAAAAGAAAGTTTGAGAGATTTCTTGTTATTTTATTTTATAACCCTTTACACAAGCTTTGGCAATACGAATGTGCAAATTTGTCATGCCAATAAAGCATTGTTTGAATCTTAACAGCAAGAAAAAGAAAGAAAGAATAATCACCAGCCACATAATCACTACTCTCTGCCAAATAAATAAACCTGACTGAACTTTGCTGGGTCTCTCTGCCTGTTTTTCCCGTCAGACTTCCAGTAAGATCCAAGTGTGTGTGTGTGTGTGTGTGTGTGTGTGTGTGTGTGTGGTGTGTGTGTGTGTGTGTGTGTGTGTGTGTGTGTCTTCATAGATCTTAAGCCAAAGGCTGAGCACTACTCTGCATGACATCACCTTTTTTAATCCACGTGTGTGTGTCAGTGTGACTCACATCCTGTGTCAATCAGTGTGAACGGAGGCTCATAGCAACAGAACAATGACAAAAATACACAGCACGAAGGAGAAAAACAGATCCACCGAGAGACAAAGAGAGAGGAGGGCGAGAGACTGACATACAAGGAAAAAGTGAGAGAAGAAAGAGACAGATTGTTTCCAGATTTTCCAGTTTTTATTCCCAGCACTGTTTGCATGTGCATAAAAAAAGGGCACGAGACAGACAGATTAAGAGAGAGTAACAATTAAATTAAAACACATATGGCTGACTTACACACAATAACAGCTCAGTACAATACCTGAGTAACCAATCACAGCTCAATATGATACCTGAGTAACCAATTACAGCTCAATATAATCCCTGAGTAAACAATAACAACTTTATATTATAGCTGAGTAACAAATAATAACTCAATATAATACCTGCATAACCAACCACAGTGCGATACAATAACTGAGTAACCAACCACAGCTAAATATAATACATGAGTAACCAATCACAGTTCAGTATGATACCTGACTAACCAATCACAGCTCAATACAATAACTGAGTAACTAATCACAACCCAATATAATACCTGAGTAACCAAATATGTGTTTGTCTGTATTTATTTATTTATTTTTTTGTTACTAAGTTCTTGTAAATATCTTTAAACAAAAACAGATCAAAGGGTTCAACATGGCCGCTGTTGCAGTTTAATGTGGGAACGCTGAGTGTGTGTATTTTAGCCAGAAGCAGCAGGTTTTCATAGCACACACCGATTCACTGCAGGATGTTCATGCACTGTGTGGTAAAGTAAATAAATGAATCTGGTTTTGATTAGAGGGAGGACAGTGTAGGAAACACACACACACACACACACACACACAAAGATAAACACTGCTTGTGTGGTGCACTCTCTGTGAGTTTGTTTGCCTGTGTGAGGAGTTTGAAACATAAAACAAGCAGAAGGTAAAAGGAGAGAAGAGGAGAGAAGAGAGAGGAGAGGAGAGAAAGAGGAGAGGAAGGAAGAGGAGAAGAGGAGAGGAGAGGAAGAGGAGAGAAGAGGAGAGAAGAGAAGAGAAGAGGAAGAGGAGAGAGGAGAGGAGAGGAGAGAAGAGAAGAGAAGAGAAGAGAAGAGAAGACGGGAGAAGGGGAGCGGAGAGAAGGGGAGAAGAAGAAGGAAAAGAAGGGAAGGGGGGGAGGAAGGAGAGGAAAAGTTGAGAGAAGAGAAGAGAGAGAGAAGAGAAGAGAAGAAGAAGAGAGCGAAGAGAAGAGAAAGAGAAGAGGAGTTTTGTCAAATGCATCAAAAAGAAGAAGCCAAACACAAATGATTCTTGTGTGTTACCTACAGATAAAGCAGACCATTTAAAGCTTGTGTCATTTGAAGTTTGGGTCTTTTGCGTGTGTAAGACAACTGTACTACGTGCATATTTTCACCAGAGGCACCGACAGTGTCTGGTTCTTCATTCTAAACCTTACTGTTCTCATTGAGTTTCTTTAAATAGGTAACAAATTTGATATGGTATGTGACCAAATAGAATAAAGCCACTGACAGTACATATGCAGCATTGGGCAGTACGACAACACTAAATGTGTGCAGCTCAATATAACACCTAAGTAACCAACCACAACTCAGTATAACAACTGAGTAACCAACCACAGCTCAATACAAGCTAATAGTAAACCAATTGAGTACAATACTTGAGTAACAATCACAACTCAATATAATACATGAGTAACCAATCAAAGCTTTTAATACAATACCAGAGTAACAACGCACTACACGAGTAACCAATAACAGCTCAATATAATACCCAAGTAACCAATAACAGCTCAAAATAACACCTAAGTAACCAATCACAACTCAGTATAACAACTGAGTAACCAATCACAACTTAATACAATACTTGAGTAAACAAAATTACAACTCAATACAATAATTGAGTAACTAATCACAGCTTAAAACAATATTTAAGTAACCAATTACAGCTTAATACAATACTTGAGTAACCAATCATAACTCAATACAATACATGAGTAACCAATCACAACTCAATACAATAATTGAGTAACTAATCACAGCTTAAAACAATATTTAAGTAACCAATAACAGCTCAAAATAACACCTAAGTAACCAATCACAACTCAGTATAACAACTGAGTAACCAATCACAACTTAATACAATACTTGAGTAAACAAAATTACAACTCAATACAATAATTGAGTAACTAATCACAGCTTAAAACAATATTTAAGTAACCAATTACAGCTTAATACAATACTTGAGTAACCAATCATAACTCAATACAATACTTGAGTAACCAATCATAACTCAATACAATCCTTGAATGCCCTGGCTTGGGCATTTATACATTGTTCAAAAAAAACACGTGTCACCCGCTGTTTATAGTCAGGCCGCTGCTCTGTATCCTGTGGTGTGGCGCTGAGGGTAATGATCGAGATGCCATTTGACCAATGTCTGCGTACATGACTGACCAATGGCGGTGTGCGAAAGGCGGGACTTAAAAGAAAGACAAAAGCAATGTGAAAAAGAACGTAATGAATAGACATAAATTTGCTTTAGTTTTTATAGTTTATTTTACAAAATTGGAAAAGTGGTGTGGTTTAAACAGAAATCCTGTAAAAATGTTATGATATATTAATGTATGATATGTAAGGCACAATTTCATTATTTTATTACTGTCTATAACAGTTACGTCATAATTTAGGAACAAAGTTGTTCATCGAATAATTAGCATTATATAAGATGTTATTTGTTCATTTAAATATATTCTTATGATTTCTTACCAACAAAAAATATATATGTTTAAATGATTTTATTATGGCCACACTGGCTGCGTTTGTAGTTGTGTAATTCCACTCCCATCCACATGATGGAGTATTTTCCCTGTTTATCATATTGTGAACTCCGACCTTTTTGGTTCGACATGCCGGAGTGTGTTGCTGTCTGGACCATGTGAATGCAGCCAAGTTAATAATGGATAAACTCTGATTTTCTGTCCAATCAAATTGTCACTTGTGATACATTTATTATTTTGGACTTCAGTTGATTTAAGGTGAATATGTGTTAGAAACTAGACTAGCTCGTAAGCTAAAATAGCATTGCACGACTGTTTAAACGAACTGTTTGACGAAGCTAGCCAGGCTAACTGTTTACAGCTGTCGATACAGCTATTTAACTACAAAATTAAAAAAACTGTTTAACATAATACAATAGTATATTATATTAATATAGTATAATATTTTATGTCTTCACATCCCAGCATTACGACACTAAGAAAGATAAGCGCGTCCGTTTAAGTGATCTGTCTGAAAGAATAAAAGCTGTTGGATTTGTGTGTGTGTGTGTGTGTGTGTGTGTGTGTGTGTGTGTGTGTGTGTTTCGTTTCAGTGTGAAATGGGGAAGCCGGTTAAGAAAAGGAGCGTATGTGATAAAGTGCGCAAGAGTAATGCGCATGCGCAGATCAAGACGAACCCGTTTGAAGTGAAGATTAATAAGAAGAAATTTGATGTTTTGGGGCGAAAAAGCAAACATGATGTTGGACTGCCTGGAGTATCTCGCTCCAAAGCTCATAACAAGGTGAGAGATATCTTACGCTCTGTCTCAGGTACTGCTCCGCTCTACGTCCCATAATTCTCATTCGTCGTACATAAAAACGTCATAGAAAACAAAAGTTATTTTATATGGCACTTTATAGCCTTTATTGACAGGATAGAGGTGAAACTGGGTGAGGCGGGGCCTTAAAAACATGGAGCCGGAATCAAACCTGGGTCACCTGGAGCGCAACGTATATGCTGGCGCCTTAAGCCGTTTTACCATGGCGCCGGCCAGTGTTAAATACCATTTTAAAGCCCATTACCAATGTAACACCTGTCTTACTTTCTGTCTCACGCTCTGTCTAAGGGTAAATAGCATTTTAGAGCCCATAACCATGTAACACCTGTCTCACTTTCTGTGTCACGCTCTAAGGGTAAATAGCATTTTAAAGCCCATAACCTTGTAAAGCCTGTAAATACCATTTCAAAGCCTATAACAATGTAACACCTGTCTCACTTTCTGTCTCACGCTCTGTCTAAGAGTAAATAGCATTTTTTTACGCTTATAAATATTAGTTTTAACACACATCTTACCCTTTGTCTCACTGTCACACTCAGTTTCTGATTCTAATTTTTACTCTAAATGTCATAACAATGTAACAACTGTCTCACACTCTGTCTATCTGTGTGTGTGTGTGTGTGTGTGTGCAGCGTAAGGACAGCCTGCTAAAGGAATTCAGGATGAAACACAAAGTAAACACGTTCATCGATCGGCGGTTTGGGGAGTACGATGCCAAGATGGCACCTGAGGACAAAATTCTAAAGAGATTCGCCATGGAGAGACAGGTAACATCATAGAGAGAGAGAGACAGGTGCCTTTAAACTAAATTTCCTGTAACAGCATGTCCCAAAAACTGTGCAGTTGGCCAACAATTCAGTGTTTTTTTAATACATGTCCCAGTTTATTGACATTTATACACATATATTTACATTTAATGTTTAAAGTGTCTTTATTTACAGTATTTGGCAGACGCCCTTATCCAGAGCCATCTTTTTTTTATACAATTAAAAAATTAGAGGTTAAGGGCCTTGCTCAGGGGCCCACCAGTTGTAACTTGGTAGTGCTGGGAATTGAACCAAATTTTCCAGTTAGCAGTCCAACATCTTTCCATTCCCCGTCTACAATAAAAGTTCCTGACATTTAGTTATGGTTTTTCATCAAGTCTCGTTTTTTTTCTCTTTTTTAAGGTATGATTTAGCATATATACAAACATACAATTATAAAACGTAGATTATTTGTATAAATCTTTGTACAAGTCAGAACAGTAGGGTTGCAAAGGGGTGGAAAATTTTAAGAAAATTTCCGTAAAAAGAAAGTTTCCAGCCTTGAAAGTCTTGCAACCCTGTGTCTAGAACCCAGGATTCCTTAGTACTTTGATAATATATATATATATATATATATTAGTGTTAGAAACTTAAATGATAAATATAATATACAAGATAACGCAGCAATAAATAAACCCTGTGTGTTATGTTTTCTGATTGTGTGTGTGTACAGCGTACTCAATTAAAGAAAGACATGTTTAATCTAAATGACGAAGAGGAGTTAACGCACTACGGACAGTCGCTGGCTGAGATTGAGAAGTTTACTGATGGAGTGGACAGCGAGAGCGACTCAGAGGAGAAAGGCCTGCTGTCCGGTTAGAGCGAACACACATTTAAGAGATATCCACATAACACAATAAAGTGTAACTCTCTAGTAACATCTGTGTTTGTGTGTAAAGCTGAAATGACGGCGTCACACTTTGGCGGTGGCGGCGGTCTGCTGAGGAAGACAACCGGTGAAGAAGAAGAGGCGAAAAACAAAAGCCGACAGGAGCTGATCGAAGAGCTCATCCTCAAATCCAAACAAGAGAAGGTGAAGAACACAAACACACACCAACACAACAACTAGCTGCCAGGCCATGTATATAAGCATGAAGATCGTTTGTGTTTGTAATAAACCGCATACTTGTGGTTATTAGTATGTTATGTGTGTGTGTGTGTGTTTGTCTTGGTTTGCAGCGGGAGCGTCAGACACAGAAAGAGGAGACACATGAGCTGACCGAGAAACTGGATCAGGAATGGAAGTCCATCCAGAACCTCCTGGCACGTAAAACTCCCAAAGAGCGAGAGGAGGAGAAGGACCAACCGAAGGTGAGGACGAGGAGGACAGGACTGACAGCAACATGATTAGAGTTTAACAAGATTTCACTGCATCATTCACTGATTATTACAGTCATGTACCGGGCAGACCCTAGGTTTGTCTCCTAGAGAGTGCGAGCGAGAGTGCGAGCGAGAGAGCGAAGACCGCTTCAAACAGTATTCGAAACTAGTGAACTGATTGAGACTCAGCCTCTGATTCTGTCCAGTTAATGACATCACTGAGCAGACTGTTTTCTGATAGGTCAGATACAGTAAAAAATGTATTCAGGGTTTATTCACACTGCACATTTTTTTTTAAAAGTATGACTCACCTTTAGGCAAAGCAACAACTCGCTGTTCTTTGTTAACATGCTTGTGTGTGTGTGTCTTTAGCTAGAAGAATATGACATGATGGTGCGGGAGTTGGGATTTGAGATAAAAGCACAGCCATCAGAGAAACTCAAAACTCCAGAAGAGATCGCCAGAGAAGAGCGAGAAAGACTGCAGAAGCTGGAGGTAACACACAAAATCCCAAACACACACTACAGTGGAATAGGCTTTGTAATCACAAAGGCCTTACAGAACAATACATATCCTGATACGTGGGTCATATTACACAATATCATGATAACTGGCCTTCAGTTCGCTTTGTCTGTATGACGTAAATGTTTGTATGCAGATGAAAATTCCTTAAAATAAAAAAAAATAAAAAATTTTAATTATCACTGTGTATGAAATGTGCTATAGAAATAAACTTGCTTTGCCGTGCATTGAGTATGCATACGTGTGTGTTGTTTTGCACAGGCAGACAGACGGAGGAGGATGGAGGGCGAGGTGGAAGAAAACCCCAAAAACACTCACATGTCAGCTGATGACCTCAACGACGGATTCATCCTCGACAAGGACGACCGCAAAACGCTGTCCTACCAGGTACACAGATGCATTCATACATACACACACAACTCATACATACACACACAACACACACACACACACCCCAGATAAATACATATACCAGACATGTTCTCGGGTGATGGAATGAAAATTATTAATACCTTCAGCCTTAGTTCTTAGCCTCCGCGATTACTATTTATAGAAACAGGTTCAGGAAAAGAAAGAATGCCGCATATACATTTCTCTTGTTTGTAGGATGGAAAGTGGAACATTGAAGAAGAGGAAGATGAAGGAGGAAATGATGATGAGGAGGACAATGATGATGAAGGTGCTGATGGTGACGACGATGACGAGCATGGCGAAGGCAGCGTTGGTGAGGATGAAGACAGCGATGCTGAGGAAGGTGATGATCACTCCGATTTGCAAGACAGTGGAGATGATGATGAGGGGGAGGAAGATGATGAAAAAGAGGAAGAGACTGCTTCTGAAGGAAAGCGTGCTCTAAGTGAAGAGGAGAGGAAAGCGATACAGGACACCGCCTGTGCAGAGCTGCCCTACACCTTCACAGGTACAGTGCCACATGGGTGTGGAAAGGGGGGGATTAAAAGCTTGTGGGAGGGGAGAAAAAATAGGACAGGAAAGAGTGTATACAGAGATTGTGTGTGTATGTGTGTGTTAGCTCCAGAGTGTTACGAAGATCTGAAGGCGATGCTGCAGGGTCACTCAGCTGATGAACAGCAAATCATATTGGAGCGAACAAAGAAGTGTAATCATCCCAGTCTGGCTGTAGGAAACAAAGCTAAATTAGAGGTAACCTTTGACCTCTGACATTTTATCATTGGTTCTATGTGACATTGCATACTATTTTATTTATAGTTTTTGGCCCTTAAAAAATCTGTATAGTATAATTTTGTAGTATATCTTGTGTAGATTTTGTACAATGTACAATGGCGCCGTTTTTTTACTTTGTCATGTGACATATGACGTAGTGCAAATTTAAAATTGACTAATGTTTTACTTTGATGTTAAATAAATTTTTCCACCATTTTGGAATATGACGAGTCGTCTCTCCCACGGGCTCATGGGATCGTACAGTGTTTTACTTCACCAAACGGGAAGCAAATGCGCACAATACTTTGCCTGCTCTAGATTACTCGCAGGTTTCTCGTTGCACTCACGTGACACAATGGAACGTTTTGTTACTGTCACTTTTACAGAAGTTATTTGGCTTCCTGATGGAGTATTTAGGAGAACTGGCCACTGACAATCCCCCACAGCTCACCACCATCAACACCCTCATCCCGTACGTATACCAGGTTTTACATTCAACTCCTAACCAAGTCAATTTACACAATATAAAAAACTAAATATTTCCCTGTCCCACTTATTCTGTTTCTCTCTCTCTCTCTCTCTCTCTCTCTCTCTCTTTGTCTCTCAGGCAGATCTATTCTCTCTCTCAGCTCTTTCCTCAAGCAGCGTGTCAGGTGATGCAGTCGCTGATCGGTGATGCCGCTCACAGCATGGAGGAGACTGTAGAGGTCAAAGGTCGGGCTGCAACTCCACGTCTGGATATGGTATATATTTCTACGTCAAGTATATTTAATATCTATATACTGTCATATTTTGTGTAATGTGTGTGTGTTTGTGTGTAAAGCTCATCTACCTGAAGATTGCCACTCTTCTATTCCCCGCATCTGATTTCCGTCATCCAGTGACTACACCAGCCTTCCTCTACATTAGCCAAGCTCTCACTAAGGTGTGTGTGTGTGCTAGCAGGCTGTGTCAGGCCATTTTTTGCTGTTGTATTGTGTAATGGTTTTGTTGTCTTACTTAGTGTCTGTTAACCCTATTTAAGTGTGTGTGCACGCTTTTGTCTTTCTCTTACACAGTGTGCAGTGGCATCTCTAGAGAATGTTTGCGTAGGTCTGATTTTGTGTTGTATAGCGGTGGAGTGTGTCTCCCTCTCCAAGCGCTTTATCCCTGAACTTATAAACTACCTGCTGGGGCTCCTGCACCTTGCCGTCCCCACACCCACCTGCACAGGTAATTCACACACACATGCACATTTGAAACACTAAACACTAAGGATATTATGGCTGCTTTAGTTATCTTTAAAAGGATGCTGTTTTATAATGTTTACTGAAATTCTGTGTGTGCGTGTGTAGATTACCAGGTAGTTCCTCCATTTAGACCCCGGGGGAAGAACAGTGGGTTGCTGCATGTGTGTGATCCACAAACTGCTCACAGCTGGACTAAGAAAAACATCTCGTTGTCATCAGCACACAGAATTACAGCTACTACAGAGAGGGAAAGAGACCACTACAAGTAACATACACGCACACACACACACACCACTACAGTTATACAGAAAACTCAAATGAAAACTGCATGTAATATATAAACACACTTCTACATGTAATAAAGTACTTCAGGTGTCACATCCCTTATAAAAACACGTACACACCGCTCCAGAAAACACACAAACAACTACAGATGTTTGATATGTTTATTACATCAGACTACAACCCCTATAATATATACACTGTAGAGGATGATGGTTTTTTTCTGGAATCCCACGTGATGAAAAAACAAAATCAGTAATAATCACGTAATTGGGACGTGACAGAAAAAAATGTCAGTAGCAGTGGGCGGGTCCAGGAGGAGTCGTTATAAACGCTATGATACACAACTGATACACAACTTTATACACAAAATACCTTTTATATAACTAAATGATTATATGATCATTTTAAACTCGATTCTAGTTGCTCCGTCTCTTAATGCCGTCCTTACATACATTTTTTTTATGTGGTTGGTTAAGTGAATGACGCGCTCCACATCTGGAACAATAGGTGGCAAAATGTACCAATAATATAAGAGAAGAAGGAGGCGTCCCTATGCACAGTCAGATGTGAAAGCTAGGGGCTAACATTTTTTGGGGAATTCTGCATGTCATAGAAGAAAAAAATCATGATTAAGCATGTGATCAGGACAGAATTTTCCCCCAGTTTATTCGTGAAATTGAAATGGAAAAGAATTTATTTTTTGAGTGGGATGGAAGAGGTTTAAAAATTAGCCATATAAGGTTGTTATAGAAGTATGATAAAATCTGGAATAGGACGTTAAAATGGCTCTTGATCTTTTGGATGTTTTAATGTGTAATGCCAAGTATAATTTTACATTGAATTTGGTATGTTGCAGGTTGTCTGTTCTTTATGTATGTTTGGATCTGGTAAAAAGATGCACAGTGCTCTATCAACAACTTCCTGCCTACCAGCACATCTTCCAGCCAATCAGAATCCTGCTGGCTAAACATCTTCCTGTTACAGATTATCCATCAGCCCTGCAGGTGAGCAGGATTCGGTGTCTCACATCACAGAAAATATTCAGTAATACTGTATTTGCACGCTAGCTAAAACTCACCAGTCTAAACTTGACACTATTCCTCCAGCAGTGATGTCACAGATTAATGTTGAAAAGGATGTAGAGAATAGGGTTAGGGTTAGGGCTAAACACGAATAGCCAAAAGAATAAACGGGTTGTGTGTTTGCCATGTTTGCAGGATCTGAACAAAGAAATCCTAGAAGCCATTCCAGAGACACCGTCCCAGCATGCACCGCTGGTGTTTGATAAGAAAAAGCCCATCCCGCTCAAACTGCTGCAGCCCAAAGTGGTGGAAGTGTGAGTACAAGTTATAGTATAGCGTATGTGAGATCATGTGACTTTTTTTTACACATTTGAATTTCTGAATATTCTCACATTTTATGATTGTTATGGTGTTTTCTGGGATTCAGGCTGGACTATGGGAAGAAACGTGGGAACACAAAGGAGGAGAAGGAGCGAGAGCGACTGAAACACAAGTACAAGAAAGAGTTTAAAGGTGCTCTGAGGGAAGTCAGGAAAGACACACGCTTCCTCGCTCACACCAAACTGAGCGACATCCTACGCAGGTTAGTGCATTAACTATGGCACTGCAGAGTGCACATTGCGCACACACACACTTTGACTTCAACGGAAACCGCATACTTCCATACTATAAAGTAGGTGAAACTGAGTACAGGAGGCAAATAGTATACGTGAAATATGGTACGTGAAACGTTTCTGGATGATTTGAAGTATGCATACAATGTACACTTTACTATCTTTCAGTAGGTTTATACTTCGCATTTACGTCTTTGCATAATTCCTGAGCATTAAACAAACACTCTATATAGTATGATGATGCATAGTATTAAAAAAAAATTTGGACGTACAACACCCGCCATGTTGATATGGTCACAGAATCAAAAATTTAAAGTTGGATAATTTTAACTCGGATGATGTTGAACAAGCGTAATTTAAACAGAAGACACAATGTTAAAGCAACTATAAGCATCTTTTTTTGCACCCTGAATCCGCCCACTTTTGTTAGCAAATCCATATGGAAGAAATATGATTAGACTGTGATCCAATCTAATCATTTTCGGCTCCTCTAGTGGGCAAATCTTTATTACAGCCTTCATCTGATAATAAACCCACATTGAACTCAAATTTACTGATTCATGGTGCGTGAAGCCATCGGCTCTTCACAGTCCTGCATTATTAACACTTGGTTTGTCTTTCCGCCATTTTCTTCTGACGAGTCGTCTCTTCCATGGGGCTCATAGGACAGTAAAATGTAGTAAGTTAAATCAGGGTAACTTTTCGAGTACTCAGGATTCAAACTTACTGCTTGCCTCACTCACTTTCACATACTATTTATTACTACAGTGTGCGATTTTATACGCAGCCTAATTAAATGTAATTTAGAGACTTCAATTATTATGAAGGCAGCTCTGGTCATATGCAGAGTAATAAAATCTAATTGTGTATGTGTGTAACAGGGACTCAGAGAGGAAGAGGAAGGTGAAGGAGCTGTACGGTAGTTTGGCCACTCAGGAGGGTGAGTGGAAAGCGCTGAAAAAGAGAAAAAGGAAGTGATCTGACAGCGGAAACTTGACTTCCTGTGTAAAAATCTAAAACTGTGTAAAGTTTACACACTTTTTTTTTTTATTCCCGGGCTACCCAGTTTGTACATTGTGGTATTTTGTGAAATAAGCAAATAATAAACCCACACAGTAAATTTGACGTGTGTCTGACTGTTTGTGTGTGCATGCATGCGCGTGTGAAATACTTTTCTGTACATATTTAATCCTCACATTTTTTTTAGCAGTGTGTTAGTTGTTTTTTTTTTTTTTTTGTTTTTTTTTAGTATATAAGCGAGGTAGGGGTGGTAACGGCCACACTGAGGTAAATAAGGAAACGGTCTTGCAAAGTTAACTGCGCCAGGAGCTCGCGCTCTAGCTAACCAATGGCATGCACAGAAGAGCAGTGCGCTGGTATATAAAGCACGTGTGAGACTGAAACAGATTTAACTGACTAAAGCGCCTCAATGACCCAATTTAAATTGTTTATGTAAACTATAACATTAAACTGAAAGCTCATAATGATGGAATTGAGGAAGTTTCACCATAAACTAACAACACTTTTTAATACCTAAACTTCTCATAGCAACTTAAAAGTTCATTCTTTGTTCTTAGGTTGATTTTTACTTTATGCTGCTGCTTAGATAAATGTATGTATGTGCAAGTATACAAGTGTTTCTAATAAAGTGGACAGTAGTCATATAAGCAGCACTGGTTTGGTTTTAATCACACAATTCAAGTCATAATGCAGTAAAATCAAGCTTTATTAAGATGTGTTCAGGACAGTTACAGCAGAATTTAGGTAAATGACATCTTGGAGGACAGTTAATGATGTGCAGTCAGTGTGTGTGTGTTGCGTGATGAAGTGCTTCAGGCAGATTTTTCGACTGCGGCTGACGGAGTTGCAGAAGTTCCTGAAGAATAAAAGAAAAACATTTATTCAACGTTTTTTTTATAAGTTTTTTAAAATAATATTTGTGTTTATAACAATTATTCTAATTATGTACAAACTTGTTTAAATGCGATTTGATAGATTATTGACATAATCGACTCAATAAAGAAGCAATTCTGAGTACTAAAGACCCACTTTCTCTGTATCTCTCTATATTTCATATATATATTTCATATATATATATATATATATATATATACTCACACACACATACTAAAACTGACACTAGACAAACAATTTTATTTCAAGTAACCACTACAAGAAACGGTGTGTGTTTTATGCTAATATAAAAGACATTTTATGTAATATAATTTTTTAAGTGAATCTCATTTAAAACAATAAAGTTATTAACCAAATTGCTATTCCAGAAGAATTTTGGTGGAAGATTGAGAATAGTACAGCGTAGTACACTTGATAGTCATTGTTTACAATAAAATACACCCACCTGCTGTGCTCTCACTGATTGAGATCCCAAGTCGCTTCTCTTCCCCTTCCAGAAGTTTCCTGTAGGTGGCGATCTCGGCATCTAACTTGAGTTTGATATTAAGCAGCTCCTGGTAATCAGCGAGGTACTTGCCCATCTCTATCTTGGTTTCACACAGCTGGTTCTCCAGTTGAGCGATGATAGCCTCCAGGTTGGACACCTTGTCCAGGTGAGACATCTCCATGTCGTCCAGCTGCTGCTCCAAAGCGGCGTTTTTGGCCCTGAGGGCATCGATTTGGTTTTGCAGGTCAGACACTTCGGTGCTCAGGGTGCTGATCTCTTCCCTCATGGTGTTCATTTGGGACTCTCGTTTGACAGCACTCTCCTTCAGTGTGTCAAATTTGCTTTTGTACCACTTCTCCGCCTCCTGGACGTTGCGTGCAGCGACGGCTTCGATCTCGGCACGTGTCTTGCGCAAGTGAGCAGCTAAATCGGGCCGGTCCGAGTCAAGCTCCACCGTTACCTTTGATTCCTCGATTTGCTTCATTAGCTCGGCAACTTCCTCACTATGCAACTTCTTCAGAAACTCGATCTCAGCCACCAGCTGCTCCACACGTCTCTCCAGGTCAGCCTTTTGCAGCGTGGCGTTGTCTACGTCCTCACGGAACTCACGTAGGATCATCTCTGCCTCCTCTGTAAAAGAAAAAACATTTCAGTATTTTGTCTATTTTTGCTAAATTGGATCGATTAATGATGGTCCTCTTATGCAGTCAAGTCAATTAACCAGAAATTAAATTCAACACAAGATTTGCAAATCCTGTGATTCAGGAAGCTTATATATATTTATTCAATAATTACACTGTAACTCATTGCCTAACAATCCGCTAAAAAACTACAAGTCAGTTTTTGGCGTTACCTTTGAGTGCTAGCTCTTCCTCCAGCTTCATGGTCCAGAGGTCCACTTCCTCTTCCACGTATCCCCTCTCAATATCAGCTGCTCCTTTCTCAGCTGTCAGTGCTGCGATAAGTTCCTTCATTTCCTTAAATTTAGCCTCGTACTCCTCACCCAGTCCCCCTGGTCCTGCCTTAAATTGACTCTGCAGGCTCTTCAGCTCCTCCTTGAGTGCCGCATTCCTTTGCTCCAGAGCCTGAACCTTCTCGATGTAGCCGGCGAACCTAGCGTTGAGCATCTGCATCTCCTCTTTCTCGTTAGCATGATGCTGATGAAGCTCTGTGCCGACCTCCACTGCGCCACCTTGGAAACCGGTGCGCCCACGGGCCACAGAGGGGGACGATGCAGCTCTGCAGCGGGAAGGAGACGGACTCTGAACCCGCATCCTGCTTGATCCACTGACTGTTAGAGTTTTCTGAGAGTAGCAGCTTCCCCTCATGGTTAGTGTTTGAAAGTATTAGCGCTTCTTGTCGTTCTGTGTTGGTTAGCGTTCTTCTATGCTTGAGTTGGTTGATCGTGTGCCCCTGGAGGGAGGGTAAGCTTTTTTATACAGCAAGCAGGAATGTAGCAGATCCTTCTGAAAGTCTCATCCTCCGCTGACTTGCTGTAAATGTAGATGGTGACGGTCCTCCCAAAGCTCCACGGAAGTGTAGGGTCTCATTAGCGAAGATAATAGTAAAGGCCATTGCACCCACATGCTACATAGCAACTTTAGCTTGTACAGCTGCTATTTTTACAAAATAGAGACGTTTTTTTTATGTTAGCAACCGGTGAACTGTCACTAACAGAAAACTTCATTTTAACAACTTTTAACAATTTTGTGAATACATTTTTTAAGTATTTATATTCAAAAATAAATTTTGAAACCTTATGTGGAAAAGAGAAGCTGCTAAAGACTTCACTTCCTTGATTTCAACATGACAAACTTGTGTGTGTGTTAATAACACTAAAATGCATACCGTCAGTAAAATAATGGGAAAATTACCATGTATAATATGTGATTTCTGTGTGTTTTTTCTGGATTAAAAAAATAAGAAAGTAAAGATTTAATCACACGTCTTAACATGGCATTTACATTCTAGCAAATATTATAGCACCGCCCACAAACCTGAACCAATCAGAGCGCAGTTGTAAACTTATAGACTGGATCACCTATTAAAATAATTTAAAACCTTGTACACATAAAGCAAAGAACTTTTATACATGGAAGAAATTCCACAATGCACTTCATCAGGCTTGTGTTCTTATGATAAAACCCAAAGAACTCAAATAACCTGTTAAATGTGGAGTTTAAGGATGGCCGACACAGTTAAAAAAAACTGGCCACTTCCACAAGGACCAACTATAATGAGACATTTCAAACTAGACTCTGATTCACACTTGCCTATCTGGTGATAGTTTAGTGTGTTTGTGTGTGTTTGTGTGTGTGTGTGTGTCGTTGTCGTCATCTGACCCTCCACTGGTTTCCACTTCGACGTCGTTAAAGCTAAATGAGCGATGAATATGGAGGTATCAATGCCCTGATAGATTAAACTCCTCTCACACTGTCATTGTACAGCAATGTCACACTGAAGTGCTGTCATTCCACTCACACAGCACAGGTTGCGTTCCAAACATCTTCCTGCTCCTTACACTGCAGAATCATGTGCCCTTTATTACACTCTACTGTAGGAACACACTTTAGTTCCTCCATACACACACACACACACACACACACACAAATAAATATAGACAGTTAAAGGGGAAATATACTGTAACTAGAACCATTAAACGGGTTGCTGCTTATAAACATGAAGTGATCTAATGAACTGGCACTTGTTTGGGAAAAAATATCCATGTTCAAATTCAGGATTAAAATAGTCAGGACTAAAATATTGGGATATAATCATTGCTAGTCCCAGCCAGGCCTGTAAAATAAATACCACTTCCACTCAGGAATGTAAAACAAACAGTTTTTCCACTCAGGGATGTGAAATAAACACTTCTTCCATTCAAAAACCGCCCAAAAAATAAACACTTCTACCACTCAGAAACTCGAATTGAACACTTCTCCCACTCAGGGATGTGAAATAAACACTTCTACCACTTAGAAATTCGAAATAAAATTTTCTTCTATTAAGAAAGTGGAATAAACACTTCTCCCACTCATGGATGTGAAATAAACACTTCACCCATTCAGGAATGTGAAATAAACACTACCTCATAAATACTTAATTTTACATCTGTAAAAAGTTATTAACCGAGGAAAGTTTATTAAAATGATTTTTGTAAAATGTAACATACAGTAAAATTTGTTGTTATAGTGAAGTTAATCCAACTTCATATTTAATTTACTTTATTTTTCAAGAACCAAATAGAAGGAAAAAATTGAGTATATATGCTTAAGTCCCTATGTTTATTGATTATATGAAGTTCTTTATAACTTTATATAATAAAGTTTTTATTTCTATTTATTTCTGTTTTTAATTTCTATAATAACTAACTATTTTAAATAACTTTATTGTGAAATATATCATTACTGTGAAAATAAAATTACTTATACCGTAAAATAGAATTTGGGTCATACCTCTAGTATGCATATTTAAAAATCTGGGCTGGAGTAGTAGTAGAACATTTCACATATTGTAATTTGCATACTAAGGATTTGGACATACTACATGTCTTGTCTACTATATAGTAGGCAAGTATGCAATTTTGGACAGGGCCCCTGGCTTGTTGGTCATCTTGGGCTGAGGCTCTGGTTTGTGAACCACTGGTCTGGAAATCACAGGGGAGGCAAAACATAATGCCCTAGTGAGCCACAAGCTACAGTCACCCGAGTTTACCCCACTAAAAATATTTTTAAGGAAACCTCCTCCTCAGTTGCCCCAACAGTGATTTTGAAACCACTTTGGAGCAAGGCATAGTGTTGTGCTAATGAAAGAGCATTCTGCCCCTTGGGCATCAGTGCTTGGACTAGTTTGTTTAGGCTATAAGTGTAAAAGTCCTTGAAGACTACATCCTTTTAGTCAATATCATTAGCTAGGGCACAGAACTGCACAGTATATTCTTTATTTGTCTTGACACCTTGACGGCTTAGACGTTCTGTTAGAAATAGAACCCAAATTCTGTATTTTTTTTAGAATCTCACATTTTATTCTCTTATTTAGCCCCTGCATTCTGTTCTCTATTATTCTCTTTCTGTGTGGTTGTGTGTGTGTGTGTGTGTGTGTGTTTGATGAGACAGATGATGGTCCAGTGTGGAATTCAGTACTGAAGTTATAATGAACATAAGCAGCAATGCGCTCACTCATACTGACAATGAACATCTGCAGCTGTAACCCACCTACAAAAATAATTTTAAAAAACTCCTCTTTTAATCATTTACAGTTTAATAACTTTTATTTAATACATTATTATTATTATATCATATTAAAAACAAAACAAAATAGTTTAAAAGGTAAAAAAACCTGAGCTGGTCCACATAAACACTTAAAGAGATCATGTGCTTAATACATAAAACTTAGTTCTGTCCCAAACTGACAGACCTCCTGTTCTCCTTCTGAACCGTTTCAATATGGACAGTTTAAAACTTATTGACTCAAATTTATTCAAAATGAATCTTAAAATGATTATTATTATTGTTGTTGTTGTTGTTTTTAACAGTGTTACTAATGACTACGGGTATATTATTATAGGAGTTAATAATAATAGTCATAGATCACTGCCATGGCCCCCAGGCGCCGGTGTGTTGAGGGTCACAGCGGGGGTCATCAGGGGGATAGTTGATGGGCATTGCCCCCTTCTGCAGCTGATCTAAGCGCTTTAACAGAAAGTTCACAATTTCCGGGTGCTGATGGGAAATTTCGTTTCTTTCTTCAGGATCAGCATCAATGTCAAACAGCATCAACTTCTTAAGGGGAAGGACTTCATCTGTAACTTCATCAACCGTCTCGCCGGGATGAGGGAACCACACAGGACAACCTACACAAACGTTGACACACCTAAATAGCTCAATAACTCCTCTTTTAAGTAAAATACAATGGATAATTATCCAGTTGTGTTCCTAATTAACACACACACTACACAAACACATTACTAACAAACACTAACTGAATGTTTTTGTTAAGGTGTAAAAAATAACATCACACTCACCAGGATATCCAGTCAGAAGCTTCCAGTTCTTGTAACGAATAGCAGCATGCATGGACACATTGAAGGGTGGCACAGAGACAGAGCCTGTCATTGAGTTTCTCCTTAACGAGTTCTTCATTAAGGAGTCGAGTAATTCATGTTCAGATCCTGAAGCTTTTCCTGGACCTTCAGACACACAGGAAAAATCCCAACAGAAATAAACGAAATACCTGATGAACTTGTTTTAATGAGGACTTACTATAGACCTGTCTCACTGCTGATCTGTCTAACTGTTGATCTGCCTCAGTGTCTCACTGCTGATCTAACTGTTGATCTGCCTCAGTGTCTCACTGCTGATCTGTCTAACTGTTGATCTTCCTCAATGTCTCACTGCTGATCTGTTTAACTGTTGATCTGCCTCTGTGTCTTACTACTGATCCGCCTCAGTGTCTCACTGCTGATCTGTCTAACTGCTTATCTGTCTTAATGTCTCAATGCTGGTGTCTTACACATCAACACTAGTTAATATTGCTAGTCTTATTTGTTCTTAGTGTTTGGTGTGTTTTATTGTTACTCACATGGAGAATCATCAATGTAAAGCGGATCAATGTTGTGTAATAATTCCTGTCTTGGAGAAGCTTCTCCTTTGCTGACACACACACAAAACACACACTTTTAATGCTTTATTTAGTAACAACATACAAAAGATAGATTCAAAATTATATCAGCAAATGTTAATGTAATTTCCCCTCTTGGAGTCACTCCAGAATACAAACACGGCCCATGTTTCAGTGTTGCAATTGCGTTGCAATTTATATGTTCACATATAGAAAACGTAACTGCATATACAATTATAAAATTCAATTTTCAATTCCTTTTAAAAATTGCCTAGAATATACTTCCATTATAATATTTGCTTTACCACTATGAAAAACTACTTTTAATAAAAAAATCCTAAATATATATATATATATATAAATAAAAAGTGTAAAGACAATAGTTACCTGATTGTGTCCCACACGTTGAACCCATCTAACGGCTTTGTCCCATTGGTCGACCCTCCAGCAACGCCTACTATTGTGGGCAGCCAGTCAGAGACATGTATAAGTTCTCGGCTCACAGTACCAGGCTGTTCCACCAGTGGTCCAGTGACGAAGCCTACGCCTCTGACTCCGCCCTCCCAAAGAGACCACTTCCTTCCACGCAAGGGCCAGTTACTTCCTCCAGCCAACGTCTGCCCCCCGTTATCTACAGATTATTATTATTACTATTGTGGCTGTATGAATATATATATATATATATATATATATATATAAAATATATATATATATATATATATATATATATATATATGTATGTATGTTGTAGGGCTGCTGAAATGTAATAATAGTGTAATAACGCTTGTGTACCTGTGGAGAAAATAAGGATGGTGTTGTTCCAAATCCCTGCATCCTGCAGCGCCCTACTGATGTTTCCTACGGCTTCGTCCATAGCCGACACCATTCCTGCGTAATGCCTGCGTGCAGAGTTTTTGATAAAGCTGTACGGTTTGGTGTAGCGCTCAGGCACCTGTAATGGCGCGTGAACCGCCTGTAGAGCTACATACAGGAACAGAGGCTGTAAACAAAAACACAGCACACTATTTACTACACCCCACTCACTAAATACTACACTCTGTATACTCCGGCCTACACGCTGCAGAGCCACATACAGGAACAAAAACCAAAAAAACTAATCATCACTGAGAGAGAAAAGAGTGTGTCTGGGATTACCTTCTGCGCATTGTGCTCCTTTATTATGTTAACTGCTCGGTGTGTAAAGATTTCAGTAGAATACAGATTAAGGTACGATGGAGATGTTTCCTCTCCGTCCCTAAGGTCCAGAGCACAGCGTGTCACATTTAACTGCGGGATGAAGTAACAACGCTCATGAGTGTAATAATTCTCAGATCCTGTCAAATACCCTGCAAAACAACAACAACATACAGGAAAAAATTTCAACTGCACAACCAAACAATTAAAAGGATTTATTCATAAGGAAAATAATTAAAACATTAAAAACAAACTTAAAAACAGCTAAACACATGTACAAGTACATAAATCTATTTATGTACACTGTGGCCTGGTAACATCACACAGGAAATGTATGAAAGCAGTAAGTAGACATGATCAGACATAGAAACAGGAAGTCAACCAGAATGAAGCCAAGAGGGTAATCATTTTAAAGCCATTCATTTTTAATCTGGTTCATAGTCTTAAAATTATGTAGACACGGCCTGTGTTACTAAGGTGAGGAGTTAAGTCCACCCACCGAAGTAGGACTGGAAGCCGCGGCGGGTGGGCAGACACTGCTTGCGGTACATGCCCAGGTGCCACTTGCCCACCATGTGAGTGGAGTAACCTGCCTCCAGCATCAGCTCCGGGAGTAGCTTTTCCTCTAGAGGAACACAGTATGGCTGACAGGGCCATATGATCTCATGCTGCATTCCTGTGTGGATCTACACACACACACACACACACACACACAATGATAGCCTAAGATTCCTGTTTTCTCTGACAGGCAAGTATCCTAATGTAATCTTAGGCTTTTGTAGATTTTTTTTACCCCTAACATTTGCATGCTGGGATGTAAAGCATGGTTACTTGGTCTACTATATCCTTTCTGGCAGATCAAACCAGGGGCACCATGTATAATCACAGATAATTAACAGTTACTGAAATACTTAACCTGGTATCTCCCTGTCATTATCTTGTTCCTGGCTGGCTGGTTGGATGAATATATAGTTAGTCAGTTAGTTTACCTGGTATCTTCCTGTCATTATCTGGTTCCTGGATGGAGTACACAGCGGTTGGACATAGTAGTTCTCCAGTCGCACCCCTGCGGCGCTGAGCCGGTCCAGGACGGGGGTTTTAATCTCAGATCCGTGATAACCCACATCATAAAATCCCATATCATCAGCCAGAATAAATACTACATGAGGAGGAGACTGACACTGCACATACAGTCCACACACACACCACACACACAGCTGAAGTATAAACACGTTTATCATTATTGCACTAAGACTGTAAACTTCAACTGCTAAAGTGCACACAGACACTTCCGTTTCTATCTGGACGCACAAAACAAAGACTATTCTGAAATCATTATATAAACAATAATAATGTAAAATTAACGCTGCATAGTTTAACCCCACTCCGTTCCGCAATCGCCGAATCAGCGCCCCAGGTAACGCGGATGTCACGTGATCTATCAAATGATGAGAAATACGGAAGTATTTTTTTCCTATTTGTGCCAATGTTATTCTTGCATATATACAAATAAACTATAATAATAATATTAATAATAATAATAACAATAATATTAATGCTGATTAATTGGTATGGAGAATGGGGTAATTATTAAAACAAATCCTAATTTCCTGGCTTTGGACCTATTCTTTACCTTTTTATTGTTTTCAGCACCAATGTAGAAAGCTGAATCAGGTGTTGAACAGGTTTGTCTTGTTATTTAATGATCAGTGTGATGGATTAGTGTTTTTTCACACCCACATACTACACACTGACTTACTGCTGTTACTACTAAGAAAAGATGTGGCTTCATTGCTTCTACAGATAAAACTTCCATATAAACAACGTTTAAACGTTGATGTGGAATTTTTGTTGCAGTCGTTTTCTGGAAATTTAACAAGTGTAATGCTCATATATATTTTATAACGCATTTTTTACAGTTGTTTATAAAGAAAAGCGTGTCACACATTTATATTTAACTTGTGTTGCACCAATCGGGAGAGGCGTTGCTCGCGTTGTCTGATTGGCTGAACGCTGGGCTCGGTGATTGGTGGAGTGACTGGAGCGCGAGGTTTGAATGTGAAGTTGACTCGAGGTTCGTTTAGTGCGGTCTGCTCGGAATAACGTAGCGTAGTATAGAATAACTTAGCTTAGCTTAGTTTAGCTAAACAAAAACAAAAAAAAATAAATATATTTAAAAATATACATTATTTCGTTTTTTTTGCTGAAGAACTTCCGTTTTAAGGTAAGACTGCGTAATACAACAACTGTTAACAATTAATCGGATCAGATAAGAACTTTGCTATAGCTGTCGTTTAAGTTAGCATAATTAGCTTTGTGCTGTTTATGGTTTACTGTATAAAGTGTTTGTTTTGAAGCCAAAGCGTTCCTGCAGTTTAATAACCAGTACAATTTACTTGCCTTTTACTGTAAGTGCATTAGCTTAAAACAATTTACTAACAGTTAATTATGGTTCAGGTTTAATCAAACGGCCTTAAATACCAAAGATATGATCTCGCTAACACCACCAAAGCTACTTAACGTGTATAATTAACTATATTCACTATTAAAGTCGAATTTAATACGAATGCAGCATTAATTCTCCCTATCATTTTTAAACAACCCCCAATTGTTTAAAAGAGATAAATGTAAGTCGCTCTTTAAATAACTGTAAACATGAAATTACTGTAAATGTGAAATGTATAGGAAAGTCTGCTTCGTAATGACAGCGTTTAGCCGCTATAAAACAAGGGATCACAGGGGCTAATGTGTGTTGCCAAAGTTCCACATTATTCAATTTATTTTTATTTTTCCAAAATAAATGTAAAAACCCCAAACTGTGTATGCATTGCTAGATCCCTATTATTGCATTGATAAAGATGATAAATACTGTTACAGTGGAGGTGATTTTTTTTTAAGTAGGATGTGATCCTGAATTAATAACCTTTAATGTCGTTTGTTGATCATAAACATCTGATGTCATCAGTGTGTGCCGACCAAACCCGCCTCAGTCCATTTTTGGTTCTTTTCCTCTTTTGTTTACAAAAACTGGAAAACTTTAACTGAGTAAGTGCTGAAAAATATCTTATTGACCGAGACTGGAAATTGATTGATTATGGAACAATTTGCTGATAATGATGATTTCTGGATTAACAATCACACATGAAGTTAGACAAACTATATTAAAATAACTGATGTTTGTCCAAGAACAACATTAGTGAATTTAGGCTGTGAATCATAAACGGTTGTTAATGAACAATTTAAGGTAAAATATTTATAATATTACATTTTGGTTTACAAGGAGAAAAAGATTTTAAAATGCACTGAGGACGTCAGAGGGTTATGATTGGGTGATTGAAATGTTGATCCAGGATTAACAAATGATGTTAATCCAGCATCACATCCTACTTGACAAAATCATGTCCACCTTAAACACCTAAAATCTCTTATCTGTGTTATTTTTTTAGTGCCAAAACTGCCTTTGGTACTGCTAGTATAACTTTTAGGAATGTGCTTTTTTTATTCAGAGTACTAGTAACTTGAGAATTATTGTGTGTTTACAGGTGTGTGCATGATGAGTGCACCGGTGTATGCATCTGACGAGGAAGAGTGTGTGCTGGAGTCGACGGCGGCTGACCTCGGCAGTCACACGCGTGCCAGACGCCTCCAGGCTGCAATTACAGAACTTTCCGTCATCGGTCCTGCAGAAACACAGATGCAACAGGTTTGGCATGCACACACACGTGCACACACTCCCTTTTGGTCTGAACGAACCAGTATGTGATGACTTCATTTTTTTGCAACCATGTTTCCTTCCCTCCAAATAGAATGGATCATTAAAAGTTCCCACAAAGGCCTGGTGTGGGTTCAGGCTTTTATTACACCCTAACTGTAATTCAATTTTGGAAGCTTTAGGACCAAGTTTGTCAAAACAGTTATATAAAGCTCACATGTTGGACTGCCGATTGGAAGATCATGGGTTTAGTTACTGGCACTAGCAAGAAGTAAACCCATATCCAGTGCAATTTACTTTTGCTGTGTTTCATTTTTTTTAATTCGATCTCAGCATTTGATGGTGCTGGGGCCAAGCTTGGTAGTGCTGGGATTTGAACCCATGATCTTTTGATCACCAGTATAGCACTTTAACCACTAAGCTATGACATTGCATTGCCGGGTCCCTGTGCAAGAACCTTAGCACCCAGCTCCTAAAATATATGAAATGTATAGTTTCAGTATCGACATCCCAATGTCTGCATCCGCGTTATAACTGATTAAACAAAAGGAATCGGATGTGGCACCTGATTGGTTGGCAGAAAAGAGTTACATACCCTTGCCTAATAACCCGAGCGTAACACTGTAAGCGCTTGTGCATGCAGGTGACAGGTGGGCGCGTGGAGGAGAAGCTGCAGGTGTTTCTGCGCGTTCGTCCTCTTACAGATGCTGAAAGACAGCGTGGAGAAGATCAGGTCACTTTTTAAACGTACATTTTATATTATCTTATACAAAATGTGTTGTGAGTGTAATAAGCTGTGGATATGTGTAAATGGACAAGTGTGAAAGTATTGTGTTTGCAGTTATTAACATGATGTCGGTATGCATGCAGGGTTGTGTGTGTGCGCAGAGTGAAGACACACTCCTCCTGAAGGCACCTAAAGACTCGCACAGCATGAAGAGTGCAGAGAGAGGCGTGTCACAGAGTGTACACAAGTTCACCTTCACACGGGTACACACACACACTTAAAGCTGTACATGGATAAGCTGTAATAATGATTTGTATAAAAGTATAATTTCACACAAACATTGCATTGACTTCTGGTTTGTGTTCTGTTTTGTGTGTGTAGATTTTCAAGGAAGCAGCATCTCAGCAGGAAGTGTATGATCAGGTAATGAAAGAAATGGTGCGGGATGTTCTTAACGGAGAAAATCGACTTCTCTACACTTATGGAGTGACAAACTCTGGCAAGACCTACACCATTCAAGGTAATACACACCCATACTGGTTACATGCCTGCTATTACTGTATGCTATGACCTTATGATCGGTGAGGACGGCATTGGGTTAAAGAGTGTCTGTGTCCCGCGTGTCTCCCTGTCCAGGCTCGGCAGGTGAAGCCGGTCTTATTCCCAGAGCTTTAGTGTCTGTGTTCACTGCACTGGCGGAACAACTTTACCCCCGTGCCGACCTAAAACCCGCTCTCAAGCAGGAGTTCCGCCGACTAAGTGACGCAGAGGTTCGAACCGAGGAGGACAAGCGTCATGCTTTACTGCGAGAGGTACTTGTCCGCAAGAAGCCGGGCTGACGCTCCCACACAGCACAGATGGCTTTAAACCAAGCAAATTATAATATAATTGCTACTTTTATTGTCATTCAAAAAACACACTACATGTTGAGAACAAAATTATCATGCAATTGACTCATTGTTGAATTTACACAATAAAATGTGAAATAATAGACAATAATATTATTTTAAAAATGCATACAAAAATATCCCAGGGAAATAATTATGTTGAGACATACACACATATTGCACTTTCTGTAGATGTTGTAAAAATATCGTAATGTTGAATATTTTCCCATGAACTTTGGCACATATTGTACATGATTTACATTATTGCACACACTGTATAAAACAGCAGTGGAGATTACTGTAACTCTAAAAGGCGACATGTAATTGTCTGTGGTGTGTGTTGCAGGAGGAGGTGTGTAGGCAACGTGGGGGTGTTAGTGCAAGTGTTAGTTGGGACAGTGGAATTAGTGGACTCTCGGCCATCACACGACTGGAAGGTGAGACAAGTCTAACAGTCACAGGAATCTACACACTGCTCCATCCACACTTCAAAGACCTGCAGAACACACAAGCAGGCTCTGGTGTAGGTCTGTGTTTTGTATGTTGCAATTTTATACCTTTTGTGTTTGTTTATACAAAAAACAGAAAGTTTCCAAATTCAGGTAAAGCCAACAACATGCTCTTGTTGGGTTTTTTTTCTTAACAGGCGTCAGCACCTGTTATGGGGGGCTCAAGAAACTGTTAATTCAGAGGTATACACGTGAGGAATGATAAATAGGAGCAATTTTTAGCCATTTACTAGAGGCAGTCTAATTAGTCCCACAGCTAAGTATCAGGCAGCTGTTAGTTGGTGTCATCAAGTTCGTGAAAAGTACGTGAAAATAACAAAGATTCATACCAGTGAATGTAAAACGGTTAGACCGTCTGCCAAAATGGACAAGAATTGGCTTGGCAGGAATTACAGGCATTGTGTTACCTAAATCATTTAAATGAGTATATATTTATTTTATGCGGCAAAAAAATATCTGAATGATGTTCGTAAGAATTACTTCGGGCTGACAGTAGGGTGCAAGTGAAATTATACACGTTCACATATTAAAATGTTGAAAACCCTGCTGATTCTGCACAAATCACAGAACAGATGTTTACAACAAAAGCACTAAAAAGCCCATGCGTGCCTGTGCGCATATTCTGTAGATTAGAGGTTACTTGTAGAGGGCTGCAAATTTTGCGGGGATGGCAGTGGGTGGTCAACCTGTTATTATTAATGTTAAACTTCAAACTTACTTTATTTTTTTGGTCTTTTTTAAAAAAATTTTTTTTTTTTTTTTTTTTACAAATTAAATTCTGAACTGCACTGCTTTAAAAAAAAAAACTGTCATGGTAAACATGTGCTATATTTTGTCCATGTACGTGTGTGCATCCTAACTTGGTGCTGTTGTGTTGCAGACTCAGACGGTGTGTGTGTGGACTTAGACGGCGTGGGTGTCAGTGAGGTCACTGTGGATAAAACACTTCAGTACAGCATCTGGGTTTCATTTTACGAGATTTATAACGAGTTTGTTTATGATCTGTTGGAGCCACCCTTGCCTCTGCACACACAGAAGAGAAACACACTCCGGCTGAGCGATGACAAGCATGGCAACGTCTATGTCAAAGGTACACACAAACACAGTAACAGCATATAACCTTTTAAAGATGGCTTAATGTTTTATGCCAGGCTCTAGCAGATGGAAGAGTACACAAACTACAAGACGATGTGTTTTTTCTAGTGTATATTCTGATTATAAGTCATCATTTTAATGATACTAATTACTGGGTTGGAGCGTTCTTGCTGATAACCAATTAATCGATCAATAGGATTTTTTTAAATGGGTACCTGATAAATATTAAGTATAACATTACAAATAAAATTGGTAAACTTATTTTTGAACAGAAATCTACGGAAACATAAAATTGTGCTAAATTACATTAATATATTAATCATCTTTAAGAAACTGAAATGAACTATTTGAGCAGTAAGATTGTACCTTTATCATTCATGTTAGTTTATAGGGCAATTAACATTAACGAATAAAATTAGTAAAATGTTAAAATTAACAAACTCAAAATTTTAATATATTTTAAGAGCATAAACTAACCTTAATTATTGTCATGTATAAAATCTTATTATAGAAGCGTTTTATATAAATCCAAGCCGACAGTTTAAATACCTAAGTAAATACAAAAGCAATGAAATGACATAATTTTGTTAAATATATGATTTCACTTTTTTGCCTGGATTTTTAAAACACTTTATATCAAAATTACAAAGTATGAAATGCAGTGAAAATACTATCAGCACAGAATTTTTCCCGATTACTGCCATAATCTGTAAAATGATCACTCGGTTGACCTCCTATTTATAATTAGTCTATAATTTAGTTATCTTTTTATATTTTTAGGAAACTTTATTTGCACATTTAAAATGTAGTCACTGCAACCCCCAAAGAAACCCCTAGCTCCTTGGTAAAAGCGGGCCATTCGATCTGGGCACACAATGCATATGTGAAGTCTTGTGTTTTGTTGTGTTTCTCTGTTGTGTTAAAAAGATGTTCTGTTGTGTGCAGATCTGACTTGGGTGAATGTGCGCAGTGCTGATGAGGCGTGGCGAGTGCTCACTGTTGGAAGGAACAACCAGAGCTTTGCCAGCACACACCTTAACCACAACTCCAGCCGCAGGTACACACAGGCAGAGACACACACACACACACACACACACACACACTCTACAACGTTGCACTTTATAGTAGAGGTGGACTGATTTTATCCGTTTTGTTGATCAGTTCGCACCGATGGTGCTGCTAATTGACTGTTTTTAATGAAATAATCAGCAAGTGTCCTTAAATAAATGTGAGAAATATATACATCATTTAAATACATATTATAAGTTAATGAAATACATAATTTGTGTGCTCTCATCACTATTAATTTCTTCATTTGTTGACCATACACTAAAAACAATAATTAATAAAAAATTAAGCCTTACTTAAAACATCAAGCAAAAAGAAAACGTCAAATGAAACCATAGCAGCCTTTGAGAATGTAAATTGAAGCGGAACAAAAACTTTAATGTGAAGAGGTGGTACACAGTAAAAGATATAAAAGTAAGCATTGGATGAGTTTTTAACATGGAATAAAAAAAAGGATGTGTATATATAAATATGAAGTGTGATGTTTTTGTGACGTCAAAGTTTTTGGGTTTTTATGCATTTTTGATTGGTCAGTTATCAGCAAGTACTCTACAAACTATCAGCCAACCTCTACTTTCTACACACATTTATATCTGGTCTGTCTTTTGTGTGTTTACAGCCACAGCGTGTTTACTGTAAGAGTGCTGCATATCCAACCAGAGGCGGGTGCCACACACATAAGCGAGTGAGTACCACCACTACACTACACTACACTACACTACACTCATCTTTTACCTACACTATATTTTGGTTTATATTATGAATATTAAGACTGAGTTTTGAATTATACTTAACAGTTAACTTATAGTTGATTTAGTGTGTGTATGTATGTGGTGTTGTTTCAGGTTGTGTATGTGTGATCTGGCTGGTTCTGAGCGCTGTAAAGATCAGCAGAATGGAGAGAGGATGAAGGAAGCAAACAATATTAACACTTCCTTGCTTACACTGGGACGCTGCATTAGTGCGATGAGACACAACCAGACTTACAAGTAAGTCCACACTTCACAATAGTTAGTAGGCCTGGGCGGTGTGACGGTATATGTAGCTAATACAGAATAAATTGATAAAAGGGCATGGCAAACTCACATACATAGAGACTGCGTGAGTCCGAGCAAGATCAGGTCTCGCAAGATCTCAAACCTGACAAAAAAAAACAAACAGTTGAAAAAGTGTTTACATATTTGTGTTTTCATATTTAAGATTTATTTTATTGGTATATAATTTATATCTGCCAAAAATGTGGAATTGTGTTTGTTATAATAAGGTTAATTCAAGTTCATAATTTATTTGCTATATTTATTAAGACATAAGGAAAAGGTCATCAAAATAAGGTGACGTCCTCTTTATTTCTGAAGTATTTAAGTTTATTTATTAAATAAAGCCTTTAAATAACTATTATGTGAATATATCGTTACCCACCCCTAGTAATTAGTATGACATTCATCCCCATAGGTTATATTATTTTAGCCCTCTAAAAAGTGCATTGATTATCATAAGCATTGTTTGTATTGTAGGCAGCGCCCCGCTCAGGTCATTCCTTTCCGGGACAGTAAACTAACCCGAGTGCTGCAGGGTTACTTCTCAGGTAACGGCCGTGCTTGTATGATGGTTAACATTAACTCCTGCAGTTCAAGTTATGATGAGACACTGCACGCCCTCAAGTTCTCTGCCATTGCCACGCAGGTAACACTTGTATACAAGCCCGCACTCTGCATAGCTGACGGTTATGTCGTTAGCACACAAGTTACACACACACACTTATTTTGTGATGAATGTTTGTGTCCCAGCTGGTCCATGGTCATGCTTCTAAGAGTCGAGTGGCCTATATTCTCTCCTTGCTGCGGGAAGACTCTGCCCATGCAGACCACACCCTGATGGAGGAAGAGGAGGAGGAAAGTGATGATGAGGATGATGTAAGCATGTTCCAGCCTGAGGTAAGGAAATCTTTACTGTAGATTTTTCTCATTGATGTCATTGGCATCTGATGTATTAAACTCTGGGAAATATGCCTGGTTCTGTACCAGTGGGCAGAATAATTTAGACAACCACATCCTTTTTTTGCAATTTAAGGGACTTGGGTTTTTATAAACATGCACATTACTGATTGGTCGAGAAATTCCAGTGCTGGGTGTTGGTAACAGAGGGGGAAAAAAGAATACAATATGTGGAGTTTATAAATAACTAAGATTTAGACACAGATATGCAGACCACTAACAAATAATTGTTGTACAGGAAGTCCTTTTTAAGCTTACAATACATTTCTTGTTCATGTGCAGGCTTTGTTAAAAGCGATTAATGTGCTAAAACGAGAGGTCCTCCGTCAGCGGCAGGAGAAAGATGAGCTGGAGCTGAAGATCAGAGAACAGGTCTGTACCGAGATGATGGAGGTCATCAACCGCATGCAGCTTGACTTCAGGTAACATACACGCACTACAACATAGTATAAGAAAAAACGATGATGGCGTTGATAAAGTTTTTGCAGTGTAGCAGTGACAAAATACAGAAAGTACTTTGAGTTCATCAAAGTCAACCAGAACCCAGATTCATGCTTGCCAGTGTATGGGTTAGGTATTCTACAGTTATTAGAAAATATAATTGTGTGCTAATTTTATAGGCATTAGCACACAAATAGTTGCCCTTATTTTTTCTGCCATGCTTGTTTCTGAGACATGTGGCTGCATGCATCAGCGACAACTACGGGAGCTAAGAAGGAGGTCATTTGATGGACACTGAGGGTTTTAATTAAATATTAACGTAAATGTAAAGTAGTACAAAAATAAAATAAGTCGATACTAAAGGTTAGAATATCGCTACACTATATCATTTTGTAGCTGTATCATGTATAGCTGTATCAATATTTTTACCCAGCCCTATCATTTGTTATTCTATCAAGTTCCACTATGATATTTTTAAACCATATTGGGACTGTGTTTGCTTTGACATGCATCTTGGAGTGAAATCTTGGTTAAGGTAGTCTGTAATTTATTACAAAAGCAATAGAAGTCACAACTATAACATGCTTTCGAATAGTCAGATAAACAGACAAAAGAACACTGAGAGAAAATAAAGGTGGTGTATTAGTACTGCAGCAAATGTGCGTTAGTTTATTCTGGATAGGGAGAGGTCAAACTCACTACACTAAAACATGCAGTGTAGAATAGAATGTCATGTATATGTACATTAAGTCATAATAGACTAAGTGTACTCGTTTACCTCTCGGTTGTTGTGATTGCAGTGAGAATTTAGAGAGCGAGAGAGAACTGATGGAGAATCGGTGTGAGAACAAAATCAACAACCTGACCAGCAGCTTAAAGAAATACTACAGTCAACAGCTGGAGGTAAGACACATCACTGAACTCCACATTAGACTATTTCATTATTTAGACTCTATAATCAACAAGTATTATAATTTGGAAGTAGATATGTAAGAATGCCATAATATACTGTACATGCATGTGTGTTTGGGGTAGATATTTAAAATGTTTTAAGCATAGCTGTTTTTTTATAAAATAATATATATTGGATGCTTTAAAATGTAATTACATTTGTAATTATAACTAAGGTTGATAAATCCTGTAAAATTGTTGTTTATTGGTTTATTTTAACATTTAGTGGTGAGAGCAGCCATGTTGTACGGTTTAAAGACAGCGACACTGAGAAAGAGACAGAGGGCAGGGTTGGAGGTGGAAGAGCTAAAGATGTTACATTTACAGCATTTAGCAGACGCTCTTGTGCAGAGCGATGACAAAAGTGCTTTGAGTCACATCATTAAACAGCTCAATACTGGTACAGCTCATGTTAGATGTTTCGGGGACAAATTCAGAGAGGACAGATTGAGATGCTTCGTAAATGTGCAGAGGAGGGAGAGTAGAAATATCAGTAGGTGGATGTTGGAAATTGAGCTGCAGGCCGAAGCAAAATGGAAGGCCAATGAGAATGGATATGGATAAATATGATAAATGAGGATGTGAAGTTAGTGGGTGAGTAAAGAAGAGGATGAAGAGGATAGAGCTGGATAGAGGAACCTGAACAGAATAGATGAAAGGAGAAGATTTAACAAAGTAAATAACATGCTTTAAATACCACCAGTACTTTTTTTTTAGGCATTAAATTGAGCACTATTTTATGAAGTGTTCTTTTATTATTTAGTATTCATTTTAAAAATGATTAATGGCATGTAAGATCCATCCCGATTACAGGTACCTGTAAATTCCACCATGAGTCGACTATTTAACAGAGAGCATTTGACTTTAGTACTGCTCTGCTGTCCTCAGCCGTGCACTACTAAACTCCACACTATTACTGCTCTCAAATTCACTGACGTCTGTGCTGCTGTTCTAACACTTTAGATGACTGATGACTGCATTATTATTATTATCCTGTTAAATCTACTGATCATTTGGCTATACCTTAAAATGTACCTTTACTGTTGGTAAAGTTCAGGAAACCATGGTGCTGTGCACTATTAGATTCTATTGAAGAATTCGGTGACAAATGAAATATGCTAAAAACTTCACTTTGTTTTAGGAGCGAGATGAACAGATCCAGGAACTGAGTGCAGCCCTGAGAGAAAAAGAGCAGGGAAGTACAGCTCAAATTTTCCCTCCTCTGATGGAGAGAGACGGACCGCGGAGATCTCAGCGCATAGCTTCCTCACACACCCGCAGCAGCCAGCATAACCACGTGGAGTCAGAAAACACTAAAGCTGAATTAGCACAAGTTAAAGCTGATCTGGAGCAGTGCAGAGCTGAGCTTGACCTTAAACAAACAGAGCTTACACTCAAAACACTCGGTAAGATCAAATGCCAAACACATTTGTATTTTTATCAAACCCTTGACCTCCAGATCAGCAGTTTAACGCATTAACCACTATGCTACCATTTCTCACTATAAACAATCAGTCCTGATTTAATGATTACTCGTCTGTTTTTCCTTTAATACATTTTTAGAAAAAATTGCTCAGCTGGAAATCAGAAGTGTACAATTTTACTAGCCGAATTTTTAAACTAAACATTTTCTAAATCAGTGTAAAACATTTCAAAATAGGAATTCAAAAGTGACCGTCACCACATCATCTATTACTTACACGTCTCGCCTTTCTGTCTTCCTCAGAGCTGAAGCGTTTTCAGGATCATCCAGGATCCTCAAGCCTGACTGCAACCGCAGAGCGCAAACTCATCGATGGACAGAAGGTGCTGACTAAAACAGTGCATATAGTAATATTGCCTTGAATGGTAAAACTGGAATCTGGTGTCTGGTTAGGATTAGCATTCTATTAGACTGCAGACTACCCATAATGCACTGCATAAAAGACGCGTACCACAAATTCGTTAAGCTGAAACAATTAGTCAGCATTATCAACCATGTGGACACAATAAAAGTCATGAGATATTTTTATGTTTGATCTTATGTTTTGTTAAAGCCGAATCAGTAGAGTATATGTCATCAAACTGTAGCTCCAACCATAATTAAACAAATTAATTAAACTGGCTAATCAAGGTCTTGCTAGGTATACCTGAAACTTGCATGCAGGCGTGTTAAGGGAGTTTGGTGACCCCTGCAGTGGAGTGTAGCCAAATTTTACTACAGAACCTGCATAATAATTGTAGCCCAATTAGAAAAAAGGTGTTTTTCATTTATCAATTACAACAGCCACTTAATTAATCTAACTGCATATGCGGTAACTGTTACCAATTAATTGATTGATTAAGTCATTGATAAATTGACTATTAAAAGAGAGGTTTGTTGCAGCCCTAGTGAACAGTAACCCTGTTTCTAATCAGTGTCAATGTAGAGAATAGAGGTTTAGGTCACAGCAGGCAATACACTCCTGTGCTAGAGCTTAATCCAGATGTTGGTTTGTGTGTATAGACTCTGAGGCAGTTGCGTGCCGATCTGCACACTCTGGTGTTGAAACTGCAGTCTGGAGAGCGAGCGTGCTGTCATTATACTGATGGAGAAAAACTCCGCATAGCACTTAACACTGCTGACTCAACACTCCTCAAACAGGTTTGTGGGACTGCCCTTAAATTTAACATGGTTCAGGTACACACACACACACTGTACTCACACTTTGTGTGTTTTAGGATCAGATGCTGATGGATCTTCATTCGACTCTGCAGCTTCTTAAAGCTCAGCTGAATCGTAGGGACGAGACTCTGGCAGATCTTAAACGACCTTTCACCTTTAATAACCCTGTAGCCCCTGTGACCCCTAGCAGCTGCAGTAGGCGGGGCTGTGGAGTTGCTGTGGCGATGATGGAGAACCAACCTCCAGAGAAGCGAGCGTTCCTGCGACTCTTCACACCGCTGAGCAGCAAAACGAGGGCGAAGGCAGAAAATACAACACCTTATGCACGCATACTGCGCTCACGTCAACCCTCTCCCCCACCGAGCCCTGCCCTTGCACGCAGGGGCAGGTTCTAAAAGCTCAATATCAGAATGTTACCTCTGTTTCTTCATAACTCTAATTTTGCTCATCCTGCTTTGAATTCCTGCATATCACTGGTTTTAACTGCTCATTAACAGATTTTTAAGTTAAGGTAGCTGTGTTGGGAGCAGGGACACTAAAATGTACAGGACGGAGGGTTCTTGGCAACCAGTGCTGTACAGCAGAAAGATTTATTAGCTGGACTTAATGGATTTCACAGCAGCAGCTTTTTTTTCATCTAAAATAAACTATACATTACGTTTATCGTCCTGTCACATATATCAGTCGTTATACTGTTAATAATTAATCAAGCTTCAGTTAAGATAATCATTTAGTTTAAGTGCAAATTAAGGCAGGATTCACTTAATTACCTACTCATTAACATAGACCAAAAATCCACATTGTAAGATTTTCTATCTATGAATATTCCTTGATTCATTTCTTTTATTTTAAGCTTATTTTTTTTAACCAAAGTATCAGTTTAATACTTAAAAGAACAAATAAAACCGTAATTTACCTGGGAGTATCGTTATTTTTGACACTTTAAATGTGATTAACACTTAACAGTATAAATAATGTGACTGTAATGTAAAGTTTGTTTTACATATTTGCTTCTAGTTTTTTCCTGGAGTAAAAATGTTTTAATAACGTTTAAAGCTTTAATTATTCAGCACGGTTTGTATGGTTCTGTAGAACATTTGTCAGAGATTAGCACAGTTAGCTTAGCTGTGTGTATGCACACTTGCACAGTATTTCCTCAAGTCATTTTATACGTGGGTTTTTAAAAAAAAAAATTTATTTTAGCTTGCAATGGGCAGTGTGTTTATGCTGCTAGTGTGTGGTGTGGGATATATATATATTAGTTATATAGCAATACCACAGTTATAGGGTAACCCTGCATTCAAATGTTTATGCCAGTAATGACACACGTTAAGGTTTAATATTACTTTAAAGAAAAATAAAAATTGGGCTACAATTTTAGCTCACAGCAGTTGTTTGGTAGTTATTTTTTCCAGTTGTTTTTGTTTTTTATACAATCTCGCTGAACTTTTCAAAAACTGCTGTTTTATTATGTTGCAACAGATTTGTGTGTTTTTACAGACTGGATTAAGAGATGTTGATTCACCGCGTCATCGCCTTCGCGTGCATATGGACCTTTAAGTTGATATCGTCACGTGACATTCGTCGTCACAGCCGAATGTCAGTTGACTGATGTGAAACGAAAGCAATTTATTTCCAAATACCTTTTTAGGTACTTAAAACACTTAAATGCGGCTAAATTTTACGACACGTCGTCTCTTCCGTGCGCATATGGGATAGAAAAATGTACATCTTATGCATACTTTGAAATCACCGCGGAAGTAAATGGAACATCCGGGAACTTTTCGCATTTTAACGGTTTTGGGCAAAGCACGTGTGCACTATTAACACAATCATTATGAGCAAATTTATTACACATAAAATACAAAAAAAGTAAATACACACACTCTCTATTCAATCTCCACACAGGGAACACAACTGCAGATTATTCACTGAAGATTTATTCAATAGTTATACAAAAGTTCTATTAGAGAATTCGACACCAGTATTTGATCATGTGATCTGAATGTTCTGACTAACACCGGGCAGAAGTGCTCTGTTCACGGTCTATTATTCCACAGACCATTAGATATTTCTTGTATTTTTTCCCTCTCAGTGTCTTCTGCATTGTGACCTCAAAACACAGCCCGGAATATCTGTCTGTGGCATGTTTCAAAAACCAAATCGCTCTGTACAAAGATAACCCATGATTAAGCAAGAACTTTGTCTGTGTAAATATTTTAGGGTGTAATGGAGGACAGGTCCAGGGGCGATACTCTCCGGATGGGTGTGGTGGTGTTGTACACATTCTGTAGTGTGTGTGGGGCCGTGTTTAGTGGGTTAAACACACACTGTTCAGACGATGATTCTCCCTGTTCCCGCACAGCTGAGATCTGACGCAGCAGAGCTTTTCCCTCCTCACGTGCCTACACACACGCACACACACAGAGGTCATTTTTCAGAAATGACAGTTAGGAGCACTTCATATCTTTAATAATTAATGGTGTGTGTGAGAGAAAGAGAGAAAAATTTCTACAGACTTGGAATACATACACATTAGTTTATAGATATAGTGTGTTTGTTTACTCACAGACACAACATGATATTATGGTGTGTGTGTGTGTGGGTTAGAGGTCCAATTTATCGGTTATCAGCAAAAATCCCCGCTGATAATTTTGCAGTACCAGAGGAAACGTATTTATAGTAAGAGCGGCCTCTAGGGGTGAAAATCACCTGATGCCAATTAAGATTAACGTTTAAAACACAGACAGCGAAACAGTATGTTTACTATAGAGGTGTGAATCTTAAGGAACTTTACGATACGATTCTGGGAGTCACTGACCGATTCCAGAATCGACACTTTTTTTCTAATTCTTCTGCTGTGTAAATACACGTATACATCTTTACATTTTAACCAGAATTGGAGTTCCTATGCTTTTTGTTTCTAGTTGGAATTTCTGTATGACAGTATCAGCCATCCTAAAATAGATCATTTTGGTTTCATAAATTTTCTTTTACTAACAAAGTTTGTTTAGGATGAAGAAGCTCTGAATAAAACATCAGAATGTCCGATTATTATAGAAATTGAGAAGAACACTGAAATAACGCCGTAAGGACACACTGTACCTCGGCTCAAGCACCTGCAACAGTGTATGAAACCCTGTGTTATCCACGACGGAAAACCGGCACAAATCATGGCAAAAGGACGTTAATATTAGCAGTACTTTAAAGAGGAATCGTTAGCAAGCAAAGTTGCATATTTAAAGCCTGTGACTAAATAAAGCTAATTGCATCAATTTTCCGATTTAAACCCCTAACAATAATCAAGTTATTATATCCAATATCGGTTGAACTCTAGTGTGTGTCAGAGTGTGTGTGTGACAGAAACTCACTTCGTTGTAGTCACAGCATCGTTGTGCACACAGTGACGCCTCGTCATACAGTTTGTTCTTGAAGTAGTACTGACCGAGATAACGCAGCGCTGTGCTCACCTCCACATGCTCTAGCTGCTCCTGCATGCATGCACACACACACACACACCGCTTTTACTGTGTAGAAGCTGATGAGATTATTAAATCCATGTCGAAATACTTTCTTTAGCTGTATTAGGTGATAATTTTACTATAAGATGACTTTATAATTACTGCATTATTACATTCTTATTACATTTTTTTAAACCTTCTTTATGTAGTTCCTGTTTTCCCTGGGTCAAATCTGACCAATATTAAAAGCTTTTATTTTGGAAAAAACGTTTTATCTTTATGTAATTGATTGAATTTAACATGGCGTAACCCGGGATTGAGTGATAATGTTGTTAAGTTCATGCTGTTAAAAAGAAAGTTAAAACAGAAGGATAACAGTTGCATAGATGACAGGAATACAAGGGTTTAAAAAATTACATTATACTCGTCCAGCCTTAAATACCCAACATGATGTCAATAACTCTTTCAGGTACGCAATAAAATCTTACAGGATAAAACAACATGCTAACAAAGAAGAATCATTTCCGCTTACAGCAAAAATACACTCCTTCACACTGCATGTGGAATGTTCACAATAATGACTAAACACTCTCGACATTAAAACACTTACGCCACATGAGAAAATATCCTGGATGTAGATAATGTAACACTGAGCCGCATCATCGGACTCGTTCAGCTGTTCGTGTAGCCTGGAAACAGACACACACACACACCAACACACATCGAATGAATAAACACTGGACGTACTTACACAGAACAGAATAAATCATTTGGAATCATTTGGACTATAAATAATAATAATAATAATAATAATAATAATAATAATACTTGGCAAGTTTGAGCAGTGCCATTCTTTCCACATCCCCCACTGAATATGCTCGCCAATAACACTGCAACACACACATGCGTAATATCAGCCTCAGCTATTTTAGCATATTTTTCTATTTAATTTAAATAAATTAGCATGACGATTGTGGCTTCTGACCTTTTTGGCTTCAACCTGCTGTGAGAGTTTTTCGTAACATTCACCAAGAGCCACAAGCATACGGGAGTCATTGGGCCTGAAACACAATAAAAAAACAAACACATTCAGTAATGAAAAACGTGTCTATGTGACATCATATCTTTTTTTACACTCTTAAAACGTGTGAAACAAGATCCACACTTATGGTGTCAAACTGTAACTAAATAATTTCTTAATCTAATAAACCCCCTTCCATGTCGGGATCATGTGGCCATTTTAATGAACTGCAACAGTGTTTTTATTAGTTTTATATTCAAGACTCCCGAATTTACACTGCAAGTCAAAAGTGATCACAATACACAACACATAACACACACCTGAGCTGGTGAGCTTTCCTGTAGTAGTAGAGTGAGTAGAAGGGCATCTTAAGAATTTCGTAAGTCTGACCGAGTCCGTACCACGCCCGGTAATCCCGCTTGTTCACCTCGATTGCGTGTCTTAGAAACACGAATCACACACACACACACACAACACATATACACAATGCATTAAACGGAACACACTTTTACACAGCTCTTTATCAGTGCCACCAATTACAGTAACATTTCTTTACTTATATTATTAAATTTCATTTCTTTTATTTTTTTTAAATAAAATTTCTTTTATTTCAGAAATAAAGCGGGAAAAAAAAACGGCTTTAAAAGTGTCCGGTAGGTTATACAGGATTATGCATTGATGCACCGTCATTCGATATGTTAAGTACTTTTATCAGAATCAGAATACTTCATCAATTCCACCAGGAAATTGTTGTTTTGATAAGTATTTGTGGTGTTAAGTGAGATTAAGAAGATAGCAGTTTTCTAGTCACGCACAATAATAAATAAAAGAAATGAAATTTAATAATATAAGTAAAGAAATACACAACAATTATACGTACATAACAGTAATGTAATTGTTTGACGTTTAAAAAAGTTGAATTGATTAAAGCTGATTAAGAAAAACAGAATAAATCAGTAAAATAATTGCTAATTAATCGCTTTAATAATCAGAATAACTGTTTGTTGTAGCCCTGATTAAGAAAGTGTTAATGCTTGGAATGAATGTGTTTAGTGTAATAATAGACTGAGATAACGTAGGTTATTGTGTGTTAATTGTACCTGTAGGCCTGAATGGCGGCAGACGTGTTCTTCATCTCCATGTACTCATGGCCCATCAGTGTCCAGGCCCCGAGGCAGCGAGGACTCAGCTTTAGCGCTCGCTGGAAATACAGTGCTGCCTTCTCATGTTGACAGCGCATACTGTAGTAATTACCTACAACACTCACAATTAACACTAATGCTTTTCTCATGGAGGTAATATCTGACCAGCTTAAAATGTTCACTAGAAACTCTCTGTGTGTACAAACTGACTATTTCTGTTAGGGTTAAATCGATTAGTCTTATTGGAACTCAGGTTATAACGTACGGGCCCCATTTCTGTAAGCGTCGCTGACACATAGAGCCGCTGTCTCAGAAGCAAACATGGCAGAATTTGTTGTATTTTCAGTTTGTTTTCCATTTTTAAGTATTCCAATGTACTATGATATTGTAACGTGACCCCTTGCCAATAGACAGCCCTGGTAATATAATTGTTAGACATTGTTAAAGTGATTTTCACATTTTATCAGTATTTTACTAAAAGAACAGTACAATAATCGCAGCTCTATTACAAAGACATTATAAAATCTGAATTGATTTTCTTTATTTTAACTAGTTAATAAGCTTCATATGCTTATATTAGCAGGATTACCCGTTCTAATAATCGCTGACTAATAGACTATAAAATAATAAATTATCGTTCGATGCACACCTAATTTATATAAATAAATAAAAAACACACACAAAAATAAAACTCTGTATTAAGTGTGTGCGTATTTACTGACCAATGACACAGCAGGTCTCCACTCTGTATTTGTCGATTTCCACCAGGCTGTGGGCCAGATAGCTCAGTTCCGGCTTCATAGACTAACACACACACACACACACACACACACACACACACACACACACACACACACACACACACACACACACACACACACACACACACACACACACACACACACACACACACACACACACACACACACACACACACACACACACCCACACACACACACACACACACACCACACACACACACACACACACACACACACACACACACACACACACACACACACACACACACACACACACACACACACACACACACACACACACACACACACACACACACACACAGCTTTCTATTGACATAAATACCATTTATTAATACATTTTTAATCTTTAGTCATAGTCTAGGACGGGTGCTGGTTTTAACTTACAAAAATTCTCTTTTTATGTTTCTAATTACAAAGAAATTTACATTTATAGCATTCAGCTGATGTCCTTATCCAAAGCAACTTACATTCCTCTCTATTTTTTTATACAACTGAGCAAATAAAGGTTAAGGGCCTTGCTGAAGAGCCCAGCAGTGACAGCTTGGTGGTGCAGGAAATTTAACCCAAGATCTGCCGATCAGCGATTTAAAGATGTCTACCACTTCTCCATTATTGCTGCCAAAATATTAGCTCTCTGTTTAAGACAATACCACGAGCAGTGTGCTGTGAACATAATACAAGTATTTTCTCACCCGAACATACAGCAGGTTAGAGAACGTGTCCATGTTCTCAATGCGGAATGGATCTCGTTCTCGGAGCTCGTTAAACAGATCCAATGCCCGGTCGATATCTTTCTCACACACACACACACACACACAGTTAATAATACAAACTAGTGTTTATATTATAAAAACAAACAGATGTTAGTCCAGACCTCGAATGTTGTGGTAGGCGACAGCGATCTGGGAGATGATGTAGGTACTCTTGGAGAATCCGGCTTCCTTTAAACTTTGGTATTTTTGCAGTGCCTCTGTGATCATCTGAAGCTCTGTGTACATGTGTGCCATGAAAAAGTCCCGCACCCAACAGTCCGGCAGGGAAAGAGACTTCAGCTACAGACACAGAGACAAACAGACAGTAAGACATAGGCTGGGTCCAAAAACGCATACTATACTACACTTAAGGAAGTACATATTTCTCGACTGGTTACGGATAGTATGAATAAATAGTCTATGAGGTGTTGAGAGGACGTGTGGTGCTGGTGTTTAGAGTAGGTATGACAAAGTGTATGTAGTGCGTTATAACTAAAGGGGTGGCATCGACAGTGAGTGGGTGATGTGGTGTTGATGGAGGCAATGACAGTAAGTGTTTGGCGTTCAAAAATGTGTACCATGTCAATGTTAGTGATGAGGTTGCAGAGCTCGAGCCAGGCGCCCCAGTGCAGAGGGAGAGAGTGGGTCGCCTCCACGAACACATCCACTGCTTCCTTCATCAGATCCAACTTCCTCAACACAACCCCGTACCTACACACACACACACACACACACACACACACACACACACACACACACACACACACACACACACACACACACACACACACACCACACACACACACACACACAATGCTTGTCTACATTTCTCTTCTGCAAATAGTTTAACCAGCAGTCCTGGTAATTTAAAGACGCTAAGTAAATATCAGTGAGGATATGGTACCTAATTTATTTATGTGGTGTGTAAAGTGTGTATATTTACAGGTAAAGTGTGAATCCATCTAAATCTCCAGCAGTGTGTTTCTTGCTGAGTTCCACTCTTAGTTCTCTTAGAGCTTCGTTGCGCACTTGACCCTTCTCCAGAGGACCTAGATGAAACCCATCAAGAGACACACAGTGACCAAGAGAGAGAGAGAGAAAGACAGGAATATACAGACACATGCAGTGACACACAGATCTTATCAAACTTTTTGGTTATCACTCAGTCTATTAAATATTTAGTATTTTTTGTTAAAATACTTCATAACGTTCATACGTCTCACCCAGACTGTCTACCGTCTCATCGTCCTTCTTTTTCTCTCCCGACTGAAACATACAGAAACAAATACTTAAAACGCCAGCGCACGTGTAACACCCCTGCCCCCATGAACCGTCAGCATGATCTCACCAGATAGCGCGAGTACATGTAGAGAAAATAGGCTTTCTGGCTGTGGCAGTTCCGCAGGAAATATGCTGCACGGTCATATTCCTTTAGATCAAAATACGACTTGGCTAAACACAAAGCATCCAGATCGTGAGCTTCGTCCTAAAGACAGACACAAAAGGCATAAAAAATAAATTAATTAATTAATTTAAAAAAAAGAGAGACCGCAATATTATCAACTGATCTGAAAAAAGTAGACGTTTAACATGAATCGCACCGATAAAACTCTCTCTCTACCTCTGATTTTTCTTTACTGATAATATTATGCATTTTTTTCCTACCTTGTAGCATTTAATTTCCAAACAAATAGTAAAGCTTACTTTTAGTTATTATGGCACAGTCATCATGTCAAAGTTGCCTTAAAAGGGTAAATTCAGCAAATTACTATTATCCTAAACTGATTAAATATTCGGTAAATAATGAGGAGCATTGGGATTGGACAGAATTACACAGACTGACCTCTGTGATTGGTGGCAGAGGAGGAATCTCACTTAGTGGGAGAGGATCAAGTGAAAAAGCCAACTCAGATGCCCTGTGCATGAACACATGAACACACACACATTTCACATTTAGTAATGACGTCGTCTTAATAGATTGTTATTTAATAACACAGAATTTGTACCAGATTAAAAAGATTTACACAATCAATGTTTGTAATATTAAACTGACATATTTTACAAAAGATCTGCCTACAAAAGAAGCTAACAAATGTGTCTTAAATCCAACAGTGCATTTGGAAAAGAAACTAAAATAAAATAAATGCTTGCATTCATATAATATCATATATAGACAAAAGTATTGGGACACCAGACCAGCACAGCTCTGTTTCATTTTCTTTTACATCCTATTTCAGATTAATTTATATTCTTACTCCTATAATAACCTACACTACACACTTCTGGAAGGGCTTTTCCAGTAGATTTTCGAGTGTGGCTGTGGGATTCGTTTATTAATCTATCGCAGTATTAATGAGATCAGACTCTAATGTTCAGGTGAGGAGGTCCGGGATACAATGTAGTCAAGCTGTTTGGTGGAATTGAGTTAGGGTCTGAGTCAAGGCTCTGTGCAAGACGTGACAGTTCTTTTACTCCAGTCATAACCTATCATGTCTTTATGGAGTTTAGGGATTTTGTGCACAGGGACATTGTCATGCTGGAACAGGGTTTGGGTCTCTGATGAAATACTGTATTATACACTGTGATAATATAGCAAGAATTATATTTACAGGACTGCAACTGATGACAGGAGCGAGACTGTGAAATTATAAAGCAAAAAAAAAAAAAGGAAATAATTTATGCATTCACTTATTAAATAAATGTAATAAGTGAATCTGATCGTATGTACATTTAATTTCAAATGGATATAAATAGGAAATTATTATATAATATTTAGTTTATCTATATACAGGTATATTATTAGTGTTAAGCTGGTAAAACATATTAATGTTATTGATAATCTGGTTAAATATGCATTTTAACAGACTGCACGGTTACTGATCTGAATTGATATTAGCGCGTGTGAATAATTATAAACATCTTAATCATTTTCAGGAAACTCATGAACACACATATTATTAGCCCGCCGGCTAACAGCCTAAAAAAACTCGATTAATAACACAACCAGGATGAAGTTTTTTTTGTTTAATTAGTGATTCCATAAAACAAACTCACCACTTCACACTGTGCACCAGTCCGCGCTCTTTGCATTGCGATATGACAGAAATCAGCTGCTTTTTAATCTGCACCAAGTCGCTAAACTCACTGCTTAGAGCCGCCGCCATTTTTCGTGTGTTTGAGTGACGTCATTGGGAGTAGTAACACCCTGTTCTGATTGGAGCAACGCGTTGAGATTGGGCTGTGTTACAAATGTGCTTAATCTTTATGCTTAAATCCTCGTATAAGGGCACTACCTAAAACATGAAAAATGTGTTTGTACCTACTAAACCTGCACAATAATGCGATTAAGACGTTCCAAACTTTATTTAGCCAGTCGTCTTACTAAAAACTTTTTATAATCCTCAGATTGATTCACAAATCTAATATTATAGCTTGTCAGTTAGTGTTTGAGATTTATCTCCTCAACTGCGTAAGGAAATAATAACTAACAGTAAATATTAATGTTGGTTGCAGCTGCAACCAACGCCCTCTTGTGGCTTGTTAATTTATCACATCATTTCTTTCTTTTTTTACATAATAAAACGAAATAAAGCAAAAACATTCTATGCCTGACATTATTAAAATAAATCTTAAGCAAAAATTTTTTCTATAAGGATGTTTTGTAATGCTCGCAGTATTTAAACATTTGTAATGATTTTCGCAGAGTAATACCAGCGATGACATCATCACTGTGCGTCCTGAACAAAGCGTTTGCTTTATATATGTAATCGGGAACGGGATGCTGGTGCTCTGCTAAAGAAATCTGTTAATAGATAATAACGCTTAAGTGTGTGTGTGTGTTAGTGAGATGGAGGCTGAGAGCTCGACCCCGGAGGAGAGAGGAGTGAGTGCGGCGCAGAGACGAGCAGAAATCCGCCGCAGGAAACTCTTAATGAACTCGGAACAGAGGATGAACAGAATAGTGGGCTTTAATAAGAACGACGCGGAAAATAACGGTGAGGGGGGAAAAAAAGCATTATTGTCTCGTGTTTGCTTCTGTTAGCGTTTGATTTTACGCCGGAACTCGGTACTGACGCTGTTATTGTGACGGGTGAATTCGGCCTGATGGTTTTGTGTTTAAGGGAATAAATATAAACGAGGTTCAATTCCCAGCACCATTAAGTTACCACTGTTGGGCCCCTGAGCAAGGCCCTTAACCCCCAAATGCTAAGCTGTATAAGAGATAAATGTAAGTCGCTCTTGATAAGGGCGTTTGCCTTAATAGTCCTGGTTGTTGGGGTGGCTTAGAGCTTAGACTCACCTGATGCAATTGTGTGTGTGGTGGTGGTGGTGGTGGTGGGCGGGGGGTTTTAGTTATGTAGTCGTTAAAGTGTTGGTCTACTGTTCGGAAGATCACAGCTTCAATTCCTGGCACCATCAAGCCACCACTGTGGGCCCCTGAGCAAGGCCCTTAACCCCAAATGCTAAGCTGTATAAGGGCGTCTACCCTTAATAGTCCCGGTAGTTGGGGTGGCTTAGACACATCTGATGCAATTGTGTGTGTGTGTGTGGGGGGGGGGGTGTTATTTTATGTAGTGGTTAAAGTGTTGGTCTACTGTTCGGAAGATCACAGCTTCAACTCCTGGCACCATCAAGCCACCACTGTGGGCCCCTGAGCAAGGCCCTTAATCCATAGCATGTTTCTTTAGAGAAATAAGAGAAGTCTCTCTGAATTGAAGCGTCCGCATTTACATTTTAAATCTAAAATATCCATAATAAGTAGTTTTATTATTGTTTACAGCCCGGAACAGTGAGGGCTCTCCAGACTACCTCACCTGCGACTGGGGTCTGATCTTAATAATGCTAATAATTGTGGCTGAATGTACACATAGATTGCGTGTAGATAATGACCTAGAACCCTATGCAGTGCACTATAAAATAGGTAAAGTCAGAATGTAGTTCTCTAACTTTATTGGAGAGTAAATGTACAATCAGATATTCTTATTTATTGATATTTTTAATAGAAGCTCAGCGTGTGACAGAGCCACGGTTCCACCTGGACTTGGACAGAAGCGACTGTTTCTCCCCCCCTGTGTCCAATAAAAGAGCGTCTCCGTTCGTATCCGAGGCTCGGAGTGAGGGATCAGTGTTAGACGAGAGGAGGGATGAGGTGGAGGAAACAGAGCGAGGGGTTCGGCTCAGGCCTCGAGGGGAGACGTCGAATGAAGAGCGCTCTCGCTCCCCTCGCAGAGGTCTAAACGCCTACCTGTCTCGCTTTGATGATGCAATCAAGCTACGGGGTCAACTGAGCAATGAGAAGACGTCTCAGGAGAACGGCTCAGATGTGGACGAGTTTGACCCGTTTCGGCTTTTCCGGCTTCTTGGAAGTGTTGTGTTAGCGGTGTGTGTTCGCGTATTTGCCTGTCACCACCTGGTAAGTTTTACACTTTTGTCTAATTATCAGTTATTCAATCAGTTATCTCGTTTGTTACCTAATTTGTGCTTTACTTTTTTTCCATAGTCCATATTTGCACCCTTTCTTACCCTGGAACTTGCTTACATGGGTTTATACAAATACTTCCCCAAGGTAAGATGGACAGATAGACACTAAAAAACAAATAAACCCTGACAGACACACTAAAATACATAAACTAACATACAATTTAAGCGACAAATAAATGAGAATGAATGCGGTTAAAAAACAAACACCATTAAGAAAAGGGCTACACAAAAACCTAAAACTGATAGATATTAAATTTTTCTGTGATATGTTTATATTTTGCAATAGAAAAAACTTTCACCAGATGACTTGAATAGCTTAATTTGGAAAGAAAGCATTACTTTTGAATCATTGGGGTGATTTTGTAAGGGAGTGCATCTGTGTAAAATATGTATAGATACCCAAATTATATTAAATTAGAGATAAATATAACAGGACAAATATGTAAATGAAATAAACAGTGCTTTGTTTTTCTGAAGGTTTAGATACAGAAATTAATTAAATCAAATGTAGAATCACAGCTAATCACAATGAATCTTTGTTAAAATTAAAGAAGAAAACAAAGCAGAAAAAAAACAAGATCAGCCTAATAATATCTAATATATATTAAAAAGGGTGGTGTGTCTTAGGAAAATGATGGAAAGCACCATGGATTTTATTCCTTGGCCACAGCTGCTTAAGCGATGTGTAACTTTTATTTTGGAATTTTGTTGAGGTCATTGTTTTTAATATTGGGTCAGCTATTTACCAGTTATTAAATTTATATATATATATATATATATATATATATATATATATATATATATATATATATATATATATATATATATATATATATATATATATATAAATAATAAATTAGCGAGTTTTATTAGCAATTGTTAAGTTTAACTTGGATTAAATAAAGTTGTATCTATACTGTTTAACTCCACTTGGTGGCAGTACTTCAGCTGTAGACAGTTTCACCCGAGCCTTTAGAAACACAGAAGAAGAAGAAGAAACCGGAACTGGAAGAAGCACGTTTTTTTTTTGACATTGTGTTTTGTTTTTCTGCAATTATATATTGCAATATAAAAAAAATCACCTAAAGGGTGTGGCACACACCACAAATTCATCGAGGGCCCTGAATGCTTTAAACTTTTTTTGACGTTTCCACAGTAACAGCATTTTTAAACAATGTGCAAATGTTAAACTTTCTCTCTGTTAATAAACATTGCAATAAATCCACAGATCACACACGTTCTGAACTGTGGAGCAGTTAAATATAAACCCTACTTCGCATTAAACATCCTGTGATGTGACTATTGCAGACACACACATTGCTGTGTCGATGCTAAAACAATATATTGTGCAGCCCTAGTTAGAAACATACGCCTCTGCTTCTGTGTCCAGGTGGACAGGAAGATGAAGACGACGGTGCTGTCTGCAGCGCTGCTCCTTTCCGGCATTCCAGCTGAAGTGATCAATCGCTCTGCAGAAACCTACAGGACCATGGGAGACGTTTTCTCTGATCTCTGTGTTTATTTCTTCACTTTCATCACCTGCCACGAGATCGTCACTGCTTTCTCCTCTCAGTCCACCTAAATAACACACACGTGCTTCATACACACAAGTAACACACATCATCATGTTAATTACTGCAGTATTCCAGTCCTGCATTTGCGCAGTCATTGTGATTTTTAGATTTTAATCCCTTAATTCTGCAGGTGCACTACTGCTTAATATAACAAATATCAGGATAAATAATTAGCATAATAGACAGTCGACACACTGTACAGAAACTGTGTGTCTGAAACTGATAGTACAGGGTTCTGACTGCGGTGTGCGAGTTTTAGTGTCAGTGTTTCGCTCCTTAGTATGTTGCTTAATTGTGATGTGACAATGTTTTATTTGAATTTAGTAATTCACGTTATTATTTATGTTGCTTTGTTTAATGTAATGGTGTGAAACCTTGCTACCTGTTACTGCAAAATAACTTCTTAATAAGACTGTGTGTGTGTGTGTGTGTGAGAACAATAAACATCAGTAAACAGCTGCTGGTGTATTTTCATTATAAATGCTGCTATGGGCTCCACTAATAAATTCAAGTCAGCCTAGGGAATAAAGCTGTAGCTAAATGTATGTGTTAATAACCTAAAATATTTATATAAGGCAGGAGGGGTACATCCTGGACAGGGCCACAAACACTCACTCCTATGGGCAATTTAGAATCAATCTAACATACATGTGTTTGGACTGTGGGAGGAAACCGGAGGAAACCCATACAAACTCCACACAGACAGGCCCCCTGCTCAGGAATCAAACCTGGGCCTTCCTACTGTGAAGCAACAGGGCTAAAAACTAAGCTACCCTGCTAACCCTTATATATTTTTTAATTTAAAAAAAAAAAAAATTATATGATTAGCGAGTTTTATTAGCAAGTGTTGGTTCAAAATGATTTTGGTTAACTTAAATTGACACTGTTTAACTTCACTCGGTGGCAGTAGAGCTTTAGTCTGTTTCCCTTTTTCCCCTAACAGAAACTAACGTAGGTTTCACACCAACATTGTGATGTTTAGTTTTTTTTGCAAGAATCTCCAGAAGACTAGCTTCATTATTAAAAGCTTTATTACTTCATTATTTTTGAATAATTAGGAAGGTTTTGTATGTAAGTGCATCTGCGCACAAAATATATAATAATAACAACAAAACAAAGACGTAAATGAAATAAACAATGCTTTTTTATTTTTTTTCTTCAGATTTAGATACAGAAATTAAATAATAATCAAATGTAAAATCACACACTGCAGAGTCTTCACCGTATAAATAAAGTACAATTAATCTTGGTTAAAGTTACAAAAGTGACTGTTTCTGGAGCCTGAATGCTTTACACGTTTTTTAAAATGTTTACACAGTAATAGAACCTAAAGCAATGTGCAAATAATAAACGTTCACTGTGTTATTAAACTTTTTTTTATTTTTTTTATGTGGGTTTAATAACTGCTATTTAATTTATTGATTTATTGACATAGCCAGGGTTGAAAAAATATTTTTTTTAGAAAATGATACCATTTTAATTCCACTGGGTGGCAGTACTTCAGCTTTAGTCAGTTTCCCTTTTCCTTGAAAAAAAACACCAAAGAAAAAGACCGGAACCGGAAATGTGAAAAGAAGCAACAAAAAACGTTTCCTAACAGTTGAGCAGTTCACAGACAGTATGGGACGGGAATCTCGGTAAGTAAATCATTGTATTACTTTAATAATTTATAGAACTGGATACCCTATAATAATATATATAACATATATGTCGCGGAGACATTTATATAGTTTAATTAAGGTTAAGCTAATAATACTAGCTAGCGAACAAATGTTAATAAATTGTTATTATTAGCGGGCTTTTCACTTGTTCCGTTAACTATTAAAATGATTGTTAGTGCAGCTAAATTCAACGTTATTTATTCAGTAAACTCGTTATTTAATCCAAACCTTTTTTTCTCTTTTTTTTGCTACTTAAGTAACCTGTCTGCAGAAAGCTCGAGCTGACTAGACATGTTTGTGTTTATAAAGTTCCTGAGACAGACAGAACCCTGGGACTTTTTACTTACTTACTTATTTATTTTTAATTATTTTATAGTCGGTATCTGCAGATCTTCATGGATAAATAATGACACGATATGCACAATTTAGTAATAAGTGCTAAAACTGCTGCTGATAACAGTTTTACGTTGTTAATTATTAATTGGTTATTGGTTAAGGTGTTCATGGGTTCAAATCCCAATACCCTCAATCCCAGGGGCCCAGAGCAAAGCCGCTTAATTCTCATCTGCTCAGTCAGATTAAAAAGAATAGATGTAAATATTACTTTCTGTGGATAAAAGCATCTGGTAATTGCAATGTAATGAAGTGTAACTCATTATAGACATTATCGGAAGCGCTCCTCGTCCCGAGGGCGTTCGATCAGTCGCTCCAAAAGCCGCTCTCCTGACTTAAAACGGGCGAAGAAAGAGGAGCGAACACGTGAGCGGGGCCGCAGAGACCGATCACGCAGCCGTGAGAGAAGGAGATCACGCTCCAGAGACCGCAAAAGACAACGGTCAGACCTTTACCTTATATACACATATAGAAACTGTTTGTCATTATTCCTGCTTACTGTAAAACTGTGTGTGGGTTTACATAACAGGAGGTCCCGGAGCCGTGAGCGCAAACGCTCCAGAAGCCGTGAGCGCAGAAGGTCGAGGAGCCGCAGCAAAGGGCGAAGGTCAATTATCTGGCAACGTTATTTAAAAAAAAATAAAAGCATAATCAGTGTGTGTGTGTGCATTGAAATTGAAAACTGAAAAAGTGTTTTTGTGTAATGCAGCAAGGAGAAAAATGATGCTGGTGAACAGTCCGTCGATAAGAAAAAGAAAGAAGAGAAGGAGGAGGAGAAAGTAGAGGATGTAAGTGTTGTCTTGTGTGAGCGAGAGTGTGTGTTGCCGGAGTTTTATTAACCTAATCAATGAACTGGCCCACAGCAGGACTTTGACCAGACGACACTGGAGGAGGAGATGAGGAAGAGAAAGGAGCGGGTGGAGAAATGGAGGGAAGAGCAGAGGAAAAAGGCCATGGAGAACATCGGCGAGCTCAAGAAGGAGCTGGAGGAGATGAAACAGGGCAAGAAGTGGAGTTTGGAGGATGATGATGGTGAGGATATAAGATAATAAGCATGAGGCACTGTACAGGCACGCAGTATAGATTGCACACAGTAATTATGTTATATATTATATATAGATGACGATGAGGAGGGTCCGACCTCAGTGGATCAAGAGGGAGAGGACGATGAGGATAAGGAGAAAGAGGGAAAGATGGAAGAAGCAAAGATGACTGAGGAGGGAGAAGGGGAGGAGCTTGACCCCCTGGATGCCTACATGGAGGAAGTAAAGGAGGAAGTAAAGAAGTTTAACATAGGCACCATGAAGGGAGGAAACGACAAAGTAAGACGCACAACGACATTTTGACTACGACCTGGTGGTGTTATTGTGGACAGTGTGTTTGTTTGCACGCCTTCATCATGTTTCAATAAATTGTATGTGTGCAGAAAGGAGGCATGACTGTGACGAAAGTTGTGACGGTGGTGAAGACGAAGAAGACGCCTCACACCACCAAAAAGAAAGGAGAGTTGATGGAGAACGATCAGGATGCCATGGAGGTAAAGACTAAGCATTCACATCTGTGTGTGTGCTCGTGTGTCTGTGATACCAGTTGGGCTTTTTTGAGCTGCTTATCTGTACAGAGGACATCCTGGGCTTTGTAGTGATGTGTTATTTGATTGGTTGGGTTGCTATGAACTATTTCTTACACTGGATCCAATATGGCTGCCAAAAGGTTATTTTTTTGTTTTTTTTAAAGATCAGTGTGCTGCACTACCGTTGACATGCTGTAAAATAACAAATATTAGAAAAATTATAAAAACAAGCTGTCCACTCCAAAATACACAAGTCAATAGGTCGGGTCTCCAGAGAATAAACACCAAATTTTACTGCAGCTGTTACTATTAGGACATACATAAGGATACTAAATACTAAAGAATTAAAAAAGCTAAAATAGTATTTTATGCTTGTGATAGTGTGATGTCACACCTAGGTTGGGTGTATATGCCATTTATCTGTGAATTGTTTTATTTAGACTTTAAGACTAGGTTAATTACAAATAACCTTAAACCTCAAATTTACAAATGCATCCAACTTTTTCTTTTTTGTGGACGTAAGTGTGTAATAAGTGATCTTATTGCTCTTATATAATAAGTGACCCACCCACCCCTTCCCAGACAGTCCTAGATACAAGACTGGGGTGGTCAAATTGAAAATCTATCTCAGATGGTGTGTGTTTGTGTGTATAGTATTCTTCAGAGGAGGAGGAAGTGGACCTCCAGACAGCTCTCACTGGCTTTCAAACCAAACAGCGAAAAGTTCTGGAGCCTGTGGATCATCAGAAAATCCAGTACGAGTCCTACCGCAAGAATTTCTATGTCGAAGTTCCAGAACTGGCCAAAATGACTCCAGAAGGTATTGTAACTGTCTACACATACCGTTATAACTACACAGGCACTTGTGTCCTAATTGTATGTGTGTGTGTGTTAAGAGGTGAGTGAGTATCGTCTGGAGCTGGAGGGAATCACGGTAAAGGGAAAAGGCTGTCCCAAACCCATAAAGACCTGGGTGCAGTGCGGAACCTCAATGAAGGTCTTAAACGCCCTTAAAAAGTGAGCTTCTTTCTGTCGGCACTGTCCCAATCCTATTTTCTTACTCCCACTCTTGAATGACTGACCCATTGTTTCTTCTTGCGTTAAAACGTGTATTTTAGGCATAACTACGAGAAGCCGACCCCCATCCAGACTCAGGCCATTCCTGCCATCATGTCAGGACGCGACCTCATCGGCATCGCCAAAACAGGAAGTGGCAAGACCATTGCTTTCCTGCTCCCCATGTTTCGCCATATCTTGGACCAGCGACCCCTAGATGAGGGGGAGGGGCCTATCGGTATTCACCTGCACTGTACACAAATGCGGTTCATTATTTAGTTTTCTTTTTAACACGTTCCTCTATGTTGCAGCGGTGATCATGACACCGACACGTGAGCTCGCTCTGCAAATCACTAAAGAGTGCAAAAAGTTCTCCAAGCCGTTGGGGCTCCGAGTGGTGTGTGTGTATGGAGGAACAGGCATCAGCGAGCAGGTTAGTTTGTCTGTGTTTTTATTTGATATATGTACCGTGGATCTATGGGTTACCCATAATGCTGTGTGTAAAGAAAGACGTGTGTTTCAAATTCTGTTTTCTAGAGGTCAAAATGATGTAGTGAGACAATTTATAATATAACAACATTGGCTTGACATGTACACAATTTTCTCACAGTCGCCCGGTTACAAGCACAGGATCCTGCCCCTCCTACAAAGAGCAAAAGCCTGTGAATGAAAGTCACATGACATGTCTGCCATTTCCCGAAAAATTATATAAAGACCAAGTACCCGCCTGAATGATTCATTCATGTGGAGGAATTTTTTAGTCCTAAAATGTCTCATAATGAACACTGTTGTTTAGGACCTGGAAGTCTGTATTTAGGATTATATAACACTGTGTGTGTGTGTGTGTGTGTGTGTGTGTGTGTGTGTGTGTGTGTGTGTGTGTGTGTGTGTGTGTGTGTGTGTGTGTGTGTGTGTGTGTGTGTGTGTGTGTGTGTGTAGATAGCAGAGCTGAAGCGTGGCGCTGAAATCATTGTGTGCACTCCTGGTCGAATGATTGACATGTTGGGAGCCAACAGTGGTAAGTGTGTCCTAATCCCTTTGTGTGTGTGTGCGCACGTGAGCGTGTGGGTCGTCTTTTGTGTATATTTGGTGTTGAATGTGTTAAAGACTTCTTGTGAGACATCTTGTGCACACACACACACACACACACACACAATAAGTACGTAAAGTTTTTTAAATTGATTCACTTATTTTCCTTCCTGTGTACATTTAAACACCTGTTATAAGAAGGGATGCTCCGATTAGGATTTTTAAAACACAAATCACAATTTTAGAATATTTAATTAGTTGATTTAATTAGTGGCCACAGAGCCTAAAAAAAATCTTAAATTCAGATTTAATAAAACTGCAAATAAACAGCCCCCCCAGTAGATAAATGCAGCTACCTGTAATTTGTCATTTAAATTGCAGGTGCCTGCAAATGTATTCGAGGAAAACTGCACTGTTTTTTTAAACTTATTTTATGCCCTTTATACCACATTATTGCCCCGTGCACAAGACGTGTAATCGTGTAATTGCTGTGTGTAATGTTTTACCATGTTACATGTTACACAGTGTGTTTCGTTTACTGTGTTAAGTCGTGTGTTTTAGTTAGCTTTGCAAGCGCTGTAATACGTTGGTTTGCCCCCATTGTTTGTTTAACGCGTTAATTGTTTGTTTAACAGGTTGGCTTTGCCGAACAACGGTACGCAAGAAACCAGCTGTAACCTTCTGTCTACTATAGAGCCGAATCAGTGTGTCACTGTTAATGTAGGGTGTGGGTGTGTGTGTGTGTGTTTGATTGCTGCACTGTGGTCACTAATCTGGAGTTATTTTGATTTCAGGACGAGTTACGAACCTGCGCAGAGTCACATATGTAGTCGTTGATGAAGCTGACCGAATGTTTGATATGGGCTTCGAACCGCAGGTGAGTGGCAAAATCAAAGCTTACTAAAAACCTCACACGCACACTAAACACCCAGTTTACACTCGCAAAGACTTGTGTGTCTTGTGTGGCTAAATGAACTTGTGTGTAAAATAAAAGTACTCAGTAATATCTCCTAGTTTGTCCATGCCTGGATCACATGTCTGAGTGATGTAGTAACTGCTTGTACGCGTGTAGGTTATGCGCATAGTGGACAACGTGCGGCCGGATCGTCAGACAGTGATGTTTTCCGCAACGTTTCCCCGAGCGATGGAAGCTTTAGCTCGCCGCATCCTCAACAAACCAATCGAGGTTCAGGTTGGGGGAAGAAGCGTGGTGTGTTCAGATGTGGAGCAGCATGTGGTGAGACCTGTTTTTACATACTTTACTGTACATACTGCTAATGTTGTAGTTATTACAGAATTTAACCTCTCTCTCTCTTTCTCTCTCTGCATGTGTGTGTGGGGTTGGTCAGATTATGATTGAGGAGGAGAAGAAGTTCCTAAAGCTGTTGGAGATTTTAGGTCATTATCAGGAGAAAGGCTCGGTGATTATTTTTGTCGATAAACAGGAACATGCTGATGGCTTGCTGAAGGACCTGATGAAGGCCTCTTACCCTTGCATGTCTCTGCACGGAGGTAGGCACACACTGCAGTCTGTTAATGGTTTGGTGTGTGTTGGAGTTGTAATAATAGTGTCTCTGTCACAGGAATCGATCAATATGATCGTGATAGTATCATAAATGATTTTAAAAGCGGTGCGTGTCGGCTGATGGTGGCCACATCAGTAGCAGCGAGAGGCCTGGATGTAAAGCAGCTCATTCTAGTGGTGAACTACAGCTGTCCCAATCATTACGAAGACTACGTCCACCGTGCCGGGAGAACCGGTAGAGCTGGAAATAAGGTCTGATTATGTTCCTAATAATAATAACAATAACATACAGTGGATAAGTGGACACTGCTGTAGAATAAAACTTACAACTAAGAAAATAAGAATAATAACATAGTAATATATTACAGGTTTATTTTATTAATTAAAGAATTTGGTCAAAGTATTATAATACACTGAAACCTCTCGGGACCTTCTGGAGATGAGTTACATTGACTGTACCTTTTTTTTTTTCCTTAGGGCTACGCGTACACTTTTATTACAGAGGATCAGGGCCGTTATGCAGGTGACATCATCAAAGCTCTGGAGTTGTCTGGGTCTTCGGTTCCTCCTGAACTTGAGCAGCTTTGGGCTAAATTCAAGGAACAACAGAAAGCGGTAAGACCATTAGACCACACCACCAAATCTTCTTCTACATCACCTCTTAACTTATGTTGCCTCTCTCAACAACATTTTATACCCATTCTACTCATCACACCAGCCACTGACCAATACCTCCATCTGTTACCCTTCAGCTACACCACATCTCCATTCTGTCACACTTTGACTTTCATTATACCTGATAAGATCATTTAAAGATCTACACCCCCCCCCAAACATTAGTGGTTTATTTTCACTGCACACCTTAATACCATCAGTATTCCTGTAAGCACAAAACACCTAAACATCTGTAAGCACATCTTATTTTAAAGATAAATAGTGCAAAGTGCTACTGCTTGAAAAGAGTAAAAACACCTGGTGTGTGTGTGTGTGTGTGTACAGGAGGGAAAAAGTATAAAGAGCAGCAGTGGGTTTTCAGGAAAAGGCTTTAAGTTCGATGAGACTGAACATGCTTTGGCAAACGAGAGAAAAAAACTCCAGAAAGCGGCACTTGGGCTTCACGACTCGGATGATGAGGACACAGCACTAGATGTAAGTGTGAAAATAATGTTCTCATTAACTGCTACTATTTGTGTGACCGTTTGCCAGCTATTAAGGTATCAATTAAATGGCTAAGCCATCTGCTCTATTAATTGTGGCTGTGAAACCTCTCAGTTGGGTTTAAGCTAACCAACAAGAAGAACAGCAAATCTTTACATTTCTGGCATCCAGAGAGACATACTTTTTAGGGGTGTGGTGTTTTATGACATGTTTAAACAATTGAGCATTTGAGTGTTAAGGGTCTTACTCAGGGGCCCAACAGTGGCAGCTTGATGGTGCTGGGAATCAAACCACAATCTTTTTATTAGCAGTTCAACATCTTAACCACTGCGCTACCACTTCCCCCTGATACTCTTGACCAAACTGTTTCTGTTCAACATTTAAGCCAGGTGTTCTATAGTGTAAGGTGTTTGTTCTTTTTTACAGATTGACGAACAAATCGAAAGCATGTTTAACTCTAAAAAGCGTGTGAAGGACTTGGCAGCTCCGGGGACGGCGCCATCAGCTTCAGGTCTCACCGTTACTGCTGCAGGACTTGGTGGTCTGGCTGTACCTTCAGCTGGAAACATCCAGAAACTTGAGATCGCCAAAAAACTGGCACTGAAGATCAATGCACAGAAAAACCTTGGTGCAGAAGCTCAGGTGAAGTAAAATAGTTCCCTGACACTTGAAATTAAGTTTCAGTAAAATGGTGTCAATTGTACAGCTGTATCTTAACTGTATATTTAATTTCCAGGATGTGATGCAGCAGGCCACTAACGCCATTATGAGAGGTGGCACAATGATCGCACCCTCTATATCCGCTAAGACTATTGCTGAGCAGCTCGCTGAAAAAATCAACGCCAAGCTGAACTACACACCCATCGAGAAGCTGGAGGAGGAGAGACAGAGTGCTGAACAGTCAGAAAGTGTCAAGCGGTATGAAGAGGAGCTGGAGATTAACGACTTTCCCCAGGTAAACACACACTCCCCTTACCTTTTAATGTTTGTGTGTGTGAAAAAGAGAATAAGGTACACACAACTAACACATGATGCAATTTGTGTAGTGACTGCTACATACTTTACATCTGCTACAGTTGTCCTGTTTACATGAAGTATAGTACTCTGATTACAGTTAGTTAAAACATGACTGATTCACCGTGTGAGAGACCTAACCCTTTATATAAGTGTGGGAAAAAAACTAGCACACAAACAATTGTTGACCTGATATTCATGTGTTTTTATGTCTGGTGTTTAGACGGCGAGGTGGAAGGTAACGTCTAAAGAGGCTCTGCAAAGGATTGGGGAATATTCAGAGGCTGCGATTACCATCAGAGGGACATACTTCCCCCCTGGAAAAGAGCCTAAAGAAGGAGAACGCAAGATTTACCTTGCCATTGAAAGTGAGCGCACACGAACACGCGCGATTATTCAGTGTTGATCGGTTAAACCTGATTAACACTCATTGGTGAATAGATACAGAAAATTAATGTGATAATGATGTGTAATGTTTCTCAGGTGCAAATGAGTTGGCAGTGCAGAAAGCAAAAGCAGAGATCACACGGCTCATCAAAGAAGAGCTCATACGCTTGGTACGCTCTTTCTCCCATTTATTATTATTGTTGTTGATGTTATTATTTCTTTTATATTAGACCTAAACTAGTAAATTGTAAATACTATATTTTGTTTCAAAATATTTTTTGTACATTAATATATTTATTTTTTTCATTTTTAGCAAAACTCATACCAGCCGACAGCCAAAGGTCGATACAAAGTGCTGTAAACGAAGACAGCGGTGTAAAGAGGTTTTGTGTTTATTTCTGTGAGCTACAGTGTGACTCACCTTTTAGTTCACACTTCATTATGTGTAGATTCTGTTTTACAACAATAAAACATTTTAACCATAATTCTGTGTGTGCCTGATGTTAAAATGTAAAATTAAATTCACCTATAGTTAAAGTTGTTTGTATTAAGAACTTTTTAAGGCTTTTAAGTGTGTATCTTCTACCTCAAACAAGTATGTGTTTGCAGTTACTAGAACAGTTACTTATTCTCCCGATTATTGAAGACTGTAAGATGATGTTTTTATCAGCTGTTACATAATAAACAATCTCAGCACAACCTGATTGGTCGGCTTTTGTAACGCATATTTCGCAACAGAACTTTCCATCCGAAAAGACACTGTGTATCGGATTAAACAAGCTCCAATGGATAGATAGATAGATAGATAGATAGATAGATAGATAGATAGATAGATAGATAGATAGATAAAAATGTTTTGTTCATCACAATTAAGTGCTTTAATAGCCAAATAAAATGAAATCAGCCAACAACATTCCCGAATTAAATGATCAGCCAACAACATTCCCAAACATTTACATTTATAGCATTTGGCAGACGCCCTTATCCAGAGCGACTTACGTTTATCTCATTTATACAAGTGAGCAATTGCCTTGCACAGGGGCCCAGGGGTGGCTTGGTGGAGCTGGGAATTGAACCCACACTCGGTATGGTAAACCAAATTAAATGATTAGCCAACAACAGACCCCAAAAAAGGATCAGGCAACATCGTTTCATTTGGAATAATTAGCCACCAGGTGGCGCCAGCGATTCACTTGATTATCACTCGCTTCTATCGCAACGAGAGAAAGGGAGAGTGTGTATAGTTGCTAAGGAAGTAAAGCTCATGACATCCAGAGTACTTAAACGATGAGCGTCTGTAAACTACAACATTAGACAAATATTCATTCATATTTTTACAATTATTGCGGTGAATTGTTGGTAAATGAACGGACTGGGTATGTGTAAGAATTGTGGTTTTTTTCTTTAGCATGCTTAAACGTTAGCGCGATGACTGCTTAGCTAATTAGCAGAAGTAACTAGCCACGTTATCTAGCGGAGTTTATGTTCATGACTAGCTGTTTCTGCTTCACTTGTTAGTTGCCTTTTTAAACTAAACTTGCTAGTAAATAATGATTAAAGTTAAGCTGACCTAAAACCAAAGACTTTCCTTTCACATAGAAGACACGGATGGGTAGAAATTTAACCCCCAAATCACTTTAAAAAACCGATGCTTTTGTTTAATTATAGATCATTTCTGTGGTAAAAGATTTAATATTATAATCTAGTTAATGTGGCAGTTGTGGAAGGAGACGCCAATAATAGTAACAGTTTAAAGTTAAGTTAGTTTCGGTATAAAGTTTTCCGTTATATTGTTTTTTTTTTTTTTAGACAAGACAATTTACTTTGTGTTATAAAATAAGATTTAAATGTTTCCTGTTACTTCATTAGGAGGGAAACTATTCCCGCCAAATAAAAGGCATCACTAGAAGTCTTAACAAATTAAGAATTATTGCGTTTTTATACGTTATTTATATTACAAAATAAAACACATTACAAAGTTATAATTACAAGATGTTCCTTATGACTTACATAACTTATACTTATGTAATAGTAAATAATTAACTTTATTGTTTATTATAGCTTTAACTGTTTATTATATTTTACTTTAATCATTTTTTCTCTTTACTTATACTTATAGAGTTTATAGTGGAAAGCTAACAAAAGATGGATATTATAACTTCATAACAGGTTTAATAAACACATTATTAGAAAAATGATTTAGATTCTGATTCAGACCTACGTCTAATTCCGTAACGTTAATGTTTGTATTTGCATTTACATTTCTGGCATTTCTGCAGACGCCCTTATCCACAGTATATGTATCCTAAATTTATCCATCCAATTGAACAGCTGATGGTTAAGGGCCTTTCTCCGGGGCCCAGTAGTGACAGTGTTTTTAGTGCTGGGAATTGAACCCATGATATTTGGATTGCTTGTCCAACACCTTAACCACTGCACTGCCACTGTTTGTCTAGAGCGAAACCCACCGTATGGCAGAGCTTCATATCATCGGGCAGATCGTCGGGGCCAGTGGGTTCCCTCAGAACAGTTTGTTCTGCAAGTGGGGCGTTCACACAGGTGCTAAACGTTATCATATTGTCCTTATTTCTTTTACACTGAATAGTAATACTGACTGTTACAATATTGTTAACAGGGGGAGCATGGAGACTTCTGTCTGGACTGAAGGAGGGACAGACACAAGTGGACATACCCCAGATAGGTGAAACAGCGTACTGGAGTCATCCTATCGATTTACATTACTCCACTAAAGGCCTTCAAGGTTTGTTAACTTGTTCCGATTCTGTAAAAAAATAATTGTTATACTGCCATTTAATTGGCTTTATGGGTAATGTATATTTTTCTGCAATTTTTCAGGTTGGCCAAAACTTCATGTTCAGGTCTGGCATCAGGACTCTTTCGGCAGATGTCAGCTGTACGGTTATGGCTACTGCCATGTGCCCTCGAGCCCTGGACAGCATCGGCTGCAGTGTGTGACATGGAGGCCAGTAGGCACCTGGCAGGAACAGTTGGCCCAGACATTTATAGGAGGAGGACCTCAGCTTCGCTCTCCTGACCTCATTTACAGCGGAGCGGACAGATACAGGCTTCACACAGAGGCTATGGGCACAGTGGAACTGGAGCTGTGCGTCATTCTGAGAAATTTCGAGCGATATGGCGTAGAAAGCTGAGAGACTCAGGGATAGAGAGCAGGGAGGAACAGCTTATTAAAGGTATTTCAGATCTGGGCTAGTCATTAGCTAGTCTGTAAGGAAAGTAGAAGCTACTTCTGCAAAGAACATCAAGTCATTTAGGCACACTAAATTATAGACGTTACGGTGGGATTAAGAACAATCAGTGTGTGCTCAAGTTACAGCCTGAAGGTGCATCAGGTCATTGCGAAGTTCATTACGTTTAAATATGTCTACGTAAACTTTACAGCCAGATGTTATTGGATACCTACCATCACATCCGTATGTATTTTTATTGAACATTCTGTTCCAGATGTACTGTTACCCTTAATAACCCTCACAAACGCTTTCCATTAGATTTTAGAGGACGGTCATGGACACCATGTGTCAAACTTTTGGTCATAGTGGATTAACCAGGTTTTTAACCCAGTTAGAATAAAAGTTTTGTAGAAAGTAGGGAGTGTTAGTTTTGGTTTACCGTAAATAAATACTTATAGTTATTGTCCTGTGCATCTGGGCTGCTGTTAATAAATACTTCTAATCTTTAATTTATACATACAGTGGACCTATTCGTATTCAAATAAGATGTATGGCAATGAAAATTTTGTTGAAAAATTATGATGTGTATGCTTTTATTAATTTGATCCCAATTTTATACACAATTTAATTGTATTTGCTGTTCATTTTTTATTTAATAAATTAAAAATGAATTGCTTTTTAATTAATTTTTTCTTGTGACATAATAGTGACATAAAACCATCACATATTTAGACACCTACTAATAATTTAGCCGCCTCCATTTTGTAGATAATTAAAGACTTTAACAACTGGCTCTAAATCTTATTAACCACCTTTTAGCGCTTAACATCGTCTGGGTGGAACCTGAAGATCTTTCCCCTGACTGTATTTACTGAAAAAGCCCTATAATACACCCGATGGATGGTGAAGGAAAAAAATAATTAGGATTAGTTAAGATTATAACTTTACACCCAGGTCTTTAACAGCATAAACTTTATGCAGCCTAGGAATATGTTGCATTATTGTTGACTTCTTTAAATATATTTGTGATATTGTTGCAAAATTAAGTCGATAAGTTAAATTAAGTGGCTATTCAATCCAGCAATGAAAAAAAACATCTTATTTTTAAAATGTAGAAAAATTATAACGTGTAATTGTTGACAATTTTCATCAAACCCGCCACATCGTTAATAATAACAGTTATTCCAGCTCTTGATGTTTTATTCTTTATGGAGCTTCTATGGAGCAGACGAGAGAGCTCACAAACTGACCAGGAAACCAGTATAATAAAGCTGTGTAAAAATAATAATACAGCTAACTATGTTTCCATCATAATACATCGATATTCGAACCTCTAGTTTTGATGTGTTTAAATGAAGTGTTTTGAACTGATTTACATTAATATTTAATTCAAACCTTCAGTGTCCGTCAAACATGTTCCTTCACTGCTCTCGTTGTCACGGCCATCGTTTCCGAAGCAAGCATTAATATTGTTATATTTTTAACTACTTGTTTTACTTCTTTTTGGAAGTTTTGGAATGTGTTACCATATCATGATATGATGCATATTGTATTGCGATATGTATTATATCATGAGGCTCTTGTTTATATACAGCTTTACTTTTTATTGCTACAAAAATGTATGTCGGTATGTTTGGATATTTTGCTCCAGTCATGTTGTGCTTACAATAAGATTCTGAGCAGAAAGTCACAGTTATGATCTGTTACAGATGTTTAAGTTTGCTCATTTCCTGGGTGGAAAGATTTTTTTTCTTTTTAAGGGTAAAAGACAGCGGAAAAAGAGTTGTGGTTGACCAAAAGTTGTCTTGTGTGGAACATTACGCTTTTACAAATCATTTTTTTGTCTTCACTGAGCTCTGATGAGTGAGAACAGAAAAACGGAACAATGTCCGATCGAAGATAGATGTGCAACGTAACCAAGCGTTGAATAGTCAGTTTGAGCAGGCTTAAAATAGGAACTGCAGCAGCTTGTGCTGCATCAGCAATCCCACCTTTCTCAAGGGCAGCCTTATTAAACTGCTCCTCGATTGTTGACATGGTGTTCTTTTTACATCCAAGTTCTTCCTTTTCATTTTTTTTAAACCAATGACTGATGGGGGGGGATAGATAAAGAAGAGGAGGGAGTGGGGAAGGAAGGAAGGGAAAGACAGAGCTGATCTAAACCCTGGGGAGCATGTCAGTGAGTGCGCAGTCGGCGTGAGGTTAGATCTTAACCCGTTTGTGTTTTTTTTGCTTCACCCGGAAATATACTCAACTTCAAAATGCATCAGGCTTTCGTCTGCCTTCTATTAGCAAGGGAGCCAAATTTACAGATAAGTTCATCAGTTTAATTGATTATTAGTATATACATCAGATTAACTTTGTCTTTTTAAATCATTAAATTTATTTTTAAAAAGCGTACAGTTATTTCAGGTCAGGTGGAAGTAAAGGACTTGTTGATTTCAGTGTTGCATTTAAGGATTAACGGGTTAAATTCAATAGGGAAATTGTTTAGCAGTAAAGGAAGTTTTGTGTCCTTTAAGTTAAGCTGTGCTGCTTCCTTTTCCTCTTTCACCCCTCAACTTGGGACTGAAGTGAGGCATATGAAACGAGGAAGCAACACAAGGCTTTAATAAGCTGCTTCAGACGCATAAATATTAGCGTTTTCTCATCATCTCATCGAAGCCGTTGAAGTGGTCTCGTGTGCTGTAGGTCAAATGTTAAAAGAGAGTTTTTGCCTAAGTTTGTGTTTAGTTTATTGTGTGGCAGCGTTCTGCATTCCTGAGAGACTTGAATTTGTGAGCCGTTTGTCATTTTGGGTGCCGATTCAGCAATGCTGCCTGCCAGCAAGTCAGATATGGGCAGCAATTTCATAGTGGTGTAGTGAGTCTGATTCTGACTCTGGAGTTTAAATTCAAGCGACCAGCCAATGGAAAACTAGTTTTTTTTCTTGAATCCTGAAATGGAACAAGCATTAAATGTGTGTGCGCCTTGAACCTTTTTTTTTTTCCACTTGAACTTCCTGAGATTTCTTCAGAGCGTAAAACAACACCCCTGTAGCACCAGCGTGGATGATGAGGGCACAAGATTTGCTGATGGCACTGCTGTGCCTGATGGGATGCATGGGCTACTGTGGCACCTTATCCACCTGCAAGCCCCTGAATCTGGAGCTGATGAAAAGGAAGCGCATCGAAGCCATCCGCGGGCAGATCCTCAGCAAACTCCAGCTGCCCAAAGAGCCGGAAGACGATGATGTTGGAGAAGGTGATGAGGTGCCTGCTGAGGTCCTGTCTGTCTACAACAGCACTTTGGAATTAAGCGAGGAGCTGATGCAGAACACAGAATATGTGGAGTCTACCGAGGCAGAGGAGGAGGCGTACTACGCCAAGGAGGTTCATAAATTTAACATGACTAAGAGTGAGTATTTCCAATCTGCTTGCTTACGTCACCATTAGTTCAAATATGTCACTGCCACTTTAGGATACGCATGTATGCTTAAAATAGAATAAGGATAACATGTAACAGCAAATGATAACTAGCGTTTGCAGTGCCTAGGGGCTTGTCCACTTCTTGAGGTTTTACACACTGGTGAGTTCAACCACAAACAGGAAAGAATGGGGCTTAGCTTAGTGACTCAGATCCTGTTTTAGGAGACCTCTAGGCAAATTGCATTCTATATCATTAAGCACATGTCCATCACTTAACTCTTATCTCCTAGAACCAGGCTGGGATCATTCGTTTTCCCTTTCATAGAAGACAAATCATCATTTTTACTTTCGCTGTAAACAGAATGTTGTATTTAAACCAATTTAATGGCAATTACGATTTCTGGTTGAAATCTGTAGCCCAAAGTTAACCAGCTGGACAGTGAAAACAATCCAGCATTTTTTTGTTTTATTTGTCCACAAACAGGTGATTTTAAGGACAGGAAACTTCCTTGCACCTGTTTGCCGATATTTCTGATCTAAAAAAAATTCGTTACAAAAATATAATTTGCTTAACGGTCTTTGGTTATCCCTCTGGAAAAACCACTAACATTTTTAAAAGGATTCCACGTGGAGTTTTTTAACTATTAAAAATTTAACTACTTCATATAAGGTTTTTAATAGTATTCACAGTCCTTAGGCAGTTTAACCCAAGTCTTTAATTTAGTTCTGCTGGAAGCTTTTAATCAAAAACTAAAAGATTTTAGGTAATAAAGCCTCTCAGGTTGAGTTGAAATGGACACATTCTGAGTTTCTGAGTCTTATTCCACTGTATGAAAGTGTCATACGGCAAGAATTTCTTTAGTTCAGTTCCTTTAGGGTCTTGATCTGGAGCATGGTGGAGAGGCTAGTTTTAGGATGTGTAATTTGGACCAGTAGACTAGGGTTTGCCTGGGTGTTGATTTTCCAAACACTAAAAAACCGAACACAGCATGGACCACTGCACACTCTTCTTGAACTTCCTAAAACTTCATCTATAATTACTTTTCTCTGTAGTTAAACTGTTATCAAATGCTGTACAGTCACAGAAGCACTTACACGAAGAGGAACGTTTGCCTGTGTTGTTTTGTGAAGTTTGATGTGGACCACTTATCCAGGGTGTAATTACTGTCAGATAATTTTGCGTCATGCTGGCAGAGACAAGCCTGCTGCCAAACCTTCAACCTCTCCCACTAACTTGGGGCCATATTTCTTTCATTTTTTTAGTATACAAAGTTCCAAAATAGGTTATCTATATGTTTTGCAGCTGACCATTTTGACTGCTTCTACCATTTTAACATGAAAAATTGTGTAAAAGCTGTTTTTTGTTTCTAGAGCTCTCAGTTTTATTACCATTATGCCAATTTATACTGCTCCTTTTGGGCACTTTGTGCAAACAACAGTAAGACTGAAAAAATGTATTAATTATTTATATGATTTCCTATTTGGCCTTTATAATTCAAGCATCATTTAAACATTTAGACAACACAGACCAGTAGATTGGGTATTTTGTACCTTTGTTAAGTCAAGCCCCCTTTATATACCTAGCGCTATTTAACAATACAGATTATGTCAAAGCAGCTTTACGGAATCAAATCAAATCAAATCAAATAAGACAATAGTAAAAACACTCAGTTCAGTTTAATTAATATCTGTAAATTAAGAGCCAACAAAGCAAGCCAGAGGCGCCAGCGGCAAGAAACGAAAACTCCATCAGTGACCAGACAAACCGTTATACTTATTTTTTCTGTGCTGAACGATGAGCTCGGTATATGAAATAAACAGACTTATGTTAGTGTAAATGCCATTCTACTCACAATATACAAATATATTGTGTTATTGTATGTGTTCCCGGTTCTGGTTGACCTGATGATTGTAGCCTAACTATCCTTTAACAGATTTTAACAGATTGTGTAATAATTATGTGTAAGCCAGTGTTGTGTAATCTTTGTATAACTACTACCAAAAAAACCTAAATAAACTAAGTTAAAGTCTAATTAACAAATTTTGATCAGATCCTATTATTAACAAATTGTATTTGTGTATTATATACACAATAGAGCCGAATCTTAGTGGACACCTTACCAGCACACGCCCTTAAATATGGCTTTTACAAACTACTGTCACAAATAAAAGAAGAAGTTGTAGCCTTACATTTTTCCCTCACTGGAACTAAGACTCAACCACTATTATACACTCCACCAGCATAATAGTTCCCTTGTGCACAAAAAACCCCTGATATTGCTAATATTATAGTAGATGATCTGGAGTATCCTGCAACCCATCTGCACCACAGACCTGCTTAAGATAAGATAAGATAATCTTTATTGTTCCCACAGTGGGGAAATTAAATTGTTACGGTGGCTCAGATACAAAAACAATTACGTGCAAAGTAGGAAAATAAAAAAAATGTGCAATAGAAAAGTGCAAATTGTGTGAAATAAAAACAATTTACGATAAAAAACATTTTAGCAAATTTTAGTGGCATTTCTAGAGGTTCTTACAGGAAAAGTGAGAATAAATCTGGGAAAAATTGTTTAAAATACACATATGACTGCATCATTTGTAGCATCTTGCTTAATCTTATCCTAGTTAATTAAAGTTAAATCAATTAATGGTACCTTGAGGTTGCTATTCCATAGTATTCCATTCCCAGGGGTGTCTGCCTGGTTTACCAGAACGTCAGACCAGTTTTTAATAAGGTGTTTTAGTAGATTTTATTCCTGTAGTAACAGCTCATTTACAAGAACCTATATGACAAAAACAAAGGCTAACTAATCTGCAAAGAAAAAAAAAACTTTAGTGTTATTTAACAGGTGGGAAAGTCTTCTGTGTGAAAATAGTTAATTAATCATTGTGGAAGTCTGTAATGTCAAAACTTTGGTTAGAGAAAAAGTAAACACACACCTTTTTGTGTTTTTTTTTTCATAGTTATGAATAATACATTGATGCTGTTCAACGTCACTGCAATGAGAGCCGTTTTGGGCTTGGAACGTATGATTTCTCAGGCTGAGCTTCGTCTTCTCATCCGGGTACCTAGAATAGCTCCAGGCAAGGAGGAGAGATTAGAGCTTTATCAAGGAGCTGGGGATAAGGCTCGCTACCTGGATTCACATTTCATCACCAACGAGTTGAACGGCAAATGGATATCCTTCGACGTGACACAGACTCTAAAAAACTGGCTGCAAAGTCCTGGTGAGTATTTAATAATTAGTTCATATCTCAGGACCACATGTCTGAAAACATGTAAGTTATTTTTAAAAGCATACCAGGTATTACTAATTAATGCTATGTTAGCCACAGAGGCGGAAAAGGCATTACAGTTGAAGTTGAATTGCGGGTGTGGTGAGAATAACAACAAGATGCCTTTATATATTTCAGGTTTGTAATTATAAATATCAAATTGGTATAAAGTTTGTGTTTTTATTTTATAAAACCTGTTTTGACTGATGCACATTCAGGCATATCCTCTGACAGAGGAGACACAGGATTGCTGCAAACGAAAATGAAAAAGCCACACATTCTGGTCATGTCACTTCCTGAAGATCGTGTCCGTCATCTCAGCTCCCGGAAGAAACGGCAAGCTACAGGGGAGGCTGTTTGTTCTGAGTTGAGCATTTTTAAAGAATTAATAAAATTCAATACATAAATTCATGTACATATTTTACTGTTGCTTCTATTATTCCTCACTGTTTCTTCTATATGTTTTATTCAGGCAGTCAGATGTTTGCTGTGTGAGAAGACTTTATATAGACTTCCGTAAAGATCTGGGTTGGAAATGGATACATGAACCCTCTGGCTACCATGCAAACTACTGTATCGGCTCCTGTTCTTTTGTCTGGAACGCAGAAAATAAGTACTCACAGGTAGCATGCCTATAGATAAAACAAATGTGAGACATTTTTAATATAATTTCTTCTCTTAGGACGTATTGTTATAAGTACTGTGGAACTGTCGACTGGTCAAAAGGCGTGGATTAATTACATTTTATTTATTTTTTACAAAAGCATCTCTGACTGTAGGTTTGTATTAATGCAATAGACGTTGCTCTAATTAAGCATACTGTAAAAAACTAGTCTTATTATATAATTTCTTCTTTAAAAAATGAACACAATACATTAAAAACCACATTTATTTTTATACCTATATATTAGAATATTTAGCCTATTTATGAAAATAGTTTGCATATTTTTACCTTTCAATTTTTTTTGTAAGTTTTGGCTGTTAATTAAAAAAAACAAACTTAATAATATTCTAATATTGGCTTTGTCATTTTATAATACAACAAATGGATGATTTTGACTATGTGTAATATATATAATATATATAATGACATTTTGCAGTATTACTTTTGTCCTTTGCAGTGTAGATTTAATAATCATGCACGATAGATATAATTAATAAATAAAAAGTATAAGAAATAAAAGACGATGCCATGATCATGTAAAAAAAAACAATCTTGGTGCAATAACAATAACTGAACGTTGTGTGAGGCATCACACTCTTCTGTGTTTAGGTCTTTTAAGCTTTTTTTTATTGAGCACAGTGGTGCCGCTTTGCTGGAGTTATTATGATTGTGAGGATCTACACATTTTGGGAGCGCAAAATTGGGGTCCTTTCATAGGGCCCAAAATTGCTAGCGGCACACCTGATTAAGTATACCATTGTCATTAACTTTAACTTAAAGGTATATGTTATTTTACCATAGTCAATTCCACAAATTTTAATTCTTTAGTATAGGTTGGTTGTTTTTTTGTCATTTTATTGTTTTCTTTTTATTTTCCTGCTATACAAAGCAGTTTTTTCTGTTGAATTTATACAAACAGGTGCTGGCATTGTATAAACATCACAATCCGGGAGCATCAGCCCAACCCTGCTGTGTGCCACAGGTTCTGGATCCTTTGCCCATCCTGTACTATGTGGGGAGGCAGCATAAGGCCAGTATAATAACATTACACATTTGAGTAACACAGGAAATGAAATGTAAATTAATCAGTTTGGTACAATCTGGATATTCCACAGGTAGAACAACTATCAAATATGATCGTCAAGACCTGCAAATGCAGCTAAAAGACAAGCTTCAGACTCGCTTGTTAAATAAAATTACATTAAAACACCAAAATGCATTAAAGGACGGTAAAGGTTTTGACTGCAGGGGGCAATTCATAGAAATATTTTGTGGAGCCTTTAACTTTTAGGATCAATCAGTGGGTCACAGTTTAAATGTTTTATTCTTTTACCCACATATTAATAATAAAAGTAATAAAAAGACTGTGTATATGTTTTTAAGTCAATAATTCAACAGTAAGAATTGGCCTTCTTCTTATTCCTCCTTGTACATAGCAGACTTTCATTGCTAAATGTAGCCATAACAAGTTAGACTAGTTAGTTGCTGTTTCTATGTTACGCTATGATGTAGTACAAGTATCTGTGGTACGTATTAAGTAAAAACAGTAAAATATTTGTATTTATCATCAGAGGTTGTTCCTAAGTCAGTTTTCATAATACAGTTGTATTGATTTATCGTGAAATAGATTTGTAATTATTGTGTTTCGTCATTTTCAAATAATAAGTTTTATCAACATTTAAATTTGAATTTTTAATTTGTTTTTATTTATTTTGTAACATATTTGCATAAATCCAAAAAAAATGCTCTGCAAAATTTCCCTGACTGTTAATAAAAGTATACGATAATGTGGTCACTAAAACTTTCTCATATGATGAAATGTACTAGTCTTAAAATGGCTGTAAATGTACGCTTGACTATTGCTTATAAAATACATTAAAAAATACATTAAATACACCATATGTATAAAAGTGTTTAGACCCCATATCGTTATAACATATAAGTTTTTTTTGTGAGGTTTTTCTTTTAAGCCATGATATTATTAGGGAATTTAAGAACTAACGTTGAGTAAGGAGGTCTGGGGTCAGCCGATCTAGTTAACCCAAAGGTGTTGGATATGTTTGAGGTCAGGGCTCTGTGCACCAACCATAACCATAACACAACCATATAATTTTATAGAGCTTGTGGGCTTTGTGCACCGGGGCACAGTGATTGGGTCTCTTAGTGTTGCGGTGCATTCCCACTCTGATTGTAAGGCAAAACACGCTATGATTGGTCAGCACCACATGACCGATAGCTGATTGACTTAAGTGGAAGGTGGGTGGAGTTCACCCATTCGAGGATTGTTGTCGGTTTCAACGCTACAAATGTTTTGTGCAGGACGCAATTCAAAAATGAAGGCCAGGCAAAATTGTGTTCAACATATATGTGTGAATGTTATTTTTAATTTGATTTATTTGTGAATTTTATGTTTGTGAAGATGTATTTGTGGATCATAATCTTTTTATTTGGAATTATGCAACAATTCTACCAGACCAGGCCACTGGGAATTCTCCCGGTGCTCCTGATTAGCCAACTTAGGCTTGGGGAAAAAAACACGATGCAATTTCTGTATTTTTAAAGTAGAAATGTCTCAGATATTTTTAATAACAGACAAAACTATACCACAAGCAAAAACGCATAAATAAAGCTGATATTTAGGGTTATTGTTATCATCACACTATTGTTATCCACTGTTAAATATACTGTTGGAAGACTCTCTCATAGAGAAGCATGACTGTGTATTATATTCCATTAACCTACTTTTGTTCCAGGTGTCAGGAAGTAAAATATCCTGTCAACAAAGTTTATTATGGTTATAGACTCAGCAAACATCTGCACAATGAGATCCTGTTGACACATCAGTCCTCTGCAGGACCATAATATACAGCCTTGATGGTAGAATTTGCGTTGATTAAAAGCTTTTAGTGCTAATATTAAGACACGTTTAATATTAAAATGCTAACAGATGCTTAAATGTATGCAATAGGCTACTTCGCAATGGTTTTCTGTGCTTGTTTTTTGGGATGTAGGTGGAAACCAGAAAACACATTAATTTGAACTCACTTTTGACTATAGAGTTAAGAGCAAGCAAGAATACCAGCTGCACCACTGGTTATTAATTAAAATGATTTATTTTATACTGGAAACAAACTTAGTGTGTTAGCAGGAACGTATAATTTTCATACGTTATACAACTTATTTCTTAACAGCTTTTGCTCATCACTAATTTTCAGTATTTTAGGCATATTCATCAGCAAAGCCAGTATGTTTGAGTTTGGAATAAAGCAAAAGAGCTCAGATGCATTGCTCCTGTATACAGTGTGCCCAGTTGAGCACAAAATGTATTAAAATGCGTATTGTATTAAAAGTCTTAAGATTTTTTTCCAAACACGCATTGATGCAGGTGGTGATACAGATAGCTTGTTTTAGGAAGTAGATGTTATAAAGAGGCGGTATTACTGCTCATCTTTCGCTTACGGCCACACCACCCTGAGAACGCCCGATCTCGTCTGATCTCGGAAGCTAAGCAGGGTCGGGCCTGGTTAGTACTTGGATGGGAGACCGCCTGGGAATACCAGGTGCTGTAAGCTTTTTCCACGTCCATCTAATTTTTTTTTTTTTTTTTTTTTGCATGTTTTCCAACAAGAGACTTGTATTTAATTTATAACTTATAAATAAGTAAGAATAATTTGGAAAAATACTTAAGTATTTTTTTAGAGAATATGTACTTTATTTAAGTTTTTAAAATTCTTTTAACTTTTACTTCACTACATTTCCTAAATAAAACGCAGACTTTTACTCCTATAGATTTCTCCTGCAGAGTATTCGTTACTTATTATAATAGTAGTAGTGATGGATGTATTGATTATTATAAACTCATCCACTGAGATTCGTGCCGTGTCCGAAATCGCATCCTTTCATACGATATAGTAGGTAAAACGGAGTATTGGAGGCGTGTAGTGTGATCATGGACGTGTGTTCATGGTACTATAGTGGCCCTGTGTGTGATTATGGTAGTAGATTCAGCATAGTATATTATTTACATGAATAAACATGTGCTGCCCCAATCACTCGAGCCTACAACTGGATATTGTTGATTTTTTTTTCAGATTTTTCTTTCTTTCTTTATACTTATGTTCTACTCATACCCCGAGATGCCAAACTATCTTTTAAATTTTATCATTGCAAACAGATCTGTTTTGCTCGTTTTTTTTTTTTTTTTAATTCGCTTATTTGTTTTATTTTCGAGTATTTTTCCTGTGTAGACCGCCTATTAGTATATTATTCAAATCATGCGTTGACTCAATTATTATAGTTGTACTTTTATTTACCACCACTGGTTTATTAATAGTTTTTTACTTAGTCGTCTATACACTAACAAATGTGGGAGCTCATGCTCCGACTAGGTTCGACTCGAGCTCACTCTCCAATCTAGCTGGAGGTGGCAGAAGAAGAGAAGAAGAGAATGGGTATGTGGTTTTTGTACTTCTGGCGGTATTTGTATTATTCATTTGAATTGTTGGCAAAGTATTAGATTTTTTTTAACGACCCTATATGTGTGAGTTTGGAATAAAACAAAAGTGGTGACACAAATAGCTTGTTTTAGGAAGTAGATGTGAGATGCTTTTGTCTGTGTGCAATGTGTATGAATGTTACAAAAAAACATTATAAAGAGGCCATATTACTGCTTGTCTTCCGCTCATGGCCTCACCACCCTAAGAATGCCTGATCTTGGAAGCTAAGCAGGGTCATGGCTGGTTAGTACTTGGATGGGAGATACCAGGTTCTGTACGCTTTTTCCACCTTCAAATTTTTTTACCTCAATCTTTCTGCTCCCTACAAATCTGAAGCTTTTTTTTTAAATTAGCCTCACTGATAAGTGGCTTTCTTAAGGCTACACAGCTGTGCTTAATCTTTTGAGTTGCCTTCACTCTCTGTGTGTAGAAATACTCTTACTTTCACTATTAAACATAGTCACAAGTTCTGCTGTTATTTTTAACTATTTTATTTAACCAAACATTTAAGTGATCGCCAACCATGATCATTCAAGTTTTTTTTCCCATCACATTGCTTCCTCGAAGCTGACGGGTCCCCACTCCCTATTCAGTTTTTAATCTGTTGGACAGTTCTTAAGTGTGATAGGTTCATCAATCTTCTTGGATGTTTTCTTTGCTTGATGCATGCTAATAGTTTGACCCTTCTAACACAGATAAACATCTTTTCCAAGACCACAGGATGTGTCTTCGGACACGATTAAATAAGAAACTCACTGCATCAGTTCGGGTTAAATAACTTGTTGCCACTTGTTGATGCAGTAATTATTCAATAGGGGGCTCTTATCTGTTTGCTTAGTTAAATCCATGTGGCGACTTTTTTTGGACAGTGTATTATACTGTACTCCTACTTTTACTTCTATAATAACCTCCACTTTTCTAAATGGTTTTACAAATATTACAGGCACACCATCTAGTACACCGTAATGTAACACGCTGATACCAATCTATCACTGCTGTTATAAAAGTATGAAACCGACACTGGTTTCCTGACTCATTCAGCCTGCATAAACTTTAGCTAGGATAGAAGGTTCTCTACAAATACACTGTAGATATTATTTCTATTCTAGAACATCGCCATGTGGGATAACTCATTAAGCATGAAGTGAACTTTCCACCTAGAAAGATAAAGAAAAACTGACCAAGATAAGGCACACAATTTTTATTATTACTTTATTATCAAACATAGTTATTTAGGAAATAAATGTTTAATGGATTAAAATATCAGGAAATACTCTATCTATCCAATAAAAATTGATTGCTCTGTTTATTACATTTTACTTGGTTACCATAATTTATACTTTAAAATGTTTTTCTCTACCATTCCTGCATAGCTTTATCCCAAACTAGCTGCCCATGTGGCTCCTTGGTGCCATCTGGTAACAACGCCAGGTACACCGGAGTTTCTGCTCCTTCTTCCGGGCTTTTAGTGGCATTGGGGCCAGCCATGTCTGTTCTAACCCATCCAGGGCAACAGGCATTGAGAAGAATGCCATCACCGGGTCTGGTTTCATTGAGAACCCGTGCCTGGATCCTTGAAAGTACAGTCACACCAATCTAAAATAATCAGAACAAATAGTCACTATTTACAATGTTCTGCAGCATTACTTGTTTACGTTAAAAGTTTTTTAGCGTTACACACTTTTTTTTGGAAAAATGACAGATTAGACCATTTGTTGTGTGAATCGTCTGTACGCACACCACACCTAATGTGCACATAATTAAACAAACCAAAGTGCAAAGTACTAAAGCAAACATGAATATGCAAACCATGTAAACATTAACATGGATTGAATAAGTTACGAATATTACATAGCTAAATGGCTTGAGCGTAGTTCTTATAATGTTCAAGTTTTTGTCTACATTTTTAAAACATTTCTTCAGTTAATTTATTAGATAATAGTATCAAATGAGTCACACTGTTAAAATAGCTTGTGTACAGTACCTTAGAGGTACCATAAGCAGTGTTTGGCCAGCCCTGAGCCTCATGAACTCCACTCTGTGCTGCAGTAACAAACTCCCTCATCATTGCACAGAGCTCCTCCTCGGACAAATCTGTTCTTCTTAAACTGATCCAAACAAAAAAATCATATTAAATTTGTTTAAATAAAAGGCTATGCAGCCAGCGGCACACACAAAAATGTATTAAATCTGAGTTTTTGTAAAAAAAATGAACAAAATTAAAGCACATTTAGGGTATAATTTAAGATGGTAAATGTTTACATAAACATCAGGAAATGAGAGCTGGAAATCTGACTTAACATTCTATTTAATATTCTAATTCGGGTCACGGGGATCTACTGGAGTCTATTCCAGCTGTGTCTGAGGGCAAAAGGGAGGAGGGGGACACCCTGGACATGTCACCAGTCTATCACAGGGCCCCACACACACACCTATGGGCAATTTAGATTCACCAAACAACCTAACATACATGTTTTTGGACTGTGGGAGGTAACCGGAGAACCCGGAGTAAACCCACACAAGCACAGGGAGAACATGAAACTCCACAAAGAAAGGAATCGAACCAGGGACCTTCTTGCTGTGAGGCAACAGCGCTAACCACTAAGCCACAGTGCTGCCCTGATTTAACATTTTACTCCTATTTTTGATTTCTTTTAACGATTTCTGTCTGAAGCAAAAACAAAAGAAAATAATCATTTAAACAATGACACCCCCCCCCCCAAAAAAAAATCGTCAGATATTTAGGAAAATATGGATAACTTACATGGTTAAATATGTTTAATCATAACATGGTGATAGTTTAGGTCGCATACTTTGCCTTTAGTTCTGGGCTACATTTCTCCAGAGACCGTTTACTGACGAAGCTGGACACGTTAACGACCCGAGCGTTTGCCCTCAGCAGCGGGAACAGCGCACGACACACCCACAGTGTCCCCCAGAAGTTGGTGCGCATTGTGACTTCAGCCTGTTCCCCAAAAGGCTCAGTAGCATCCACTAATAAACAAACACCAAAATAATTTTTTCTGTTTTGGTACATATAAACAAATCACTAGATATTTATGTAAATCAACCTTTATAAGCGATTCCCGCATTGTTGATCAGCACGTCCAGGCCTCCGTATTTCTCCTTCAAAAACTTTCCAAGCTCCAGACTGCTGCTCTGGTCGCAGATATCCAGTCGATGGAAGACGACATTTTTGAAACCTTCAGCTTTCACCAGCTCCACCGCCTCCTTTCCGAGCGCATCACTGCGAGCAGTCAGGAGAACATCTCCACTGTATCCTGCTTTACACAGTCCTTTCACTATGGCCAGTCCGATGCCTTTGTTGGCTCCGGTGACTACAGCGACTTTCGTAGACATGTTTGTTTCTATGCAACAACCAACCAATAGCGCCAAACGGAGGAACCAGTATTGCGTAATCTGAGCCGAACGTATGATCCTGTCCCAATAGCCACACTCCGCCCTAATGTCTTCCACAAAGTGGAAGTGCACACATTAGTTGATAAGTGCGCAAGGGAACAAGTGCGCTGATGTCCACTTGATTATACATTCACAATGACATCACAAATTAAATGTTAAAATAAAGATGTCAAATGTTTTCCTATTTCTGCCAAATCTGAGAGGTTGTAAGCGCCGACTACTGGTTGTACCAGCGAAACTGAAGTAAAATGCAAGAGTAAAACTGTACTGTACATCCTACACATTTGTGTCTGTCACACTGTTTGTCAGTGTCATTTATTTTTGTTGTTTTGTGTTGTTGTTTTGTTGTTATTGTCTGTGTCTGCAAATTGAAAGATTCAGCTTTTTACATCAGAGATGTGAGTGTAAATTTCAACCTACAAACACCAAATTAAATTATGAAGTTCTACCATTCAAATCAGCCAGCTCTCGAAATCCAAACATGTATTGTGGACAGCAAACCAAGTGTAATTTCTCCACGACAGTGTAATGTGGAATACAATAAAACAGGGACATAGGAAAACATTTTACATCCTATTTTAACATTTAATTAACATATCATTTCCCAAAATGTAAAAAAGTTTAAATCTCACAAATATTCCTCCAAATAATTTTATCTACTTTATTTAAGATCTGTAACAATAACATCAAAAACTTTATTATTAATATATGACATGTAGATGTTAGTCAGTGAAATTAAGTTTTACTTTACTTCAATTGAGCATCTGAACCTAATTTTCAGCATTTGGCAGACACCCTTTCCAGAGCAACTTACAACATGCCTTGTTATAACAACTTTCTCAGGGGCCCACAGTGGTGGCTGGGTCAACGGGAATTGAACCTACATTATAGAAAGATAACATGTTTAAAACACTTTTAATATTTTAATTTAATCTTTTCAAGAATAGTAAATAAACTGGCTGAAATAATGAATAATGAATGAATCTGAAATAAGAATTATTTTTATTTAATTTATTTTTTGCTAATGCTTGATTTGACTAACTCCAATTCAGTATCTTACATAACTAGCTAAGCTATAAGTCACATTCTGGATAGAAATTACACTGCAAACTTGTAGACACTTAATGGTCTTATAACACTTTTAGATAAATTTACTTTACAAATTAAAACATGTACTAAATACATTTACTAAGAATTTCTTTTTCTACAAAATACCAACAATGACTTGCTAATTCAATGTTGCAGTTTGGAAACATAACTAGTGATAACTCCAGAGTATTTTAATAATCAAAAAAATATATCATTATCATATTTATTTACCCTAATTAAAACATTATAAAAAAAATAAATAAAAATAGCACTATCATTATGCCCTCATGTGGATTGTGGCTGTAAGAACTCTTTTATACATAGTAAAGAGACAGGGTCATCATCATCATTTAGGTTGTTTTACATTAAAAAACGTGGTAGGCTGTGCTGTTATAAAACGAAAAGTAGATGGTAGGTAAGAACAACAAGTAAAAAATATGAATCTGTCTATTCAAAACTGTGGTCAAAATTGTGTCGACTTGACCACCGAAATCTTTCAGGGCGGCTGTTGGTTTTGAGGTCTTTACAAGCAGCTCTTTGTGTGCTTGAAATCTAAAAAAGATGCTGGACCGTAAAGTAAGGAAAGCAGCTGTGCTCTTGGAAAGCGGTGTGAAGAGATAAATACCACATGCACAAGTCTAAATACTTTTATAAGTCTCAACACTATAGGCTTTAAATTCTATAGGAAGAAAACCCTGTGTGTGTGTTTTAATACCAATCCGTGGGTTTACTACTGAACTGGCAACACAGTCGCTGCTCGACTTCCCACGTGATCGGAAGTAATAAAGTTCCCCCCGCGTTGTTCGTGCTGGGGACGCTGTGTTTCTACTCGTTATCAGCGTTGCACTGCCATGGATGAGCTTTATTTAGACAACATTGACGATATGTCAACGATCAAATAAAATTGTAAGGTTGTATGTTGTATTTTTTTATCCGTATAAATAGTTTTTCGTTTGTGATAACTTCCGTTTCTTAGCTTAATGGTTTAAAAAGCTAGCAGGCACTGCATGTGTGAAGCCACGAGATTTGACAGGATTTTCCTATTTTATCTGTTTGGTTTTTTTTTTTAGATAAAAATTTGAAAATATATACTAAGTAAAATGCGTCGCCGTTATTCTACCTTATTGCAATGTTGAATACAATAATATTCTCCTTATTGCATGTTGTAATGCAATAGACCGGTTCACTGTTTATATATATATATATATATATATATATATATATATATATATATATATATATATATATATATATTCATTCATCTATCTATCTATCTATCTATCTAGATATAGATAGATAGATAGATAGATAGATAGTTATATGAATGTAAATATATACCAATACAATACTCTTTGGTTTGTTTATAAATTATTATATGCTAAATCATTTTTACTCTATAATCTATAGAAGAAATCTGACAAGGATGAAATAATTTCTTGTCAGGAAGTAAAGGGTTCATTAGTTACGTCACTAAGTGCTGTTAAATAATAAGTGTATTTGCTTTAGGAATTTTTTTTTTTGCTGTCTGGAAAATAATTTTGCTTACAAACGTACAATAAGATAAGAGTTTAAAGAATACAAACTTTTTGAAACTGAAAGTTTTAAGAACCACCCAATATATGTACCAACATGAAGTGCGGGTTAATTTGTCCTTTGTCTTTGTCTTATTTAGCCTAAAATAAAAATGGTTTTCGATTTAAAACTGAAAATACTGCTGATACCTTTTTGTGATGTACAGATTAACTACCTTGTAACAAAAATAATAACTTTTACTTACTATTAATTTATGCAAACAGGTCACCTACAAATGGCTGAGTCTCACTCTTGGTGTCCATGTTAACATGGCTAAACAGTAAGTCTCTCGATCTGATGGCCGTCTTAAGGTTTTATTTCAACACAAATGTTTTGTTGTGGGATCTGATGTGTTGGATTTGTTGCAGAATGCTGTATCATTATATAGAGCAGCAGCGGAGAGAACAGTCTGGAAATCGGCTACATGCAACTTACTTGGTCTCTGGGAAATACCTGGAGAACGGCAGCGTGGTGAGCTGGAAGAAACAGTCATTGAAATATATGTATTTTGGAGAATTTTGTATAGCTATTGTTGTTAACACTATTTAAAAGTTTACTGTTGTAATACTGTAAGAATTTATCATGAATAAAGCCATGAATTCTGACATGAAATGAAGAAAACAAAAAAGACATTACGGATAGTTAAAAATGGGAAAAGGTTTACCTGGAAATTAATGGAAAAATGCTACATAATACATTTGATAATTTTTCTGTTATTTCCTCCAGTGTCATAAGGTGTCAGTAGTGCGTGAAGACAAACTTGAGGGTAGGTTTTCTTTACCCATTTAATGTTCTACTATTTGAATACAATAGTGACAATTTACACTGCAGATCCAGTTGCCCAATTTCTATTTGGTGACTATACCCGGTTTTTTTGTTGTTTTTTTTTGTCGTCAATGACCCGATTACATCATCTTTTAAAACTAATCCGTATCCGATATCTGCATTTACACTTGTACTCGACAAAACAACCCAAGGTCGCCGTACCGATTTCTTACAATTAATTTAAGTGCTGACACAGCTAATTGGAAGATCGGGGTTTGATTCCCAGCACCACAAAGTTACCACTGCTGGGCCCCTGAGCAAGGCCCTTAATCCCTCAATGCTAAAAGAGATAAATGTATGTCGCTCTGGAAATGTAAGTGTAATACGCAAATGCGGCCCTAAAGTATCAGCAGTTGCAAAGCTTGTTAAACTTTTAATGTTGCATGTTCTTTATACGAGCCCCGGGGTATGTTTTAACTACAGCAGTGTTAATAAGCCTGTAATTTATCTTGTCGATGGAGCTGCTGAGGTATTTTTTCCCATGTAATTAACATTTGAATCTTAAACTACTGTACGTGATTGGATATTTGAGTTCTTGGCATGATTATGCTGATGCTAATAGTTATGAATATAAATTTACATGGAAAAAACATCTCAAATTCTGTGAATCTAAATGAAGCTCCGATTGGTTAGATATATTTTCATGGTCTAAGCTGTAGTTTATGGTTCTTGTCTTTTTGTCAGTCAGGCTGGTATTAAATATAATTATCATTAGCTCATAATGTGTGTGTGTGTGTGTGTGTGGTGTGTGTGTGTGTGTGTGTGTGTGTGTGTGTGTGTGTGTGTGTGAGATTTTTTTTTATTTTTTTTAATTAATTTTTATTTTTTTTTAAATTATGTATAAGCTGAATGCTTTATATTCTTTTTTTTCCCCCAGATGTGAAATCCAAACTGGATGTGCCGATTAGTGTGCATGTGTACAGCGTGCAGAAAGCCGAGCTGAAGGACAGTGCGCCGCTTTACAGCACGGACTACGATGCTATGAAAGAGAACCTGAAAAACTGCAACAAGTAGGTGTTCTGTAACATTTTATGAAAGGAATCTCTGGTGTTAATGCTGGACTGTTTATAGCTGCTGCAAGAAAAGTGATCACAGGATCTAACTCGATTTATAGCTACATAACAACTGTAGGTGGATAAAATCAGTATCAAAACAAAAATCGTCCACAACTCTTTGTAGTAGAAGAGAAATAAAACATACCAGCATGTGCTTTTACATCAGTGTAATAAACTTCAGCGAATGTAACAGTAACGTAACTTCATTTTACTTTACTGGCTTTGATTGTTTTCTCTTTATAGCACAGCCCAAGGTGTTTCATTTGTTATTTCCGTGTACAGGCACATTAAACCAAATATATTAGAAGATTACCGTGTGTGTGTGTGTGTGTGTGTGTGTGTGTGTGTGTGTGTGTGTGTGTGTGTGCGCATGTTTCTTTTTATTTTTTTAATTGTCACCCTAATGTTTGTTAATAATGACAAGTGGGATAGGTATACTTGTAATGTGTTTTCTAGATTCAGTTCTATTTTTATCTCCTTTTAGTATTTTCCACAAGTGTAGTACCCCCTGATGTATGTTATACCTTTAGCGCTGTTTATTTATTTTTTTAAATTGATATTTTATGCATAGATAAAACTGGGGGTGAAGGCAGGAGAAAGGGGGGGGTGGGGCGGCGGCGCAGAATTGATCCTGGGTCGCTGGAGCGCGAGAGTACTTTAATATATACCTGTCACACATGGTTGTTTTATTACAACCTAATCAAAATACACCCTCCAAACACCTACAAAATCTCACTGTAATGGACCGCATTATCGTTTTAGTTTAAAGAGAAAATCCTTTTCATAAAATGTGCTGGTTTTTATGACCGCCATGTTGAATGCAGTGTAAGAACTAGTTTTTGGCATCCCAGCTAATCAAATGAAACCTGTCCTTAAAGCGCAGAATGTCCTCTGTATAGTATAACAAACTGATCGAGTAGCTTAAAAAAGCTCAGGTAACTTAAGTGTCATTCTGTAAATGAGCTTATTTAAACTGAGATTATTTCCCTGTTTACAGGTACAGTGCGATCCGCTGTGCCGCTGCTGTACAGATGTCAACAGCTGAGTTACAGAAAGCTCAAGAAAAGGTCATGACTACCGCAACTGACAAAGAAGCCAATAAACCTGTCATCAACAACTACACTGCATCCAAACCCACCTCTAAACAGCCGAAAGGCATTATGGGAATGTTTTCAAGTAAAGCAGCTCCTAAAATTGAAGAGCAAAACACGGAGGTGAAGATGGAGCGGATGGAGGATTCATCTGCAGTAAGTGAGCATTCGTAGTACATTCACCGGAGATCATTATCATATGCCTTACAGATCAATTCAAATGTGAATTTTGGTGTTATAAGTGATATCGATGTATATGACGTGCTTAAAAAAATATTTTAAACTTTTGATTAGTCTCGCCTACATACTGTACATAAATTCTGCATTTACACTATACAGCAAAACAACCCAGTGTAGACATACTGACTAGAAAAGGAGGTGAAACCTGTGCGATAATCATAAACAAATGAACACAACGGACACGAGTATTCAGTATTTTGCTTTCCCACCTCTATTTAAAGTCGGCAAACAATGCTCTCTTTAGGCGGAGAAAAATTGAAAGTTATAAACACCTCATATCTGATTTATTAACGCATACAAATGAGGCCTGAAACCAATCTGAAAATATTGAAATCCATCTGCTTTTATCCTGTTTATATGGTCATGGGTCATATCCCATTTGTACCACCTTAGAGGAAAAAAATCTGAATTGGGTCACTGAGTCATTATTAAAAGCGCTATATAAATATAGGTGACTTGATACATGTAGTGTAAATGCGGCCACTGTAGCATTTTAAAATCTGGTCATCCCCAATATAAAAAAACTTTAGATCCTATATCAACATTGTTGTATTTTTATTGAAATGAATCTGTATTTTATAGGAATGTGTACTTTATTAGGAATGTTTTGCCATAAAATAGCCATTGAAGCTGATATGGCAATTAACAAACTTTCATTCATCCCTAAAACATTTGGCTGTAGCATCACAGACCATTTAACATCCAGTGTCTGATCCTGTTCAATGTTTACAATCAATAGGACCGATCACAGTGTCAGGGTCTAGATGTGTAAAGTTAAATAAAATCCTTTTGATAGAAAAAGAAACATCTATAGTAATAAATATTTCCATTTTAGGCTGAAGCACCTAAAACCAGGGCACCTTCCAAAGTAAACAGTATGAACAATTTTTTTGGGAAAGCAGCAGACAGTGAGTAGTAAAATATCTATTAAATAAACTCACAAAGCTTTCAGTGCAATCATTGACCTCTCTTTATTCTGTGATTTACAGAAAAGCTTAACAAGCCAGACAAAAACATTAAAGCAAAGTCAGATGGAGGTCCAATATCATCAGCTGCAGGAAGCGCAAAACAGTCTTCATCCAATCTTAAGCAGGACATCAAGGAGGAGTTACCGAAAGAGGGTGAAGTGATTAAAGAGGGCTCGAAAGAGAGCCGGAGGTAGGCTTTAGAGATCCGCTCTCTGGAATGAACTGGTTTATATCAAAGCATCAGGGAAATGTAGGCATTTTTTTCTGCATCCATTTAGACGATAATATTTTTATTATTATTATTAGGTTTATATAACAATAATATTGATGCAGCATATTTGGCTTGCGTCCTGACTGCAATGATTTAAACAGTAAAACCAAGCGCCTGGAGCAGTCGGACAGCGAAGACGAGCAAGTGGAGAGTCAGAAGAAAAAGAGACGGAGGATAAAAAACCCTCAGCCTGACAGCAGTGATGATGAAGGTGTGTGAAACAACAAAACACCACTGGCTAGAAAATCTCACAACAATTACGTGGTGTAATTGACCATATCGTTATTATTTTTTTTCTTAAGTAATTCCAGATTCTCCACCTGCACCTGAAGTGCACACACCAAGTCCTGAAAAGCATGTGAAGAAGGAGCCAGTTTCACAAGTAAGAATCGGATGAATGATCACATGGCACAAGCATGTAAATCATGGTTTCTTTAATAAAAGAACAAGCCATTTAAACAATTTTTTGGTTTCTTGGTGAATTTCTTTATATTGCTGTAAAAGAAACTTTGACTTCAGCAGTAAAACAGAGTGCACCTCGTTTGGCTTGTTCTAATAGCTAGCTAAATAAATTGACCAGATTACAATTATTATTAATAATGAATAAAGATCAGAGGTGTTTACTACTTAAATCATATTACAATAAAATCTGATTGGCTGCAGCACTTGATGTTGCCTCCACATTGTGAATGCGTAGAAACTTTAAATATAACAAAGCATGTGGCAAAAAAATAAATCTGTGAATAAGCTTTAAAAGTTATAACGTGTGGAAAATATTCTTCCTAGTAGTTTTCGTGTAATTTGTCCCCTAGTATACTGGTTTTTATCATCATGTGGTCTGAAAACAGTTTAACCAACATGTTCTGCATTTCTGTGTCCTCTTTTATTTACCGCAGAGCTCTGAGGGTACGAGACGGAAGAGAAGAAGGGTATTAAAGTCCCGCACGTTTCTTGACGACGAAGGCTGTATGGGTAGGTTACAGTTTATAGATCACATGAAACCTACGTACTCTAATATCAAACAAATCAGTGTGTGTTATAAGCTATTGTGGTGTGAAAAAGTGAAGATTTTGATTGCCCTGGAGCTTTTATATATGTACATGACAGCAAATTGTAATTTCATTTTTTAAATTAATAATTGGAACAATATAAATGATAAAAACTAGCTATATAATGTGACGTTTGTCTAGCCTGTGGTGGGTATAAGCTCATAATAACCTCCACTGCAGTTTCACATGTGCCGCATTAAGTCGCATTACTATTTCGAGGACATAATTATTTATAATCTTTGCGATTTACATCACAATATTGTTTATAACGTGTGCAATAATGTAGAACAAGTGCAATATGTTTAATCTGCTCCAACATATGTTTGTATGCATGTATAATTTAAAAAAAAAAGTATTTAATATTTGCACTGACAAGTCTGTTTTAAATGGCTAAAAAGTAGCTATTCTATTCTATTGTTGAATAGGCCAGCAGAATTGGCAGGAAAACGGTTACACTGATGGACTGGGTTGTAAAAATTCTCATTTTTCATTAGTCAGTTGACCAAACAATTAGTGATGAAGATGTACTTCGATGTAATTTGTGTACTGGGATGCAGGAGTACAATGTATTTTCTGCAGAAGAAGAGTCGTGACGTTTGGAGTTTGTCACAAACATTTTGTGTGTGTGTGTGTGTGTGTGTGTGTGCGCGTGCGTGTGGTGTTTAATATCCCCATGTTTCCGTGAAATATGCAAAGGGAATTTTCCAGGCTAAAGTGCTTCTAGGGCCTATTAGTTCCAGTAAAAGAAGATTGTAAGGTTATACAACTTTCCAAACGATTGCTTACAATTTTTTTTTATGTATTAATCTGATGAAGGGGTGTAAATAAATGTTTGGCATCTGGCTGATGCTGTTCCTGTGTCTTAATAAAAAACTTGGATTTTCATCTGTTTTTTTAACTTAGTGACTGAGAAAGGCTACGAAAGTGAATCTTACTCTGAGAGTGAAGATGAATCCAAGCCAGCTCCTCGAACGTCTGAGGATTCAAGCTCGCTCAAACAGCCACTCTCAAGACTGAATGATGAGAAAAAGGTCAAAGAGAAAAGTCAGAAGAAGTCTTCTGCTGCTGCGAATAAAGCAACAAAACAAGCCTCCATCACAGGCTTTTTCCAAAAGAAATGAATTTTTTTTTTTGTAGAGCTTTTTTTTTTTATGTATAGCTTTGCGACCATCCCATACTTTTATGACTGCATATTTTATTGTGCTGGACTTCAGTACAGTAACAAACCAGTAGGTGTCTCTGTAAACCTATCTGGTGTTTTGATTATTAGTCATTTTTCGAGGAAAGCTATGCTGGGAATATGTTTGATAATGCAGTATGGAAATCATCCATCATTAAGTACTGTGATAACATCCAGAATATCAAACGGTAACAATATTAAACTTTACTATAAACAATAAACTGATGTGTGGCAATGTTTCTTCTCAAAATGACAGCTTGCCTCTAAGTTTTTCGCTTTTTTTGTGGGATTTCCTAACAGCTATTTGTGCCATGTTTAGATCCAAAAGATGATGAAATTGGTTTAGACACTTGCTTTTTCTCTGTGGTTTAATTGCTTTTTGCAGATTTTGTGCTTGCCAAATCTTTTTTTCACATTTCTACATAACGTCAGTTTTTGGCACAATCTTTGGCCTCATTTCAGAGGATTGTGATTTATTAAAACAAAACTGACAGCTTGGGATGGCATAGATCTGGAAATGAGTAATGAAACCCTTCTGATCTAATGCCATATACATGAATTTGAGGTTTTTATGCCAACCAGAAACAACCCCCCCCCCCATTTCTTTTCTCCCTGGCAGTCACTAAACTTGAGTTTAGTCAGCAATTATTAAAGGTTAACGCTGTTTTATAGGAACGCTTCAGCCAAAAATGAAATGTACACCAAATGTAGTCAGTAATCCAGACTGTTTTTTACTGTCACAAAGTTATATTTTATAGAAATCGTTCCCTACAAGAGTAATACTATTTCCATTTAAATGCCGAAATCCAAAGTAAATTGTATGATTAAATGAATGAACTGAGGTAGAAAACGGATTCTGCTTCAGTAGAGCTTTTATTTTCCATTTGTCCATTTTCCTGTCACTTTTTTTCAACCGATTGTAGTGGCAACTGGCTGAAAAGGTCAGTAAAACATTTGATCTGCTACAACAGACTACATTTTGTTTTAAAGGATCTCCAATTTTAAGCGTTGTACATGAAAGTTCCAGTTCCTCCAAGTGGGTTCTGTGTTTCTGTGCTAGTCAATCCTCAACTGGCTTTAGTCCAATTGTAGTAGCTTCAGTGTTTTTGTACAATGTTCTTTTGCACTTGGATGTAACCTTGGTCTAGCTATAGTCCATATATTTACATATATAGATCACCTGTAACCAACTCGTGCTTGTAACACGTTGAGGCTCCTCTTCATGTGCCTGTTGCTTAGTTGACATAACATCAGACCCTCCGGCTTTACCATTTTGGTCTGAACTCAGCGGAGTGACATTGACAGCCTTCCCATAAGATGCTCACCCAGCCACCCGCAACATATACACACTACATCCAAAGTCTTGCTTCGGAGGTTAATCCTACTTGCTGTGATACACAATGATGATGACAACTGTTTTTAGGTCTGTGACATTCTATTTCAATTACATAGTGTCAGAAAAACAAACGCAACTAAACAACACAACTACACATGTAGGGCGGTGATTGTATTATATTGTCTTTGGGTTGCCGATCAGAAGTCGGGTTCCAGTGAGCACAAATTTCATCATGGGCAATGCATGCTTTACATCTAGCTAGTACAGCAGAGTAACTGCAAACTGTCACTGTTGGGATTTTAGCCCGAGCTTGTATTAGTATATTAGTATATCGCGTTTGTTTGGCTTTAAAATAATAATAGTTCATCTGACTGCATATTAAATCGATCAGCTTTAAAGGCTTTAAGCTCTAAGCCCACTTTGTTCACTGACATCATTTTATTTATCCTCTGCCAGTTGACCTGAAATTTTTATTATTGTAAAATGAATGTTAATTTACTTTCTAAACCATATAAACCGTATTAATATTATTGGAAACAAATCTACATCGGAGGAAAACCCTTTTCAAATTAACTTTAAGTAGTAGTAGTAAAAACTCTGTCGAAAACCTTTAAAACCTGTCCCAAAACAGCTAGAGTGTCTGGCAAAACGTAGAACCTCTTCTCTTCCCTTTTTTTTTTTATATATTTATCTTTTTTTTTTGAAATGCTTTAAAGTATGATTTGTTTTTTTTAATGATTCATTATGCAATACTTAACATACAAGATTTAAGACTGGATAAAACAATACAGTTCAAATTTTATTTGTGCAAATATTTTTAACTGCATTGTTTATATCTAAAAAAATATTTTTCTTTGTTATGTTCCATTCAGTGCTTTTGCCCAGTTTTATTCGGCTCTTTTCAATTTCACAGATGTGGAATGCATTTTTCAGCCAGGTGGAATAAATCAATATGTATTTTGAAGAATATATCAAGTAAATCCACATTATTAAATTCGATTGACCACGGGCTATCTGCAAAGTCTTCTAGTAAATAGGATTTCTGATACAATGCAAAATAAAACCTGAATTAAGACTTATCCTGTAATCTGTAGACTGTTTTTAGTCCTTGGGTATTTTATAATATATATCTTTTTCTGTTATTAATTCTGGTTGCAATTCTCATATATTTGACAACTTTGTTCCCTGTGGTATTAATGTGCCTTTACCTTATTTACATTATTTCTTTAAATAAAAATAGATATTAAAAATTTATAAAAGTGGCATTTAAATAGAAGTTGTAATGGAAGTGGGGAAATGGTAGTGAAGTGGTTAAGGTGTTGGACTACTAATTGGAAGATCAGGGTTTTTATTTCCAGCACCACCAAGTTACAACCGCTAGGCCCCTAAGCAAGGCCCTTAACCCCAATAGTTCAGTATAAAAATATTAATGTAAATCGCTCTGGATAAGGAAGTCCTTAACTCTCAATTGTTTATTTGTATAAAAGAGATAAATGTAAGTCTCTTTGGATAAGAACGTCTGCCAAATGCTGTAAATATAAATGTAAGACAACTATGTGGGTGTGCTGCTAAGATGTCCACAAACATTTGGTCATTTTATTGTAGCGTTAATTACTAGTATCTACATTACTAATTTAATATTGTGGAAAATCAACATATTAACATATTTCCTAAATATTTAAAACGGAACTTTTCTTCTTTTTATTACTCTGCTTTTATTGTCCTTTATCATATTTGCTTTTTAAGACCAACAAAATGAATAATCCTGACCAGCTGCATCACTGCCTGGTTTGGAAACTGCACTGTTTTGGACCACAAGACACTGCAGAGGATCCGCAAAGCCAAGAGCACTGTGGACGACCCCACACACCCCTCACACACACACCTCTCACTCTCCTGCCATCCAGAAGAAGGTATCGCAGCATTCGGGCCTTCACAACTCGAATGTGTAACGGTTTCTTCCCTCAAGCCATCAGGCTTCTAAACACACAAAACTGAACTACTTCAAACTGACACACACACACACACACACACACACACACACACACAGTCTCACTCTATATATCTTACTCAATCGATGTTTACAGCACCATGTAAACACAAAAAAAAACACTGTTTAAGCACGGACACTTTTTATCATTTTTGCTGATTTTACTTACTAACTTGCACATTTTATAACCTGGTCGGCGCTTTTGAATGTCCTCGGTGTGTTTTGTCTATTTCGCGCTGTGCAAGTAATGTTTGTACCATTTGCACTGTTTGCACCAGGCTGCACACATGCACTTTACATTGCTAAGACACTTATTCGCTAGTGTTTAACTCTGTGTTGTTGTTCAGTTAGGTAGCTCTTTGTTGTTTTGTGTAATTCTGTGTTGTTTTGTGTAGCACCATGGGACCGGAGAAATGTTTCATTTTACTGTGCACTGCATCTGCTATATATATGGTTAAAAATGGCAATAAAGCTTCTTAATACTTGACACATTATTACAAAAGACCAAATTATAATTAATTTAAAAGTTGTCTCGTTTTGTGCAAGCAAACCTATAAAAAAAATCATACAAATTATTCTGATTTTGTAATATAATCTCATTTGGCTTGGGCAAGATAGGTCCAAATTGGAAAATATGTACTGTATGACATTGCACTTCTCCTGGGACTCTGTGAGCACAAAGTCAGACCATTTTGAGGTGTGCTTAAGATGGATTTGAATCGCCACATCTGGATTATATATTTGGATCGCCAAATATTTGCAAATCACAGGAACGGGGGTACTTTACCGCTTTGGATCAAAAAGTAAAGTTTTTGTATATCACCAAACAGTGTTCCAGCAAGATCTGATTGCAACTTAAAAAACTTCAGTTCTCATCCATCAATGTGTCAGTGTGAGAGGGATGTCCATCCATCACAGTCCTCTTGATTTGACATTTATGTGGAAAGTTTGGGGTGCTTTTTCTGGCAGAAAATAAACCAAGAGCTTTCACTCATTTAAAAACAATGATGCTACTAATTGCAGTAGAATTGATTGGATGAGAAGAAAGAGAACAATCGATTCTACTGCAATGAGTAGCAATAATTGTATAACAGCTTAATACTATTTAATACCCTGCATAAACCTGATAGAACGATCAGCGCCTGAGTAAATCAAGAAAATGTAAGCAAAACAGCACTTATATATATTAGAAGTCATTTTAAGGATATTTATTTAAAGGGGTTCTTTGACCAGCTATAAAAGTTAACACCTCAGAGTTTAACTTTAATAGTTTAATTGATAACCTTTTGACTCAAAGTTAATAAAAACACATCACTGTACACTCTAAAAGTAGTTTCTTAGTGGTACACTTAATAAAACTAAGTGTTGTTTTCTTTTTGTGATCACATAATTATTGTGTTATTTATTGTGTTAAGCCATAAAATGCATATAGACACATGGGATTGTGTGCAAACACACAGGTATGAATAAGAATAATTCATATAAAAATGTGAAAAATGTAAAGAATTACAATGTGCAAATAGTCACCAACAACTTACGTAGGAACACCCGTACACTTGCTCGTTTATGCAATTATTTAAGCAGCCAATCATGTGACAGAAAACAATGCAAAATAAATATACAAATACAGGTTAAAGAGTTAGGGGCAATGTTCCCATTACACATTAATATGAAATAAAAGTCTTTGTAATTTTTGTGACCTGATGGCAAGGCTGTTGGTTCCGGATGGGCTGCCTTGGCATAAATCAGTGATCTCCTGGTATGTTTACAGACGAAAGTCTCTAGAATTTACACAGAATAAAACAAACAAACCAACAAACAAAACTGTTTGCATATAAAAAGAGTTTTTTTGTTTAAGAGAAAGAGAAATTAGACACGAGTGTGTCTGTGCTGGAACAAAAAGGTACAGAAACCTCAAGTCTACAGAAACCCTGGTGAACAGGAAAACATTTAGAATCATACATAGAACGTTTAATATTGCATAGAGTTATTAAAACATTTTAGTTAAAGACTAAAAAAGAGTTGCGTAAGTCTGTGCACATAACACTCCTTTTTCCTGCAAGGCAGCCGGGTTTGGGATCTTGCTGTTGTAGCTCATGTACCTCAAGGTTTAATGTTAAGTCCATTGAAAGAGTGCTTATGTGAGTTATTAGATCTCAAATCAAAAAAAGGCTTGAGCTAGAAAATATACTGTATTTAAGTATAAGTGGGTTTCAGTAGTTGAATTAATTATACTAATTGGCCCTGAGGTGTAGAAGTGTGTTTATGGTGTTCTTTGAAGTACTGTTACCCTAATAGAATAGACATGCCCCATATATATACAGACTTTTTGTTCCTATTTATTATTTCGATAGCAACTTAGAAGTTAAAATTGTTAAATCTGCCATTGTTGAATGTCTTTCCACTGGGAAAGAGACATATTTAATTTTTATAGCAACGAAGACACAATAGCAGCTTGTGACTAGTGATTTAGTGACTATGTTGAGCCTACATGATGCAAGACTGTAAATATTGTTGATTTTTTTCTGTCGTCTGTACAAATTTTTATCAAGATGAAGAAAAATTCTAGTTCTGCAGAAACGTTTTAAAACCCTCTAAGGCATTTAGGGTAAAACCAAAAAGTCTTAACATGACTATAACATTGGTATTGAGCATGAACAAGAACAATCCCTGACCATTCTGCTTGATTTATACCCACTGACTACCCCCAGCTGTTCAAATTGCCAGAGCCAAGACTAGGCATGCATAGCAAAATTGGCCAAATGCTATTAAGAGGGAATTCAAAACCAACCTCCATCCAACGGTGAAAGGACCATGCAGATGCCAAAGATGGCAATGTTTAAAATCAAGTTTGTGCTTCAGCAGCAAGTGTTAAACCTTTGCAACAGAATGTTCCAAACCAATCAAACTAAATATAACACAGGCTTTAAAATATTACATTTCTTTTCAAGGCATTGAGGTATAGATTTTCACTGTTAAATATTTTTACCAGTTACACAATGCATTATACACATACATAAAGTATAAATGCTAATATATTGAAAGTTTGTGTATGTATAGTCATATTGTCAACTGTTGTATTGGTTTCAGTTTGTGTATGTGTAGTCAATTATTTATAGTATATAGTCAGATGGGTAGCTGTTGTATAGGTCTATAATTGAATTTTAATACTTCTATTGTTGTATGCTTATACTTATGTTTATCTAGTATGGAGCACTATGGTCCTGCGAGACACAACATTTTGTCCCATTATATGTCCACACGTAGCAGAATGACAAATAAACTTTGACTTGACTCGATTAGGGTTGAGCAATGCTTTCCGAATTTACTTTACAAGGTCTTATACGAGAAAACATAACCATAGTATGTGTGGAAAACTATTACACACAGCTGCAATTGTGAATTCAAACGTGCCATGCTTTCTCTCAAAACTACGCTGATGTTTGTTGAAATTAAATAAAAACTTACTAATCTCACAGTTCTGTCACACATTTTGTTCTTTTGTGTAATCCAGACTGCTTATGTAATGTGTATATTTTTTGTATTTTCTTCAAAGGCATTTGGGGTATAAAAAAAAAAAAGGATAATAGAATAAATAAGCTCGTCATGCTCATTACACTCACATATTGTGAAATACTCCCGTATTTCACATACACACACTCAATCACTGCTAATAATATTTTACAGATGTGTCAGAGAAGCGACCTGAAAAATATCGAGAGTATAGAGACTAACTCAAGGGGGAGTCAGTCATAAACGGCGTGAGATAAAAGAGCTTCGACTGCAGCCTTTTTTCAACATCCCATCTCCTGGTGGTACTGTTATGCTCGATTTAAAATAATCCACTTTAAGATATTCGTTCTCAGTAAATGCGTGTGCTGCGGATGGCAAAAATTGCGCTTTAACTTTGTCTTTTTTTATAATTAGTGGCGGCTTTGAGACTATTTATACCAGCCACCCGTGGAGAGTAGAGTCTGCTCTGAATTACTCCGGAGAGAACAAACTGCCAGAAAGTGCCAGAACCAACAGCCAGCAAAAATAATTCACAGCTTCATTGTGTGACCATTAAGGTCTTCAACTGAGGGGCTTCTGTTGCAAAATATTTTGTCAGGCCTTCAGTGAGAGATGAGCAGCACTGTCTGGCACTATGTGTCAGTTCAGGACAATGACTCATTGTGCTTAAAGAGGGAGGGCAAGTGGGCTTTTGGGGTTCAGAGAAAAGGGAAAGTGGATATTACTCTTTGAACTTTTCCAGTTTGGGTCCATGTCCAGGCCCAGTTCACTGTAAACAACCATGGATTATCCTCCACCTGGTGACCCGAACAAGGCTGTTGACAGTCCTCGTCCTCACCAAACCTCTGGCTTGGCTGCAGAAGCACATCTCCATTAAGCTAACAATCCTTTGCGAATTCGGTATTGAAATCATGTCCGTAGCTTCTGCTATAAAAGTTGCGCTGTACTGTGATGTGCCATGACAAGTGGTTCGGTTAATAAACAAATACTAGATTTAATAATGATTCCATGGTTCATACAAGACAGACATATGTCTTAACAAGGCCTGTCTTGTTTGATATTCTTGGAAAACTCTGACCTACATTTATATCAAATTAACAGAGCTCTCTTGTTGCACTCACGCTGTTAGACTACCACAACCCTTGAGAAAACAAACTATAACACTGTAACACAAGCCAAAATTTTAGTGGAGAGCAAGAGCCACGAATCCTAAAAATCCTGAAGTGCCTTCAATGGTTCATTGTCCAGCCGGAACAGCTTATGTAACAACACTTGTCTCTGGTTAGAAGTTCTCACATTTAATTTTACTATCATAAGTATAAAAAGTTCTCTGCATACAGACATCATTTTTTTAATTGACCCCTCGTTAATGCATGTTTCTATTCCAGTCAACATAACATTTCTTTTTCTTTTCAATTACAATAAATATTAACATTCTTTTTAAGTATTAAAATTATTTATGGGTGTAAACTTAAGGACAGTAAGAAAAACGTGGCCTACAGCAACTTTATAAAAGCATCCTGGCCAATAATCTGTTTCAGTTCTTACTCTGTTCGTTTTACTGTACAAATACAGTGATTGCTCAGTTTGAATCACATCCACATCCAAGTACAATAAGTGTTTACTTTCCCTCCTGTATTTTGATCGAACAGCCGACTTTAGTCGTACAAAAGCTATTTAAATGGGACAGCAAATATCTTCCGTGGGGATTTGTTTTTTTCATTAAAACACATTCTCTTTTGTGTTCTGGTAGTAAAACAACAGCTTGGACACTGAGCTGATACACTGTTCCAGACCGGTGAGGACAATCAGAGAACTAAGATGTGCAAAGAACGTCCAGCTGATCAGGATTTAAGTACCTCACTACCTCCTTAATGCCGTTTTCACATGTCCTGTTCCTACTAAAGTCTTTCTCCTTATCTTCTTCCTCTTTAAACTTTCGCCAAGTGTCTACGAGAAAAAATATACAAACACTATAACATCCTTTTGTGTGTTACGAAGCTAAAAAGTAACTAGTAAACATTACAGTGCATACTTCAATACAGAAAAATCAGGTAGCAAAGGATTGAGATGAAGCAGACGTACAATTTCCAGGCTGTACTTGGTCGTTTGAAGATATTAGTAATTTTACATAGTATTTTATACCAATTACCCAAACTGCTTTAACAGTTAAAACATATCGAACAAAATTACTAGTATTGAAAACACCCATAAAGAAACATCTTAATTACTTACTGTTTTAATGCTATTAAAAAAAAGGTCCCATAGATGATTTTTCATTTTTCTTTCATTATTTATTATTTAACTTAATTTTTTAATGGAATGGAAAACTCACCCTCATCTAATGTCGTCAGCAGAACATAATTCTCTGGATGCTCTATAAGGTCCTTCTTTTGAACATCTCCAGTTTCCATCATATGCAGTACACCTAAAAAAATGTCACGAATGACTCTTAAATAAGTCAAAAAGTTCCCCCCGGTCAATAAGTCCTGTTTAATTTACTTTATTACTATTTCATTATAGCTGGAAGGCTAATGTAGCTAATTAATAGTCTATAACCTTGTTTACACTTAGCCTTTACATAAATAATTAAAAAAAATAACAGTATTATATTTGAATGGAGACTATCCACACATATAACAGTATAAATTTAACATCTCATCTTTTGAAATATGCTGTTTTAAAACAATTACACACTAATAAGGAGCAAATTTGAGTAGTAAATGTTACTACACAGCAAGTCGATTTCAGTGAATGGAGATTCATATTAAAATGTCAGAATACAGATGAACAAAAAAACACAAGACATGACTAAAAAGATACTTAGTCTGACTTGTAGGTATAAAAAACAGCTGTGCTATAAAAACAGCTGTGACACTGTGATGCGTCGTATTCTGACAACTTTCTATTATAGCCAGTAGGGCTGTGTAGAATTATTGATAAAATATACCTATCGCAAATAATTTTTTTTTTTTATGATGTATCGATTTGCTGACCTTTGTTACCAATAATTAAACTGATTTAGATTTACATTAACATTCAATTAAAACTTTCAGTGCGTATAAAGACACTCTGTAAAATTCAACTGATTAAATGATAGATAACTAATATTCTTGCTTGGGCTAGACGGACCGACAGACAGACAGACAGACAGACTGATACAGAGTCGGAATTGTTTCTGACAGGGGAGCTGGTGATGATGGATTTTTAGAAGCAACAGGTGACTGTTGCTGTTGCCACTAACAGGTTTTTCTAAAGGCACCAAAAATCGATGCATTGCACTTGAAAGCAAATATTTCCACATTTTATGAAATGTACGACTGTTTGATTTTGTGTTGATTTGTCGGGGCTTTCTACACCCCTTGCTTAAACTTCTCAACACAAAGTCCACCTCAGACTTTTATTAAATCACAAATCGTACAAAAGAAAAGAAAAACTTATTTGTATATCGCTGTCTTTAACAAATTTTGATTGGGTGGGCAAGACAAGACGTTTGGATGGGCTCAGCCCACCCCTGTCCATGCATGGAGCCAGCTCTGACCTCAGCTCAGAAAAATAACTTCATTTTCTGTCTAATATCAATCCCACCACATGACAAATTCCATATTAACCAGATAGTGGATGGTTTTTACCTCAGAGATTTTAATGTTATGGCCGATTGTTGTATTTAACTACAACATCTAGGCTGCCTAATACTTTGCTGTAATCCTGCCTTTAATCTCTGAAGTGGAATGATACCAAATGTACATCATGGCTGACTGCACAACATAGAGCATTTAGCTACAGGCTTCTCGTAAAAGTATTATGTATTCATATTCTTTACCATCTACTGTTTTCCATACTTGCACTTCAACCTCTGTGGTTCCTTGTCTTTTAATGGCGATTGTTCGCACCGTATCTTCCTTACGACCAGCAGATTCGACTTTATACACCAGAAGACTGTTATTATCCTGGACTGGATAACATTCTGTTTTATTGTTCTCCATCTTACTCTCTGTTAGACATTAATTAAAAAAAAAAACAATACAAAGAAATGTCATTGTGTAAAACACATATATTGAAAAAATACTGGACAATAAACTCAAGGTTTAGTATTATACCTGCGCAAATTTTGCAGCATTTCCCTTCTATCTTTATTGGGTGTTTGCATGGGTACTGGTTGGGGCAGGTGAGACGTCTGCATTCCTGAAGACCATCTCTGCAGGTGCACAAGATGCAGTCCAGAACTTTTCCGAGCACAGGGTGCCAAACCTCACCGTCTGAGTAGGTCTTCCCACTGTACATGCAAGCTTAGACAAACAACTGTAAGAAAGTATTGGCTCCAAGAAGTTTTCGGCTGCTATACGCGCTGACGTTTATATTTTTGCATGTTCGTTTATAAATATTATTAAAAAGACCTAGTTGATTTGTTGCAGGGTTTTTTTAAGCAGGGCAGTGATTAGGTTTTGTACACATACCAGAAACAGTTGATTCCCTAGCCGTGTCTGGTGTTTAGTGGATAATATGGATAAAATTGGACTGCCAATTGGAAGATTGGGGTTCTATTCCCAGCACCACCAAGTTACCACTGCTGGGCCCATGAGCAAGGCCCTCAACCCCAATTGCTCAGTTGTATAAAAGAGATAAATGTAAGTCACTCTGGATTAGGGGCAACTGTCAAATGCCATAAAATGTAAAATATCCATATGTTTACTTATAAGTCTGACTTCTGGCAAGGTTTCGTTTTTATTCGTCCTCATCATTTAACATTAAATAAATCTAGCAACCTGGCTAAAACCAACTAAGCAACAACCATGTCCACACTTCCAATTATAATGTCGGGCTCTTGAATTAATTTAGCTACAGATCTTGAAGCGCTCACCTCTCTGGTTTTTGCGCTGTAAAAGGATCTTCACTGTGGTATCAGATGCTCCTTTAAGGTGCAGCGTTTGTAGATTAAGGCCTCTTGATGGGCCTCTAAGAGCGGCCGGTGTGACGCGTGTGGCTCGGTTCTTCACCTGCCCTCCAGTGCAATGATCCACAGAATGCCGCTTTGGATGAAGCAGAAAAGAGAGTCGATGTTGGAGCTTCGTTAATGATTTGTAGTAGCTAACTTTCTCTTTAAAACTGAAGCTAATTTAACTGAATGTGCTTAAAAATATACAAACGATTTCAATCATCGAAATTACAAACAAATAGGTTAAATATTTAAATCTTTATCTTATAAAGATTCTTTTATTTAGATTTATTTACAGTCCTTCCTTCCTTCCTTTCCTCTTTTCTTCCTTCCTTCCCTCTCTTCCTCCCTTCGTACTTTCCTTGTTTCCTTCCATGGCTTCCTCCCAACCCTCCTTCCTTCCTTCTCTCCCTCCCTCTCTTCTTCCTTCCTATTTTCCTTCCTTTCTCACAACCATCTTTCCTTCTTTCCCTTCTTCCCTCCCAAATCATTCATGAGAGAAAAGTATGAAAGGAAAGTATTCACCACTGTAAAATGCTGAATCGGTTTGTTGTGACTGCTTTTTATCATGACAACCAAATTAGAGGGACAATCAACAGTTGATTGGGGACTGAAGAGAAACAGATTTTACAGCCACACTGGCTCTTTGTGCGTTAAGCCTGGACATCCCTGCTTTACTGTATAATAATTGCAAAGGTGATTATTTATTGAATAATCAAGCATGTGTTATGTTAAATGCATTATAAAAAAGTACTAATGCACTATTAGAAAACAACAAAAATACAGACCACTCCTCGGTTCAGCTGCTCTCCTTCATCGTCATATGAATTGTCAGCTGGACCTTCTGCTCATGTCAGAGAAAAAGAGTCACATTCCCTACTTAAACATGCTTAAAAACGGCAAATACTAAACTAATTCATGATCAATAAATATATCATATCTACACACAAGACACTTATTCATTGTTCTAATTGTTAATAAAAAATATAGTACTTCTGTACATAGGAAAGTAATGAGAAAGGTAATGTACATAAATGGACAATAATAGGTAACGACTTCTTACAGATTTTAGCTGAATGGTGTTGTTATTTATTTAACAAAGAGTAACATTATCATTGATTTAGTAAAGCCGTCTCTGTAAGGTCGAAAGGCAGGAGGGGTACACCCTCGACAGGTGGCCAGTCCAGCACACACACTCACACTTACCCTCTCACCTATGACAAATTTAGAATCACCAATCAATCTAACATACATGTTTTTGGACTGTGGGAGAAAACCGGAGAACCCGGAGTAAATCCACACAAGCACGCGAAAACATGCAAACTCAACACAGAAAGGCCCCTGCCCGGGAATCAAACCTAGGTCTTCCTGCTGTGGGTACCAGTGCTAACCGCTAAGCCACCATGCTGCCTAAATGGAAATGATTAAACTAAATATAAGCTTTTTGATGATCACCTTTGCAAACAAAGCAGCATGTATCTGGAACAGAGATGGGTGATGAGCATGTGATGGGCTGACAGGTTTTCAGTGCACAAAAGATATTTCCAGCCTTGAAAGCAAAAAAAACAAAAAAAAAACAGGTGACAATGCAGACACTTAAAATGTAATTAATTTAATCTCTATCTTATCCTATGCAATCTGGACATCAGTATGATGAATCCTTTCTGCATAAAGAAAGAAAAAACAATTTCACGTTTGATCTAGCAAATATCTAGAATACTAAAACCTCAGTAGGAGCTACCAGCGTAGATCCTGATACCTTATCATTTCTATTGAAAAACTTTCACAGGGAGTTATATTATGAATACTGTTGTTTCTGTGATTTTTATAAGGATATTTCAACATTTATAAACTGAACCTCGTGTTTATGCATTGGTACAGTCAGAATCTCAGGCTGTTACTGTAAGTCTCCTACATAGTCTCCAAGACAGACAACAGTAAACTATGTGGTTTCTTAGTAATATAATAAGCTGCATTTTTTGTTTTATTAAATTAAACAGAAAGAGAGAGAGAGACAGAGAGAGAGAGAGAGAGAGAGAGAAATACATAGCGAGCCAGCTAACAGAATACTTTTAATGTTTATAGTTTTCAGAATTAAATTGATTACAGGAAGAAGTGTTTTGCTGCAGATGTCACAAAGCTTTAAACTTTTATTTTTATTAATACAAAAATAATATAAATTTTCTTTACTTTTAGATAAACTAAAAAATATATTGCTGAAGAATAAAACTGTGAGGTAGGACTGCACAATATATCGCAGTGTGTGGATCTCCTATAGTTACATTACAGAATGTGTGATGTGGAGGGGTGATTTGTGATTAAATGCAAAGTTTATTAATAGAGTGAAAGTTTATCATTTGCACATTGTTTTAAGATCTGTCACTGTGTAAACATTTCAAGCAAGTTTTAAGCATTCAGGCGCAAAAAACAGTCACTTTCATAGCTTTACCAAAGATTAATTGCACTTACTTTATACAGTGAAGACCCTACAGTGTAATTTTACCTTTAATTATTCCATTTCTGTATCTGAATCTCCAGAAAAAACATTAAACACAGTTTATTTCATTTGCATCTTTATTCTATTGTATTTATCTATGCTTATCCTGCACTGTCTGCACTAGGTTGCACACATGCACTTTATGTCTATTCTGTTTAGTGGCTCTTTGTTGTTTTGTATAATTCTATGTTTTGTGTAGCACCAGGGGGTCCTGGAGAAATGTTATCTCATTTCACTGTGTACTGCATTCTGCTATATATGGTTGAAATGACAATAAAGCTCCTTGAACTTGACCTTATCGCTAGTACAGTATCTTTTTGTAGACACACTAAAATGTTTTTATATTGAAGGCAAACTAAATATCGCAATGTCCGATTTTTACCAATATCATGGAGCCCTAGTGCAAGGTACAGTTATAGAAAAAATATTTAACATCAGGGTAATCACAGCCTTATCAATATTTGTTTTTCTAAAAAAACAGCATAGTATGTACTGTTCTTCGTACATCAAAAACTTGAAAAATATGGACTTCAACAAAACTAACAAAAAAAATAATACCACAGAATCTTATGTAAAAAGCTAATAGTACATAACTGCAGCTGGCACACAAATAAAAATCTGTTTCTTTTTTCAAAATATAAAAGTAAAAGCAAGAAAGCAACGCAAAACATGCCATCACTCACAGAGCAGGAGCACATAACACACTGGTTGGACTGCCGGGATGGGAACAGATTGTGATTAGTGAACGTCTCGCCTGTTTGGTACGTGGTTCCATTGAAGCGACACGTTTTAACGGGAGCCCTTAAACCTGCGGGGGACCTCTGCTCATCTGTGCATATACAGCAATACACAAACAATATACATAAAACGGAAGAACTCTATGTAACTGCTGCTTATTAATAATCAGATCAGAGTTGCAGCATTTAAACACACAGTGCTAAAACTCAAAGCATTCCATAAATTATAATAATGAGTGTATATAGTCAACACTGAACCATGAAATGACAGAGACATCGGAGACATATAAATTTAACCATGTCACATAAAAAAATTAAATAACAGCAATCACACAACTCCTAATGGCATCTAATAGTGACAGAACATGAAGAAAATCTCACTATTCAATCAGCACAGCTTTCCTAAAAACAGTCAGGTTAGAAAGATAAAAAATATAAGAATTTTCATTATTTCTGATCATCTGTCGATACATAATAAATCAGTAGATAGATAGATAGATAGATAGAAAAAGAGAGATAGATCAGACAGTCTGTCTGATTGAATAAGATAATGCATTCTATCTATCTATCTATCTATCTATCTATCTGTCTGTCTGTCTGTCTGTCTGTCCACCTCTCTGTCCATCTGATTAAAGATAGTTAACAAGTATTATAAATAGAACAAATTAACAATAGTGTGTGTGTGTTTGTGTGTGTGTGTTTGTTTGTGTGTGTGTGTGTGTGTGTGTGTGTGTGTGTGTACCTGCACAGCGTGGACAGCACTGCTGTGAGTCAGTCACTGTTTTGTCACAACGCAGAGTTGGGCATTTGATGGAGTTACATTTCACATGGCCAGACTTGGAAGGTGAATGATGCACAAGAGTCAGGCAGAAATAATAGGAAACAAAACTTTTCTCCTTTATACACACACACACACACACACACACACACACACACACACACACACACACACACACACACACACACACATACACTACATACATTTAATAATTACGACTGTGTCTAATTCTGAGTGCACTACATAACTTACTTCAGTACAAGCACAACGCATGCAGAACATGAACCCAAACGGCTCTAGATAAGGATGCCAGCTGTCTCCTGGGCTGTAGGTTTTCTCCTTAAACTTACAAAACACTACAAATAAAAAAATACAAGAGAAAAAGCTTAGATATAACGATGCAGTTTACACTGAGGACTTATCACTAAGGATTACATCATCGGCTTCATTAGACTGACCAGAATAAAAATAAAAAGGAAAAGCAGAGATTTTCCTCCCCCCCTTAATTATTTTTTTTTTAGTATTTTTAAACATACAAACAAGCAAAAAAACAGTAACTGACAACATTTATATAGTTGTGAACAATAGATAAGATAGTATGCCAGGAAAATCATTCAACCAGGGCTACTAATTAACTTAATCATTAAACTCTAAAAGAAAAAGTGCTAAAAGTAAATAAATAAATAAAATTATAGGAAAGCACAAATATTATACTTTGTACACAACAAAAGGGATTTTGAAGGTTTTAGATTGATGGTATCTTTGCTAAACCCACCAAAAAAGAGATTTCATAGACAAAAATTCCTTGCATTTTTGGCTAGAAAAATAACTAGATTTATTAGTAAATATTGCTCATTTAGATTTTCATAATACATTTATACATCCTTAAAACCCAGAGAAAAAAGGTGTGTAACAACGCAACAGCACGTACAAACAGACAAAAACTCTCCCCAAAGAAGCGCAACAAATCCGACAGTTTCAGCAGGTGACAAACGGCGCCTTATGACGTCAGTAAAACAGCTATAATATCATGACGGTCTGACCTGTAACGCTTCAGCTTTGATGTTATACAAGAAGCCCATCGAGAGGAACATCTCAAACCTTCTCCTTGTTTCACACTCACCCTTTCGGCTTTGTGTTGCTTCTGTCTCACACCACACAAACCAGCGTATAGCGGCTAAAACCAACACGCGCTTCAAGCAGCACATTATTTCTCAACTAATTCCACTTAAATAAATTCCACCCAACTTTTTTTTCTCTTGTTTAAGTAACTGCGACAGCAGCGACTACCAGACAGACTGCAGAGGTCCGACAACGCTGGCAGGGTTTATAGAAAAGCGCCCCCTACAGGAACACAAGTACTGCGCGAAAAAAGGTAGATATGTTGTAATTCTTATTTATATACAATAATACAGTTATTAATGCAATAAATGCATCACAAACATTACAAACAATCTGTTTTGTGTATTTTATTTGTGTATTAAAAATATATTTCATATGTTTATACTAAATCTTATACTGTGTATTCATCTATAGTTTCTGTATATTCATAGAACTTTCTGTATATTTATTCTGCATATTCATATATATTATCTGTAAATTTATATTTATTCTGTACATTCATTGATATATTCTTTGCACAAACCCCAACTTTTGCTCATTTACATACTTATATGTATAAATGTATACTTATATATGTGTTAAAATGGCCCAGTCAAAGTCCAGACCTAAATTCCATCTGTGGCAAGATCTGAAAATTGCTGTTCACAGACGCTTCCCATCCAATCTGGTGGAGACATACCCCAAAAGACTTGCATAAGACTTTTATTTGCTTGAAACCGTATATCACATACGTTCCATTTTATTTGCTAAATATTTGCTACTTTGTGTTGGTCAAACACATAAAATCGCAATAAAATACATTTAAGTTTGCGATTGTAAAATAACAGAATGTGGAAAAAAGTTCAAGGGGTATAACTACTTTTTCAAGGCACTGTAATAAAGCCAAAAGTCTATGAATAAAAACCTAAATTTGCTAGTTCTAAAACCAGTTGGAAATGATATAGGAAACATTTGTTGATTGAAACTTACATTTGATGTTGTGAAAAATAGGGATTTTTTGGAACAAAGTCCTGCGAGCACTTACAGCTATAAACAGTCCTTAAACAGTCTCCTTCCCTCTGACAAAAATCAATAAACCACAGAAAAAAGCATTTCATTTTGATAAATATTCTGTGTCAGAAAATGTTTCGTTACTTTCTTATGGAGGAAAATGTCAAGATGTCACAAAGCACTGACACCAGTGTCCCCTGTCAGATGTTTAATTAATGTCTCTTCACAAAAACATCACACTATCAACAATTACATGCGTTTTAAAATGTATGAAATTCATTCATTATAGACGTTGTGCAGTTACCAAAAGACACAAATAAAATACAATAAAAACATTACATTATTGACGCCTTGCATTTATTATAATCAAGATTTTAACAATTGTCGAAGTTAACTGACCAACACAATAAACACAAAAAACAAATACATTGTTTAACAAACTCTGATTGAGGTTTTTTTGGTAATAAAATTGCTTTTTAACGATAGCTGCGTGCAATTTGTGCTGCTTCCTCAATGGATTTCAAGTGGATCCTCTTGTACTTGCTCTTCATATCTTTCAGTAACATCAGCGCCTTTTCATATTCATTCCTATCTACATCTTTGGCCTGGAGAACTTTCACTGCGTAAAGAAATAGACACAGAAAGTATTAATCATATCCTGTAGATTCTGTATGATTAAAATAGTTTATAAATAAACATTAGCCTATATGACACTATTTATTTTCAAATATTTTTCCTGTCTTTTGGTAAATACTGATGTATAATACTGATCTTTAAGTGAAGAAAAATAGCCACAACTTGTGCACCATGAATCCAGCTCAGTCTATGCTACCCTGACTGCTCTTATTAGAGATGAGCAGCGATGGATTGAATGGTTAAGGTGCTGAGTTGTTAATCTGAAGACCAGAAACACCTGGGTTCAAGCTCCACCACCGACAAGCCAACCACTGTTGGGTCCTTGAGCAAGACCCTTAACCCTTCCTGCTCCAGGGGTGCTGTATCATAGCTGACCCTGCGCTCTGACCCCAACTTACTAAGATGGGATATGAGAAAAATGCATTTCATTGGCTCTGTACATGTACCTTGGACAAGTTGAATATTTTACATTTATTTAAAAGAACAGCTGCAACTCCAAACAGAGTAAGATTATCTATGATCATCAACAGAGCAAGAACATCTATGACATATGTGTCAAACTTTAGGCCCGCGGGGGCCACATCCGGCCAAGGGTACAATTATATCCGGCCCACGAGATCATTTTAAGTATCTTTTTTGCAATGGCAATATGAAGTGCCAATAACACACAAACTACAAATCCCATAATGCAGCGCAACAGCTTTCTGTATTCATTCCCATGTCAATTATGTCAGATCAATCAAGCGTCTGTTTATGTATAGAACCTTCGTTTTAAGCTAAAGCCCCTAGCAAGAGCCAAGAGAATAGTTGATTTTTTAAAAACTGCTATCACTGATAAACAACTGTCCATCCTGAGAATCTCCACAGCACAGAATCAGCACGAAAAAATAGCATAAGAGCAAAGACAATGGAATAATAGAAAAATAATTTGCTGTTATTTTAACTTTTACTTAACAGCACAATTTTTAGTTATATTTTATATTTCGAATTTATATAATTTTGACAGGAGATATTTGTAAGTTTATTTATTTTGGCTAACTATAACAATATAATAACATTGTATCCTGTCTGTTCCTATTCATCCTTATGTTCTAAAAACGTTTAGTTTTAATCAGTTTTAATAAATGTTTATCCTGTTCGTCACACGACCTTTGACCTTTGCTTTGAGTTCTGGATCCCTGTGCGATTCAGTCGTACTTTTTATGGAATCCTGTTTGGCCCACATTATTATTATATTTGTGTAACCCTAACAGACCAGGCCCGTTGTGTTTTTTGCCACAGATTTCACAATACTTATTCACTGTTGTTGATTTCCTTGGCTGACCTGTCCTATATTTATTTATATGTACACTCGTGATTTTTCTTTTCTTTTTTATTAGATTTTTTATTTTTTCTACCAGCTGGGGAAATTTTGTGTGCAGTTGCTGCTGTTACAGAAAGTTGTTTAACGCTATATGACCAATCAAAAGAAAGAACTTAATGTTGTAATATGAAAAAAATTGTGTTTAATTTAATGTATGCAAATTCACAAACTAAGCGTTAAACAGCTGTTTAAGTCTAATTCTTATTTTTGGGAAAACTAAACTACCGAACCGGCAACATTAAGGGAAATGCACTGTTCAGTGTAATAATGAAACTTACCCAAAGGGACTTCAGTTATTGTTTTTATTTCCTTCATTTCTGTGAGAATGTCGTTAACTTTCTCTTCTTTTGTTTTTTGTGGTTTTAAAGGAAGTGAATTCCTTGTCTAAAAAAAGATTATTTTTTTTGTGTTCAGACAAAATCTCAAACATATTGTGTTGTAACACACTCTTCTTCTAGATATAAACATGAATACAAAATGATAATAAGTTATTAGCTAATGTAGCAAACAATTAAGCAAAGCTTAGAACCACTGAACATTATCTCCCATCATACCAGCACTTCAAACAATAACATCAAATAAACTTCAGAAAATATATTATATCTTCATCATTATTATCATCAATGATTATCTTCATTAGCAGCCTGAAAGTATAACACCAAAACCATGTATTTCTGGATTACTTGTAATTTTGGCATAAAATTCAAAAAATCATAACTTTTTTCTTTTTTTTTCTTTTTTTTAGAAAGCATCTAATTGATAAGCATCTAATTTAACAGCTGTATAAATAACCGTATCGTGCTGTGAAAAACAGTTGGTTCTGTTAGTTTAAGGTATTTCTATTCATATTTTTAAAATTTATATTATAAATGAAATAGAAAATATTTAAAGGAATGTAACGTCAAAGAATATAAGATTTCTCACTCTTTTTGGTTGTTCTTTATATGCTTTCTGTAGACAGTCAAGATTTGCTTTGGAATCTCTGTAAACGAACAGGTTTTTCAGCGTGAAGTCCAGAGCTTTTACGGTCTGCTGGATTCCTGACAAACCATAAAAACCAAACAATATGATCTTCCAAAATATTTCCTCACTATTGCAGCCTTATAAACGATTACGTACCAACAGGTTCAGGCAGGTCTACATCCAGATTATCATCTAGAAGGGCTTCAAATCCTAGGAATTTCTTTGGGTATTGTTTTGTATCGTTCTCCTCAAAATAAGTAATGTCTGCTGACTGCTCTGTTCTGTCCTGATACTCGGGTTCAAGCCAATTATTCACCTGTGGAATATAAAGAAAATAAGACTATAAGTTTGCAGTTAAGACTGAGATACCCCCAAAACAAATAGTGAATTAAGTTAAATTATGTCTAAGGGTAACAATCTTAGTTGGAACATTCTGATCTATCTGTTTTATTCAAAATAAATTACATGATTAAAGTTTGACTGTTCCAACAGTTCCATTTCCCATAATTCCCTCGATGCTAGCTAAAATCACCTCTGTTACAAAGAACTGTTCTTCATTTTGCTGACTCTCGCTGGAGATTTCTGTATTTTCCCTTTCCAAAGGGACCTCATGGAAAGCACAGGAAACAGTTTTAACTTTCTCCATTTCCAATTCCTCAGTGTAGGTTTGTGAGAGGCTGGGGAGCAATATGTCAGGGCAGTTGAAATCGGATGGTTGTGGTCTGTTTTTTGGTTTAGTTCCAGTATCTGTAGAAGGGATTTCTGAAGCGCATAAAGCCTCTGCGGTCAAGGAAACCTTTAGTACCTTGGGAATTTGTGTTTTTACCTGCATTTGTAGAAGGAATGGGTTAAATTTAACAGTGAGGTTTAATTAGACTAGCAATATTCAAGCAGTTTGGAACAGTTTTAAATAAGAAACGTGTGCTTTTATAAACAATTATTTTACAAATAGGATTGTCTGCAATGGGTAACGGGGTAAAGGGGCTTTTTTGTCGCATTTACTTTACAGCACAAGAAAAATTCTTCTTTACATATTCCAGCTTAGAAAGTTGGGTTCAGAGCACAGGGTCAGCTATAATACACCGCACCTGGAGCAAGGACCCCACAGTGGCAGACTGGCGGCAGTGGGGCTTGAATCCCAGTCGGCCTTGTCCAACTCATAAATTTGGCAACAAATTATATTTTTTTTAACAAAAATGCCACATCAATTTTTTCTATGTCTTCATTAATGTTGTGAGATATAATTGTTTTTTCATCTTTTATCCCCCTTTAAATATAGCAGAGTAATGGCTTGCCAGGTTACACAGCTATAAACTTTCCTAAGATTCACACATTAACTAATATTTTAAATTACAGTAACTTTTTAGTATAAACTTATATTTAAACAAGCACATTGATATAAACCTGTGATTTACAGCTATTCTTAAACTCAATCTAACTCAGTCAATCAATCAATCAATCAATCAATCAATCAATCAATCAATCAATCAATCAATCAATCAATAACTACTGATCTTAAAATTGTTTCACATTTTATCAAGGCCTTGGTTAAATAACAATAAACCTTAATAGCTTCAAAACAATATTATAACAATTATTTATAAATAAATACAATAACCTTTCTTTTAGGGTTAAGAGGAAGCACGAGATGTGGCTTTACATCTTTATTATCATTTGACTTTTTACGTTTTATTTTAATACCGAGTCTGTCTTGAAGAATCCAAGTCAACATTGGTGGGTCACCTGAAACAATTAATTAGAATGAAAAAAAAAATTCTTCTTAGGTATTACTTGGTAATGAAATGTAACTATTACATGACAAAAAATGCATAAAGAGCCTACCACTTCTCTGAGTAGTCAGTGGGTTTGAGTGAATAACGAGCTCGCTGAGCAAAGGAAGCAATGCCACAGCCAACAATGACTCTTCTAGTAATATCTGCCAAAAATCCCATCATTAAATAAATAATAATAATTTTTCTTAACCCGCTGTTTATTAAATATACTAAAATATGACAGCTGGAGGAAAATTAAACAGACCTTATTGTTAGCCAAATTTAAATATCGAAGCTCTGGAAATGGTGGACAGAAATTCAGGTCTTCCTTAAAATGTAGTTAAATAACAAACAGGAAATTACTACAAATGAAATAGATGTATTATGTATAACATTTTTGCTATATCGATCAATATTCATACCAACTGTGGTGATTCCAGATTCGTCTCTATATGAAAATGCTTCTGTTGAATAGCTTCAGAATCAGAGCAGAGTGTTGACAGAAAAAAAGAATTAATACATACCTTTCCATGGAGTTTTATTTTATTTATAAGCATTGCATCTTATGTTTTAAGTACTATGTCGAGCTCTGAAGCACCTGACACCTGTAGCAGTGGCATCGACTGAAGGTAAGGGACTTCAGAGATCAGGTTTCCTTCTAAATTTAAATGCTGAAGCCTGAAATAAGTCCACATTAAAAAGCATTATCATAGGAAACTATATAAATATACACTGTGTATATACTATATATATATATATATATATATATATATATATATATATATATATATATATATATATATATATATATATATATATATATATATATACAGTCCAGTATATACAGACCTTGAGACAATGTGCACAAGCTAAACCTTAGGAAAGTAAAGGACTTAAGCCACTACACCACGGCCCGTATTATTATCTTTATTAATATTACTTGTATTATAATTACTTATTTTTATAGCTATTGATTTTGCGGAACAAAGTTTACAGTCTGCCATGTGTGGGTCGTCAAAATTAATTTTCTGCTGAGCTTGACATCCTTTAGCTGCTGCCAAAGTTTTTATGCACTGAAAGGTCTGTCAATTACCTCACAAGAGGTATCGGTCTTTGGTATCGGAGTGTGTAACAAGCACAGGTTCACGAGCTCGATATCAGTCCTAATACTGATTCAGTATCTGTATTTGTGTATCTCTAATTGATACTTAATTACAGTATGGAATATAATCAAAGACCCGATAAGCTGATATGCAGTCAATAGATTCCAAGCATGACTGTGATTAAACTCTAACCTTTTTAGACTTGAAAGACTTCCAAATACAGAAGAAGACAGTTTATTATCATCCAGCATCAACACTTCAAGAGTCGGAAACAATGTGCTGGATTCAGATGCCCTGTTGTAGATAAGAACATTGATTGGGAATATTGTTTTTTTGTGTAAATACATCATTTGATAGTAGACAGTAGATAATAATTAAACAGCACATACACATAACCGTAGGAAGGATCCGACCCGGACATATCTAATGGAAGTGTCTGCAGATTATTTCCAGTTAGATGAAGCACCTTTAATCTTGGTAGAAGCCCAATGGATAATATTCCTTGACTTGATAAACTATTATAGGACAGATCCAGAACCTACCACAAAAAAACACTACAATTTTTAGAAATTTGCTAAAAATGATTTAGATCAATATGTTGTGCTTTAAAGAAAGCTATTTAATAAAAGCATCTTAGGATGTTTTAGATACTCACTAGCATGACAATAATAAGCTTCAGTTGCTAACCCTATCCAAATAACCAATTTAGAAAGTACATCTTTCTATATTAAATTTGGACCTGATTTGTTTCATCTGTGGAAGTGACTTTACACTTCCACAAATGAAACCTGGATTATTAACATCCTTAGTTAACATCCTTAACTAGTTAACTAAGGATAACATCCTTAGTTAATGTGTTAATTAGTGCAGTTTAGTTAATGTGTGAACATTTCCCTGGCCTTCGGGACTATAATTAAATGTGCGTGTGTGCATTAAAATGCATTTAGATGTGCATACATGAATAAAAAGTAATTTTGTAAATTTTTTTACATTTATGTTTATAAAAAATATGGTTTGAACCATCATTATTAATCCAGGCTAAATTCACTAATATTGTTTTTGGATTATCATAAATTATTTTAATATAGTTTGTCCAATTTCATATTTGAATCTAATGTTAATCCAGGAATCAACAATAAGATAATTTTCAGAATTTACTCCGTTAAGGTTTTTTTAGTTTTTCTGCTAGACAAAAAAGGAAAAGATTTAAAATAGATTGAGGCGGGTTTGATCGACACACGCTGATGACATCAGATGGTTATGATTGGTTGATTAAAATGTTGATTCAGGATTAACAAAGGATGTTAATCCAGGATTACAAAGTACTTGGCAAAATCACATCCACCGCCATACACTATAGCTCCATATAGCTCTATAGTGATTTTGAAAGGGTTTAATGAAGATCATTTTTGAGTACACAGGTTTAAAATTGTTTAAGATCATGCTAGCTGCACCAGGACAGATTAAATCCATGGCATTCATCCTAATATCAAATTCTGATATGGTAGAATTTTATTTTATGCATCAGACCCACCTCTAATCTAGGAAAATCAGCAGCATTAACTTCCACCGTGCAAACAGCATTCAGTGACAACTCCAGCTCTCTCAGTGCAGGAAATCTGCTGAAAGCCTCTGAAAAAACACCAGATAAAGTTTGATCAGCGGGTGTATTTACATGAAAAACATTTTGTATTTACATTTATATAACTTGCTCATTCATATTTTGCATAATTTTGGTAAATCTATATATATTAGGCATGTTAATCTTAGTCATGAGTAAAAGCTAAATATGCATTAAGACTCTTTTCTGTTCTGGCACTTAGAATAAACTCATTAAGTTCAGAACAGTCCAGTCACTGGCTGGTAAATATCATACAAGTTTGCTAACATATTATAACAGTATGCTCATCAGATGGAGAAATCAGAAGGAGCAGTCAGATTAATGTGATTTACTTAATTGGTTGGTCAGCGGTGATTCCTGTGTGGATGTGATTTTGCTAAGTAGGATGTGATTTTGGATTAACATCCTTTGTTGATCCTGTATCAACATTTTAGTCAAATTAATGCTGAAAAATATCTTATTGGTCGAGACTGAAAATTAATTAATTCTGAAACAATTTACTGACATTGACGATTCCTGGATTAACGTTGGATCACAACTTGAAATCAGACAAACTATGCTAATATAATTTATGATAGTTCAGGATGAAATAAGTGAATTTCGAGTTTATTGATTATAATGATCCAAAATAAACATGAATGAATTTAAACATTGAATTATAAACAATCACTAATAAACTACTGAATGTAAAATGCTCTGAAACGGTGACTGTAGAACCGCAATAGAGCAACATTCTTACTATAAAACAGGGTTTTTATTTTATTAAATCACATTATTTTAACATTGGGGGTTAACATTGGTCTGGTGGGGGTTAATTTTTTTAGTCATATATACAAGCATGTGATATTAAAGTAAAACATGATTGAAAATACAACAGTTAATAGGATATGAAAATGAGCTCACATTACCCAGCGGTAAAATGTTGTCAGAAGCATTGATGTAGGCAACATTATCAAATTCCTCCAATCCTTCTTGTGTAACCTGTACAAACAAACATCAGATAAAAGAGAATCATTATATATTAGGAAAGTGAAAGCTTTTATTGTCTGAGAATGAAACCATAAAGCCTACCGACTCCAAGTTTCTTTCGCTTATGTCCACAGAGCAAAGATCAGATGGCCCGTCCACACAGTGTAAAGACATCTGAATATGAGTAAGAGAAGTAAACTTGATTAGATTAGATTAAATTTAAACTGATATCAGTGACTTGGGTGATAAGTAGATCTAATAAAGTGGAGTGTATGGATAGATAATAACAAACGCTGACAGCCATTCTCACCAAAATCTGTCTATTTAAAGTGTTTCCAGAATATTTGAATGTCCTTTGCTCCACTGACTGATACAGTGGTCCTGAGGAAAAGTGTTCTACCGGTGTTGGTTGCTTCAGGATCTTGTATCGCTCCTCCACACTCACTCTGTGGGCAACTAACCAGTGTCCTGCTCCTTTAAATAAAAAACAATAGTAACTTTAAAACAATCTGGGCTTCACAATTAGCTCTGATATAATAACTGACTGAGTTGCATTTTTATTTGGTTGGTACACTATCTTGTGTTTTTACATGAAATCATTTAATGAACTCTTTTCTAAATGTAGAGAATATTTGGACCTTAATTAAGTGTCAATTGTATTTTATTTTTTGAAACAGGGAAGTGGTATTGCAGTGGTTAAGGTGTTGGACTACCAACTTAAAAACTAGGGTTTGATTTCGAAAACCGCCCAGTTGCACTGCTGGGCCTCTGAGCAAGGCCCTTAATCCCTAATTGCTTAGTTGTATGACAGGGAAAAATGTAAGTCGCTCTGGATAAGGACCTATGCCAAATGATGTAAATGAAAAAAAATTCTTAGCATTTTTAGGACATTTTTATTTAATTGCAAAAAATAAGTGATGAGCAAATCATTTTCCGACATTATCACGTTACTCCACTCAAATGTAAATGTCTTTGTCACATATGGAAATTGTTTCTTCACTTCTTTACATATCCCATCATAGGTTGAGGTCAGAGCGCAGGTCTTCCTGGTCTTCCAATCAACAACTTAGCGCCTTAACCATTTGAGCCACCACTGCCCCCACACCACTGCCCCTACTTCTCGTTAACAGTAATCAGGGGCACCTCTAGCAATTTTGGACCCTTGTACTAGTAATACAGATTTCTGGAGGCCTCAGAACTCTAACTAACTAATGGCGCCCCTGAAAAAGTAACCATATTCCTGTGCTGGCTAGAATAGTGGCGTAAGGCTAACAATGAACAATGCAATTGTCTCCAATGCAATTAATGCAGATGTAATAACATCAGAACCGTAGTGATATTTTTTTGTAGTGGAAATGGGTGCAGTAAATTCAATGTGACATTGATTCCATGTGATTGAATTGAGTTATGTAAAAACAGTACTTTTTGGTACGTTCGACATGATTTGACTATGTAGTACCGCGTAGTATATATACAGACAAATAGACAGAAAGGCATGTGCCTATAATGTCGATGCATAAATCCGACCCTGCTATATTTTAAAGGGGTTGGTTACCAGATTTCCACATATAAATATTAATCAGAATAAAAAATTATATTAAACAAATATTTAAATGATATTTTGGCCTGAAAAAACAACATTTTTACATTCTTATCTTCTTAACTGTTTTCATTCATTTTTAAGGTTTGTTTTTTATCTTAATTTTTTTGCATTACCACTGTGTATGCAGTGGGAGCACAGTGATTAGGGTGTTGGACTGCTAATTGGAAGATTGCGGTTCACTTCTCACCAAGTTACCGCTGTTGGGCCCTTAAGCAAGGCCTTTAACCACCAATTGCTCAGCTGTAGAAAAGAGATAAATGTAAGTCGCTCTGGATAAGGGCGTCTGCCAAATAATGTAGATGTAAATGTGTATGAAATGTGCCTTAAATCTCATTAACCATTTATTTATTATTTTTCTGTATTAAAAACTAAAGAGTAACAAAACTAAATCGGAAATATATAGTTTTGTTACTTTATATTTCAGATCTTGTTTTGTTACTTTTTATAGTAGGATATAATGAGGATTTATAGTCACTCAATAGTAACGCTTTATATGTTTATGTCTTATCTCTGAGAAACTTTACCCGGAAAACCAGTTCGAAGGAAAACTTTCTCCATTGTCCAGTTTAATATAGTAAGATATAATAATATAGTAATTATATAAATTAAATATATCATAGTAATATATAGTAGGATATAATATAGTAAGGTATAGAGTAAGATATATAATAAGATATAAATATAATAAGATATAATATATAGTAATTATATAAATTAAATATATCATAAGTAAGATATTTAGTAGGAATATAATCTATAGGTAAGGTATAGAGTAAGATATAATAAGATATAATATAGTAAAATAGTAAATATATAATAAGCGTAGATAGTATGTAAGGAATTAAATATATGATAGTAAGATATATATAAGGTAATAGTAAGGTATAAGTATAAGATATATAGTAGATAGAAGTAATATAGTAAGATATAGAAGTATAGACTATGGTAATATACTTAGTAAGAATAAGAGTAAGATATAATAGATATAAAATAGTAAAATAATAATATAGTAATTGTATGAATTAAATATATGATAGTAAGATATATAGTAGATATAATAATATAGTAATTAATATTGATTTACATATATGATAGTAAGATATAATATATAGGTATAGAGTAAGATAGATATAGGATAAAATGAATATAATATAGTAAAATATAATAATATAGTAATGTAATGAATTAAATATATATAGTATAAAGATATAATATATACGATATAATATATAAGTAATTGTTATGAATTAAATATAATTATAGTAATATATAATTAGTAAGGTATAGAGTAAGATATATAAGATAGTAATAATATAGAGTAAGATATATCGATAAAATAGTAAGATAGAGTAATATAAGATATAATATAGTAAAATAATAATATAGTAATTGTATGAATTCAAATATATGATATAAGATATAATATAGTAAGATATAATAATATAGTAATTGTATGAATTAAATATGATAGTAAGATATAATATAGTAGGTATAGAGTAAGATAATATAGTAGGATAAATATAGTAAGATATAGAGTAAGATATATAGTAGGATATAATATAAGTAAGATATAGAGTAAGAATATAATATATAATATAGTAAAATATAATATATAGTAATTGTATGAATTAAATATGAATAGTAAGATATATATAGTAAATATAATAATATAGTAATTATATTGATTACATATATGATAGTAAGATATATAGTTAGGTATAATATAGTAGGATAAGTAAGATATAATAAGGTTTTGTATTAGTGTTTGATGTGTTTATGTTTTATCTGTCTTTACCTTCTTTTCTCTGATGAAATCTTGTTGGAAAACAGTTCGTAGGAAAACTTTCTCCGTTGCCCAGTTTATAAACTCCCAATCCAGCCATTTTTATTCTTTATATCTGATGATAAAACAATAAAAATGGCTATTTCTAATTAATTAACCAGCAGCATACAGTGCATGTTGGAAATATATGCTACGATGTAGGGTACCAATATTAAAGCAGGCTGTTGTAGACCGGTCTCTTAGCGACAACCATAAAGCATTCTGGGAACTGTAGTATATAATATATAATATATATGTTAAAACGCTCAGAGTATTTTCATGTTTATTATAGCATTTTACCAAACAAGAAAGTAGAAAGTATATATGGATATTTTTGATGGAAACTTTAAATGGGTTTAAAGAAATTACGAAATTCGGCTGCATTTCCCACAATTCAATCGGGTGCGGAAGTCGGCACTCAGTTTGCATAGAAAAAAAAATTCATCACGAGATGCCATTTAAAGTAGCAGAGTATTTTAATGTGTAAAAGTTGACTATTTAGTAGTTCATGTATTTATCCCCACTTCAGTTAAAATGTTGAAGTTATAAATAATGCAATTGTCTCTATTCTCATTTAAACATTTAAAGTTTACAGCCGGACACATCTCATCTCTTAATGAACCGATACTGAGTCAAATCAAACTAAAAACATAGCGTCCGAATGTCACACGTCCTAACATATGAAGGCATATTCTCTTCTGCAGTAAAGGAGTGTGTATATATATATATACTACTAAAGTGTAGTATGTGGTAGTTATTTTTCTTATACATAAAAATCTAGATATTCCTTTATTTTCTACAGAAAACTTTAACTAATTCGAAGACACGTGACGTCCGGTTACTTCGTATGACAACATTTCCCATAATCCAATGCAGCGACTTTGGCACTCAGTCCAAAGAGCCTTTTCGCCAAAGCAGCGCAGCAAAGAGAAAGAGAGAGAGAGAGGAGAGAGAGAGAGAGAGAGAGAGAGAGAGAGAGAGAGAGAGAGAGAGAGCGTGTGTGTATGTGTGTGTTAAAAAGGGAGAGGACAGAGGAGAGAGAGTGAGATGCCGAGCGAGAGCTTAATATCCTCACCACTAGTCAGTCCACTGCAGAGGACCAGCACAAGGCGGACTCACAATCCATAACTGGGTAAATATAAAAATAAAGATATTCTTTTTGCCTTTTTTACTCGCTAGCAGTTAAATCCTCATTAATATTCGTGTTGATTAGACACTTTTTACTTGTGTTAAGGGTTAATAATTAACGTAAAAAAAATCGACATACTCACCGAATCGGCTGCGATATGATTCAATTTCACATCATCTGTAATTCCATTCCAATTCTTCCCTAATTTGCAAATCATGATAATGAACTCGAGAGGGACTATTTCGATTTATAAGCAATTAACTCCGCCCACCTTTTCAATAATAACCTTTTTAATAATTCATTGATTTAAAAAATAGTCATTAAAAAAACCTTATTTTTTTGTCTATTCTGATGCAGCGTCTCGTTTCATGGTGACATACATGACCTAAGAAGTTTTGATGAATTTTCCCAGAAGGTGATTCGACTGTAAAGATAAGGTTTGATTTGTATCTGTTTCCAGGAAAAATGGCAAACACACCACCAGGAAGCGATTTGTATACATCTCAAGTAGACCCATCAAAAACAACTTTGTTCAGTAAAGAGCAGAGCGGCATCATTTACAGAATCCCAGCTCTAATCTACATTAACGATGGCCAAACCTTTCTTGCTTTTGCTGAAAAAAGAACATCAGCAAAAGATCATGATGCCACTCTCCTGGTCATGAGAAGAGGAAAACGGCAAAATGGGTCCATTCAGGTAAAATCTTAATGCAAACACTTTTATTTTATTATTTTATTTGGCAAAATAAATATATATCTATAAATATATATATAGTATATATATATATAAATAAAATATATATCTAAAATATATATCGTAGATACTATTTGCTTATTTTCTTTGCAGTGGTCACCTGTTCAGGAGCTTAGCACAGCTTCTTTGCCTGGTTATCGCACTATGAACCCGTGTCCAGTCTATGAAAGACAATCTAAAACTCTCTTTCTGTTCTTTATCTGTGTGTTGGGTAAAATCTCTGAACACAATCAGATTCACACCGGTAAGAACAAGGCTCGTTTATGTTACATCACTAGTAAGGACAGTGGGCTGAATTGGAGCAGCGTAGTAGACTTGACGATAAGCGTTATTGGAGATGAGATTATAAATTGGGCCACATTTGCTGTTGGACCTGGACATGGCATTCAGATGAAGAGTGGCAGACTCATCATCCCTGCTTATGTTTATTACATTCATTATCGATGTTTCCTCTTTCATTTCCCACTAATTGTAAAACCCCATGCTTTTGCATTCTATAGTGATGACTGTGGGACCACATGGTACTTTGGAGAAAGAGTAAGTGTGGAGTCTTGTGAGTGTGAAATGGCAGAGATCGTAAATCAGGAGTCCAGAAGCGAGCTCTACTGCAATGCACGAAGCGCTAATGGTCACAGAGTTGAGGCTTTCAGTGAGAGCAGTGGAACATCTTTTGATAGACCTCATTTTGCACAGAAGCTAGTGGAGCCCTGTAATGGCTGCCAGGGTAGTTTGGTAAGCTTTACTGCACCTGACGATCAAGAGAACTGTTCAAAGACTTGGCTACTTTATTGTCATCCAACTGATAAAATGAAGAGAAAAGATCTTGGGGTTTATCTGAATAAATCTCCTCTAAGTGTCTCTGGTTGGAGTAAACCATGGATCATCCATCAGGGCCCCAGTGGTTACTCCGATCTCACTGTGTGCGAGCAGCCCGATCGCTTCGCCTGCCTCATGGAGTGTGGAAAGAAGAGTGAACTTGAAGAAATAGCTTTTGTAGAGTTTTCACTATGTAATATTATGAAACCCACTAGCTAAATATATATATATATATATATATATATATATATATATATATATATTATATATATATTATATAGATTACTTATTAACACTTAGAGAACAATTTATAAACACTTATGACTGTCCAACACTCTCCTGCTGCAGAAAACAAACCCCAAAACCATGAACTTTTCAACATGTGGTGTGGACTGAGAGGAACTGGTACAAAATTTTACTTTGGTGATAAAAGCAAGTTCACTTTATTTGGGTTCGACTGGAAACTTTTCGTTTGGCATCACATTCAGATGTAGATCTAGTTTCCTAATAAACAAGACAGCTGTCCGGGCTTGTTAAAGAGATTTGAAACTATATCAGTGGATCATAATTACACTCTGGACATGTCCAAACAAATTTTAAGTAGTTGTCCTACATGCAGCATGTCTGCGTTTATATTGTAGTCATAGCTATTGCAAACATTAAATACACAATATGAAAGTGAAAATTGTTTCTCTTTTTCTGATAAAAAATTTAGGAATGAGTCGCAGAGAACAAAAACGTTACTTCCTGAACTGGTGCCAAATATCGAACAGAGAAAATGGAAGTTACTGCTGTGGGAGAAGCCATTGTGGGCCTTTTATCATATCTAATCAATGAATTGCGTCTCAGAACACGTAGACAAAATGCAGACGTGTCATCTTGCGTTGGGAATTTTGGTTCTTGTTTTATGTTCATGTTCTGAGTTTTGTTATGTTGTGGTTACTTGTTCATGTCCTTTATCCAATAAGAAAAAGTGTGCATAATCTTCTGTCTTATCATTGGTTTATTTTGGTCATGTGTCCCTCAGGATTGTGTTCAGGTGATTCTTGATTAGTTGATTGTTTCCCCCCCCCCCCCCAACAATTAACTAAAAAAGTAACCCCTTAAGGAACCCATTAAGGAACATGTGACTAAAGTAACCCAATGACGAGACAAAACCGAAAACCAATAGAAACATAACACATGGACAGGGGAATCATGTGACCAGACAAGTAAACAAAGGACATGAACGAGAAACCACAATATAACAAATCTCAAGATATGATCATGACATTAACATAAGAAACCAAAACTTTTATCCCTATTGGATAAAAAGTTTATCCTACTTAATCGTGCGCAGAATTTTTATAATTTGATTAAGTTTTAGAATTTGACGTTTCTATCTTTCACCGAAAAAAATCTGATTACAAATGTATTTCAAACAGATTTATTTATGAAAAAATATCTTCTCATAAAAAGATCAAATTATCTTTTTATCATTTCTCTATACTCTGATGATCTACCCAGTCCCAAACATGTATAGATCCATCGGAAGCTGCAGACAGCAAGGTTCTTGGTCGCCATGGATGCCACACATGAGTAGTCACCGTAAGTGATGTATCCACCTCTTCACATGAAAAGTCGTGACCACGGTGCACAAAAACAGGCTGGGGCATCTGAGAATCTGTGCTCCAGCTGCTTGTGTTAAAAATCTGCACTGCTCCACCAAATCCTTTAATGAAAGACATCCACGAGATCAGTCCTTTTCTCCAAACAACACCAACAACTTCAAATTAACAGACAGGATAAGAGAGCATGACCTACCCGATACGGAAAGATGGTTATCCAGAGCAGGAGCCCATGTGATCGTCAGAAACTCATCGGTTAGATCATTTTGCTGCAGATGAAGTCGCGTTCGGCTGATTGGCATGCTTGGATTCCGGAGATCGGATATGATAACCTGACCAGAGGAGGAAAGTCTTGCTACGGAGCATGAGGCAGGCTCACACTGTGGCTCGACTGTCCTCAGTCCAAAAGTCCAGTGTGAACTAGTCGTACTCTCTGAGAGCGAATAGTGATTGATTTTTGGATCTCTTGAGTCGCCTATATACAGGCTGCCGTTCGTCGAGCAAATGGCAAACGTACTGGCGTCCACAAACTGTAGACCGCTGACTGCATCCGAGGAGTCGGTTTCTGTAACAAACAAAATAGAATTTTAGTTTAAAACTCAAAGCAAATTCTACACATACATCGATATGGAGAAACAAATCAAATGAGTGAATTGTGAGACAGTAAACATTTGATGCTTAAGCAATTAATATACTAGAAGAAGAAGTCTTATGTCGACCTTTGGAGTGACATCAAAATGTCTGCACTACAAAGATTTTGTAAAGCAAAATCATGTTGTTTTTTTTTCTGTGTTTTGTTTAGGGCTTAAAAGTGCAACCATAGATTTAAGAAAAGTCATGCAAATGACTGAATCCATTGCATGAACTTAATTAGTTGAAAACTCCATATTCAGCTGATCCTTTTAAGGAGTCGCTGCAAAAAAAAACGACACACTTCTCTTAGAAATCTGGTAGAATGCAGCCAATCAGGGCAAATATCAAAATCCGAAAAGAATTTCCAGTTTTACGTGCCATACTCCTGAAAAGGGTGTCGTCTGAGGCGGAGACTAGAAGCGATTGGTTTGTTTGGTAGTGGTACTTGATGTTACCACTTTAACTGAACTATAATGAAAGAAGACCTTTCATTAGGATTTGATGTGGGAAACAAACATCAATAAATAAATTTGTCTTTAACAAATTCTATGTATCTTTTGCCTTATTATCATTAAGTTAATTGTTCAGACCACAAATGTCAAATCGATGGTAAAATCTTTTCTTTTTTGGCCCAAGCTTTGTCTTTAGCGCTGTAGCTAATCAGTAGCTTCAGAATTGTGAGATTTTGTGATCGCAGGAATTAATGCAAAATGTTGCCTTTTTTCAGATTTTTCACAGATTTGGGTAAATTTCTGCCGTGCATTTGGAATCTAAAAAATAATTAATGATACACAAGTGTTTAATTCTTGCAAAATTTTGAGAAGAGGGACAGAAAAATCAAAACATTTTCGCTGCAACAAATTACCCCAAACATCCACAAAAATTCCAGAGGGGCTGCTTTGTCTTTGGCCCAATGAGCTCTGGTCTAAATCAGGGGTCACCAGACTCTGCGGCTCTGCAAAGTTTAGCTTTAACTAGCCTTAACACACCTGCCTGTAATGTGAAGTATACTTAGCAAGACATTAATTAACTAGTTCAGGTTTGTTTAATTGGGTTGGAGCTAAACTCTTTGGAGTTTAAGTTTGGTGACCCTCTGGTCTAAATATTTGATAGAATTTTATTGGATAAACTGCAACAGAGTATCTGCTACAGGACCCGAGCTGGTTTGTGTTTACAAGATTAGAGTTTGTTGACTATTGCTATAATTGCCTGTTAGAATCCTTTTGCGGGGTCCACATCTGGACTTGCCGGATGACAACCACTGGCTTAGACAGAAAGTAAAAAGATAAAAGAAAAGAAGACACGTTTTGTCTTTACCTACTGCATAAAGCATTTTCCCTGTGGCGATATCAGTGTGCTGGACGTCCCGGACTGTAGAGCCGTGAAGAACAGAAGCGTCCTCTGTGAAACCAGAAGCGAGTTTTCTGCCTGTGGCTGATGTGTGACTGCAGTTTATAACTCCTGTCCTCTTTAGTATATCTGAATGCCAAAAGTGATAAAGTCTTAGCATGATTTGTCAAACATACAGAAAGCTCCAGAATGACTGGCAACGTCGGTGAAGAGTGTAATGAATCTATCTTTCTTAAGAAATGTAAAGAAAGTGCTGGAATAATCAGGTTGGATACCGTTCTCATCCTCTGCCAGGTCCCAAACCTGCAGTGTGGAACTATGGCGTCCGCTAGTCACCACACATCTGCGAATAAAGGTCACGTTTGAAAAGAATTGCCTCTGGAACGCATCGCGTTAATAACTATATTATTCTTATTTTGTGAAAAAGGCGTCTAAGGTATCATTAAGACATATTTCTTATTATTACAGCTATATGAAATCTATATACAGACAAAAAGTAGGAGAATTGCACATTTTTACATCCCATCAGAGGGCTTGGAACAAAACCTTTTTGATATAATCCTTTTACAGATCAGAGCCCATATTCACAAAACATCTTAAGGCTAAAAGTAGCTCATAACTTGCCAATTTCGGTAAAAAAATAATGGATGGGTCAGTCCTACATTTTGGACTCATAATTTTGGTCTATCCCTTTTTTTATAAACCGTTTTAGCGCTAAAATTAGCTGTAAATCTGTAAATGTTAGGAGTAGTGAAGAGGACCGAGCCACAAACTATCTGCCTAGGAAGGTAAACAGTTTGAAACATTTAATGATAATGAGCTTTTATGTAGCTTTTACTTAATCACGAGGGTATTATGACTGTTATAGAACTTGGAGATATAAACACTCATGTGCTTTGAGATTTTTTGTTCTAGTCCAACATCAGAAACTATTAACAAAGTTTTATAGACTAATGTTATTCTGTTGGACAGTGGTAGTCCCTGGCTGCTGGAGATACTGATGTAGATTGTCAGCTGCCGAGGACAGCTGGAGATGCAGCCAGAGGTTCTGCTGAAAGATGCTGATGCTGCATTTACAGCATTTGGCAGACGCCCTTATTCCAATTTAACTCTTTTATCCGACTGAGCAATTAGGGGTTAAGGGCCCAATAGTGGCAACTTGATGGTGCTGGGAAATGAACCCCAATCTTTCAATTAGCAGTCCAACAGCTTAACCACTGCACCATCACTTCCCACTACTTAGGCTGCTATATGTTAGAAATACTCCTCAACATTGTTGTTCATCTGCAGGTTTATTTTATTCTTTTTAAGTAAATCCCAGAAACATTTGATTTTTACATTTTTTTTAGATAACGTGCTATCTAGAATGACAGTCATGTCCATGAGACTAATTTGGGATTCATGTGAGATTATAGTCTGATCCTTTTAAAGGAATATTAAGGAATTAGTGAGAGTCGTCCTACCGTTTACCGAAGATGTGTCTCAGGCACTCGACCGGCTCATCACTGAACCCACCGTGCTGCACTTTAAAATCCCGTTCCGGACAGAGGCCCTGTGGACATTTCAGATGAAGTGAATAATCTGTGGCTTTGTGCTTTTAATAAGGGATGTTGTGCGCACAGACGTGTTTCCAGTTAATAACTCACCTGGTTTCCTTTTGCATACAGTTTTAAAGGCAAAAGCAGCTCTAGAATTTCATTCCTCTCAGACGAGTAACCTGCAACACATATACCTGCAGCAGAAAAGTATTACGATCAGGCTGGGAATCGGACTGACCAGAAAATAACAGAAGACATTTTAATGTTCACTTAATAAAAACATTTGATTATTTTGTTTATTTTATTAAAAAATACATAAATTTAACATAATCAGCAATTTTTTTTACTTTTTTCTCCAGTCCACTCAATTGTTTTTGTTGGATGTTCTAGCTGAAATACATGCAGGTCTTTGTAGCTGTAGGAGAGACAACAGATAAAAAGACATCGTCAGACATCATCAGATATAAAGACATCATCAGACAGGAAATCATCACATATAAAGACATCATCAGATATAGACATCATCAGACTTGACATCATTAAATATAAAGACATTATTAGATATAAAGACATCATCAGACATGAAATCGTCAAATATAAAGACAGCATCAGATATAGACATCACCAAACATACAAACATCATCAAACATGACATCATCAAATATAAAGACATCATCAGACAAAAAATCATCAAATATAAAGACATCATTAAATATAAAGACATCATCAGATATAAAGACATCATCAGACATAAATTCATCAAATATAAAGACATTAACTATATAGACATGACCAGACATAAAGACATTATCAGATATAAAGACATCATTAGACATCATCATTGAGTGTAAACGAGTGAATGAAATGAATTTATTTCCCTTGTATGTCCTGACCCTAGACATTTAACTATAGCTTTTATTTATGACTATTAAACTAAACTGTCTCATTAAAAGATCACAGAAAGACTAAAAGTTCACAGACTTACAGAGTTAATGACTGCATGAACCAGTCGTCAGCTTCATCTGATGACATAATGGAGTTATTATTCATTTTATTTCTGGTGTGTGTGTGTGTGTGTCTCTGTCTCTCGCTTTCAAATAAATATAATAAACAAACAATCAATGTTTCTCCTCAAGACGTGAAGTGCACTACGTATAGTGAATAGGCTACTATTATATACCCTACATAGTGCACTTATAGAACTAAACTATGTATACACTACATACATTAGAGCAGCATCAGGGTGATACCCGGAAGCTCTTCTTCGGTGCCTCATATTTGAGGCTCGTATGCTGTATTCTGCCACCTGCTGCACACACATAAAAACACTACTTAGGCTTTCTGCGTTTCACGGATATTTCACGGGTGATTAAGGTAACCTTTAACCGCCATTTTGTTGTTTTATATTGTTTAACATAAGATTTAAGTATTTAAATAATATGACAAAGCCACGTGCACTACACAATTAACACTGTAACCTAATGTGGGGTAATTGAGGTTACAAATTAGTTCCCAATAATCAATTGCTTGTATTAAAATGTGCAATGTTGTAAAGTGTCCACATTTCCAGCATCCGTCTAAAAGTCACATTTTCTGTATTTACACATATCTTTATTCAGGGCCGGCTCTGAGCATGGGCAGGAGCCCACCCAAACCTGTCTTACCCACTCAATCAAAATTCGGTAAAGATATTTGTGATTATACTGACTTAATAGAATGTCTTCTTAACCAAAACCTAAACCGAAAATTAGGAAGTGATTTCCATACACGTCCTGCAGACCTACCAAAAACAGCTTTGTTCAGAATCAAGTGGTATAAATGACCTTTCTTGGCAACACTTTTTATCCAGACAAACTTACATTTAGCTCATTTATACAACTGAACAATTGGGGGTTAAGGGCCTTGCTTAGTGGGAACGGGAATCAAACCCACAACCTTCAGGTTAGCAGTCCAACACCTTAACCACCATGCTACCACTTCCCCTATATTTTACTGAGAAAAGAACACCACCTGATCATGACTTCCCTTTTCTATTTATGAGCAAGAAATAGCATTTGTGGAGATTTAGTATTAGCAGCTTTATTTACATTCCTTATTATCGAATGATGCGGCAGTGAAGACTCTCGTGTTCTCGTGTCTTTGTCCTCCTGCTGTTTTTGTGTTGTGAAAGTTTTGACACAGTTTTCCACTAGGGATTAATAACATATTCTACTTTACTAGTCTATTAACGGTGATGGCATATCACAAAGTAAATCTAAAACTGCTTCAAACTGTGAGCTGGACTGTAGAATGCTGGATAATTGTGTGTTTTCAGCTCTTTTTTGTTGATTACTTGCCAGTCATGGCATCTCATCATATACAATACTGTGATGATAGAGGCGGTCATATGAGCAAAGTTTTTACTTTCCTTTGAACCTTCTAATGTAACCAGTAAAAAGATCCAGAGCTAAGAAACCGGTAAAGAAACTGATAATCAAAACCCCAAAACTCTAATACATTAATAAATGTCTAAAAAAATTGCACAAACAACAAAAAGCATATGTAAACGTATATTGGTGGTGCGCGACTCTTACATACACTGCGGTAATATCGGCGAGCTCCAGCAACAAATCATCAGACAAATAATTATTTACATTTTAAAAACAGATAAAATCAGATACAGTAAATATATTAAGCCAAATTAAAATACATTTATTTAATCTTGATATAATTAAATCCCTCTACAAATTCACATCTGTCGAAATAATTGCGCCAAAGTACAATATTTATTCCATGATGGAATTTACAGTTAAAATTGTTTGAACTATTTTATATACATTTATAATAAAATTTTCTAAACGTACAATTAAATAACTTACATTTACTGTAATTCCATTTTAATTAAGACTTTTTAAAATGGTCATTTCACATTTTTTTGTGTTTCTGCAGTGTAAATAATACAGTGAATGTATCAACCTTTCTAAAGTTGGTCTAGAGTTTATAATGGCATTTTCCGGCAACTTTTATTTATTTTTATTATTTTGACCTCTTCGTGTTTGTGTACAATAACGAAACTCCACCCCCCCCCCCTTTTCTACGCCTCCGCCAAAAGGTTTTACCGTAAAACTTCGTGTAGACGCTCTTCTTTATCAAAACCGAAACTTGGAGCTGGAAATCTCACCACGGGGCAGTTTGAAAGTGCAACAGAAGCAAAGAAAAACCCCAAATCTATGACAAGGTAAAAAAAAAAAAAAAGATCACTTTTATGAGTTCTCTTCTATAAGTACCTAATACAAATCTTACTTACAGTGAGGTAAATACGGTAATTTTACAGCAATAACCCAGGTTATAGAGCGACAGGAGTGACGTCATAGTCACCAGTGTAAGAATGTAACAAAACCAACATTCACATGATGTTTGTTTCTGTCAGTGGTGTTTTAATGTGTGCTGTTTGCATCTGAATCAACCAGAACTTTTGTAGCTTTTGTTAGATTTATTACACTTTTATGTAAACACATTACGTACACAAGACTATGTTATATTAGAAATAAATAAAATTAGACATGACTTTATATTACAAATAAATAAGATTACTTTTATAAGAGATAATATATGTGGGAAGTGGTGGCTTAGTGGTTATGGTGTTGGACTGAAACCAGAAAGACTGGGGTTCAATTTCCAGCACTGCCAAGCCACCACTGTGGGCCCCTAAGCAAGGCCCTTAACCCCAAATTGCTCAGTTACATAAAAAGAGATAAATGTATGTCGCTCTCGATAAGGACGTCTGCCAAATTCTGTGAATAAATAAGATTGGACAGGAATTTATATCAAAAATAAATAAGATTAGACAAGAATTTATATAGGAAATAAATTTCAGTATCCACAGATGTGTATGTAAAGTTCTGGGATTTGCTTGAAATCTAAAGTAAATAGCCTATATTATGCATATAAATAATTTTATAAAAATGTGTTCTTCAGGAGTATGAAACTAACTTCATCTGATTTTTTTTCTGTGTTTCTAGATTAAAAAATTGAGAAATGGCAAACAGGACATCAGGAAGTGATTCCCATTCACCTCAAACAGACCCACCAAAAACAACTTTGTTCAGCATGGATTCAAGTGGTATAAATTACAGAATCCCAGCTCTTATCTATATCAACGACACTCAGACCTTTCTTGCTTTTGCTGAAAAAAGAACCTCCTCACATGATCATGACGCAACTCTGCTCTTCATGAGGACGGGAACACGAAAGAACGGGTCCATTCAGGTAATTTTAGTGAAAAATCCTGCTTATGTGTGTTTAAAACATTTGGAAAATTGTCACAAAAATGCTTATTTCTGTGCAGTGGTCACCTGTTCAGGAGCTTCCGGCAGCTTCTTTGCCTGGACATCGCACTATGAACCCATGTCCAGTCTTTGAAGAAAAATCTAAGACTCTCTTTCTGTTCTTTATCTGTGTCGAGGGTAATACCACTGAACATCTCCAGATTCGCACCGGTAGAAACAAGGCTCGGTTGTGTTACGTAACGAGTTGTGATAGCGGGCAAAATTGGAGCAGTGCAGTAGACTTGACAAAAAGTTTGATTGGACAAGAGATTGAAAATTGGGCTACGTTTGCTGTTGGACCTGGGCATGGCCTCCAGATGAAGAGTGGCAGACTCATCATCCCCGCTTATGCTTATTACATAAGAAAGCATAATGATAGTCACGCATCACATACAGCATCCTATGCTTTTGCATTCTATAGTGATGACTGTGGGACCACATGGCAGTTTGGAGAAAGAGTAAACACCGAATCCTGCGAGTGTGAAATGGCAGAGATCGTTGATCGAGAGAACAAGAGTCACTTGTACTGCAATGCAAGAAGCACTGAAGGTCATAGAGTTGAGGTTTTGAGCAAGACCAGTGGAGCGACTTTTGATCCACCTCAATTTCCAAAGAACCTGGTAGAATGTGGTCATGGCTGCCAAGGTAGCGTGCTGAGCATTGGTGCACCTAAGAACCAAAAGAACCTCACATCAGACACTGAGAACTGGCTTCTTTATTGTCATCCAACTGATAAAATGAAGAGAAAAGATCTTGGGGTTTATCTGAATAAATCTCCTCTAAGTGTCTCTGGTTGGAGTAAACCATGGATCATCCATCAGGGCCCCAGTGGTTACTCCGATCTCACTGTGTGCGAGCAGCCCGATCGCTTCGCCTGCCTCATGGAGTGTGGAAAGAAGAGTGAACTTGAAGAAATAGCTTTTGTAGAGTTTTCACTCAGTGATATAAACAAGCAATAGCTACATTGACACGCATGGTATTATTAAAAACGTTGCATATGAAGAAGTTAGAATACTGAAATGTATATTTTATTAATAAAACATTGATGCATGTGAAAAAAAAAATTACATTCTTAAATTAATTCTTTCCTACTATTATAATAATAATAATAGATTTCAATAAAAAAAAGCTTTTGTAGCTTTTTTGTCAAACCAATTTAGACTTTTTTCCTTTTTTATTAAAATGTATTATTATTATTATCATTAATAAATAATACTATTAATATTAATCATTTACACAGCATTTGGCAGACGCCCTTATCCAGAGCGACCTACATTTATCTCCTATTTATACAACTGAGCAATTGGGGGTAAAGGGCCTTGCTCAGGGGCCCACAGAGGTGGCTTGTTGGTACAGGGAATTGAACCCCAATCTTTCTGGTATCAGTCCAACACCTTAACCACTAAGCCACCACAGCCCCAAAAATGCCTTTTTACTTTTTACAGCACAGTGAAATTCTCTCTTTACATATCCTATCTTAGTAAGTTGGGGTTCAGCTATGATGCAGCGCCCCTGAAGAAGGAGGGGTTAAGGGTCTTGCTCAAGGACCCAACAGTGGCTTGCTGGCGGTGGTGGGGCTTGAACCCAGGTCTTCCTAGTCTTCAGATCAACAACTCAGCACTTTAACCATTTGAGCCACCACTGCCCGGTAAATACATATTATTCATAATTTTTTGTACTATTGAAAGAAAAGACAAACTACTATTTGTTCTGTAATTAACAAGTGTTTTTTTAATCCTTCGTAGCTAACATAATATATATACATTTATACATTTCCACAAATACATTTTTTTAAAATTAAACATAGAAATCAGTCACTCTTTGTCTTCCCCTCGACCCACTTCCCTAAATGTGAAAAAAACCCCACTTTTTAATATCCTGCCCCTCATTGTTTTCTGACCGCTCAGCATTTAATCACTTCTCACATCTAAACACACTTGTTTGTGCTTTGTAATCTCTTTGCTGATGTTCATGTCTCTTCTGCTGGCGCCTCAGGAAGGCTGGGGACTCGTGTTTATCAGGTTCCCCAGTACAGAAAACACGTCATGTACCTAGAGATTCTAAAGGAACGCTCGATTTAATATGTTTTTTTTTTTTTAATTAAACCTCTAAAAAAAAATAAGCAAAAAGCTCCCGTTTAGATGATTTTGATTGATACTGAAGTCTTTTAACATGTAATGGAACCGACATTAAGAAAAATTTAGTAAATAAAGCACAGCTTATTAGTGTTATTATTTTGTGTCCTCATATTTAATGCAGGAATAGAATGGAACAAACTTCTGTAAATATATTTAACTGAAAATATTTTAAACAATTTGGCAACGTGTACTAGAATACTGACATTGTGTCGGAAAATCATTCTAAACTAAATGAAACTAATAGCCCAAAATGTTGGAGGTAAATTATAGCAATCATTTATGAACATATTATTTTACTAAAAATAAAAATAACAACCAATTTTGTCATGAAATGGAGGTTGAGACAGATTGCAGTTGCAGTAAAACATCTATAATAAAAGTTCTGGTTAATTAACCCAGAAGCACTAGAGCAAGAAAAGTTAACAAAATATGTGCACCAGAACACCAGAATGACTACTGTAGTGAAAAACAGGCTTTTTGATGTCACAAACATGATAGAGACAAACACTTAATGCATGTCTTACAGTGATGCCCTATTAGTGTGGAAAAAATCTTCCCTTGTCTTTTCTTCTTGTTTCAGGGGTTGATTTTCAATCATGCAGTTTTTTTTTATATTTGCTAAAATCGAACGGCACAGCATCTGCAAAAAGATATTTAAATAATTAGTCAACCTTTTAAAGGTTAGTAAGCGAAATTAAGCATTCCTGGATAACACAAAGCCCTTTAGGATATTTAGACATTACTTGTATCTGCGAGGACAGCCATGATGACCTGCGTAATACTCTCGGCTGAGGCACAGACGCCGACAGAGTCCTCTGTAGCCACACATCCAGTTATGTATTTCGATTTTGAGAGCTGACAAAGAGATAAACTGTCTCAGAAGTGGTTGCAAATCCATACAGTGAAGTGAATCTGGCTCAGCACCATGTAAGTTAATGCTAATACCTCAGAATCAATTATTCTTGTACAATAGTACTTTCTGAAGGGATCTTCTTTCTTAGTAAACAATTATAAACCAGTTGCGTTCACATTAGGATATGACAATGCTAGGAAAATCTTTGCTGTTCCATTAGCAGAAACAGGTCGATTGTGGAAAAATGCAGTGATTTATATAAGCAGAAGAACCGACTCCTATTTGGAGATTCAGCTTATTTTTACCCTGAACGTTCATTAGGAAAGGTTACACGTGCTGTAAAAACAATAATGTTCGGTCCTTGTTCTAAAACAAGATGCCTTTATTATCACTCAATAACGTCAAACCAGTTGCTCTTCAATTAGACCTTTATTTTTAGACCAATCACAGGAAGGTAGAAATGCTACAGATTTTCTACAGAAGGCCCAATTCTATTTGAACTGCAAGATCACCACTGTGAAAATCACAGCTTTTGATTTCCCAAATGCATTCAGTACTATCCAACCTTTTCTGCTGAGTGAGAAGAATTTAATACCGCCATGATCCCCCGACTCACAAACTACCCCACAGACAGACCTCAGATTGTGTGACTAGGAAGCTTTGCTGATCTTACAATACAATCTGTGTACAATGTCTGTACATTTCTTCCTGTGAGAACAAGCAGGCTATTTAAAGTTTACACAAGTTATGCTTACATGAGCAAAATGCTATTCAACCAGAAGAATCTTCTTTTGATGAAAGAGGAAATGATCTAGATTTATTCATAGTCATCAAATATTACCTCTTGCTAGATAAAACAGATCAAAATTGAACAGATGCCAAACATTCTTTTTCTTTCCACACACAAACACACATAGAATATTCTCACCGATCATATGACGCTGCACTTTACCCAGTACCTACCATGACCGACTGAAACCACCAGTAACAGCAGAAACAGAATTAGAAAAGCTCTGCACATGCTTCGGGATCTGTAACTTCTCCAGACTTTGAGGTTGCCATAGGTTTATTCCGCATTGTGTATTGTCTTCGGTTTGGGAAAAAGAGGGAGTCCACAATGGCTTATCTAATCACACATACTTGAGCTTTTTTTAAAGCATGTCTCAAAAACAAAACGTGATATCATGCAAGATTAAATGTTTAAAGTAGACGTGTTTACCAAAATTGCAAACAGATAATGGCGATGACGTGCATCATCCTACTGACCTTCATTTAAATTCATTATTAAAAGTGCAACGTAGGGAAAACATATACTGTATAATGTAACTTATTAAGTGACACGGGTGCCATTTTATTATTTTCTAATAAGAATCTTTTTAGATATTTCATAACGACACTGGAGCTGGTTTTGGTAAACCATTCTGGTAATTCCTGTAGAAGAGACTTCATAACACAATAATAAAAGTAAATAAATACTTATGCATTAATGTTTAATGTTTAGTACTGTACATGCGGAACAATAGCTTTCTGATTTATCCCTATATTTTATTTCCTCTTGTATCGAAACCTGAACTTAAATAATAACATAATAATAAAAAATAGTTTAAACCATATTTAATGTATTTAATTACTCCTACTGCTGTTATAAGATCTACTAAAGCTTCTAATGCCAACGAAGGTCTGAGATTTACCAGAATAGCTAATAGCTAAGTGGTGACAGATTAAATAAAACATGACTTTCAAATTCTGACTGATATAAATTATTTAAAGTATAAAGTGTAAAAATCACTGAAGGGGTTTTAAAGATGTTTGTTAAAGATGTGTCTTTTTTAAATTTCTAATATATATATTTTTTAAGTTAGTTGAGAAGGGCAAACTAAATAACCAATAAGAAAACACAATGACATTTTAGAAAACGAAAGAACAAATCCGAAAACAAAAAAGAAATCAGAAAACAAAATAACAAACCCAAAATAAATCAAAATAAAAACCCAAAACAAAACCAAACAAAATCCAAAAAACAAAAATCCAAAACAAAATGAATAAATCCAAAACAAAATAAATCAAAACAAAATAAATTCAAAATAAAACATAAATCCAAAACAAAATGAATCCAAAACAAAATAAATCCAAAACAAAATAAATCCAAAACAAAATAAATCCAAAACAAAATGAATCCAAAACAAAATCCAAAACAAAATGAATCCAAAACAAAATGAATCAAAAACAAAATAAATCCAAAACAAAATGAATCCAAAACAAAATAAATCAAAAACAAAATGAATCAAAAACTAAATAAATCAAAAACGAAATAAATCAAAAAACAAAACTAGCAAATCTAAAAACAGACAAACCGGAAATCGTAGGTATAGTTTGCATATACAGGAAGTATGAAATTGTGTATCTAACTTTATATTATTTCCAGTTATTGTAAATACGATAATTGACCTAATGCCCCTATGAGTCCATGTACTTTTTGGTATTTGGAGTTTCTTTTTATAAACAATGTACACAGACCGCTATGCATATTTGGCCTATGACCATAAAGTTTTGTCATTATGTTTTCGGATTTGTTATTTTCTTTTGTACTTTTTAAAGCCACCCCATAATGTAGAGATTGAAACATTTTAGTCAGTGAATAACCCACCAGCAGATGTCCCCTTTGCTTTAGCAGTAGCTCCCATAGTGTGTGAACTCCATTTCTGTGCAGCCGCCATACAGCTGCGATTAATCTTTCTTGACTTCATTTTTTTTGTATTAAAACTTTTCAATATTGATCAAAGAAATTCCGTAATAAATAGTTGACTCGAAAATCCCCAGTCTGATCTTCAGTTAATTCAGTAAGTGGACTGTCCAGTCTTAATTGCTTTTAGATCTTGGAAAAATGGAAGTGTGTCATCGTCTCATGTCGACTGGATCCACCGGAACCACAACCCTGTCTGATTAATGAAGACAAAGAAATGAATTACAGTCTTTATCTAGCATGCTTACTTTTTATTAAAAAGAATTCACAGTAATGCTGTAACTGCATAAATGAAATATACAGCCGGTGGTGGCAGTATTCATCTATTACTCATGTATTTCTTGCCCTGTCATTAAGTATTCATTGTAGAAATCATATGTTATTAAAGGGATTTATAGCCTAGCTTATTTTTTCAGACTAAAAGCACTTTCAATTTTGAACAAGAAAAATTTAAGAGTTCAAGATAAATGGGAAAAAGGAAAAGGAAACTATCCCCCCCCCCATGTCTGCCTCTGATATTCGCTTAGGGTTAAAAATAACTAAAGGAAAGTGCTATTAAATGTAACATTTTATAAACCTTTTTTTTTTCGAACCATCCACACGATATTCAAGTTTTTTCAATCGCAAACCGCCGGCAGTCTTCTGCAACATATGGTGATGGTGAGACGACTGAAGCAGCTATTAAAAATGCACCATGAACTTACATTTCACTTCCCATCATTCTAAGGGACTAGCAGTGCCACAAAAAAAGCCCTGACCTTGTCATGGACACACAGTGTCAACGTGTCTAAATGCTCATGGCAAAAAAAACAACAAAACATGAAAATTCACTTTGCATGGTACAAGTTTTCAAACGAACACTTCCTTTATTCCCTTTAGAGGAATTTCAGCGAATTTTGCGTTTTTGGATAAGCCTATGCTTAGGAGTGGTGATGTTCTTTAAAGTTCATCAAATATTTACAAAGATCACACTTTCCATCCACAGAATCTCTTACAATAAAAAAAGGTGGGGAAAGAAAGTCCACACCAATACCAATACTGGTAAATACAGTACACACTACAAAACTACAAAAAGTTTTACCCAATACAACAGTCTGGTTATAAAATAACTAATTTTTTTAGTTATTCAATTTTTTTTGATTGGAATGCCATCATGCCGCAATGATAAAACATCTTTACAACTTTATAGATAAAATGTTTAATATATTATCGTGGCTATAGAACAAACATGGGTGTCGTTAGTCACAGATATCAGTCGACAGGGTTAAAGTTTAAACTGGACATATTTGTGGAGAAAATGTGAGGATATTAATGTGTAAGGGCTTATAGTCTTTTTGAAGAAAAAAATAAATAGCACATATATGCGTAAATTGTATGACATTAACTTAGCGGTATATCTTCTGTGCCGGTTAAAGGTGAAATTTTAACCCAACTGGTTGCGTTGTTATACAAAAAACCCAACGAAAGTTTATAAAAACCTAACATAATAACCCAATATGACCAACTCAGATATTGTGTACAGTAAAGTAACCCACCGGTTTTTAGAGTGTTAAAAGTTAAAAGTTTTTAAAGCATTAAAAAAGTTCAGAGTCCGATTGTTATGCAGTACAAATTTGTTCAGGAACCATTCATAAAGCCAGTGTTGTGTAACCTCTCTTTTCTTTTTTACTGACAATCTTTCCCAAATTGACTATTGATCACTGAGAGCTAAAGTATGTGAGCCATTTGCACAGAAGAGACTGTTAGAGGCACCTTGTAAGTCCACAAACCTGATTGACTGCATTGGTCTGAACTTATTAGACTGACTTTCCCATCTCTAGTGAAGCTATTTGTAATCCACATCATTTCAGTAAATTCACTGCTTTTCCTCGGTGCTAAAAGTAACCAGACTTGCATTTCATTTGGATGAAAGGCTTTCAGACCGATCCGTGCATGCCAATCTGTTTTATCTTACAGGGTTTTTTGTGGGTGTTTGCCATTTGTTTAGTTGTGAGGACAGATTCCTCTTGACACTCCTTAGAATTAGGGCTGTGATGTTGTAGCCAATATTGATGTTGGTGGTAAATACAGTTAGTTTCCTTTTTTAATTTCCTAAATCTTTTAAATTTCTTGCAGCTTTGAAAAATCTGAACAAAACGCAAAACTAGCAGAACTGAAAGCACATTGCGAAGTATTGTTTGCATGACAACTTTACCAACCGTTCTGACAACTTTCATGTTCATGTCTAGCTTATTAGGCTAGAAAGAGGAAACGTTAGCGGTACTAGTGTCCTAGTACTCATGTGAGGGCAACCTCTGGTGGTGGGAGGCCGAAATCTTTATAACCATAGACAAACCACCAATAATAATATAGACGCTAATAATCTCAAATGTTACATATAATAGCATAAACAGCCTTCTTGTCTTTTCTGGAGTAAAGATTTATAACAAAGGGTAAATATAACACAAGCTAAGTACAAAATGTGATCCAGTTAAACAGATTAGGAATAAAATGTGGTCTTTACTCAGATCTGTTTGGTTAAAAAAGGGTTTGGGTTTGAAGCGAATTAAAATGAAAAGGATGAAATCAAAAGGTCAAATTAATTAGACCAAACAACATAAATGTATGGTGGTGTATGAACGACAGAACCCGTCAGCAAAAATGAGATCAGTGAAATGTCAGGTATCAAGCATCCAGTGGTAGGGTGATTATGAATCAATATCTTATTCAAAACACACACACACACACACACACACACAAAGACAAAACAAACCCTATTTAGAATCTCTCATCCAGTCTTCAAGTCTACGTCCCACATGGTCTAAGCGATAGACTAGCGAGACTGAATATTTATATATATATATATATTATATATATATATATAATATATATATATATATATATATATATATATATAAAGGAATATGAACACGAATAGGGTTAGTGGACTGTAGGCATAGAACAACAGCTTGTGCTTCCATACCACAAGATATCGTTTCAATGGTCACAATGCCACCTTTATAGTTGACTGCAACACAAGCATTCAGACGTAAGAAACAAAAACTTTTTAGGACTAATTATTCCTAATTTATACAGTGAAGTCTAAACAGTGTGATTTTACATTTGATGATTCAATTTCTGTATCTGAATCTCCAGTAAAGCATAAGGATTTTTTTTTATTTCATTTACATCTTTGTTCTATTGTATTTATCTCTGCTTACAGTTTGTGTATTATATTTTACGCAGATCACTTCCTTACAAACTTACCCGATTATTATAAAATAGATAATAACCCTACAGCAGACAATTAGGCGCATTATTTACCGCAGGAAATGTGACATGTTCTATAGTAAATAATAATTTAATACTTCTATAATATTAAATAATAATATAATACTATAGTATCTTTTTATATTGGATTTACTAAAGGTGTACAGTTTTACAAATCTTGACAAATACTTCCAGCTCTGCCACCTGTCTCTTTCTCAGCGCCACTGTCTCTAAACCATACATCATAGCTGTCTCACCACTGTCTTGTACACCTTTCCCATCCATCCATCCATCCATCTACGGGTATCTATCTACATTTGTATTAATCTATAGCTAAACACAATTAAGTGTACAGTTTTACAAACTTTAAAAAAATTGCTATGTCTTTACCTTTAGACTTTTAAGACAGGAAAATGATAGTGTCTATACTGTTTTGGTCTTTCTCTCTCTCTTATTTTCTCACACATTTTTCTGTCTACTGTATGTCCCTTTCTCTTTTACTAAGGAAAACCTACATTCCTCTATCCATTGAGATTAGCTAGCAAACTAATTCCCTCACTAACCCCCACTACTTTGAAGTCTCCTTCCAGGCAGCCAAGAGCTTTTCTGCTTCATTTCCATAATCTAGCCACTTCATTCTAGCACATAGATGTCTATTTGCAGAAAATGTTAGATACTTTAATTCCTTACCGAAATAGCATCATCATAACTATTGACTACTATTATTTCTTGTTCCTTAAGGATATTAAAATGCATTAAGTATCTATTTTTTTTATATATATTATATTCACTATCCCTCCTTTGTTCTCTATGTCCAAACCACCTCAATCTGGCCTCCCTGACTTTTTCCCCAAAACATCTAACATGAGCAGTCCCCCTGATGAACTTTGTTTCTAATCTTGTCCAAATCGTCACTCGCAAAGAAAACCTCAACATCTTCAGCTCTGCTACTTCCAGTTCTGCCACCTGTCTCTTTCTTGGCGCCACAGTCTCTAAACCATACATCATAGCTGGTCTCACCACTGTCTTGCACACCTTTCCCATCCATTCATCCATCCATCCATCCATCCATCCATCCATCCATCTATCTACAGGCATAAAACACTCACTGTTTGCTGTAAGAGGAATCATCAGATGGAATTGATTATTTTCCTTTCCCAGCCTGTCCGGAAGTGTTTTATTCCTCTTAGTGCCACAGCCTAATATCGTCCTATTGCAATTCAGTACAGTGGAGTGTGACTGCACTTTTACACAAGTAACTAATATCTCAAACAAAAAGTATTGAGTTCATTTTTAAAATTCTCTGTCAGAGAACAATTATTTATTAAGAAACCACAGTGGGGTTTCTTAGGTTCTTACATTTCACACAGTCTTTAAGTAAAAATAGCATTTAGACTGAAGTGTTAAAATCAAAAGGTCACTGTTGTGTTCTGTGAAAAGTTGAGATTCGGCATGTGATAGCTGGGCAGCGGAATGACACCATGATGGCAACAGGTGGGAGGACAAAAAAGAGCGTTTGGCTAGAAAAGGATTAGAGTTAACCGAGTTCGGGTCTCTTTTCTGTTCAGTCGCCACATTACAAAGACAGCTAAACACTTGTGTCAATCAATTGTGTGTAGCAGTAACATGGAGTTTTTGTTTTCTGTAGCAGGAAGTTTAATGGATCATGGACGATGGTACAACATTGTTTATGTAATGGTAACATCCTACTACAAATAATATTTTTTTTGCTTGGTAGTTTGTAGGTCCTTAATTTGAAACAAACTTTATATCTTTACGATAACATCAAACTCCTCCATTTCCCAGCACAGCCAATCACAAGATTCCTCCACCATGCAACACACTCAATCCCCAGAGTATTGATCACTGATACCTGCAGCTGGTTCCTGATTCACATTCTCCCTATTTAAGAGCACAAACCACACACAGTCACTAGCTACGTTTACACAGAGACTTTTAGTTTCAGTGGGAATGAATTCAGATCGATGAATCTGAACGTATTCCCAGGCTCCTGCGTGCCACTTTCCTACGACCCTATTCCAAGTTCCAGCACTCTGAGTCCATTAGCTCTGCGTTCCATGCAGCTTCTCCTTCTCTCCTACGTTCCTCCCTAGCCTCCCTAGTCTCCGGTAACCAGTATCATTCTACTCAATTTGTATTCTTTACCCTTCATTTGTGTTGTCAATAAACACACTTATCTTGGTTTAATGAACTTTTGTCTTCAGTCTGGTTACCCATTACACATATAGCCAATCTGTTAATAAAGACGACAATTTCTATTGTATCCTCTGCAGGGTTTACATCTTCTCCCCGTGTTTGTGTGTGTTTACTCTGGATACTCCGGTTTCCTCATACAGTGTGTGTTGTTGTTTGTCTGTATGTGGCCCTTTGATGAACTGGTGACCTGTTCAGGGTGACCCCTGTCTTTCACCCAGTGACAGCTAGGGTAGACTCCAGCAGATCCCTGTGATCCTAATTAGAAATAAGCAGGTACAGAGAATAGATATACGGATTTAGAAATAAAAACCTAAAAAACAAAGTTGCATCTGTTTTTCTTTTTTTTTGCTTACATTCATTGTTATTTTTGTACTTCTTTGATTTATGCATGCCATCTGCTTAGTTATTATCCACCACCTGTATTTGGCACATATTGTTTAGCGAAGCTTCTCCCAGTTGAATATGAATGAATGGTATAGACATCACTATTTCCATACTGTGCTGTGAGATAAACTGGCAGGGGAGATAAGTAAGGATAAAGTTATGAATATGAGGTTAGAGCCGAATTTGACCAGGAACCACAATCTGAAATAAAGAATGAATTTCAACAACTGCCTATGTCGCCTAAGACACAGCTGGTCCTGGTGGAGACTACAGGGTTTTTTTTTCCCAACAATCTGTAGACAGAATTTGTTTTTTTTGCCGGTACGCACAGTCTAAAATGTAAATGTTATTATTTGCCACATAAACTTTATGTTCCTGGAGCAGGAAGGGTTATAAATAATCAACACATCATAGGCTGTACCCACATCGACTGTTACGTAATATCTGCAAAACATTCACAGTATTTAGCAGATGCCCCTTATCCAGAGCAACTTACATTTTTATCTCTTTACTACACCTTAGCTAATAAGCATTAAGGGACTTACCAGCAGTGGTAGCATGTTGGTGCTGGAAATAGAACCCACAATCTTGGTAGTCCAACGGCTTAACCACAACTGACAACTTAGGATCCAGAATTTTACAGTGCTGTGCTATAAAAAAAAAAAAAATAATAACTGAAAGGCACATCAGGGGTTTGAAATAAAGCCAGCAGTATTTGCAGAATGCACATGGTCTTCAATCGCACATGTCCTGGATGATATCAAGAATGCAATCGGTTCTTGATAACAGTTAAAATGTGTACTATATGACATTTATCGTATACATCGTAAATAGAAAACAACTTCTACAAAATGAAAAGAAAACAGTAACACATACCACAAAACCAGCCAACGATTAAACTTTCAAGCAGACACATGATAATTAAGGAAGCACCACTACCTCCATAAAAAATCAATAAGCTGGAAGATATAGATTCCTCCCTAGAGAAGGAGATTAAATAATAATAAAAAACCCCCCCATAATTTCTTTACCTTTAAAATTCATCTTGAAATTAATAAAGTGTTGTGTACATTTGTGGCTGTGGGGATTTGTGCTCATTCCACTATAATATTTTTTTAAAACATATTTTTGGGACATTTTTTCTTTTATTAATAGGACAGTGAGAGAGATGAAATAGGAAAGACAGAGATGGTGGGACTGAAAGGGACCCAAACCGGAATTAAACCCGGGTCACTGGAGCGCAACTGTGCATGTGGGTGCTGGTGCCTCAACTCACTGCACCACGGCGCTGGCCCATTTCACTATAATATTGCTAATAAATTCAAGTATTAATGTTGGGTGAGGCGGTATGGGGTGCAGTCTTTCATCAATCATCAAATTCCCCTGCTGGAAGAGTGTTTTAGTGACTTCCATCCTATTCGCACTGGACTAGTATTAATAGTAATAATAAAAATTATATTATATTAATGGTGGTTGTCGTCTGTGATCTTAATCTTGTGCAGCACAGCCGTGTCTGTAGTTTGTAAAAGTAAAAATTTCCCCTCATTATTTTTGTAATAAGACAATAAAGCTGCATTGGAGTATTGTGGGTGGTGCATATTGCTTTACACCACACAGCAATACCATTAGCAGAAAGAGAAAGCTGAAAACCACCAGAAAAATAAAAAAACAAAAAAAATGATAAGATGGAGCTGCATGATCTGTATAGCGGCATGCAGTATAGAACATTCTTCTGTTTATGATATACATGTATACCTACAACGGTAAGACAATTCTAACTAATAGCCTTTCCAAAGCTTTGACATTATATCCTAAAGATAAGTCTGTAAATTCGAGTCAAATCACAGCCGTCTCTGATCCTGTGCAAATACACTACACCAAATTCAGATGGAATGGGTCATTTCTAAATCACATGAGCTCCCCAGACTGGGCTTATGGGATTGGATGGATCATGGTCACATTTTCCCCTGTTCTGTTCATCACATGGGGTTTGGTAAAGCTATACACTTCCTCAGGATCACTTATCAAGTATCAAGTAAGGGAGATATAATTAATTTTAATTAAAATTTTGTAAAAAAAAAATTATGAATAAAAAATGGCTGTAAAAAATATATCATCGTTTGTTTGTTTTTTTCTTCTAAATACTGTTTTTAAAATCCTGTGCACTCCAGATAACAAAGTTCTGATAACCGAAATGCGAATCAGTGAGACTCCAGAGACGGGAATTTGATGACCACAAAATTCATCAGTGGCTTAAATCCAAAGACAAAAATGATGCATTAAATACAATGAGTGGCCACTTATTGTAATTTTTAATGTAGTCCATCTGTTTTTCTTGCTTCAACTATCGATGAATCAGTGACAAGAGATCAACATTTACGTTTACACTTCAAGCCTTCAGAACACCATACCAAAAGCGCTGCACTATTGTATGTCCTCCAAAAAAGCTCATCACCAACATTAGAAACAATAGGACTGCTGTTTTTCTTTTAATCACTGCATATACCTGTTTCTTACATCCCTATTCCACCGTGTATAGTAATTTCTCATGCCCTTATGTATGTTAACTCTCCTACAGCATGTTTACCATAAATTCAGTCTCTGACTGTTGTTAGTCTGATCATTTTGTTTTCACCCTGTGCTAAAAATCCAAAATTCTAATAATATCTTAAGAACCTTAGTGAAAGTAAGGAAAAACCTGACAAAGTGGATAATAAATACAGATTAATTGTGCCAATAAACAGCCTTTAGATGTCTTTAGTTTACTGTAGATAATGTGTTAGCATTTTAGCTGGCCCCTATGAACATGTCCTTGTAAAGTTGACTGGCATTAATTATGTCTGTGTCTAATTAAAGACCTTGAGACCAAAAAAATGCTGAATTGGAGGAAAGATGGATTATGGTTGAATCGGTTTCTTACAATGCTGAGAGCGTGAAAGGAGGCTGTCTCTAGAGAACATGCTTAACCTTCAGCGAACTAAACAGGTTCTCATAAGAACTGGAAAAATGTGTTTAGCATGTTAGGAATTCTCATCATAAAAAGGCTCTCAAGAAACATCAAGATACAATCGTTCTTTATTAAATGAACAACTGTAGTCACAGAAAAGCAATACATTATTGCCCATGTTAAATATACCCAGTTGTTTGCTTTATTTACAAGAGGAAGGCAGACAGGAAGCAAAGGAAAGAGTTAGCTTTGGTGGTAATTGGTGAAACCTGCTCAGCAGGAGACACTGAATGAGCGGAGAACAAACAGGGGAATCTGGACCCGGGTACTAGAGCTCGGGAGCTTCCGAGGTCAACCAGAAAGGCATGAGACCAGACAGTGAGTAAGTAAAGGGCTTGTGTATAAAAAGGGTAAGTGATTGTGATGGATTGTGATGTGAGTTGCAGGGGTATCTGGGTAATAATCAGGAAAGAGTGTGTGCTGGTTGGGTGTGAACCTTGCGTGGCTTTGACAATAATTCATAATTGCACGTTTATAATCTATTAAGGTGATTGTCTATTGTTGTTTGCTCATGTATACTAAGTGATTTAATAAATAATTTTAATGGTTTTGGAGCAGTGGAAACAGCCTACAGAACAGAGGGGTGGAACGTGCAGAACTGAGGGGTGGGATAAGTGTAAAATAAGTGTTTTTTAATTTAATTTTTTTCAACCAATGAGAATTTTTAATCAAAGTATATTATAGACTTTTCATTAAGACCCTAAAGAATAAGATCAACTTATAGAAAATGGGCACCTGATGAATCTTAAAGCTTTAAAAGAAACTGAGCTAAATCACATACTATTAGCATTTACTTTTAACTGTGTGATGTAAAAAAAAAACTCAAATTAAAATTCATGCTTTACTGGATCTCTGGATTATTTTTGCATGTCATCTCAGTTTTTTTCTGTTTTCTTCACACCCTGTAACTCAGTCAGTATTAGTCACTTGGACGAAGTGATAGGATCAGCAAGGCACAGACAAATATAGAATGTGTAATCGTTCAACATGTCATCATTCTAATGCTGTGCCATGACGCTCTTTGTCTTTGCCAGAGTTTCTCAGAGTTTGGTGAGAGGCGAGATATCTGACAGACAACAGCAAAGAGGTTATTTTGTCTCTGCTGACACTTTAAGCCCTATTCAGACAGGATTAGTGATTTGTTAGTGATGTGTTATAAAATATAATTGAATTCTATTCTATTAGATTCGATTAAATTGTAATGATAATTATGGAGAAGTGGTTAAGCTATTTAACTGCTAATTGGAGGATTGGGGTTTGATTCCCACAACTGCTGGGCCCCTGAGCAAGGCCCTCAACCCCCAATTGCTCAGTTGTATAAACAAAATAGATAAATGGAAGTGGCTCTGTATAAGGACGTCTGCCAAATGCTGTATGTTTGATTTAGCATCATATGTGATTTTAATCTCAGATTTTAACTGTATCAATAGCTCACAGGTTCACCGGAAGAAAATTCTAGAGAATGCAGTTGCCTGTATGCCAGTATGCAGTTGTTACTGGCTTTGTTGCTGATTAGTGTGCTCAGCGGTATAATTACCCAGTTTTCTGATGAATCATCATAAACAGTAATTGCTGTAGATCAAAGAGATTCAAAAGGGCACGTCTGTCATGATGTAGATCTGCAATTGTGCGTTTTCTTCTTTTATTAAAACCGGTGTAATAGAAAAGAGGCAAAATTTAGACAGGACTCTATCAGTAAATGTAAAGCAGTCTGCAAAAAAAAACTAATTTAGACAAGCAGCAGTCTCTGTATTGTATTGCTAGAAAATAATGTAGAATAAATAGGGTTATTAGTGGGTTTCACACTGGAACGTCCAACATCACCTCAGAATGATTTCTAATGATATATTCGTTTTAGAAAAAGGAAGTGTGAAATGTTAGACACTTTGGTTGCATTTACACTGCAGATGTTGATGCACGGTTTTGATTTTAGGACTATATCCAATTTTTTTGATGGCCCGCTTACGTCTTCTTTTAATACTGACCCGCATCCGATTTTCGCATTTAGATTATAGGGAAAAATATGGATGTACTGACAGGAAAAGAAAGAAAAAACAGCGTGATAATGCAAAGGACGAAGACGTAGAGAAAAAAAAGGTAGAGAAAAAAAGAAGAGAGCACTTGTTGCAGCCTGAGTGCACTGAAGTTATAAATATTTTTATAACTGTTATAATGTTTTTGTTTACAGACATTTAGTGAACAAAATTATTAAATACAAAAATAGCACATTTGCGATAAGTTACATGAGTTGACGTCATGCGCCACCGTCGTTTAGTCAATGACGTTCGACTCGCACTGACAGGTGAAAATCCGATCTGTCTGTTTACATGGCAGACACTAATGCACAAATCCCATTCATATCCGACTTATTTCCATATTCGAATTAGGCCTGAACCCGAATTAAAAATATCGGAATCTGTGTGAAAAAAATCGTTCTGTTTTAATACGTGGCTTCAGTATAACAAGCAAAGTATCTGAAATAAGAGCTGAAATAAACTTCTGAATTTTACTCAGGAGAAAACTCAGCCGTTATCACATTGCAGAGCTCCTCTAATGGCATTGTGATGTTTATGAAAGGTGTGTGCACGAAATGTACATTAGCAGACAAAGAAACTTGACGTAAGCGAAAAATATCTTTTTAGATCCGGTTTGCTTGAGCGTCAGTTATGTCGAGTGTCAGTTATGTCGAGTGCAGTTTCACACAGAGTTAATAACTAAAGAGAAATAACTTAAGGATGAACTAATGCTCAAATCTGATTCTTCTCAAGTGAATAGTGAGAGGGGCAAGTTTATTTCTGTCCAGAAATTCAATCAGATTTTAAGTATACATGAATAAAAGACATGCTAAACACTTCGCTTTCCGCTTTAAAATTGAAAAATAAAAAGTGTCGGTGTTATTAGGCAATGCTGCCATTTTTAATTAGCAAAAATTAATAGTAGTATAATGAATAGATTGTTTTGATATTATGATAATTTCAATTTCAGGACAAAATTTTAACATACTTCTTCTTGCTAGACTGGCAAATTTGTAGAAATAAAAAAAAAAAAAACCCCAAAATAAATTCTATTTATCTGTTTATTATAATTTGTACTGATGTGAAGCATAATGTATGTAGTAACTATTAACCATAAGACCAATAATGTATTTAAGGCATGTTAATATAAACCTGTGTTCTATGATTTAGGTCAAACTCCTGCAAAATGAATGCACACTTATTAATATATGAAATCATCCACACAACAGTTTAACAACTAATAATCTGATCTGGATGCCAAATATGAAATCATGCATTAATGTAGTTTTAGATTTAAAGGCAGGAAACAAGCTTTGCTTACAAATATGTAAATGGTTAAATGCTATGAAATGTTACATGAATTAGATTCTTAAAGGTAAATAAGCCGCAGCATTCCCTGTCCTGTGGAGTTGTAAGTAACACTGAACGCTAAGATTTAGGTATTGTAGCTGTAGCTGATTGGCCAATCAGTCAATCAATCAATCAATCAATCATCAGTAAATACATAAATGGTGCTGTCCTTGCCTCCAAGCCAGTAACAATTTCTGCTTGCTGAGGACTAGACCTACCCGGGCTGTGTTCAAAGATTTAGGTGTAGTCTGTATTCACAGCCTGTGAATCAATCAATATGTCCTTGAAAATTGCTGGACTTAAACTGCTTAACCCACCACGTTCGAAATGGTTTATAGACACAGTAAGTAATATAACATTGTCAAAGCAGTCAAGCAACAACCTTCAGTTATTGCGCGGAGAATGACTAAGAAAAGCACTGTGCTGTCAGACATTAAAGCCCAGCTGAGTGTGAACAAAACTTACTCTGCACCTCCTGCCAGGTGAACCAATTCCTCAAACACATGGAACAGATGGACCAATTACACACTGGCGGTGCTCACAAGAGGGAACAGACAGATCAGGTAAACCAGCTCCACTAAGCATCCACAATCAACTCACTACAGGAAGAGCAAGTGCTTTCCCAGCACAAGCTTCACTGAAGTGAGTAATATCTGGCACACTGGGCAGGGGAATCAACCCCGGGTAAACAGTTGGGGCTTTTTTTTTTAGAGCTGAAAGGTTCAGTATTTGTAGGAATGTAAAACAAATGTTTTAGGTTACTTCTAGAAACAGAAATGTTGTAAAAGGTCGTAGTGGGGTATTACACAGTTCTGAGAATATACCACATTCCCAGTATTGGTGATAGATAGAAAATATGTTTAAAAAAAACAGACATACTGTATGTCTAGCTTTTAGATACTTTTTCACAACATATATAGCGTTTCTACAATAGTTTTAAAATTACAAAATGACATAAGAAATTGCCCAGAATACCTTGTCATATTACAACATGTTGCAATCCTCAGATTCATATGCCTGGCCTGGCTTGGCAGACTGAAGCGACTGTGACTGGCAAAGCTCACCAACTGTGATTCAATGTGTCCTGGTTTTAAATTTCGCCTTCCACAGTGGTGAAACTGATTTCACAGTGACACACACTTTAAATTATACACGGCTAGTTCCAATATGCTCCAGGCTTTCTTTTTTTATCTGCTCTCTACTTCTTTACACAGTTACAGGTACATTTACGGACTGTGTCTGATTAAAGAGGTGCTACAAGAACAGCATTTCACCAGCATGCCAAAAGACTGAATCCACAAATACTAAACTGTTCTTTACATTGAGATTCTGCTTACGGAGAAGAACAAATCTCTGTATGTTCAATCCGACACATTAAACAGACATTGTTTCTCTCTCATCAAATCTTTTGCCTCCTTGGTTGTTGATTATAATGATACCTCAAAGAGCAGAAACAGAATTAGTGGTATAAAATCTGTATCAACTGGACTGTTTGATAAGCCTGTGTCATGTTAATTATTTTGCTCCTGAAGAGGAAAATGTAAGAACTGACAAACAGACGCTGTTGCACAAAAGTTTTTTAACACCAACACGGGTACATGACAAGAAAAAAATAATGTGCCTTTCATTATGATTGTACAGTATATGTCATGATAGAAGTCATTTGGGAACAGACATGATTATGAGCAATTATGTGTTAATTTATAATAGTATTGTGTGACTACGATTTTGCGCTACATTTAATGCTAATTATTGTTCCAGAAATGTCTCATAAAGCTTGCAAGCCATAAAATGGCATTAGTTATTCCTAATAAACGGAATTTTGAGATAATCTGTCAATCCAACAGCGTTAAAGATTTAATCTGACAATTTTCTCCCATTTTAACTCCCTAAAAGATGAATCAAAGTTTCCTGAAGATGGTTTTGGAGATAACTAGACGTACTGACATACCAATAAAGAACAATGGCGCCGTTTTTGTCTGTCACATGTCATGAGAGTGTGAATCCGAAGTTCAAACAGTGCCTTTAAAGCAAATATGATGAAATGCGGAATGTGCACTTTGCAAGACACTCACACAGATGCAGCAAAATACTGAGACTACTTTGCCAACCTGTCTTAGCTTAGCTGGATGCAGCTGTGATTAAAGCTATGCTGTAAATAACAAGGACATCCAGTCAGCTCCGATATTCATCAGTGCTCCAGCTGTACAGCTAAAGCTGTGGCCTCAGCTTATCCTCTTACCACATTTCAACATTGGGCATACAGTAAAAATTGCTGAGATTATAGCCAATAAAAATTAGCAGTTTTTAAGCGACACCTCTTGTAATAAAAAAAAAGGTATCTTTGTGCCACAGGTTTTTTTTGTTTTTTAACCCAAAGCCATATTTTTGTCGGTGTTTTCTCAGGTTTTTAGGTGATGGCAGTAAGCTGGCAACAAACCTTCCGCTTCCGAACATCATGCCAGCATCAGTATGCTTGAGCACAGGGATGGTGTTACCTTAGTGTTGGCTTTAGATCAACAACATCAACTTTATTCCCATGAGATCACAAAAGTGATTTTTAAATTCTTAAAGTCTTAAAGTCAGGTTTTTAAATTCTTAAAAGTGGATTTCTTCTGCTATAAAAGTCATATCTGTAAAGAGTCTATGATATTGTTCAGGTTCTTTTATTTTGTAGCTGAACACTTGGGACACTTTTGTCACAGATTTCTTTTTTTTTTTTTTTCTTGCTCATGTACTCCAAGACAAATTAAAGCACAGATGGTGAGCCTTTCTAGTCAGAGTCACTTCAGTTTTCGCCACAGTTTTTTTCCCCTTTGTTCGAATGGATTTCAGAAAAGCTTTGCCATTATTAAAAAAAAAGTTTTCCATCTTTTTTTCCTGCTTCATCTTGACAGTTCATGGACGGCTTCTTGGACTGATTTTATTCTGCCATTTCAGGAATTGGACCTTCTTAAATCAGGAATATTTAAAGTGCATGCAAAAGGATGAACAGATTTGAAATGAACAGATGTGTACCCTGTTTTTTTTTACATATTTAATGTGTAGTTAAGCAAAAGGTGAGCGAATAATTAATTATGCATTTTTGGATCTAGAAAATCAGGAATTTTGAAGGCTACTGTATATTTATTTTACATTTACATTTACAGCATTCGGCAGACATCCTTATACAGAGCGACTTACATTTATCTTTTTTATACAACTGAGCAATTGGGGTTAAGGGCCTTGCTCAGGGGCCCAATGGCGGTGGCTTGGTGGTGCTGGGAATTAAACTTCGGTCTTCCAGGTATCAGTCCATGATTTACTATCAAAACACACCAAAATCCAATCACACCATATTCCTACCATCCAAAAGAAATACTGTGAAATACCATGATGTCATCTTTCAGACAATGTAAAAACACAACACTAAGATTAATTCCTTTTTCTGCTCTGTTTGGTATCCTGTCTGCGTTAACAGGGTGTGTAGAGGTATAAACATACATACTGTATGTTGGCAGGCAGGAAAGAAAATGTTTGGACCAAACTATTTTATTGGACAAACATTTTTTTGGTCCTATGCCTTCCACAGAAAACTCATAAATACATTTGAACCGATTAACTTAATGATTGTTTTTGGGACGTAAAGAGACTTTCAACCAGCAGAAGAAAAGATGTTTCTGAAGACAATCATCTATTGTACCTTTACTTCTTAAACTGCCTTAACTACCATAAGTGTTTAATATTGACTGCCATAAGTGTTCAATAATGACTTAAGTAATTTCATTAAGTTTCTTTCAATGCTACCCTTAAAATATAATTGATCTACACGATCTAATGTAACAGCATAAAGCCAAATTGTAAAGACTCTGTCTGGCTTGTCAGGTGCGTTGCCCTGCCGGGCCACCAGAGGAAACGACTTTTAACAACGACTTTCATTGTTTAAGTTCTACCTAGTCCATGTGCTCAATGTTTGTCTATGTCTTGTCATGTGATTCCCCTGTCTATGTGTCAGGTTTCCATTGGTTTGTTTTGGTCATGTGTTCCTTATTGTGTTCAGGTGTTTCCTGTTTAGTTAACCCCCCCCCCCCATTAGTCTATTATTTATACCCCTGAGTTTTAGTCGGTCTTTGTCTTGCTTTGTTGCATGTCACAGTCAATGTGTATGTCAAAGTCAAGTTCATGTTCTAGTTCATGTCATGTCATGTTATGTCATGTCAGGTGTACTTCTGGAAAGTTCTAGTTCTACGTTTTATGTTTTTTAAGTTATTTAGTTTGTTGGTTTTGGTCTTTTGTTATTGTGTTAATAAAAACTGTATTTGCATCCAACCTCAACTCTACCACAAAAACAGCTGAAAGAAAAGATCATTAAAGGTGATTTGACCAGTGCATTAGGCAGCTTTTGTAGTAGTTCACTCACTAAAATAAATAGTGTGCATAACAGCACATGGTGGGGGGAAAAAGAAAGAGAACAGGATCGGGGTTTAGCGAAAGAAAAGTGCAAACATAGTAATAACTATGCACGCGTGCAAGGCCCAAAGGATGCAATTAGCAATCAGAACAGAACGCAACGGTTCTGATTACAAATGCGAATCACATCTCGCGACAAAAGCAAGGTTTATTAAACGCAAGCGGAGACACTGAGCAAATACTGAACCTTCTGTACTGGATGTTTGAAAAAAGCCATAACAATGTGTGTTTTTCAGATTATTACTTAACACATGAGAGTGTAAAAGGAACGAATGTTCTGATTATTTATATAATATTGCATGTTAATTTGGAAACGGGTTTATCTCTGGCTTTACTTTAGTATGAGACAGGCGACTAAAATACAGTAAGTATATCTTGAATTCTACTGAACAAGGAAAATGATCTGACAGTCTAATGTCACAAGGGGGCAGTTGCTTGCTAACTGAAGCATGAAGACTGTTATTACGGTTAGGACTAGAGAGAGTGTTAAACGTAAAGGTTTAATCATTTTGTCTTAAAATAATGATCATTTTTTTACAGCACAGTGAAGAAAAAAATTCGCCCTGTCAGAGAACGTACTATAACAGCACATATACTTCATAAAAAAAATCCACTTTTAGCTTGCAATTATATTGTGACTCCATCTTGGTTGAGAAGTGGAAAAACAAACTAACAAACCAGAAAACAAAATAAGTCAGAAAAAACAACAAAACAAAGCAACATTTTATCCAAAAACACAAATTCATAGAAACCTAAAAAGGTTACTATTGTTTGTATTCTTACTGCTGATTGGACGCTTATCAATTGTTGGGGTTTTTTTTTTGGAATTGTTGTTGCATTGTTGAATTTGTTATTTTAATATTTTTTTCCAAAGTTAGACTAAAAGTGTTTCTGTAACCAACATCTTTTACACTGTATACATAATATTGTGTTTAGATATTTATAGAAAATAGGCTGCGTGGGTGATGTACTATATCCACATCACAGTTTGCCTTTGACTAAATAATGATTTGGACACAGTTTCTTTGTATTCGCCGTCTTTAAGGTTTCTGTTTTTTTATGAATTTTACATTTTTTTGCACATTGTGTGAAATAAACTCACCCTGTCCTTGTGTCCAATGTGCATCTGATTTGTAACAGCGTAGATCAGTGCTGCTAAAATATTTTACTATGTAAACCCTGTACAGCGGTGCCTTAACTTGCAAGTTTAATGCATCCCCGTGACAGAGCTCGTAACTCAATTTACTCATATGTCAAATCAATTTTCCTCATTAAAATGAATTCAAATACAATTAGTCCGTTCCGGGTCCCCAAAAACACCACAATTTTTTTTGGTTACATGTTTTCAAATAAGAAAAATAAACTTATAAATAACGAATATTGTATAAAACAATACAATAGTACAGCATTTATTTGGAGATCAGACGACTCCACTTGCTAACGTGCATGTCTGACTAGCTATTGAGTGAGACATGGGATCCTGAGCTAACTCGCTATCTGAAGCTTGCTCGTAACCCGAATTTTAGCTTACAACTCAAAGCAAAAAATCGGCCGAGCGACGACTCGTATCTCGAAAAACTCGTTAGTTGGGACACTCGTAAGTCAAGGCACCACTGTATTTGCGGGATGATTAATGTCTGCTAAAAGCAGTGTTCTATCAGTTCTCTAATAACTTTTTGACTCCTCAGATTTAGAAAGTTCAGAGGGTTTTTAGACACTTGGATAGAACATGTTCTGGAATCATTTATTAAAAGCAGAGGGATTTATTGTAGCTTTTCAAAACAGTAAAGGAAGTAAGGTAAAATCGTTTATGTTGGTGTGGTGTGACTGCAGCACATCAGCAAGGCTTAGTATTCTTTCCTCAGTGAGAGAAGAAATACAGTTTACTTTCTTTTAAAATTGCTTGCAATTACTCCTGCTGCAGTGAGCGTAGGGAAAAAAGTGCTGTGTATGTCGGTGAATGCATGTGCTGCATTGGTGCATTTTTTTAAGCAGTGCAAATTGTAGGTATATTAACAACATCTGTGCCTGTGAAGATGATTAATATCATAGCAGAGCCATGAATTTAAAGCAGTACCATTTGCATTTGGCTTTAAGATCATGACCATAACAGGTCATTAGTGCAGTTAGAGGGGCTGCTTTTCAGCAGTGTGAATTAATCTATTTGCATAGAATTTTAAGGATAATTTTTGATTATTGTCTGGCAGGTGATTTGCTTGCTTTTTGGGGCTGTTTTATGTTTTAGTTTTCTTCTAGCATTAGGCTGGTACATACAGTAGGTTGTTTGAAGGTTTATTTACTGAATGTGTCTGTGGGGGACTAGTGCCACATCTATGATATATTTACCCCAGCCTCAGCTTCATAGACTAATAGTCCACCACAATGCCGGCCAACACATAAGATAAAATCGAGATTAAACACGTATTAAAGAGGAAAATAATACAATGTTTGTTATTAAATTTAGTGCTACATTCATATGGCAGTCAGATACATACATAAGAATTTTTCTTTTTTATCTAATAACATTATGACAAAAACATAAAAAATGGAGATAAACTCCATGATAGATTCAGAGGCTGTTACTGCTCGTTGGCACGGGTCTGAAAGTGGTGAATAAACCCTTTCCTGGGCTGAGACAAGCTAGTTAACTTCGGGGTTAGTCGACCTCTCCGCACAATATCTAGCCTCTCTGGAAAAGTTCGCCTTGAAAACAAATTTTTAAGAATGTCTGAGACCAAGTCAATTTCTCCACCTCTTTCAGTCATTGTGGGTGTAAAAAAATTAAACTCAGCTGTATTAACGAGTGCAGGTCGCTACAGACGTGTTATGCTAGTCAAACTTGGCTGTAAATGTTTTGCTCTGACCAACCAATCAGAAGACAGAAGAAAAATTTAGGTTGTAAATGTAGGTCAGGGATTCTGACAGTGTTTAGACTATCAGAAAAAGACTTATATATATATATATATATCAGTAAGTTAGAATCACCAATCAATCTGACAATACATGTTTTTGGACTGAGGGAGGAAACCGGAGTACCCGGAGTAAACACACACAGGAACATGAAAACTTCTCATAGAAAGACCCCTGCTGGGGATACGAACCTGGCACCTTCTTGCTGTGAGGCAACAGTGCTAAACACTAAGCCACCGTGCTGCCCCACTACTATATCTTTCTTAAACCGTTTTTTCTTTCTGAATGCATTACTACTCATACGGTCTATATAGAATAAGTAAAACTTTCTTGTTAAAAAGTTAAAGAAAAAAAAGTTACTTTCTAAGTAATATTATGTTACATAATAACACCCTAAATTTAATTCATTGATTAGTTTCTAATGTTTTACTTTCTCACAAATAGTTACACATTACCATTTTTTTTGTTATTAATACAAACTACTGAAATGATTAAATGTTATTAAACAGTAATAAAATACATTAGGAAAGAAGCACAAGAGGAAAGTGTAAGTAATGCATGACACAAGCTCTGATCATGACCCAAAATTAACACCTGGCACATTTTAACCTCTCCAGTCTGTGAGTAAATGAATGTTTTTGGTGTTTTGAACTGATTCACAGAAGAAGCTCTTTTCAATAAAGTCTCTCTCCTCTGCAGTCTACAGGGAGAGAGAAAGCAGGAGAACCAGCAAAGCAAAAAAGTGCAGTGTCAGTGTATCATGGTTATTTTACTTCCCACTATCTCTTCTATACAGCCAGTAATGTCAGGGTTCTGCAGTTGTCTCTTTAAGGGTTTGGCTAGAACTTTAATGGTTTAGCTATAGAACCATGCAACAAAATCTTCTGCAACACTTTAGAATACTGGTCAGTAGTTAACAAGTAACTATGCAGGAAGGAATAGATGGCATAATATTAACACTTAAATTAATACTGTTACTTACTGTTAATACTTCTTTATTAGTAGAAGCGAGATTAATTGAGAAGTAGCTAATTTTAATTAGACTCCAGCAGATCCCTGTGACCCCAAATTAGGGAATAAGTGGGTATAGAAAATGAATGAATGAATGATGTCATCATCAAAAATAAATAAAACAGTAGAAATGAAACAGAGTGGAATATTTTTATTAAGAATGAAAGCTTTTAAAAGAACCTATTTCCTAGAACAAAAACTATTTTTCTGAAACTTCTAAGCAATCCCATAAATGTCCATTTTTCACACTAAGCCCTTAAAAAGTAATTTTGAAATAAGTGTATATGCTTTAACTTGGTGATTATATGTGATAAATTCCCACTTAATGGCTATCATTTCCCTTAAAATACAGATTTTACTGAACTATCACAGTACTTTTATTGGAATTAGTAGTGCAGTGGTTAAGGTGTTGGCCTGCTAATTGAAAGATGTTGGGCCCCTGAGCAAGGCCCTTATCCGCCACTTGCTCATTTGTATTAAAGAGATAAATGTTAGTTACTTTGGATTTTTTAAAATATTTAACTTTGAAATCTTTGTATTAGTGTAAAAACTGCCAAAACTCAATAACAGACACAGAAAGACAGCCAGACAGATAAAGGGACACAGAGAGAGAGAGAGAGAGAGAGAGAGAGAGAAAGATGCACTTTCTTTCCCAGTCTGCCTCGAACAGAGGTTAATGCGTTGTGCTGCAGTATAACACACGCCTCCCACATTCTCCTCCTGTGCATTATCTTCCATTCTCAGAAGCATTAAAGCCCGTAAGCTTCTCAAGCTGCTGCACACACAGAGCCTTCATTTTTTGCTTGTCATGATGAACAAGGGCACAAAGTCGTATGCAAATGACAATCTGCAAATGTGACTCAAAAGCATACCCAGCCATGTGGGCCCCATGTGGGGTTTTGATAGGCTGTCACTGGGGCCCTGCATGGGCAAATTAAATAGGACCCATAGAAATGTGTCCATCGGCTCCTAATAGGCCCCATGTACGTTAGCCCATAGTGTGTATGTGTGTTTGACTCTATTTGGGGCCCATTAAGGGTTTATTATCAGGGCGCACATGGGGCCCAAAATGGTTGCTATCTAAGGGGGCCCATGTGGGCCACATACAGATTCCCTCTGGGGCTTAAATGGGTGATCACACTGGACCCACAAATAGCCCCGCAATGAGTTTTTTTTGTGGGATAACAGTGGGTTAGAACTGGGCCCCATATGCTTTCTATATTAATATATTTTTTTGAACAAAACTCTGAGTGTTTAAATCCCTTTTTATTGATAAAACTATACAGAATACAGAAACAGTGACTCAGAACACTCTTGGGCCTGTGTGGACTCCTCAGCCTCACACCTAAAGAGCAGTAATACAAAAAGCATACGTATAAATTCAATAGAAAAAAAGGTAGAAAGGTTTATTATAATTTTATAAAGCCACCAGTCAATATTCATTTTGCAAACGGACTCTATAATTTTTATTCTATTATGTAACTAGCACATCTGACTCTACTGACCTCCGTTCAAGGCCCCGCTTTCCTCACAAGGCAAGGTTGCCATTGCATTTGTAAACCATTTACCGAAGGCTGTCTCCACCTCCTTCTTGTTAATGATTTTAAACAATGGGTTCTGATTTAGACAAATGTTATTTGTAAAAAAAAAAACATTATCTAAATAAATAAGGTTAAAATGTTTTTTTTTATCATGCACAGTTTCAAAAAATGTAGGTTTTGGAAAGAGCGTTTGCCATTTTGTCCTGTGGGATGTGACCGGTCATTACAAACTCCAGATTTCTTTGGACACACGCGTCAATGCTCCTCTCTCGGATGTCCCTAAGGACTGAGACCTAAAACTGAGATGAATAATTACAAAACAAAACAAAACAAGTTGCATAATTTACATAGTCATTTAACTTTAAAGGTATTTAACCTATAACGTGCAAATTATGGAGAGTTAAAAAATTTAAAGACTGGATAAGTCTGCTTCGGTTTTATGATACTTCATACGGAAATGAGATTTACGTTATGATTTTCCATTAGCTGTAAACATTTTTCCATATTCCAGTGTAAAACAGTTAGCATGGCTAACAGTAACAGTCAACTAGGCAAGAAAGTAAAAAGGCAAATGTATTAGCTGAATAACGCAATAAATAACTGTTATAGTAGCTCAGCGGTTAAGGTGTTGTACTGATACCTGAAAGACTGGTGTTTAATTCCCAGCACCAAGTTGCCACTGCTGGAACCCTGAGCCAGGCCCTTATCCACCACTTGCTCATTTATATTAAAGAGATAAATGTAAGTCGCTCTGGATAAAGCTGTTTGCCAAATGCCGTAAATGCTCAGGGGCCACTCCCAAGTAGAGCACCCCGTTAAAACAAGACAAATGAGACCTAAATTCGATTCTGTAGCCACCTTGTATTGTAGGTAGGACCCATTGTGAAACATTTGACAGAATGTCTTAGGAGATCAGCCTTTTGATGCTGACTTCCGGTATACCTTGTGCAAGTCACCCAGGTTCCAGCAGGGGATTCCCGGCAGGAAGCAGGCTGGCTGGCCACAGAGCTCTTCCTGAGCACTTTATCTGTTGTGGGGACGACCGCTGGGTGGTACCTTCTGGTTGGAGCCCCCTCTTCCTGAAAAGAGTAACAGTCCTCTGACTCGTCTTTCTCTCCGAGGTCCCCCCTCATCATCTTTTTCTCTTTAATAAAGAGCTTTAAAAAAAAGAGCTTGCCAAGGCCCACTGTTGCTCATGTTTATATAGCATAACTTCCTGGTCGATGACATCATGTAATGCTTTCTAGTTGGCTGGATTACACACATGCTTCAGGGCAAAGGTTAAAAAAGGGCATTTTCAAAGTCTTTCCACACAGGGTTACGTTTGTAAAAGAGAACTGTCATTTATAAATCAGTGATGAACATGCATACATTTCTAACTTGGAGTGTGTGTGTCTTTATGCGCATGTGTATGTGTGTTAGGAAGAGTCAGAGACAAAATGCAGGAGAAACAGAGCTGTGACTTCAATTAAAATGTTCCGCTTGAGAGGCGAGCAGAGTGGCTGTACAGCAGGTGCTAGCTCGTAGGTGTTTGATGAGAGAATCAATCAATCAATAAATCTTTAAATACATTTGCCAAGTAAGCAGTATGTGATCTCTTCTCAACTCTGTTTATTGCCTGGGGGTGGCCCAGTGCCTCAGAAGTGGGAGGAAAATGCTTGCAGTGAAACTTAGTGGACTGGCAGGAAAAAAAGGCGTAAGCACTGGTTCTGCGGTCTCTATGACATACTACACTAAATTCTCAAGTACGAGTTACTCATTTCTTTAGTACTAGTTTGTATTTTGATTAAATAGTTAGATAATATTATAAAGCAGTGGTGGTTGGTCAATAGGGGGTGCTGGGGTGCCACTTCCTCAAAGAAGAAATGTGCTCACCATGTTAACAATTAGTTAAATAATTATCACAAATTGATAACAAAACAAAACTATTTAGTTGAACTATCCCACCGTTAGTCATATTGACATTTATTAAAAAAACAAAAAAATGCACTGTAAAAATGTACCATGTGGAACACCGGGCAAACAAGTGTGTGGCTTCGTCCAAAATCAAATACTACTTAAGTAAGTAGTCTAGGACCTTAAATAAGCCTGTACTTTCTGACTTTTTAAAAGGTTTGTTCTATGTAGTATAAATGAAATCAGACATACTACCTTCGGCATGTTGATACTGACACATGACATTTGATGTCACCACAGCGTAAATATATAGTTGATTTAACTACAAAAACCAATATTTTTCACAGGAATAGTAGGTTGGACCGCTGTGATGGAAATCAGGCCTTTTAATGTATAGTTGCTATTAAAGGCTGAATTGGTGGTGCTGTGGTTAAGGTGTTGGACTGTTACCAGAAAGACTGTGGTTTGATTCCCAGCACCACCAAGCCACCACTGTGACATGTCGTTACTGACAATAAAATGCGGTGTTACTATAATTAAGTAAAACTTGTAAAATGTATTGCTCCTTACATCACATGTTCTGCGTGCTTTTTTTCCTTTTTTCCCCTGAATCTCTTTCCCTCTCTCTCGCTCTTTCTCTCTCTCTCTCTCTCTCTCTCTCTCTCTCTCTCTCTCTCTCTCTCTCATTTTATCTCCAACTGTCCTATCAATAAAGGCAAAAAATATCCTTACAAAAGAATGTAAAACAACAAAGACCCAGAATAATTTTTTATGGTTTAGGGTAATAAAGGGTTAAATTTTCCAAATGTTAAAAGCCCAAAAGGGAAACCGTGCACCTCGAGTAGACAGTTACATAACCTCAATCTGAGATACAGTATGTACAGGGTTGTGGAGTAACTCGTTGCATGTTATATTTACAGCATTTGGCAGACGCCCTTATCCAGAGCGACTTACAATATTCCTTGTTATACAACTGAGCAATTGGGGGTTAAGGGCCTTGCTCAGGGGCCCAACAGCGGTGGCTTGGTCGAGCTGGGAATCGAACCCACAACCTTCAGGTTGGTAATCCAACACCTTAACCATGAGCCACCACTTTCATGTTATGGTACTACCTAATTAAATTGTAAAATACATGTAACAGTAATTCTTTACAGTTACTGAGAAAAAAAATGTGTCATTGAATTATAGTTACTTATTAAAAGGTTTAAGATTAGAACTAGGGTTACATCTGAATCATTTCTTTAAAAACCTGGGATAGAGTATAACGAATAATACTAATTTGTTGTTGCTTTGCCTGTTTTGTAGTATCTGTGCTTGAAAATTCAATTATTAAACACTCAATGTGATTCATGTGATAAAAGATTTTGAAATGCTAATAGTGAACAGAGTTGAGTGCTACGGTACTGTTATCCCTGCCCGGTAAAAATGTTTTTTAAATGATTTAGTTGAAAATATCTTTTAGAAATTAAGTTCAAGGAGATTTATTGCCATTTCAACCATATATAGCAGAATGCAGTACACAGTGAGATGAAATAACGTTTCTCCAGGACCCCCTGGTGCTACACAAAACATAGAATTTCACAAAACAACAAAGAGCCACTAACAGGATAGACATAAAGTGCATGTGTGCAACCTTGCTTGATTAAAGTAATCAAAAAAGTTGCACTAATTATTACATTTTAAAAAGGGTAATTTAACCTTCCAAACCCAGCTAATGTCTTAGCGCTAACACTGTGCCTTCTGGCTGAGCCAATATAAACACAATAATAAGAATATACTGAAAAATGCAAAATACTGAGGTAGAATTGTCTTTAATTAGCCCTTTATTTTTATTTCGTATATATTCACACGTGCCCTATTAACATTAATGTCCTTTAATGGTTTCTGTCTTCAATATACTGATTAGCTAAAATGGCTAGTCCAGACTAGTGCATTTAAGTGTGTATTGAAGAGTAGGGGTAAAGATTCAGTAAAAAAATACTCCCCACTGACTCAATCAGAGGGAGAGAACGAGAGAATGAGAGAAAGGGTGAGGCGGGGTATCACGATGGACAGAAAGGAAAACTGCCTGCAAAAAAGGTCATGTGTTCACTGCTGGTCTGTCTGTATGCTTCAGTGAACACAAGCCAGAAGAAGTTTGGTTCAGAATCGATAGAAAATGTTTCAGTAGACAAAGTAATTTTTCCTCTTCTACACACACACACACACACACACACACACACACACACACACACACACACACACACACACATAAACACACTGATTTCACGCACATTTAATTACACATTTCCAATAAAAGGTTGTATTTCTGTTTCTCTTTCTCTGTTTCGGTGTAACGTTTTGTTGTATTCAATTCACACTCGATTCACTTTTGATTCACTTTTTTAGATACAATTGATGCCTAATAAGAAAAGTAGAGATGACAGAAAAAACTGCACATGACATAAGGAGAAAAAAGCTTTTATTTTCATGTAATTGCTTGAAATTCCCATGGTGTAAACCGGAATTGGGTGATATTTTTATTTAATATCTTATAAACAGATAAACTAAATCAGGAGGACAAAAGTTGCATGGATGACAGATAGACAATACGGGCTTAAAGGAACCTCATTCTTATAACAATGACATCAGGATCATAAACAATTTCTCTTCTACAGTATAACTATAAAAGGCAAAAAGTTTAAAACAAAAAAAATAATAACATTTTTTAAGACATTTACAGTGATTGACAGACGCCCTTATCCAGAGCGACTTACACTTAACTGAGCAATTGGGGGTTAAGCCCTGGTGCTGCTGAAAACTAAACCCTGATCTTCCAATTAGCAGTCCAACACCTTAAGCACTGGCCTACGACCACCTTACAGCAAACTAAAGTTTGGAACTGTCCAGTGATGAAGTTGTTGTTAAGTTATTAACAATGACATTAACATGTACAGCATTTTACAGACGCCCTTAGAAAGACTAACATTTATCCCCTTCATACAACTGAGCAATTAGAGTTAAGGGCCTTGTTCAGGGGCCCAACAGTGGCAACTTGTTGTTTCTGGGAATTAAACCCCCCTAATCTTTCAGGTATCAGTCCAACAGCTTAACCACTGCACTACCAGTTCCCCAGTTCCTTAATTACAGTACCATCTTTAGGTGATTAATGAAAGGACATGAGTTAAGAGCATAAATTCCCTACACAGATTGTTAGGTATGACATGTATAGACAGACGGGTCCAGTGTAGAGAGCATTTTAAAAAGAAAGTGATGGACTGAACAGAAGTAAATACTAAACATGAGATTTTGTGGTTCCCCAGACATTTAAAATTTTAATTAAGCCATACGGAACAAAATGACTTAATTAGAGAATGAAATGAACATCTTAATGTTTCCTAGAGGATTGTCACTGTAAGTGCTGCAAATTTGTGGAAATGCAAGAAATGCTTATATATTTTTTTTATACTGGTGTAAGATGTAACCCTAGGAAAGACATACAATACTGTTTTTTTTTTTTACATTTACATTTTTCTTTCTTTATTTATTAACTTTTTCTAGACATTAACAAAAAGATTCTACTACAGAAGTAAAGACGCCGCTGTTAAAAATAAAATAAAATAAAATAAAATAAAATAAAAAAATTCAAAATTAAATTAAATTAAATTAAATTAAATTAAATTAAATTAAATTAAATTAAATTAAATTAAATTAAATTAAATTAAATTAATGCTTGTCTTTGCACGATACATGATGTTAAAAATAAATAGACAAAAATTACACAGGTAAACATGTCAGTTTAGTTATATTACTTCATTATAGTGTAGAGACGTCATCTGAATGTCTTCTAAACGTGTGTGTGATTAAGGGCTTTTAAATGCTATAGAGCTTTTTAACAGATCTTTATCTTCCAACTTAAGTTGCTATAAAGTTAAACGCTTTATTTCTTGCTTTAAATACAAATTCTCGGTTATTGATCAACAGAAAATAATCATTTATTAAGCAACGTCAATCTAATGTCAATCAAAATCCTGAAGTCAATCTAGCTATCAGTGAAAATCCACGAAAAGAGATAAGATTAAAGAAATATCAAACTACTTATAATGATTACAGATTATCACCTAATATCCAAATGTCTGAAACCAAAAGATAGAATCACTGACATTAGTTCCGCTAGTATTGAGTATTTAAGCAGCTTTTTTAAATAACCTAATTAAATACTTAAAAATAAAAAACAAGTTTTAACAAGATTTATTTTTCAAAATTTATTGAAACCCCCCCCCCCCCCCACACACACACACAAAAAGACAAATCAAATAAACACATTCATTTGGAACATCAGTTATTTATGTTTTCTATTTATCACTGGAAATGTCCAGGTGTCTATCTCTACGCTTAACAGCCTCATGGTCTGAGTGTGGCTGCCTCTATTAACGCACTCCTTTAGAGTCCCATAAGGATCCCAGAGCCAGCCGTTAGTAAGTTTCACAAAGATCTAAGTTTACTAAAGTAATTGCTGTTCTGTCTTCTTTTGTTTAATCTGCACCAAAAATGGGGATTAAACTGTAACAAAACTAAAAATCTCCACCATTTCAAACACTTAAGACAAAACTTAACACCAAACAAGTTTGGTTTCAAGTAAATCATTATCCTCGGGTGGAAGATTCCAAACTTTCATGTAGATTTGTTAAAAATGTAAACTAATGTAATTTTGCACATCTTATTTTACTCTTTTTTTATCTGAGAAAATGGTAGCTCAGCGGATAAGGTAATGGTCTGCTAATTGGAAGATCGGGGTTTGATTCCCAGCACCACCAATTTGGCACCGTTGAGCAAGACCCTCAACCTTTAATTGTTTAGTTATATAAGAGGGATAAATGTAAGTTGCTCTGGAAAAGGACGTCTACCAAATAATGCAAATGTTAATGTAAATCGAGGCTCTTAGTTGGCTGCCAGAACCCGAAGCAGTAATAAAATTCATATGTCATTAAAACAGCTTGGCGTCCAGCTGGGTCTACCCCGGGGCAGTAAATGTATTGTGGGTAAACTTTCTGATTTACCTAAAAGCTAAGAGTTCCACACACTTAAACAGCAGGTCACCTAAACCTGTTCTTCGCTTTTATTGTAAATATATATGAGTCATTTTAAAAACATTACTTATTTTTACACACTAATGTTCTGCACCTGTACAAGCACACAATTCCTATATTTTTATTATTTCTTTCCAATAACAAAGTTAATCACAATTCTACTGTACATTCTACATAAGTCTACATTCCAGTTCTTTTTTCATGTGTTGGTTCTACTAACACACCCAGTTTTTTCTACTCCTACAATAAAGGCTTTCGTACAATAGCTTTTTTTTAAGTACGGATTTTTTTAGCTAATGGATTTGCTCTAGAAATGTCTGACTGGATTACCTCAACAACCCATACAGTGTGCAGAAATTGAAAGAAGGTCCATGCCATCTAAAGGTTGTAGAAGGAATAAAAGCAGTCAGATGTGCTGTTAGAGTCTGATGCAGTCTGACGCTAAGCAGAGTTGCTGAGTAATTTCCAAAAACAGATTGCTTAATGACCTTTTCGTTTATTTTTGTGGAAATCATTAATGTACTCCGGCTCTCTGGAATGTCGTTACTGTGACGCAAAATGAAACAAACAGCTTAATAGGCTGCAGTTTGTCAAACTACAGCTGGGTTTTTTAATGAATTTGGCCCAAAACATGTTGAAGGTCATTCGATTTGATGTGTCGAAAATCCGGTGCTTGCAATTTTACCAAATCATGAAGTCATGAAAAAGCACAAAAAACTTTGCAAGTTGAATTAGACGTTTGAAAAAATACTTTAACACAAACAAGCATTTTGTCCACAAAATCCAGGAAATATACTTTCTCTAAGTGGCGCGATTATGATTAACAATTTATTGCTTTGAAATGCCTGTAAATCAAGTTTCTGTTTATTACTTTTGCTATAGAAGCTATAACTGTAATTCACTCCTTTTCGATTAGAAAGCAATAAAAGAAAAAAATAAATGTGACCATAAAGGAAAAAGTCCCAGTTCAAGTATTTAAGTATATATTACATAAATTGGTGCAGAGCATGCAGTTTTATTCTCATGATTTATTTATTTTAAGAAGCTCATAAAATTATTTTAGGGTATTTTTTTATTTTTTAACATGTTATTCTATCCTTGTAAATACTGGGAGGTGGTAGTGCAGTGGTTAAAGTGTTGGACTGCTAATTGGAAGATCGGGACTCCATTCCCAGCACCACCAAGTTACCACTGTTGGGCTTTTAAGCAAGGCCGTTAACACCCAATTGCTCCGTTGTATAAAAGAGATAAATGTAAGTTGCTTTGTATAAGGACGTCTGCACAAATGCCAAAAATGTGTTCAGGGCTTATGCATGAAATTGCACCAAAGATTTCAGGGCTTATGCATGAAATGACGTTGTATTTTACATTATGGAGGGTGAATTCCGTGTGACTTCTTTGCAGATGTGACAGCATGTCATTAGTTTTGTGTAGGCTGCGGGGCTGCTGCAGATTTTTAACCAGCCTTGTCACTGAAGTGTAGCTTAAACTTATAGCTTCGGATGTGTAAACTGTACTGTTGAATTTCCACACTTAGATTCAACATTCCTTGGTCTCCTTATTTAAAATGGATTGCTGATATACACACATGCAGTTGGCTGTAATAAGACTGTAGGTTTATTCCGCATCCTGAACCCAGCACAGCTTTATATCTCTACCCAAATGAACGCAGGCAGCAGTGTGGAGGGAAACAATGAAGATGTTTATCAAACCCGGCTTAAATATTACAATGCAGATGTTACAGTGGACTAATTAGGCAAGTTACGTTTATGGTAGTGTGGATTGTGACAACCAGATTTTAAGCAGCTAAAAATGGCTAGTGATGAGGAACCCACATATGCTTATATATATATATATATGTGTGTGTGTGTGTGTGTGTGTGTGTGTGTGTGTCTAAATTCATCAAAGTTACAAATATTAATAAGTAAGTAAATGCTTAGTTTGATGCATGCCATAAAAATGAATCATTTGTCACGTTGCACAATTGAATGCGATTAATAATACGACTTTTTAAGAACAAATGCAGAGAATTTCCACATATCCTTACCCGCATATCCTTACTCGGAATCCTATAGCATTAAATACTGCAATGCTATACTTAGGCAGTTATGGAATTAATTAATGTGTTGAAACCGGCTACTTTTTCAGTGGACACAAACCCACTAGCATTTATGGAAATTGGAAAACCACAAAGGCAGAGAAGAGTTCTGATTTCAGCACCACGGGGAGCGCCGCAGCCTGCTAGACATACACAGCTGCTCTAAACGGTCACTTTAGTATATTGCCATTTTACGATTACAAAAATGAAATCAAAATCTTGCAAACTTTGTAATATTCACAAAAGCTTGCAGTTTTTCTGCAGTTGAAGTGCCATTGTGTGACATCATCGCAGAATGCATTTAGCCAAAGCTATTATTAAAGCTGCAGCGTTGCCTCTAATCATATATTATTTGATCGGTAGTTCTTCCTAATTACAGCAGTAATAATGGTATGTTCAATCCACTAAAATATCTCCAGTTAAGTAATAATTAAAACACGTTGAACCATTCAGACAAATAGCACAGCGGAAAAAAAGTGTTCTGTGTGCACAGTATGTTTTTTTTAAGTACATTTTTAAAGATGTAATAATTATGGGAATTTAAGCAAACAAAGAAATAAAGGAATTTACAATATATATATAACATTGTGGCTGCATAGTAGAGCATAAAGAACATACTAGCGAATAAAAGAACAATCATAAAAAGATAAAAAATTTGGCCTGAGAGAAAACAGGACAAACTGACTAAAAGATGAGAGACAAGCTGCCCGAAAGGCAAACGCATACATAGGCAGACAGAAAGATAGCTAGGGCACGATATGTCAAATATTTACTCAACAACACCTGACCGATAAATAGATTTGAGTGTGTTTGTGTGTGTTTGTTTAATGTGTGTGCTTGTGGGGCGACATTAGCTTTAGTGACATTTAGAACCCATTTTTCATTTACCTTGCTTCAGGCTGTGTTTTGAAAATAAAAGTCATCTGTGAACTGCGTTTGGTTTGATGAATATCCACTGAGTGAACCGTGAACCTCCTCCACGGTGTTTGCATATTGACTAAAGCAAAAAATCAATGCGTCCTCTATGAGTGCTGCCTGGTCACAGTGGGACACTGAGTGAGGGGGTAAAAAAAGAGAAGTAGGTGAATGAAAACGTGGCCACATAAGAGAATTGAAGGAGGGAACGTGGATGTCTTATTTAAAGGGCTATTAATATCCTGGTGGTAAGGGAGACTTTTAGCAGATACCAGAACTATGCTTTTTATGCCATTAAGAAGACCACGTATAATCTGTAACATGACATTAGCACATTTTGGTGCCCCAGACTTTTTAAATAAAAAGTCGCATATACCATTTAAGGCGTCATGTGATATGTTGTTTTGCACACATTTAATAATAGTAGAATTAATGTGGACAAAAGAAAATGTCTTTAATAGATCTATAGCTTGTATGTGTATGGCCTTTCCTCATGTTAAACAGGTCATGTTGTGTTGAGTTTGTGTGTCAAAATGAAAACAAACCAAATTTATGTACAGATATTTTATCCTCTTTGGGCTGAGCAAGAAACAAGTCCTGCACAGGCGTCTTTGGCTTCAGGCAATATGAATAAAAGCTATCGCATGTGTTCAACGTCATCACGCCAGATTTGGGTCAGAGCCGGTTGTGATGATGTTAAACACTAAACTGAAAGGGCTAATTAAAGGAGCTGTAAACAGAATGTGGCAAAGAAAATGGCATAATGAGAATAAAGGGCTTTATTAATATTAATATTCAGAGTTTGGTTGGATATGAGAGAACATATTATGGAAGAGGAAGAAGAAGAAAAAGAAAAAGAAGAAGAAAAGACAGTATGATAACTTGTCTTAGAACTGGTCCATTAATAAGTCACTTTCCATCATTGGAAAGCAGGAATATTGATGTTGTGTCAGATAAAAGACAACAATTAATAGAGGCCCTTAAAGTATTAGGACAACTTTTACTAAAAAGTGTATTAGTAAGGTGACAGACTGTTTATATTTTATTGATGATTATTTTATTAATAAACATCAGTATTTAAAGGACACAACTGATGTATTGCCTAGTCACTATGTCTTATACTGCAGCTATGAGATACTAAAATTATGGCTATATGTAGTATAACGTGAGTCCACACTGTGTTTTAATATGTCCTGGGATGCCAATCTGACTTATACCTGAGATGGTAAATTCTTCCACCATGCACCTGAGTAATGTAAAGGTTTTTTTCTCATCTGCAAAAACATGCTAGGAGAACAAGTTACTCCAAATCGCCATTATGAATGAATCTGAAAATGAATCTGTAAATGCCTGTGAAACGTGTGTGAAACTACAGTAGCATTTCACCCAGGATGGACTAGGAAAGTGGTAGCACAGTGGTTAAGGTGTTGGACTGCTTATTGGAAGATCCGGGTTCAATTCCCAGCACCACCAAGTTGCCACTGCTGGGACCCTGAGCAAGACCCTTAACCCCTAATTTCTCAGTTGTAAGATGGACTGTATTCCTGTCTTAGGCCCAGTGTTCCTGGTACAGGCATTAGATCCAGGACAAAATGTTTACTAAGATGTATGTGGTAGCACAGTGGTTAAGTTGTTGGACTAATAAGTTGAGGACCAGGGTTTGATTCCCAGCTCCCCCACTGCTGGGCACCTGAGCAAGGCCCTTAATCCCCAATTGTATAACAAGGAATATTGTATGTTGCTCTGGATAAGAGTGTCTGCCAAATGTTCTAATTCAAGTTTTTCTGTCTAATTCCATTTTCACAAGTGACACATTTTCTTGGATAAATATAACCTACGACCTAATCTTATTACTCTGTCACAACTAACAGTGTCCTCTCTGGATTTGTGTACAAAGCACATAAAACATAACGATCAAACATTCTTAGAAATCAATGTAATCTGTTGTATATTTACTATACTATGCATGAAATGGAATGTATGTGAGATACATAATAAAACCCCAGAGCATCATTGCTTAGTTTTCTAGAAATCAATGAAATATATCATTTAAGGTATGTGTTTTATGTAAAGGAAACAAAAGAAAGCTCTTGACAAGAAACAGGGACAGTTCAGTCCCTTTTTTCACCTAAACACAGGTTACTGCAATGATGGATGCACTTTAATCTTTCATATTAACATAATAATGCTGCACCAACACGGTCTTGCCTTCCTGTATCTCCCCTAAAGTCTTTTTTTCCGTTTTGCTTTTTACAGCAAGGTTTTACAGCATATGGTGGGCTGCGGAATCGTGCAGGTCAATATTAGAACTTCAAGCCTTGAACCTTGCGTAAAAAATGCGCAATATGCGTCTTTTCTCTTGTCTGTTGTCGTGTTGAGAAGGAGGACCGCAGGAATCCGCTACAGAACCAGAACGATTGCTCACCTGACTGTTAGTCTCTCTGCACTGTAAAAACTAGACTGATAACAGCCTAAAGAAACGCACGACGCTGGACAAAAAGGCGCATGTGTGCGTGCAGCTCCCGGTTTCTTTTCCCCGCTACAGTGTCCAGGGTTGCCAAGTTGGAGAGACTGTGTTCCCCCAAACCATTATTTCAAAACAATAATCAAAAAGCACCAGTCCAAAATTACATATGTGAATTTAAAACTAAAATATTAGTACTTCAAGAGTAGAATAAAACAAAAATTACAAAAAAAAATTAAACTAATTTACTAGTAGTTTGTGATGACCCGATAAGTGTGTTACTAGATCACACTCAATCCAAAACTAAATCTAGTTTACATTTACAGCATTTGGCAGATGCCCTCATCCAGAGCAACTTACATTTATCACTTTTATAGGGTAAGGGCCTTAGTCAGCGACCCAGCAGTGATAGCTCGGTGGTGCTGGGAATCAAACTCGGATCCTCCAAGTCTAACACCTAAACCTAAACTTTGTTTAGTTGTCTATGTTTAGTGTGATGGCATGATTTCTTTTATACAACAGTTCTATAAACAAAAAAAATTGTGTTTTAGAGTCTGCAAGGCCAAATGTTTACAGACCAAATAAGCCACGGTCAATATGAAGTAACTAGCCAATCACAGGCAGAAAGATAGCTAGCAATCTCTTGTTTATTTATTTTTTCCTGTTGCTTCCATTTTTCTTTTCATCATCATGTGATCAAGTTCAAGAAGCTTTATTGTCATTTCAACCATATATAGCAGAATGCAGTACACAGTGAAATGAAATAACATTTTACCAGGACCCCCTGGTGCTACACAAAACATAGAATTCCACAAAACAACAAAGAGCCACTAAACAGGATAGACATAAAGTGCATGTGTGCAACCTGGTGCAGACAGTGCAGAACAGACAGTGCAATAAACAATACAAACATTACAAAGACAGTGCAAACAGACTGTCTTTGTAATGTTTGATGATCTGTTATATATGTGCGACGACAGACAATTTGTAATAACAGCGATCGGGGACATATTTTTATCATTGATAATAACATTTAAAGCAACAAAAACTGCAATAGGTGAACAAGTCATCTTAATTATGTTATATTTACACATACAGACATTCACCATGACAGTGACTTTGGCTAGCGCTGGTGACAGCTGTCTATAGTGTCCAGGTATAGGAATGTCCACCAAATTTAACTCTTATTAACCTTGATGCAGTGATTTGTAATGAGAGTGTGAAGACAGAACAGTGCACTTTATCTATAACAAAAAAGCAAACACGGCTAATGTCCTATTGGTGCATAATACATGGTTTAGTTTCTATACAGGGGGAGTGGCAGCTTAGTGATTAAGGTGTTGGACTGCCACCCAGAAGATTGTGGGTTTGATTCCCAGTACCACCAATTTATCACTGCTGGGCCCTTGAGCAAGGCCCCCAACCCCCAGTTTCTTAGTTGTATAATGAAAATAAATGTAAGCTTTTTTAGTGCTTAACTGATTTGTTATCAGGTTAAATTTCAGTCAACTACGGCAACTAGTAATAGGACTTCATTGTCATATTGAAACATAGAGTTTAAAAGCGCGCAATCTGGCAACAGCGTGTGCCGAGGACCCCACTCCCCCACCCCTCGTCTTGCATGTGGAGCGTCTGTTGGCGGTTGGACTTTCTGCACCAGCGTTCGCGCCACTGCGGGGGGAAAAGCAGCAGCAGCAGCGGCGGCATCAGCATCAGCAGCAGCAGCGGAGGATACGGAGATGGTTTGCTGATATCTGCCTGTCCCGTTTCCCGTTCCTTTTTTTTACCCCGCTGACGTCATGCTCCACATCTCTCCTTAGTTTTAGCCGAACAAAATGAGGATTTCTTGCCATCAGCTTTTACTGATATTTTCCTGCGTCCGCGGACTCGCCATGGGGGCTTTTCCGAGCAGCGTTCAAGTCGGTGAGTTGCGTTAAGGTTGTCCGGAGATCCAGAGACACCGCTTCATCCTTCATCTCTTCGTCTGTTAATAAAAAGTGTGCGTGCATGGCTAAATGTGCGTGTCAACTTTCGTAGGCAGGCGTAAAATAAAGCCCAGACTTGTAAATCGTGTGCGCGCGCGTGTGAGTTAAATAGTAGAGTCTATTTATTAATGTTAATCGATGGATGTGAATCCTGCCATCCGTTTACTGTCACGTAATTCAGTGAGCGCCACTGCAGTGCGCCCTAAACGCCACTAACCGGGATGCTCGGCATGGACAAAACAGAAGACTATTGTATCAGCGGCAGAACGAAATAAAAAATAAAAAAACAGAACAAAAACTTTGTGATTTTTTTTGCTGACAAGGTTCCTTTTTTTACTGCTCAGATTTTGGAATTCAGTTCTCGTTTTTTCAGCCGGTTCCCTTTGCGCGCGCATTCCTTTATCATAAGTGCCTTCCTTAATTGTATTCTAGTATTGCATCAAACTGTGTGTCACGTTTCTCACACCCTTCCCTCTTGCCTAATAAATAAATAAATAAATAAAAATAAATAAATGTCAGACTATTCCACTGTATCATCACCTTATGATTTAATACTTGAATCATTTTTTTTTAACAAACGTGATGTCAGTTTGAAATTCTGCAAATGCTGAATGTTCCTTTTTATTATTTGATCTTTTTAGACCTTTATTTTCTATTTGTTTTCTATGTTGAGGATGTCCATTAAGCCAAAATCAAATTACAGGCCTCCTATTTGGCTGATAATATAATTTATAATCTTTCTTTTTCTCTGTCTGTCTTCCTCTTTATCTCCCCTGCAGGCGGGTTGTTCATCAGAAACACAGATCAGGAGTACACTGCCTTTCGCTTGGCCATATTTCTACACAACACGAGCCCCAATGCGTCGGAGGCGCCCTTTAACCTGGTGCCCCATGTGGACAACATCGAGACAGCCAACAGCTTCGCCGTCACCAACGCCTGTGAGTCCGTGCCGGAGTCGCTTTTAAAAACATGAACAGCTGTGTATATCCAGATCCATTCAGGCTGCATAATTAGGCAGGGGAAGAACTGGAGAGGTGTCACTAGGGGGAAGGTCTTGTCAAAAGGTTGGGGGTTGCTTGGAACGGAGCTATTGCTTGAATCCTGAGACTCGTTAATGGACACTGGAGTGAATGATAAAGCTGATAATGAGAGGTGTATAGGGCAAAGCTGCTACCTGAGAGCAGTAAAGGAAGTACAAATGCTACACTGTGATCAGCTGCTTCCTGATATTTGTTTAGCCAGTGCTTGTGTGTCTCTGGGAGACCTGTCCTCCGGCTCTTTACTGACACAAATACAGACTCACAAACAGTGGCATTACTCTGCATATCTATCTATGTGTGTGTGTGTGTGTGTGTGTGTGCGTGCACTCATCCCCCTATTTAAAAGAAACACTGCTGTCTCTCACAGCTGATGTAAGCTCACCCCAATATTTGTTTTCATTTAGCTGTGTTTTTCTACTTGCCACAGTTTAGATGTCAAGCTATGGCTGACAAGGTTTGTCAGATGGTACGATTCTTACCTGTGTTCATCGAATCAAAAAGGAATGTGCATTGCTCAGAGAGCCACGCCATGCCGCACCCAGGGGCATTCTAGTCCAGCAAAGGCCTTTTACATGCCGCATTCACAGCAAGACTCCCTTGCCATCTCCGGCAACAGTCAGGCTTTTGTCACTTTCTATCAGGTTCAGGCATACTAGCGTGAACTAAGCACAGGGTAAGGGCAGCCATCATGTCAGCCATCCACAGGATTTTTCTTCTCCTGCACCACGCTGAGATTTGCTTGCCTTTTCTGCTGTGCTTTTTATCTGTATTGGAATGTTTAAATTCACTGATCAAGACAGTGACGAGGCTTTTCTGTATGTTGGCTGTGGTGTGCAATTCATAAAATAAACTTTTTTGTTTATTTTAGGATAACAGACACGATTAATTTACCAAACCAACCTAGACTTCTTGAGTTGTTGGAAGTCCTGAGTTCATGCCCCACTGCTGCCAGTCTGCCAGAGTTGGGTCTTTAAACAGGACCTTTAACCTTTCCTGCTCCAGGGCGCTGTCTCAAAGCTGACCCTGTGCTCTGACCCCAAATTCCCCAAAGCCGGGATATGCAAAGAAAAATATTCTGTGTGACAAGTAATCCCCTTTATATATATATATTGATGGATCCAGAGCGATGTCTTGCATAGGCTTTATCAACAGTGTGTGTGTCTCTTTATGAAGCCTTCGTAAGGTCCTAATATAACCTCTGTTTGAGGAAAACAAGCAAACCTGTTTGCGGAAGTCATTCATATTCCAGACAGACACACACTAAAACCCCAACATTTTGCACCAGCTCTTCTCAAATCTGTGTATGCTGTCAAGGTTCTTGCCAATTCTCACCTCTGTCGTCATTGATACAACAATAGCATACAAATTTTGATCTAAGATTGTAAATAGAGGATGGAATTGTTCCTAAAGCCATGAGTAAAAAGGAGTCAAAAGAAGATCTTAGGAATCAAAAACTGCCCAAAAATGGTGATTTGTCCAATTGCATTCAGTTGTTATTGTCACCTTTTGTTTTTTGCATGCCTACTTTCTGTATACTAAAATAGTCCGTCACTTACACTGAATGTTTAACCCAAAGCAAGTGTTGTTCAGACTCCCATAATAAGTCATCTGATTGGGCACTGAATTTATAAATGGGTTATCTTAGTTTTTACAAGTCGAGTCTAAAGTCCTATATAAAGAAGGATGACCCTTAAACAGTTGCATGTCTGACACGGATTACCGAAATCCATTATCATTAGCATTGGTAATGACTTCGGCATTACGTCCAAAATGGGAAGATGGGATTAATACGTCCTGACCCGTTACCATTCTTCAGTGTGTCTGTTCAATTACTAATTTGTACATTAAGATAATATACCGAGTCAATTCTTTTCCACCGTTGAGCTCATACTCTCTGCGTTATACCTTTTATAGCCCCGTCTTCCAGTAGTTCAAGGATCTGTTCATAAAGACAGAAATCCTTCTGGGCAATAATGATAGATATGTTGGAAATTGATGTGGCCCGTTTAATTCGCTTGTGAGATTAAATGCACATGGTGTGCTATCAGTAATTCCCGACAGCCTGATGAGTGCTGGTGTCATTACTGTGTATGAAGAATCAGTTTCAGTTAAGCAGATTAGCCGCTCAGTCAATTATTCGCCATTTTGGGACCTATGTAAATCACAGTGGTGAAACTGTTTTCTGTGTGTGTGTGTGTGTGTGTATGTGTGTGTGTTGGTTTGTATGTGTATTCCTGCACCTGGGAGTAGAAGAATTGTTCATTTTCTACATTCCACCTTTCCCCAAATTCTCATTTCCGCTGCTGGGCACGAATCTGGTTGCAGTTTGTTGCACACAAGGGCTTTATTCCTCACTGAGGAGCCTTGGCTGCTGTACTGGAACGAGCAGAGAAGAGATTATTCGTTTCCGACTATCCCTTTGTCTTCCGCAGTCTGCTCCTCCGCTTCTTCCCCCCCCAGATTTCTTCTCCCGTTGATACTCGCTTATTTTGTTCAATCAATTCGATCAATAGCTAAATTAAGCAGAGAGCGCTGAGCATGTGCAGTGAGGCGTGACTGAGAGTCGTTTGACCGCAGTACTCTAGCAGCCAGGCTTCCTTTGACCTTCACAGGGAAATTGTCAGATTTGGTCATGGTTGGAGCTGTTTTCGGTGTAATTCCGTTGTATCGGCGCTACAGTGCTATCAGTCGGTCTGATCATCACTGAGCATCACCACACTGCCGTTTTCCCACTCTCACTGAGAGCAGTGGAGTCACAGCATGGGGGAATTCAACTGCTCTTCACATGGGTGGTTTCAAGAGTTCCACTTTAGAGAGAGGTGATATTTGATATTTGATTCCTAGGTTCATATTTTAGGAGCAAAAATAAACGTTCTTAAACCTTTAGATTCAGGCTGTTAAATCAGATGGACCTAATAGGTATTAGCAAAAACCGTGGGAAATTCTCAGCCTCATTTGGAAATTCTCATCTGGACTTGGATTTTGTTAATCTACTTCCAAAATCTGCATGGGTAAAGATAATCTTAATCTTCTCTAAATATTAAGGATCCTATCAGGTAGCGCAGTGGGTAAGGTGTTGGACTGCTAATTGGAGGATCAGGGTTCAATTTCCAGCACCACCAAGCTGCCACTGCTGGACCCCTGAGCAAAGCCCTCAACTCCCAATTGCTTAGTTGTATAAAAAGATACATATATAAGTTGTTTTGTATAAGGGTGTCCACCAAATGCTGTAAATGTAGTGACTTGTCGATAAAAATGAATTGAATGTTAGCATTGACTTATGTTAGCATCGACAGCCTTTTATTTATTTCTGACATTATGACAATGTAAACTGGAAGGTAAAATGGCAGTAAGCTAAACCTTCTCCATGTTTCATGATTGGAAATTGTTACAGTCGCTGTTTTTTTTTTTCAGGAAGAATTCCAGAATTTTAGCTGTTAGCATTGCCACTATTAGACCACTATTAGCTATTAGCAGGTGTAAATAATAAAGTAAAAGAAATTTAATCTGATTTGGAAAACAATGAATATTTCCTATATATTTTCTATACCTCTTACCACCCAAAAACAATTATATCAGAGTTATATCAGAATTAGTAACTTTATGCTAGCTGTAAGTGACTAGCTAAAAAGCATATTAGCATATTTCCAACATTAAAATACCTCAGATATTTGATGTTTTTTTGTGTTCTAGTGTCACCTTGATATTTCCTATGAACACATTTTTTTCAAGTATGCAGTTTTAGGAACTGGCCACCTCTGCTACTGTTTAGATCGGATTATAGAAAATCCGTAGGGTCTTGTAGAAGAATGAACACTAAATAAAGCAAGACTAACTAGAATTGCAGTAAACACACTGGAGTTTCATGTCAGCTATTTTTGAAACATTTACACAAACAAATTGTTGTACAAATTTAAAACAAAACCTTTTTTATACATTCGTATATATGGGAATACATAAAATGTGTGTATTCATGATATGCAAGTTGAAGTCATAACAGCTCCTGTGCTGATCTCGGTTTTATGTGATTCGGTTATCAAAAATCAGAAGCGAGTGTCTTCGCCGAAAGTGACGTTCACTGCCTGCGGCTTCTGGGTGACTCTGAGAAACTGTGTTTTTTTTTTTTTTGTGTTTGTTTCTACGCTACAGCACCCTGTCTCTCCTGGCCTGTCTGTCTACTCACGCTTTGATTATTGCGCAGGAAAAGTGTTTGCATAAGTCGATGATAATTCTGTTTTTTCTATAGTGCCATTCCGCAGCCGTCTGCAGTAGGAGTCATCCGTGATCCGTCGCTGTTCGACAGAGGGAAGCTGATGAGATGTGTCGTGTGGGTGGAATGAAACCGAACAGGGAATTTGATTGACAGAACACTTACCCTAACTGATTAATCAGTGCTGGTTTGTTCTCGCAGACCATGTGACTTTTTGTAGGCGCCTCACTAATAATTACGTCATGAATTATTCAACAGCGTTTAAGCTTGTTATAATTCTTGTCGGAAATAACACACTTGGGGGTTTACTGTTGTAGGAAAATATTCAATGGCAGGGTGGTGTGATGAAGCAGAGCTCCTGAAGTGGATTATTTTCCAATAACAGCAAGCGTTTGATTTCTGTATACTGCAGTAATTGGCCAACCGATACTCCTAGTTTCTATGTAGTAAACAATAATATATGTTTATAATGTGCATTTAATTTGCATTTCAAGATACGGAACCTCTCCTAACACGTTCGTTTCTGATTCACATGCATCAGAGAAACCTTTTTTTCCCCACCGGTTTTTGGGCTCTTTATCGAATTTTATTCAGCTTGTAGGAAACAAACTGCACAAACTTCGACTTTGAAGTCTTTTCCATTGGTGAAGTTACGAATTTAATGTACATCTGACATGTACATAACATGAACCGTGTAGGTTTTGTCTAAAAATAAAAAATAATTATCTTTTATCTTTTAATAATTATCTTTTAAAATAATGATAAATAATTATCTTGTCGGCTGTTACTACACAACTACACAAAATGATAACAAATTGCAATACTGTTGACATCTGATTTGTACCTGGACCTACTGTCAAGTCACCTTTATTTCTATAGCACTTTTAATAATCTTGCTTGTGTCCAAGCAGCTTAACAAAATCAAAAAAGACGATAGTGAACACTCACTAAAACACTCAGATCAATTTTAATGAATATTTGTAAATTAAGAAACACCAACTAAGCAGGCCAGAGGCGACAGCGGCAAAAAACCCAAAACTCCATCAGTGTCAGAGCTGCTGTCACAGAAAACCTGTCCAATCAGCTTTGAGAATTCAGTAAAGCTGTTAGTGAAGATTAGAACAGACAGACAGACAGACACAGGCATCTTGTGATTATGACCAGATTAGCAATTAGTCATGCCAAAACGTGATATACTCTAAGTGGTGTTTTGCATTCTTATATCATTCTTATTATAGAGACAGGGCAGCACGGTGGCTTAGTGATTATCAGTGTTGCCTCACTGCAAGAAGGTTCCAGGTTCGAGTCCCCAGCAGGGGTCTTTCTGTGTGAAGTTTACATGTTTTCCCTATGCTTGTGTGGGTTTCCGCCGGTTTCCTCCTACAGTTTAAAAACATGTATGGGGAAAGTGGTAGCACAGTGGTTAAGGTGATGGAAGATCAGGGTTCGATAGCCATTAACCCCCAATTGTATAAAAGAGATAAATGGAGAAGAGTGTCTGCCAAAGCTGTAAAGGAAACCAAAATGTATGCTTGATTGATTGGTTATCCTAAATTGCCCATCGGACTGTGTGTGTGAGTGTGTGTGTGGTTGTTTGTCTGTACATGGCTCTGTGATGGACTGACGAACTGTCCAGGGTGACCCCTGCCTTTCGCCCAATGACAGCTGGTAGAGATTCCAGCAGATCCCCATGACCCTGATTAGGTTTAATCTGGTATAGACAATGGATAGATGGATGGATGGATGGATGGATGGATGGATGGAGATATCATTGAGACAGAGTTCGCATTAGACAGGAAAGGCGAGTTGCAATTGTAATTGCAGTTGTGATTGTAAATGTTAGTGGTTTTTAAACATTAGCAGGACAAATAGCTAGCTTCCGAGTCTGATTTCTGTAGCTACAAGTGAGAAAATGTATAGTCATCGGCTGTTTATTTACTAGGTGTGAATAAAATTCATCAGCTCTGTATTTATTTATGTTTAATATTTTGACGCCACCATGCCAGGATTTTTAAGCTCCCTTCAGTTTTGATTTAGCCGCAAGTCATAGCATGTGTCTTATGCTGTTTTTCACACTCTGCTGAACCGTTTCCTCTCTCGCCTCTTGTGGCATGACTCTGAGCAGTCTTTAAGTGGTTAGGATTCTCCTTCTGATTAGGGCTCTCCAGTGGCTGCGTCTCGGTGGGTCTAGTCTGAAGTTTGGAAAGGCACAGATCATCTTCGCCTGAGAAAACCCAGGCTCAGATTAGTCTCTGGGACCTGGAGGTGAAGGTTTTGGTCACTAAGGGCTTGTTGTTGGAGCAAATGTGGTGGAACAGGGGTTCCTTCTAATGAGAGATTAATGTGGATAAAAAAGTCCCACAGAGTATTTTCCTTTCTTGCTTTCACACACACATTTTTACATAGATAGACATGACAGCCCTATCATGGCAGTCATGGTTTTATCTGTGTTAGTTGTCTATTCTTTCTCTTAACTAACTGAAGTGCGGAAAATATATTTCCTACACTGATGAATTGTCTAAGAATGTCCTTCATTGTTCTCACTATAAATCCTTGAGCTACGAGCAAGTGATTTTCTATAAATTTTATTTACTGCACTCCATCGTTTTTGGAAGAGGCACGTTATCACCACTGATAAGAACCACTGTTGATAAAGTGCGGCTGAGCAGCTGTCTCTGTCATGGTCGCGTAGGTTTAAACTTCTTTGAACTCCTCTCCTCCAGGACTCCAAGATTTTTTTTCCAATCGCAACATGCTAATTTAAATCTTGAGAAATTCTTGCATCACCCAAGGGCTACACATGAAAACTGTAAGAAGGAACAGTGACACTAGAAGCAAGAGTCGCCCCTCAGGCATTACCTGATGCTTTGTCAGCCATCTTTTGTCGTTGTGCAAATACAGTGAGGGGAGCAGTGTCTGTTAAGAGATTGGGGTGTAGGTAGACCAGGAATTATGTATGTAAATGCAAATCTCCAGCCTTCATTTTTTTGGTTTCTGTTTCTGCAGGGTAGCTTACTGGCGGCTAGCTGGATAGCTATATCATGGTTTCATAAGTATAAGCAGTCCTGATGCATCGGTTTTCTGTCCTGTATGATAATGTATGAAAATATGTGATTTAGGCTCGTCATATTTGTTTACAAAACAAAGCTTATTTATTAAAAAAATGTATGTTTTCTTTTAATTTATCACCAGTATCACATGATGAGTGGCCCGGTGATAAGCCCCAGTTTTGGAGGATAAGCGATATGAAACCCCAATGTTGCCTTATCAATGGTATGAGGATCTGCAAAAGCTGTACTATTGCCTGTTTAGTGATTTGATGATCCCAGAACACCAGATGTTGCTTGATTAGTGGTATAGTGTTTCTAAGAAGCCCTGGTGTAGCCTGATGAGTGGTTTGGTGATCCCCAGAATTCCTACTGTTCCCATGATGAGTGGTTAGTGATACTCAGAAGCCTCACTGTTTCCTGATGAGGAGTTTAGTGATCCTCAGAGCCCCTGGTGTTCCTGATGAGCATAATGGTGATTCTCAGAAGGCCTGGTGTTGCCTTATGATTGGTATTGTGGGCCTCAGAAGCACCACTGTCGCCTGGTGTAATATTCAGTAGAGTCCCTAATGTTGCCTTATTAGTGGTATGAGAACCTGCGAAAGCCATACTGTTGCCTGATTAGTGATTTAGTGAGCAACTCAGAATTCCCACTGTTCCCATGATGAGTGGTTGGTGATCCTCAGAGCCCCTGGTGTTTCCTGATAAGTGTAATGGTGTTCCTTAGAAGGTCTGGTGTTGCCTGATTAGTGGTATGGTATTCCTTAGAATCCAGCTGTTGACTGATGAGCAGTGTAGTGACCTACAGAAGCCCTGGCATTGCCTGATTAGCAGTGTGGTGATCTTTGAAACTCTTACTGCTGCCTGGTGGGTGGTGCTGTGATCCCCAGAAGCATGTGTGTTGCCTTATTAAGGGTATGAAGATTCCCACCGTTGTCTGATGAGTGCAAGTTTAGAATTCTGCCTAGCTCCAGTTGATGATTAGTCATTTCTTGTATTAACCAGGGTGTAGAATTTTCTGGTGTACAGCTGTTTCTGATGATAGTATAACAGTCCTACATAAGTGTATACTGTATATACATGTCTTCTATAAATGCAGAAACATAGACCTGGACCTGAATGCTATGAAGAATAGCTCTAATTTGGAGTGGAACAGCTTTTGAGAGCTTTTGAATATTGGCAATATTGACACCTTCTATTTCCAAGGCTGTAATCCAGAGAGGGTTAATTTCAAATTGTGTTTGGCTTCCAAGTCATTTTAATAAAATGTAAAAATAATATTTATAGGTGAAGACATTTATATTTATTTAAAATTCTTTCTTACTTCTTTCTTCATCGAACCAATCTAACCTAAATTATAACCTAAATAACCTTAAATTGGACCCACGGTAAGCTACTTTTTTTTTTTTATGTGAGAATTGCACTGAGAGTATTAGAGGTTGCATGTCTGCATTAACACCCGGAAAACATAATGCCTCCACCACTTAGTTGCAGCGGTATAAAAAGATGCCTCTGAAAGATTTCAGTTTGCGTTTTTGACATTTTATTATATTTCTAGGAATTTAGCGATTTGTCCAGCAGCAGGCAGCTATAAATTGGTTTTGACCGGAAAAAATAGTGAAATTAAATAAATGTCAGGTGCGTTTTTATTTTTAGGAATAGAAGCTACTTTTCGGCATCGCTGCGGGTCAAAATATCGATGTTTCTCCCTAAAGCTCATCTTGATGCGGAGCCCATGGGAGTCATCTGAGCGTGTGTTACGTTGGATTAGAAAAGGAAGTTGTTTTATGGATGTGTTTGCCTTATTAATGTTTCACCTACATTTGTGCTTTTGTGTATTTTAAAATAATGCAGTTTTTAATAAGTAGTTTAAAAGCCCTACAGCTCCACGGCTTGATCCTAATCCTGAGGTACTATTCGTACAGTTCTGTATACGTTCTGGATCAGGATGGGTTTCTTTTCCTTTCTTTTTCTTTCCATCACTTGACAGACTTGTTCAGATAAATAGTGAATGAGTGTGTGAAAATGTCTGGATAAAACCTACTAAAAGCAATAGATTAGTATTAGCTTTAGATTAGGTTTATAGTTTTGATCATTTAAGGCTACTTTTATGCTTATTTATTGGTCAGATTTTAAATCTGCAAATCAGCAAAATTATTATAATTCTAGTTTAGTTTTGTAGACTAAAGCAAATTATTCCAGATTGACAGTCATATGATGTGGAAAGGGTTAATGTAATCAATTTTGCCCGTGACCTTGCCCCCTCTGGGCAATCACAAATTGAAGCATAAATCACATGCATACCATGGTCTTCTGTTCCTTTAGTCTTTTTACTCCTATTTCAAGGTCAATAAAATAGAATACAGTGCGCGACTGTAGGTGTTTTAGAACCCTAACCAAAATTTTTATATGCTAAAATCAGAGATTAAGAGTTTTACTCAATGGCCCAACAGCGGTAGCTTGGTGGTTCTAAGGCTTGAACCCTTAATCTTTTTGGCAGTAAATCAAAGCCTAAATTATTTAACCACCGCTGCTTAAATAATATAATAAGCTTCCAGGTTTTAATAGGCCTTTTATGCTGCGGGGATTTGTTCTCATTTAGCCAACCAAGACCATTTTGTTGTTCAGGCACTTAAAGCTGGCTGAGCAGGTCTGGGGTGCGGTCAGTATTCCAGTTGATGAGCTAGAAACTCGAGACCACAAGTTCTTTTAACCTTGGCAGACCAGGTCTCCATGATGTTTGGGGAATTGTCCCAGTGGAATGATGAAACCTTTAGGTCCAGTGAATAGGGAATTGTATCTCTACTACATCCAAAACTGTGTTTCACCACCTTTTATGTTAAAGACCCACACATGGTGGTGAAGATCACGTTTGACCAAACATCTGCACAAATCACATGGATTGATCGGGATTATAAAAACAAATTGCTAATCTGTTGATGTATTACAACTGCAATGTCCTTGACTTCTAAAGAAATCACAGAAGGAACACTCCCACCCATCCTAGGGTTTAGCAACGTAGCAAAACCTCTCGCTCTATCAGTCACCTGCTACCGTTTGAGTGATGGCCTGAAGCGGGATGAAAAGCGTTGGAATGAGGAATGAGAATGCAGAATGTTAGAAAAAGCCCACACAGGAATGAGAGAGCGTGGCTAACTACACAAGACAGCCTGGTGACTCAAGGCTTTGTGTTTCTGAAGAGAAATATTTTTTCTTTATTCCACAGTATAGTTGAATTCCCAAATCTTACTGGATCTTAGATGCTGTTAATTAATTTTCTCTAGCAACAGCGCTGACGATATATATATCAGACTGCGAGGGTAGCATTAATAAAGTCTTACTAATCTTTTCTTTATTATTTCTTATACGTCTTATAACAGGAGTAAGTAACAGTAAGTCCTAAAGCAATAATGAAGTTTGTTCACCCAGGAAAGTGTTCAGAACAGAGGAGCTTTTCAATAAAATGGCACTCCTTTTTTTATTAACTTTAGGAGCGAAAAAAAGAGGCTGGTGAGGGATGATGTTGTTTTAACCCTTTTTACAGTACGCTGGTGTTCCGTTCTGTCGCCAGAAAGGAAATGGACTTATTAGACATTTTATTTATAAAAGTGGTAGAAAATGGTTGAGGTGTTAGACTGTTAATCGAGATCGGACGCCACCGCCGGGCCCCTGAGCAAGGCCCTTAACCTCCAATTGCTCAGTTCAAAAGAGATAAATGTAAGTCGCACTGGATAAGAGAATCTGCCTAATTCTGTAAAACATATGAACTTATTTTTGGGCTGAAAGTCTTATATAGAATTATTCAGGACAATGTTGGCTTTCTGTGAAGACGTCTCTCAGTGAAGATAATCTTACACAAAATTCAGTGGTTGAAGACGCAAATAAACAAGCACTTGAAGGCATCTCAGACAGCAGAAATGGGTTTATATTTGCATTCTTGTCCAGAGCGACGTACAAAAGTGCTTTAAGCCTAATTTTTCAGCAATCTTTATCACACGTTAAAACTAGCTGAGCGATTTTTTTACTTGTCATGTGAGGATAGTAATGACTGACAGGACGATGACGGAGGACTCGATGCACAACAGATCCGAAGAGTCACTGAAAAATATTGTGTAAAAATCTGCTCAGTATACGCAGTTTGTGCGATCGCAGATTGAAAGTAAAAGTAAAACTCGATTTTAATACCTCACATAATGACAGCGGCTTCCTAATATCCAAAAATGACCTACGACCTAATTCTTCAGTTATATTATTGAAAGAGTGCAAAAGCATTGGAAAAAAATCTTAATGAAATTTTTCTGTAAATAACAACTTCCTGGGAAATGACTGGCGAAAGTTTTGTTTTTATTTCAGCTTGCCAAATTTCCGTAGCACAACCTTCACCATTCCTTCCTACAGACTTTTATTCACAGGCGTCTGCTCTTCTGAGGAGGGAGGTGCAGCAAATCGATAGCTATACAACAGCTCAGACTCAGTTGACTCAGCTATACAACAGTTGTACTCTGTCTTTTTATAAAACTGCTCGTACTTACGGGCAATTCATGGAGTGACAGACCAGCTGGGCACATGCCTAAAATTCTACTGACTGAAAGCGTCGTCGGCACATGTAGACACCGGTTTGGACTAGATAACGTCTTGAGTTAACAGACAACCAAACAGAATGATGTGGTAACTGCAATCAGAGTGATAGAAAGAGTGTGCATGTAAACGGAGGTGGTGTGTTACTTCATATAAGCCATTAATTGCCACAAAGAAATTCTATGCTGAACATATACACAACAAAACAATTTATTTTAGCCTATAATTGGAAAAGCTAAAGCTGCTACGAAGCTACGAACCTTTTTACACACGTTTCGCAACATTTGTGTAAAAGTACAACTGATGAAATGTATTAGTTAAACAGTTGCTGAGGTCCTTGCGGTCCTATATAATGAGCAAAGTTTGGAAAATCTCAAAATATGTACATTTTCGAAATTTAAAATAAATTCTAACAAGTCAATAAATTAGCTTCACAGATTATATGCTGGGCTCGCAAATTTTTGGGTCAGGCACTCTTCAGTTTTGAAGCCCGGAATAAATTGAAGTAGCCCGAATAGAAAAGGCGTTATTTTTGGAACATCCTATATCCCTCCGTGTGTGAGAGTTTTTCGTAATTCTTTCCACCGCGCATGCGACCTCTACGACATGTTTAAGCTCGCTGAGCAGGAATATACTTGTCACATGAGGATAGTAATGACTGACAGGACGATGTCGGAGGAATAGATGCGCAACAGATCCAAAGAGTCACCATTTTAACACCTCACATATTGACAGCGGCTCCCTAATGTCCAAAAATGACATATAATATGATTATCTAACTACATCAGTGTAAAAATGTAAAAGCATTGAAATATATCTTCCCTTCTTATAAGACTTAAGGGAGCCTGACTGGTTGACACAATGGCTGGCGATTTTGCCAGCCCCGATATGGAAATGTTAGAGGGTGAATAAAGTCTTCTTTAAATTCTAACAATGACCTCAACAACAACAAGCCATAATCAGTGCTGAGGAGTTTTTCATACAGATCACATGGTAACTCATGGTGTGAATTTGGCTTTGAGTCACATGGTACACGTCTGAAACAGTGGATTGTGAGAACAGCACAAATCAAATCTCAGCCTTCAACGTCTTCTTCCCATGTGGACAATTAAAAGCAGTTTACTAGATGACTTTAGTGTTTTTTTTACCCCGCAGTAAAGTGTTTCACGAAGTGCAGCCACATCTCTTTAATGTTTATAGGAAGAAAACAGAGTGAGTGAATGCTGATGAGAGAGAGAGAGAGAGAGAGAGAGAGAGAGAGAGAGAGAGAGATAGAGAGGAATTGGGAGTGGGGAGTGGGGGGGTGGAATTAAACAGATTGACGTGTGGTTGATGCAGGCTAATTAAAGTTGAAGAAATTAGAGGTTAAATTGCTGATCTGTGTCAGGGGATTTAGATACCCGGGGTGAATGTCAGGTGAAAGGATATTTATAAAACCAGTCGCAGATTTTATACAAACTTTATTATTTACACCAAATATTACAATTTAAAACATAATAATTAACAGCCAAGCTACACTAATCCTACAATAAATGTTGTTTTTGGTGGTTAGCTGGACATGTTCACTGCCTTTGATGGCTAGTTTAAGAAGTTCATTAATGACCACTGCGATCAGGTTTTTTTTCTCATCTGAAATTATGGCGGTGTCAGAATTGTTCAGACTTTTTCCTGCAGTGTAACTTCTCTAAAACAATGGAACGGCAAAAACCAATTAAAGCGCCGAATTTGATGATGCAATTAGCGCAACAATTTTTAACCCACTTTTTAGGAACTTTCGACAGCAAATCAAGTACAGCAAGAATAGAAACGTAATGAGTTATAAAGGGAAAAGGAGTGTTTGTATGATGTGTCATCATTTGCTGCTAGTTGCTATTTGGCGAGACAACGTAGGATACCGAACGTGTCACGAATTGATGGTGTAAAACTTCGGACGACTTTTCTTGGTCTTCCATTTTTGTGTCTCGACTGTCATACAGTCTAAAAATATGACAACTAAGATCCTACAGTGTGACCTAAGGATCACATTCATACAGACAATCAACAATCGCAAAAGACTGTTAACAATCACACAGTATAAACTCGGCTTATCTGTGAAACTGTTTAAGGCTTATTGTGATGCTAATGTCCCAGATGTCCCAGATATCCGATGCTGTTTACTCAAGCTTAATCAATCTATTGATTTTAACAGGAGTTGCTATTACACAAGAGTTTTATATATATATATATATATATATATATATATATATATATATATATATATATATATATATATATATATATATATTTTTTTTTTTTTTTTTTTTTAATTTATTTATTTATTTATTTATTTTTTTCCACAATGATGTAATATTAACCAGCATGTTATGAGAAAAACACACTGGTCTTAATATCAATTACTTCATATTACAGGACCAATTACTAAACAAAGACTACAGTAATGCATTATTGACGCATGGATGCATGTGCAGTATTACTCAAGTGACACCAGTGACACATTACGAATAAGGAACGATTATTAGAATGTTTATTTCTACAGCGAAATATCTGACCAGCAAATAGTAGTGCTAGTTTTTTTTTTATTTTAGAAGAACCTACTGCCAACTCATCACCCTAATTCAATTAAAAATATTACTTTCATTCATTATTTTCTGCTAAGAATTTTGGTCTTTTTTATTAGTATGTTTTCCACTGTCGTTGCTCCTCCCTGCTCACTTCATTTACACTAAAGAAAAGCCGGCCATGTAATTGGAAAGCATACGGCTGGACGCTCTGCCTGCGGCCCGAATAATTGAAAGTATGGCATGTGTCATGTGACAGAGAGACTTTTTACAGCAGCTGTTACCTAGAAATTCGTCTATATGTTTGAATATCTATCCTATAAGCACTATAATGCTATATTTACTACTGTGTTTTAGTGAAACTGTTGTTCCTACCACCATTACACAAAATCAGGAGGATTTTTCCCCTAAGCCGGACTCACATTGTACAATTTTATTTGCGTCTCTAGCTATTGTTGCTGGTCAGGCTGTACAAACATGATGTCACACTGTAGTCATAACATCAGAAAGTGTCTTTGGTTTTATGTCATAAATCCGTGACACGTTCAGTAGCCAGCAGCAAACAAACAGCAGTGACAACATGTCATACTTTTTTTTCCCCTTTATTACTCAATCAGGCCTGGTTCTAGCCCTTAGGGGGGGTGGGGGGTGACAGATAATACTTTTAGGGGGGTGGGTTGGAATGTTAAACAAAGGATTATTTTTAACATTTAGAATGACTGGACTAATAAGCACAAATTCAGGCAATGTTAATATTCAAGTATTAAAATATCAAAATATTAAAGAGGGAAACAATAAAAAACAATTGTGGCACTAATTAATGGATAGATAAATAGATAGACAGACAGACAGACTTTTTAACCTCACTGATGGATGGATGCCCATTCCTAGAGCCGGCCCTAAACTCAATACGTTTCTCTTTTTGCTGTACACTCCACCTGACTGAATTTGACTTTTTGCGCTAATTGTGTCAGCATGTTCGGCGCTGCTGTCGGTTCTTGGTTTGATAGTCGTGGTAGGAAAAGTCACACTGCAGGAAAGTGTGAAACACTGGTAGAATTTCATGTGAGAAAAAAACTGATTGCTACGGTTGTTAATCGGCTGTCGGCGAACATGTCACACTAGCGATCAAAGACAACAGATTTTAGCGTAGGAATCTTTTAGGATTTTAAAATTTGTCCCAGACGAACAAATCCGGGCCAAAATACACACACACAGAGTGCTTTACTCAGCTTTCAACAGCAGAATTACTAAAATGAATCATTCTTTGTTTTTTTGTCAGCATCGTGGGTTACAGTAATATAAGTGCTGTTTAAATCACTATGTCATATCGTGGGCCAATCATTATGCGGTATTCTGTTCAAAATCATGTCAGTGAAATTCATTCACATTGCTGGCATTTGGCAGAAGATTTGAAGGTTAAGGGGTGACACTGAAGAGTGCGATTATAAATGCTGTCCTTTCTGTAACTGTACTTTATATATTACACTATGATCATCTGATCTAGCCATGACTCACTTATGCAGACAAAAGTTCTAGAACAGGCGGGTTATAATAAAGGTCAAAACAAACAGTTTGCATTAAAATAGGATGCACTTAGTATGCATGGAACATCTGGTGTGATAACCATGCATACTTAATAAGGGTGCTTTTATCTTATGTCATTTATATTAAGATTGCCTCTCCTGTGCGAATAGATTAGAAATACCGCAGACATTCTTTACATTATTGTACAGATATACAGCACTGTATAAAAGTTAGACTATAATATACATATAAACTACAATAATGTAATGTTATAAAGTCAAATGACCATTCGGAACATATGGGTTTTTATTTGGTGGCAAACAATATTAATGGGAAATTGTAGAGTACATTATATTTATTTATGTATTTATTCATTCAATCATTCATTCATTTATTCCTTTATTTTAGTCAAACAGCACAGAATGCTTATTAGCCTTTTGAACCCACGACCTGCGGATCAGCAGTCCAACACCTTAACCATTAAGCTACCACATCCCTATAATATAAATCATTGCAATTAAATATAATAAAATAAAAAATTGATTGAAAAAAAAAAGTTTTTAGACTCAGTATAACACTTTCTTAATAGGAGTTCTGTGTTTAGCTGTACTTCTGGCCCAGGCTAATAAAAGCTTCTACTTATTGCTATGATGTGATGGTGAAGGATGGAGGATAAATGTGACATGACAGAGAGAAAAGGCTGCAAATCAGACCAAAATTTATGTAACTATAGTTCACCGAGTACAGAATCCATTTAAGTCATGTGATTTCAGCAGACATCATATAAAGAGTAAGACATGAGGAACAGAGTAAAGAGTAATATAACTGAGATACAAAACAAAAATCTCTCACAGACACATATTGGAAGAAAATAAGAGGGCAGAGATAAAGGGAGACCGACAGAAAGAGACAGGGAGAAAGAGACGGGCAGATAAAAACAGAAAAAAGGAAACAGAAGCACAAGATGATAGAATGAAAGAAACAGACAGACGGTTAAACAGACAGAGAGTAAAAGAGGCAGAGAGAGAGAGAGAGATATATAAAGATGGAATGACAAACAAACAGACTTTAATGTAGAGAGCGATAGAGAGGGGGGCGAGAGAGAGAGAGAGAGAGAGAGAAGAGAATGACAGACTAACAAACAGATAAACAGACAGAGAGTAAAGGAGGTGAAGAGAGAGATATAAAGATGGAAAGACAAACAGTAAAGGGGCGGAAAGAGAGAGATACATAAAGATTGAAAGACAGACAGACAAACAGACTGTAATGTCGAAAGATAAAGATAGAGAGAGAAAGTTAGAAAGAGCGATAGATAGAGAAACGCTTACAGTATGTGGAAACACTTCCATAAGCTTAAATAAGCTATTAAACAGTTACTATCTTCCAAAATGGCAGCTGGATGATGAAATTGGGGGCCAATGTTGTTAAAAGGCCGAATTTAAAGGCAGCAGGCAGAATGTGTGACTGCACGGAAACCACAATTGGATGTGTAAGCAATGACACAGCAGTAAATCCGTGTCCTCAGCTCTAAACTTTTAGAATACAAAAACATTTTTCATCCGAGAAAATGAACTGCCGGTGTAACGAGTACAACAAAGCAGAGGTCAAAAGGTCAATCCAGTCCGGCACTAATAATGACTAAGAGCAGCCGGTCAAAGCGTCACTATGTAACATAGAATGTTAAATAAATGTTACCATGAAATATTTAAAATAGTTCTAAGGAGTGTGTAAAGAACTAATTTAGAGTTTTCCACTTACTCCAATGTAGTTAATCAGCTAAGACATATTTTATGACCAACACCGGCCTCTTTAATCTTGCACAAGAGCTACAGCGCTGCACTTCCTCAACTACAATTCAACCATAAGCTACATTAAGTGCAAAGCCTTAAAAAATAAATAAGGCAGCAACTCAGCATCTTTCGCCAGATTTAAAAAATAAAACAACTTAGGTTTTTTTTTATATCTCCAGTTAATTTTATTATTATTATTTTATTCCCGACAAAACCTTACAAAAAAAACCTTTTAACAAGGAGTTTTTACATAAGGAGGTGGAGAAAAGGAACCATTACAGAACCTCTAACATATAAATAAGATCCTTACATGTAGTTCTGGGCTGATTCTTCACCGTTCTCATGATCACTAAAACTTCACGAGGTGAGATCCTACATGGGGCCCCAGACTGAGGGAGATTTACAGTTATTTTTGGGGGTTTTTTTTCCATTTGTGAATAATTACACCAACTGTTGTCGTTTTCACAGCAAGCTGCTTGACGATGGTCTTGTAGCCCATTCCAGCCTTGTGTAGGTCTACAATCTTGTCCCTGACATCCTTGGACAGCTCTTTGGTGGAGAGTTTGGAATCTGACTATGTAATTGATGAATTGCTTCTGTTACCTGTATAAAGGACAGGCGTCTTTTATACCTACTATTAAAATTATAGACAAATCAATTTTCAGTCAAATGTGAAAAATCAGCAGGGTTAAAATATTCCACAATGCAGGAGAAGAATAAAAACATTGGTATGATGTAAACAACACAACTACAAAAAATTTTATTATTATTGTTAGATTTATATTAGATTTGTGTGTTATATTTATAGTGTGCGTCACCGAGGAGCACCAAAATAAAATTTTGCATATGGCCGCCTAAAGGCTCGGGTCGGCCTTGGGTGGGGCCTAATATAAAACAGACAATAATGACTATATCGGCTTCCTGATTAGAAGAAAATGCTAGACAGAGAAGCTGTCAGGGTTGCCTAAGAAATGAACTGGTTTGGTGGTCATTGAAGCTGAATTCTGCACTTTAAGCCATTAAATAATTGTATTTTCTATATTTTCTGGTAGGCAGTAAAGGTAAAAAGAAGATTGTTCAATGTCCATGTAGTGATAATGGTTGTGTCCTGTAAGACTGATGCAGTCACACTGATGCTGAGAATACAAGGATACTGCAAGATTTACATGTTCAGTCAACTATTTACATTCAGTATTTTTTTTTCTGTGCTATTAAAACACAATCAGTAAATCCTTTCTGTGTAATGTTGGATTTAAGAGCCCTCCGACTCGCTCAATAGAGATTATGTGAATGCTTAATTTAACGCACTGCCTGCTAAAATTAAGTGAATCAAAACGTGCTTAAAGCCCCTTCGGGATGCGAACCCTAACCCTACAAGCAATGTAAAATGTAGGGTAGATTTGGGTTTGCAAAATTTCAGAGATTTTCATGATTGGAAACTTTCCATGGGTAAAAATGCGAATTAACCAGAATGAATCGAAATAAACTGGGAATTTTCAAAATGGCAGGTTAGCCAATAACGAGAAACTTAAATAGAAAATAGAAAAGATTTTGCAGGTGAAAACAACCAGATTAAATGCAATTTCAGTTGCATATTTTGTTGCGTACTTCACTGCAGGGTTACTGAGGCCACACCTCCACATGCACTGTGCATTTAACCAGAAGGTACACACATCATCTCATAGATCCTGCACACAAAATAATGTTAAAAAAATGACTATTACAATCAGTATTTCTGTCAATTACGTAATCTCTCTATAAATTTATATGTTATAGAAAAAAAAGAAGAAAAAAACGCTTCCATACACACAATCCACCTTAATCACTTAAGGAAGAATTCCTAAATTTTCCAGGCTCTGGAATGTAAAAAATGTAATTTTCCAAATAATATATTACTTATTATTATATATAAGTTTGCTTGCAATTCATTATGACCAAAACATGTTTAATTTTTGTTTGTATATACAGCTTATATAAATTTCCTCGAAATTTTTAAATTATTTAACCAATTATCATTGTTAGGTTTCCAAATCTCCTATTATGTAGTTCCAAAGGAAAATTCTCAAAAATGTATCAGACATCTTCCTGTTTCTTTGCAACATTTACAGATGCCCTTATCCAGAGTGACTTACAATATTCCTTGTTATACAACTAAGCAATTGGGGGTTAAGGGCCTTCCTCAGGGGTCCAGTCCAACAGTGGTGGCTTGCCAGAGCTGGGAATTGAACCCACAACCTTCAGGTTGGTAATCCAACACCTTAACCATGAGCCACCACTTCCCCAGTGTAGATTCCTAAAACCATTGATAATAATAAGCATTAAATTAAATTATATTTATTTGGAATTAAATTATATATATAAATTATATCTTACATGCTGGACTCCATTCAATTTTCATTAACCTCGGGAATGTAAAGCTACACAAATCTTGATGAAATACTAATCACTATTCCTGAAATTATATGTAAGAATATAAATCTTCTTTTTCAGGATGTGTGTAGCAAAAATAAAATCCATTTCCTTCATATTTAGTTTTTTCCCCCCTAATTTAAGTTGGTTTCTTTTCATATTGCTCACTCTTTTTCCCATAATGGAGTCATTGTTTTGTTAAATGAGGCATCTACAGTATCCCAGATGATGCTTACTGGGTAAAAAGTTACACTCTTTTAGTCGCAGAGTTTAGAAAATGAAGATTTTGGAGAGAAATAAACTAGTTAGTCTGTTTTAGGTTGATACAGTGGTGGAGCAAAGAGTGTATTCCCACCCTAGTGTTTCTGGGATCCACCCCAGCCCTGGTGAGTAGAAAGAAGATTGGGGTTTGAGTCCTAGCACCACCAAGTTGCGACTGCTGGGCCCCTGAGCAACCCTTAACCCCTAATTGTTCAGTTGTATAAAAGAAATGAATGTAAGTCAGTCTGGATAAGGACGTCTGTTTTGCGATAAATGAATGATTTAATACTTTAAATAGTAAAGTTCAGTCAAAAGTTTAGTTAGTCGGAACAGCCGTATGCGTGTGTTAATGCGATCTGTGACAGTTTAAGCTCAGTGCCGACGCTTCTTTTGCTAACATGGAACAAGCTCTAGGTTTTAGCGCCAAATTGAAGAAGCGCCTAAAAAGTGTTTTAGATTTAAGAGAGACCACCATATGCAGACTAAAGTTCTACTAAGTAGAACATGTAAATCTTCAGGGGCATCATAAAGGAAAAAATACTACAAATCTTTACCTTAAACCCAAACACGATTTGTATGTGTAAAAGGAACCAGGAAGCATTCATCATATCGTATCATATCATTTTACAGACTTCCAAGAAAACACACAGACAAACATTACACAGTCCGAAGATAAAACCTTGCCAGTTGCTGTCAGTTTAAGAGGCAACGCAGTGTCTTTTCTTTGCTTTAGCTCTATTGCCTCTTTGCCCCCAGTCAAGAGCCATCACTCAGCATCATTTTCATACATATTTAAACTTGTCTGCTTGACCTGTGGGTTATATTCTTCTGTACACATCCTGCGTGACTCACCGTCATCTTCCTTATCTGAAATGACCCCGGTGTGTATGACAGCTAGTGAATATGAGAAGGGCACAACTGTTCAGGCTTTCACTTAAATGACCATGACATCAACATATTTGCCTTATTGTTTTAACAACTTAGGCAGTAGAACACAATGGGGTAAGTGGCACACTGTTAGGCAGGGAAGTAATCAGTGTCCTGCAGTTTCTAATACTGAAAACCTTTTTTAGTTTTTTGCGTGAGTAGAACAATCCTAGTGTTCCACGCAGGGCTCTGACCTCAACCCTACTGAACAGCATTGGGATGAACTGAAACACTGACTGAACCACAGATCATTTCACATAGCGATAGTGCCCGATTTAACTAATGCTCTCGTGTCTAAATACCCACAAATCCTCACCGTCACTCATCAGACCTGGTTAAAACCTGCCCAGGAGAGTGAAGGTTATTATAAAGCAGAAAAGGAAAATTAAATCTTGCATGAGTTGTGTGATGGTCAGGCAGGTTTCTTTATTATTAGCCGCAACAAAGTAAATGCTATGGAAGCTAAGATAACAATTGCTTGGTTTAACCTGCTGAAATAAAGGACCCACCAGTTGTTGGGTCTGCATGAGATTGGTTTTAATGCCCCATTTTTACATAACAAATGGCAGATGTCCTTATCCAGAGCAACTAACATTTATCTCATTCATACAACATAGGAATTAGGGGTTACAGGCTTTGCTCAGGGACCCAGCAGTGGCTTGATGATACTGGGAATTGAACCCTGATCTTCCAATAAGCAGTTCATGACTTTTACTACTGCACTACCGCTTCCCCTGTGGTAACTATGGAAATGTGAGCTACAACAGACTATCAAAACACGAGACATTTTAATAACATTCGTCTTTTTTTTTTTTTTAATAAAAAGCTAAATAATATTAAAACAATTCTCTCAGTTTATATCCTGCTGAGTGCAGGTTTGTTGCGATTTAACCCGAGGCACAAAACGACAAAAACACGCTAGGAAAAAATTAAAAGGATTTTACACTTTTTACACTTTGTTTCTGGGAATTCTGGAAAATAGGTTTTAAATGAAAAGCGGGTTTGTTTACTTGAATTACTTTGATTCCCAACTCAACAGCAGTGTAAGCATCCTGGATACTGATGCAGCCCTTAGGGTTGTGTGTGGCAAGCGCTCATTTGCCCAAGTGCTGTGGGAAATACATAATCCAGTTGATGGTGTGTCTTAAGGACACTAAATGCTGTGCAGATGTTTATGTGCATGTAAAATAATAATCCCAAAAGCGATGAGACAAAAATACATCCATGTTCCGTTTCTTTAAGATGTAAAATCTAGTTTGTAACACACAGAGTTAGAAACAGTCTGCGAGTTGATGTGTGATTAAAAAGGGGTGTGAATACTCGACTTGCTTCTTCCTTTAGACATAATTAAAAATGGGGAAGTGGTAGCACGGTGGTTAAGGTGTTGGACTGCTACTTGGAAGATCCTGGTTCGATTTCTACTGCTGGGCCCTTGAGCAAGGCCCTTAATCCCTAATTGCTGAGTTAAATAAAAGAGTTGCCCTGGATAAGGGTGTTTGCCAAATGCTGTAAATGTAAATGTAAAAATGTATAAGAGTAAAAATAAAGAAAGGAAATAGAACTAATAATGAAATGTTTAATTTATTGAGATTATATTAATAATTGTATTTATTTTACTTATAAATAACTACTGTAGCTAACATGTGATTAGCTGTGATTTAATTAATATTAACACTCCGGTGGTATAAATAAATTAATTACCCTATAGTCAGTGGCATAGTATTATTCTTATTAATAATGATTATTATCATATGCTACATTCTTTCTTTCTTTCTTTCTTTCTTTCTTTCTTTCACCTCAATCAAATATAATCCCTATTCGATATTGAACATCCTTATATCGATAAAAAAACGATATATTGTGCAACCCTGCCACGTCACAAACCAATCACTGGGCTGAGACGCGAGCAGCTCACTGGGCTGAGCCTCTGCTCTGTTTTTACTGAATGTCTGACCATTTTTTTTCGGTCAAAACCTTATCTGATACAGTAGATCAATAATATCATACCTTAAGCTCTAAAATAAATTGTCTCAGACGTGGACGTCTTTGGATGACCTTATTATAGTCTGAATGTGTAGCATAGTCTGTGTTGGTCTACACACACGTCTGTCTTTTACAGGTGATAAAAAAGTATCTGAATTGATGCTGAACGGCGTATACCATTACCGTGAAAATAAGGTCATTTATCCAGGCTGGTAGAGGAAGCAGCATGCTAATGGGATGGCTGGATCATACTTGTGAGCCTTTGTGCCCGAGGCGAACAGACACCGATTTTTTTTTTCCCTGAACAGCATTAGTCATACGTCATGCTCAGTATCTTGTGTGTGTGTGTGTGTGTGTGAGTATGTGTTTCGTAATAACTTTAAATAACCCTTTTTTCCTCGCTGTGCCCATTTTTCAGACCTTCAGTCTAAAGGTTGATGAAGATGTGGTATGCAAATTCTCCGTCTCACACTTACTGTGTGCGATCAAGGTTTATTTTTAGAACCGTTCCCTCAATCTCGAAAAAAAAGCAAAGGACCATTTGGTACAAATCAGATTTAACAAAACCGAATGATTTTCCTCAGGGGTGGAATGCTCTGCTAAGGATTTTTGTGCATATAAATATAAATCTTGTGAAAAAATTAGAACACCCAGTTCTTTATTAGGAAATGTTAACCTATCGATGGCTAATCCCGTTTCAATTTTTCTCTGGAAAAGAAAGTGACTTAATTGCAGGTAAATGAACACTGTTTTACAAATTAAACAATAGATTTCAACAAATATCTATATGCTAACTGAGGAAGAAGTTAGGACACCCTACCCCTTAATAGCTAGTGTTACCCCCTTTGGCTGGAATAACTTTAATAAAACGCTGACATCGGTCTGAGAAAAGTTTGTAATTCTTTTAACTGTAAGATGTTTAAGGGGTTTCTTGCATGTACAGCCCACAGCAAGCATCTCAATGAGATTCAGATCTGGGCTTTAACTCGGCCATTGCAGGGCTCCTCTTTTTTTGGTTTTCAGCGAGTCCTTGGTGGATTTACTGGTGTGTTTTGGGTAATTTTCATTTTCAGCTTTAACTATTTTACAGATTATCTCGAATGTTCTCAGCATCTCAGATTAAAGCCTAGGAAGTGTTGTGTTAAATGACAGTTTTGTTAAACGTTTTTTTTATTTGCAAGAACGCTGCAGGTGGTAAAAACTGATGAAACTGAGCTTAAAGCAAGATTTTTTAAAAGAAGCTGCCCAACCGGCGGATCCTATTAGAGGCCATCGTTTCCTTTTAAAGAGATAGATGAGACTGTTATATCGAAAGATGAAGTTTTTATGCTCACTTGAGGTGGTTTTAGATTTTTGTAATTTTTTTGTTAATGCGAAAAACGTAGATGGAAATACATTTGAAGCAAAAATTCTGACCTAGCAAATATTAAACTCACGTGACTAATTAGCTGTTTCCGCCGCCTCATTCTGCCTGCCTTGTTTTATTTACTGTTGATAAACTTGGTTACCAATAGCACAGGAGAACAAGACCAGGAAGGGCTCTGTCACTCCAGGCAGTGTTGCCACTCACCCAAGTCTAAACGCAAGACACCTACAGTTACCTCCATCATAGTTCTGTTCAACTGGGGTAAGACAGTGGGACAAGCAAGCACAATAAGTTTAGTAAAAGCCTTCTGTGCTTGCTCTGTCCTACTGAAAAGGAGGCAATTAAAGGTGCAGCAGTTCGACTATAGTACCGAATAAGGCGCTGGTAAAAATTGGCGAATCATAAAAACTGCTGCAATGCTTTGTGAAAGTTGGGGACACTGAGACGGCCCTTACCATGGCAGGATTTACATTTACCCCATCTGCCGAGGTTATTTGCCCCAGAAATGGAACTAAGTCAGCTTTTAATATGCTTCTTCATTATGCCTCAAGGTACACAAATATATTTGCAGCATTTGGCAGATGCCCTTATCCAGAACGACTTACAATATTTGTTGTTATATAACTAAGCAATTAGGGGTTGGGGTGGCTTGGTGGAGCTGGGAATCGAACCCACAACCTTCAGGTTGGTAATCCAACACCTTAATCATTAGCCACCACTTCCCCTACATAAATACAAAATAGTTCATCATGTCATTATTCAAGCCCTGAAAGACAGCTGGGGCATTAGTAAGCCCAGAGGGCATAACCTTATACTCAAGTCTTGAAAGCAGTCTCCCACTTATCCCCTTCCCTTACCTAAACCAAGTGGTAGGCATTGCGGAGGTCCAGCGTCGTAAATATGCAGGAAATAAAATAAATATGAAGAAGAAGTACTCATTTTAGAATAAACACATCTAGTTTATATCATATGGACAGTTTATATCGTCATAATAAAGAACAATACAGTTAGAGGAATCTGTGCAAAAATCTTTGCAGTTCGTGTGTGCCTCACTCTCTCATTCAGCTTATCTCTGGGATCTCACAGCTTTGCCTGTGCTGTGAGATAACTTTATTTGGAAGCCAGGCTCAGATAGATTGTGTCTGATTGAGCCAAAATGGTTTGTTTCCACAATCTTCATTACTGAAATAAATGGGAATCCCTGGAACAGGTAACAAAACCCCCCTTTTGATAGACTTGATTATATCTCAGACGTAAAAAAGGCTGCGTAATGTTTCTTGAAAGAAAGACACAATCTTGCACTCTAGCCCTCCAGGACACTTAGGTTTGTCATTTCAGCATTGTTACTTGATTTTCCATGAGAACAGTCTTTTTTACAGACGCACTGTCGCAGTACCGCTACTAACGTGGGTTTCTTAGCCGGTGTAAAAACAAAGCTTTGGAATTGGCACTGACTTTAACGTATTTGAACAGCTGGTACGTTTTTATTTATATATATAGGTATATAGGATTTTTTTTGCCAATGCTGCATGTTTTGGCCAAGGAAGAACCTTGAGCAGGGCGGCATTGTGTAATATTGAAAGATGCCTTCTCTCCCAGCAGGAGCCACCAGCAGGAGAAAACACAGCCAATTATTCAGCCATGGGCCAAACCTGCCGCTGTGCATGGAAATCAATCATGATAGCTACCCTTACAATCGTTCGTGCACACACACACATCCACACACCCAGAAGCAATTATTTACACATCGGTGAACACATATGACACGAATTCACAAAGAATAAAAGATTTTATTTGGGAATTAGCTTGAACTAAGCTAAGAACTGAAAAAAAAAATCCGAGAATACAGCTTGGTTTGATTTTTATACGTTCGCTCATCAAGGTGCTTTGTTTTGTTTTGTTTTTCCTTCAAGTTTATTTGTACTCTGTAAATAAAGAGCTTCTGTTGTTAGATATATGTGGGGAAAGTGGTAGTGCAGTGGTTAAGCTGTTGGACTGCTAGTTGGAAGATCGGGGTTCCTTCCCGGCACCACCAAGCTCCCACAGCTGGGCCCCTGAGCACAACCCTCTCTGGATAGGGACGTCTGCCAAATGGCGCAAATGTACAGGAGGCAAAACAGACGCACACATGAAGAGTTTTAAGTCATCAATTCGTGACACATTCAGTAACCCGCATCCTCTCGCTAAATGGTAGCTTTTTTCTCTTGTTGTTCCTTTTACTAGACTTGTTTCAAAATTGGTTTAAAGTTGTCCTGCTTATTGCATCATCTGGTGGTATTGGCAATGGGGGGAAGTGGTATCGCACTGGTTAAAGTGTTGGACTGTAGGATTGAAAGAATTGGATTTGAAGATCAGGGTTCAATTCCCAGCACCACCAAGCCGCTACTGCTGGGCCACTAAGCAAGGCCCTTAACCCCCAATTGCTCAGCTGTATAAAGTCACTCTGGATAAGGGCGTCTGCCAAATGCCGTAAATGTAAATTACAGTTATAAGACAGTTAGGAGTCCCCCTGCAGGTAAGATCAGCAGTTGGTGAACATGTCCAACTAACAAAGACAACAGATTTTAGTGTAGGATTATAAGAACCTATAAGGATGTCAAAATTTGTCTTAGACGCCCAAATTGCGGCCAAATCTCACAGGCTCAGTTTAGGTCTAAGGTTAGTGTGCAAAATGCACTATCCAGGACTTTCGAGTAGAACTTAACCCCAATTTTCAGTTGTATGATGATCATCCCTGGTATGTGACAGCAGTGATGTTCAGGGAGAAGTGCACTCAGTGCACTCACAGACACAGCGATAATAGCTAAGGGATTGCTACAACCACAGCCATGTCAGTCTGCAGTGATTTTATTCTATCACCTTACATGTTGAGAACAAACGTGCCATTTTTCCCATTTTATAATACACAGTGGATCAATGTCTGCGCTGGGGCTGCTTCAGTTCCTGCTCATTAACCATACACAGATTTTGTATTTACTTTGTGTTCTATTGTATTAGTGAATAAGGTTTTATTGATTTAACTGTCTGATATTAAAAGTCGTCCTAGATGAATACCAGAGCAACACCTTTAAAACCTGTGAAGGACATTAAATTGACCTTCACCAGACCTGACTGTTTACTTCAGATTTGCTTGGGTTCGAAAATATTTTCCTACTTGACTTTAGATTTTAAGTTCTACCTGGGCTTCCAGTCTATAGTTTTCTTATTGTGTAATTTTCTGTATCATGGCTGACCCTGCGCGCTGCCCCCAACTTTCTAAGCTGAAATATGTAAAGAAACAAATTTCGCTGTGCTGTTGAGTTTATGTGACAAGTAAAGACATTTACAGCTAGCACTTCCCCTGCCACATCAAACTCCGCCCTCAGCTTCAGATAAAACATTTCTGTAATAGGGACAGGGGTGCAAATACCGAAGTGTAATAAAAGCACCAGGGGTTTATAACCCCTCTCCTGATCAGTTCCTGACTTTGGCAGTTCACTTCAGGAAAAATCCCATCATTATTTTTGAGAGCCTTTTTAAATCATTTATTAGCTTAAACCGCTTTTTCAGCAGCCTAAAAATACGTTGGTTTTTTTACAACCAGGAAAGCAGTGAATAGAGTAGCTATAAAATTAAAACTGATTATTCATTTTTTTAAAAGCTGAATAATAAATTAAATTAGCAGCGATTTATTACAGCTTTTTTTTCCCTGTTAACTGTTTTTTACTAGACTATGACGTTTAAATGCATAATGTTTTTTTTTTTAATAAGAAAAGAGGATTCCAGAACCATTTCTAGCACTAGGGCTAAAGAGATATTGCGGTACTATTCTAACCTCAGCATTGAGTCGAGCATTCGTTCCCGTCTTCTGAATTAATCTCTGAAATGCACAGAAGTGATGAAGTGTTTAAAATTCGTCTCACGCTAAATCATTATTCCATCAGTTATTTAATCAAAGGCAGTTAATTTTTAGCGTGAGTTGGGTAAACTGAATGATGATGAACGTTTGAGCCAGCATCCTACTATGCTATTTTAAAAAAAGAGTGGGGAAAAAACCCCAAGCTGCAATAATCAAGCTGTGTGAATGTGCAGAGCGATCACATGGGTTTGAAGAGCTGCAGGCTGTGAATGGGCTCATAATGATGCACACAGGAAGTGTGAGAGACCGTACTGGGAAGTTAAATGTTACTGCATTTGAAGCTGGCCATCATTGTGTTGTCTCTCGTATACACACACACACACACACACACACACACACGTCTATAAGTGGCCAGACTGTCAGACAGGTTGGACAGATGCATGAAAATATACAAAGGAAACAACCCCAATAAAAAGTGACCCAACAGGGAAGCATAAATGCTATAAACAATGGAGGCGGCAGAGGCATACAATGAAAAAGAATGTGATAAAAATGGGCCGGGGTTTTATAAACAAAGAAATGGATCCTGGCTCACAGCCTGCATCAAAAATGCTTTACGCCTCTTTCCTGCTTTGTAAATATCACAGCCTTGTGCTGTTTGGATTCAAAGCTAATTAGCACGACTGTAATTAGCGTGAAATCAAACAGAAAATTCTGGATTAATGTGAATTAAGGACACAAAACCAAATTTAATCCACCTGCTGGTTGAGCTGAATAAAGAAAGCTGAGACAAGGCATGTTACTATCTTATAAAATATAATAAACGCTAATGTTCTTCCATTTCTTTAAACCGTAAAAAAAAACTTTGTTGCTGATGCCATTTTTTCCTTATTACAACTGATCATTTGGATATGCTGATGTGTCTGACGATCTGAAGTCAGTTCGGTTTTATCTGTGTAGAACTCAGAACAATGAAAATCATCACGAAGCAGCTTTATAGAACGTCGATTTAGATGCATAATGAACACATTCTGGAAGACAAAGAAAAACTGTTATGCAGAGTTCACTCTACTATTTTAGCCCTGATTTTTACTCGCTGAAAGGTTTGGCTGACTCGCCTCGAAATCCGAGGCTAATCGTTGCCCAGGTACGTGAGTGACAATCACGCAGCGTGAATGATCAAAGACGCAATCTGAGGGAGTCACCGAGGCGTAGACGAAACCTGTGAAATATTCGACATGCTAAATATCTCACCTGTCAGTAATTTAGAATGAGTTCTGACTGAAAAATACCTACAGCCAATAATAGAGAAAGACACCAGGACGTAGAAAGTTCAGAGAGGACTTATATACCCCCAACCGGGGTCTATATTCGTTCGAGTTTCCCTTTTTTTCTCGCTTTCCTTTGTCTTCAACTAGCTGAGAAATGTCCCTGTGTCCATTTGAAAATAAAAAGACAAACTCACTTATATCAAACAAAGAACTTTTATATAATAAATATCTCATATGATAAAGGAGATTTGACTCCTGTTGTTGCTCTGTGATGTGATGAGATCAGTTTGCTGCATTACACAGCTGTGTTCAGAAGAAAACAAACTAAACGCAACCGCGCGGTGGTGGATTTTTAAGAAAATCCTATTATTAAACAACCCAAGCGAGAGTCACTTATAGATAAACACACAAATAAATGTGAAAAAATTATTATGTAAATATTAAAACTCTTTTATGTAAATATTACTATATTAAATACATGCTTGTTTTTTTATTGGAATATTCTTATTTGAAAAGTCTCATGTCATTGGACCGTTTTGATGTAAGTCATGCCTTTTATTTTTCTCCCTTTGTATTTCAGCCTTTATCTCTAAATACGATTAATAGAAATGGCACTATTATTGGCTTGATTTCTTTTTCCTCTTAGTATCCGTGTAGATCGAAAAGTTTACCCACAGTGCACTCACTGTCCAGTGGGAGACCCAGCTGGACATTAATTAACCTAGATTAGACCTCAAATTCACAGATTTACGGTTCATCGATTGCATTCTTAAGCAGAATTATTATTTGCAGTCGTGTTTAACTACAATTTTGAAAAAAGATTTTCCGTTTGTTTGTTTGTTTGTTTGTGCCCCCCTCCCCAAATTTGTTTACCACCAGTCGCCACTGCATGTTACTAACAAATTATTTTATTTAATTAGTAGTGGCGTTATTTTACACAAAAAACCCAAACAGTCACCAGAAGATTCGCAAATATTCTATAATAAAATATTTGTAGCCAGATGGAAAAATAGAAAGACTTTTTGGATGTTTTGGACCTCTCAAATGGATGTTGTCGTAAACAATTTAGTGATTGAGGGTTTAAATAGATACACGGTTCTCTTTACAGTGTGTGTCAGTCTTCCTTCGACACTTCTTTCCTCTGCAGTGCTTCCAGAATGATGTGTGTGTTGTGAGGGCATGTATCCATGAGCTTGACTACATCTGACAGTTTATACTCCAAAACCTTATCATCCGCAGACATAGGGGCCTTCAGTCTTCAGAGTGTGTGTGTGTGTGTGTGTCACAGTGCAGCACAGACTTCTCTTCGGCCTCATTTTAGATTTAATTTAAGCGTGGGTGGAATTAATTAAATCTCCCCAAGGTGCTCCGTGCAGGCCTTCAGAAGAGTCGTTTTCTCATTGCGGTTCAGGTGTCCGTCGTGTTCTATGATAACACCGCAGTGAGTACCTCGACTGAGCTGCTTTGTAACACAATTGCTTCTCTCGGTCCCAGCAGCGTTGGGATCTCCTGGGACATGCTGGGGGTTTTTGTTAACATTACCTGTCATGAAGTGTGTTTTTCGGATTACTGCTGATTGTTTTTCATGCTGTTTCCGACAACCTGCGTTTCAGAAACACTTAACAGGCTTCAGGTTTTAAAAAATGATTTCTCTTCGCTGTAGTAACGGTGATGATGTGTGCTAATTAAAATTCCGCTTAAGGTACCCAAAGTAAACCAATGCAAGCACGAGCAGAACACGCAAACTCCACACAGAAAGACCTCTGCAGGGGATACAAACCCGGGGCCTGCTTGCTGTGAGGCAAGAATGCTAACCATTTTGGTAAATGTTGAGGAAAAAATCACAGAAAATAAGATAATCTAATCCCAGCCAGAGATAAAGCTGCTTACACAACCCTCTCTTTGACTGGTTACAAAGCTGATTCATCTCAAGATGAATGATTTTACCAAGCAGAAATCTTTGTGCTTTAGTCTTGCTTATTGCAGTACTGGTCCATTGTGTATGCGTAGTCAAATCAGAAATTGCAGAGAGTGTGTGAAAATGGCTTTAATCCTCACAGACATTAAACTAAAGCCTTATACATCGTGCACAAACACAGTTCTCATGGTGACAACAGACTAAAGCTGCATACTACATTGAAATTATCCAAATATCACAAATATACACATCACTATATGCACAACGCAGAGGTTTGCCATAAATGATCGAATTAATACTTTAAATAATAATGCAGAGATGTTTATAGACTTCTTGGCACACTAAGAAATATTACTATTGCCCCTCACCCCAACCCCTCACAATCATACAAAACATACGCAAAAAAAGAGATTTAAACACGTTTAATATTCATCAAACATCAGAAAAATAGCCTGAATTTAGATATGGAAACATATACTGACTATCTACAGCTCTATTTGTCTTCCTAACAGCAGCGGGCGCTATCACACAGGAAGACTCGGATAATTGCAAGTAGCCAAATCATAATTTGTCAAAATTGCAAAACACTAATAAGATGATGATGATGATGATGATAATGATGATGATGATTAATATTATTTTTATATATAAAAAAACAACACTTTCAAGGGGGCGGGTCTGGTGGCAACCTCCTACTTTACCTATGCCTAGAAACTGTACTGTAATAATGTATGGTCAAAGTTATAGATCGATGCAGATACACACACAGATGTAAGTCTGAGACAGGTGCAAGTCAGTAGTGTTTCTGACTGCCTGTGCCATAGTATTCCACTAGAGGGCGCACAACACATCCTTGGAATCCACCGAATTCTTGAACCCATGAATCTCTCACACTGACATACGAGATCCATCAGATCAGCTTTGTCTGTTTTGCTACGTGCTACAAGTCCAGTAAATCCACCGAATCCTACGGTTCAAATGAATCAGTTGAATTAGTACCCTTAGTGTTCGTACAGTTGCTAGCTAACAACTACTTTAAACTCATTGTTATTCACTTTAAGTTGGTTCAGTTTGTATATATCTACGTTGTTGTTAGCAACAAGATAGCGTAGAACTTAACTGATCTAAGTAAATGAAGAGAAGGATTCGTGAATACAGAGTCCGGTTATTTAACCTGGACGAATCCTGGATTTGCTCATTTCTACCGGAGACTTTATAGCTACAAATTCTCTGTATGCAAGAACGTAGCTTTAAAAAAAAGAGTAGAACGTTAAAAATGAGCAGAAACTAGCCAAACAAAGGAAACAATACATCGGAAAGCGATAAAGAGTAAAAGATGTCTTGGTGAAGAAAGAGGTTTAAAGGCATAGAGTGAATAAAAAGGTGAGATAGAAATACAAAGCCCAGAGATAGCAAGTCTAAGACTAGAGCAGAGATTAGAGCAAAGGTTCTGCTTTACTCAAAGAGGGTGAAAAAGAGAGAAATAGAGGGCAAGGCTGGATGAAAGAGAGAGTGTGTGTGTGTGTGTGTGATGGGTGTATGTTTTGTCTGCTTGGGTAGGAGAAAAAGAGAGAGAGAGAGAGAGAGAGAGAGAGTAATGGGACAGTCTTTTCCTGCGAGGCACACTCTGTCATTCTGCCGTTCGGAAAAGCATTAGAGATGTATAAGCATAGATAAGGGAGTTTGTTATAAACTGAGGAAACGATGTCAAGAGATTTTCGGGTTTTTTTTGTTGTTTTTTTCTGGAAAGGGGAAATGATGTAAAGAATGGCAGCCTGGCGAGTCAGTGTAATGTGCTTAATGATGTGCTTTTTAAGAAGTCGTTGAGAAATGAAAATGCAGCCATTTCTGCTTCTGTTTGTCTTTGTTCAGAGGGAATATGAATATGTATCGTGTGATTTGAGAAGGCAAACATCGACGCACCGATGAGCCACTTATTTCGAAATTGGCTGCGATGACACAGAACAGCGCACACGTTTACGTTCACTGATAAAAAAGAAGGATCAGTGGATAAGAGCTTGTGTATATATAGCTGAACAGGGTAATTATCTCTGTGATTGACTAGGTTTTAATGTGGAGTAGTGGAGTGTGGTGAATGGATGGATGGATGGATGGATGGATAAAGAAAAAGATAGATGGATGGATGGATGAAGGAATGGATAGATGGATAGATGGATAAAAGGATGGATAGATGGATGGATGGATATATGAAGGGACAGATAGATGGATGGGTGGATGGATGGATGGATGAAGGAATGGATAGATGGATGGATGTATGAGGGGACAGATAGATGGATGGATGGATGAAGGGATGGATAAATGGATGGATAGATAGATGGATAAAGGGATGGATAGATAATTGGATGGATGGATAAATAAATGAATGAATAAATGGCTGGATTGATAAATGCATGGATGGATGGGTGGATGAAGGGTTGAATAAATGGATTTATAGATGGATGAAAGAATTGAGTGGGAAGATTTTTACCACAATCTTAACACAATACCATACAAGATAACAAAAACAATACTTCCTTGTTGTACTTTACTATGATATACTATCATCCTGGTATTTTTCTAGCTCATTAATTATTTTTGGTGAAATTATTGAGTTTATGGGTTTTAGCCATGCCATTAGCAGAATCATGTCACTACATATTATAGAATAACTGAGCTACGTGGCTCCACACTGATTCATGCAGTATTAGGCTTAGACTTTGTTGCCTGTAAATTATGTAGTCACTATAACTCAACTCAATTTCATGAAGTTTATCTATCGAATACAATAGATGGCCATTTTGTATTCACACCTTTAGAAGTGGTCCATAAATTGAATGGTTGAACATCTCGTCTCTTGATGAAGTCCAGTGTTTGATGGATTTGTGTATAACTCACTGACCAGACTCTAGTCGGACACTACAGCGATATCTGATGTTGTAAGATTCTCTTTCGATCTACAATTAAAAGATCCAGCTGAACATCCTTTGAGTCTCCTGGTCTCCTTTGGTTCATTTTCAACACACCAAAAAGCTGGTTGCCAACTGCAGTAAAACACCAAAATAAAGAGCTCATGGTCATACGCAAGTCCTTTTTCGGCCACATGGCTCCATAAATTTTGGTGGTGTCACTTGTTGATCCAGGATCGGTAAATTTGGACGCTTCTGCACTAGTTGATCAACAAAAGAGCTTTGTCACTTTAAGGCTACTTGATTCAGAAAACAGTGATTCTACCACCAGCATGCTACTGAGAAATGTAGCTACGCTAGTGGTGATGCTACTGCCCAATACTGACTATAAGGCACATTTTAAAGCTAAAACCTTGTAGTATTTGAATTTATGATAACACTGTACAAGCATTGCAGTCTTCAAGCTTGTCCATAAAGGTCCATCCATCCATAAATTATCCTATAGCTTTTGAAAAAAGCTGCTGAAAAACACTGATTCATGAATGTACAGCAAAGGCTTGAAACCGTACTTAGTGTCCTGTCTATCCAGAGCCCTGTAGTGTTTCCCACATGCCATAGGGATCACTTCGCCATCGCCACTGACAGTCTATCGTTCCATCCCATCACTGCCTTACTCTTACCTTCAGGATCATCCACTGTCAGTGCTGTTATTGCACTCCCACTTCCACTCCCAGCGATTGCACATGCATTAAACATGTTTTTTTTGTTTTTTTTGCACCATGTCTTTTAAAAACTGTGCCAGCGGTGAGGAAGAGATTAAGGTGATTGTGACATTTACCAGCCAGACACGGAGGAGTGGGGGTCAGCAGGGGTGATGGCAAAGCTGATGTGTACAGGTGTTCTCATTATGCTTCATTGACGTGTTTCTTACATCCTCCCTCCCGGTTGTACAAACACTCTTCTCACCTCCTTTCTCGCCGTTAATGCCTGTGATGACAGAATGTGATGACAGAAATTCCAAATGCCACTGACAATTTGTTCATTTGCGAGCTGGAATTAGTCACCGAATGTCTAACTAAGCCAAATATGGGTGATGTGTGGCTTTGACTATTTCTTCTTATTCTAACATTGCGCAGTAATGTGGTTCTCTACTTTCTGTCCATTTTTTGGTACAAAGGACCTGTGTAGATAAGATCTGAGGGGTGGGTGAGACATCCAAACTTTTATCAGAATTTTGGTTTATAATAGACAACTTAAATGTAATAATAAAAAAAAGACTAGCAGATTTAATGCAATTTCTAGCCTATTCCTATGCATATTCTTCCAGCACAAACACACAGCCCTGCATGGCTATTGAGGCCACAACACCGCATGCACTGTGCAGTCATCCAGAAAATACATGCATTAGTTTGCTTGCATGTCAGCTTATAAAAAAAAAGACCAAGTAAAATGATTATAATTGTTTATATATGCAGTTTTTATACATTTCCGCTTAAAAAAAATTCTTCACGCCTTTACACATACTTCCAAGTCTAATACACATTATTAGTATAACACTTCATTTAGTTTTATCTATTGAGTAACATTAATATCCAACATTTGAGACATATTTACCGGGACTTCACTAGCAATTTATGAAAGAATATGAGGTTGGGGCTCCTAGCACACCCATTTTACACTGTTACTACTTATAGAACAAATCTCTGGGGTCCCCAAAATTGCATGGGGCCTTAGAATCATCCTGAATTCCCCCTACGGGCGCTCCTGCAGACCTATACAATTAGGATTTACTTACATATCGAGAAACAGCAACTGGCGCTATACATTCCACTATACTGCTAGACCCAAAAGACACTGTGGCAGTAAAAGTGCTCCAGCTAAGAAGATTTCTTACACAGCGCAGGGTGCTATGGGCTGTGAAGCAACCTGGAGACATCTATCAACAACCATCCTAATCCTATAAGTGTACTATAGTTTTATTTCCTCGGAAAAGGGCAGGCTTGCTCTCCGCTCTCTGCAGTCTCGCTGAGAGAAACCGAAAAGAAAAACCTCACTTCACTACCACACAGTAACAGTCACCCAAAGGCGCCGCCTCTCTTTCATTCCATTTGAAGCTTTATGAAACTAAGCCATTGTTTCACCCCTGTATGTCCTCTGTACTGCCAGGGCTGTTTTTATATCATAATCTTTAAGATAATATCTCAGGGGAGGGGCATGAAAGAGAGAGGAAGTCTCCCAGAGGCAATGTAGGAAAGGAAGTCAGGTGCATTTGAGCGAGGTTTTCAGCGGCACTGATGCATGAAGTGGAAAGCAGGGTCTGTTTCACAGGGTCTACATTTTATGGTTTACACAGACTCACAGAGCTGCTCGGCATTGAATTATTTCCCTCACGTTCACCAGACTGTAAAGGCAAGTGGATACAGAATGGAAGTCGGGGGCATGGATAAAAAATCCGATAGCAAAAATGACTCTATAGTGTCATATATAATTTTTTATATATAACAGCTCAGGTAAAAGTAAATTGGGAGTACATCAAAAGGGTTGGATGCAGGAAATAAATCTCCACTTTTCTTTTAAAAGATGTTTAGCTATAGAGGTTTTTCCTGAGTCTTTGTGCTTGTGGAGTAAACTACTAAGCACATATTACCTTATTAACATTTGGCAAATGAAATATAAACTCCTGTTTCGCACCTCTCTGTCTTTCTGTCAACACACGGGTAAACATACATGCTTAAATATTATGCTGTAAAAGAATTCCTGGGCTGGCATGGACTGTTAGCTTTGCTCATATTGCTTCATAAAAGCAGCCTCGGCTAAACTGTTGGTGAAAGATAATAATCTCGATTACAATTTACTTTCAATATTATTTGAAACAGAGAAAGTTCTTCAGATCCCATACATTTGCTACTTCTAGTCTGAGAGACTCGCTCAGGCTTCCATTGTGACGCAAAAAGATATCCGTCTTTTTCTGCATGCATGAGCTCTCAGACACCAGTGGTGGGTTAACAGACAGAGAAGAAAGTAACACCATCCGTAACATGATCCATAAAACATGGCTTTATTGGTACACATACAGATGAATGTGGATTTTTTTTGATGCAACTCAGCCAATTCTGTAGAGTGGCAAGGATCCTAAAGGGAAATAAAAGAAGGCTTGTGGAACAGAATTGGGGTGAAACCAAACATATTAGCTGTAACAGGACATGAGAAAAAAAGAAAAAATTCTACTGATTGTGTTCAATCAGGATAAATTCATGGAGTTCATTCGACTGCGATGTTCCTGGGTAATGTTTAGGGCAGGGGCCCCCAAACTATTTTCTTTAATGGAGGTGTCTATAACGGAAAGTCGCAGTATTATTGTGGAGATTTTATGATGATGTTAAATGTATTTATTTTGCTTCTAGATTCCTTAATTTTTTTTTTGTTACGAGTTTACAGACAAATTAGCATTTAACGGTATATACTGTAAACCTTTAAAAGATGACAAATGAAAGATAAGACAGACAGAATTTTCTTTACTTTGTACAAAAAAAAAAATTAAATTTGGCCATTTTTTGGGTAAATTTCCCACATTCTAAATCAGGTTTACTTTTTCCAAACCGTTTGCTAATTTTGTTGTCTCTTTGAATTTTCTTACTGGGTGGCACGCGGTAGCAGCTGCTCATCACCATGGAACGTTATGAGGAATGCATCATTCTCTGAATGGTGAATCTAACAAATAATCATGCTACCTTAATAAATAAGTCTATATTAGTCTTTATTCAGACATAATAGGAGTAAATCATATATTTTAAAGGTGTTTCTGTGTTTTGAATCGCGCTACTGCGAACACATTCACCGGAATTCTAACTTCTGAACTCTTATAACTCAAAACTAATTGTTTTATAACCTGGAACTAATCCGACACCAGACTGATTATACTTTTGCTTCCAGCCTGTTCATTGGAAGGTTTTTTTTAGCCTAGCCTAGCGGTATAGAGCGCTTAATTTTCCCAGTTTACTAATTCTTTTAACAAATGTTTGCCTGTTTATTCACTCTGTCTATTTTATTTAAATAATCTTGCTGCCTGCCCCAAAATCTTGCTGTATTACAAATCTGTTGTTCAGATGGCCGGTCTAAATGCTGCGGAGGGCCGTGTCTGGCCCGCTGTCTATAGTTTGGGGACCCCAGGTTTAGGGGGTCATCGTCAATCAGAGCTGGGGCTGAATATGCAGTTGTGCTGCCCAATTACTAATCAGACAGATATGTAGTAGCAACCAGGAAATGAATAATTAAGTACTAATCCTAGGCAAAGTTATGAGAACATCTACCAAAGTTGATTACTTTAGTATTCCATGTCAACATAAAAAAAAGTAGGAAATGTGGGGTTTAATTTTTTTTCTTTGATAATGTCAGCTGGAAGCTTTCCTTGGGCTGTGTTCCATTTGAAGCTTGGCCTCTTTTAAAAAGGTCAAGCCAACCTGTAGCATAGCTGAGCTGACGTTTTGGGAAATGGTGACTGGTGAAAGTGTTGTTAAAGTGATTGCTGCTTTGATTGCTACAAGCAGCCAGCATGTCCCCTTTAGCACTTTCTCTCCCTCAAACTTTTTTTTTTCTGTATCTGGGATTGCACCTATAGTTACATCCCCCTCCTGGCAGATAGACAAGAAAAGATGTCGTCTAACGAGATGGATGCAGGCATGGAATTGCATGGATGTGACCGTGAGTGCCTGGGCCTCTATATTCAGTGCCAGTGTAATAAAAGGCTAAAGAGATCTCCGCTTTAGTGTAATTGTAATAACAGATAATATGGCTTGAATTTTTCCAGTTAATGCTTTGTCCTTTGTGTAAATATGGGCAAATGTCAGACAAATAAACCTGATATGTGCAAATGAAAAGATTAGATTATTTAAATGTAAAAAATGGGTGCAAAGGGGATTACGGGAGCACCAATTTTTTTTTAATTGTTTTATATTGGATAAATCGTATAAAAGCTCCGGAATGACGAGCGGAGTAAAGAAAACCAATTCAGCATCACACGACAGCGTGCCGACTGTGAAAATCGGGTGAAATTGAATGACTGCAGCGTGAAAAGGTGACTTGTGAGCGGCAGCACTCACACACTTCCCTAGACTACATAAGAACCTTTAGTGTGAAAGTCCTATCCTACTTGAGTGGGATGAGTATGGCCATGGTTGGTTGTGTTGGTGAAAAATATCCATGCAAGTCTATCCAGGAGTGAGCTCTGCAGTCATTAAGGTAACTGTCTACGTCTTGTGCATTATCAGCGAGCCTGTATTTAAAGCACAATAAGATGCGGATAATAATCGACAATTATCCTCGGATGCACTTGTGCGCCAATCAGTGATGTTTAGAGAATTACCACGACGGCTAGACAAAAGACACTTCAGCTGGTTCTATATTCAGCGAAGTATAATTGTGACAAGGACGGGAGCATTGAGGTACCTGATGCTCATCTGTAGAACCTTGATGGGGCTGGGGGTCTTCTTTTGCTACGGGTTTGGATGGAGAAAGGAAAATAAAACCATGCTTTCTGTCAAAATATTTATTATCGGCAAGAACGAGACATATTTTAGTGAAGGCTTGTTTAGATGTTAGCAGTTAAATAGGGTCTGTCTTCTTTTATTCTCCACCAACTTAGTGCATATAAAGAGATGGCATTTGGTTAAAAAGCCTCTGTGGTTTTGGATTAACCCTAGGCATAATTCACAGTGGGATGATGATGAGACATGATGAAATGTATACACTTGTTCATGTAATTCACCCACTAGGGGTAAACGACTCTCTTAGGCCCTTGTATAAGTATTTGAAAAGTCTTCCAATGAATTCAGTACTACACTAAACTCTTTTGCTTGGACATGAAACCGAATGGTGAAATAAATGCATTTCCTCCCTTGAGGTGTGTTGTTTAATTACATTTTTAGGTACCTGAGGTTTTTTTTTCCCTCTGGCGCTTTGTGTTTGCAGTCTGCTCGCAGTACTCGAGGGGTGTATTCGCCATTTTCGGCCTCTATGACAAGCGCTCTGTGCACACGCTGACGTCCTTCTGTGGAGCTCTGCACATTTCCCTCATCACGCCCAGTTTCCCTATCGAGGGCGAGAGTCAGTTTGTGCTGCAGTTGAGACCGTCCATACGAGGCGCGCTGCTCAGCATCCTTGACCACTACGACTGGAACCGCTTCGTCTTCCTATACGACACCGATCGGGGTGAGTACAAGCATATATGTACACCTAAACCCACACATACATACACAGATTGGGGTAAGGATTAAGCAAATTCTGGAAATTTTTACAGTGAAAAACTTTCCATGAAATTAAAAGGGAATTAACGAGAATATATAGAAATTAAATGAATTATGGGAATATATAGGAATTAAAGGGAATTAATGGAAATATATAGGAATTAAATGAATTAATGGGAATATATAGGAGTTAAAGGGAATTAATGGAAATATATAGGAATTAAATGAATTAATGGGAATATATAGGAGTTAAAGGGATTAATTAAGGGAATTAACGGAAAATATATAGGAATTAAAGGGAAATTAACAGGGAATTAACAGGAATATATAGGAATTAAATTATGGAATTAACAGGAATATATAGGAATTAAAGGGAATTAAACAGGAATATATAGGAATTAAAGGAAATAATAAACAGGAATATATAGGAATTAAAGGGAATTAACAGGAATATATAGGAATTAAATGAATTAATGGGAATATATAGGAGTTAAAGGGAATTAATGGGAATATATAGGAATTAAAGGGAATTAATGGAAATATATAGGAATTAAATGAATTAATGGGAATATATAGGAGTTAAAGGGAATTAATGGGAAATATATATAGGAATTAAAGGGAATTAATGGAAAAGGGAATATATAGGAATTAAATGGGAATTAATGGGAATATATAGGAAAGGAAGTATAAAGGGAATTAAATGGGAATTATATGGAATATATAGGGATTAAAGGGAAAATTAATAGACTAATAATGGGAAATAGGAATAGGGAATTAATGGAAATATATAGGAATTAAAATGAATTAATGGGAATTATATAGGAATTAAAAGGGAATTAATGGAATTATGGGAAATATATAGGAATTAAATGAATTAATGGGAATATATAGGAGTTAAAGGGAATTAATGGAAATATATAGGAATTAAATGAATTAATGGGAATATATAGGAGTTAAAGGGAATTAATGGAAATATATAGGAATTAAATGAATTAATGGGAATATATAGGAGTTAAAGGGATTTAATGGAAATATATAGGAATTAAATGAATTAATGGGAATATATAGGAGTTAGTTAAAGGGAATTAATGGGGAAGTAGTATATAGGAATTAAATGAATTAATTGGAATATATAAAGGTTAAAGGGAATTATTGGGAATATATAGGAATTAAAAGATATTAACAAGAATAGGAACTGATAGGAATTAGGAGGGAATTAACAGGAAATTTTTGGATTCAATTGGGAATTTACAAAATTGTAGGTTAGCCTCCAACGAGGAACTTAAATGTAAAAAAAACTTTCCCCATAATTCTGGTTTAAACAACCAAAAATAATGCAATTTCAGTAGGATTTCCAGCCTGCATAATCCTTAGTCACATGCACACAGCACCGCAGGACTAATGAAAACACACCTTGATATTTTTCCAGAAAATCCAACAGTAAGTCTATAATTCCTGCACACAAAATCATATTAAATCGTCTCTCTTAGTCAGTATTTTTGACGTAAAAATTACATGCATTTCTATTAAAATGTTTGTGTGCTGTGTGTGAGCTGTTGTGCAACAAAATTATACCATTATAAAAACAGTTATACTGACTGAGCAAACATTTTTGTGAGATGATTAAAAAGAAACCCTTTCTCATGCACAATAAGGATAATAGGGGGAATAGGTCACTTAATAGATCATCCAATAGGGGGAATTTTCCAGGCTCAGAAAAGTAAAAAAAATATCATTCAATAAATTTTAAAAAATCCCATAAATTCCCATAGTTTCTGTTAAATTTCCATCTTGGAATATTTCTCCCATGGAAACTTACCGGAAAGTCTTTGCAACTTTACACACACACACACACACACACACTAATTAGGAAGTGGTTTGAGCATATACACAATCACATATAAAAACATGCAGACGCGCACATACACTCACACACACATTGCAGGTATAAGGTGATATGGAGTACATTTAAGATGAAGCATAAAGGATAAACTGGTGGCTTAGTGGTTATGGTGTTCGTCTGAAGATCATGGTTTCAATTCTCAGCACCACCGAGCTTCCATTGCTGGGGCCCTGAGCAAGGCCCCTAACCCTCAACTGCTGAGTTAGATAAATGAAATAAATAAGTTGCTCTAGACAAGGACGTCTACCAAATTTTAGAGATGAATGTTTAATAAATGTTTAAAGGAGCTCTTTTATAGGGTTTGTAGTTTTCCTACTGGCTGTCTGATAAAGTAAACTCATCCGTTTGTTATGGATTTTATCCTCATCCTGCGAGTGTTATTCTAAAAAAAATTACCGCTGTGATTTTGTTTCTTCCGGAACAGACGCCAGATCCTGAGCTTTACATCTCCCGAGGAACTCTTCCGCAGCGAAGAATCAGAGCTTGTCTTGTCCCCCCCCATCCACCCCCACCCCCCCCCCGCCCTCGTCTTTTCTCTCTCCTCTCCATCAGTGTCTTTTCTTTTCTCTTCCTCTTCCCCCAGTGCGCTAGACTGCTTCACTGGCAGGAGTCCCGGAGGAGAGCTGTGGCTTTTGCTCTGACACGTTCCTAAAAGCGCACTCTCTTCCTGCGAGTGCCTGGCAGATGAGCAACTGCTACATCTGACTTTATCCTCGTCTGTCTTGAATGTCTGCAGAATGTGTGTGTTTTGAGTAGGCCAGCATGGGATAAACAACTCAGTTACCCATACGAGCAAATCCAAAAAGAAAGAGAAAGATTTTCAAGTAACATAAAGTGCAATTGACAGGCTTTTATTTTCTAGATTCTGCAAGATGTATGCGCACTGTAGATGTATGCAAACAATAATTATGATAATAATATTCATAATAACAATAGTAATAATATATAAAGAATGTAGAATCAGGATTTTAGGTGTTTCCATCCATCTATCCTTTCATCTATCCATCCATCCATTTATTTATTCATCCATTCATTTTTCCATCTATCCCTCTATCTATCCATCCATCCATTAATCCATCCATCCATCTATTTATTTATTCATTCATTCATTCATCTATTCATCCCTCTATCAATCCATCTATTTTAGGTGTTTCCATCCATCCATCCATCCATCCATCCATCCATCTATTCATGCATTTTAGGTCTTTTTATCCATCCATCCATCCATCCATCCATCCATCCATCTATTCATGCATTTTAGGTCTTTTTATCCATCCATCATCATCCATCCATCCATCCATTCATCTATCTATCCGTCCATTGTCTACACCCACATATTTAGGGTCTATTTAGGGTCATGGGGATCTGCTATCATTGGGTCTATCTCAGCTGTCATTGGGTGAAATGCCAGATCACCAGTCCATCACAGGGCTTAATTAATAATAACATTTAATTTAATCGATTTATTGACTGATAGATTGTAAACAGAAATAGCACATTAGTTAATTTTTGGGGCATACCAAAATCTTTGAGGAGGGGCGAGGGGGTAGAACAGGTGTTGGACTGCTAATTGTAAGATCAGCATTTGATTCCCAGCACCACCAAGCAAGTTGACACTGCTGGGCCCCTGAGCAAGGCCCTTAACCCCGAATTGCTCAATTGTATAAAGGAGATAAATGTAAGTCGCTCTGGATAAGGACGTCTGCCCAAATGTCGTAAATGTAAATCTTTACTACTGATCACATTTTACCCATAGAGTGGCCTAAATTAGCCCGTGTGATTACAGCCTAATGATACGTGTAATGTGTGTATTACGTACTAAGGGAACACCGAGGTAACCTTTAATTATTTGACACGCTTTGAATATGTAATTAATAAATTGATGATGAAAAAAAAGACAAATAAATAAACATTCACATAGTTAATTTGCCCCATTGGGCTTGCTGGCAAACACACACGTTCACATACACACAAACACAAACACAGCCTTAGGCTACAGATTTATCAGATATTAATAATTGCTCTGTTCTGTGTTGGTTATTGGAAATAAAGGCTGTTGCTGTAAATTGAAAGTGAAGCCGTTTTATAAAGCTCTCGCCGGCTGAAAGCTGAAAGCTATGCTGGAGTTTCTGCTTCTGCGATTATATATCAGATTTCAGAGAACAGACAAGAAAACAATACTGACTCCTGATTGGAAAACATTGCCCATCTATCTATCCATCCATCCATTCTGTATTGTTATTCTATACAGGGTGGGGCGGGACTGGAGTCTGTTATACGATCGCCATCACAGGGGCACAATCCTATTACAAATACTACTGATCGCTTATAAATGTGAATAAGCCTACAACGTAAATGAAGGTGCTCAGGATAACTACCAAGCCACCGTGCACCCACTGCTGCCCATATGGGAATAAAACAATCCTTTAAAACTAAAGAACTTAAATTAAATTCCAATCTCCTGGTAATACACTGTACTACAGGAAACCGCTAAGGCAGAAACTACCTAATAGCTGCATTTTCATTGTTGTACTTTGGTTATTACAGGTCCATTAGCAACAATAATCACATTTTTCATTTAAAAAGTTCATCTTCATTACAAGAAGAAGATACGGGAATGTCTTTTAAAGCCATTTCATTGATACCAATCTGACTAACTGCATTTTATTCAATTTTTTTTTCTTAATCTAACAATATATAATTAGCATGGAATAAAACAATAATAATCATAATAATAATAATAATAATATTAACGCCAACAACAATAATAATAATGTTTTAATATAACTATCTAATAATAATTATTATTTTTGTCATCATCAATACTACATAAATCACAAAAAATAGAACAGAACTAAACTCAAACAGAACTAAACTTGACCAAAAACAGACCCGGACTCACGGCGGAGGTTACAAATAAAATCCACAATGCAAGACAAAGAACAAAGGAAACAAGATGCTATAAATACACTGAAAGAAAGAAAGATGAAAGAAAGAACTGAAAACCACATGACTGAATAAACCAATAGCGAAATGACACATACATAATGGCAAGGGAAACACATGACATAAACCAGGAACTAAAATCTTTGGCTATTACAGATTTATCGACAACAGCAATTAAAATTTCTTCTAATATTTTTAATTTAGAAACTTTTCATATTTATTACAAAGCTTAAAGATGGACAATTTCTTTTTTTAATTCATTTAAATGATATTAATCTGAAATAACTGCATTTTTTTTAAATAAGCATTTTTTGTTAAAGTAATGCAATAAAACAATAATAATAATAATTTTTGTAATTATTTATCATCATCATCGTCATTAATACATTGATTAAAAAATACAATAGTATTACAATTTACATTCACATTTACATCATTTTGGCAGACGTCCTTATCCAGAGCGACTTTCATTTATCTCTTTTATACTACTGAGCAATTGGGGGTTAAGGGCCTTGCTCAGGGGCCCATCAGTAGGAACTTGGTGGTGCTGGGAATCGAGCCTTAACCTTCCAATTAGCAGTCCAACCACTTCTATAATATTAAGTATTATGTATACATTTAGCATTTTTCCAAATTTTGAGGACATTTGATTGATGCTTCGTATGTTTATTTTAGAATGTATTACTGATAAAGATTTTTATTTAGGGTAGAGAAGGCAACATCTGGATTACCTTTTACTATAATCTGCCTTTAAAGATATCTGTACTTAATATATCTAATACAGTCAAAATTCACAACGAGGACTCGGGTTGACTTAATCAAGTTAATAACATACCATGAATAAGATACCATCACTGGTTAAGACCTGTTGAAAAACAGTGATGATAATTTTACTTAAAAAACCGAATCCTACCAAGAATAACAGTCCATCCACAAGATAACATCAGTGACTTCAAATCAAATGTGTGCACGCATACATAAACATACAGCCTTATTTGCTACAACACACTGATGATAAATCTTTGGTATCATTTTTGTGAGGTTATACGTTTACATGTCGACAGACAGACGATTCATTAAGTGATACGTGCACCAGAGCTGCCATATTGATTTCTCTCTCTCTCTAAACAGAATCCATCCAACAACAACAAAAACATAAACTAAAGCAATCGGAAAACAACTCATCATTCTGCTTACTGATTAAAACAGTATTATTGATTGGCCGTGCCAGCTCCACTGCCTCACCATGTGGAAATGTAAGCTATGGATGGTAGAACATGTTAGCCCAAATGGTGAACTGCAGGCTTGCCAGATTAGGCATAGGTTAATCCATTAATCATGAAAGCCGAAAGAGAGGTAGTGCCAGCTTCTGATTGTGACCATAAGGGTCCGTTTAACATGGACATCTGCTCATCCTGGAGTCAAGTGGCCCTTAGAGGCTGCGGGTGTATCTTTCTAGCAACCGCATTAACATATCTAACACTGCAATGTGGGATACATCTCAAAAAAAAAACATCTCAAAGCTGGGAGAACATGCCATTATATGTGTAAGATTAGGAACTCGTTAGCACAATTTTGGGTTATTTCAGGATCTCGAGAAAGTCAGCGTGGATGTGTGTTTTTGAGGTGAGAAGCGTCAGTGAAAAGGGTATTTTTAGTACTATTCCGATGTCACGTTCTAGAAGGCTGTTATCACATACACCGTATAATGATCTTAGAATGATATCTATGATATAGGATGACATTCCGTAAAAAAAATAAAAATTCCGATTTTGCCGAATAACAGCATGAATACAGTTAAAAAAAAATCTGATACAGAAAATGATAATTTAAATGACGTCATCACTAAGTAGACATACTGCTTTGCATAAAATACTGGTTTCAACACATTTGTTACTCTAAATTTAAAAATAATCAGTATAACTAAGCTTAACCTGGTTAACTCTTGGAGCTGATTCATGAGTTTAAGTACATAACTAAACAAAAAAAAACCCAAACTGCCTCAAAATAGTGTTTAGCTGTGAAACAAAAACTAACTCCTGCTAGAAACAGAACGTAATATTACCATATTAACTAAGCTAAATTGTTAACTCTTCTATTAACAGAGTGTAGCTAACATACACTGTATGAAAAAAAAAATCATTGGAACACATGACCATCATATTCATATGGGGTTTTTATTCTTTTTCATATTTAAAGGTTAGCAAAATAATGCTCTCTTTAGGTGGAAAAAAGAGGCGAGTCCTTGTTGGAGCCTAGGGTCTTCTTACATAACAGACGATAATGTACGTATCAGATTCACATCCCATTTATTTCCAGGCCTGAAAGTGAGCTGAAAATATATTCAAATCCATGTGCTTTTTTCCCCACTTACACGGTCGCCGGTCATATTCCATCTGTACCAGATTGGAGAAAAAAAATCAGGATTGGGTCACTTGATAGACGCGGTGTAAATGTGGCCTTAGTTCCAGTAAAGGTATAATGTAATGTTATAACATACAAACACAATCTGGACAACTGTGCTTTTTACGTTAGTACAAATTATGCATCCACAACCTCACAGCAAGCATTTTAAAATCTATACTGAACACATAAAATTAATTATTACAGCAAAGTTATAAAGAGAATCAGTTTGGAAGTCTTTGTATTCTGACTGTATGGCTATCGAGCTGGTTAGAATAACACACCACATCATGCATAATTATACTCACAACCTTCAGTCTAAGTTATACTGAGAGCCGTTTCTTCCTTTCTACAGGATACGCTATTCTGCAGGCCATCATGGAGAAAGCAGGTCAGAATGGCTGGCAGGTCAGTGCAATCTGTGTGGAGAACTTCAACGACGCAAACTACCGGCAGCTTCTGGAGGATTTGGATCGCAGGCAGGAGAAAACGTTTGTTATAGACTTGGAGCCAGAGCGACTCACCAACATGCTGGAGCAGGTACAACTCAAATGGCAGCACAGAAAATAACTAAGAAATGAATCTACCAGTTTACATGTGGTCATTTCATGTGTGTGTCTAAAAAACAGACAGTACATATTTTTAAGGGATCTAAACCTTCTCACTTAAAGTCGCTTAGACATTAAAAATGAAGTTTTTGCCTATTTTATTTGTGTCCATGTTCAGCAGTGGATGTCACAGTCCTCAGGGTTCAGTCATGGGTCCAACAAATTTTAGTTTTTTTAAGTATTTCTATTTTTATCTAAACTAATATTGGCTATAGAACCATAATAAAGGACCCAAAACCCCAAAAACAGAGATAAAAACAACAACAGTATCCTAATTTTATATTAAATTTGTGTCAATTATAATTTACTTGCATGTACCGACTGAACATTTTCCATACATTGATTTCAATTCTTCAACTGGAACAATATAAAGGGTTAATAAATACATTTACCAAACACCCTTATAGTGACTCACATTTAACTAACCAATTGTGGGTTTATAACCCTGCTCAGGGGCCCAACAGTGTTAGGTGGTGCTGGGAATCGAACCCACAATCTTCCAGTTAGCAGTTTAACACCCTAACCAATGAGCTACCACTTCTGACATATAGAAAGAATTGAACTTTGGTGTTTTACACTGTTTATTGTAAACATCTGTAAATACAATGATGATCAAAAGTGTTCAAAATTTTGGAAGGAACCATATAAGGGTGTGATGGTCTGGTGTCCTAATCCTTTTTTCCATAAAGTTTCTATGTGTAAAAATTTCTCCTTCCTTTACCAGCAAATCCTTGTAGAAGAATGTACACACAATTATTCAACAGCTTACATCTTTCTGCGTTAAATCGCTGTTGCAAACAGAATAAAGAACGTGTAAAGAAGATGAAAGAAAGAAAACAAGACGAAACTGTGTGTGTTTTTTTGAAGGATTTCCTACATCGATTAGCATATAGGAATAAGACATAAATAAGGAAAGCGTTTGGCTACAAACATATAAATCTACAAATCCTACAACCCAAGATACAAGATCTGGCAACAACCAGGTGTAAACTGTGTCTACATGTAAAAATCCGGACATCTGACCAGTTTCAAACTACTTACAATGATTTAGTGCACAAAAACACGTTCCGTTCGCTGTGAACGCTATTCACCTCTTTGAAAATCCTTTCTCGCGCTGTCACAAGCCTCTGAGATATGAGAGGCTGTGTTTACTTAATATCTTTGATCTGACAGAACATTATAAACCCAGGCAGTGTCTATTATTGCTGTTAATTAAAAACAGCAGAAGTCTGGTTTTTCCCTCCGGCTGGTGGAACAGGCTTTTCATTCAGGTATCGGGAAAAAAAACGTGACGGCTGCATGTCTGTTGTGTTTGCAGATCGTGAGTGTTGGCAAGCATGTCAAAGGCTACCATTACATCATGGCGAATTTGGTAAGTAAAATAGTTTTTCTATTTTTCCGTCTTCATCGTTTCTCTTCTTCCCTTGACACATTTTCTCAACTCATATCCTTCTACTACGTTTTTCTTCCCTCTGTGACTTTGATATTTTTTTTTTACTTTAAGGGGTCTAATTCCTATTCTGGGCTGCGGCGTTGGTGACAGAATGAAAAGGGGTTGGCTTGAAATAGCAAAAGCCGGAGGATGAGTGTTTATTGAATCAGTGTTATCACAACCCAGCTTGAATATATTTCTTCCTCTTTTTCTTTTGCTTTTGTCCACCGCAACAGGGTTTTAAAGACATCAATCTAGAACGTTTCATGCATGGCGGGGCAAACGTGACGGGCTTTCAGCTGGTGGACTTCAGCAATCCCATGGTGATTAAACTTTTGCAGCGCTGGAACAAGCTGGACCAGAGAGAGTATCCAGGCTCAGACGTCCCTCCTAAGGTAAATACTCTTGCAAGGTGATTCAAATGTACCAGCTTAAATATATATTCTATATATATTCCACTCAAATATATTCTATATATATATTCCACTCAAATATATTCTATATATATTCCACTCAAATATATTCTTTATATATATATTCCACTCAAATATATTCCATATATATTCCACTCAATATATATTCCATATATATTCACTCAAATATATTCCATATATTCCACTCAAATATATTCTATATATATTCCACTCTCAAATATATTCCATATATATTCCACTCAAATATATTCCATATATATTCCACTCAAATATATTCTATATATATTCCACTCAAATATATTCTATATATATTCCACTCAAATATATTCTATATATATTCCACTCAAATATATTCTTTATATATATATTCCACTCAAATATATTCCATATATATTCCACTCAGGATATATTCCATATATATTCCACTCAAATATATTCCATATATATTCCACTCAAAAATATATTCCATATATACTTAAATTCACTCAAATATATTCTATATATATATTCCACTCAAATATATTCTATATATTCCACTCAAAAAACTAATATTCCACTCAAATATATTCCATATATATTCCACTCAAATATATTCCATATATATTCCACTCAAATATATTCTATATATACTCCACTCAAATATATTCCATATATATTCCACTCAAATATATTTCATATTTATTCCACTCAAATATATTTCATATTTATTCCACTCAAAAATATTTCCCGATACATGGGTCAGGATACAACATATTACGATATATTAATATACAATATATCGCAATACTTAAAAAAAAATGCAAAAATGTCAAACAACTAAAAATACAACAAAAACTGAGGCTTTTAATCAAATATCAATGTAAATGTAATACAGTTTCAAAAGTAATTTGATATGTATCGACACTAGAGGTTAAAATATCGATACACTAAATATTAGCGCAGTAGTTATCTGTATCGATATTTTTACACAGCCCTAAAAAGCACTGTGGTTAAATAAGGACTAAAAACTTATACAGGAATTTGAACCAAGCCAAACTCACGAATAATGACAAACTAAGCAGAATACTTGGTTTACTATTTCATCATGTAATGCCCCATATTCAGTGTATTACTTTGTATATTATGGATGCACTGTATATGCGGCGATTAAGCTTTTTTTCAGCATCAGCAGTTTTACATAAGCAGTCCTGGGTACCAGAGATGTTGGAGTCTCTGCTGCATTTCAGTACTTTTTTATTCGCAGTGATTGCGAACCCTCGTCAGAACAGATGAGCTTGATGGCCTGTAGAGAATGCTACGTGATTGACGTGCTTGAGGAAATCCTCTTGTTTTAGCCTTTAGCGATGCTGCATTAGGACAGCTTTTCCTAAGCATACACTGCTGACGAGGGATAAGACCTGTGTCCTCAAGAGTGTATGGGCTTTAATGGCTCACAGAGGGATACTTGGCCAGCAGTGTTTTGTGTGTGTGTGTGTGTGTGTGTTTAAGCCCATATGGACATAGAAATGTGTGATTTATTCACATCGTAACCGACTGCAGGTCTAACAGCATGGATTTGGCATAACTTTCTGTCTCTCTGCATGTTTGTTCAAAGCTGTGTTATTTGCATAGCCACAGCCACACTCGATGTTCTAGCCTAGCACTTAATTGAAGCTCTTTTGGTGCCACGGCTATTCTCAGAGTCCCTGAAGTCTGCGCTCGCCTCTTCATCATTTCAATCCTTAGCAGCTGCACCCGGCTCAGTCGTCTTATTTAAGGGCTTCGATAAATTTGCACCCCCACTGCAAACCACAGAGGTCCATATGAAACACTCTGTTACTGCAGGATGAATGGTGTTGAACGCGTTCTCTTTAACCCCCCACACTGATGCTAACGTCAAGCTGCTTTTCTTCTCGGCATCACCCCAAAGCCTCTCTAATGAATTTAAGACAATGATGTAACATCCGCCTCCTGGCCTAGAGGACATAATGAACTCCTGTCATCTTTGATAATTAATACATGACTGCAGCGCTGTACCAATCTCTTACTGCATCTCCTGCTTCTCTCACACGCTCTTCTGTTTGTCTATTTTCTCTTCTGATGTTTCTTGCCCTGATGCCTTTCCAAAGGTTTGGATGTTTTTGTTTGTAAACCAAAAAAAAACTGGGCAAGCAACTTTTCACCTCTAACAGTTTTTCCCAAAGCTTTGAACTGATACGAGCAGCTAAACAAAGAGGCTTTAAAAGGTGAAGCCGGAAAAAAGGACAAGAATGGAGGACTGGGATGTGGTAGCACAGTGGTTAAGGTGTTGGACTGCTGATTATTAAATCAGGGTTCGATTCCCAGTACCACCAAGTTACCACTGGTGGGCCCCTGAGCATGGTCCATAACCCCCAATTGCTTAGTTGTATAAAAGTGATAAATGTAAATTGGAATTAATCTGGAATCGGGATTGGACAGAATTTTGGGGAAGTGGTAGCGCAGTGGCTAAAGTGTTGGACTGCTATTTGAAATATTAGGATTTGATTCCCAGCTCCACAAACCTGACACTGCTGGGCCCCTGAGCAAGTCTTTTAACCCCTAATTGCTCAGTTGTGTAAATAGGATGGAAAATAAGTCTCTCTGAAAAAGGGCATTTGCCAATTGAGTTAATAATATTAGCAGGTCAGATGGAATGTTATACAATCTGTAAGCAAGTTTATTGTCCAGAACAGAGGAAGATCGATACTGATTTTTAAAGAACTGATACCGATAATTTGCATGTTAATGGAACTGATAACCGATTAATGGGACCGATACTCGTTTACTGCTTTACATCTGTTTTTGACACTAGGCTAACAACAGTACTGAACTAAACAAGCATTTTCACTTATAACACTGTCAATACTGTCATTTTACCGCTTTTTCAATTGGGGGTCACTGGCCTTTTTTAAGGGGCCCAGCAATGGCGACTTGGTGGTTCTGGATCTGTTGTATTAGATAGATAGATAGATAGATAGATAGATAGATAGATAGATGTAAACTATCCATACAACATTGCCAATTTGACAATTTATATCAGGAAATGTATTATATTGGAGAGTGGATTAAGGATTTCTTGTACAATACAGTTAACCTGTTAATTTTATATTCATAAAAAAGACAAATGTATATTATAGGTATTCAGTAACTCTATGTAAATGACACTATCAGAGAATAAAGTACACTGCTGAGAGGTAAGGGTGCCGTGTGTTTGAACGAGGGCTGTACAGGATGCTTGGTATTTTGATGACCTTTACCTGACCTTTTGTTTTTGCAGTACACCTCTGCTCTGACGTATGACGGAGTGATGGTGATGGCAGAAGCTTTCAGGAACCTGCGCAGGCAGAAAGTGGACATCTCGCGCAGGGGCAATGCAGGAGACTGTCTGGCAAACCCAGCAGCTCCCTGGAACCAAGGCATCGACATGGAGCGCACACTAAAACAGGTACGCAGACACACAGAGGGACTTGCTGAGCATAAGCGATGCCAGTGGGCTAAAATACTGCATTATTAACGATCATAAAGAGCATGTGTAGTAGTGTACGTTTTTATCCTAATAAAGATCAGTAATGCAAAATCAACTATCTATAATGAAACTTAGATAGCTTTCAATGTAATTTATTTAGTCGCGTTGCAATTTTAGTAGCTACTGTAGGTTAACTAGTTAGCTATGTTGACAATAGATTTAAAAAAATTGCTAGTCGACTTTCTAAATAACTAGCTGTAGACGCTATCTAAGTTATCTTGAAAGAGTAGACTGCATAACTGACAGTTTAGTTTACGAAATATTTGACCATTCGAGCAATTGCTGGTTGGCTTGCTAATGTAGCAGGTAGTGGGGAACTTATGATCATTTTTAAGGTGAAAACGAAGTGTCGTAAGATGTCGAAACAATTCAAGCTACGATTTCATTGCTAATTCAGTGCGCCTTGACCGCTAGTCTCTGGAACTATACTAAAGGAAAATTAGCGTTAATTTTCTTAAAGATGTTTCCTCAGGCAGTGTTTTAAAGGCAAAGTCTCGCAGTTTAATTAGGTTGGTAAATGCGGCGGCCCTAGAATATGACTTATATTACTGTTCTTTAAGTTGGAACAGAAGAGGCCAAACACATTATAGAAAGAAATGTTCTATCACAGGACTAAAGATAATCTATCACAAGAAATTTCCAGAAGACTTTTCTTATCGCATGACAGAGCTGCATGTTTTTGTCTTCTATTCCATATCCATACCGTTTAAAACATTAGAGAACAAACCAGTAGAGAGACTGTTTACCTGGGATATCGGTGGTACTGATACTTATTTCTTATATTTTCCCACTGCAACTATTGTGACCTCTAAAAGGGCTGTGTATTCAAGTTAAAAGTGGGAGAATAAGAGCCCTAACTCTAGTCTATAAAAATAAAAATAGAAGGTGAGGAGTCGTGTTCGATAAAGAGTTGAGGTGAGAGTAATAGTCCGAGTGCAATGTGAAGTTTTAAGCTTAGAGTGGAGAATAATTGAAGAGCAAGCAGAGGCGGCGGAGTAATAGGAGTGTGAGAGGAGGCAGCTGGATAAGCAGTAATTACATTGTTTATCACCGCAATCCAGGTCCGGCTCCAAGGATTAACAGGAAATGTCCAATTTGACCACTATGGGCGCAGAGTCAACTACACCATGGACGTGTTCGAGTTGAAAAGCAACGGCCCCCGAAGAGTAAGATCCGCAGCATGACTTTCCACCATAGATTTTTAAAAATGTATACATTTTCATCGTAAATTACACTATACTATAGAAAATACATATATATATATATATATATATACACACATCCCAGTGTGTTTACAATTGGGCTTTGATTGTTCTCACGGTTTGTCTTCTTAACTGTCTACTTACATCTGTTGCAGTCTTTTTCACACTCTCTTCTCTCTATCTTTAATTTTGTCTTTCCTTGTTTGACTGTTTCGTCCCTTCGGTATATCTCTGGCACTGCTTCAGGTTTTTCTAGCATACTTGAGGGTATGAAGCTCTTTAGAGAGCAAATCATTTTATAGTCACATTAGCATTTAAGCGACTCATTAAAAACGCTTTAAATAATGTAACATATAAATTATAAATACAAATGAAAGACTTAACTTTCTAGTTCAAACTGTGTGTGCTGCCCTTAATAAAACTGTCTTTGTGAAAAGCCAACACTGTAAAAAAGAAAATCGGCAATCGTTTGTTATCGCCTGAAGGATTAGAAATTTACAACAAGACTCATATTCATTTGCAGAATATTTCGTCCGAGTTAAGATGTTTATAAATATTTCAAGATGAATTATTGTACAGTCGATACTGTGTATGTTCTGTCTAACCGCCCAGTCTTATCCCCATTTGCACCCACACCAGCCGTACCTTATTATAGTTTTACACTCTTCACCATCACGGCTCCCTATCTTCCGACACCATCCTCGATAATCCTCATCACAGTCCTTATGTAGGTCACACCCTTCTCACCTTTCTCTGACCCAACAGGGTTCCACCTAAAATCTATGTCCATTATACCTTCCACTATAACATAATCACATAAACCCCAACACATGACCATCACATTAACATATAATCTAGGGCTGTGTTTGTGTAAGGGCCTTACGATACGATACATATCACGATACATCGGTCATAAATCAATATATCACGATATATTGCAATACAATACGTATTGCAGTAACTTAAATTTTTAAAACAAATAGCTTAAAATACAACAAACACAAAGCCGGAGGCACCCTTATCTTCCGCCAAGCTTGTTTCTGAGACAATAGCCGTATGTGTCAGCGCCAACTATAGGTGAGGAGGAGAACCTACCCGGGTCCAACCTACCTCTCTCCTCCCCCATTTTCTCTTTGATTCTTTTCCCCTGGTTTGGTTCCGGCTCGGGGTCTTGCACGGATTCAATTTATTTTTAATTAAAACTCCAACACATTACCAAACTAATTTAATATTAAACCCACCTCATCATCCGTCTATTCATATATACTCCAAAACCTTTCCAGCCCAATCCCATCAGTTTGTACCAAATTAATCCATACAGTAACTTTCTATTGGTTCACATTTAGGCTTTAATATGAATAATGCATCATAGGAACCAATGATACTATCGTTTTCACCATACTATCAATTCAGTCATCCAATACCATAGCAACCATACTTTCCCTATCACCAGCGTAAGAATTAAATTAATAATTAAATCACTGGTAATATTAATAATTGTATTGATTTCCCTGTTTGGATCAGATTTAGTTTGGACTGCATTCATGTATAGTATCATTAATTCAATTCTTTTCAGGTTCAGCGATTTTTGGACTGCATGTAAACCTACGCACTTCCTCTTTTTCCTGATAGATCAGTTTATCTAATCTTATATGTATAAAGTAGTGTCTTTCCTACATATAGCAGATATGACAACTGATTTTCTCACCTTTACTGTTGATTCACATTTAAATAACATTTCCTGCCAAAGGGAATACTTTCAGGCGCTGATGGACTAAACCAATGGGCATAATTTAATCCTGTCCCATCCCAGCAGATAACCATGGAATACAGCAGCATTTTAATGCAGCGTTTTTAGTAGCTACTATAAAACTTCCTGTCACGCACCTGTTCTGTGACCTGTGGAGGCTTAGTGTTTGCGCCGTGTTTTATGGTGTGTGGTGGCTTTTGGTTGCATCGCGCCTGCAAAAATGTGATGGAGAATGATAAAGGGAGGGAAAGAGTGCATGGAGAGCGATTCAGGAGCATCAATCAGCCAGCTGAGAGGATGCTTCAGGCTTCTCTCACTCCTCTGGCTCCTGTTTGGACATGGGAGGCACAGCGCTTAAGTCTGCCCCCACCACCAATACATCCATCATCGCTCGGCATGATATAACGCAAGGCAACATCTTTTCCAAGTTCATCCAGGCCAACCTGCTCCTTCGTGACCTTAGGCAACCTGCTCCTTCGTGACGCTTAGCACACATTCAATGTAATAACACATCTACACACAACAGCTGGGTTCAGATTCAGGGTCAAGTTGTTCAGTCTTACAAGAACAAACGCATGCACAAATTACACACGCTTAAGAAATTACAGTCAGTCAAATGTTCATTTTGATTCTGCAAACCTAAATAGCAGCAGATTTTAATTGAAGATAATCAGGAGTTTAATTTCAAGATTAAAGTCTAGTACGCATTTATACAACAACCAGCTTTTAGATTGTCTCTTTAAAGATTCCAGTTAAAGCTACTTAAGGCAACCTTAAATCAAAGCTGACAATTTCACAGTTTTCTTTAAAGACGGTTGAATGATTTGTCACATCATTCACTAAAATGACATTTAAAAGAATACATCAATTAAAAATAAAAATTATACAAGTTATCTATGGTAACTATTAGGTCTTAGGTATGTTCATGTACGGTGAGGGAAAATTATTCGATCCCCTTCAGAATTTGTATATTTGCAGAAGACAGAAATAATCCGACAATAATTGTAAATGGACGCTTTATTTTAACAGTGAGAAACAGAATAACAACAAAAACATCCCAAAAAAACACATTTCGGAAAAAGTTATTAATTGATTTGCATTTTAATGAGTGAAAAACGTATTGGACCCCCTTCACAAAATGAGACTTGGTACTTGGTGGCAAAACCCTCGTTGGCAATCACAGACAAGTTTTTCCGTGGTGACTTTGGTCCCAGCTGTCTTGAGATCATTGACAAGATCCTGCTGTACAGTTCTGGGCTTTTTCCTCACCGTTCTCATGATCACTGAAACTCCACGAGGTGAAGTATTGCATGGAGCCCCAGTACAAGGAAGATTGACATTTAATTTGTGTTTCTTTCATTTGTAAATAATTGCCCCAACTGTTGTCACCTTCTCACCAATCTGCCTGGCGGTGGTCTTTGTAGCCCATTCCAGCCTTGTGTAGGTCTAAAATCTTGTCCCGGACATCCTTGGGCAGCGCTCTGGTCTTGGCCATGGTGGAGAGTTTGGAATCTGATTGATTGATTGCTTCTGTGGACAGGTGTCTTTTACAAGGCAACAAACTGAGATTAGGTGCCCTTCCATTTAAGAGTGTCTCTTTAAGAGTGTGCTTTTAAGAGAGTGTTACTGATCTCAGCTCATTACCTGCATAAAAAAAACTGGGAGCCAGAAATCTTGCTGATTGATAGGGGGCCGAATACTTATTTCACTTATTTTCAAATTATAACGTTTTTTAAAATGTGTTTTTCTTGATGTATTTGTTGTTATTTTGTCTCTCACTGTTAGAATAAACCGACCAATAAAATTCTAGACTGATATTTTCTTCATTAGTGGAAAAACATACAATATCAGCAGGGGACCAATTCATTTTTTCCCGCACTGTAAACATTTAAGGCATCTTTTAGTTTGTTACATTTTCCAAATACAAAAAATCTCAGATTTACTATAAAGCCCACATGGGATTAACACCCTATAACACAGTGTAAATCTTCCTTCTGACCCCCCCAATCTGTGCTGTTCTCAGATTGGCTATTGGAACGATGCTGATAAATTAGTCCTGATCCAGGACCAAGCCTTGCTTCCAAACGAAACATCTGGTATGGATAACAGGACTGTGATCGTGACGACTATCATGGTGAGTACTCTAACTATGCTCTGGTTTTTCCTAGACTGATTACACTCACACACACAGATATCAGTTACCAGGCTGAAAAAGGCTGTTTGTCTTTCATTCAAATGCTTTCACTTGCTGAAACCTCACAGAAAAAAACGCCTCTTGCATTTATGTGCATTTGCATTTTGATAAATGGTGAGCAAAACTCACTCTGTATGTGCGACCCGTCAGTCATACCACCGTCTTGAGAGATTACCGAGTCATCCCAGTCTAGTCCTGGTGTGCCTTAAGCTGGTGTTCCACATCTTGTTATACAGCTCACACATTTCCTCAATAACCTTTTCAAGCAGCAAAGGTATGTGTGTGTGTGTCATCTGCCTCTGCTATGTGTCAGAAGGTGTCATGGCTGCCCAACTGCTGTTTTTGGTTTGTTATGTCGCTAATGTCGTTTTTGTTGTGTTCATTTCATAGAGAGAGAACAGGAAGAACCTTGCATGATAATTATGTTGGGTTTTTTTTATAGCTATTTTGTATAGCGTGTAGATTCTATACCGTAGTTTATTGTGTTATTGCACACACACACACACACACACACACACACACACACACTAGCTAGTTGCAGTATGTAACTAAAAGCTATGGATATTGATTCAGCAAGAAAATAGCAGAGTGACACCTGAAGCACATGCTCCTCTTTTCAGCCCGTGTTGAAGAACCCTTATTTAAGAAACTGAGAAGAAAGAAGAAAAGGGCATCGCCGAGTCGAAAACCAAAATGGAGCCCCTTCCCTATATTAAGGCATGGACAGACACAGACAGATCTAAAGACGAGAAAAGTAATAACGCTAAGCCGTGGATGGACGAACAGCTAAAATGAGCTCCACGATGAGACACTGAGCCATGGACAAACACAAGCAATGACAAAGCCCAGCTCTCATTAAGCAACTAAAAGATGGATGGATGCCGCAGGAAAAGTAATGACCCGTGCATTAGGAAACGGTGCGTGGGAGGAATCAGCAGGAATGTTCATTTACTGTAGTAAACAAACAGGGTGAATGTAGATGTGTTGTACATGTACGGAGTATGCTTAATGTGAGTCTTTGGCCACATATTAACACTTTGTTGTACAGTAGATACCGTTATTCACTATGGTTTTCAGTATTATCATTTTTCAAGTCATTTTCTCTTATAAGTGTCTGTTAAACGATTTCTTAACAATGTTAAACGTTCCATTGTCTTTGGTCTCAGACGTTTGTGTGCTAGAGTAGCAAAGAACTTCTACTTCCCAAATTATTATAAACAATATACAGCATTATTGCCCGTCTTAATTACCACTAGCTTACTTTTTTTATATAGTTACAATACACAGGATTTACTACACATTAAACACAGACTGGTGCTATAAGAAATTAAAATACATCCCATTTTCAAAGTAACGCTTCTGCAAAATAGTTGTACAGGATTCGTTCTGATCTTTGGCACGTTTTCTGTGTCAGGGATTTGCATCATTAGCTGTTAGTCTTAATTAGGGCTAAAAACATCTGACCAGATTTTTATATACAGGCTTTAAATGCCATTGTTGGCTTTTTTTAACTAACAAAATTTGTCAGACTTGTATAAATATCTACTTTTCCTATTCCAGATGTTCTAGGGGGTTGCCATACAAAATACCCCATTCTACATAAAAAATATTTACATAATCTCTACTCAGTGTCACAGTACACTAAGATCCTCACCCTATCCTTCCCAATCACACTTACTCTCCTTCACTCCCTTATTCATCCCTGTTTTCACTGCTTCTCCCTACCGACTTCCTGAATTCTGATCTCCGTCATCAGCACCCTCCATCCCCGGTTCTTTCACTCCTGGTCTGGTTGGTCATCTTCATCCTTCCCTCTGGTTCCTGAATCCATGTATTTATCCGCTAGTTTATCTCTCTATATTTGCTACCTGTTGCAGGTTTCTATAAACGCAACTGTCTGTGTTTAATGTATCTGCTTTTCCAGTCTGCTATACCGTTATATTTTTCCACTAGTCACCAGATCATTGATTTATTTTTGTTCTATAATAGACGTAATATACACTGTCTGGCCAAAAAATTATGGACACCCATAGCGTAGGTCTTCCTCAAATTGTTGCTACGAAGTTGGAAGCACACAATTGTGCTTTTATATGTTGTAGAATTACAATGCCGTCGTGCACAAAGCCCCATAAAAACATGGTGTGTTATGATTGCTACTAATTCCGACTGAATCAAAACCCAGAACCTCCTGGTGTCTGAACTCACTGATAAATTTTGTTGTTTAATGACAAAATTTCATGACGACGAATAGATATATTTAAATTCATCTGAAATAGGATGTTTAATACCATATATGGATGTGATGGTCAGGTGGTAATTCTGCACGATTGCAGTAAAACATGTCTTGGCACTGCTGATAGCCTGTACTAGTAGCATTGCTGATAATAAAACGTCCACCCATTGCAGCTGCCCCAGTGAGCACCAACTGACCGGGGATGTCCATTAGGGGGACAAATTGTTCTTAGTTTAATTATCCTAAAAAAAAATATTGTTATGGATTCACATTAAATTAGTCAGGCATTGAATATGTATCTGTTTTATCCACATTAATCACACGTTTTTTGCTGCCCTCTATGAAACAGATTAAAACAGTCCAAGTATAATCCTAAAACTGCTAATAAAAAAGGGTGTAATACGCTGTTAAAAAAAAAAAAAAAGGGCAGAATTTAATAAAGAGCTTTGTGTTTGCTAGGGGGCATGTTCTCGATTCGCCCTACCAGTTTTTATACCTTTTCTGCTTCTGGGTCGGCCATATGGCCTAAAAAACCTCTTTGAGATAAAAGGCAGGGGTTTTTTTAGAGTGGTAATGGAAATGTGTCTCATTTGAAGTGATGTGGATTTGCTGAATTATAATAAACAAAAAAGGTAATTTGTTATAATAAAGCGTAGAAGTTTAATTTTTTTTTTTTTTGCAGTGTTAAATCTCGCTGTAATTTCTGGAAAATGCTGATAAAAAATCGCCTACACGGATTAATTATATTCTTTATTTATGTATTAAAATGTTTTTATTGTTTTTATCATGATCATCAGCTGTTATGAATTATAGTGTGTGATAAAGAGATGCATAGAAAGCCTTTAAAAAATACTATGGCTGGCACAGTAGTGTAGAGAGTTATTGTGCCGCACCCAAATGCACGGTTGCGCTTCGGCCACCCAGGTTCGATTCTGTCTCTGGTCCTTTCCGCCCCCCCTTCTTTATACCATGTTTTATCTATCTGTCCTATCAATAAAGGCAAATGTCCCCCCAAAAAAAAGTTTTACCTTGTTGAGATTGGGGGAAGTGGTAGCACAGTGGTTAAGGTGTTGGCCTGCTAATCACTGTTGGGCCCCTGAGCACGGACCCCAACCCCTATTTGCTTAGTTGTATAAAAGGAGAGGTTAATGTAAGTAAACAGTATTTTACCTTTCATCCTTCTGGTTCTGGTTATATGGACTAAAAAACATTATTGATAAGATCGACAGGTTTTTTTAGTGTTTATGAAAAAGTGTCTCATTTGCTGAATTATATTAAACAAAAACAGTCATTTGGTATTTTTTTGAGTTTTTTTTTTTTTTTTTTTTCAATTTTGAACCTGGCTGTCGTTTTAATTGTATTATTTTATTTATTAAAATGTTTTTGTTCTATCATTTTTTTCTGATCATAAGCTGTTATGAATTGTTTTGTGTGATAAAGACATGCATAGAAATCCATTAAGAATATTAGATGAGAAGTTTTAATTTGTTGAGATTAGTTTTAAACAGTATTTTGCTTTGTAAGTCATTGTGAGATAAAGATTTAGAGCTATGGTGTGTTATAACAGCTTAATGTATTACTGGGTCTTGTTATAATGAATAGTTACATTGATGGCATTGCCTCTCTGACCTTGTACATTAATTAGCCCTGGTTATGACTTTCTTTATTGATAACTCTTTATTCATTGATTCTGTTAATACCTCTATAATGTGTTGCATAAAAGATGTCATGATTTGTATTACCTAGTGATGCTGTATAGTAATTGAATTTTGTTAGCTTGTTTCAAGTTTACTTCCCAGTTTTATGCGGCTTTATTTAACTGTCTACAGAATTCGATATTTATTAAAATGTATTCCATTTATTCCGTGCACAGCGTTTTTTATGTTCTTCAAGGACTAATCAGAAACAAATACACCTCATTTTACAATATAAAACACTTGCTTGGGTGAGCTGTAGTTCTTAACCGGTTGCCAGTTTGATCCTCTTATGTGGTTTGCTTCTTCCAGGAAGGCCCATATGTGATGCTGAAGAAAAACTGGGAGAATTTCGAGGGTAATGACAGGTATGAGGGATACTGTGTGGATCTGGCGTATGAGATCGCCAACCACATTGGCATCAAATACAAGATCTCTATCGTGCCGGACGGGAAGTACGGAGCTCGGGACCCAGACACGAAGATCTGGAACGGCATGGTTGGGGAGCTGGTGTACGGGGTAAGACGTGTCTGCAAAATACTTTTATTCTAATTGGCCTCCTTTCCAGGATTTAGCTTTCTGCTTTTAATGGTTTAATGTTGTTGAATGGCAACAATACAAGTTAGTTTCTGTTATAAGTCTCAACAGCTAGAAATTGTTGTTTTCTCACTTTCTAATGAAATAGTGGGAAGTGGTGGTGCAGTGGTTAAGGTGTTGGACTGCTAATTGGAAGATCAGGTTTCAATTTCCAGCACCACCAAGTTACCACTGCTGGGCCCCTGAGTTGTGAATTTCTGAATTGTGAGTCAATCTGGACGTCTCCAAAATGTCCTAAATGTAAAAGTAGACTTTTGCAGTGTAAACATTTTACGATGACACCTTTACATTCCAGCAGTGGAGATCCTTTCACGTTTATTAATGTAAAATAAACATCCCTGTATAGTTAATGCTATAATCTCTTTGCTACATTTTTTCAGTTAATTTCAAAGTCGAAACAATATTTGATTAAAATAAGTTTATCCTTGTCATATCCTTACAATATACCTTTACTTAAACAACGAGACTTCAACTCTGTCCCAGCATGACAATGTCCCTATGCACATAAATACCTAGTGTGTTAAAGAACTCGAGTAACCTGCACTCCTCACCCAATATTAGTGCCTGAGTTCACAAATATCGGTACTATATTCTGTTCATTTTTTAAAAGCCTTAGTTCGTACTTTGACTAACAAGTCCCCATCTTGACCTTTTTCATAAACAGTTTGTCCTGTTTTGGGACAAACTAAAAGACTGCTCAAGGTTAAACTGAGAATAGGAGGAACTTGCTCTCAATGAGTGGAGATAAATACTTATTAAAAAATAATGAAATATGGAGAAAAGTTATAATAGTTTTTATCCACTAGTTAGATTTCATGAAATTCACTATGTGCTAAATGATTTTCTTAAGGCTCTGTGGAGGATCCAAGGGGAGTTCAGGAGGTTTAGGTATATATCCATCTGCTGCAAAAACTGCAAGTTTGTACTTTAGGCTAAAATATTCAGTTCAAGGGCAGACTGTGTCCATGTAATTTGCTGTAAAGTCTGTTTGGTAACATTCTTTTATACTGAATAATATGCTTATTTTGTATATGGACACTCTGGCAGAAGCCTGGTGCGGATAGGAAATGTCAGCACTTTTCTTCCTAAACCTTTAAGTCTCTTCACCTCTGAAAAGCAGCCATTAGTAAGCTGACATATTTTGGCACTGTGCTGTGACAAGTCTTGTCATCCGGCTGATTTCTTTACCATATACCAGATATCATTTCAAAGAATTTAAGCTAGCATTAATTTCTTTTTTGGATTAGTTTCAAGTTGCAAGGTTTGAAGGGTTGCTAAGTAATAGCCATTAATGAGGTTTGTGGATTTTCTGTCAAGGTCTGCTTCACTCCTAGACCACAGATCCAACCATTTTTCTTTAACTTTTGCTGCAAGCATATTATTATTTATTAATTAGTTGATCCGCCTTGCTCAGAACTAAACCCCTCAGCTTAGAGCAGCCGTTTTTTACATCTTTAACTTAAAGAGCCTTGTTTAAATAGAAAAAACGGTAAAATGGGTTAAAATAAGAGAGATTATTTTTTTTTACTTCCATCTTATCTGCCCCGCAGGTTGGAACTGTTCCATTTGCAAGACTTAAAAAAAGTTATAGGAATTTAGTCAGTAATATTTTGTAATAACAACTTGAACAGGCTTGTACAGCTCCACATAACCTAAGACTAACACTAATCTAATCGAAGTCTGGTTACTGACTCATATAGTCATTGATTACATGCTTTTTATAAGAAGAAACATATGTTTTATTCCATATGGAAGGAGATTGTTGTTTTAAGGCAGAAGGACTGGAAGAACATGTTGTTCTTCCAGTACAACTCTTTCTAAAACACACTCTCCAGTAGGAGTCACCCAAATAAGGATGGGTTCCCTTTTGAGTCTGGCTTCTCTCAAGGTTCCTTCCTCATACCATCTAAGGGAGTTTTTTCTTGCCACGCTTGCTTTGAGACAATGTCCAGTGTTAAAAGTACTATACAGGCCGGCGCCATGGTGAAGTGGGTTAAGACGCAGGCACCGACATGCGCAGTTGTGCTCCAGCAACTCGGATTAGGTCCTCTCCAGTCCCACCCCCTCTATCCCCCTCTTCATCCAATCAATAAAGGTAAAATGCTACAAAAAATATATTTAAAAAAAAAAGCGTCATACAAATAAAAATGAATTGAATTGAAAATAAAAAAACAGAAACGAACTTGTTTTGTTGTGGTTGCAAATTCAAATTGAATTGATTGTTCGGTAATGTGAAGTTATTTTGTAATTATGTTGTATTTGTAATTGCTGTTGTGTAAGAAATCATAATAAACAGAACAATCTTTTTTAATTTAGCAGCACATTCCTAAGTATTTAATTCCTTTAAAAAAGTGTAAAACTGATCCTCAAAGCATGATATAACATTTCAAACTAAAGATACCATTTTTGGCATTTAACAGACGACCTTATCCACAGCGACTTTTAAATCTTTTTTTTTATACAACTGAACAATTAGGGGTTAAGGGCCTTGCTCATGGGCTTAACCGTGGCAACTTGGTGGTGATGGTGAAAAAAAACCCCTTATCTTCCAGATGGCAGTCTATAACCTTAACCACTGCACTTCCACTTCCTCCAGTATGTGGATAAAATATTCAATTTGTTACTGGCTGATAGACTGTGCAGTGGGTTAATGTGAGAAGTGGTAGCTTAGTTGTTATAATGTGGGTTCAATTCCCAGCACTACCAAGCTGCCACTGCTGGGTCCCTGGGTCAACTGATCAGATGGATAAACAAAATGTAAGTCGCTCTGGTTACAGGTGTCTGCCAAAATACCAGGAATGTAAATATAGTTCTAACCTTAACCCCAACAGTTGATTGATCAGCAGCTTGTCGCAGTGAAGAATAAAGGGTTAAACAGTATCATTCAGGATGTGCTGTGATGTAGTGTTATGTTATAAATGGAATGTGGAAGTGTGTTTGGGGAGTGCAGAGGGAGTTTGCACTCCTGATATTAATCAAGGATGAAGATATTTATTACCTACGTCACTTCCTGTAATGGCTACTAAGTCCTCTGCCGATGTGCTTATGAATTTACCTGCTTGTTTCAGAAAGCGGAAATCGCTGTGGCCCCATTGACTATTACTTTGGTCCGGGAGGAGGTCATTGACTTCTCTAAACCATTCATGAGTTTGGGCATCTCCATTATGATCAAAAAACCTCAGAAGTCCAAGCCAGGTGTGTTCTCCTTCCTGGACCCATTGGCCTACGAGATCTGGATGTGCATCGTGTTCGCCTACATTGGCGTGAGCGTGGTGCTCTTCCTGGTCAGCCGCTTCAGCCCGTATGAGTGGCATACCGAGGAGCCCGAAGAGGGCACCGACGGTCCGCCCAATGACCAGCCCCCCAACGAGTTCGGCATCTTCAACAGTCTCTGGTTCTCCCTGGGAGCTTTTATGCAGCAGGGGTGTGACATCTCACCCAGGTAAGTGCTTAATTCGCACATCTCTGTGCTTGATTGCCCCAGGGCTGGCTTCTTTAACGGAATACTGATTGGGGGGAAAATGGAATTAGTCTTTTAACCTCGACTTAGCTCATGAAAAGGTCTCATTGAGCATTGATATGGTAATAGAAGGCACCTGAAATAGCTGTGCAGCTGTGCTGTTGCCATGGCAATATACCAAAGGGTGTCCGAACTTGCCTGAAAAGTGCATGTAAATTGCAAAGAGTTGAACCAAAGCGCAGAGACTCATAATCAGTATTCAGTCAAGGACTAGTCTTAATGCAAAATGGATTTAGCAAGGTGTCTGCAGGGAGAGGGGAGCTACTGTCATTCTGCACACTGTGTGTGTGTCTCATCCTGTTCAAACAAAACGCCATGTTCAAGGTTTTAAAAAATGGCGCAACTGTCTAAGAACTTTGTGTCCAGCATTGTCAAACCGTCAGCTCGAAGCTCAATGATAGCACAGCCATCGGTATCTGTTGATCAGACTGATGCTATGAATAACAAAGCGGTTAGCACTGTTCAGACACGTTCAGACGCCCTGTGATTTCATTAAAAGTTGCCCTGTCTGTCTTTACACATCTCAAAGGAAGCATTTGTCACCTTGCATTCCTACCAGCAGCAACGTCATCGAATTATTGCTATATATCAATTCTTAATAAGAGCTGGAACTTGCTGTTTAAAGTGGGCGGAGTTCTTATTAGCAACGCAAGGTGCGCAACGCAAAGTTGCTTTAATTTACGGGAAATAAAAATACATCAGCACGTACCCTCAGTCTTAAATAACCTTCTTAGGGTTTTTGGCTCAGTGTACTTATGTACTTAAACCACTCAGACAATTAGTAAGTTTATGTGTTTGAAAAAAAAAGACAAAACTGCGATGTTATAACTATTGCTATTACTATTTAATTTTATTATTTAAAAAAATCATTGAAATTTATTTTAAAAAATTTATTGCCAGAATTTTGCCTTGTTAGAAAGTGTATTTTGCAGCACCTATAGCAGGGGTGGGCAATCTTGGTCCTGGAGGGCCGGTATCCTGCAGAGTTTAGCTCCAACTTTCCTCAATACACCTACCTTCAAGTTTCAAGTTTACCTAGCAAGATCTTGATTAGTTGGTTAAGGTGTGTTTAATTAGGGTTGGAGATAAACTCTGTAGGACCTCCAGGACTGAAACTGCCCACCACTGACCTATAGCCTAACCAGTTAAACAGCTCTAAATTATGCTAACTGTCTAAATAATGATCATCGTATAGCACATTACAAATATATTGTTGCTGGTGTGAATAAGAAATTCGCTTCTCCTGTGATGGTTGATATCATGCAGGACTGAGGTAATTTTCAGGAATTGGCTGCAGATAAAAGACATATTTTTTTTGCCATGCAGTGTGAACGGGTCTGTGTCATGTGTTTGTGCACATACCAAATACATTGTCCAACAGATGCAGTAAGGGATCATGGGAGTCATTGGGCATTGTTGTGTACCCCACTGTCCTTACACACTCATTCGTCTTGTGGAAAAAAGATTTGGAATTACATGGTACATGTATTCATTATTGTGCTGCTGTTGGCAGTCAGCTGTTTAGTGTTATTTGTTTGTGTATAATTTATTCACCTGCTGAGATGACCTCAGGCTTTTTGTGGCTATCTCTAGTGCCAGATTTCTCTCAAGCTTCTCTCTCTCTCTCTCTTTCTCTCGCACCCTTTTTGTATTCAGTCTCTCTGCATAGACCATTATAGAGCATTTTAAGACTATTTTGTCGATTAAGGTCAGACAAAAAAAATAGGTTTTATTTTTTTTAGTCCCCTTTTCACCAGATAAGAATTGGCTCACATGTCAGGACCAGGAGCACAACGAAGCAATAAAAAGAGCAACACATGGTGGAAAACAGCAGGTACTTAAAACAAAAACCGAACCATAAAGCCCAAACCCTTGACACTATAGTCCGCTCCAGCGGTGCTATAGGGGGTTTATGGTTCTGATCTATATTTAATAAGAAGGCTCATCTAGGATTTCATTTAGGTCAATAAGTGTCATGACTACGGCATTGACATAATATAGTTGCATGAAATGTAAAGAGATAAAGTTTATTGATTGAACAGAAAAAAACGGAATGCTTTTTATTTTTCATAAATAGTTTTTAAAGATGTTTTTATCTGCTATCTGCTGGGTTGTTAATTGGAAATGTAAGCCCGGTATTGTCAAGACACTAATTGGGCCCATGAGCCCAACAGCTGTCTGCTGGGGTATACAAAGAGGAGCGTTTTATTGTGCTGAAATGTGTTTGTAACAAATCTGGTAACAACATAGAATAAGATTATACTAAAATAATAAATTTACATTTACAGCATTTGGCAGACGCCCTTATCCAGAGCGACTTACATTTATCTCATTGATACAACTGAGCAATTGGGGGTTAAGGACCTTGCTCAGGGGCCCAGCAGTGGTGCCTTGGTGCAGCTGGGAATCAAACCTACAATCTTTGGGTTGGTAGTCCAACACCTTAACCATGAGCCACCACTTCCAAATGACAGAAATGCCACATTTCCTTATTGATTAAGCTATCTATCAGGGGGTGGAAACTGGGTATGACATAGGGGGGTGTAGTTTGGTTAATCAGACATTAAATAATGATACAGATTGGGTAATAATAAAATAGACAGCCTAGGTACAACCTAGGACATGTGGATTGGTTAATGACCCAGTGGATGTAGTTTGGTTAAGCACACAGGAATTACAGATTGGGTTATGATACAGGGGGTATATAATTGGTATGACATAGTAGATATAGACTGGGTAATGATTCATGATATTCTGAAATCATTCAGGAATCATTTAGGAATCAAGTCCTATATCATACTGACTGACTGGTTGACTTACTGACTTACTGATTGACTGATTGACTGACTGACTGTTTGACTGACTGTTTGACTGACTGACTGATTCACTGACTGATTCACTGACTGACTGACTGACTGACTGACTGATTGACTCACTGACTGTTTGACTGACTGATAATATAATATTAATATTCTAAAGTTTGTGGCCAGAATGACATGAAAATAGCTACAAATTGGGTAAGGTGTTGGACTGCTAATTAGAAGATCGGGGTTCGATTCCCAGCACCACCAAGCTGCCATCACTGGGCCCCCTGAGCAAGGCCCCTAACCCCCAATTGCTCAGTTGTATAAAAGAGATGTAAGTCATTCTGTATAAGGGCGTCTACCAAATGCCATACACTGGAGATGCAACATAAACACAAAAGACAAAAGGAGTAACATTATGGCACACAGATCAGATAAATATAAGGGTAACAGACTGGGTAGCAGCATGAGCTACATACAGATACACCGTTTATAAAGTTTGTTAGAGATTCCAGATTAAGTAACAACATGTGGACTGCAGTCCGAGTAACAACACAGAAAGTTCCCAGTACACAGATTGCAATATGGAGCTTGGGATGCATCAAAAGAAGGTCCTGGGATCCACTGACCTATTTGGCATGAGAATAAAAAAAGGTCAGTGGATCTCAGCCGGGCATCTAGTAACAAATTTTTGGATTGATAATGCATATATACAGTCAAGTGTGTGGAGCAGGGCTGCAATTATATTAGAAGATTGTGAAATGAGTTATGTTAATGCTGCTTTTCAGATTGTTGTGCTTTGCATTCCACGGTTGCACGAATTCTCTGTAAAGCCTTTCGAAAAAGCTATTTCTGCCATGCAGGAAAATTTCTCTCTTATCATCTGTACTGTATATGTGAAGCAGATAGAGCCACTGTACAGGAACTGAAAATGTGTACACGTGGATAAGGTAGTGGATGTATTTGCCTCTGTATCTCTGGATTTCTCCATCCCCACGTCAAACCCTCCTTTTATTTCTGACTTCCTTTTTTTTTGTGGTATTTGAGGATCAATCATGTAATTTTAATAAGTGATTGCCCCCATTCAATAGTGTCTTTTATTCCGGAAAATTGCTGAGAAATGATTGCAGAAGTAAAGGAGGGAGAAAGATCAAGAGGAAGCTTGTGAGAGGATATGATTCACTCTTCAGGCTAACGGTAAGAAAAAGAGGAGGAAGAATATAGAAGCGGCAAGAGATCACAAATGTAAACCTGTGTGTCTACAGCAAAGCTTCAGAAAGTCAAATCATTCATGTTTTAGGAACTTTTACAACTTTTTACATTGTCTATTTATTTCCTTACTTGATCCTGGTATGAATTTGTAATATGTTGGTGTCTTATTTGGTTTGGCACTGGACATACTGTTAACGTGGCGTATCCTGGTAAGAGATGCAGTGAATATGGATGCCAGGCAGAAAAACACCCCAGAACTACCAGTACACTTCGTATAAACATGCAGGTCTTTGTCTTCACACTTGAACATGTAGTTTCCACTAATATTCAGACCTGCACAATGATTGATTTTTTTTTATTAATAATATATAAATCAACCGGTAGTATATTTTCCCCAGGTGACCAGATGTTTCTACGGTGAGGATATCAGAGATATTTGAGGAGAATATAAAGCATTGATCTTAATTAAGCACCAGCCGTTAAGCCTGGGAAAATCAAAAGTGAACAAGAAAAAACCACTAATTTTCTGCTGTCAAATTTATTATAACGTAGCATAAAAGCACAAGAAAACGTAGCCGAAGGATTTTTTCAAAAGCTTTATTGTTGCCACTGGCTTGCTTATTAAAGATAAATCTAAATGAAAATTTTCGTTACTTTCTGAATTTAATGTTTCTGTAAAGCTGCTTTGTGTCAGTGTCCATTTGTTAAAAACATTTTTATAATTAAAAATGAATTGAATTAACAGTTAAGTATGGACAAATGAAAAAAAAAAAGACAAATGATCAAAAAGCTAATAGACATTTTATTTCTGCTCGATTTTGTCGACTCTGACTCCTTAACTCCGCTCAGTATGTACCATGCACTCTTCCTGGATTAAAACCAACTAAAGTGTCTAGTTTGGGTTTGTACTGTATTGTGTAATCTAACTCCTTTAGATGATTTCTTACTGTTGTCTGGACTAAATTTATAGTGACATGATATTGTTTAATTTATTACTTATTCGGGAATTAAAAATAGAAAAACTTGCTAGCATTTTTAGGTGCTAAGCTAAGCTAAGCTAATCTTTTCCACGCTGGACTGCAACTTTCTGTCTGTGTTGATTTAAAGAAGTAGGTTGCGCAGTTCACGATCAGCTGTAGTATATATATATATATATATACTTCTTCACAATTGGCTTTGGGTTGGTGTTTTCTCCTACCAACACCACATTGTAGCGACTCGGTCATTCCAAGAGCAAAACACAGACACACATAGACGGACAGGTGATAAAAAAAATTGCTCTTTTATTAACAATAAAATAAATGCGCTCTCTTTAAGTAGTGCAGTAAGAGGCAGTAAGAGCTTCCTCGGCTCTACAGAGATCCAGATCTAACAGCAAGAGGATTCCAGCATGAAGACCTGACCTCAACCTCATTGAATCCGTTTGGGATGAACTGAAACGCTGGCTGCTTCTCAGATCTTCTCACTAAACATCACCTTACTAATGTAGCTCCTGTGACTGAACCAGCACAAATCCCTACAACTTTCTTTTAAAAAAAAATCCAGCTAAAACCCTCCTCAGAACCATACAGGTTGTTATAGGAGCGAAACAGGATTTAATGTGATGCTTAAAAAAAAAAGCCCACATGGATATGATGATGAAAAAGGCTCCATAAAAGTTTGGCAGTATCATGTATGAATAAAAAGATGGCCAGCATTGCAATAGGAATCCAGTATAAATCTCCTATATAACGTTGCCGTAATGCTGCATGAATATTCCTGACATATTAATTACTGAAAACGCCATATATTTTAACAAGATGGCTGCACCTCATTTGCGACCTTATCACACAGAAAAGCTGATACAAGACAAGATAAACGGGCTTAAGTTCAAGGCCAGAAATCTGCATTCCGATGGTTACATCATTCTGATTATGGCTCATGGTTAATTGTTATGACATGCAAGCTTGAGACTCAGGTAATGTTCTTGTAGATAGGAGGTGATATTGATTTTTGAATGCTCATGACTTGATTGAGTAATTGTTTGATCGTACACGGTTTGAGTTTTAATTAGAATCGCGAACGGAAAATAATGTAATCAGCTGTTTAGTCAGCGATTTTTTATCGGCTGCAATTATGACGAGACTGTGTTTTCAGGGGGGGGCGGGGGTTCTTAAATAATGCACATTAAACGGTAAGAAAACAATGGGTTGTTCACATATCTTGCTTAATGTCGTTTTTTCAAGACGACATAAAAACATCGCAGTTTCTCAGAATGCTGCAAAAGCACGCAGACTACGTTCCAGGAAATAACCAATCAGCTTCCTGATCTGTATCGTTTCACTAAAACCTCAGCGGTAGAATGGAGGAGCAGCTCAATATTCGATGTTATTTCTTTTCCTAGTAATATAAATTTTGTAGCAGAGTCACAGCAAGAGTAAAAAATCCATTGCTGTAATTTCCTTGTTGTAATGCGGAGCACAGCTGATGGTCGCTTAGCAAGCGCAAGTGACCGAGCGCAGCGCATCTGGCATTTTCCACACGGTTTTGGGTGCAATATGTGAACAGGACAATTTTAATATATAGTGCTTTTAGAAATTGTCCCATGTCCACAAAACTGATTGTTCTGATGATGACTGTCGGGGAATCTGCCGGAAAACAGTGTATTTAATACATTTCTAATGATTTTAACTTTGTATATAAAATGTTATAGTTGATCTTTTGTTCATAAATAATTTAACATATGTTAAATATTCACTCGTGTAACGTCAGTATAAATTGATAAAAAAGACCAGTTCGTTCACATTAATGAACTCTCCCTTTCACCCTGATAAAAAAGCGTGCACGTGTGTGTGTGTGTGTGTGTGTGTAAACCTAACGTAAAATGGATCTCATCATTATCCGAGTAAAGGGTGTGATTATAAAATCATTTCTTTTCTATAGCTGTGCAGTATATATTCAGGTGCAGTTGTGTAACCGGGGGGGGGGGATTGGGGGGGCGCTTATAAGTATGAGCATTAGCATCATTTTTGAATTCATTATATATTTTTTACCATACTGTAAATTCCTTTTCTGCTGAAGCCTTCAAGGTTACAAATGACTATCGAAACGTACCCTTTCCTCAAGTTTCGTCTAACACAGTGCAGATCCAGTTCCAGAGCTTCAGTTAGCACTCACAATATAAAAGAAAATAAATGTGATCTCAGTGATTTTGACTGGGGTGGAAACTGCTGATCTCTCCGGATTTTTCCCCCACAACAGTCGCTAAATTTTACACAGAATAATAGACTGTTCCATGTTCTGCAAACAGGAAAGCTTTTTTTTGATTAAAGATGTCATGGCAGAATGACCAGATTTGTTGGAGCCGAAAGGAAGGCTAGGTTAACACAGATAAGCACTTTTTACAATCGAGATGGTGAGAAACAGAATACACCAGAATACACCAAGTCCCCTTTACGTCTATAGCGCTTTTTAAACAGATAAAGATTGTGTCAAAGCAGCTTTACAGAATCTAATTAAATAAGACAATACAGTGAGCACTTACTAAAAACACTGTCAATTAAAAGCCCCCCACTAAGCAAACCAGAGGAAGGGCTGGACAATATGGCCAAATTTTTATATCACGATATATTTATTTAATTTCGGTCACTAAGATATAATTCCGATATCAATATGAATATTAGAAAAGCCTCAGAAAAACTGCAGAAGGGGGTCTGTACCTCCAAACATCTGAAAAATTAATTTTCCAAGACTATAAAACCTTTTATAAAACTATATAATATTTCAGAAATTAAAAATGCTACAAATAAATTTATTTTCACCTTAAAATAACCACTAAAATAGAGCCGAATCTACCAAATCCTATAATCAGCGACTCATTTTTAAGCATGTCATGTATACAAATAGTGTCACAGCCAGACATTTACCTAAAAAGCATTGCATGTGTGTGTTTTAAGTAAAACACACACATTTGTGCGATTTTTCCTTCATAAGTTAAGGAGTAACATAGCCAGAAATTCATGCACTGTTTTAGCATAAAAGCTAAGGCGCTGTGCGAGGATAGACGGCATTAATAAGATTATCTTTATTACCGATTCAAGGCTTCAAGCCCTCAAGCACTACAATCTTGAGTCTGTATCTGCCGCCCACAGCTGTGTGCACACATCCCGAAACCCTGGGAGATCTAAGATTCGGCTGTTTTGTGCAATGCATTGGTCTGCGTGCAGCAGATCTCACTTAGCAGCCATGTTAAATAGAGCTCGGCAGAGTGAGCGGGGCAAATGAGAGGGCGGAGTTACACTATGCAAGTAGTCAATTGTGTTCTGCTCTTTCTGAGGGTTGTGCCCTAAACATCATTCAGTGACGAATACTGTGATGTATATCGAAATATCCGAAATGTGATTAAAAATCATATGACTGTTATTAAACAAAGTTCTATTGCGATATATATTGATATTGAATTATTGTCCAGCCCCAGTCAGAGGTGACAAAGGATAGAAACCAAAACTCCATCGGTGACAAAATAGAGAGCAAAACCTGGGTGGAAACCAGACTCAGTCGGGGGATCAGTTCACTTCTGACCAGACAAACCAGCAGGTTAACCACACATCAAACATTGGCAACTCTGAGGGTATTATGAACAGTTGGATGAACAGTATCATGATTAAAGAAAAGGTCTATTTTTCTTATCAAACTTGTCAAAAAAGGTTGATTCCCCAGTTTTGGGGAGCATGGTGTGAGTTCCATGTTTGGGTAAAGTCGGAATATTTGGAAAAATGATTGTGTGCCGCTAATGGAAAAGCTTGCTGTTATTCCTTCCAGCGAAATGAAAATTAGAGATCGGTAATGTGGTGAGCGATGGTGCATGGCTCGGGTCTCATGCTTGGAGAAACTGATTTGCAGGTATTAAATCTTAATCAAGCCAGCAGAGAGCAAACCATGAATAAATAAAGCACTGTAGGCTTACTGGGGCTACAGGCAGTGACCTTTCATTTATCTACAGCATTTCAAGGACCCCATCCCCCTTCTCCGTACTTCTTCCTCAATCCTTTCCTACTTTCACTTCTATCCCCTCTTATTCAGGATTTTACTCTAAGTGAAATGTTTTTTTTCCAGCTGTAGATAAGAGCTAGCTCTCGTCTGAAAAGCCTCTCGTGGTGAAGAATCGTCAATGGTCTTACTGCTTTAATTCAGCTTTACGGTGTACAATTTCTGGCCTCATTTTGTATCACGGAACATAATTTTTGAAACCATAATATGACGTGTTGACTTTGAGCTAATTTTAGTGCATTGTAACGAGACGAGAGCTGTAAAAAAATTCTGATGCATATGTTATAGCCACTAAAAAACGAATGGTACTGTGAGTGATTCTGAAAAGGGGAAGTGGTAGCGCAGTGGTTTAAGTGTTGGATTGCTAACCGGAAAACTGTGGGTTAATTCTCAGCACCACCAAGTTAACACTGTTGGGCCCCTGAGCAAGGCCCTTAACCCCCAATTGCTCAGTTGTGTAAATGAGATAAATGTAAGTCGCTCTGGATAATAGCATAAATTTTAATGGTGATGCAGTGGTTAAGGTGTTGGACAGCTAACTGAAAGATCAGGGTTCGATTCTCAGCACCATCAAGTTGTCAATGTTGGGCCCCTGAGCAAGACCCTTAAGCCAAAATAAGGACATATGGAATGTTTGGCTGTGGGGATATGCTAATTCAGCCACAATATTATTAGTGAGTTTAATCCCTAACTAGGAAGTGGTGTCTCAGTGGTGAAGGTGTTGGAATGGTAATTGGAATATCAGGGTTCGATTCCCAGCACCACCAAGTTACCATTGCTGGGCCCCTGAGCAACACCCTTAGCCCCCTATGAATACATTAAAACACATCGTTTTCTGTCGAAATTTAATAATGATGGTCATTTCCTGGATTTTCAATGCAGCATGAAATAAAGATTCCTGCAACAAATAATATTACACAGCTACACTTTTGGAAGATGTCCTCAGTCAGAGCGACTTACATTTATTTCTTTTATACAGCTGGGCAATTGGGGGTTAGGGGCCCTTCTCAGGGGTCCACCAGTAGCAGCTTCAAATTAGCAGTCCCATACCTTAACCACTGAGTTAACACTGTGCTGTAGCGATGTACTGAATGTGTTATTTTATTAATTACCTAATCATTATTTAAAAAATCCTTATCTGTGCTTGTCTTATTTTTATACACACTTTTGACAGATGAATAAGTGTTGTTGTTTTTTTCACACCCACATCGTTGTCACACCTTAACTACCGGTTATTTGTTATGTTTTTCATCTGCTAATTGTGATGATTAAGACTACGGCTTGGGATCAGTTTCAATACTTTTTAGGCACTGATTAAATTGCCCCAGTATCTCTTTTTGTTTGTCTCCAAATTTCAATACCTTAGAGTTTAATCTTGTCAAGGTTGGTTAACTAATAAACATGCACCCAAATTAAATTCTGCTGATTGGCTGTGGCAAGACGTCCCAAAAAACCCCACTTGTTTATGCCGGTTATGTCTCACACATGTAGTCTAGTCTATTAGCATCTGATCATGTTAAACTCACGTTAAACTAGTTTTTGCTTGGCTGCGTTAACAGTTTAGCTTTTATACCTGATATATTGTGTTGTTCCTTTATGGGTTGTTTTGGTACTTTGTGGCTCAGGAGATGTGCCTGTAAAAAAAGACCTGAAAAAAATAAAACCATAGTTTCTCTGAGTGTATTGTGAAATGTAATTTTATTAAAACCGATCAGTTAAAATTGAAAAAAAGGTATCATTCAGGAACCGGTATGGAATTCAAGGCACTAAAGTAATTACAAAGCCAGAAGTAATCAATAGCACTGCCGTGCTTATCACCTTCCAGTAATAAGTCTCTGCTTCCTGTCCTCTCATGATGGCAGCTTTGTACAGTATGTGTGTCCACGCGCTTAAACGACTCTCTGGTGGTGATCAGAAATGCTGTATTGTATACAGGAACTTAGGTAGCATTTGAGATGAACTATATGTCCTTATGAATTCTTAGGATCCCATGTGCAAGGCGACGGAGTGTTAGAGCGACGCACGGCTCCAGTCACTGCTGTCGTGTCCGCTCAATTGGTGCTTTTATTAAATCGACTTTGTCTCACAGGGTCAGATTGATTAGTCATGCTTACTGCGATCCCAGACGAGTCTGTTCCTCAGACGTCACCGTGACAGGACTGTGTGTCTGCATGTGGGAACGTGCTTAGCAGAAGGCAGCATGCTGTACTGTGAGACTGGAAAAAAATGCAAATTTTTTTCCCTGCATATAAAACTTCAAATCAGGATAAAAGAATAATACTCATAAATGCATTAAATGCATCTTTTACATATAGTCACATGGAATGGAAGTTTATCCCAGGGGACTCGAAGCACAAGCCAGAGGGCAGGATTTCCAATCCAAAACCAAAGGAAATCCCCAAAGCACAGAGAGAACATTTATTCACACAGGCTGGAGGCAGCAGTCGAACCCCCCACGTCCTGGATGTGCAATGCAAGCTATTAAGATAACCACCAATCAGCTGTGCTTATTGTTATGTACAGTATCTATTACACCTAAAATAACATTCTTACACTTGTACTCACAGTATGACTTTACCGAGTTTGTTGTTTAACACCCACTTTTTTAAAATTCAGCTTTAAAATCTCATTTTGTCACATACACAACAGTGCACGGTACAACATGCAGGAAAATGCTATTCAGACTGGCGGTAAAGTGAGAAAGGTACAGAAACAAATTTATATTGTACGTATAAAATAATAATATGATCACAGGATTAGTGCGGAAAATAAATAAATTAAATAAAAAATAAATTAAAAGTGAAATTGGGTGAAATTGTGTCAGTTGGAGTTAAATGCAGTTTATTATAACAAAAAAAAAAAGGGAAAAAAACACAAAACCTAGAATCTAATCTAACAAAAACAAGAACCAAAAATATGGACATATGGAATGTTTGGCTGTGGGGATTTGCTAATTTGGCCACAATATTATTAGTGAGTTTAATCCCTAACTAGGAAGTGGTGTCTCAGTGGTGAAGGTGTTGGAATGGTAATTGGAATAGCAGGGTTCGATTCCCAGCAGTTCTGGACTCTGCAGGACAAACGAGTTCTTTTTTTTTTGTTTTGCCTTTAATAATAGCACAGAAGGATGAAATTGTAGAGATAGAGAGAGAGGTGAGACAGAAAACAACCCAAGCTGGAATTAAACCTGGGTTACTGGAGTGCAACAAGTTGCACATGTGTGTGCCGGCGCATTAACCTAATACACCACAGCGCTGGACAAACCAGTTCTTTTACACCAACGATAACATATCAGGTCTTTATGGAGCTTAGGGGCTTTGTGCACAGGGGCATTGTCATGCTGGAACAGGGTCTATAAGTTACAACACAACATACAACAGACACACATATTCTTGACATGTCTGCTTCGAAATTGGTGGCCACAGTGGGTGTGTGTGATTGTAAGATGTCCACAAACTTTTGGCTTGGTGGTGTTTATGTATTAAAAGTTATGCACATTCTGCCTAAGGAGGAAAAAAAATACACACTGCAGTACATTTTATTACGGGTCAAGATGGTAAAACAACGAGCTGTTCTTCAGGCAATGCTTGGCTTGTGAAGCCTTATTGGTTTTTTTTTTATTTTTTAATATATTTTCATAAAAACACAATCAACATATGCATTAACATGGTCTTAAATTGAAAAAAAATAATCTTTTGGAAAAAAAAAGGCAGCTGATATTTTTACCCACTGTCCTCCTGTCTTCCTCTTCTGTGTGATTTTTTTTACCAAGCATGTAGTGATTTATATTACCGCACTGCATCTTTATCAGTAATCTTTAATCTAAGGCTCTTCCTCCTACCCAGTAATTGCCGATACACATCCAGGTCATCCAAGACCACTCATTAATTTTAGTCCCATAATGAAAAACAAGCACAGGAAATATACAGGATTTTATTATTTCTGAAAGATTTATTTTAAAGCCCCCCAAAACAAGTTTTAAACACAGTATGGATTTTTCTTTCTTTCTTATTCATTTAGAACGCAGGGTGAACAGACAATTATGGGTTTAAGGGAAATGTTTGTACCAATACCAGTTTGGTTTTAAAAGAAATCCTATAATAAAAATCGAATGAGGTGTAAACGTAAACTGTGCTAGTTTTGTGGAAATTCTCGTCAGTGATGTCCCTTCCTATCTGACCAATCTGTCACCATGGCACCCCGTCAAAGTGTCCTTCTCAGGAAAGAAGACCTTAAACGAGTCGGTATCACAGGCTATCACAGAGGACCCCAGGCAGTGTTCTAAATTTGGCGCAGGGTTTGTGATCGCTGACTATCTGATACAATGCTTGTGGCTTGTTCTGTGAGGTGGAACACGCTTTAAGCTGAAGGAAATCGGTAGCTCATTAGTATTCTGGGCATGTTTCTCTCTCATGTTTCTCAGCACTACGCGCTCCGGTGGTCCACTGCATGTTTCATTTTCAGTTCCATACTAAAGGGGATAAGCTGTGGCCTCATCATGACTTGATTATAGATTTCTGCTTGGTACATTCTGCTGACTGATCTTACTTTTTTTCCTCTTTCTCCATATCACTTCGCCTTTTCCTGTCCCCTTCCTTCTCCCCTGGCACAGGTCTCTGTCCGGTCGTATCGTAGGAGGTGTCTGGTGGTTCTTCACCTTAATCATCATCTCCTCCTACACGGCTAATTTGGCTGCCTTCCTCACCGTCGAGAGAATGGTGTCGCCCATTGAGAGTGCTGAAGACCTGGCCAAGCAAACAGACATTGCATACGGCACTCTAGACTCCGGGTCCACCAAAGAGTTTTTCAGGGTGAGTGGAGTACATTAAAAAAAAATTCTTAACAAGCCATCTTGATTACCTAAATTATTATTTTATTTTCGGGAGATTTTTATAAAGCAATTAAAACACAGGCCGAACTAATGAAGGACACTTTCTGAAAATGTAAACCTGGAACTGTAACCTGTTACTAATCTGGTAACTACAAAACAAAACGTCTGACCTTAATGATCGCCAACAAGGGTTTTGTCACACTTGTCATGTTTGGGGAGTCAAATATTTATTTTATTCATTAAAATGCAAATCAATTCATAACTTTTTTGAAATGTATTTTTCTGGAGGTTTTTGTTGTTCGAATAAATCTACTATTAAAATTATACACTAATTATTTCTTTATCAGCGGGCAAACCTACAAAATCAGCAGGGGATCGAATAATATTTTCACCCACTATAATTGTTGAACCTTAAGAACAGTGATTTAATTTTTTGTCTTATTTTATTTATTATAGTAAGCGTAGTGCTTTTAGGTTGGTAGGAAGAAGTTTTTTACACTAATTTTGGTAGCAAATGTTGTGACAAGCCTAATTAAACACTAAGACACTTTTATCAACATTTATCCACCTTGGTAGTCTATTTTCATCCCCTTTTAAAAAGTGAAGATAGGAATTAAACCTAAAGGTTTTTATTGAAGTTTATAACCACAAATAGCTAGCTACAGACACTGTTAGCTCATATTGTCATTTATTAAGCAATCTTTTAACACTTACTTTTAGGAAACTAATCAACAACAGGGTGTTCCTTTATTTTATCCTTTAATATCACGCTAATTATCGTCAGCTGCTGTTCATTTTCGTAATCACTCTGCACTCATTCACTGCCCTATTTAAGCGCATGATATCCATAACTCGTGGTCTGGTCTGACACTAAGCTGATGCTAGACTCGCTACTCGCGTTATTAAGCTCTCTACCTGTTTAAAACCCCTCATTTCCCACGCCCCTTGTTGCACAAGGTATAAATGAAATATTGCATGGATGTAAAATCACTGCGCTCATCATAAGAGCAAAGAAAATTAAAGCAGACAAGTGCATGTTGACCTGAACAATACAGTTAAAATTACCATTAAGCTAAAATTAGGCCTGTAAGTCACACTTGCCAGAAGTCGAGCTCATTAACCAATGTTTCATACACACACATACACACACACACACACACGCACAAATACACACATCATGAACAATCTAGTGAAGTGAAAAAAACATTTTTGTTAACCTACAAGCTGCAAAAAGCACTGCCAACCCACGTGTGCAAAGATGATATACAGTAGAGGAGCTTAAAATGTTCTGCTTGGTGAACTGATACTGTAACGTCACAGACTTTACGGCAGGCAAACCCGCAGAGAGTTACTCCACGAGTTTCTAGTTAGGCGCATCCGCGGGCGCAACAGAGCACGGTTGGCAGGCAACGCCGCCATGACGCTACTCAGCGGAATGTGAGGCACCTGAACGCACACCTATAAAAGAACAAAGAACTGAGCAGTCATTTAGGTAGCACCAGGTATCGGGCGCAGCCCTGGTAAAAAGCTGAAAAGGAAAAGAAAAAGAAATAAAAAAAGAAAATAAAAAAGGAAGGAATTCAGAAAGGAAGAAGAGTCTCAAAAAAGAAATTAAAAGAAAAGGAAATATTAATAAAGGAAAAGATTATGAAAAGAAAAGATAAGACTAAGCTAAGAAAAAGGTTAAAAAAAGAAAAGATTAAGCAAAAGAAAATATTAGGAAAAAAGTTTAAGCAAAGGAAAAGAGAATAATAAGAAAAGATTAAACAAGAGAAAAGAGAAGATTAAACAAAAGGAAAAAGAGAATGTTAAGAAAAAAGAAGAATTTAAGTTTTTTGTGGAAAAAATTTTGGTTTGCATTATTCTTTAGTTTATTTACAGTTAAAGAGATTTCAGTTGGTCATTGGTTTAAAGGCACAGGCACCCCCAGTCACTCCGTGTGTCCACCAGCATTAGCTGAGAGGAAATCCACCAAGCCCACATTCCTCTCCCGTTTAGGACTCGAATATAACATCGAGTGTGCTCTCCTAACTTCAAACTTTTCCCTGGCGAATATGAAGGGTGCCATTAATTTTGTAGAGCACAGTTCTGTTCAAAATTCTGTTCAATCCAAAGTTAATTATTCAATCTTTCATGTCCTCGTTTAATAAACGATTAAAAATGAAATTGATTGCTAATACAATTGAGTCATTATATTAATCGCCTTTAATTATTTCTCACAGCGTTTGACGTTTATAACATTTTCCAATTTATTTCCTTCACGATCTGCCATAACTGTTGACCCCCCCCCCCCTATATTTAACACGCGTTTCTGCCATTTCCTAGAGGTCAAAGATCGCCGTATATGAAAAAATGTGGAGCTACATGAAGTCAGCTGAACCCACAGTGTTCACCAAAACCACTGCAGAGGGCGTGGCTCGCGTGAGGAAGTCAAAGGGAAAATACGCCTTCCTGTTGGAGTCCACCATGAACGAGTACACGGAGCAGCGCAAACCATGTGACACCATGAAGGTCGGAGGCAACCTGGACTCCAAAGGCTATGGAGTGGCTACGCCCAAGGGCTCACAGTTAAGGTGGGTGGAGTAGTATAACAATATGTCACGTGTTGTTATGGTATTCCACCCTCCCTGGCGTGCCTACCTCTACTTAATCCTTCTTTATTTATTTTCATTTACTTCACTTTTATTGCATTCTAAAGCTTTTTAGTGTGGAGTTACTGCTTGTTTTGTTTTATAGCATTTGATTTATGAGAAGCTTCACTCAGGTAATTGAGTTGCATGCAGATGTTGTTTATATATGTAATTGACATTGCTAGAAATGTTATGTTGATACGACGATATGGATTTTACGATCGAGACAAGAGCCCAGTGAACACCAAGCCTGCTCTGACACTGTCTCACATTCACTTCTAATGATCGAATTTATCATCTATGGCCAGGAGGCCTGGAGATAAGAGAGTGTAATTGGCCCTGATGTCTGGCTAGGAGGAACCGTGTGGTGGTCCCCCTGTGAGCTGTTCTGCCTCTACGTTACTGTCCTATATTGATACTGTATATTCTGTTCTGTTGACTTAAATTACCCATACGGACAACTACAATCATGTTAAGCCTTATAGTAAGCGTAGTGCTCTTAGAAAGAAGTTGTTTTGGGGGCAAATGTGGTGACAAACCTAATGAAACACTAAGACACCTTTATCCATCTTAATATTCTTATTTTTATCCCCTTTTTATGACCACAAGGGCCAAAAATTCCAAGTAAAAAGAGGAATTGAACCTACGAAATGACCCCATAAGGTTTTTTTAGCGTATATAACCACAAATAGCTAGCTACAGATACTGTTAGCTTATATTGTCATTTATTAAGCAATCCTTTATCGCTTTCTTTTAGGAAACTAATCAACAGCAGGGTGGGAGTGATTGGAAATCATCATGTTTTTTTCTATTTGTATAAAAAAAATGATGATCAGCATAATAAAGCAAAGAAATGAGTTAATGGAGACTCCCTACAACAAATGGCCTGAGAAAAAGCTTCACCAAAACAATATTCTTTTGTTAATTTACCACAAATATAATACAATACAGCTAAAACAGAAACTGTAAATAAATCAGTAGCTACTAACTAATCAAATTCAAACACTGAAATATTGACAACCATAAAGACCAGCTGGGTCTTCCTGTGGGACAGTGAAAGGGCTGTGGGTAAAAAAAACTTCTGATGTACAAGGATCACAAAGACAAAAAGCTGAACATACAATATATGTTTGGAAAGTTGGAGAAAAAAACAAACAAACAAACAAACAAAAAATAAACTCACCCATGATGCCACAAGACTTTAAAACTCTTTTGTGCATTGCTCTGGATTAAAATGCTAAACTATAGCCAAATGCTATAAATGTGAACGCTCTATATTATAATCTGGCGTTAGCAATAAAGATAAGTCAAGTGAAACAGCTCATTGAGGAGGACCACCCAGGTGACATATTTCTCACCCGTCAATAAATGCAACGCTAGCCGGTCATAGATGCTTGTTAGGACACGTATAACTACAGAGACAATTAGCACTCTCGCATAAGCATGTTTCTATCTAAATAACGACATGATGGCCTTATAGGACCGAGACAAGAGCAAAATTGAGTCTTCACCCGAGGTGAATTTACAGACTAAACGAACGGAAACAAAAGAAATGCTAGAGTTTTATTCCTGCATGTGAATGTTGAGATATGTATGTGTGGGCATGTACAGCGAAAACATTTACAGCAAAAATCCCAAGCAAACAGTGTGTGACTAATAAATCCTGTTCAGTCTGTAAACTCCCACATTCGGTCTGTTCAGGAAGTCGAACACTCGTAAAGGAGAGTCACGGACAGATGACTGTAGCCTCCTGAGGTCAGACATTTTGCTGGAGTTACAGTTGTCTGCCTGTCACTTCTACGGCGTGTGATCCTCCCACAGACAGGAGTGCAGTGTTAGAGCTTGACTTCTCTCAGGCTTTTCCTGGGCTCCGGCTCTCCGACGCTTTTTTAACGCTCTTCTGTTTGTTCACTCCTCAGCTCCGACGGCCTTTACTGCATTCTGTCCTCATCTCGTCTCTGTCTTTGCACCAATGGGCTTTCTTGATGGTTGTTGCATTCAGGATAAACCTCTCCTATCCTTTTTAAATTATAATTGGCCATTTTTTAAGGTATAAAATCGACGAGATTGTATAGTAGTGTTTTTTTCCTATGTTAAAAGGAGGGAAATTAGGTGAACTAAAACTTTATTGAAAGAAAAAAAATTGAAATGAAACGTTATTATATTAATTTAGATTAGATTAGATTAGATCAGATTAGTTTAGATTCACATTACAAATCTTTTCCACCAGAATCAACTTCTCAAGCAGGCTATGGGTGGTTGTAGGTTTAGATATCATGCCAGACATCATGTTGAATTAAACACCGATAATCTACCAGGAGACCTGTCCATTTTCTTTGGATCAATTTGGAGTCACATGATGGAAACATTATGGGGTATAATCTTGTAGTCAATCAGATCGTACCTAATGTAATCAAACTGTAGAGATGGGGTAGAGAGACAGCTAATCAGCTTTCTCACAGCACAGTGCAATTTGTTCAAGACAAGTCCTCTGCTATTCGTTATTAGATTTTGTAGACCGAAAGCAGATGATCAACCGGACTAATTTTGACTTTGTACTCAATGGAATTGGTAAACACAGGCTTACAGTCGGACTTATTCACCAATTATATGAATTTGTCTGATTTGTTACTGTCCCCTGCTATACTGTGCTAAACATAACTCACTGGTTCAGGTGGATGATTTTAATTAGCTTTAAATCTCAAAGCTGTCCAGTTTTAAAGACAAAAAAATGTCTCCATGCAGCCAATTGTAACACCTATTTATTAAATAATGTGCTGTGCTGAATCCGATCCAAACCATCGACTAGTCACACGGTATAACACTACGCTAACGTGAGTTACTTTCGAAATGCGCTACACTAACGTGAGTTACACTCGCATTCACTTAAAATGATTTAGGACGAAATAATGTTGGCTTTTAATGTGAGACTTGTTTTGAAATCCTTGAACAGATTTCAGTGATTAAAGATAACACCTTCAACTTTATGTTGATTAAAAAAAAGCACTTGGGGCAACTGAGAGGGCAGAAATGGGTTTGTGATCACCATTTTTTTTTTTTTATGCCATCATTTGTGCTTAAAAACTAACCGTTTGGGAATTTTGTTATAGATGTAATGCTTTTAAAAGGCTGGGGAGAATCAGAAATCTTTACAAAAAGCAGTTCTTAAAGCCCTGAGCGTGTAATATTTATATATGCCATTAATTTCCACTGTGAACTGTCACATGCTAAAGAAATTTAATGCTAAACATAAACACCACTAAACAGAAACAATTTCGGTTTAGTGCTCTGTTGACCCGGATTGGATTCTGGCTTGGGTCCCTTCCGGTCCCTCTTCACACTTCATCTCTCTGTCAAAAAAAAAATAATTACCCAAAAAAAGAAATATAAGGCAACATTTAACTTAGAATAATAAAAAACACCCTAAATATACAACAGCATAGAAAAAGCCTAAAATAAGCCCTTTAATCTGGTTCGGCTTATGCCGATTTGTCGCATGCGTTACCTTACTATTTATATCAACACTAATAGACAGCAAAGGCATTGACGCATTGCGAGACGTCTCACCGTGGAGCAAAGGATCAGGCTTAATCAGCACATCTAAAACTGCTTAGTTCATCTGTAGACAGTCCAGTGGGACACAGAGAGAGAGAGAGAGAGAGAGAGAGAGAGAGAAAAAGAGAGAAGGGGGAAGGGCGATGGAACAAGAGAGTGTAGGGCTAATAAAGATATTGATTTTTCCAGTTCTTTTATATTAGTGCTCCTTTGTTGTTCTTGTTAGAAACAAATTAGAAGTGTGTAATTTACATCAAAAACATGGGAAAAGAACAAGTGTTTGGTCATGAATCTCCTCTGTCTTTGTCCACCTCGTCTCCGAGACATAAATCGACACTACCTTATAGTAGTTTCTGCAGGTAAACTGAAAAGAACACCTTCTCGGTACTGTTGACTGTAGCTGACTGTAGTGTAGTTTATATAAAAGGGTTATATCTTATCGAGCGTTGCTAGAAACATGGCTGGAAAGTCTCATTTCATTTCAAATTCGTCAATTTATTTAATTGCTTCTTCAATTAAAAAAACATAAAAAATCTGAATATACTGTAAGAATAATATAGTAAGAAGCAAAAAATATAAGAGCATCAAGTCTGAGGTGTACCTCAGGAGCGAGCTCTCGGTCCAGACCTGTTTTATTTGTATTTTTTTTAAAAAGAGAGGTTTGTCCTGTGCATTAATGTGAATTATATGGGGAATGTGGGGAAATGGGACTAAAACTTTCCACCCCTGTAACTGCTTTCTTTTTCTTTCCTCTAATTGGATACTGCTCACTCTGACAAACTATGTTTTATCGTTTCAAGAAGTGCAGTTAACCTGGCAGTTTTAAAACTGAATGAACAAGGCCTGTTGGACAAATTGAAAAACAAGTGGTGGTACGACAAAGGAGAGTGTGGCAGCGGAGGAGGTGGTGAGAAGGTTAGCCACTATGTCGACAAACGCGGGTAAAAAGATTCCTTGGCAACGGGGGCATCTGCCGGGGCCACATTCAGGTCACACATATGCACACACACACATCTAAGCATAAGTTTAACAACATCTGGCTTGTTATGACACAGGAAGCAAAGCAGTTACTGTCAGAGCACAAATATTCTCTTTCAGCCTAGATTGGCACAGTATTCAGAAACATGGCTTCACATTTTATATTTCAGAATTTTTATTACACAAAATAATTTAAGCATCTCCCTTTTTGTCGCTGTTATTTTATTATCTTTATTTTATCGATGTATAAAATACATTGTGATTAGATTAGACAGCGCGCTGTGACCAATTCTCAAATGTTTAGCGGCTTATAGCTTCCCCAAGGACGCCCCTTTTCACAATTCCTGCAAACACTGGGCTGGTTTCCAATGCGAAAAATAAGGGGACAGTAACAATAAAAAAAAAATCATTTACTGTCACATGACCAGATTTTCATCAAAGGTGAGCTGATACGACAAATCAGCCGGAAAAGCTGACAAATTAACAGGAAAAACGAACATGGATTCATCAGCAGACCCATGTGTTGTAGTTAGCAGTGGGAAAGTGATTAGCAAAGAATAAGTTAGTTAACTATTAACCTTAAACACTAAACTTTATTATTAAGAAGCCGAACAGATCATTTTGATGTCAAATTTATCCAACCAGTGACAAAGATTAAGCTAAAAATTAAGCGTGAAAATAATCTGGTTATCTTAAAGATGCTGGGTGCGCCAATATTTTACAACAATTCAATTGTAGCTAATTATGTCATTGCGTAAGCCTTGTTGCATGTATTTTATAGCTGATGTTCGCTAATAGTTGTGGGCTAACAGTAACTGCATCCCAATCTTTTTTCCGAGCCCCAGGACCGCGGCAGTATGTGCCCGTTGCTTAAAGCGATGGAGCGGGGTTCCATTACACATGTCTGTAGCTCCAGTCCCAAACCTGGAAGCTTTCTGCTGAGGGAGCATTAGAGACATGTACTCCAGTGGGACCCTGCACTCCATCACTTTGCCACTGCAACTGCTGTGTCAGCTAATGTAACTGAATAACATAAAATAACATGTCCTATGATGTTATTTATGTTATTTCCCCTGCGTGGTTGAAGAACTCCTGTAAACCTTGCCGTTTTGAAACTGAGTGAATCAGGCATCTTAGACAAGCTGAAAAACAAATGGTGGTACGATAAGGGCGAGTGTGGACCCAAGGACTCGGGAAGTAAGGTCAGTCTCCTCCAGTCTGGGACCATCACTGTTGTCTAATGTTCGCACGGACATGGTGACAGCCTGTGTGTCAGTGAGTGAGAAATAGAGAAAGAGAGAGAGAGAGAGGAAGGATGTAGTAAGATAGAGCATGCTAAAGGAGAAAGTGATGCTAGTGTTACTATACATCACTAATGTTATATATGAAAATATAACAATTGGATCATTTCGTCAGTATGAAAGAAAAGAAATGACAAAAAAAAATCCGGACTATAAGTCAGTTTTGTTTGTTTGTTCGTTGCTTCGCTCTTTTTTTCTTATAACAAGTGTATAATAAAATTCACTGAATAAATACCACTGCAAACATACCTCCTTAACATGAATCAATTTATTCAACAGACGAATAAGTAATGATATGCAAATTGCTAATATATAAAAAAAAGACCTCTTTTTATCAAACCTCTATAAAGTGTTGTATTACCATCATAACATTGCTATGCTAGCTGTTGCTAGCAGGTATCCTAAATAGTTAAGACTAAATGAGAGGAGACGTGATAAAATGAAATGACTTTGCAGATGATGCAGAGCTGCAGAGACACGTCCTTAGGCATTATCTGCATCACTTATGAACTTTTATCCACCCACGAATGTGCTAAGCTAAAGGCAGTGAAGTGAGGGGGAGGGGATTGCATCGCAGAAATATATATGTATATATTTTTTCATAGTAACAGTAAAAAAAATCTTAATAATAAACCATAAAGAAACATCTGTCTTTAAGACCAACTGTGTTCTTACAACTTTGTGGAAACACTTTGTGGAGGACATACGTATAGGTGTGCCGGTAAGGTGTCTGTAAACTTTTGGCCATAGAGTGTATATATAGAGTATAATCAATTAAAATCTGTCAGTAGATTTCCTTATGGATGGTTTAACAAACCAAAAAATCCTGTAAATGGCAAATACACCATTTTTTTCTCAGAATTTTTTTCCTCCACAGTGACTTATTGTCCGGAAAATACAATAATTAGCTTTGATGATGGACTTAGATAGAACGTAACACTGTAAGGTTGCTGGGCATTTATGTCACATTCAGAAGCGGTTTATTAATCTTTTAGAAAATAATGTTGGATTTATAAAAGGTTTTGTGGTAAAAATTGTAAGGTGACATACGGGGCATTATATATATATATATATATATATATATATATATATATAGTTTATATATATATATATATATATATATATATATATATATATATATATATGTTTTCTTATATGGTATACGGTAACGTTTAATAGCGATGACATAAATAAGAATTAATCATTAATTCAGAGTCTTGCACACGCAACACTTGGTTGAACACTTTGGCTGACACAAAAACTGGTTAAATTTGTAACACTGGCTATGCTAATCTCTGTTTCAAGTAAAGAAATCCTTGATATCATCGTTATCAAAATAGTTAGCTTGCTGCTAAATCTTTGCTATTATCAAATGGCTGCAGCTAACGCTACTTTCTATTATCCTTTTTGATCCTGTGCTGTAATTTTATTTATTAAACACTTTACATGCTTGACAGGTCGAACTAGACACTAGCTCATCAGGGCGTGAATGATTTTTTTTTTCTACCTCACAAATCGATTGTCCCGAGCTGGCGAATTACATGATTACAACTTAATGTAAATTACTACTTGAAATAAAAAACAACATACTGTATTTATACTACATTTTTTAGATAGTATATTGTGTATTTATGATTATGCAATACAGAAAAATACAATGTTACCTCACAAATTCTAATAATGATGTATAATTTATTGTTTGTACCTCTAGTGAGCATGAAAAAGTTAATGTACTGCTTATGAATGTGATATGAAGACCCGGACGATTAAACCTTTTTGAATCGAGAAATAAAACGAGTAATTATAAAATAAAAGGTCTGTTGTGCTGGAACAGGCTACCAAATGTCCACCTATGCAGTGTCAGACATCTTAGAGTGTGTAAGTTCAGGGCTTATAGTGATGCACACAAAGAGCTGAGTAACCCTGTGTTCACACTAGCAAGCAACAAGCCACTTCTGTCACTCGTTGTTGTAACTGCCGTTGTAACTTTGCTTGTTCGTTGTCATATGACTTTTTTAGCCTGTTATTATAAAACGTTTTTCGTTTTTAAGCATAAACGTTATAAAAACACGGTTGTATTTACACAACAGCCGAGTGAATAGGTGTCAGGTGTTTGCATACATGACGGACCAATAATGATCTTAAGAGAAAACTTAAGGTAAAAACAATGGGAACAATTTGGGGATATGTAGAAATCCACGTCCAAAAAGTTCCTTAATAATGACAACAAATAGCGACTTACAATAAACTCTTTTATACAACTGAGCAAGTTGGGGTTAAGGGCCTTGCTCAAGGGTCCAGCCGTAGTACCTTGGTGGTGTCAGGAATCAAACCCTGATCTTTCAATTAGCAGTCCAACATCTTAACCACTGTACTACCACTTGTCATTAGTTACTACAGCCTTGAGGATAAAATGGTGGCTCCATATTGCACATGTGCATGAAAAAATAAACCGTGACCTGTCACTTTGTAGCTTGGTAGTGTGAACGTAGGGTAATTGTGCTCTAATTGAGCCAGGTTAAACTGCACTCGAAGGATAGATGCCTGATTAGAATAAACAGATAAAGTCATCAGGATTTAAAGGATGCAAATAGTGTAGACTGGAGACACATCCCAGCAGTGAGGAAGTGATTAATGTATAAATTATAGATGTGGGTGTTGGTTAGAAAATGTGTGTGAAAGAGTGAGAGTGATATAGAACTGTGAGTGAGTAGACTTGTGATTTGTGTGTGAGTGAGTGTCTGTGTTGTGATTTATCTATTCTTTGACTTATATATATAATTTATCTTTCTAACTGTGTCCCTCTCTATCCTCCCACCTCTAGGACAAGAGCTCACAGGCCCTTAGCCTCAGTAACGTGGCTGGGGTCTTCTACATCCTGGTTGGGGGTCTGGGCCTGGCTATGCTGGTGGCCCTCATCGAGTTCTGCTACAAGTCACGCAATGAGGCCAAGAGAATGAAGGTGGACGCGCCTGAACGCCAAACCCCTCCCTCTCACGCCCCTCTCCCGAGCCCCGCCCTTGCCCCTAGCCCCCGCCCTACTCCTCAGCCTAGTCCCACCCACAGCACCCAGAGCTTAGCCACATATAGAGAGGGTTACAACGTCTACGGGGCTGATGGCGTAGAGATGTAGGCGCTCAGGCGTACGTAGGTGTGCTGTCGTTGTAAGTGGAGCTCATCTGTAACGCCGCAGTAACGCTTGCCGTGTTGAGCGTGTGGTACAGCCTGCTTGTGTCTGTGACGTCCTCATTTCCGTTTCCATGTAATACAAGCGGAGACGTCTGTGTTGTTGTACAGGACATTGGAGGAGGCGCTTGCCCTGCATAGAAGTTATTTTGATTAGAAAGATTTGCGTTTAAATTATAATAATACATTTAGTATTGGAAAATTAAATACTGTTTTTATCTACCACAGCGAGACGTAGGTTACTGCTACAATGTTTTCATGTTATAGAACTTAGAGGTAGATTTTCGCATGTTATTTTTTAACTTTACCCTTTCAGGTTTGTTTTATTGTTATTAATTTCTACGTTAGGTTTTTAAATGGATGATCATTAGCTTGAAACTACAACCTCCCCGACACAGACGTAAAAATACCTCCTAAAACACACAGTTCACTTAAACTGATCAATTTAACCTACATGTGCTGCTGGATTTTGAGTGACTCCAATATAATTACTTTAGACATTTACTTGTGCATATTTTTAGTAGTTATCAAAAAGAAAACAAATAATCTATATAGTACAAAAAAAGGAAAAATGAAAAAAAAACCCCAATAACATGATTATTTCATAGCATGTTATACATTTGGAGGCACACGGTTGTCTAGAATGTCTTTATATTCTACATCTAGACTAAAAATACTGTTCCAGCATGACCATGTGCAAAAAGCCCCTGAGCTCTATAAAGTCATGTTTGATTATTGTTGGAGTGGAAGAACTTGAGAAGAACCCCCAATGAACACCTTTGGAATAAACTGGAACATTGACTGTATCTCAGACCTCCTCATCCACTATCAGTGCCCCAATAATACGATTCGGTCCTGATGAATAAATCCCTACCTTTATCATGTGTAACAAACGAAAGTAAGATCAAACATTCTAACAGCATGCTAGTGTATCATGACGGCCTAATCCCCCACTTGTTATCTGTCAGGACAGCTTATAACAGCTTATGACATGTGCCATGAACATGTCAGTTTCATCATTCAGTGTCGCACTGAAGCACAAGCACTTTTTTCTCTAGAAACAATTACAAGCCTTAATTATTAATCTGCACTACTGCGTAACCAGGCTGGAAGGTAACCATGACGATCATGACTAACGCCTCAGGATAGGGCTATATTAAACACCTCGCTACACCCAAGAGTAAAATAAAGGACATAGAGCAGGGCTGAAAAAAAGGTATTTACAGGAACTGTGCAAATAATTTGACAAATAGGCATTAAAATGTCGTTCTTTAGGTTATTATTTAATGCTTCGGGACTGTTTATTGGGGTTTATTTTTCACGTAAGCTTTGCAGGGCTCGGCCAGACGAAAATTTAGATGCTTCATCACGTAATTGTGTTTTGTCTGTGCTTGCTAATAATGTGTGCTTACAACATACCAAATATTTACATGCTAATTTTTGCGCTGTAGACTCATATTTTTATTTTTTTTTCTTCCTCTCTTCTGCAAATACTCCATTCTCTCTTTTTGACTATCACTCTCTCTTTGTGTCTGTCTGTCTTTCTCTCTGTCCCTCTTTTTTCTTCCATTTTCTTTCCTTTCCTTTAATACAGCTGACCTTCACTGAAGCCATGCGGAACAAAGCTCGGCTGTCCATCACAGGCAGTGTGGGTGAGAACGGCCGCGTCCTGACGCCTGACTGCCCCAAGGCCGTGCATGCCGGTCCCTCCTTGCGTCAGAGTTCCGGGTTGGCTCTTGTCTCATCCGACCTGCCGTGAAGACCAAAAACCTCCAAGTGCCTTAAATCCCACTGACCCACAAATCCAACCGAGACGCAAAACAGCTACGAACACAATCCGAGGGATCGACGGCTCCACTTCAGTCACCCTATATACTGAAAAGGACTCAAACTTTCACTGTGTGGCCGTGATGAGATGTTTTTGTAGCCCAGCGGCTGACAGGCGTGCTCTCGAAACCTGTATTAAAAACTCAAGCAGAGCAAAGATGACCAGAGGACCAGAAAACTGTCATTCAGAAACACGTTCTGAACTTTTTATGGGCAAAAATCAAGCCGAGGCGTAAATATCAATATAGTTGATAACTTAATGGGTGGTGCAGGAAGGTTTTAGCTGTAAAAACAAAACAAAACAAAAAAACAATTCCAACAGTGTTAATGATAAATACGAACTAAAAAACTGTGACGAATTCATGTATATTCTTAAATCATAACTAAAGAAATTATTTACACTGCTTTGTAAATGGAGCTACAGACTGTACACACTCGCTTGCTTTTTAAACATGTGTAAATAGCCGGTTCTGTCGTGAACAAAAGTATAAGTCTCTCTTTTTTATTTTCTCCTAGTTAGAGAAATGCAATAAACGATAGAAACATTGTAAAGAAATGAAAAAAACAGTGATTTATTTATATAGACAGTATATAAACAGTACAGTATCTAAAAAAAATCTATAAACTGATTTCGACGGGCATGTTATAAACAGAGTACGTCCTCAAGTCAACACCCGGGGTAAGGCAGATTAACGATATATTTAAATAAACCCGAACGCCCATCCTCATGCCCTGCTTACTCACTGTGCTGTTGTAGACCATGGACCTTTAGAGACTGTTTTATTTTCCTCAGAAACAGACTTTATATCGGTTGATTCCTATATTTAAAAAAAGAAAAAAAAAAAAAAGGTTGACGTCAGGTTGAAAATCCGCATTTGCCTCCAAGCAGCCGTGTGCTTATGACTCAGACGAGAATGGGGTGGAACCTTTTCAGAAAGTGCACTAGGTAGAATTGATGCTGAAGACACTGTAGAGTCAAGAGCCATGGTCAGAGCCCAGCTTTGGCCTTTTCTACAAAACACTGTGTGACCTCAACCAGGCCTTGAGCACCATCTCTCCTCCAGAACCTGTAGCAGTGGAGTTGTGTCGAAAACCACAGAGGAAATATAAATCCGTCTGGATTTCAGCAGACATTCTGACATAAAGGACGTCCTTTACACTCCGGGACACCAAACTGAGACACCAAACAACTGGTTTTTGCTCAAGCCACCATTTTACCTTGGAAAAGTGCAATTCAGGTCTCCTAATCATGAGCAACGACACCTAAACCTCGTCTCACACTAGTTCTGTCTCTCTCTCTCTCTCTCTCTCTCTCTCTCTCTCTCTATCTCTCACACACACACATTTACACACATAGACACAGTGATTCCTAATCAATGAAAATTTATTCCTTGAACAACTATTGAAAATGTCCTTATAATTTAAGTGTCAAACACTTTTTAAATAATCGTATAAGTATTTTTACAATTTGAAAGTCATAGCCTATCCTTGATGTATTCACAGACAGACATTCAATTGTTGCAAATATATTCAACAAAAGTACATATTTCTGTCGGCGTGTGTTCATGTGTGAAAGTTTTTCACAAGTTTCTGAACTGTAGACTTGTGTTTTTGGAATAAAATGCATCCAAATAGGCAAAATGCAAATTTTAATTAAATTGTAGTATCTTAGATGTTCCGGTTAAAAAAGCTACCTATGTTACACACACACACACACACACACACACACACACAGATAAGTTACAGCTGCCCTTCTACTTAGTGAGGATTGTGTTGATCTTTGCTCTGTAGCCCTGTAAAGTTTAAATAAATCTGTTGTACTCCATCTTCAATTGTAAATATTTATTTTGATCATTTTTTAGTAAAATACTAACGCCAAAATCTGTCCTTGAGTCTTTTTTTATATTGGATGATACTGTAAGTTTGAAGAAAATGTATTTATTTAAAAATAAGTTACTATTTAAACCTCATTAATGTGAACATTTTATTATCAGCATGACGCGAACTGCATTTAAAACAGATTTAAAGCCAATTATATGACAACCTATTTTCTGCAATACGATTAATCCAATGGTATTGATTGATAGTAGCGCAGTGGTTAAAGTGCTGGTCTGCTAATTGGAAGATTAGGGTTTGAGTCCCACCACCAAGTTGCCACTGCTGGGTCCCTGAGCAACCCCCGATTGCTCAGTTTTATAATAAAACCAAGTGCAAATTTTACAAAACAGCAGTTTTGGCGTTTTTTTTTTTTGTTTGTTTGTTTTTTTACAGTACTAGCTCACTGCATGCTAACTGCTAACATAAACAAAATCTAATCATTAGCAGACAGAAACACAGAAAGACACAGAATTGTTTCAATTTCAATTCAATTGTATTAAAATTTGATTCATGGGAGAAGTTTCCAGTCTAAGCATTATGTCATAGTCAGTAGGTTTTTCACCAAAGGAGCAAATGTAAGTGTTTCTCAAAAAACATAAAAAGCTGCATTTTTCTACTTCAGTCATTTAAAAAAAAAAGATGATTACAGCTGCTATAACACAAATAATAAAAGGTAGATATATGATGGAGTTATCAAAAACTTTTGAGACACATCACCAGGTGGCAGCACATGACTGCAGGCCTCCCTGTGGGCTGTGCTCCCTGTGACCCTGCGTGCAGCCATCTGTCTCAAAACTTTTTGATACCTTCCTGCGAACAAGTGAGAAAAATACTATATTGTTTTTGAATATTAAAATATTAAGAAATAAATAAAGGTATATTTTATTTGATCTTATCTTAAAATAAAGTGTGATAATGGTTGCAATGTTGGAAAGGTGGACAACGCCTGGAAACGGCTAAAAGAAACATCTCAACATGGTTTAGCTGTAATAAACGGACATTCGGTGTCACCCAGATGAGGATGGGTTCCCTCTTGAGTCTGGTTCTTCCTAAGGTTTCTTCCCTTATTTCATCTCAGGGAGTTTTTCCTGGCCACAGTCACCATCGGCTTGTTTATTAGGAACAAACTTACACTTATAAAAAACTATCTTTCATTTTTACTGCATTTTCTGTGTAAAGACGCTTTAAGACAACGTCTCCCGAAAGTGCTATACAAATAACACAAATTAAAATGAACTGAATTGCATTTTAAGAAAATAAGTATGGAATTATATTACGAAACCCCATCTTTAGAACTGAGTGATTGAGATGTTTGTAATTTACATGTAAAAAAGTCATGATGTAAATGATGTTATTAATAAAATAATCCGTTAGTCATAAAGGAGTTATTAAGGGTTGTATTGACTAACATTAAAGATGTGGCTAGTGAGTAAATATCTCGTCAGTGCGCTCAGCGGCTTCCTGACAGCAAGTCCACGCCTCCTGTTTAGCAGCATGCTTAAAATAATAGCGATCACTCTTTAACACTCATCAATATTTACACTGGAAGGTGTTCATTTGAACGAGTCGATGGCTGAATAACACCGTGACTGATTTATTTATCTATATAATGAAGAAAGGACGTCCCATCGCTGTTGCCTGGGCTTAATATTTCTGCACCATTTCTCTGGACGTGTGGAGTAAAAAAAAAAAAAAAAAACAAGGAAGAAAGAAGGCTTTAGCTGGTAATTCTCATGGAACTGATGTAGACAGAGGAAGATGAGTCATAGGCAAGGTTATCCTCTAAGCGCAAAATCAAAAGGAGCTGTTCTAACTGCAAGACATTATTGTTCTCTCACTGGCTTTTTTTTTCTTGGGGTTCTTTTGCAGAACACATCTGTGAGTTGTCACAGTGTCTTTCCATAGCATTCCCTAAGGAAGCTGTCACCGCAGGATTAGAGCAATTCTGTAAAATGACTTCCTTCTTCAACCTAGAACCGATCTATTCATTTTACGCATAAGCGTTAAAATCTTAAAAATAAAAAAAGATACAAATACAATGAATAAAAGAAGCAGTTTATGGATTTTACTAATGAACTTATATATATATATATATATATATTAATGTGTCTTTGTGTCTTGGGGTTTGTTACCACATCCTTTGAAGCACACAGCGAACATCCCTGGGATGTCCCTATATTTTGTAGCATGATGTGGTGGCGCAGCATTTAAGGTGTTAGACTTCTAATTAGAAGATCAGGGTTCGATTTCCAGCACCACTAAGTCGCCACTGCTGGGCCCCTATGCAAGGCCCTTAACCCCTAATTGCTCAGTTATATAAAAGAGAGATAGGAGTGAATGTAAATGTGTGTGGTTGTTGTATGTGATGGACTGACGACCTGTTCAAGGTGACCCCTGCCTTTCGTCCAATGACAGCTGGAATAGACTCCAGCAGATCCCTGTGATCCTGATTAAGAATAAGCAGGTATAGACAACTAATGCCTTTTTTTTTTTTTTATTTCGCACTTTTTATCGTTTTAAATTTTTATTGTTATATTTAGTGGTTAGCACTGTTGCCTCACAGAAGGAAGGTCCCAGGTTCGATCCTCGGACAGGGGTCTTTTTGTGTGGAGTTTGTATGTTCTCCCTGTGCTTGCGTGGGTTTACTCTGGTTTTCTCCAACAGTCCAAAAACATGTGTTTTAGTTTGATTGGTGATTCTTAATTGTCCATAGGATTTAGTGTAAGTGTGTGTGTGTGGTTGTTTGTCTGTATGTGGCCCTGTGATAGACTGATGACCTGTCCAGAGTGATCTCTGTCTTACGCCTAATGACAGCTGGGATAGACTCCAGCAGATCCCTGTGATCCTGATTAGGAATAAGCGGGTATAAAAAGATAAATAGCTTTTTGTTATATTTATTGTTTTTGATTATATTTTATTATTATTATTATTATGAGATTTGAATATTTTTGCTGACTGACTTAAAGATGAAATACAATGGAGGTATATCCCGACAGAAAAAAAACAGAACAATGTTTTGGACGGATGTAGCTGAGGATAAATAACTGTCAGAGTTCTGAAATTTCTACCGAAGGTTTTCTGTTGTTTCTGGAAGCAGAGTTGTAAAGTGTAGATATCGAGACAGGCTGTATTCAGATACACACACTGTATCGGCATCAGGCTGCATCCCCCTATTATATATGTATGATATATTAAAGCTTTACATCATCTTAAACCAAAGCAAATATGATATATACGACCTGGCTGTGTGTAATACCAGAGCATAGTGGGAGCAGCAGCTGTACATTCTCCAGCCTACGCTTTAAGAATTTTAATATCTTTCCGGTTGGCTTTCTGTTTTCTGATGATAGTGCACTGCGACTCTCCGCTTCGCACCGCAGACCTTATATCACTCCACCTACAGCAGAGAAAGAAGACGCCGCTTCATGCGTGGCATACTAATCTCCTATTAATGAATATGGGAATTTCTGGTGTTTCTCATTATTGCTGCCCGTTCGCAGCGCTCCTGCAGGGAGAGAACGCAGCAGAGCGTGGTTAAACAGAACTTCAAGTAGAAATAAGTGGCTAGTGCAATTCCCAAGATTGCCATCAAGATTAATTATGATGTACAAAAAAAATTGATTAGAGGAAGATACAAAGGCAGATGCACAAATTCATTTTGGAGAGAAATCTATAAGGTAATTTTGTGTCGTGTGTTAAACGGTGGGGTTGGATTATTAGCTGTAAATCTGATGCAAGTGGCCAGGTCAGAAAACTGTGAAGCCAATGTTAAGATAACACTTAGCTAAAAGACAAAAAATCCCTGCGCAAAGGCAACGTGAATAAATATTGCAGAGCTGCTGTGTTTGAAGTGGGGGAGGAATAACATGCCCTCCCCTTCCAACAGATGTTAGTACATATGTCAGAACAGAAAGAAGAGCACTAATGACCTTCAGGGGAAATGAAGTGGAGGACGTCATAAGAGTGTGCCGCTGTTGTTTGACGCCATAAAAAGCGGTATTTTTATACTTATAATTAATAGATTTGTGTTATAATAATAACTGGCTTGGAATATTAATAAGCTCCTGGAAGCCATTTGTGACACAGTGCCACATTTGGCAAGCTAAAGATCTACAGAAATATGATTCATCTTTCTTATTATGTTCTGTAGCTACAGTATGCGCTTAATATATACTAATGAAAACCTTAGATTGGATTAGATTAGAATAGGGCCAATTTGGTGGCTTAGTGTTTAGCACTGTTGCCTTACAGCAAGAAGGTCCCAGGTTCGTATCCCCTGTTTGTATGTTCTCCCTGTGTTTGTGTGGGTTTACTTTGAGTACTTACTGATGAGTCTTCACAGGGTTCCTGGTGAATAATCACATGTGAATAAATCTCTCCATCAGTGTGTTTATAGAATATAGATGAGCTTTTAAACAGTCGCACTTGATAGACTGCTATAGAGGAAAATGGATCTTAATTGGATATTACAGCTGATAACATCCTATCCTATAAGCCTATCCTTTCAAAGAAATGGAAAAAATGTGATCTGAAATGGACAGGCATGAAAAGAAAAAAGACAGACAGGGTAGAGGGGTACATTTGGTACCCGGGCCTTCAGTGGTGATTTACCCAACTGATACACCTCTTTGTACCACCGCTATCACGCTACAATTATAGAAACCATAAATACTATCCAAAAAGGCAATATAACGCAGCGTGACATTACAGAGAAAGAGACATTTCATGTATTGAGGATGAAAACCATTTCAAACACTTCAAACAGCTTACAGTGCAAGGAGATGGTTTTGCGCTCAAATTTTCATCACATTTGATAATCTCAACAGATAAAACTTCAAATCAGACCTGATTTCCTTTAAATTATTTTTTTTTCAAGTGGTAGCTCAGTGAACAGTCCTGTTGGACTGTTAATTGGAAGATGGGGCTTCGATCCTACTTCGGGGGAAGTGGTAGCATATAGTTAACGTGTTGGACTACCAACCTGAAGATTGTTGGTTCGATTCCCAGCTTTACCAAGCTACCACTGCTGGGCCCCTGAGCAAGGCCCTTAACCTATAATTGCTCAATTGTATAAATGAAATAAATGTAAGTCGCTCTGAATAAGGGCGTCTGCCAAATACTGCAAATGTAAATGTAAATGTTAATGATTCCCAGCACCGCCAAGTTGCCACTGCTGTTGCCATTGCTGGGCCCCTGAACAAAGCCCTTAACTTCCAATAACTCAATTGGATAAAAGAAATAAATGTAGGTCGCTCTGGATAAGGAAGTCTGCCAAATATTGAAAATGTAAATTATCTTAGCGAATTTTCCACAACTCCTCTGCCTCTGATGTACTCAACTGAGGCAAATTTCTGAATTTATAGATTTATTTCTAAAAATGTCCATTATTTAAATCTCTACCCAAATAAAACTTTATATAAACTATATAAACTATAAACTATATAGAATTTGACTATGGCGCCAATAGCTAAGTCAAAAAATAGAGCTGAATGGGGTATAACAGTGTTATCTTATCTCACAAAGCATCTTAACTTCGAGTAAACGAGGACAGAAGAAGAACTGCTGGACGGACATACACTCAGATAGAGTTTGAGAGATATGGCGTTGAAGAAAAAGCCATAAAAAAGAGGTTAAACAGAGAACGATCTATGACGTTTATTTTTTTACATGGGCAAACCGGATAGCGAGCTAGTGTAAATTTTGTCCAGTGGTCCCAGAAGGCACCAGGATTATCAGTTAGCTTCTTAAAGTTACTCCGGATGAGGTGCCAAAAACCCCCCCAGCTCATCTGTTATTATGCTCAATAACTTAATCAGCTCGGCGTTTCCCTGGCAGCCACTAAAAGCGTTACCGTTTCCATCCATTCATTCCAGCGAGGTCATTTTCATTAACTTTCTCACGGATGGTACAGTCGAGACTCTGTGATGAAGCGACAGGAGGCACAGGGGTGTAATTGGCATTTGGTTAATGTGTCTGCCGTAAGTTCTTCTGCTTTGTTGTCACACTTTAAACATGCTTAATTCTTCCTGACACCGCTGTCGTGACGTGTTTCAACACTATGCTAAGCACTGTCATCCGTTTGCACCACTAGAAGGGCTGTTTATTGAAAAAAAGGGACCGGGCGTGTGATACGGTGTGTCTGATTTCAAATCAGCTGTCAGCTACCATTAGCAATTGTGTGTTAGACTGTTGCCTGTGGATGTGTGACTTATTTATCTTTATGTAATATGTATTTTATGTTTTGTGCTCGTTGTAGTGACAATTATGGGGACGTTAAATATAACAGATTTATAGTTATGAAGTGTTTATTGCGTAGCAGATCTTTATTGAATACAGTTGTGTTGAGGAAATGTGTCCTTAACTGTGTAATGCTGCAATGCTTCCCCCTAGTGTGAGCAACTAGTAAACTGCACTTAAAACGTACAAATCGGATGTGGCTGCAGTGTTTTATACCCTAACCATAAAGTCTAACCAAAACCACAGATAATCCCTCCAAAGCCAAGATTAGATCATTGGAATTTGTTGTAGTATATGTGGTTTAAAAAACAACAACAATAAAACACAGGTACATTTGCACTTTGAGCCACCAACCCTTTTCAAGAAGATCTGTCTTCTCTAGAATTCAGTTCCAGCACTAATCCAACCTGGATGCAATGTCTAATGCTTAAACAGACGTTAAGGAAATCCAAAGGGGTCCTAACACAGACCCAGTTCAGAATATTGTGTGCGTGGAGGTGGTAGCTTAGTAGATAACCGGAAGACTGTGGTTTCAGTTACCAGGTACCACCAAGTGGTATAAATGAGATAAATGTAAGTTACTCTGGATGAGGGTGTCTGCCAAATGCCAGGGATGTAAATGTAAATAAATAAAGCTTTACATAAATAACTACTAGGGTTGAACTGAAAAGACATGATAATGTGGCTAGTTTTATCATCAGACGCTACAGTTACCAAACGTCTAAAGCTTAAAGCAGACTGAGATTTTGGACACCCTTTTCTAATTAGTTGGACGTCACATGATTTTTTTGTTTTGTAATCTAGCTTGGACCAAACCTATTGTTTGTAGGGACATTAACTTTTTGCAGCATTAAGCATGATGCTAAAGAAAATGCACTGTGATTGGTCAATTAAATAATAGTTGGCTTTAAAGGTTGTGATGTAATCCAGGCCTGTTTTAGTGCAAGACAAACCATTTTAATCCTGAAATCTGTTTCAGACATTTTAACTTAACTTTAACTCCATAAATATCACCGAGATGCATGTTTTGTATAGTTTCACTGATGCTGCATGAAAAAGTTGGGGGTTAAAAATGCCTTATAATAAAATTAGACGATTTTATAATAAAGACAATACAAAATAGGTCCAAATCCTTCCATATTATTTTTTATTACACATATATATATAATTAATAATGATTTTAAAGCACCTTTCTTACTGCACAAGTTCATTTTATGACATAAGCATGTGGCCACTAATGAGCTTCCTCAGATTCAGTAATCGGATGAGTGAGAGAGAGAGAGAGAGAGAGCGAGAGAGAGACAGAGGGATGAATATTCAGCCATGCACACAGACAAGCCTTCATGATCAGAATACAAACCTACTTCATTCTAAGCAGATACGAATAGCAGGTGTGTCTAATTCCTTACAGTTTAGAAACCTAAATGATGCTTAGGACTTTTATTCAGTCGAGTTTAAAACACTATGTAATGCATGACTCCTAAAAGTAAAAAAAAAAAAAAAAAAAAAAGCACTTCTAAAAGTGGCAACATTCACATTGTATGCAATTTAGATTAGATTAAAGTGACAGCGGTGCAATAGAGAAATAAATCTATAAATAAATAACCTAACAAATTTACAGGTAAACGCAAGTCAGCATGCAACTCCTGTGAACAACTCCGAGATATTAATGGATATACAAAAAAACAACAAACCAATCAAATAAAAACGGAAAGGAAAAGAAAAAAACGCAAAATGAAAAAGAAAAAAGGAAAAGAATAAAAGGAAAAAGGAATAAAATGAAAATGAAAAAAAGAAAAAAGAGGAAAACAAAAAAGAAAGAAAAAAAAGATAAAACAAGAAAAGAGGTAAAAGAAAAAGGGAAAAATAATAAAACGAAAAAACAAGGAGGAAAAAAACAACCAAACAAAAAAAAAGGGAAAATAAGAATAAGGGAAATGAAAGAAAAGAGAAAAGAAAAGTCGTCTTTTTTAAGATGTCACTTATTGCTTTGGTGGCTAAGAAAAAAAATCTGGATCTTTCCATTACTTTACATCAACACCAAAAGCATCATAAAACTTCTAAAATGATGTTCACAAAATGTCACTACCACCATTTCAGCGGGAATTTAATGAACACCACACGGCGGCCAAATCCTTTCTGATTAATATTTGTTATAAAAACATAACAATCACAAATAGTGACATATACAAGAGCGACACACACTAATTCCACTGTAAACGGCTGCTACTGCTTTTATTTCTGAACAAGCATTTTGATCTGATAGTTCAGGTGACCTGGGATACCCTGGTCATGGAGTAAAAGCTCAACCTACTGGTCAATAGGGAACTCTGTAACTCACACATAGGTACCACACGGACTATCCACCTCGCTGCACATTCTGACCTGGTTAGTGATTCTGGTGCAAATCGGTTGATTATTGAGAAAAGAAAAGAAAAGAAAAGAAAAGAAAAACAGATCCAACAAGAGCTTCTTTTCTTATTTACCAAGTTCCAGTCAGCAAATCAATACAAACTGCTACGAAGAAGTAGCAGAGACACCGGAGAATGCTGGACCCAAAGATCCAGGAAGCATGAAGCAGATAGAGATACAGCAGACAGAGATACAGCAGAGACTTGATTTGTCTCGTGTTTGTGAGCGCTGGGATGAAAGCGATCGGCTAAACGGCATTATTCACTAAAAAAAGTATGCTAACTGTTGCTATGCTATCATACCCAAGTTTAAATGTAAAATTAAAACCAGGTAATTATAAACTGCAGTGAATAAAATGGACATGTCCACCTTCACCTTTGCAGAAAATAAAACTAGTATGTAAGAGTAAATAAGATAGAATTTTAATTATCTTCTATACTCATTTATTCCCTAATTCGGGGTCACAGGGATCTGCTGGAGTCAATCCCAGCCGTCTCTGCAAGGGTGAAACGCAGGAGGGGGACACCCTGGACAGGTCTCCAGTCCATCACAGGGCCCCACACACACTTACACTCACTCCTATGGGCAATTTAGGATCACCAATCACCCTAACATACATGTTTTTGGACTGTGTGAGGAAACCGGAGTACCCGGGGTAAACCCACGCAAGCACAGGAAGAACATGCAAACTCCACACAGAAAAAATCCTGGGCCTTCTTGCTGTGGGGCAACAGTGCTAACCACTAAGCCACTGTGCTGCTCTAGGACAGAATTGTTTGGAGTAAATAAAACAGACAAAAGCAATACTGCAACACTCTGTTAGGGTAAAGATAGAGTCAAAGACAAACCCAACAAAATCCAACCACCGGTATGTGTAATGTCGATAAGAAATGTTAAAAAATTTATCTGGATGCCATTAACGATTGCATAAATCATATCAATTCTGCCAATTGTTCTTTTATAACCAAATCGACTAGACATCAGGGTCTATGACGTGTCCGATGCAAAAGAATAGAATGTCTTTGCTTTAGTCCAATATTTTTTTTTCCACAACCTCATACTGACTTTCGCCTCCTTTTGTCCATTTCGGCTGAAACTTTATCAGCTTTACAGGCAGTTTACATTCACTTTGATCAGATATGAACCACTTATGTACTGTATGACATCACATCTGAATTGTCTATAAAGGCGTGTTCAATACAGTAAAGGTGATGCTGTGCGTGAGAACAATCGCTGTGGTCTCAGTGATGCTGGTGACGGGACATTACTACTGTAGATGTCTGATAGAGAGCAGCGCAGCCATGAATACCGAATACCGTGTGTGTGTGTGTGTGTGTGCGTGCGTGTGTCTGGTCGGCGGTAATGATGAAACGCTTAGACGTGGTGAAGAATGGGAAGAGGTCAGAGGTGAGGGATGAGGTGAGGAGCTACAGATTGATCAGGTGAAGATCAGAGGCGGTGAAATGAGGGCACAGCGCCATGTCGGGATTTTTCAGCTGCTTCAGGACGCGCTTGTGGAACTTGGTGCGAACTCGGTTGAACTCCATGATGTCACATGGGTCCTCTTCGATCCAGAAACGGTGAAACTCCTGCATCAGATAACCTAAAGAGCACGAGAGGAAAAAACTGCAATAAGCTAAACGCCGTCTGTTGTGTAGATTTTTTCCATACAACTGTTACACTGACACAGGAAACTGTTTGGCTTTGTGTTCTACACCCCCTTCTTAAAACTTCAAACCTCAGACTGCTGATGTCAAAACACAAATTGTATAAAAAAAATGAAAACATATTTGTATATCGCTGTCTTTACCAAATTTTGATTTGGTGGGCAAGACAGATGTTTGGGTGCCTTAAACTGGCCCTGACATAAGTTCAAATCGTATTAATTAAAAACAGTATTACAACAGCTGTTTAATGTTTTAATAAAAGAAGTCCTCATTATGATTTACAGCCCTGTTTAACACTCAGCCAAAAATGTATTTTCTGACATAAAATGGTGCTTTAGACTGATTTATATTTTTTGTCTATTTAGCCTCAAGAAATGTAATTTAACATTTAACTTCCACATTACATCCCTTGTCAAATACTTCCTGGATCCTCTAATAACAGTCTCTATTAATTAGAACCAATGCTTACTTTGCTAAGCTGTAATATTATGCCAGAATTTAATGCCAAAAATATGTCAAGGTAATGAAAGATAAAAAAGGAATGACTAGCAGTAATGTGTGATGAGTGATGTTACTGATGCAAGGATATCTTAAATATCAGGCTTAGCTAACAAAATAACCCCTTCGAGTCCAATGTCGGATTAATGTTGAGACGTACAGAAGGTCTGCTGGAAGTGCATGAAGCTTGGCATCTCAGGTGCCACGTTGTAGAGATGAGTCTTCAGAGCTCCGCTCACCAGCAGCGAGTGGGCCAGGTCTGTGATGTTGATGCCCACGATGGCGAAGGAGTAACTGTGTCACAACACATCAGATGCTGTCATACTGCTTAATTTGCTAAATTTGCGACATAGTTATTACACACACACATCATCATTATTCCTACTGACCAATCACTAATCATCATCATTCCTAATGACCAATCACTAATCATCATCATTCCTAATGACCAATCACTAATCATCATCATTCCTAATGACCAATCACTAATCATCATCATTCCTACTGACCAATCACACATCATTCCTAAGAATCATCATCATCATCATTCCTATGACCTATGATGACCAATCACTAATCATCATCATCATCCTAATGACCAATCACTAATCATCATCATCATCCTAATTACCCAATGACCAATCACTAATCATCATCATCATTCCTATTCCTAATGACCAATCACTAATCATCATCATCATTCATTCCTAATGACCAATCAACTAATCCTAATCATCATCATCATTCCTAATGACCATACCAATCAATAATCCTAATCATCATCATTATTCCAATGACCAATCAATAATCATCATATCATTTCCTAATGACCAATCACTAATCATCATCATTCCTAATGACCAATCACTAATCATCATCATTTCCTAATGACCAATCACTAATCATCATCATCATTCCTAATGACCAATCACTAATCATCATCATCATTCCTAATGACCAATCACTAATCATCATCATCATCATCTAATGACCAATCACTAATCATCATCATTCCTAATGACCAATCACTAATCATCATCATCATTCCTAATGACCAATCACTAATCATCATCATTCCTAATGACCAATCACTAATCATCATCATCATCATTCCCAATGAGCAATCACTAATCATCATCATCATTTATAATGACCAATCACTAATCATCATCATCATCATAATGAGCAATCACTAATCATCATCATCATTTATAATGACCAATTACTAATAATCATCATTATTTATAATGACCAATCACTAATCATCATCATTACCAATGACCAATCACTAATCATCATCATTCCTAATGACCAATCACTAATCATCATCATCTTTATTCCTAATGACCAATCACTAATCATCGTCATTACCAATGACCAATCACTAATCAAATCATTTATAATGACCAATCACTGATTACTATCAATTCTAATGACTAATCATTGATCATCATCATTCCCAATAAACAATAACTGATTAACATCATGCCCCATGACCAATCACTGATCATCATGCCCAATTATTAATCACTGATCATCATAAATCAAATTTGATCACACGTTTAAAAAAAATCATTTTCTTAATCAATCTTTTTTTAATCAATCTTTCTGGTCCGATGTTTACTGTGTTGTTACTATGTTCCAGCATGTATACCATTAAAGCTAATAATAAATATGCTAATTTTAAGCCGCAGTGTAAATCCTCACACCAATCTTTAAGTGAGGAGTCCGAATGCTAACAGCTGCTGGGCAGATTGCAGGATTAACAGCAAAGCGCAAGTCTTACAACGAGATTGCCTAGAACACTGCACTAAAACGTTGCACTTACCCGATAGCCTTGTCAAGTTTCTGCTTCTCCCACTCGGCTTTGCTCATCTTACTGGCGGGCAAACAGAAACGTTAAAAAAAAACCTCAAATATGTCTACAAGCACCACATCTTTTAAGATACCTTTCAACAGAATTCATTCAAAAACAGAGCCAGACACTCAGAACAAGAATAAGACATGCGAACAGAGAAAGCATTCACTGCTACTAACCATGGCTACAACGCAGCATAATGCCTTTGTGTTTACCATGAAATGAGATTAAAAGATAGAGAAGAACAGAGATAGAGATAGCATATGGTAAGATTCAGATTCGTATAAAAAAAATATGATCAAATGAATTTCTTACTGAGAGAGAAAAGATGGAGTACCTGGCTTCCTCTTTGGACATGTTCCTGCACATGACAAAAACCATGACAAAAACAAACCAAAAATGAAGGAGAAAAACAGAAAGGAATATATGTGTGTGATATATGTGATGTGTTGTGACAGAGCATGCTAAACCAATCGAATCTCATTCACAGCTATGCAAATTCATTAGCAGACCGAGACATGATAAATGTAGTGTCTGAAGCATAAAACCACTGACGGACCTGGGCGCGTTTCTGAATAGAAAAAGTCTTTTATTTTGTATAGTATATGGCTAAAGGTTTGTAGACCCCGCCCAACACCCGGATATGCTATTGGACTTCCACTTCTGTGAAATCCCAATCCCAATCCGAAAAGAGCTTTATTGCCAGGTGGGCAAGGGAGCAGCAATAATTCTTTCAGCCGTACAAACTGTCCTCTTTAGTCTTCTGATGTCTGATTTTGTAGCTGTGTCAAACCAGACAAATAAGGAAGTGCACAGGACAGACTCGATGATGGCTGAATAGAACTGTCTGAGCAGCTCCTGTGGCAGGTTAAACTTCCTCAGCTGGCAAAGGAGGAAAATCACATCAACCTAAATTTGATGTGATTGTCCCACTTTAGACCCTGAGAGATGGTGTTGCCCAACAACCTGAATGACTTCATTTCTGCCACGGTGCTGTCCATGATGGAGAGTATGGGAAGTGTGGGGGGTTTTCTCCTGAAATCCACGTTTTGAGGAGGCCCGGTAGTCCAGTCCGTCTCAGACGTGTTTAGTGGGGGTTATGGTCAGGGCTCTGTGCAGGACACCCAATATTTTCTAATACAATCAAACTATGTCTTTATTGAGCTCAGGAGCTTTGTGCACAGGGGTATTGTTATAATGGAACAATGTATAACAGAGACATTCTTTACAATGGTGTGACCCTCTTTCTCCAGCTTATGTGACACATTTCAAGGAAGAACCGCATACAGTAGGGATGATCTGGTGTCCACAAACCTTTAACCATAAAATGTAGAATGCTTACAATTGGGTATCAAAACGTTTTAAGACTTTGTGCTGCCATCTGTTGGCATGTCTTGAAACTTTTTGATACCCCTCATAGAATATATTGGACTTTCAATAAATCCTAAAATTTTAATAATCTTTAAATTTAAATGTATTTCATTAATAAATGAATGTTAGTTATTTAGTTAAAGGACAGAGATAATGTAAGCCTTAGCTCACATGCACAGAGGCCACGCCTCCTTTACAGAGAGCCCACTTCCACTCCATTCATCAAAACATACTGTTTTAAATTGTTTTACTGCAGCTAAGCTAATATATACAACAGAGCATTCAGAGGTTAAGGACCTTGTTTAGGGGCCCAGCAGTGGCAATGCTGGGAATCAAACCACCGATCTTCCAATTACAACTAAAAACTAAACAACTATTTCTTTTTACAAATTAACAGGTCTGATTTAGACTGTCTAAGGGTACATTCTGGTGTCACTTTACTGTCTGCTTGCTCTTTTGCAAAAAAAAAACCGTGACATTATCTTATGCCTTATTATTCCTACTTTTAAGGCAAACATCATTGGTAAATTTATTTCTTAATTTTGTCATTGTTTACATGTCATAAAGTAGCTTCACTCATGCTAAAATAGCTTTGGATACTAAGCGGTATAAATAATTAACTGGCGGGAAACTTTACGTATCATTAAATATAATGTAAAAGTAATAAAAAAAACTTCAAGACAAAATATCTGTATGAAGTGCAGACAGCAGGCTAGAGCATGCGACAGAGAGCAGGATCTGACCTGTGTTTGGGCTGCAGCGAGTCGTGCAGCATTTGAAGAGCAGCGGCCTTGTCGTGCTCGGCAAAATACCTATTAGAACAAATGAAACAGGACAAAGACACACAACCTCTGATTAAACTGCATTATAAATGATGAAGCGTAATTGCAGTGGTGCCGCCGCAGCTAATTACTGCTATATTTCTTTGTACGCTGTGGGTAAGTGATAGAGAAGCAGAGCCGTGCGCAGTGCACCAGATACATAAAACTCATTTAGCTCTGCATTTGTGTGTGTGTGGTTTTTTATTAGAAAAGCATTTTTAAGTGAGACAGAAAAAGACTTTTGTAAATAAAGACAACACGATTTAAACCATCATTCTACATGCCAGAGTGCTTTTTTTCCCACATCTGGTCAGGACAGAAAATTATACATACCATCATAAAGATATTGATATAAAATCTGCTTAAAACCTTTAAGGGATTTTCACAGCTCAGGGCTCACATTGATGGATGAGCTTTGTAAAATTTTTGTCCCTTTAGTGTTGCAAGAGTGCCTGAGCTGAATTCCATTGCTCTGCTTCAACAATACATGAAGCCATAAAGCCAAAGCGTCATTATACAGAGTTCTAATCAGAGACAGTTTATTGTTCTGTCTTTGCTGATTTAAAGAACACATCATCCAGCACATGGCTTTCTCACTCTTAACACTACAAAAAACAGGTCAAATGTGCTGCATTTGGGGTCAAAGTGACTATTTTGTATCTTTCACAGTATCTACAGTGACTAAAAAATCAGTCTATTACCACAGTAAAGTATATATTACTTGTAAATTTTACTACTAAAAATATCTGACTGTTTTGATTTTATTTTTATTGCCTTTGTTAAAACCGGGTTTTTGCAAAATTTCATTCCTGAAAATCACTGCGATCAGCGGAATTCAGAATACTTAAGATATGAAAAACATAACATAATAAAAGAAATAAAAACCTATAGATGAATAAAACCTATAAATGAATGAAAAGATGAACGGATGGATGGATGTCATATTTAAAGAAAGAAAATCTATGGATGGATGGATGGATGGATGACATATTCAAAGAAAGAAAACCTATGGATGGATGGATGGGTGGATGGATGACATATTCAAAGAAAGAAAACCTATGGATGGATGGATGGATGATTGGCATGGATGGATGGATGATTGGATGGATGGATGACTTATTTAAAGAAAGAAAACTTATGGATGGATGGATGGATGGATGGATGGATGGACGGATGGATGAAAGGACGGATAGGTTGGAGAAAAAAAATCACATGCTCACAGTAGGTTGTGCAAACCCAATAAGCCCATGCCCCTGAAGTCAGTTTTGGGGTCACTGCCTTGAAAGCCAATTTCACACCACTGCTTCGAGATGCGTCCAGTAAGAGCAGAATCAGGACGAAGGGTTTTCCACAGCTACACATGAAAAAACACACAAACACAGAAACAGATCAGTTTGAAAAGTCTTATAAATCCTGAGTGTGGTCAAATCTTAATAATACACAATGTAGTAATCAGATATATTTAAATAATAAGTGTTGAACATTTTTAGTCATTTTGGTTCTGATTTAAAGTTCATTTATAATTAAACCAATATTAACTTTAAAGGCTACAATACACACTATAGGACCAAACATTCGTGTACACCTTACCACTGGCTCCATGTGACAATTGTTGGCACAAATTTAAGTTAATTCTCGGTAAAAATCAATGGCCCAAACACTGTTACGGCATGACAATGCCCCTGTGCACAAAGCGCCTGAGCTCCATAAAGACATTGTGTGGTATAGTTTTGACTATGTGGGGTTAAGTCCGACCCTGACTTAACCCCACTGAATACATTAGGAATGAACTGAGACACTGATTACAGTACATCCCAGACCTCCTTATTCAACATCAGCACCTGATCTCACTAATAGTCTGACTAAATGATCACAAATTCCTATCAAATAAAGTGTAAAGCCTTCCAGAAGAAGTAAAACTTATATAACTATAACAACAAAAACACTACATATAACAGCAAGTGAAAATATACTTAATAACAACTGATATAAAAATGACCTAACAGTTGAAAATATATAATAACAATAAACATAAAGATATCATTATGCCTATATCTACACTGTATTATTGATATAAAGCATAGAATTTTCCTGTTATTTTATTTCGAGAAGTGTATCTTGAAATAGGCTTGGCAATTAATTATTTGTTTATTAAAAATTCTACATTTGTCCCTATATTCATGTCCCTATACCATATTTTAGAGACTATATAGCCAAACATTTGTGGACACCTCACCATCAGATCCATCTGTGCTTCCTCTCTAAAATATTGATAACACACAGTTGTCTATTGTCTTTGTATGTTTTAGGGTTCCATTCTTCCTTCTTTGGAATTGAGAGACTTAAACAGTGTTCCAGCAGGACAATACGTCTGTGCACAAACCCCCTGAGTTCCATAAAGACCTGGTGTGTTCTGATTGAAGTGGAAAAACTTCGAACCTTAATCCTCTGGTTAGCAGCCCAACACCTTAATCACTGCTCCACCACGTCCCCATATATCGCTCCCTTTTTCCTATCCGTACAGTAATATTCTAGATTTATCGTCATTCTATTCTTATTCTGTTTTTATTGCTCTCAGTTCTATTTTTACGTCACAGACGGTCAGAATAAACTTTTCACTCCTTCTTGTACTAGAACATTGTAGTGAACAGGACTGGTCTCATTCGCCACGTTTAAGTTAAAATATAGACATTAAATACATTCAAAAATTTGGTGTCCTACCAAAAAATGCATTAGAAAATACTGCAGAAAATAATTTCTTATGTAAACTGTGAATTTTTTTAATACATGAACACAAAAACTAAAAATTAAATTAATTCAGGATCTATAAGAGGTAGCTACAAAAGTATTTTTTTCATCAAGTTTGCCGCTGATGTGCTGATTTTTTTTTTTGACTCTGACCTTCATAAGCATCTCCTCATGATCAGGATTTTCACAGTCGTATTGCTCCCTGCGCAACTTCTCCACCTCCAGCACCAGGTTTCGGTAGCCTACAATCTGGAAAAGGCTCGCCTGCAGAGAGATAGCCAGCCTGCACCACACCCACACACACACACACACACAAGCATGACAAAGCTGTAATGAAAAACCTAAAAAATAAAAGGACTCTGCATGTACACATACACACTTCACACATAAAAAAATTAAACTTAAAGCTGCTCTACACACACACATTATCAATATTATCAATATTTGCACATAACAATAAAATGCTCATTTGCACAAATGCTGTTTACTTGTTTTGTACTGTTTATTTGCTGTTTGCACTACCCCACACCCCCACCTTCCATTCCTATTTTTTTATTAATTTATTTTTTTCTATTCTATATTTATTCCTTTTATTTTTAATTGAAATTAAACTTGAATTTAACTCCAGTATGGAGAATTTGCACTTCTCACAACTTATTACCACACCATGTTCTCGGCTCCATATTTAGCAACCTAATTTAAGAAGAAATATTTCAATTGCCACTGCACACATGGAATGCATTAACGCAGGCTAAAGTATATATGTTTAAATAAGAGAAAATAACTTCTATAACCTAGGCGTTGCGAGACATTTTATGAAATTGTCTCCCATCTGGCACACGAACGGCCGCAAACGTGCACAAATTAACAGAGAAAATTAAAAAAAAACTCAGATCAATCTTTTTTAGACATGTATTGGATTTTTTGATCTTCTATTTAAAAAAAATAAATTATAAAATAAATTTTGTGTAAATTTGGTCTCCATTGACGACAGGAGTCCAGAAACGCCACTGATGATTGATGTGATGTTTTCTTATTAACATTTCTTTTCCTAATTTACCAACACCAACTGTCTAGTTCAACTTGTTAGACATCTTTGTTCTTACTGTGGATTTGTGTCAGGGTTGATCTTCTTCAGGGCTATGATGTCATCTATGGTCTTCTCCACAGCATCAGGGTGAGCACTGAGAGCATTCTGCAGAAGCTGATAAAGCGGAGCAAACAACATTTACATTTATGGCATTCAGAAGACACTTTAACCAGAGTGAGTTATATTTAACTCGTTTATACAACTGAGGGTTGGGGGTTTAGCTTAATCCCCAGCGGCAACTTGACAGCCCAGGGCTTTGATCTCACAACCTTCCAAACAATAATTCAACTTCCTAAATCACTGGGCTTCTATTTAAAAAAACAAGGGTTTTGAAAACTGTTGGGAAAGACAAACACTTGTATCCCACCAATCGCTGAATCAAATATATAAACTATTTCCAACTTTTCTACATTTTCTATACATTTTTTCTAGTTCTATAAATTCTCCTTTTTTTGAAGATATTGTATATTTTTGACCATTTGTGGAAGAGAAACATATATACAGGCAGGGAAAATGGCTACTTGGACCCAATTTGGACATTTCCTCTTAGGGGTGTACTCACTTTTGTTGCCAGGGGTTTAGACATTAATGGCTGTGTGTTGAGTTTTTTTTGATGGGACAGCAAATTGACACTGTTACACATGCTGTACATTCACTACTTTACATTATAGCAGAGTTTCATTTCTTTAGTGTTTTCACATAAAAAGATATAATAAATATTTACAAGAAATGTAAGGGGTGTACTCACTTCTGTGACATACTGTGTATATTGTGCTAACTAAAATTCTGCTTTGTTTATAATATTATTTATAATATATATAATTTACAATATATTTTGGGGCATTTGCCTTTACTGATAGGACAGATCAAAGATGAAATGGGGGAGGGGGGTTGGAAAGGATCCAAGCTGGATCCCGGGTCGCCAGAGCACAATAGTATGAGTACCGGCACCCTAACTACATCACAGCACTGGCCAGAACTTCAAGTTTAAAAAAAAATAAATAAATACCGGACTTAGCTAAACCTAGCTAGTTAAACTTCAGTATTGTTTTCCTCCAGACCAAACACAAGGCTTACAACAAAGATCCAGCAATTAAGTGTAAGCTAGCAGACAACTAGCAGTTGACTTGGCTAACATGAGCTACTGTGCTAAATTTATAATTGTGGCATGGTGTATTTTTAGTCACTGTGTAGTTGTATTGGCTTTTAAGTAGATAGCGTAGCATCTTCTAGCTAATCTGATCAAAGTTCTGGGGTTGGAAAGTGTTCCATTATATTTTTGTAACGTTTTTTTTAACTAGATGTGTTTAACAAATCGATCTTCTAACTGCTGCTACACAAACATTTTCAGTGTTTTGACATTACAAACCCTTCATTACTCACCTCACTTTTGGAACATTTAAGGGAGGATTCTGCAAAAAAAATCAGAAATATAGAAATAGTAAAATATACACATCATCTGTAGGTTTATGTTTCTACAATTATGAAACATAGGACTGTGACTGGAGCTGGATTGGTTACCGATCTTGAGCGTCCGGCGAGCACCAGGCTTGTTGTTGTAGCAGATCCGCTGCAGCTCACATCGTCCCGTCACCTTCCTGAAGATAAACTTCAAACCTCGCCACAAACACTTGCAGTACAGAAACAGGAGGAACTGCGTCAGCACCCTGCCATAACGAGAGAGAAAAAGAGAAAAAGAATTACACCTGGTTTTTATCAAGAGGCCCAGTAAGTGAATTCCTACCACACCACAAGGCAAAAGACATTACAGTAAAGCCATGACATGAGGCATATTCAGTTATAGACGATATTAGCAAATTTGGCTTATAAAACAATATATTACAATTCAGTGGAGACAAATCGAACCACTGCGATATCAAATACAACATGTGTGAGAAACTAATGGCACCTGGGCAACATCAGCTGTTTTGTAAGATTAAAAGACATAATCAAAGTTTATTTCAATTAAATTCAATTCAGGTTTATTTATTTAGCGCTTTTAACAATGGACATTGTCTCAAAGCAGCTTTACAGCTGGGGTGACCGTAGCAAGAAAAAAAACTCCCTTAGATGGTACGAAGAACAAACTTTGAGAGACTCTTGGGTGGCTCTTTTACCTCTTATAAGTTGGTTTATTATATCCTATTAGCTACCATCAACAAAATACAACCTCCAACCTAATCAAACACACGTAAATCAACTAATCATGATCTTGTTAGATATACTTGAAACTTACAGGTAAGTGTGTTAAGACAAGTTGGAGCCAAACTTTGCAGGACACCAGCCCTCCAGGACCGAGATTGCCCAGCGCCGCTTTACAGGACGATGAGCCTCCAGAAACTGTCTTTGACATTTGTGCCCTACTCTATTAGTATATATACACACACCCCTGTGATTTAGCATGTATTTGTTGTGCTTCGTTAATTTTTTTCATTTTTCATTGAAAATCTGTGTCTAAAAACCGCATACCACTTGGTGTGTACTACTTTTAATCAAGTATGCACTTCCCAACTAGTAAAAAGCGTATGTTCTATATAGTATGGTTACAGGTTGTATAAATGATATTCAGATGTATTTGTGGGTAAACGGATGCTAAGAGGCCAAATGTGATAATAAATATCTATCACACAAGGGTATCAGAAAAGTCCAAACATTCGAGTAATCTCTTAGTGACATGCAAGGTACGGTTTTTAAACAAAAGCAGGATGTAGAACGTTTCGGTTTTACATCTCTTTTCTGGTGTTGAAGGATGAATTTAGAAGTCTATCCGGGACGATGAGGTTCTGTAAGTGGGCCATAGACTGGAAAGCTAATTATGAAAATTTGCAGTAAAGCTCAGACTTCTTAAAAAACAGGCCACCGCACATCAAGGAATTTGCACTGAGAAAGTTAATATAACTTATTCTATTATTTGCCATCTTTTATATGGAATTAGATTGTAATCTATCCCAATGTTAGCCGCTGTATTTACTTTATTATCTGAGTAAAAGGTTACCCTCACTTGTCCTTGGGGTGGTGCCATCGAAAGGGGTTTTTAGGAAAGGTGAATATGGAGTTGAGAAAAAAAAGATTTATAAGAGCTGCTTAACATAGTTTAAAAAAAAAAAACTATTCTATCCACTCAAAACTATTCCATCTAAAATTCTATCATAATAAACATAAAAATGATAACTATAACTGCTGAAGTAATAAACTTTCTAATATACATACAAATACGCTGATTATCCTGTTACAGTGGCACCTGTCAATAACCAGCTCAAAGTGATTCAGTTTATAAGTAATTGTGGCATGCAATGGTTAGTACATAACAAAACGTATAACCACTAAACCAGTAACAAGGTTATAGAAGCTGTGTGTGTGTGTGTGTGTGTGTGTTTTAGAGAGACACACAAAAATAACTGTTAAATTATATATAAGGAACTGATATAGTTAAAAGTGAAAAACTAAAGCACATAAACATATTATAGCGCTAAATATACTAAATCACAGTGCAGTGATTAAGGTGTTGGACAGCTCGGGGTTCGATTCCTCTCATGAGAAAGGCCCTTAAACCCCAATTGCTCAGTTGTATAAAATAAATAAATGTAAGTTGCTCTGGATAAGGACGTCTGTTTTAAATGGTGTAAATGTAATTCAAATAAAAAAAAAAAAACATGCAGGGTGGGATTCGAACCCTGAATCTCAGCTATGCTGGACCACTGGACCATTACACCACTGTTATTACATCACTGTTCATAGTGTTTAAGTCTTTTAAAGCATAGTTTATAGACACTGTGGCATGAACACACCAGATATACTTTAAAGCAAACACCAGAGATGCTTAGATGAATAATGCACATGCTGCGATTATTAAACTAACATATAAATATTAAATCGCAATTGTTAAAGAATCACTTTCCTCTGTATGAATCTTTTTTAAGAGATTATCTACTCTTCCCTGTGGATGACCTCTGACCTACTTTCTGTAGGATCTGATCTTTTTATTATAAGATTTAATGTTCCCAATTTCTTGAAAACTTAAATCTGATTTTTTTTTTAAATCGGATATTCACAATTTGTTTATATATATATATATTATATATATATATATATTATATATATATATATATATATGTATATATAAATCAATTGTGTTAAATATCAAACTGTTCAAACTGTTATATAAAGCTATTTTAAAAACCACATAATATTCAGTTTTGTTTAATTTCAAATAATTTTGTCCGGTTTTAAGTTCTATAGTAATCAATAAGAAGTCAAATGGATTGTGGAATTCAGTATAACAAACAGCAGGTTGGAGGATGATGCTGATGGAGTCTCTTACCTTAGAAAATGCTTCATGGCGACTGTTTAGTGTCCCAGATTCATCCGCTGTATCACCTGCGCAACAGATCCGACAGGGAGAAAAAACACACAAAATAACCACAGCAATCAGATGTAGAATGACATGCCAATGCCACGTTATTTATCTTAGAACTTGTTTGCCGTTATATCTCCGTTATCAGACATATCTCTAATATGCGTCTTTTCGACGCACCGATTAATCGAATCGCGCCGTTCCCACTTCCCATCCAGCTCCGTTAATCGATTTATCTGACGTTAAAACGGTGTCTTTATATCATGTATATTTATTATAGCCTATACATTATTTGTGTAGGTTTGCTTATCGCTCAGCCCCATGAAAACACTCTATTCCGATTATTTTATGATATAAGACAACGCATAATTCTTGCGCATCCCCAAAAAAGCAGAAAACGGATATTAAAAAAGCACCAAGAGATAAAATAACGCATACCAGCTTTACACATCTCGTTAAAATATAAATAAGCGTACCTGTAATTTGCCCCCTGTTACTATGCGATGAGATGAGACGCCAGTGCAATTTGCAGTGCGCATGCGCAAACCCATAGACTCGGCCCTAATCCCCTGTAAGCACTGATCCGCCATTATAAGCAGTCAGTAAATTATAAGAATATACACTTATGGTTATATTGCCTGTATGACTATACTGGTGACTCAAACCAGCCCTTTTAATACCACATTTTTAAGAATCAAGTGTTAACACATCCTTATGCAATTTACATAAATGCCAGCCAGCACTGTTGCCTTGCAGCAAGAAGGTTTCAGGTTCATATCCCCAGCAGGGGTCTTTCCGTGTAGAGTTTGCATGTTTTTCCCTGTGTTTGTGTGGGTTTACACCGTGGACTTGGGTCTCCTACAGTCCAAAAAACATGTATATTAGATTGATTGATGATTTAAAATTGCCTAAAGTAAGTATGAGTGTGTTTGGTTGTCTGTATGTGACCCTGTGATAGACTGGTGACCTGTCCAGGGTGACCCCTGCCATTCAACTAATGACAGCTGGGATAGACTCCAGCGGATCCCCCTGACCCAATTAATAACAAGCAGGTATGGATGATGTATGGATGGACTGATGATGCTAAACCAGCCTCAACTGTTCATTATGTCCATATAGTCAATGCTGTTTTATATATGATGTTTCATTTTTTTGTTAAAATTCGACCAGTATAAAAGATATCAAGAGATGATATAAATACAAATTTATTTATTTATTATTCGGCAAATCAATATAAAAAAAAAACATTCTCATACAGTCGGTACATCTGCTTTAAGCAGTAAAACTTTAAAAGTTAAACAAAAATATTCACTTTATGAGAATAACTTAAGCACCAATGGAATGCAACGCAACCTCATGATGTAATAACGTTTTAGATTTAAAACCCAAGTCTAAAATTATTTCGGATACAAAAGCGGTGGTAAACCTCAAACAGTTTAATATAATTGCAAATGAAAACACTGTTTGTTTTGTAAGAGGAATTTCAGTCCAGTCCAGGGACGTTATACGAACTCCTGTGTCTGACTGTAACATTTAAACTTCAGAATAAATAAAACAGCATCTAATCTGATCGGTGCGATCATCCGTATTCAGTAAAAATACCTTCATTAAACAATGTTAAAGCTTCATCCAAATCATTAAAAAGTCTAATCATTCAGCTAAAAGTGAAAAGGCACTGAGTTTAACACTGGTTGCTCTACACTGTAGAAAGTCAGGATATACCGTTATACCACATATTTCAGCGTACAGACTGTAGTACAGGATTCGGTGTGTAGACACTTCTCCAGCTGTTGTCCGTCTTGTTGCCCCTCTCCGACTTCTTGTACTACATCTGTCGTGGCTACACTATGGTACGCATTACTGGTGGCTTCGTGTGGATCTGGTGTATAAGTGGGGATGATGTTAAACAAGACAAAGCCGACGGTGATCACCACAAAGGACACGATGTAAAGGGCGGAGAACTGTAGGGACCAAAAATAGCATTACGTGTGTACTGTAAATATACTGTATATCCGAGTATGTATTAGCTTGCGGTACATTATATTTACTGTAACAATGTGTATGAAGTAAAAACCTAAAATTATATCTTATTAATAAACAGTATCTCAAAATGAAGGTCAACACTAGACACCTGCTTTTATTTGCTGACTATTTAATAAAAGACTTTCTATGTAACTGCACTGTGTTTTGCAGAAGATCAAACCTCACCTTGTAGTGAAAGAGAACGATGCCGCAGAACAGACTGAAGAGATCAGCGGTGAGCAGCGACAGGTTGACCGCTGTAGCGCTGGTCATTTTCACCACCACGGGCATAAAGCTGTACAGACTGTACATACACAGTACATAGGCGAGGAAAAGTAGCGCTGCGGAAAAACATTCGTCTGGTTATCATAGTTCTTGTATTAAAAAAAAACAAACAAAAAAAACATTCTAATGGTGTTAACTTTCAAGTTTTGTTGTTTCTGTTCTGATCTACAGATTTTTTGATTACTCCTGTTCCACCCATTAAAATGAGGGCTTTGAAGGAGCGCGTCAGTGGTTCGACACTGTAAGAATAACATTTCCTACAGTTTCACTCTCACTCTCAGACCAGGCCTGTACTTGTAATTCACAAACAATATGAACAACAGACGATCTGCTGAGTGTTTGTTGAGTTCACTTCACTTTGATTAAGAACAGAAAGAGGGGAATATTTAAATAATTTTCAGCTTGGAAACAAGCCTTTACATGTTGTGTTGTTCACAGCAGAACCCAAGTTACTAAAGACTGATGTTTTTTATCATTGTCGCAATGAAAAATTAATTCAAAAAATATTTTTTAAATGCACACGCAAGTTTTCAACAAATAATAATTATTAATAAATGCTGCTGAGTGAATATAACAATAACTCTATCTGAAAAATAATACTCACGGGTGACACCTACTGGTAAAATGATGTAACAAGAAACATCTTTTTTCACAACTACAGGATGTGTCGTTCGACACAGTACATTGAAATGAGAAAGCTCTACACTGCATCTCATAGTGTTAAACAACTGGTGGCCAAATGAAACCCATCATATATGCAGTAATTATCCAATCGAAAGCCTTAAACTATTTGTTTAGTTAAATCCAGGCAGTGACTTTTTTTTTTGGAAGGACGGGCAGTGTTATAATGCAGGTTCAATAATGAAACCGATTTTAATAAAAACAACCTCTGTAGCTATTGATTGTCTGCATTGCTGTTTTTTGGTATCAAGCTGCATTTTTGCTACAACTTTAAGTAAGAATTGGACCAGAGGCTGGTGTAAAGGGGCAAAAACTACTGTTATAGAATAGATTTAATCCTTTTCTGCACCATATTAATTCTAACTATAAAAAGGGAAAAAGTGCAATGTAGCATTCCTTTAGGAATAAAATGCTTAGTGTTATAATAAACTGCTAATACTATAACGTAAGGATTTATAAATAAATAAAAAGTCCTAAAGTATCCAAGGAAAACAAAATTACTTCAGGAAATTACTGATAGCAATATTATCTTAGGTGCTTTATTCCTTCTTTATATTTACATTCACAGTATTTGGCAGACGCCTTTATTCAAAGCGACTTACATTTATCTCTTTTATACATCTGAACAATTAGGGGTTAAGAGGGAATTGAACCCAGATCATTCAATTGGCAGCCCAATACCTTAACCACTGCGCCACCACTTCTCACTTATTTAAAAACCAATGTTTAGAAAGCAGATCCGATAGCGCCCATATGAACATGCTTACATGTTGCCCAGTTCCAGGTGATCTTACTGATGGCTCCAGCTTCAAGTGCAGCCCTAAAAACCAAGAGGACGCATAAGAATAACTCAATTCTGAATAACTGACTTCCCAAATGTAATCACAGTAATAAGGTATTGAAATTACTCATATAATAAAACTATTTAAAAGTAAGCCCACTTTCAGAAATCCATTAGGAATATTCATTTGAACTAAAAATTCTTGCTGGTTATACAGCTGGTGTGACGCGCTTAATAAATCATACTCATTGTAAAAAAATCCTTTTAAGCAGCTTACATTTGTATGCCACTGATCAGTGTCCCGAAAAGTCCCATCATGCCAAGGAACTCCACCCTGCTTAGGTTTTTCACCGTGTACTCCTGACACATGTTGGACACGGCATACAGAGCGGCACTGATCAGCACCAAGCTGTCACCCAGTAACACATCCGAGTCTGACAAAGAGAAAAGAAATACAGAGTTCAAACTTGCATTTTATCTAATGAGGTGGGTTACGCTTTAACCTATGAATAAAATTACTTTATTTCTGGATTGGATTTAGTTTTATTCTTAAATAATGGCCCTTTTTGCAGTTAGTGGAAGCAAAAGCTAGTTAATTGTCTTGGTATAATGCTATGCAAGCTCCTCATTAGGGCTGCAAAAACCATTGCTTTAATCGCCGATCGTAAGTAGCGTTTCATTAGAACGCTTGACTAATCAGAAGTTTTTCTGGCTTGGGCAATTAGTTAAAATATTAAGTTATACAAGTCCTAACTAATAAATAAAAGAAGGAAATAACTAACTTTTGTGAATGGTAAACAATTATATTACTAATATTTATTTATTTCTCTATTTATATAAATAGCTTATACTTATTTTAAATATATTTTATTTTAATTTATGCATCATTTATGTTATTTTTTGCATTAAATAATAATAATTACCATCACAGAGCTCCTTGTTCATATTGCACTTTATTTTATCCCAAAGCAAAAGATAAAAAAAAATACTTGCTATAAAAATACTTGAGCATGTTATATTACAGCCTTTATAATTGAATTTGCATGTAGTTTTGTTAAACGTGCTTACACTCTACTGGTGCAGGTTTTTTTTAAAACACACTAACATATTGTCATACTGTTAGTACATTTGTCTTCTTCTATTGAGCTCTGAAGTAATCCTGTGCTGCAGCGCCACACTGGTTAAAATCGCGCAATTGCAGGTCATACTTTAGGTTATATGAGATCGAATGACTACTTGACAACAAAAATGTCAACATTTTTTATTGTCGATTATGTTGACTAATTGTTTTAGCCCTATTTATTATGTTATATTCATACAAGTATTTAAAAAGGTTTTAACAGAAACTAAAACCCTACATGATACAAGACAACCAGGGGAAACCCGATTTTAGTTCTGGAAAATTTCTAGTTGCCTGATGGATACGTTCTAAAACGGGGCTTTTATTTGAAAAATCATTTATACTAGCATTTATTCGCCATGGCATAGTGCTCTGAAAGTTTCTCCGGTTTTTCATTTTAACCGGTTTGTTAATGATTCATAATTAGTTTTCTAATCTGCTAGTTCTCTAATGGTAACATCAAATGTAACGCTTATTCGATTATCATGAACAAGTCATACAAGGAACACCTCCACCAACACCTGAGAAAGTAAATAAGCAGTGTATAATATTAGGAATGCCCACTTGAGCCCTGATCTCTTCCAGCAAGCAGGTCAGCTCCCACCATTGCTCCTACCCCAAGCAAACACACGGCCACTGCGATAAAGTGCACCGGTCTGTAACGGGTTTTTAAAAAGAACCACGAGAGCACCATCAGCACCGGGATCACAAAGCAGTCCAGCAACTACAACACACAAAACAGCTGATGAGGTCTCACAATCGATTTATACAAATAATTAGCTTTGATCAATTTTTTTTTTTAATTCACCATATTAAATTATTAGGTGTCAAAAATATTTATTTTAATAAAGAAAATATGTACGAGATATACACATATATCCGTATATACGAGGGGACATCAAAAACATGCCAACTGATTGTAGCACAAGGCTGCACACACTTTGTACTGCCATCTGTTGGCGTGTCTGGAAAAATAGGCAAACGATTCTAGAGAGAAAAAATGGCACTTGATATCTAAGAATATTGTACCCATTATCATGACTCGACAAACGTTTGAACACAATACAATGAAAACAATGTCAGAAAATAATCTGCGTAACATGACACTGTACCTGAATGCTTGTAAGTGTAGTAAATTGGTAGGCCATCACAACGGTGTAGTTTGCCTCAACATCAGTGAGAGCCATTAGCAAATACCTCCACCACTTCTCTTTTAAAATCTTTAAAATATTCTCTTCACCTGCAGAGAAGGAAACCTGATTAAATCAGGTCCTCGAACAAACAGCAGAGAGTGCACTACAGTGTTTTTCACAGAACAAAGCATATGGTATTTTCGGCTGGTACCTTTCCTGAAGGACAGAGCGGTGGTGTAGGTCAGGAGCAGCAGCGCGTAGTTTAGGAAGCTCTGCAGCATCGGTGTTTCTACACGAGCTTCTGCCAGATACTGACTGCTCACAGCTGTGCCACAGATCAGCATGGACAGGACCTGACCCAAAGCCACCGTCTTCAGGAGACGGCTGAGGAGCAAATACAGAGAGAGAATGATTACTTAAACATCCACAAACATGAAACAACACTTTATATCTAGTCTTTAAACATCAAACACACACACACACACACACACACACAAATACTCATTATAAATCACAGCTTGGAAACAAGCAAGTTTATTTAACTGCTCATGCGGCCTGTGACTCTTTTACATTCTCACTCTTTTGCATTAAAGGAAATGCAACAACAGAAGTGAGACGGGTGCAGTTTTCCTTTTTTTCCTGCAAATTAAAGAAAAGATTACACATAATGCATTACAATTACAAAGATAATTAAATGTGTGTGTGTGTATGGGTTTTTAAAGGAAAATCATCCAACAGGATTTTGTGATGCCGCCACAGTATGAACACAACCAAGAGGTCAAATTCCTTATAGTATTCTATAACGTCCTAGGGGCCAATCACATATTGCGTCTTTTTGTTATTTTAAATGTAGATCGCAGCAAACGCACGCAATTAGAGAGCGTCGCTCTTCGTAAAGAAATCCTGTAACAGTAAGCTTTTATCCACTGATGGAAACCCATTGCTGAAAGTTCCTCGTTGTAACGAAGAGCGCAGCTGATGGATGCTTAGCAACGACATGCTTAATGATGCTTAACACACGAGCGCTTGTGAAAGAATGACTAAATAGCGTTTAGTATAGTGTTTTACACACGTTTTTAGGCTATCGACATGGAGATTGACATGGTCGTTTTTGCGACCATGTCAATCTGCCAAAACAAACATTTTTATCGATAATCTGTAACAACTACCAGAACTGCAAACTGGTACAGTACTATTTAATAGTGGCAGTATAGCTGTATTTAAATGGCAAGCATTAGAGAAATCTAAGTTATAAGAATTACAATAACTATGTGTGTAAACCAGCTCCACTGTGGTCACATGATCATGTTTTTTTCCCTTGAGTCCCGGTTAAATCCCCATTATGAGAGATCTTTTGCAGCTTATTAACAGGTTTTATATCTGTGATCTACTGTGCTTTCATCCGGTTTTAGCTAATTCTGGTCCTCAAATCTGACCATTGTTTAAATTATTAAAACTAAAAACATTCTACGCGCGTTTTTAATTCATTTTAAAGTTAAAGTAAATTTTAGGACATTTTGTATACAATATTATACCTCTGTTCAACATATTTTATATGTACAATTGTATTGAATGATATCGTTTATTAATTTCTGGTTCAAATTTTGTGCTTAATTTTCTTAAAGAAACGAAATCTAATCGAATTGTGACTGCAGGATTGTAAACAGATTTATCACCAGAGTTCACTATCACATCCCTAATTATTTATCTTTTTTATGTCTCAGCATGTCTCTTTAGTATGATAGAGAAATCTTACCAAGTAAAAACATTTTTCAGTGTAAAGCTCCTCGGTCCACAGACCAGCGCTCTCCAACTCCAGCGAGCTCTCAGGCCCTCGCGGTCCGGGGTTCTGTATCCCTCCTGACCTTCCATAATGCTGTATGAATAGAGTGGAACATTAAAGCACGGATTAATAAGGATTTACTGTGAACCAAACATTCGGTAATCTCTGCAAAATTGTACAGCAACTCAATGGTGCAACTCCGAATACAACAGTCTGGTTTCCCGAAATAATCCCCAAAAGACCTTTTAAAATCTGACCACAGTTAAAAAGATGCAATAAAAAAAAAAAGACGAAGGACAAATGCGCTAATAGTTTGACTTTGGTCTGTATTTAAACTGTCCTACTTTCTTTTTGCTTCCTTTATTTTATCCACAACACAAACATTTACATTTACGGCATTCGGCAGACATCTTTATCCAGAGTGTCTTCCGTTTATCTCTTTTATACAACTGAGAATTGCACAGCACTAATTCAGCGTTAAGGGCCTTGCTTAGGGGCCCAACACATTAAACACTGCGCTACCACCGCTTCCCCATTGTTCTATTGTACAGAACTATTAGAATAACTGACCATCGCATTTCTATACACTATCTGAACATCCTATTCCAGATTAAGTGATAGCGCAGGGGTTAAAGTGTAGGACTGCTAATCTGAAAATTGTGGGTCTGATTTCCATTATCATCAGGTTACCAATGCTGGGGCCCTAAGGAAGGCTCTTAACCACCAATTTCTCAATTGTATGAAAGAGATAAATGTAAGTCGCTCTAGATAAAAGCATATGCTGAGAGAACTCCAAACTAACGGACTGGTTTCTGTACTAATAACTACCACTTTTCCACTGGATTATGGAGGGAAACATAAAGATCTGAGCTCAATCAGCCTTCTGGCCAGATGAGACCTGGTTTTACATATCGATTAAATTAAAAGAAGAATTTTTTATATATAGATTAAAAAATAAAAGATTAATTTTGAACAGGCTCAAAAGAGACTCTATTGGTATACATATTAAGTTTAGTTAACACATACAGTACGTGGGGCTGTGCATAGAATCTTAGACAGTATATACTGACTACAATCAGAGTTTCGCCAAAGTCGTTTTTATTTATTTAAACAATTATTGATTTAAAGTATTGATTTGTCCAAAGGGTATAAATAGTTTTGAGCACAACTGTATTTAATTTCTCCAATTGAGCAATTGAGGGTTAAGGGCTTTGCTCAAGGGCCCAATGGAGTAACTCGGTGCTGCTGGGAATTGAACCCACAATCTTCTGGTTAGCAACTTAACCATCTCCCTCTCAATTATTATTATTATTATTATTATTATTATTATATAAACAGTAATCTAATAAAATTATAACCTATAGAATTATTTGCCTCCTACAGTTCTTGGAAGAACCCCACGTTGGTGTGATGGTCAGAATTCTGGCCATACTGTGTGTTTAGACAGCAAGTAAACAGCTGTTATTGTTATTTATTTTTCTAAGAAATGTTATAATTACACGTTATTTAAAATTAACCCTAGGATGAAATCATACACTAAATAAAATAAGCAAAAACCCTGTCTAAACTCCTTACATACATTTTAACCGGTCCACATCCCGTCCGCCATAATGCGCCAACAGAAAAACACCAGAAATCTGACAGTTGGATAAAATAATAAATATAATGCTAGCTATGTTCTGTATGGGATGTGGACACAGCTAGCATATTAGCAATACGAATTATTTCGCAGGAAAAAAAATATTGTTTTATTACGTTTTAGCTACTAATTGAATGTGTATTATTTGTTTGTTAAAAACCCACCATATTTAACTCGTTTTAACAGAAGGACATATTTTACCTGCACCCAGTCAAGACATCTTGCCGGTGGGACAGAGTCCCATGCGGTAATGAATCAGAAACAGCCTCACTGTCGGCAATTAAACGTCTCAAATGTCCGCATCACCTATACAGCGGAAGGAATAAAAGGATATATACCCTACCTAGTGCACTTTTAGTTAAACTTCCCTCTATTTGGAATGCGACGTATGTTTCTTAGGTTGCTAGATTTGTTTGATAAGACCCGCCCATTTTCTCATGCGTCACATGGTTGAAGGGGCAAATCAAGGACGAAGGTTCATGAATATTCATTAGTCTTGTGCTTCGCGGGTTTTTGATTATCCGCGGTTTAAGGCAACCGAAACATATGCTCGATTTTTTTTTTTGGAGGATTTATTGTAGAATTCTGCACTATTAATAAAATAAGTCGAATATTTAACATTAAATTTATTTGTTGCTTATTTAACTTTTTTTTCCCACGTCACCTAAACAGTTTATCTCGTTTACATTGAAACGATTTCTTTTAAGTGATTAGACCATCAGGCTTATAATAGTAACTCCCCATATTTATTATTAAGTTGAAGTTTAAGAAGCTTTATTGTCATTTCAACCATATATAGCAGATGCAGTACACAGTGAAATAAATGGTGCTAGACAAAAACACAGAATTACACAAAACAAACAAAAAAGAGCCACTGGACAGAACAAACATAAAGTGCATGTGTGCAACCTGGTGCAAACAGTGCAGAACAGACAGTGCAATTAACAACACAAACAGTACAAAAGACAGTGCAGAAAAAGACAACAGAGAACAGAACATAACGCTGTACAGAACATTCACACAGCACCAATCACACTTAAATAATGTATTTTTACTTATTTTATTTTGGCATAACAAATAAAGAATTATTCATCTTAAATCTTAAAAAATTAAACTAAAACCTACCCAATTTCTGACAAGCTACTTATTACACATGGCAAGAAAGTTTTCAAGGACTGTGTCAAGGCCTGTCTGCTGTCAGAGTTTCTCATACTGAAGACCCGTCTACATACAGGGGCTCTAGGGATTTTTTTTCTCTGTTGGCCTATTTTTTTAACAGGTTTATATTATTCCCATTTAAGTAAACTGTCAAATAGACTAAAGAAACAGAGGAAACCACTAGAAACAGCTTGGGTTCTAGGGAACAAAATCATCAGCAAATTTCTTCAGTCAAGTCAAGAAATTTTTATTGTCATCTCGACCATATATAGCAGACACAGTACACAGTGACCTCCAAAAACAACACAGAATTACACAAAACAACAAAGAACAACGCAGAGATAAGGACCGAGGTGCAAAGTGTGCAGGACAGACGGTGGAAAAAGACAATACAAAAACACTGCAGTTAATTCACTTTAACAGCATGAGATGAGCTCAGTTATTTTAAGGGTCTTTGTTTAGATGCTCTGTAACTCCATCCTAAAGTCTTACAATTAGCTATGGACTCAAGAGCTTTTCACACATCATGTCATTGTGGACATAAAAGCTATTAAAAAGTTATTGAACTGATGTAGATTCATCGCCGGTTTCTGAGACCGATAACTGATAGGAAGAACATTTCTGTTTAAATTTTACTTTTGTAAATACTGAACTGCACAAGCTTTTATTATTTATGTACAACACGCTCAATATTGTAATTTTATTGCTTCCTAGCAAAAACATCCCTCCAAAAAACATTACAAAAAACTATGCATTTTAATATTTTTCATCTTTTAGCCGTATTAAATTGTTTAATTTACATTAAACAATAACACAGAGCTACATTTTATTATAAATTCGTCAGAATCGAACTGTCAACTTGGTGTGTTTGGTTTAATATCACTCCGCATCCATTTTATGATTTCTTCCTGTCTGTTTTTGGTGCATTTACAGACACATTGTTGGGTCATAACTTTGTCTTTTAGAGTTTTTGTTTGTTTTATTCAGTTTCAGATGAATAATTTGCTTACATTCTTTAAAAAAATCTGTTGCATTGGCCGGGAATCGAACCCGCATCTCCCGCGTGGCAAGCGAGAATTAATGCAAACAAAATGTAAAATAATTGATTATTTCGTCTATCGAGGCTTTAAGCACTTTTGTCTGTCTGATTACAGACTTTCGTCAAATCTAAAAAAGAAGCTCTAATAAAGTTAATAAGGCAAATTGATCTTCCGCCTCGAAAATTAGTCCCAATGCAACCGGTCTTACGGCTCTAATTAGGTTGTTGATGCATGGATTGTGTTCGGGTTTTAAGAAAGGTCAGCGAACACATTCTCCCAGTCACGCGTGTCAAAATCCAGGCCCCTTGTGCTGAAGTTGGTGGTCTTGCTGCAAGTCTGTTTCTCTCCCGGAGAAGTAGCAGTCCTGATTTAAAGCATTAAACTCATCACAGTTCTGGGAAAAGTCATTGTTTAGGTCTAGGAGCTAAACCTGTGTGATGTGTAGTCGTGATCCAGCATGAAGCTGTAAACAGAATTAAGCTGAGTTTTATTAAAGAAATAAGTTTCAATCAATTATAACATTTTATTAAGACGTCACAGTCTTACTTTAGATAGAAATATTTGTCTTTTTAACATTTTCAAATCTAGCTTTCCACTTACCTGGTCTGGTTTAATGGCATCTCAGACATGCTGTATGGTAAAACAAATGGCAAATGAGGTGGGGCAGAAAGGGTGTCACAAGGAGACAGAGCTTCTTGTGAGCATGGGTGGAAAGGATCAGGCAAACTTTCACCAGATTTAAGAGTCGGGGCAAAGAGAGTGTCACTAGGAGACTGTGGTTCTCGTGAGCATGGGTGGAAAGAGCCAGGCGATTCTGTAGATTCATAAGGTGGGGCAATAAGGGGCCACTATGAGACAGTGTTTTTTGTGAGCATAATGAGGAAAAGCTAGACAATTGGAGGTATATGGATGTGATAAATGTCATTAGCTTAGTGACAGCAGCACTGAGGAACAGACAGGAGACGGTGTTGGAGGTAGCAGAGCTGAAGATGTTGAGGTTCTCTCTGGGAGTGTCGAGGGTTGGACAGAATTAGGAAACTATTATGATGTTTATTTCGGTACAAAGTCAGAACTACAATGAACAATAACAATAACATTTTATTTAATTTATGCTTATTTGGCCTGCAGAGCAGTTTTTTATGGTCTGGTGTTGTCAGGAGTGAATTGACATTTACAGACCCAGTGTTGGACCTTAGATTAGTCTTTTGAAAGGCTTTGCCTGTATTATTCCGCTTCAGATGAATAATTGGCTTACAGTCTTCAGAAAATTATTATCCCCCGTGTGGCAGGCGAGAATTCGACCATTGAACTACCAATGCTAATTGCATCCTTCCGCTTTGAAAAAAGGTTCCACAGAAATTAAATCATTATTATTACTATTATTATTGTTAATTAAACAGAAATACAAATAAATTATAAACTTGTTAATGAAGGCTTTAAGCACTTTTGTCTGCCGTTCTGGTTACAGTTTTCTGCCAAATCTCGAAAAAGGCTCTAATTAAGTTGGAGAGGCAAATTGATCTTTCGCCTCGAAAATTGGTCCCACTGCAACCAGTCTTAAGGCTCTAAATAGTTTGGTGATGCAAGTATTGTTTTACACTGCCATCTATTGACCACCCGAATCACCAGCATCGCCTTTCCACAATTTACCAGCATCTACATCATACAAATAATAAAAAAAATAAGAATAAATATGTTGAGGATGGATATGACAGCATGCACACTAAAGTATTCCAAGCACTGGAAATTCACCACCTTCAATAAAATCTAATTGGTTCGGGTTTTAAGAAAGGTCAGTGAACACATTCTCCCAGTCACGCATGTCAAAATCCAGGCCCTTTGTGCTAAAGTTGGTGGTCTTGCTGTGAGTCTGTTTGCTTAACTCTCGCCCGGAGAAGTAGCAGTCCTGACTTATAAGATTAAACTCATCACAGTTCTGGGAAAAAGTCATTGTTCAGATCTAGGAGCTGAACCTGTGTGGTGTGTAGTCGTAGACATGTGCAGAGGAAAGAGAATGAAAATATAGATAGGAAGGCCAAAGAGTTTGGATATGATTGTGATCAATGAGGACATGAGGTTAGTGGGTGTAAATAGGGCTAGATGGAGGCAGATGATTCACTAATACAACAATACTTCCGACTTAAAGTGCTGGATTTTTAAGAAAAAAACAAACAACAAATCAGCATAAAAAGCAATAATAATAATTATAATAAAATGATGTTTATTTATTCATCTTCTATATTCGCCTATTTCCTAATTCGGGGTCACAGGGATCTGCTGGAGTCTATCTGCCATCTCTGAAAGGGTGAAAAGGCAGGAGGGGTACAACCCTGGACAGGTCTCCAGTCCATCACAGGGACACACACACAATTTAGAATTATCAATCAACCTAACAAAGATGTTTTTGGACTGTGGGAGGAAACCCAGAGTACAGGCAAACTGCCCCTGTTTACCGGCTTACTTCCCCTATCCGGGACTCGAAACCATGACCTTTTGCTAACCACTAAGCCACCATGCTGTTTTATTAGTTAATGACGTCAATAATGATGATGATGATGACGCAGCAGCACCATCAGCTGGACATTGGTAGGAACTGAAGGCGGGATGGGTAAAACCATCAGTGATGAAATAAGGGGGGGAGGCGCTGTGTCTGGCTTTTTACTTCTACCAGGTCTCTGAAAATGTTGAAATGTTTAACTTGAACTTTGGGACGTGACTGTGTTTAACAGTGAATGAGTTGTGAGAGTGGGAACAGATTTCTGGCATGAAGGATGAAGATACTCCCTACAGGCGGCTGTGAAAAGTTTTTGGTATGACCGTTCTGTTTTCTAACGTTGTTTACGTTGTTCGTGTGACGGCGGTGTTTACAGTGTGAGGTTGTGTGTTTTTAGTTCAGAAATACAACCTAAAACACCAGTTTTATTCTTCTTCTTATTATTGTTTAAATATTTATGTAAAAAGCAGAAGATGTTTAATAAACTATTACTAATGTTTAAAGCCGTAACTCGTCGTAAACCGCGTTATCGGATCAGTTTACGGCAGGAATTAGCTGACGGTGGCACGTGCAATGCTCTCATGAGTTTCAGTAGAAATAATGTTCACATCTTCCCAATTTAATATAAAAAATTATTATTATTATATTATTATTAATAATAATATATATTTGCATTAAATGTAAATAATTTGCATACTAGCTAAATACATAACTTATATTTAATAGCTGCTACACACACATTATTTGTGCTTGAAAATAAACTTAATTCCGAATAGATGTTATTTATTCTAGTGCATAAAATGTCATTGTCAGTTACAGAAATCAGTGATTGCCTCAAAATATTAAAATATTAATAAAACTACATCATTAATAAAACTACACTATTAGAACTATTTAAAAAAAAAATATGGATTGGGGTAACCGCGAATAATAAATATTGGGGTCTGTCTGTCTGTCTACCTATCTATCTATCTATCTATCTATCTATCTATCTATCTACCCATCCATCTCTTTCTTTGAATCACTAAATAATACTTACTTGGATAAGTCTGTTTGTATATCTATCTATCTATCTATCTATCTGTCTGTCTATCTATCTATCTATCTATCTATCTATCTATCTATCTATCTATCTATCTATCTCTCTGAATCACTAAATCACTGAATGATAAATATAAGGATCTGTATGGTCTGTCTGTCTGTCTATCTATCTTTCTTTCTTTCTTTTAACATTTAGTAGAATCACAAATTACCTACAGCATTAACATGTGACTTTTACATTTACATCCTTAATCGGACCCCTTTATCCCGAACAGTGTACCAAATTAATCACATACACATATCGGCTTTACATTACCTAATCCATATTGTCAACAGAGGAATGAGATTAATCTATAAAATGGATGTTGAATTACAGATTTGTGCTCTATATACAAAGAAGCAAACAATTCCAGAACACACACATCAGCACAAAAAGCATAAACGACTTTTATGATTTCATTAAATAAACATTGAAGAGTGCGTGAAATAAAACGATGTGACTTTTTCGTCTCTGTGCAGGTCAGCTGACCCCAGCGTGCTGCATCACTGGGTGGAAACGAATAAAATGGAGGCTTCATGCTTGGATGTGATGTTGCGGCTCTTCCAGGTGTGGATTTGTACAATGATGGGGCTCATCGTCTTCCCTGCTATGTTTGGGGTCTCGCTTGGATTTACCAATGTCTACATTAAAGTGCTTGTCAAAACACTGGAGGTAAAGCTAAGCAGCATTTTTTAACAATAAACTTGAATAAACATCCTTTCTTTTCAGCTCAAAATAAAATGTCCACAGCATCCCAGTTTTTCCAAATGTCATCCAGGACATGTTGGTTGACTGTTGCTTGCTTGTGATCTTTTCCAAGATAAATCTCAATAATAAGCACGACAATATTGATTTCAACATTAAATGAGCATTTTCTTAAACAGATATAGTAGAAAAATGCATCAGTTCCAGTCGAGAACAGTTCCTGTTGTTCCAGATGACATTCTTCATCACATAACTGTATTTCGTGAAGTTTATGTTAAGAGATTACTGGACGTCCCACTGTGTCCTCTTTAGCATGACTGCGAGACGTTATTTAGGAACTCATGCGGTTTAAGTTAAAGATTTGCTCGAAATCTTTAAAATCACACTGATTTGTGTTCCTTTGTTAGCCGTAATTGCTGATCATCAAAGTCATTTGAATTACAAGAGAACTGTGGACAGTATTTTTCCACAAAGGACTTCTAAAGTATCTCCTGTACTATATCTGGTGTAATATGCTGTATCCAGTGTGTGAGGCTGTTTGCTAAAGGTCACACCAAAATAAACTTGTTTTGTGGGCAGTGGGCCACCCGGAGGATCCAGAGAGGGCAAAAGAAACAACTTGAACTGCCTGAACATCTTTCAAACGGTGAGGATCTTAAGTTTTTCTTTCTTCCGACAGGTTTTTCTCTTGAAGAAAAGTTTTCTGTGGAAATATTGGGGGTGGAAGTGGGGTTGGGGGGAGGTTTTTTTTCTGTAAAATAGCAGCAAAACTATATGTTGTCAAAGCATGATGATTGCGTCATTTACTGTGCCCATAATGTATATATACGTTGCATAAACTAATGTCCTAATGTCCACATGAGCAAGAATTTCTATACATTTGCTCGAATGGTAGTTATCTAATCAGCCAATCATGTATTAGGAAAAATTTGTGCTCTATTTGGCAGGGTTGTTGGCGCCGAATAGGCTGTTTGGAGTATTTCAGAAACCTCTGCTCTCCTGGGACTTTCATGCACAACGATTTCTCACATTTACACAGAATAACGCAAAAACAAATCATAGGGTATTGAAGAAATAGGATTATAGTAGCTAAGTCAGTAAGATCACAAAATTATCAATATTTCTGCACCATTTTGTGTAAAGCCTTTGTGTATAAAAATCTAAGAAGCTTCAACCACCAGGACACAACGGACATGACCATTTTACATGATTCTATGCATCGTGTGGTGGTCATATGATCGGCTGATCGAATAACTGCATAATTGAGCAGGTTTACAAAAATGTTGGTCATTTCTAATCAATATTCCTTATAATAAAACTATAACTATTTGATATTATACGCATGCTGTCAGGATACACACATTTCTTGGACGGTTTGCTGGAAATAGTCCACATTAAACAAATGCGATCTTGCAGTAGGTCAATAATTTCACAAGTTCAGTTGAACTTTAACCAGCTTAAGAAACGGGTTGCATTAAAAGATGCAGTGTTGCTGCAGGTCAGATAGAGTTTCAATAAATATAATACATGTAGTTATAAAAAAAATACTTAAAAAAAACTTAATAATTGTTTAAATTACTTAGTTATTTAATTGAAAATAATTTATTCAGCTACATATCTTAATGAATAATTATGGGTACAGGAATTATTGTCTGTTATTTAAATTAAAATAATTTTATGGTGTATATATTACGGTGTGCAGAGCAGGAAGGAAACATCGACTACATAAGATCAAACTTCTAATGAAGACTGAACTTCTTCTTGAACGTTTATTTATTGCTTATTATTATTATTGCTTATTATTAAATTCTATATTAATATTTAACATTAAACCGTCCAGAATTTGTGTGCAATTAATATTGCGTATTTAGCCCAAAGGCCGTCTACCAGCGAGTATTTTTTTTATTAGCTGAAATATGGGGCAACTGGTGTTTTTTTTTTTTTTATTTGCCTCCTTATTGCAAATCATTGGTCTCCTAAAATGAGTTCTCTCGACTGCTTTATATTTCAGGAATTATCCAGAAGAACGATGGTTCCATGGAAGAAGAGATCGAGGACCTGCGGCGTTCTCATCCTAAACCACTCACCGGTAGAGACTTTACACTCTCTGATGTCTTTTATTTTTGCAATAAGGGTGTCGAGAGCATCGTACAGGATGAAGTCACTCAGCGATTTACATCCGAAGAACTGGTTTCCTGGAACCTTCTGACTCGCACCAACAACAACTTCCACTTCATCAGCGTGCGACTCACCATCATATGGGGTCTAGGTGTATTTATCCGTTATGGTGTTCTCTTGCCACTAAGGTGAGGATCTTTATGACTGGAAATCCACTGTGTGTCTTTTAATACATATTACATTAGACAACATTTGTTTACTGTTATACAATTCGAATCAGTCAGTGACCATTGACACCTGTTTTTAAATAAGAAAAAATTTATAATTATCGATAACGAGTATTGTATAAAAAACAATACAATAAAATGTACTGCAATAAACTGGTTTTAATAAGTATAATGTACAGCATTAACCTTGGAGATCAGACGACTTTACTCGCTAACGCGCATGTCTGACTAGCTATCGAGTGAACGCTGGGCGGATGTTTTCTTCTTGTGTCGTTTATTGGCAGTTGACAAGCTAACTGAAGGTGTTTTACGGCCACCAACTGGACTGGAGTGTTAAGCATTGAAAGGACAGGAGAAAAAAAATAAAAACACTTTGATGGTTACTACGCCAACTAGCGGTTGGGTGTTCTGAAGCTGGTTCGTAACCAGAATTTTAGCTCACAGCTCAAAGCAAAAAATCGGCAAAGAGACGACTCGTGTCTCACGTCAAGGTATCACTGTAAAGACACATTTTTGTATGAACAGAGAAAACATGACACACAAAAAAACCAATTCTACTTAACAATGATTAATAAATGTAATTTAAGTAACAAATGCAGCATTTAGTGGAAATTCTTTGTTAAACTTTTTTAAGTATGTACAAGATTTCAGTTACTACATAGTAACTTATGATGTCACAGCGCCCAAATTTAAAGTCTGAGAATTTTTAACTTAGATGATTATTAATGAGTGCAATTTAACAACAAGGAACATTTTTTAACCACTTAAAGCTACCTAAATGCCACATCGTTGCTTTCCACCACTTGCACGTATGGAGTGTCGTCTCTCCCGTGGCCTCATGGGATAATAAAGTGTACATCATATGTATGCTTCAAAATCCGGGAACTTTTCATATACTATAATTTGCATACTAAGGATTCGGTTATACTACTGAGCCGGTATACTCTGTTTTGCCTACTATATATTAGGGAAGTGTGCGATTTCGAACTGAACCTCTGTCTTATTTTTTTTTTAATTTTCAGGGTCACTTTGGCCTTTATTGGACTTAGCTTGCTAGTAATTGGCACAACGCTTGTAGGTCTGCTACCCAGCAGCAGGTAAGTTTTTGATTGATTAACACGATTAATGTATTTGTTGTCTATGAATAGTGTTTTAAATGAATGGCCAGCCACTCATTATCTCTCAGGCTCCTTGTCAGAACAGTTAGGTTTATATGAAATGTGTGTGTGTATGTGTGTTAATAGTATTATCTTGTCTGCTTCAGTGCAAAAGACTGGCTCAGTGATCTGATTCACATTACGTGCTACAGGATCTGTGCTAGAGCCTTATCAGCCACCATCCACTACCACAATAAGTGTGTAACTATTTTAATTTGCCCCATAAAATGGATAATTTTATCCGTAGTCATTTTAAATTCTGATGTTGTGCTATATGTTTATTATTGCAGAGGAAATCGTCCAAAGAAAGGGGGCATTTGTGTTGCTAACCACACCTCTCCGATCGACGTTGTCATTTTGGCAAATGATGGCTGTTATGCTATGGTAATGCTAATTATTCTGTATGAATATAGCATATAATGTGTCTATAGTATGTTATTGTTGGGTTATAGAATGAGAAATAGAAAAATTTAAGTCCTGTTGGTTCGAAAACAATAGCAAAAGCTTGTTAAACTTATTAAGCTCTAATAGGGACATTTTGGTCTGGAAAATCATTGGGGCGTCTAGACGGTACAATAGCTTCGGCATGGCAGGATTTGGAGTTTGCAGTCCTTATGTGGAAGCTTGTAGCCCTCATTATAGGAGTAAATGAGAATAGAATAGAATTAGAATAGAATAGAATAGTTTTATTGTCATTGTCACTGTTGTACAACAAAGTTAAGGTTTTCTTTTTAAAGCACACACAATCATACACAAACATACAATAAAAACAGATGATAAAGAAAAACTTAACCGGATAAAATGTAGATTTAAGCATATAAAATGTGCAAATAGCAATAAGTCAGATATACAGTCTTATGCAAAAGTTTAGGCACCCCTTGATAAATAACAGATTTTGAGAAGAAAAATGTTAACTGAAATGAAAAAATGCACAATTTTAAACATTTTTTATGCCATAAATTGCAAAAATAAAAACATAAACAACATGTGCAAAAGTTTGGGCACCCTAAGATTTCCAGAGTCTCAGATTGTTTTTGTTTCAGACCTTAATTAGCTCATTAGATCTGATGCATGGCAACAGCTGTCATTAGTAAATGCCAATTTCAAAGCTTTACAAATACTTTGATTCTTCAAACCTTGTGCACACACTTGCGGACGAACAACCATGGGTTCCTCTAAGCAGCTGTGTAAGACTCATGAAAATGAAAGTTATTGATGCCCACAATGCAGGAGAAGGCTACAAGAAGATAGCAAAGCGTTGTCAGCTTGCAGTTTCCACAGTGAGAAATGTAATTAAGAGATGGCAGTTCAGGGGAACACTGTGGAGGCCAAGATGAGATCTGGAAGACCAAGAAAACTCTCGGAGAGAACTGCTCGTATGCTGGTCAGAAAGACAAATCAAGCCCCCCATTTGACTGCAAAAAACCTGCAGGAGAACTTAGCAGACTCAGGAGTGGTGGTGCACCGTTCCACTGTGCAGTGATGCTTGCACAGACTTCATGGAAGAGTCAGCAGAAGGAAACCTTACCTGCGTCCCCATCATAAAATCCAACGTCAGAAGTATGCAACAGAACATCTACAGAAGCCTGAAGCGTTTTGGAAACAAGTGCTGTGGACTGATGAAGTTAAAATAGAACTCATAATAGGCCACAATCAGCAAAGGCATGTTTGGAGAAAAAAGGAGCAGCATTTCATGAAAAGAACACCTTGCCAACTATTAAGCATGGGGGTGGATCTATCATGCTTTGGGGTTGTGTTGCAGCCAGTGGCACAGGAAACATTGCACGGGTGGAGGGAAGAATGGATTCCACTAAATACCAGCAAATTCTGGAAGCAAACATCACACCATCTGTAAAAAAGCTGAAGCTGAAAAGAGGATGGCTTCTACAACAGGACAATGATCCTAAACATACCTCGAAATCCACTATGGAATACCTCAAGAGACGCAAGCTGAAGGTTTTGGAATGGCCATCACACCCCTGATTTAAACATCATTGAAAATTTGTGGGTAGATCTTAAAAGAGCTGTGCATGGCAAGACGACCAAAGAATATTACAGAACTAGAAGCCTTTTGCAAGGAAGAATGGGCGAAAATCCCAAGTACAAGAATTGAAAGACTTTTAGCTGGCTATAAAAAGCGTTTGCAAGCTGTGATATCTGCCAGAGGAGGTGTTACTAAGTACTGATTATGTAGGGTGCCCAAACTTTTGCACAGTGCCATAAAAATGTTTTTATTTTTGTTCAATTTATGGCATAAAAAGTAACTATGCATCAGTGTTTGCTGAAAATATTGTGCATTTTTTATTTTTTTTACATCTTTTCAATTAGAAAATCACCAAAATCTGTTATTTATCAAGGGGTGCCTAAACTTTTGCATAAGACTGTCTGAATATAGGTAATGTAGATAAACATGTACCAGAATGTAAACAGACATAAATGTCCAAGTAGCAATGTAACAGATATACAATAACTAACAACAGATTAGAGATATAACATGTATAACGAAGAGACACTGATGAACAGGTGTAGAACAGATAGGAAGTGTGAACTGCTGGAAGCCTGTGAAACGCTGGTGCATCTATCAATGTACCAGTATACAATTATACTATACTATACTGTACTATACTGTACTATATAAAACTGTGAAGTAATTGAGCAGGACTCAATTAATAGTCAATAGCCCGACTGTCGACTATTAAAATTATGTGTATTAATTTCATTGCACTTCATCTTTTGACAATTTGTTTATATTTGTTTGTATATACAGTTCATATAATTTCCCTACATTTCTAAATAATTCTAATTTGTTCTTAGAAATTCCTGTTATGTTAGAAATTTGTTGTTAAAAATTCCCAGTATTTAGGAAATTAACTGATGCTTATCTGTTTTTCTATAGGTGGGTCAGGTTCATGGTGGCATGATGGGGGTCATCCAGAGGGCGATGGCACGGTCCTGCCCACATGTGTGGTTTGAGAGGTCCGAAATGAAGGATCGTCATGCGGTGACCAAAAGGTGATGAAAAAGAATAGTAATGAACAAGTTACAATTCAAGTAGAACCTGCTTGCTGTTTTTATAGACAGGACGCCATTGTTTTATTCCTGTAACACGAGCTGTTATTAATAAACTCACATGAACTCTTTTTCTGCCGTAGGTTAAGAGATCACGTCTCTGACAAAACCAAGCTGCCTATTCTCATCTTCCCAGAGGGTAAAAACACTTGTATTAATCTCTTGTTTGCATATAATACTGCACTATGTATTGTACAGCAAAGCCTTTACAAATAGATTTAGACATTAATGTTAGAACAGAGTTTGCACTGATATTTTTTTGCACCACCAAAAAATAACATCATTGGAACTTTATTACACAATTGTTGCAAGATCCATTTTTTTGGAATGCACATGCTGCTCCATGATATTGCCACGTCTATGAAGGTGGGGAAAGTGGTGGCTCATGCTTAAGGTGTTGGACTACCAAACCGAAAATTGTGGATTCCCAGCTCCACCAGGCCACCATTGCTGGCCCGGCCCCTGAGCAAGGCCCTTAACTCCTAATTGCTCAGTTGTATAAATGAGATAAATGTAAGTCGCTCTGGATGAGGATGGCTGTGAAATGCTGTTAATGTTACTGTATGTAAGGTGGCCACGGAAACTGTTGTCTACATCTTGCATAGATTAAAGAGAACTTTTCTTTATCAGCACTAAAACTTAAGCTAAGATTGATTTGCTACTTCTTTGTAGGTGTTTTTTTTTCTATATTCTAGCTTTTTTTCTTATATTTGTGCTGCTTGCAGCTGATATTTGTAAATTGATAACAGCTTTACAGTGTTCATGTCTAACGTTGACTTAAACACACTGATATAATTTACAATAATGAATTTAATGCTACGTATCGTTAGTACATCAGCAGGAAAATCTGTGCGGACCAGAACTTTAATAATATAAGATGGAAAGGGGGTGTGGCTTAATTAATTAACTTTGAAAGATCTACCGTATTAATCATACGAGTTTCTTATCTTAATTTTTTCATTTGTCAGTTTAACTAGGAAAGTTAAACGAAGATATGACTCCGACTAAAGCTGTTGTCCGAGGTTCACTACACTTCATAAAGAATTATTTCACACCGGGACCACCTTTATAAGCAGATTTTAGATTAATTCCATAGAAAAACGCTTTTAATTTGGTAATTACAGTGGATGCTAATATTTTTTTTAACATTACTGATGGATTAATGTGTCTGAACTGTGATGGTGTTCAATTCTTAATTAATTATTAGAAAATTTAGGACAGTCACAATAACTATTTTCTCCCCTCAGAAAATCATTATTTCTAATAGTCAGCAGTCTATAAAGAACGTTTGGCCGAAGTCTTTTCACGGATCGATTGAAGCTGCTTTATCTTGCCATAATTGCAGGTGGTTGATGCTTTATTCAGAGCTGCTGTTTCAGCATTTTAATATTCATTTGCGTTGGATTCGCCTGCTTTACTGCGCTGTACTAAATATTAAAGGCAGAAAAACAGAAATAAGATCTAACGTCTTGAACAGAAAGACTGTAGAAGACTGTCAGAGGAAACTAGCTGAATCTTTGAGCTAGTACAGACGAGTGCGATTATTTATTTATTTATTTTTTTTACCTCAAGTCTTATGATCTGGACAATGTTGTGGCTATTGTAGCTAATAATAAACCGAAGTTTATATTGTAGCTTTCATGCCACCTTGCTTTAGGACAGAAAGCCTACGTAAATTTAAAGAAACTAGGCCAGTTATATTCTTTCTTTTCAGATATTTTTGGGGCATTTTGCCATTATTTATAGAACAGAGAGAAATGATAGAGAAAGGGAGGTGGGACCGGAAGGGCTCTGAGCCGGAATTGAACCTGGGTCGCCGGATCACACCCACTACACCGTTTTTTTTCTGAGGGGTGTAGCAACAATGACTTTTGACATAGCTGAGTGACGCACCTGAAACCATCCCAATTCTGCACGTCAGCGCGCTTGTTTCTTTGCACACTTATCAACTAAAGTGTGCACTTCCAAAAGTGCGCACTTTCTGGAAGACCTTAGGGTGTAGTGTGGGTATTGGGACAGGGCCATAGGATCATCATAGTATATGAACATAATTTTTTTGCACTGACCCACGAACTGTAATGCATCATTTCCGTCTTAAACTACATACACACCCATAAAAAAACCCACTCTTACAGGGTAAGTGTGCTGTGGACTGGCCGTCCCTGGCCTGGACGACACTTCCCTTTTTTCCCTTTAAACATTACTAAATAGCTGAGTTATATACACAGCTACACATTAAAACATAATTAAGTAGAAAAAAAATAATGGGAGATGGGGTAGGTTTTGGCCCTGTTGTTCCACAGCACATTCTTTAGCACTCCCACTGTGGCATGACATGGACTGGGAACTAACTTACAAAGGGATCAGAGGCATCCCTAATAAATAATTATTAGTGAATATTAAAGAGAGAAAAAAATTGTTAATGTGAGGTAACCTGTATAAATCACTGGATGAAAAATGTTTGTCACTGGTTTCCCTCATGACAGGAACTTGCATCAATAATACCTCCGTCATGATGTTCAAAAAGGGAAGTTTTGAAATCGGAGGGATGATTTATCCTGTAGCAATAAAGGTATTTACATCTTCCCATTCTAGCTCTAAAATAGAATAAATCTGTATTACTGACACCATAATGTACAAATCTCCTTCTGTCTTTTCCCTCCCCCTCTGTCTCAGTATGACCCCCGGTTCGGAGATGCTTTCTGGAACAGTGCAAAGTATAACATGGTAAGCTACCTCCTCAGGATGATGACCAGCTGGGCCATAGTGTGTAACGTCTGGTATCTCCCACCTATGTATCTCAAGGTAGGAACGGGATACATGATTATAACCATGAGTGCTTATAAATAGTTTAGTTCTAAGGGGTTTGTTTGATAGGACGGAGAGGACGCTGTACATTTCGCCAACCGAGTGAAATCAGCTATAGCACTGCAGGGAGGACTGGTGGATCTATTCTGGTGAGACTTCAGTTATTACTTATTAAAGAAGGTCCTAAGAAATTACAACAGTTAAGTGATTATAAATAACCAGTAGCCAAGACAGTTATACTCAAGTTAAGCATCATGTGCTTGACTCATTATAGCCCAATAAAATGAGTAAAAATCCAATAAAAAATGGGATTTAAAATCTTAGTCTTAACGGTGAAAAACATTTTTTGGGTTTAGGTAGGAAGCCTTTAGCCACCACATTAGGGTGAAGAGATGATATTTTCTTTCTTAAGTCTTTTGGGGGCTGTGTTGCAGGGACGGAGGCTTGAAGCGAGAGAGGGTTAAGCAGTCATTTAAAGAGGAGCAACAGAAGATGTACAGCAGTATGATTTTGGGACAAGACTAAAGTACACACCTCCATGTTCTCTTTATTTTTACATATTCTCTGGACTCGAAGTGAAGGCATGGACTGAGTTAAAAAATCTTCTAGAAAAATGGACTTTTTAAGTCATCTAGCATCGGAAAACAGACTCCTGTGGTTTATCAGATAAAAACATGTCGGGTTAAACCATGTTTAAGAAAATCACACTTTTTCCTCCCATGCAGACGTGAATAGATTTGCCTTAAACTAATTATACAGTGACTTCATGATCATCATGATCTTCATTTTCATGAAACGATTTTTGAAGATATATTAAAAAAACTCATGAATGGTATTCTGTTACTTCTGAAAGAAAGTACGACAAAAACAATTTCAGCCACATCTTGACAAAAATCATTGAGTAAAATATCACAGACGTTCCAGTTCTGAAATAATTTTACCAAAGAGTCATTTGAGACATGATGTAGATCAGCACATCTGTGGGACATCACTGAGGAACTGGATGGAACCATTTACACAAGAAATGTTTCAACAAATATTTGTGGCTGCATGTTTTTGGCACTTTATTTAGACTTTCCTCTCGGAGTCGGAGTTACCTATATTTTTCTATAACTTTATACGCCCTCATGTTTAATTCTTGATATAATGAAGCAGTTTGTCAACAATTATTTAAGGAATGTCGCATCGTACATATGGTATCTCCATTCCTAGTAACATGAGAAGCTATTAACGTAATTTCTTTACTGGCCATCTTTATAGGTGATTTTTTTTTTTTTTCAAACACATTTTTTTGCGATTTTTAACTCTGTGCATTTGGGATATTCACACAAAGTCTTTTTTTGCTGGAAGACCAGTCCACTGCGAAATGTTTAAATGTCCACTGTTGTTTTTAAATCACATCTTGATGTTGCTGTTTATTTTTCTTAAAATATTTTGCAATGGTATGTTCCAAGAACGTATATTTTTCTGTAATCACTATCTATGTTTTTAGTGGATATGAAATAACTTAAAAAAAAGAAATAAATATATATATAAATAAATAAATAAATAAACAACAGGACTGCTTGGCTTTTAAAGACCACTAGATGTCGCTCTATACCAAGAAAGAAATTTGTCCAGCTTTTTAGGCCCTCAGTTTTATTCAGGTAGAATTTATAGAACTGATGTAAACAGAAACGAGTTTAAAAATATTTTATGGTTTGTTGGTGTCTAATTCTTAAAAATAATCTTCGATTAGCGTTGCCTTTTTCAGATATTTTTAGTAATTCTAAAGACAAGTTTGTACAAATTAATTAAAACTAAAACTTCTATAAAACAAGACTTTTGCCAATACAAAAGAGCAGGTAGATTTTTCCAAAAAACATCTAATCACATGTGTACAAATAAACAGATCTGTAATAAAACTTATATTACATAAAATATCAATCTTAGACTTAAAACACTGATTTTTTAATCTTATTTGATCTGAATTTTATCTTTTAAACCTGAATACAAGTTTTGGACCACTGTTTAAAACCTCAGTCTACTACAGTCTAATGCTAGAATGGGAAACTATGAACTGTTTTTATCAAGCTGTAATCGTTTTGGCCATATTTAAGGCTAAAGGTATGTCCTACACGTAAAATTTGGATGTACAATGTAAATCATGTCAAACTCTCAGCCGTAAATAGACCTGCGCAGGTCCTATTCGAATAACTGGATATTAGAGTGAGGGGAAACTGGAAAATGGATAAAATAGAATAGAAATAAAAATAAAAATAGAAATAAAAATAATAATCTTCTACAATCCCATGCCTCTTTATTAGGATAGTTAGATTTAATAATTAGGAGTGGTAACTGTTTAATTCTGGGACATGTGTAACAGGCTGTGTGCAGTTATATAACCTAAATACCTATATATATATATATATATATATATATATATAAGCAAAAAGACACATGATCTACCATTTCTCTACCACAATCTACCACAAATCATCTAAAGTGACTCAACTCAATCACTGATGATCATATCCAACAACTAATCACAGAAAAAACCCCTAATCCCTGATAAGCCTTGCTGTCCATAGACTCATTAATGAGCACTATTGTTTGCCCCCCTGCAGACTTTTATATTATTTGCTTTACAGTGTGTATCCTTAGTGTTACTGTATATTATTGTAAATATAAAAGGAAAATTAAATACAGTTTAGGAAGAAAAGTGCAGGAAAAACATTGAATTAAATTGAATTGAATACTTATTTTATTGTAAGAAACGTGCAGGAAATACATTTTATTTATTTACTTAATTATTAAATTGTAAAATATTTTATTAATGTAAAAAAAAAGTGCAGAAAATACATTTCATAAAATTCAAAATTGAATACAAAATTTTGTTGTCTTTTATTCTATGAAAAGTTCTTTCTTTTTTTTAACTAAATCAAACAACTGAATTTTACGCTGATTCGTGTATTAATTATACTGCAGGACAGGAGGTTTATTTCTCACCTTTGCTTTGTGTGCACAGTTTGCATGTTTTCCATGTGCTTTGGGGGTTTTCTTTACCCCCCCCCCCCCCCCCCCCCCAGTTTGTTTTATAAGTGTGTGTGCCTTGATTATGTCCTTAAAGCAACATTTGCTGGTTTGATGGAAAGAGCAGAGTGGAGAAACAGGAATTGGATGGTGGCCAAATTGAGAATGAAAAGAGCAGGAAATACCAGGTTCTGTTCGGTTCGGTTCGGTTCTGTTCGGTTCTGTTCGGTTCTCTTTATAAAGTCCTCTATGATCATGTCAATCCATTAAATATACAAATTATTGTATTAAGTCACATTATGATTTCTAATGGCATTTTAGACACACAATATTTATTTACCCTACAAAACCTTGGCAAGTTAGCAGTGGAAATCTGTAGCTCTTACTTTGAACTGAATACACTTTATTGCGTAACATCCTTTATTGTGAACGAGGCCTTACTACTGACTCGGAAAATATTTAGCTGACCTGTTATTTCAAAGACGTCCTGTGTCATTCAGCACTAATGATGATAAGAGCATCGTTAAATTACTGATTGCAATATTAGTGACTCGTTTAACACACGACTCAGTTTCGACGCCTGCCGTTATAAACTCATTAGAGACTAATGATTTGGAGCAGCCGTCGGCCAAAATAACTTGGAAAGTTTTCTGGCCTAAAAAGAGAATTCTCTCTCTCGCTTTCTTTCTTTTTCTCTCTCTCGCTATCTCTCTCTCACACACACACACACACACACCATTACAAAGTTTTAGTCTTACTATTCTTATGCATCTACTGCCTAATTATTATAGCTTTAGTTTACAATGTATCTAACCATACATCTAACTATACATCTAATCTAATCTAATCTAATCTAATCTAATCTAATATAATATAATATAATATAATATAATATAATATAACCATTTAACAGTTTTACCTTATTAAACAGTTTTCTTGGCAAAATAAAAACTGTCAGATTTTCTTTCCTCAGGGGGAAAAAAATCCTCACATACACACATACACACACACACACACCCAGTAGAAGGAGTTTGAGGGATGAATGCATCGTGTTTACTGTGACGGTCCTTTAATAAAGAAAGCAGCGAGTGTGAAATAGCAGCAGGCTCTTCTTTAGCACAGAGCTTACATTTCACAGCTTTTCCCTCTCTCTTCTTTCTCAGCGTTTTACGTTCGGGGGGTTTCTCTATCCTCCCTCCATCCGTGAGCTTTAATAACAATCCTGCACCCTTAAATTGTTTGAGCAGAAATGTTTGTTCTCTGCTAACAAGATTGTGAATTATTAATCGGCTCCTGAAACCGGTTTTATAACCTGATTGTTGAGGTGGGATCGTGCACCTCCATGCTCCGCCACACCATTTACTGTGATGTATGTGTCTGCACATCTTTATATCCAATTTAATGTGATTCGGATAGATTTTTTTTTTTTAGAAAGACATCATAAAAAAACAAAGCGTGTGTGTGTGTGACCCCTAAAGGTTCTGGATCGTGCACGAGAGACTCTATAATCTATATGATTGGCCATCATGTCTGAGAGATTTTGATTAGATTTTCTGGGCATCTGTTTGATCTATACAAATGTAATGCCGGTACACTCAGTAAATATGAATAAACCGCTGAATTAGATCATTTTCCCGGAGAATGGAGTTCAAGACGAACATCATTTTAAGCCCAAGACTGAGTGCTTTACCTAATCGAGAGGTTAAATGACCCTGGCTCTGCCCTACAGCCGCCATTAGTAAAAGGGAAATGCTTTTTAAATACATTCTTCCACGATCCTTTCTGTGAGCCATGTGGACCGGCTGCACTTAATGCAAGACATAGTGAGGGGACGAGAGACAGCGGCTCTTAGGGACAAATCAATAGGGAGTAAAATCTCAGCACACACATATTCCTTGATAGGTCTTAATATTTGATCCTGCACTAACACCAGCCTATTCAATTTATCACCTAGAGAATATTTGTGCATGCTCAGATGTTCACTGAAGGACACTGCTGACACATGGATTGATTTTTAGGAAAGAGTTTAAGAAGAATTACAATGAATCGGCAGCACGTTTAACTGGATATTGTAATAGTGGATGTGATTTTGCCAAGTAGAATGTGATCCTGAATCATTAGCATTTTTTGTTGTTCCTGAATCAGCATTTCAATCAACCAATCACAACCAACCGATGTCATCAGTGTGTGTTGACCAAACCCTCCTCGATCCATTTTGGATTTTTTTTCCTCCTTGTAAACCAAAATGTAATATCATACATATATTTATTAAATAAAAAAACATGAAATACGTTAATGACATCTGTAATACATTACACATGCTGTACTGAACAATTGGATACAACATGTATGTGCAGGTTAACGTGTGAACATTTCCCTCAGCTTCGTGATCAAAAAATAGATGTGTATAAAATGTATTTAGGTGTGTGTGAATAAATAATAAATACATTTATAGATTTTTTTTTATTTATGGTTTTAAAATGAATGGTTGTGATTGTTAAATGTTAAAAGGTTGTGATTTAATGAAATAAACGTTAAACCCTGTTTTATAGTAAGAATGTTGCTCTATTGCGGGTCTACAGGGTCACCGTTTCAGATCATTTTACATGCATTTGTTCAGTTTCAGTTTGTTTGTGGACAAAAAAAGAAAAGATTTAAAAATAGATCGAGGCGGGTTTGGTCGACGTACACTGATGACATCAGATGCTTATGATTAGTCGATTGAAATGTTGGCTTTAAGATTAACAAAGAATGTTAATAATCCAGCATCACATCCCATACGGCAAAATCACATCCGCCATATTTTTATATCACCTCCTGTCACATGGACCCCAATTTAAACATTAAAAAAAAGAAGTGTAGTGAATAAATATAGCATAATAGTTGGTATGTCTGCTTCGTAACAAATAACATGAAACTGTGAGTGTTTTGCCAGTAAGATTTTAGCATTTTGGCTAGACAGAAAAGCTACACTTTAATAAATATCCTCAGCTCTAGGACTCTTAAACAATTCTTAAGGTTCCTCACACACTTTCTGTTTCTCAGCCAAACACTGATTTTATTGTGAGGACATTTTACAGCAATGGGAAACAGGCCATTCTTTTCAGTCACTCATTCACCGGTCGATAAAATGAGCCACAACAGCCTCAGTGTTATCAAGTGCTCTAAGGCCACAGCTTTTTAATTAAAGACTTAGTGAGAGCTGGAGGATCGAGAACAGAAACCACCAGGGATAAAAAAACACTTAGACCTGTTTTTGGTCATTCGTCCTTAGGATTTTAGATAATAATTACTAGATTTGAACACAGTGTACACAATGCCCCTTAACCACATGCAATAAATGTAGCTAACAAGTAACGCATGTCTGAGACACACAAAAGCTTTTTCATAAATACACACCCGCATTTATAGTTTCTTTAAACATTCTTTTCAGAATGTTACAACAGCTTAAAGTGAAAGTGTGGCCCTGTCAGAAGTCGCAGAATACTTAAGTAGGTACTACATTTCAGTATGTACGTATTTCCTAAATGTTAAACAAGTACATTCTATATAGTATAGTTCCGGGTAGTAGAAATGAATTCCAGATGTACCTAATCTGCCATTTTGATATTGTCACATGACATGTGATATTGTTACATGTTTAGAGGAGACTGTTGGACTGTTAGAGTTGAGTTGAGTAACTTAAGATACTCTGTTTGCAAAGTATTTCTGTATAAAAATTACTTTAATTTTAGTTATTATTATCTTTACATTTTGTTAAATTCTGTTTTTTTTTATTTAGTCTGGTTCGATTCAGTCAGATTTATTAGAAGCAGTTTATATAGTTTATAAGTATATAAAAATAAAAAATATATATTTTAAATTTCATTGAATCCCTGTCAAAATAAGAGGAACTTATCTGTGTGACACTAGAGTGTGTCATTATAAGTCATTTCCTTTCTAAAACATTGCAACTCTAGAGTCATGTGCAATCGTGTAACCAGAAGTTTTTAAATAAATAAAAAACATGGGCATCAGATTTCTTTCTAAATGTATTCTTTTTTTGAAAGTTATCCACTGTTTATTAATAGGGATTAATTACTTCTTTAATATTTTCTAAAAAAAGTGCAAAACTGATGGTGGTAATTGCAGTTGAAAGTCATCTTCATGGTTTCATAAGTGGTAACTGGTGTCCATGTGAGACCAGCAGCAGCAAAAACAGGCCCCTAAGTGAGACCCAAACAAGACAAACAGGACATCAGACCAGCATCTGAATTGATTAGGCCGGTTTCGAGAGAGGAAGAAATAGACGTACCTCAGAAAAGATACCGTAACATCAACTCTGAAGCTAAAACAGCTGCAAATCGCTGATTGATTTTAATCCTCTTATTTTAAGACCTTAGAGTATCTATACTGTAGTAACAGCTCACTCACAGGGGCTTGTGTATAACTGTTAATATGGCAAAGATTTTTGTTAGGTGGTTTGTTTTATGTCAGCATAATTCTGTGATGTCAAGATTACAGACATGAGGAAATGTTCGGGACTTTAAAGTTAGTCAGGTATGTGACAAAATGTTTTATGTCTTATTATTTACGGAAGAGATTAAACCATAGCTACTATAATTTAAGTGACTATAAGTGAAATAATTTGTCTTTAATAATTTAGTATAATTAGTACCAAACGGATGCAATATAAGAAAAATATAACATTTGGAGAACATGATGTCATAGAAAAGTAATTAACTGTATGTAATAATTATATTACAATTATACTGTATTTATTATAGCAACACCACATACTACACACTATGTTTAATTCTTTCCTTACATTCCCATTTACATTTACTGCATTTTGGCAGATGACCTTTTGCCATGCAACTTACATTTATCTTTTTTTTAGTGAGCAGTTAGGGGTTAAGGGCCTTGCTCAGGGGCCCCGCAGTGGTGGTGGTGGCTTGGTGGTATTGGGAATCAAACCCCGGTCTTCCAGGTATCCGTCCAACACCTTGGCCACTGGGCCACTACTTTCCCTTTACGTAAAGTCTAAAGCATCACAACACTCGTGTTTTCCTATGAGTGGAACAATTTAGTACCTGAACGAATGCTGTTTGTTCGAAATCTTCACCCTGCACTGTACCACGTGACACAACAGAACACCAGCTCACATGCAGCTCGACATGATTACCATAACTTAATGAAACTGCCTATAATTGGGCTGCATCGATTTTTTCCCCCCTCTTTTTGATTGAGACATTATGGAGTCCTGATGTCTTTCAATGCAGATCTGATTGATTTGTGGTGCAATTCCAGGACTATTCTGTTTAAAAAATAATTATGTTGTTATTTAGTTCTCTGCTGTTTTTTAATTATGATCAAGGCTCATCGATTCCTAATTTCGATTTTGAATTCATGTCTAATTTTGGAACATTCATTAATATAGAGGCTCCTTGATCCTAAATATACTATAAAACTTCATTACTAGTCTTAACACTCATTAACACTTATTATGTTTGGATGGCAATTAAATAATATATAATTAAAATCAACCGATCCTTTTTTTTTAGTCTGAAAAAATAAACATTTTAGCTTGTTTTAATTGATGCTTGATCACACAACTGTTATCTTTATATATTAAAATGAATAAAAATGCAAAGTTTTAAGTAAAAACATGACTAATTTGAGAACGTGATGAAATTATTTTAGCATTTATTCGATTACTTTCACTGATTAAAATAAACATTTAAAGTAATTCCTAAATTTCTTTCATGCATTCCTTACCTAAAAACAGGGTATAGTGGGGGGGGTTTATTGAAGTTTTAATAGGGTTTATTCTATAATACAAATAGATTATATATATTTACATGTATAGGTTGTTCTAATTTAATGAATGTACATTATGTTGTGCACATATTCTTACACATTTATTAATATAGGTGCTAAAATATGACCTGTTATTAAAACCTGGTCATAAGTATTTATCACCCCTATCTGTTATTGATAAAATGGAAGAATTTCACCTTGACTGTATGTGTGTTTGTTTGTGTTTTCTTCACCGTTTTATCATTTTACCCATGATTGCTTTTGTTTCCAGGTCACTACATAATCCATTGTTTCACCTTTCGTCAATTCCTCAGAACTTGTTAGATGGACACACCAGACGTGTTGAAGAAAAAGCGACTGTGTGTGAAAAGGTACATATACCATTATATATACCCCCCCACACACAAAAAAAGTCATAACAATTTAAAAAGAAATGACTTGTGAGCATGTGGCATTTTTACCCAAAACACATTCCATAAAAATTCACTCTACAGCTTAATCTAATAAATAATGAAATAATGGTCGCGGTTCATTAATATAAAATTATCTAGACTTGTGATTAATTGTGTTAAACTTATAAAAGGGTGTTTTTTGTCAGAATCAAAGAAAGGAAATGATGGATGGGGACACGTGATGAATGAAGAAAGCATCCGGACTAAATTGAATGTGTACTCATCCGTTCTCTCTTCACAACTAATGATAAATTGAGCATGTCGCATCGAACAATACAGAGAAAGGTTTAAATCTAATTCCTGTTTAAGGAGAGGATATAAGAACCAGAGCTTTACAGATTCAGTAAAAGGTAATCTGTCTATGGATTGCAGTCAAACTATTATAGTCGCTTACATGTGAGTAATTGTGTTACACATAAAGAAAAAATACAAAAAATTAAAATATCTCTAAAATAATTCAATAATTTTTCTCTAAAAAATAATTCAAACTATCACAATTAAGATCGTTTTTTGTTTTGCACTGATGTTATGAACTGAAATGAAGGCCATTTAATGGAAAAATAATGAACGCTTATAAAGTATAAACAGGCTCTTGTTAAATTTTTTGATTGATTTATGATTGGTCGATTGGAGGCCACTCTGCTAAGGATGTTTCTCATCTACAGTCTGGGGATCTATGAAAGTACAGAGCCACACAGGAGCTTTGAGGATGGATTGAGACTCACTCTGCTCCACTGACCCAAGCCTAAAATGTACATTACATTTGATTACCATTACCATAAACTGTAATAAACACACATTTAGTGTCCCCCAGATGAGGATAGGTTTTCTCTTGAGTCTGGTTCCTCCTAAGGTTTCTTACTTATTTTATCTCAGGAAGTTTTTCCTTCTACATCCATGTGGTTAACCCCTAAACTGTCTAACGTCAACTATCAGATTTATTGTCTCTAGAAGTTTGTGGGTCTGCTGCTTGATTTGTCCCAACGAGAGTGGAATGTTTGTAACTAGAGCTCGCTATTTTAACTGGCTTCTCTTTATTTAGATAAGCAGCAGCTTCACGCAGAGACTCCTGAATGGTGAGACTCCTGAATGGTAAGACATGCTGAGACTCCTGAATGGTGAAGCACACTTAGACTCCTGAATGGTGAGACTCCTAAATGGTGAGACAAGCTGAGACTCCTGAATGGTTAGACACACTGAGACTCCTGAATTGTAAAGCATGCTGAGACTCTTGAATGGGGAGACACGCTGAGACTGCTGAATGGTGAGACACGTTGACACTCCTGAATGGTGAAGCATGCTGGACTCCTGAAAGGTAAGACTCCTGAATGTTGAGCAACCCTGTATAGTAACCTCATTTTTGCCACCTATACTCACAATCTTCTTTGTTAGGTCACCTTCTGCAGCTTATAATCATACATAAGGATGGGGACTTACTATTAAAGACTCATTATATATATATATATATATATATATATATATAGTGACTGTAACAATGCTGCAGCTGAACCTGATTCGTTTGGCAAAATCCCCGTTTCTTTTTCCATCACTTGTACATAAGAGCTCAAGACAATTCCATATAATGTTTTTTTTACCTCATTGACCCAAAAAAAGGTTCTGAGGTAGCTGTCAAAAAATGAGCTCTAATACTGGCAACTTAGATGGACGAAACGTGAATAAAATGTAAAATGTAAAATTTTTATATATAGTTTTTAACATTTCAGGTTATTTTTTACATGCAGTATTTTTTAACTAGACGCTCCAGCTTCTTTTTTAAACATTATTTTTACACAATTTATTTCCATACATTCATATTTATTTTTAATGTAGTTCTTTGCCCAGAATGTAACACCTAAACTGTTATTTATTTATTTTATTTCATGTATTCTAAGAACATTCTTTGTTAAAGAATCAGAATAAGACATTTCCTTTAGAGAAAATTGTACTAATTGACAAGCTGGTAGCGTTACAGATGATCATATTGATATTAGGATCGCAGCTGGCGTGCTTCCAGGCCACACTGTGGATTGTAAATAATCTCGCCATCTGTGAGGTGCCGACAGTTGGGGAATAAGAAGTCACATGAATATAATTAATGTAGAGAAAATAAAAGAGGCAGTGTCTCCATAAACATTATGAGTTGATTTTTTCCCCCCTTTTTTTTCTGCAGTATGAATCGTTCGCTCCCCTGTGGAAGATCTGTATGCGATGCACCACATCTAAAAACGACACAATGCCTACGCGTAAGCACTGTTTAATTAAGGAAAGCTCGCTGTGATAGCTGATGATGTCTGCTCCCAAATTTGGAAATGATTTTATGCAAAACTTCATGAAATGATATAATTTTCTCAGACCACAGCACAAGCAGGAAGAAAACTGTGATGGCAGTCACACGGTCTACGTTTCACGTCAGAACCGAAAGCATTGCTGAAACGCAGTGATATTGAAACGCACCGTTCAGTTTCATTTTCTGCAAAGAGGCAAAGAAGATAAAAATGTTACCAAAAAAAAAAAAAAAAACAGCTCAGTGGAGCATCACACGTACAAGTTCACACTGAAATGAATATATTCTTTAATTTCTCAGCTCACGATGGGCTCTGGAGACCTCGAGACAATGTTGATGGATGGTTTTTTAATGCTGCTGAATGTTATTTTTTTTACTGAACAAGCAAAACTATAAATTTTTACTTCATTGCCAATGATGGTGCCCTATGCATAAAAGCGTGGCGCCTGTGTCGCCCATGAATAATCGCCTCTCACGGCAGATGTTACTTTGCAGAAACCAATTCTTCAGATAAGATTTGCAGAAGATTAATTGTCTACAGCTGTTTCATGGCCCAGTGCAATCTTAATACATTTATGATAAGTTTAAAAAGCTTGCACGAGGCAAACGCACACGCCCGGCTGAGACAGCATGGAGAAAACCAAGCTTTATTCCTACATCTGGATTCATCTCCTCCGTCATATTCATTACTGCCTTTATGCAAGCCGATGGAGGCTGCATGGATTTTTATTGTTTGAGGTGCAGCCGCATTCACGCTCCTCAACCCCTTTATTCTGTCTGTCTTTCTTTCTTTTTTTTTTCCCTCCACGCGACAAATTATTCAGATCTGTGCAAATGAGTTGCGTCCGTTTCTCAGCCCTCTTGGGTGGAAATTGAAAGTGACCCGCCGTGACCCACGGCTATTAATCGTGCCAAATTGCAGCGAATGCACAATCCAGATCGGGGTCCCCGCCTGAAAATGAGTCCTTAATGAAGGAGATATGACCCAGCTGGCTTCTCTTACTCGCACTAGTTAAGAACAATCACAGTGTTACGACCCAAACCAGGGGTCCTATCTAGGAGTTTTCCATTTTTCCATTCACAACTAATCATTTCCAGCCTGGCCTGGTCAGATGCCAAATGTTCTACATATGCAGTATCTTATTTAAAGAGGCTTTTGTGCTACCAGACTCATACTGGGGATTTCTAAGGGTTTTATTCCACATTTTCTGGCTAAAAGATGGTTGTATTATAATCATATTATGTTTTATGTTATTGACAATAGCATGCCAGGGAAGCCAAATGTTTTTACAGACATTATGTGTGTTTAGTATGTATTTATTACTAAGGATTTTTTTAAGGCATAAAAAAACATTCTTATATCGTATGTGCTGTTTAAGTGTCTAATTTGTTTATGACTACTTTTTTAAGCATTTTATTCTAATATGCATGGTGAAATTCTTCGTTAACACATTATCAAGGATAAAATAAAATAAGAAAGACTGGAAAATTACAATTCTGGAATTGTGTTGAAAAATATTTGCAGTTTCAGCATTTGGCATTCGTCCTTATCCAGATCTTATCCTTATCCATTTATACAGCTGAGCAATTAGGGGTTAAGATCATTGCTCAGGGGCCCAACAGTGGTAACTTGGTGGTGCTGGGAATTGATCCCACAATCTTCTGATTAGCAGTTTTTAGGGGCAGTGGTGGCTCAAATGGTTACAGCGCTGAGTCTGAAGACCAAAAAGACCTGGGTTGAAGCCCCACCACCGCCAGCCAGCCATCCACTGTTTGGTGCTTGATCAAGACCCACTTTCTGCTTGAGGGGCGCTGTATCATAGCTGACCCTGTTCTCTGACCCCAACTGCGAAGAAAGAATTTTACTGTGCTGTAAAAAGTATACATAAAAAAATAAAGGCATTTACATTTACAGCAGCCCAACGCCTTAACAACTGCGCTAACACCATCATTAGAAATATAAATATAACAATAGAAAGTTATATAGATGAGTTAACTAACATTACTAAAAAAAATATTTGGTACCGTTTGTCATAGCAAAAGTTTCATCTGCTGTTTATATTTATTTATTTTACTATTTTTTAATGTATCTTTATTTTATAGAGTATTTTACAACAATAAAGATTGTCTCAATCTTTTAATAAAAGAAAACAGTGAACACTCAGTAAAAACACTCAGTTCAGCTTAACTGGAATCTGCAAATTAAGAGTCCCCAACTAAGGCGACTGTGGCAAGAAAAGAAACCAAAACTCCATCTGTAACAAAGTGGGCGGCTGGCGGCTGAAGGGGGGTGTAAGTTCTCCTCTGACCATATATGGACTCATGTATATTTAATCAAATTTTATAAAGTATTTTCTGGAATAGATTAGGTGCTAAAGTTTTCTGTAGACTCTGTAATACTCGTTTTAAAATGTGTCATTGGCCATATGTACTGTATGAAACGTATCCCTCTATCCATTTTCTGTACCGCTACTATATTTATGCAGTAGTGTGCAGTTACCATTCAGCCTACGATGCCCATCTGTGATCCCTGAAGGAAACTCCTGAATCACCCGAACTTCATACACACAGAGAAAAGGTGTGACATAAACGCCTAAAATACTGATATAATCAAATGTACAGTAAACAATCACCCAGGTACTAAAAATATTAAATCTGATCCCTCTATCTCTGGTTATCGCACCCTTACAGTGGGACGTTATGGGGGATTTACAACAAGCTCGGAAGAGTGACCCAACGCCACTGACTTGCCATCTAGGGAAAAACTGTGTACCCCATGCACTAAGAGTGATCATCATAAAGTAGGTGCATTGATCTTACAGTGCCAGGCACCCTGAATGGACTCTTAAACTAGTCAAGAACTCCTGCAAGCAAGATGTTGAAAAGTATGATATGTCATGTGCAGTTTGTTACAAAACTGATTTTGACAAGAAAAAATATTTTTTTTAATCAAACTATCTTATAGACTTTTTATTGAGGGGCCTAAAGAATCAGATCAACTTGTGGAAAGATGGCATCTGATGACCCCTGTTTTTATATTTGTGGATTCTCATCACTTTAGTTTTTATATAACTTTTCCATAATGTATCCATTTGTAAAATTTTTAGGACATTTGTATTAAGGTGGACCTGTCCAGGGTTGTACCCCTCCTGCCTTTTACCCTTATATAGACAGCTGGGATAGACTTCAGCAGATCCCCGTGACCCCGAATTAGGGAAGAAGAGGTGGATGTAGAAGATGGATGAATGAATAAATGAGGTGGTTAATGCTACTGTAAAGTTATTGCTTGTTTACGTCTGGTCTACCCAGTGCACTGTTTTTAACAAAAAGCTTTCCAACTAGGATATTACTTGTTAAATAATTACATGCCTTTCTAAATCTGTGTATTTGGAGCCCCTGTCATATAAATTCATGTCAATAGTAATAGTAAACTTTAAATCTGATAAATGAAACTGATAAATACAAAGTCTTTTGGCCTGGACAGGACCTGGGACATGAACTCTAGACCGGTCTTTAGATTCTTCATCATCATTCTAGTCACACCACTTTACTCTGGTAGCCCAGGTTCCATTGGGGTGCGAACAGATAGCTGTCACATATGAAAAATAGGACACCTCCCTAACAAATGTCTCATTCTCTGCAGATTATTTACTTTTAATGGGCGTGGGATGAGAAAAGCACTTAATATGTGGTCACAGAGGCTGTGATGTATGGGGTCAGCCGAGTGACGGTGGCAGTGACAGTTTGCTCTTTTCTAATAAATCTATCAGGGCGAAGAGTTTAATAAATTGCATTATAAAATGTCTATTCATCCCAGAAAAACAGGTCGCAGACACTAATATATGTTTATTTTAGTTGCCTCCTTTAATCATGCAGAATTGATTTACAAGCATTTTAATTTTATATGATATGTGTATTTATGAAAAAAATGAATGATATATATATATATATATATATATATATATATATATATATATATATATATATTATTTAAATCTGCCAAACTTTTGAGTTAAAGCCACTGTGCAGAAGAAATTAAATCTCAAACCGACAGTCGTTTTTTTAGCACAAACACAATTATTATTCCTCACACACAACATTTATCTTTTGCAATTAACGTGTTCAAAAGTCTTATTAGTGCTTAATGCTGAAGGTAATATTGCTTCAAATTCCCCATAAAAAACGACGAGATGACTTTTATCATTTGTCTTATTTAAATACCAAATGATAACAGGTTCCTCCTTCGATCCACGAAGAGATTAATATTGCTCAGATTTTAGGCGTCGACTAATCAGAGCAATTTCATGAAAGCTTAATCAAAATCCTAAAATCTGCCATCAATCTTTCGAAAAGAGTTTTAGTGGATGATTTGCAATTTAAATGTCCATCCTCTTTTTTCACGTTTTTTCCCCCCCTAGTCTCTGGAAATAGGCCTCATTTTATCTGGCCATCATTCATCATGTTGAATGTGATGTAACTGTAATAAGGGACACTTTAACTGCCTGTTTTTTCCACCTGGATTTCTTTTATTGTTGACTGTGAAAATCACTTATCTTTTTTTTAGGACAACTTTTTTAAAGAACACAATCCTGTAAAATTCAATCTCATCAGGATAGTGATATTTCAGGAGGAATCCCGACTTCTAAACTTACACTCATGCCATAACCGCGACCGTGAAAAGATGGTCAGTCAGGACCAGAACAATAAAAATAATGCAGCTAACAAATGATAAAAGCTTACAACATCTGGTACTGGATAATGCACAACAGTGTCTTTTTAGTCGGCTTTCTGGAGTTGTTTGTAAATAGACTGTCTTTATTTGTCACATAGACTCTGCAGCACAGTGAAATTTGTTTCTTTGCATATCACATCCTAAAAAGTTAGCGTCAGCTATGATACATAGCTTCCTGAAGGAAGGGTTAAGAGTCTTGCTCAAGGACACAACAGTGGCTGATTGCCAGGTATGGGGCATTAACCCAGGTCTTCCAAACAACAACTCAGCACCTTAACCATTTGAGCCACCACTACCATTTCTGGAGGTACAAATATGTTAAATAGAGGTATGTTAAATAAATGAAATTAATAAACTTTGCTGGTTCTATGGCTGAGAAAGTCTACTTAGACTAAAACCCCTTTAGTGACATTAATTATAATATTAAATATTAATGACGTTAGAATGGGGAAACAGACATTTGTTTGAAAACCTTGTTAATGGAAAAAGCAACGCCGTTATTCCCAATCCTTTTTATAATAATGAAGAAGAAGAAGAAGCAGCAGGAGTCTTTTTTCTTAAGCACAATGCATTACTTTACTATTAAACTTATTCAATTATTATTATTAAGCAAAAAAAAAAACCCCAGTGTTTATGTTTAGAAGGTGACGTGCTTGTTGTTGGGGTTGTTGGTATTGGAAGAAGGTGAAGATGAATCACTAGATTATGCACCGGTTTGCACGCTTACTAAATGAGAAAAGTCACACCAGTTGACACGTGCAAATGCCTTCTTATCGTCTCTTTTAATAACCTGTAATACTGTAGCAGGACATTTTAGCAATCGCAAGACTGATTGATGGCCTTCAGAGCAGCAACGTTAACTGCTAAACAGGTCAATTATTAAAAAAGGCGGGGTTTGCCCCCCACACCTATGAGAGGGGCAAACAGCCTTTATTTAATATCATTTCATTACCAAAGGGCAATTTATACTCTATTGACTCGAGACAGTGTCTTTTCATGTGCGGAAATTGTCTAACGTTGCAGATGAGATGTTGATTCAGGAGCCGCCATAAGAGCAAACATGACATCACATATCCGGGAAGATCAAGCAAAGGCCAGAGATGAGAGATGATATCCAGCGATTGCAGTTGATTTTCCTGGCCATTCCTCACCAAGCCAAACACTGCAGATAATTGAACCGAAATGCGACGTTTTTCTGATACCTGTCCAGCCGAGGGGAATTTTGAAGTGCCGTTTCCATATTATCACACACACACTCAACCCAAGAAGATCCTTTGCTGCCACTCAAGTCTATCAACATCAGGAAAAAAGGGCTTAGTCACAGAGTCGTATGTTCCGATTAAATAGTCAAAGTCGTTACACAGAAAAGTTATTGACCTTTAAAAGATACAAGTTTAATAGCTTTTATTTTTCTCTCCAGCTGAGGCAGCGGCTTGAATTATGAAGTCTCCAGAGGATTTTTAAAAACGGAATCTGTCTGTTTATATTCGTCATCATGTTTGCAGAAATCGCAGGGATCAAAATGAATTAAAATAAGGCTACAAAGAAAACAGGGAGGATCAGGATTACAAGAAAGGCCATTAATTTTCCGCTTGATAAAATCTGGATTTTCTGGTTTTCAGCTCAGTTTATCATGTACTGAAGCACAAAATAAAATAAAACATAAAAACTGTAACTGTAACAATCATAAATATGTAAAATATTTCTTATTAACTTAAATTTACGTTCATTTTATGTTAAAAGGAAGCTTAAATATTTTAAAGTAGTAAATATAATGTAAAAATATTAAATATAAATTTTAGTGGTTCCTTACATTTGCCTCCTTATCCACAGAGACTCAAATTTATCTCTTTTATACAACTGAGCAATCAGGGGCCCAGCAGTGACAACTTGGTGGTGCTGGGAATCAAACCCCGATCATTCAATTAGCAGTCCAACACCTTAACCACTGCACTACCACTTCCCACTTTACTTTCTGTTAACTAATACATTTGCTGGCTTTAAAACAAACTGCTGATTATAGTCAAACTAAATATCAATAAGCAGCCAAAGGCACCTAAGTTGTACTTTAGCAGCCAAATTTCTGCTACAATGTGTGTAAAATAAAACATAATAAAATGTTTTATTTTTCCTATTTAACAGCAAAATGTTACAATCTTATTTATCATCAGATAACTTACAATTGAATTGAAGTTTTGCATATCCCATCTTAAAAAGTTGGGGTCAAAGCACAGAGTCAGCTATGAGCAGAAAGGGTTAAGGGTCTTGCTCAAGGACCTAACAATGGCTGTGTTGTGGAGGTGGGGTTTGAACCCAGGTCCTTCTGATCAACAATTTAGCGCCTTAACCATTCAAGCCACCAAATAAAGTTTTAAATAAAGTAAGTTAAGAAATGCAGTTAGCAATTATTATTATTATTATTATTATTATTATTATTATTATTATTATTATTATTATTATACTACTACTACTACTACTACTACTACTACTACTAGTAGTACTAGTACTATGCCGAATCAATTTGAGGGATTAGCTGGCTAGTAGATAAATTTATCTTTATATAGATTATAACACAATTATCTAGCTGGCTTAGTAGTGAACCAGTTTGGAACACTATGCATTTTATTATAAATAAATAAAATATTAAGTCTAACTAGACAGTCTAAATCATTAGCTTGCATAGCGGTTAACTAGCCAGCTATAATAGCTCTAAAAAAAGTGATTACACTGCATAATTCATAATGAATCAACAAACAATGTACTTTAATAGCGTAATAACAAAACCTGTAACTTGGATGAGACTCTTAGGAGTCACCCACACCTGCTCTAGTGACCTGTGTTTGTATCCTCTGTCAATTTTACTTAACACAACTCCTCAATGCTCAAAATTTGTATGAATCCACATGACACTTGGCAGGCTGGTAAGATAGTCATGGACTTTCTCACACCTGGCTGCTGTCAAAGGTGGTGCACTTATTCACCATCTCATCAGCACTTAGCTTTTTTCAATTTCAGGCCCAGGGAAGTTACAGCTCTTTGTACAAGCGCCTGCAGTAATTGAATTTGCCGCAGAAATGGCCGGCTGGAAAATTTCATTTTCTTTCCCTATCGGCGGTGTATGAGGCCCGAGCAGACAGGCACCTCCCCTTTCTAAACTTATCTTATCTCTCCCCATCTCCCAATAATGGTCAATCTCTCGCCATCGCTCTTTTTCTCTCACTCTCTCTCTTTCACTCTTACTCTCTTTCTGGATTATTCGGCAGAAGACAGACTTACCCTCTGTCTGTCTTGCCTTTCTCAATCCCTCTCTCTGCCTGCACAGCACGTTACTCCTCTAGAGGGAGAGCCTGGACGGTCTTCCCCCCTCTTATAATTCTCGCCCTTTTCCTGGTGCCTCATCCAAATCCTCAGGCTTGGATAATCTCCCTGTGCACAGGGGGCTTGTCACCATGACTGTTTTCCCCCCCTAAATGCCTTCCACAAATAATGGTTTTCGGAATGAGCATTAACAGGCTTGATTACACGAAATGGCCCTTTTAATTTACAGCGGGCAGCTATTGATCACCGGAGTGCAGATTAAAGCGTTCAATGAAGCCGGTGATGAGGTATTAAGCAGCCGAAGCACCTCCCCAAGGGAACCAAGGGGGGGATTGCAGCGAGGAAGACAGAGGAAGAGGAGGAGGAGAAGGAGGAGGCAGCACGGCTGGTCTGTCGGTCACCCCAGCCTGTGTACAGTTATTCCCCTGTAATGAAGTGCGTCTATGCAGCAACATGAAGCACAGGCAGGAAAAATAGATTGGAGATGATGAGCTCTTCAAAGTCATTTCTCGCTCTCTCATTCTGTCTCATGCCCTCGGATCCTCACACCGTTTTTCACGACCTCTTCTTCCCCCCCCCAAAAAAAGTCCTGGGGATTTACTTAGCTAGACCGATGCAATTTTTATGACCTTATTGCTTTTTTACTGCTGTAATAGTTTTGAATCAATTTATCAATCCCAGGAACCATCAGACATGTTGCCCTCAAAGATCAAGTCCAGGTCATTTCATCAATTCACTCAGGTGCACCCAGATGAAAAGTGACGAGAAATAAATAAATAAAAAGAAAAAGGGAAAAAAAATCCACCAAACCTGCCTAAAGCTTTTAACCTGGACAACATTATAGCTATTTGTCAGAGTTACTTACCTGCCATCACTGCTATGCTATAATTATCACCGATTTTACAATACTGTGATAAACAACCCTAAACCTGCCATCTTAAGACAAGATTTACTCCTTGTGTTACCACTTAGGGGATTACACAATTTAAGGATCTTATAGAATATAAAGTCATTGTATGTTAGATAATTACATAATCAAGAATTCTGTATGCAAATAAAACATAATACAGACATTAATACATTATTTATTTATTTCTTTGATCCAATCTGGACACTGATCCAAAATGAACTATGAGCAGGCCCGGTTCTTGCCAACCATAGAAGGGTGGGCAGGCAGATATCCCAGGAGGGCAATTTTTGGGGGTGGGGTTGAGGAGAAGTATTTTTTTTAAATGGTAAACAAAGGATTATTTTCATTGTTCAGAATGACTAATGAGTGGACTCGTAAACACAAATTCAGACAATATTATAATCTTTTTTTAAGTTTAAGGGAAGTTTGGACCAAATAAAAATAAAATATTTAAATAGATAGATAGATAGATAGATAGATAGATAGATAGATAGATAGATAGATAGATAGATAGATAGATAGATAGATAATAGTCTTGTCTTTGCCAAGTTCTATTGGGTGGGCAAGACAGACTTTAGGATGGGTTCAGCCCACCCCTGCCCATGCCTAGAGCCGGCCCTGACTATGAGTTGTATTATTGTTTGTAAAATGTTTATCTTATCATCTGTATAAATTTGAAATCCTATAAATTATTGAAGTGTAACAATTTAAATAGAGATAACAAATTTAAAACGCATAAGTAAAAATCTGCTAGCTAAAAAATGCTTCTAAGCTTTCGTTACTTATTAGCAACGTAATCCTTTACATGCTTTTACACTCGCCAAAGTAATTATACAGTAAAGACAAGAATAACATCAGCTCAGTTTTCTGTTCCTAATCATCAGTGATTAGTTTCAGCTCGGATCACACTCAGTTGATTTAAAAAAGATTTTCCACTGCCGATCTTTTGCGATGTGGGTAGTACAACCGAAGAAAAAAAAAACCCCTGTCTCAGTCGCTGAGGATTTATTTGGTGTGTTTGAAAGTCTTTTAATTTGCCTGTATTCCCCTGATGTTCCTTCTTTGTTTGGCTTGAACAAATGCCAATTAATGTTCCATTTTCCTGTGCAGGCGAATGGGATCTGAGCTCCCTAATGCAATTGTGATGAATTATCTCAAGCGGCTACTGTACAACGAGTAATCGTAATGCAATAACGTGATAATGACAAAATAGCTTTTAGTGCTTGGCTTTTAAAAGGACGTGCATTTTTTACGTGATTCAATTTCCAGAGCATCTCTCAGTATGGGATGTTCAAATGCCCCATTTTTTGGTCATATTGTGATTCCTGTCTAAAAGTTACAGATCAACATTTTTACACTGCTTATTTAAGCATAAATACACAACATGTCCTACATTTAAAAAAATATCGGCATCTGCATAAAGCTTAGCATTAGGGTGTGGTGTAAGGACATGTCCTTCACTGTGCCCTGGGCTTCCTCCCTTCTTTACAACAGTGCAATAAGTCTCCAAAAGGTCCTGTTGGATCGGCCCCTAATGAGCCTCTTTAAGGCTGTTTGAATTTCTAATGAATAACCCAGGGCACAAAAATAAACACATTGCTATTGATCACGCCATGAGGATTTAGGATAATCTAATAAACCATAGCTGTGTGTTTGGCTTGAGCTCCAGAGCCGTGTGTTCTAACAGCAGGGGGCTGCGCTCTCGGCCCTGTTATTACTGTACGCTTCGTCTATCCAGATCAAACCCGCGGCTCCGATATCTCACACCTCCTCCTGCTCTCTGAACCATTTCCATCCCTACGGCGTGGCCTCGGCAGATTTTAGTTTAAAATCCCGTCACATGGAGTTAAAAGGCTTTTAATACCAAACACTTATAGCTTTTCTTTAACTTAAACAAATAACATTTTTCTCATTGGAGAGGAATGTTAGCGTCTGACTGTGTCGAACAGAAATATACATTCAAATATTGTGTTTGGCCAAAATGCTAATCAAGCAAAAATACAAGCAAAATTAAAAAAAAATGGAGAAAGATAGAATCTATAGGACATTTTTTAAGATGGGTTGAAGAATTTATTTTTATTCAGAATGTGATTGCACTCCTTTATGCTAAAAAACGTTTCTGTGCTGAACTGCACTGAGTTGCATTTCCAGATTTCTTGCACTGTAATTTACTCTACAGGCATCAGTCAGTATGTCTGTTTTACGCTCACTTCAGCATAAAGACGTTATTCAGGTGTAGTGAACACAGCATGAAAAAACATCTAATCAAGAGGGGGAAAAAAACCCATAATAATCTGTGGTTTATAAACTGTTATTTTTAGGTGGAGGTGGTTTTGTGATCCTTGTGAACATTTTGTCTTGATCCTGAATCAACCATTCTATTATAACCATCTGATTTCATCAGTGTCTTAATCAGTTTTTCAGTTTGTCCACAAAGAAACTGAGTAAATGCTGAAAAATATCTTATTGTCTGGGACTGGAAATGTATTGATTTTGGAACAATTTACTGATAATGATGATTCCTGGATTAACATTGGATCACAACATGAAATTAGACAAACTCTATTAAAATAATTGATGATAATCCAGAAACAACATTAGCGAATTTAGACTGTATTGTTTTCAGTGATCCAAAATAAACATTAATGAATTTAGACAGTGAATTATAAACAATCATTAACGACCAATTCAATGTGAAATGTTCTGAAACGGTGACCCTATAGAACCGCAATAGAGCAACATTCTTACTATAAAACAGAGTTTAACAATTCAATTATTTCATTAAATCACAACCGTGTAACATTTAACAATCAAAAGACAGATTTTTATAACCATAAAATAAAAAAAAATATATATATGAATTTACTATTTATTTATGCACACACACCTGAATACATTTTAATGCACACACACATCTATTTTTGGTCAGGCAAGAGAAATGTTCACACATTAACTAGCTAAGCTGAAGTGAAGTTTCGGCTCCAACAAAAAATGAAATATTCAGGTTACATCTTGAAGAGAGGAACTGAGTAAACATTAAAAAATAATAATCAGTGGAACTAATTGATGTGTAGATGGATGGATAGATAGATAGATAGTAGATGGATAGATAGATAGATAGATAGATAGATAGATAGATAGATAGAGATAGATAGATATGATAGATATGATAGATAGATAGATAGATAGATAGATAGATAGATAGATAGATAGATAGATAGATAGATAGATAGATAGATAGATAGATAGATAGATAGATAGATAGATAGATAGATAGATAGATAGATAGATAGATAGTATTTGTATACCTCTGCCTATACAAAATTTTGATTGGGTGGGCAAGCCTACCCCTGCCCATGCCTAGAGTCAGCCTTGTTGTTATCTTTTTTTTGAACAGCGCATTTAGATTTAATCAGTGCATCATATTATTATTAGTTATTATTATATTATTTTATTTGTAATTGATATTTGTGCATTCTTTTTGCCAAATATTTTAAGAGACAGATAAAAAAACGTGCAGCTTGCTATTTGCTCTAAATAAAAACCTCTTCAATGATGTAAAAACTTCACTGTATGACGAGTCCCTGACCTCCATCACTGCTGCTCATTATCACATTCTAATCACAGCCATAACTTGAGGATGTTTCTGGGGTTGGAATTTTTCAGCTTGCTTTGCTGTTAATTTGGATTTAATATATTGAAATGTTATGCAACGTATTTAACTAACGGATGAGTGCAGTCATGGCAGCGCTGCATGATTGATTATTCAGTGTCACTACCTGCTAGTTTTCGACTCATCCCTGTAAAATCAGGTTGTCTTTAGTGTCCCAAGGGGTAACAGGGATCCCTGGACAGTAATAGGTCTTTAGGGTGTGTGGTAATAAATATTTAAAAAGCCGTTTACATGCAGCTGAGACGAGCGCTCTTCGTTAATCGGTGTATTAGCATCAGTCGTGCAAACTGCTTTGTCTTCATGTCCAAGAAAGCAAAAGGGTCGTTTGAACATTAATCAAGCTACAACTTAAGCAGCTATCTATCCTACTAGCTGTGTGTGTGTGTGTGTGTGTGTGTTTGTGTGCTTGATTTATTAATTTACAATATAACATTTTTTATTTGTCTTTTATTTGTCTTATGCTATTTAGGATGATTTTTACATTTTTTTTTTTAATTAAAGTTAAAATATTAAGATTTATGCACTGTGAAATTTTTGTTCTGTATAAATTTTTTTTTTTTTTGTTCATAAAATTGATTTTAGGTAAATTTGCAAGCAATCTAATGTAATGTTTCAAATAAAAAACAATTATAAAAAAAATTATATTTACATTTCTTTCGTTCGGCAGATGTTCTTATCCAGAGCGACTTATATTTATCTCTTTTATACAACCGAGCAAATGAGGGTTAAGGGCCTTTCTCAGGGGTCCAGCAGTGGTAACTTAGTGGTGCTGTGAATAGAACATTAACCAATGCGCCACCACTTTCCACAACTATTTGTATTACACATAAACATAAACATACTTATTTCAAAGTTTTGGGTGCTGGAAATTGTTAGTTTTTATTATTGTCATGCTTTAAAGCCATTTAGGAAACGTGCTGTTTTTGCTTTTGTTAAATAGTAAATCAAAAAATTTTCCTCTATAAATTAACAAGAAAAATTCACTGCATTCTTATAAAACAGGCGATTAAATACATTTTGGAGAAAAACCCAAAGCTTATATTAGAACGTTATTTGAACTCATCATGTCTCCTAAACTTTTTCAACCTCTATGTAAGTCCATGTCGACTGTGATGCCTTCTAAAATTCCCCAGGAGAAACATCAATCTTCTTCAGCGATGGTCTTGTGGTGATGCAGCTCTTTTAAGCTCGGGGGGGGGCGACACACGGGCCAATAAAAAGGTCATGCCGGTGTGTAGCTGATTCAGTGGGGTATGTGACCTACAGAAAGAGCTCAATCAGTGCACAGGCTCTACTATTAAACCTCCATTTCTTTGTGTGTGTCTCTCTCTCTCTCTCTCTCTTTCTCTCTCTCTCTCGCTCTCTCTCTCTTTCTTTGGGAGGTCAGCCTCAGAACGCGCATTAGACTAAAAACGACTAATGTAATTTAGAGGCATAACAATGCAGAGTTATCGTAACACAATTCTATTAACAAGATATCAATCATGGTGAGGGTGAGGGAAGTGTTTTTTAATTGATTGATGGAAAAGACTGATCTATAGGTTTTTGGAAGACTAACAGCCGTTTACCGTCTCTGTTGCAGTAAAAGACGGAAAAAAAAAAAAACCAAAACGAAGAGAATGATAAGAGGATTAGAGCAGCGGGGATAAATTATTTCGAGAGAATAATCATTTTGTGCTGACATTACTAACGAAGCATTTAATCTGTGTGGAAGAGTCCACTCCTTTCATGCAGAGAGACTCAGAGAGGTTTTATACAGCTGGACCATCCCCTTAAAAGCATGTCGTTCCTATTCATTAGAAATGTAGCGACTAAATTATTTTTGTACTATTTCTCTGTAAACAATGGTAAAAAAATGGTCATTCTAAACCGGAGGTGTAAAAAGCCTAAGATTTTACTTAAGTACAAGTAAAACTACTTATATTTAAAATCAAGTAACAGTATTATTGTTTAGTTACATTTACAGCATTTGGCAGATGTTCATATCCAGAGCCATTTATCTCTTTTATACAGCTAAGCAATTAGGGGTTAGGGGGCCTCGCTCAGGGGCCCAACAGTGGCAACTTAATGGTACTGGGAATTGAGCAGTCCAACACCTTAACCACTGCACTACCACTTCCCCTCTTACTTGAGTAAAAGATTAATAAAGTATGAAATGTTGGAATTGCTCAAGTAGTGAGTTACTAGTTTCTTTCCGGGCTACGATTCTCACCCGCACCCTGGGTGTGTTTGTGTGTGTGTGTGTGTGTGTAGAAGTTGCATCATCCTGTTTCTTTCAGGCTGACTGAATTGTTCAGTTTGTGAAAGAAAGTGACCCTGGCCTCCATGTCCCTTCTTGCGTCCCATGAGATTTCATGAGACTGCAGGTTGTTTGTTTAGTGTAAAAAATAAAGAAAATAAGCAGGTATGATAACTGAAACAGGATGAAGCGTAGATGGAAAGATGATAGCAGGAAATCCTTTACTGTGCACTACTTTGCCCTTTTTTACCCGCTCTCCGTAGGGTATTTAGTTAAACTACTATCAGCTCTGTTATGATTAACTGTGTATCTCCAAAGTTATAGTGTAAAAATCAGTCAAGTTCAACAGAAAATGATGCTCAACTGTTTAAAATATCAAGTCATTGCATAAAGCAAAGGTTTTTTTTTCTGGTTGTGTGGTTGAAGGTGGGGCCATTGTTACTGCGTTACTGCGTAAGAAAAAAATGAAACATAATTGATGGTGGTGAGGTTTTGATTTTTTTTCAGCGATGTTAAATGTCACATTATCAGGAAACTTAATGAAATAGTGTAAACATCAGATCAAATTATAATTTCAGGCCGCATTTACACTGCAGATCTTGATGCCCAATTTTTTGTCGATGACCCGCTTACATCATCTTTTAAAACTAATCCATATCCAATATCTGCATTTACACTATACACAGCAAAACAACCCAATGTAGACATACTGACCAGAAAAGGAAGTAAAATTGGTGCGATAATCAGTGAACGCAACAGACGAAGAGGAAATGTTTATTTAATATTTTACTTACGCACCATATTCAAAGGTCGGCAAAATAATGATCACTTCAGGAGGAGAAAAAAAGAGGAAAGGTCTTGTTACAGCCTGGATAAATGTAGCATTATTTTTATATAAATATTTTTGTGTAAATTTTTATAAATGTTTACAAACTAAACAGATTTAAAAGTGAACAAAAGTAGTAAAAATTCAAATACAGAGTTGCATTCATTTATATATAATCGCTGTTGGTGTCCACCTGAGTTGACGTCATGCACCACACTTGCTTATTCAGGGATGTTTGACTCGCATTAATGGGTGACTCGCATTGTAACACTTAGGCTATGGTAATCGAACGGAAAACAACAAATCAATGAATAAAAAATTTATACTGAAAAAGTGTAATGCAACTAACAAAATTCTATTAGGTTATCGATTGATAAATAATTAATCATATATCTAAATATTAAATATGACGATATTAAATATTCATATAGATGTCAGTAACGATGGTCTTAAGTAGACTTTTCCATACAGAAACAAAAACGACGAAACAAATCAGGTTGATGCAAACTAAAATCTACAACCATTTAAAAGAGACAAAAGCAAACTCATGTATTCCACGTAAACATCCTGTTTCTCGTGAAATCAACAGATGTCTTCATTTGCCCAGGACGCCCTCTGTTCACTCCCTCACACACACACACACGCACACACACACACATCCCACTGCAATGTGTACCCACATCGATCTCGGCATGGATCCCGTGATGTCAGGAAGATACACATTATTTACAAGTGTCTCTCCTTTAACATGATCCATTTTTCACCTCAGCTCCTTTTAAAGGGCGATATAGAGGAGGAAGAAACACACATACATGCACACACACACCAAAGCGATCTGATAACCATCCACCATGACAAATTATGAGTGTTACACAAAAGAAAATGACAAACGGGGCCCAGACAGTGGGCAGAAAGTTAACAAGGGGCTGATCTTCAGCGGCGCGACGTTATCTGCTTCCCGGCGTGTTTATTGCAGTCAGTCGTCTTATTGCCCGGCGTCCTGACGTTGACTGACAGCTTCTATTAATGCGGCGTGTCCCTGCAGGGTAGCAGATACATGAAATAAAACAGTTATTGCTCCTTCTTGTAAAATACGGCTGCTAAATAGCCTCTGTGACGCTGAGGCGCTCTGGAGTTTTAATTTGAGAGACGTCTTTCTAACGCCGGCGCGATTGACACTGGCCTTTGTTTCCCATTTGTAATGATTGTGTACATATCCCAGGTTAAATTGATGGTCCTGTCTACTCATGGGGCTTTGTTTGGATTTTAATGTGCGCTTTACCGGCAACGCCTGGACATGGATTTTTATCTCTCTGTCTGCTCCTCCCCTCCTCTTTTCCTCTCCTCTTCTTGTACTCTGTTATGTCTCTTATCAGGAGCTGCTTGCTCTAAAGTGGCCCAGAGCTCTTGTCTGGCTATGAGATAAGGCTTTTCTGTCTATTCGGGATGCACGCATGGCAACACAACAACACAAAGGTCGTTGTTGGAGCTCGACTACAAAAACGAGCCCTGAATTGTGCTGTAATAAATAATGATGTATTCGTTACAGGACGTTGATGTCTGACGTTGTCATCTTCTTCCCCTGCCTTTGTAGCTCGGTTATCTCTGCGCTGACAGCGGGGCAGCTGCTGCTTCTCGGCGCTGTTTGGTGTCATGTCCGCCGTGTTGAGTGCGCTGCATATTAAAAGCCTGATGGAAGCAGTTAAGTGTGCGCTTAATGGCAGGGAGCTGGCAGAATGAACATACAATTGAATTAGCGATTGCCATGGTGTGCATTATGAAGGAAACGGAATTACCTCCACAGAGTCTTCTGCATGTCAGGATTTGGCAGCGTGATGCGACTTTATTAGCAAATTATTTGCTAAATTTTATTTTTATAAAGCATTAAGAATATGAGCTGATATTGTATTGAAATGAGACAAAAGATATAACTGTGTCACACCAACAGGTTTATATTTCTTACGCTACACAAAAATGATATGCATTTTTTTAGCCAGCTATAAATGTGCATTTTTTTATACTGTATTATTTGATTCTTTACATACCATTTTTTAATCATTGTGTAAACGTTTATAAACATTAAAAACATCATTCAGTACTAGTGACTTCATAAAAGCACAAAAAAAGGACACAAAAAAACCAAACCTAAAGCAACAGATTTTTTAGATTAACAAACACATCTAGTTACAGAAAACACACAATACACAATTTGTACTTTGTTTTATTGCTATGCTGGAACAGTGAACTGCTCATTGGAATACTGTGGGTTTGATTTCCACCACGACCAAGTTGCCACGGCTGGGCCCCTGAGCAAGGCCCTAAATTATTCAGCTGTATAAATGTAGCTGAATGAAGACGTCGAGAAATTCTGTATATGGAAATGTTAATAATGTTTGTTCTTTTCAAGTTCAAGTGAAGGAATAACTTTACAAAGCTTACAAAGCTTTCGATTGTGTGGCAAAGACTCAGTTATGTGGTTTGTCTACAAACATCTGACTGTATAACGTAATTTAATATTCGAAAATATGATGACAATTTGATGAGCCCATATTGTTATTTGGAAACATACAGATCCTTTTGGGGGCTAGCATTAGCGTCTTTTCTTAAAGGGGTCGTGCAACATTCATGCGAAGGGGGCAAGGGTGGAGGGGGAGTGGTGGCTCTAAGTTGTTAAGTGGAAAACCAGGAAGACCTAGGTTTAAACTCCACCGCTGCCAGTCCTCCACTGCTGTGTGCTTGAGCAAGACCCTTAACCCTTTCTGCTCCTGAGGCGCTGACCCTGCGCTCTGACCCCAACTTTCTAAGATGGGATATGTGAAGAAACAAAGTTCACTGTGGTCCAGAGTTTATTTGACAAAAATAAAGACATTTGATTTGCCATTTGACATTTAAGGAAGCAAACAAATCATAATTGATTGACTACATTTTGGTTAAATTGACATTTTGTACATTAAATTGTCCTCCAAACTGGCCCGTTAAAGAATAAATGCGACTATTGCAGCATCTAAAACTTTACCTTGCACTGACTGATACAAAACATGATCTTGTTTTGATAAGGATATGAAATGTTCGGAAACTCAGAAGTGAAAATATATCAAAGGAATTGAAATTGACCCAGAGGTCAAAGGAAAGTATTGAAATAATGTATCATAGGAGCTAGCTTCTGTCAAAGAAAATCCAAGATTTCTAGTCATCCTATGTATTAGAAAGTGCAGGGTTTTTTTTAAATCATATGTGCAAATATGAGTATGACAGTTGCCCAGTTGCCCTGGCTGCTAAAAATGCTTCTTTGCTGATGGACCGAGCACTTGCTTAACTTTAGACATTAACCTAAGAGAGTGAGACAGTTTGCTCAACTGTCGCACGCCAGCAGCACATTTATTGCCCAGGGACAGACTAATGGAACCCGACTGAGGTGTGTTAACAATTTTTTCTATCGATTAATGACGAGGAATCACAGCCAGACTGAACTTAGCCTATGAGATTTAGTGGCTTTTAAGGTAGTAGCGATGAATATAATGCTTTAGAAAGAGCTTGTGCACAGGAGATATATGACACCTGCTACATTAAGCTACATTAAGCTTTAATACGTCTTCATTACTGGCAGGCCGCCGGAGCCCCTCAAGGTTGAAATAGAGATCCACCTTTCATTATGCCACCCATCATCACCCTGCGCAGAAGATATCAAATAATAATGGAAGTGGTGAAACAGTTCTGCCCGACTTGTTAATGTTAATCGATGCATTAAATATTAAGGATTTCCATAATGGGACGTCAGGCAGATGCTGCGCTGTGCGCTAAAGGCAGAGCCCAGATCTCCCAGAATTCCAGCGTAAGGGCGACTTTTCTAAGTAATTAAATAAAGTGAGGCGTAATCACTGACCTCATCACCTGTGACATCTAACCTCAGCTGAGAAATGTATGATTTATGACACTCCTTTAAACACATACTTCATACCGGTGGCCTGAATGATTAGTAGCTGCCTAGAAATATCTGTAGAAAATCTTGCATCTGACAGGACTGAAGTAATTACAATATTATAGTAAATAGTAGTGGTATTATTGTTGTTGGTTTCCTTGTAATTTACGTTATTTTACTACTGCGGGACTCACAGTGTTATAATAATAATAATAATAATAATGAATAATAATAATAATGATAATGATGATGATGATGATGATGATAATAATAATACAAGTAATAATAATAATAATAATAACTATGCTTATTGACCGGTGCTGTGGTATAGTAGGTTAAGGCTCTGGCGACCCGGATTTGATTCCAGCTCGAGACTTTAGCACTTTAGCCAGCATGTCTTTTACTGATTACATATTTCTGCCATTGGAGACACCTGATTCACTGACAACACTTTTTTTTCTGATTCTGATGAAAAACTCTAAACCTGTGTTTAGATTTAATACATTTAGGCTTAATAATAGATTAGATTACACTGCTGCTAGTTATATAATGTCTGAAAACCTTTATAGAGACACTGATGATGGACAGAAAGACAAATTATTTCATACATGTTTACAGATACTGTATTTAGAGTAAACATCTTTCCTGTCTACAGGCAGGGCTATAAAAATGTTGCTGTTTACACTACAACCGCACAAACACATGATTCATTTCAAGCAAACACTCACTGGGATATGGACACACAAACACACACATGCTGTAGAACCTAAACAGCACAGTGTTGGACACGGCCTTGTCGAATTCTTGCACACCGCACATGAAGCAGGACAAATAAACGCAGCACAGTAAGCTGGGCGGCATTGGCCCCTCCTCTCAATCAGCCCTGCCCGGTGTGTAGAAAGAAAACACAGATCCCTGCAGGGCGCCGCTCTCGGCCCCCGGCCGCCAGATACTCCAGCCTGTTCTGTGTTTCTCTTTCCCTCGAATGGTCCAAAGGCTTGTGTCATATTTGCCATGCACCCCTCTGATGAAAGTAAATGTCTTTTTGTCTCTTTCATGTTGTCCAAATAGCTACAAATCAGCTGAAACTCAGCGCCTCTGTCCAGGACATTCCAGGACAGGGTGTCAGCGAATGTTTCACCATCAAAAAGGAGATATGTATATATAGTACAGCTTTAAATCAGAATCAAAATACTTTATTGAGCCCTCAGGGAAATTGTTAAGTTGCAGTTTATGTGATTTTTTTTAGTGTCCAACTGTAACTTAATTTCCCTGAGGGGATCAATAAATTATTCTGATGCTGATTTTTTTAAGTATAAAATTAGTCTAAAAATGAATCTGAGTTGCAGCGCAGCACGGTGGCTTAGTGATTGGCCCTGTTGCCTCAGGACAAGAAGGTTCCAGGTTCATTCGCATCACCTGCAGTGGTCTATTTCTGTAGAATTTACATGTCAGGTACCCGAGTTTCCTTCCACAGTCCAAAAACATGGCCCTGTGATGACCGTTGGCATAGACTCCAGCAGATCCCTGTGATCCTGATTAGGTATGAGGGGGAAAAGACACTGGATGGATCCTGCCATTGAAAATTACAGTAATTCATAGTCAAACCTGAATGATTAGATTTTTGTTGATGGATTTTCACATCTGATATTAAAATTAACAATCAATAGCAAACTGACTTAGCAAGCAAAAAATACATCACTTAAAAATCTAAAATCAGCTAAAAATCACACGACTCACACAACTATGCAATCTTACATTAGTTTACTGTGAAAGTTTTTACGTAAATTTAGACTTCTGAATTTTGTTTAGACAAAGATAAAGCAGTGGATTAATGCAAAATCGATTCTGAAACTTTAATAACATCCAGCATTCAGTTATTTCAGTTCCTGCTTATCACAGGAGGTGGTAGCACAGCGATTAAGGTGTTGGATTGCCAAACAAAAGATGGTGGGTTTGATTTCCATTGTTACCAATGTTACCACTGCTGGACCCCTAAGCAAGGTCCTTAACCCCAAACTGCTCAGTTCTATAAATAAGCTAAATGTACGGGTGTTTGCCAAATGCCAGAAATGTAAATGTTTATATGATAAACTAAACTACATCACACTAGAGGACTGGTGGCAGGAATAACTCTTTGAGAAGTGGTAGCTTGGTGGTTAAGATGTTGGACAGAAAATTATGAGATCTAAAGACCGCCAATCTGCTTCTGCTCGTATCAGTTGTATGATTAAGATATAGTAAGATGCTAAATGCTGTAACTGTATAAATGCTGCATGTGAGAACGTAACTTCATGTTACTAAAATAGACAGTAGTATTTATCTCCTGCTTTGTTGACCTTTTTCTTTGCAGAGAATAAAAGATTCCGCTAATTTTCCATCCGATACTTTTAAAATGGTGAAGGAGCCTTTGCAACAATTATTGATGACAAAATATTTTCCATTTGTCACCCAGTGGCACTTTTACAGTCTGTAATGTGGAACTGTTGCCAATCTCCTGCTGAGAGCAGATGGGCGAGTCAGCAAGATGGATCAGATGCCACATAAATTGGCAAGTGCCAGCGAAAGTGCCGAGTGCCACGGACGTCTGTGTTTTATAGGCCAGAGCGGAGAGGAAAGCTGCCAAAGGCAACAGCTCAAATTGTCTGCCTGGTTTATTCCCTGTTTAGCGCAGTAAGGAATACATTCTAATGATAATCTTCCTGTTGCCTGTCAAAGGTTTGCCCAAATGTAATGATAAAGAAGATCTGTCTGTAGTTGCATTCAGAATTACTATATTGTCTGGTATTTAATAGAAGTACAAAAAATATTTTTTTAATCAAGTTTGTTCAGTGTAGTTTGTTCAAGTTTGTTCAGAATTTCTGTATAAAGTTTCTTTTTATAAACATCAACTAAACTGTATTATTTAAAATTAAATAAAATAAAATAATGGCAGCTTAAGGTAAAATTTGTCCTGGATTTTATATCTGATAAGAATCATCTCAGCATCACTGTCAGCATTAAAGGCTCCTCCCATAAAATACAGAGCATCCAATACCTTTACTCATGCATCACAGAGAGAGAGAGAAAGAGAGAGAGAGAGAGAGAGAGAGAGAGAGAGGCATTTTGCCTATTGAGGGTGAAAATCATTTTTATTAAAGCAATAAAATTAACTTTAAACCTCTATAGTACAACCACAACTGTACCACATACATCATCTGGATCAGTTCAGAATCAATAATTATCTAATAACATGACAAACAAAATTAAATAAATTACATACATTTAGAGGCTGTAGGACAGTTTTACCGCTCGTAGGCACTGGTCTGGAGGGGCGAGCAAACTCTTTCCCGGGCTGAGATAAGCTAGTTATCTTCAGGGTTTAGTGATGCTCTTCTCACAATGTCTAACTTTTCCTGGAAAGTCTGCCTTAAAAATGTATTTTCAAGTATATCCCAGACAATTTCTCCTCCACCATCATTTTTACGCTGCTGAGGGCATAAAAATTCAAATTGAATTATATTAATTGCTACAGACGTGTTTTGCTAGTCGAACTTTGCTGTAACAGTTTTGCTCTGATGAATCAATCAGAAGACTGAGAAATGCTGACAGTATTATGGTCCAGCTAGCTGGAAATTGGAGTTTACATCGTCCAGCACTACTGATTCTGAAGGCAGATTAGATTAACATAGCAGCACATAGAGACTGAAATCTCTACAATTATAAAAAACTGTACACTTTATTAAAAAGGGAGTAGGATTAGTAATGTACGATTAAAGTGCTAATAACAAAAAATGACAGATTTTGTAGTGTCTTTTATTCGACTGGAGGGTCGCAGTTTTTTTTTTTAAATCTACATGGAGCCTTAAGGATGAGAGGGAAAATGATTAATGGCAATTTTTTAATAATAGCATTTTGTGAAGCACTGGCTGCTACTTCACTATGTAGGTGTGTATGGAGAAGGGGGCCAGAGTCAGGAGTGGTGTGACCGTGACGTGAACATCTTTAGCCAAATCCATTATATATCAACTGCTTGTAACTACACGCCAGTGCAGAATGATGACACACGTGACGCTTGAATTTCGACATAACCGTTTACACTGCGGTCACACTGCAAATCATCTGACTTTTGTCAGATTTAATAACATATACAGAAGTGGCACAAATTGGAATTCAAAACACTGTCATGAATAAAACAGATCTAAATCACATGTGGCCAAAATAAATTCGCTTGCAGTGTGAACGTAGCCTTATAATTGACAAAATATAACTAACCGACTAGCAGAAGTCTGGCATGATCCCACACTGTTACTGATCTTTTTTTTCTTTTTTTTTTACCAATAGCATGACGCAATCTGCTTTATTTTCTGTGGGTTATGCTCCAACTAAGTATAAGCAATCATTTACATGTATGGTATTTGGCAAACGCCCTTATACAGATCCATTTATCTCTTTTATACAACTGAGCAATTGGGGGTTAAAGGCCTTGCTCAGGGGCCCAACAGCAGCAAGTTGGTGGTGCTGGAAAGCAAACCCTGATCTTCCTATTAGCAGTCCAACACCTTCCTAATTAAGGTCCTCAACCAATTCAGAGCTCTTTTGTAAAATCTGCAGCTAAAGGAATGGATGGTTTGTTTACAGGTCAGAAATCATTAAACCTCTAGGTTTCTCTCAAGGTTCCCGTCAGGGCAATTTACTGTAGGTGACAAAAAAAGGACTCCATGGGACTGGATCAGCTCCAGTGTGACACTATTCCTAGTTTATCTCCTGCAGGCAGACCTAGACGCTGATCAGGGCTTTATTCTGTGTGCTCCTTTTTAGCACAATTGACTTGTCATGTATTTCACAGCTAATTAGACCTTTACAAATGAGACCTATGTCCACTGATAAGGACGTTGCTAAATTGACCGTAAAAGCGACCATTCAATCAGGCATAATGAGCGACCCAGCGGCAGTAATCTGGATTAATTAATATGCCTTTATTACAAGCAGGAGATCAGGAGACAGCTGAGTGGGAAGAGCCATTATAGTTCACTATCTGTGTGTTTTGTTCGAACCAGGAACCGTTAAACACAGGAGTCAAAAGGTGAATGTAGGATCAGATGGATTGTTTACATTAAGGACCCCTTTTATTGGCTAATCTCTATTCAGCAGGGGTCTCGTTTATAAACGTGGCATACACACAAAACAGGGATGGAACTTGCGTACGTCATTTCCCACGCAAAGGTTGTAAGCAAATTCTGAGCCATGCGAATGTCTACATTCTTGATACAAGTTACAAGTAGACGTGGCAACGGAGATGACAAGGTGGTGAACTGAAGTCAGATTAAAAATGGGGGGGGGGATTTAGGACGAGTCCAAGGGCCCACACAATAATGCCTCACAAACATTTCATTTCACTCAATCATATCTCACATCCACGTCACCGTGCAGATGAAATCCACCAGTGTTGATTGTATTTGTACCGAATGATAATTGTCTCATAAACACATACTTGTGAAATCCCACTGCTATTTTAAATTACAACTGTTTTTAAATATTTAATCATATGAATTGTGTTTTATTATAATACAATACAATAATTTGTGTTTTTGTCATTTTATTTTTCTTTCTGCGTGTTTGAAGAAAGGGCCAAACACAACTTGCCTGTTCTCTTCATTTTCTATCCGTTTTGGGTTTACGTCATTTGTAGCCCATAGTTCATATTATGTTTTTCATTTAAGAATTAGTCCATATTAATTTATTACTGATATATTTATTGAATTATAACTGAAATGTCTCTGGGTTCCTCTCACTGTCTTCCCTTCAACAGTTGCCATCAGCTGCAACCCCTCAGGCTGTGTGATTACTTGCAGCTTCACTAGTTTTGGGGGATTAAGATCCACACTCCCTAATCACGTTTAACTCTCATGCACCGTGTAATGGCAATCAGGCACGTTGGCGTGGGATGTCACCCCCCTGAGGGAGGACGCATGCGTGTGCGGCGATTGATTGGATGTTCCACAGCCTGGCAGGATGGCTTGGTTATCTGCTCATCGCCTACTCTGTGTTTCACCATGTTGAGTTGGACATTTAGACACAAAAGAAACTGATAGAGTTCAACATATTTACAGATATTTCAAATACACTTTTCTATAAATTCCGATAAATCAACCCCAAAAAATGCGTCTTATATAAAGTTAAAATCTGCCTGTATCTTATACAACGTTTTACTTTTTAATAGAATTGTTTTTTAATCTTACTCTTAATCTCATTGGCTGCCTGTGTTAATCTTATTTCTTATTCCAAAAGGATTAGCGCCTGTTTCAGTTTCACTTCAGGTGAGAATGGCAAATTAAGTCCTCGCCTTCTTTTTTTCCTGTCATGTTCATTTTTCTGTCAGCAGATTCGACCTTCTTTCTCGGTGAGACTGAAAGCGCTGAAGGACGCAGCAAGTGGCTGACGCTGCACTTCTCCCTGTGTGTGTCCTGCCAGGCTTGGCCAGCTCAGGCACCCGGGCTGCTGCTTGATGAAGAAAAGCAATCAATAGAGTAAAGAATGATGAAGAAATAAAAGTGGGAGATGGACCTGTTGTAGAAATCAGGGTTGAAATCAGCCACTGGAATGGAAAATATGTGTAACAAATAAAAAGTTGCACATGCTGAATAACAATGTGTAATTTTTTTATTTTATTTTATAATAATGTTATAAAAATCAAACGACTTCTCAAAATTCAGCTGAATAAAACAGTTTCTTTTTCTAATGATCATTTGGCTCGTTGAATCAATAGAGACTTCTTTGTGATTCATAGCCACTTTATGACTTCATATTCTCATTGTTAAAAGATTAAACTGTTGCAGAAATCCCTGTGTTTCCTCTGAAATTGATTTATTCGCTCTTATTAATGAACTTTGCTGCAGCTCCACTTGTCAGGCTGAGCGCTACAGGGGGTCAATAAACCAGAGGAAACTTGATGTTAGTGGATCCTGCTTAAGTGATTCTGTCGTGCTAATGATTCGATACATCAGGACGAATGCCAAACACTTATAATATGTTGATTCACCAGCGTTAATCTGCATTAATTGCTGGACCTGCAGGATGTAAAATTTAGGATTTGTATTTGCTGCCTAAAATTGTATAAATAATTGATTTATTTGATGACTCAAAATATAGTTAGCTTTTATGTGGCCCTGTGATGGACTGGTGAACTGTTTAGGGTGACCCCTGTCTTTCGCCCAATGACAGCTGGGATAGACTCCGGCAGATCCCTGTGATCCTGATTACAATAAGCGGGTATAGATGAATGGATGGATGGATAGATAGATAGATAGATAGATAGATAGATAGATAGATAGATAGATAGATAGATAGATAGATAGATAGATAGATAGATAGATAGATAGATAGATAACCCCCCCCCCAACACACACAACCTTATTCCTAATCAGGACCGCGAGGATCTGCTGGAGTCTATCCCGGCTGTCAATGAGTGAAAGGCAGCAGTCACCCTGGACAGATCACCAGTCCATCACAAACCACATACAGACAAACAACCACACACACACACACACACTCACACTCACTCATATGGGTAATTTCAAATCACCAAACCCCCGGATACGAACCTGGAACCTTTTTGCTGTAAGGCGGCAGTATTAACCTTTTTTTTTTTTTTTTTTTTTATTTTAAATTTTTCAGTTAACTTTAGTGTGAGACGTCTCAGAAATTAGGTTTCCTGAAATGAGAGAGTTTTCCGGACAGAGGAGTTGACTTGAAGTTGTTTTAGAAAAAGAAGGAACAACTGCCTGAAGCAGAAATTGCATATCATTTTTATCACAAAAAATAAATGGAGCTGTTTAGTAAGCGATTTGCTGTGACAAATGGAGAAAAATGATAAGAAGATGGAAAAAAACAGTTGGAAATTTGTTGTTCTAAGAAAAACATTTGGTGTAGTACCAGTAAAAAAAAAAAAGTGTATTACACATAAAGTCTTGTCTTTTTTGTATCTATTTTAAAAAAAAGCAAAGGTCTTCTATCACTGATATAAAAAAAATGATTGCTTAACCTATTTCCATCAGTTAAGGCACACGGACCATCATGACTTACATTAGCGTCGACATAAAAACACAGCACGTAGATCATTTGTTTGAGTTACCACAAGGCTATGCTAAAAGGTGACTAAATTGCTGCTTGCAGCTTTCTGGCTGGATGTGAAAAATCGGTGCGATGGATTGGCAGAGAGAGATTTAGTTGTGCATGGCAGAGGTCAGTGTATTGTGTATTCTGGGCAGTCAATAATAAAGTTAGGACGTATGCCTGCTGAAAGTTAATGAGCAATTGCAAGGACCTTGGAAAGTCATTTGCATGGCAGTGTCGGCTGCCTCGCCCGGATTTAAGCCACACTGAGGAGCTTAAGTCATTGTGTAGCAGTCAGAAACATGACACCTATGACTGCTGCTGATCCTGACTGTAGTCCAGGTCCTCGTCTCTAAAACCGTGTGGCTCTGTAGTGTATTAGAACATGTCTGTCCTATTTATTAATTAGTTAGTTTATTTAATTAGTTAATTGGTGTAAATGTATTTATATTTATTTATATATTTTGTGGAGTATATATATTCTTGTCCAATCAAAATGGTCCGTATATTATGATAACCTCTCCGTGCTCTGTACACGCAGACAGGATACGCCATCTGTTGGATAGATAGATAGATAGATAGATAGATAGATAGATAGATAGATAGATAGATAGATAGATAGATAGATAGATAGATAGATAGATAGATAGATAGGATGGATGGATGGAAAGCTCAAAGCTTTAATAAGGATTCAGTTTTCCGTAAAAAAAAACCTCTTATGAAAGTTCTGTAAACTAAACCAGACAATTCAGTAGATCACAGCTGCTAAATTTCCACATTAAGCTTCCCTATCTCTCTTTCTCTGTGTCTCTCTCTCTTTCTTCTTGTCTCTTTCTCTCTTCTCCTTTCTCTTCTTCTCTCTTTCTCTCTCTCTCTCTTTCTATCTCTCTCTCTCTCTCTCTCTCTCTTTCTATCTCTCTCTCTCTCTCCCTTTTCTTTCACTCTCTCTCTCTTTCTTTGTCTCTCTTTCTCTCTCCTAAGATAAAACACACACACACATACACACACACATAAAACCTCGACCATAACACAAAAGCTTGAACAGTAACAGCTGCATTCTTTTATAGCTGTAATAAAGCACATCACAGGACAGAACTTAAAGCACATATTTTTTCCAATGGCTGAATTCCATCCTTGTTCACAGCTGAATCCAGCACTGCATACAGAGTCGGGACTTTTTTCTTTTTCCTGTGATGTAACTCTAGTAGCACTAAAATCGAAATATATTACATTTACTACGATTGGCACACGCCCTTATTCAGTGCGCCTTACATTTAAACTGCATAAAAAGCAAACACAATTATTAACAATGAAAATAATGAACGACATTTATATCATTTTTATTGTTTTATTTTTTGTTTTAGATATTTGTTTAATCTGCATGATGTCCCTTAAAACCTTCCGAAAACCTTCATTACGTACGGTACTTCTAACTACAGGCTATGTTTTAATGTTGGTGTGGAATCTACAGTAATAGTGCAATATTCAAGCCATCAGGATATCATCGATAACTTAACGTTCATTATAAAAAAAACTGTTTAGCTTATAAACTATAAACTCTTTGATGCTTGAAGTATTGTTGAGTTTCACCTTCTGTACCACATGTTATACAGAATATTATAATTTAAATATATATATTTATTATATATATAATATATCTTATATAGATATATATATTAGATTAGATTCAACTTTATTGTCATATTGCAAGGTACATGTGCAGAGCCAATGAAATGCAGTTAGCATCTAACCAGAAGTGCATAAGTGGCTTATTTACAATAAATAAATATATAATAAATATATTTATTTATTTATTTATTATACATCTTTATCTAAAAGTTTAAAAATGAAACAAGTAAAAATAGCGATCGATACCGCTGCCTAAAACTGTTTTTTATTTAAATTTTATTTATACATATAAGGGTAGGCAAAGCCTTAAATATTAGATATTATATATTAATGTCCTCTGACAGACACTCGCAGTTTTTTTCTTTGCTTTGCAGAGGTTTTTTTCTTTACCATGAGCCCCCAGCATCCTGAAACAATCTGCTGTGAGAGCAGAGAGGTGAATAGTTAATCAGAATATTCAACATGGCCTTGAAGTCAGCAGGTATTTTTTTGCATGAGGAAAGAATTCACTTATCATAAGGTTACAGATCGCCACAGGTGGGTCGTGTAATCACATTCAAAACACAACGTGAGGCTAGAACAAGCCCTCCTGTCAGTCTATCTGTAGAATAAATACAATCTAAAACAGTTTCTATCTGACTTTTAATCTTATCCGTGCTACCAACCTGGTCGGGATACTGAGGCAAAGCGCGCTGGGAAGTCGGCTGTCGGGTTTCACACAGTCCATTGAGCAAATTGCAATTTGTTTAGTGAAACGACATCACGAATAAGCAAAGCAAGTCTGAGGATGCTTTTGCTTACACATTGTGGGGTCGGATTAAAAACAGTAAATATCTGGTGTGATATTTTAGCTGGTTGAGAATGTCATGGTTCTAATCTGCTTCCAAATAAACAAATCCAAACAAATTTGACAAAGTAAAAATAAAAAAAATAGTTCTGTAAAGTTTTTGTAAACTATACATTTTGATTAGTATTGCTCCAGTACTGAATTTGGGAATTTATCATTTAGTTTGTTATACTTTAAATAACAATTCATGATAAATTAATTTTAAATACAGTAATAAATAAGAAAATTTTAATTTCCAGTAAATGTTTAGGATTAAAACCAAAGGATGGGTGAGTGCGACAATCTGTAAGTATGTTTGCTATTGATATTGGTATTAATGATAGTGTTACCGTCCCATGTCACCCTCAAGAATTTTCTGTATAAATTTTCTGTATATGTAAATTTTCTGCATAGTTTTTTATGTTTTATTCATGACACTGTGTACTGATATTTTTTAACTTCATCGTGCTTTATTTTTCTGTGAAAGAGCTTTCAATTTACTGTAAATAAGCATTTAAGAAAACCATTGATTTATTAATTTGTAATTTATTAATCTGCTATTAAGGGTCTAGTAGGACATTTTGGAAATGGCTAACTGTAGCCTGTTAGCACTGAAAGTGTTTGTCCCACCCTTACGGTGCATAGACAAGCATGAATGCACACAGACTAGACAGCAACGTTACTAGAATAAATCAGAAAATTCTCCAGGACTTTTTTTCTGCAGTATGAGAATGCGCTGATGACACGGTTGCCAGATAGAGACGGGATAATTCCCAAACTGGCTAATCATGCAAATAATATGTTAACAGGACCGAACATTTAGATTGGACAAAGTTTTTGGGTCCTACACCTTCCACAGAATATAGAAATTAATAGAATACATTAAGACCAATTAACTTAACGAGTGATATCGAGATGGGAAGAGACTTTCCAACAGCAGAACAATTAACATTTTTAAAACAAATCACCAACACTGACTTTAACATACAATTACATAGTGTGCCAAACTGTCAGAGAGATGAACAACAGCACCACACACACACTCTTAATTAATAATAGTTATATGTGTTTGATTTTTTACAGTCCTTATTAATTTCTGATGCTCGTTTCACTGATTAGCTTATAAATGTGTAAGTTTATTTGGATTGTGCAAAAGTTTTTTTTTTTATTATTAAATGTGTTTAATTCAACATTAAAGTTTCAGGAAAACATGTAGATTTTGTCTACACAGCATTTTTTTATATGCAAATTGGACCCCGGGGCAAAAATGAGTTTTATTGTTTTCTTTTTTTTTTTTTTGTGTCAGTGAAAAAAAATATTATTGTGGAAAACAGATTGCTCTTTATCCCACAAACAACAAGCTTTATTCTGATGTGTGAGTAGAAAATTTGTTACCCCTCCTAGTTTAAATATATCTATAGAGGAGAAGTGGATTCTATGCCATACTGACAAGAGACAAATGTTTCATTCAAATCTTGCCTTCGCATATTGTGGGAGAAGTAATGAATCCTGTGCTGGGGCCATGGCCCCGATCACCGTGTCAGAAGGAACTGGGTTGCAGAAGCAAAATTAAATCTAATGTTCCAGCCACCGCTGGGAAAAAAGGATAAATCAAGACTTTTAATTTGCATGGACTGTAAAGAACCACTCGGTTTCATGCAAAAATAAACAGAGTGGTGAATATGATGTCAGCCTGAGAACAAAGTAATCTTACACTTTGCAATAAAAGCAAGCGAGAGAGGTGGGCGGACTTTAATTTGCACCAGTGTTCGGGCGCTCGGATGTCAGGCGTATTATTAAAATTCTAGCTTACATCACCTCTTTTCAGCAGGCAAGCTGGACGAGGTAGAATATATTTCTGCATTTCTATCAAGTTCAGACAAAATTCAGAGGAATAAAATGAGTTTTAGTTAATCGGATTTTGTGCTACGGTTTTGAGTTTATTTGGTTCCGATTGTTCATGTTTGGATCATTGAAATATTCCAGTTACTGCATGACTGTAGTGCTTATTAAGCTTTGTGATTCTTTTAAAGATCATTTAAATAATTTGACAATTAGATTAAAGGAGGGATTGTGTTGTGTGCAAACGTAGTCTCGAACATATCTGCACAAAGAAACCCTGCACTAAGCTGCAGAAACTAGAGGGTATGAGCTACAATTCCCTTGATTCTGCTCCTGGCTCTGCAAGAGGCCTGCTCCCAGCCTCACAGACCCATGGGCTCCTCCTACCTTTATTAAATAGAGATCACCCTGTGTTTGCGATTGGGCTTTGTGCTTCCACTTCAGGCATGTATGCTGCCCCATGGGCCCACTGGGTGACTGTAGCGGGGAGCCCTGTTTATGGGTCTGATCCAGAGCTAGCCAAGAGCTCCTTTGAGAGCTAGATGAGCATGCTCCACTTCCAACTCCATGGGCAGGTGCAGAGTAGAACTACAGATGTGCTCTAAAAATGTTTATTTTGATCCATCTAAAACTGAACCCATGATGACATTAGCACTCAGCAAATCAGGTATCACTCAGTGTCAGGAACTGAGGCCGAATTTGATGTGCAAATGTGATAAAAAAAAAATACATTTAATTATGTATTTTTTGACGACAAACAACAAAAGCATGACAGACAATTAATTAGATGTAACAAATACAGGTGTATGTCATGAGTTATGTCATGAGCAAATGTAATTAGTAACAGCGTCATAAATGTTAGAAGGTTATAAAACAGCATACTAGAAATGTTAATGTAGTTGCCTAAGACGATGCTGCATTAATTTACCCTAAAAAAGTAAGCAAAATTTGCACACGAATAATTTTCTGAGATTAAGTGGAGATTAATGTATTGTAACGCTACACCAGACTGTAGAAGTAGATACTGTAGGGAAGCCCCGGCGGGCATGTTTATTGAAAAAAAAGGTAAAGAGGAGGCAGCGAGGTTTTAGCATCCTTAGCTTGGAAAACATAATCCAGAGAAGGTACCAGGAGTTCAGGAGGAACAGGACCAGGTGCTGAGGAACCAGGAGCGAGGGAAGCTGACGTCGAAACCAAAATTGGAGAAAAAAGGTAGGGCAAAGCGATTGAAGAATGATGTTGTATCCTGTACGCATTTAAAGAGAATATTCATAAGAAGAAACATGGCCAGAACACAAGTGACGGATAGCATGCTCTTAAATAGAGGAATGAAGGAGAGTGAGCGTGATTGGGAAATGGGTGGCAGGTGAGAATAATTAAGGATTTGGTGATTTGGTGACATGTGTTGGCTTTTGAATCTGTTCCCTTATTGTCAGGCATTGCAAAAAAGCTCATATAGCGTGTGCTCATATAATAACACATCCACCCTGTTTTCAGAGCTTCTTTAAGAAGCTTATAATCCTCCAGTCCTGCAGTGAGGAATCCGAGAATCTTCCAGCCCCATCAGCTTTACTGTAATTTGAATTGGATTTGCAGTCCCATTAGAAATCAGCCCTAATCAATACACAGTGAATTAGAGTCCTGCTGAACTATCAACTCCCCATTATTGCCTTTTAGCTCTAATTTACGATGGATGGTGAGAAAATGTCCTCGTCTCTTACTTTTATTGCCTTAAAGTATCCTAAAATATTGTATCATAGATCTCACCATAACAAACTGCTTTGGAGTCAGTTTATAGCACAATTAAACATAATATCTGTGTCTGTATTAAACTGTTGATGTCATTTCCTGTCAGGCTGCTCTTATAAATGTTTTGGGCTTTTTAGTGTGGTAACGGATTGCCATTTAGTGGGTTTGCAACTGTTATTCAATGTGAATGATGATTGATAAATGTGTGAGAATTTTCTTATAATTAAAGAACCTAGGTTTTTTAACAGGGTTTCATGCTGCTTACCCATGACTGCACTGCAAAAATGAAATTTAACCTCATTGCTAGATTTCCTTATTGGAAATGACAACAAAACACCAAACAGAGAATAAATAGAACAACTAGTAAGCTGGTGCCATAACAACAGCCTGTGTCTCAACTTTAACCCCTTCCTCCCCTGGCTCATCAATAGCTCAGTAGTTGGAGAGTCTGTATCGCCAAGCTTTTAGCTGTACATATTTCTGATGACCTTTCTTAGACTACCAACATCAACTCCACTCCCAGCAATGTCTTTACTTCCTACAGAGGGAAAAGTAAGCCCGTCTCCGACAACCCATCATTACAAACTTCTACAGAGGAACTCTGGAGAATATTCTGGTCAGCTGCAACACTGTGTGGTTCAGAAATTACAATACTTTAGAATGCAAGACCCTAAAGTGTCTTGTGAGGACAGCTGAGAGAATCATAAAGGATCCCTTCCCTACTGTACACAAAACCTCTGCCATTGTGAAGGATCTTTGTCACCTCTCCCACAGTCTTGCTCTATCAGGACAGAGGTTCCAAAACATCAAGACGCCCTTATCCTGAACAACGTTCGCTGGAAATCGAACCCTGATCTTCTAATTAGAAGTCCAACACCTTAACCACTGTGCCACCACTTTACTGTTAGGAGACAAATAAATAAGTAATTCATAAATAAATGTCTCCTAACATCAAAACTTTACCATGTTACCAACATATACATTAATCAACACACTCTGACCAATCAGAATACAGATTTAAACTGCAATGTTGTTTAGAAATGCTGATTTTTGTTTGCAAAAAAAGAAAATGCAATGAAGACGATTACAGTATAGCGATTACATCGGCCCTGAATAAAGAGATTTGGCCATAGTGACTCACTTAGTTAAAGAGATTATCAACAACCAAGATAATCTAAAGAAATGTTGCTCTCTTGTACAGCTTGGAAGTCTCGCCATTTTTTAAACAATTTCCCAGAAAAAGCTTTTTATTGCATAAGCATGCTGGAGCTAAGCGTCTCAACTAGGTGGCCACACGCTCACCCGGTGATCCCTGAAGGCATCATGCTGCCCTGCAAACTCAATAAAACCCATGGAAAGGATGATAGGCTTTTACATTAAAAGCCATATATTCTGATGAATTTGTATTTTCCTTACAGTTGACGTTCTCTCAGCATGATGGGATGTAAAAACTGGACACATAAATCCATTTAGGACAAAAGATAAGAAACAGGAACATCATGAGAAGTAGTTGCTTTGGGGCCAATTGCATGTGTAGAAGAACCATTAAAAGCATATATTTAAGTGCTAGTAGTGATAGAACCATCTTAGAGAATAATTGTCTGAAAAACAATTATCTTTAAAACGGACGCAGGTTCGGCGACAAAATGCTTGACTAACTGCACATAACAAACGCACATGAGAAGTGATTAGGATGCAAGATCTAGAAATGTTATTAAAATGGCAGCCTGCTAGAAATACGTGTGCACTGATGCCCTCCACTTCTTGGATCTAAATAGATGTAGAAGGAGCCTTTCTAGGAATTGAAGCCATTTTTCTGGTATTGTGGTCTATAACTTCTTTCTGCCCTGTATCCCGCTCTCTCATTGGCTGTAGGTCAGAACTCATTTTACACTGCAGGATTTAGACTCGCCAACAGGTCAAAATATTTAAAATGCCTAATATTTTCACAATGCTCGTTGGCGATTCTCTTAGACTGCATCTTTGATCATTTACACTGCTTGATTGTTACTGGCATGAGTGAACATTGACTTGCCTTCGATTTCAGGCGCTGGCGATTTCCCGAAACCTGTCGGCAAATGAAAAACAGGTCTAAAATCGTGCAGTGTGAACTCTGCATAAATCTCATAAACCAGGTCTTAAGCGATGTCACACATACATGCTGATGTTGGTAGGGACACAATAAATGGTATGGAAAAATATTAAGGTTAATTTTCTGATTCCATTTGTCTGATTTACCTAAATCTGTTTTATTACTGACGATGACTTTCACCTTTAATTTCCTTTGAGACTCCTTGGCTTATTTGGGGCAGCGGCAACTCAAATGGGGCAGTGGTGGCTAAAATGGTTTGTGTGCTAAATTGTTTGGACACCCGGGAAGACCTGAGTTCAAGCCCCACCGCTGTCGGTCTGCCACTGTTGGGTCCTTAAGCAAGACCTTTTACCCTTCCTGTTTCAGGGGCGCTGTATCATAGCCGACCCTGCGCTCTGACCCCAACTTACTGAGCTGGGATTTGCAAAGAAACAAAAAAATCACTGTGCTGTGGTCTTTGTAAGAAGAAAAACTCTGCCTGTTTTCCCCATTCATAGGTATTTTATTTAGGTACTCTAGTCTCCTTTTCAAAGCCATGCATTCTAGGCTGATTGGCAATAATTGTCAATAGTGTGTGAATATTTGTATGTGTGATCATGTGTTGAGTCCCCTGGGATTGATGGATAACAGTATTGTTCAGTTTGGATGCTGTAAAGTTAACTAGCTAATGCTTAAACTTGTTAGCTTATATTAAAAGGCTAATATCAGGATTTTTTGGTGTCTAATAAACACTGCTAGCATGCGCGTTTGTTTTGTAGGCCAGCGCTAACAGATGCGACGTTGACATTGTTTTCTCAATTAACGGCAAGTCCTAATTTGGAATGTTTGGTGATAAACAGGGTTATTTACACCATCGTCTTTATCGTTCAGCAGAGTCCTGTGTTTCACAGCCATTTTATGTAGAAAGCTGGAACAGAGGAAAGTCCTTAGCACGGCGAAAACGCGAGGCCCATCTGTGTGTTAGGTTTCAGGGCAAAACAGTAACTATTAATGTCCGTATGGCCAGACGGAGGGAGGAGTGACTCAGAGTGATGGAGCCATATAACGGCAACAGCAAACAGCTCACTGAAGTGAAGGCATTAAACCATTTATTGTTGTCATATCAAATGTATTTTGTATAATGATTTAAGGTCTTAAGGCCAGTTAAATATTGTGTTGGATAAGAGCCCAGATTAAGCTCTGTTTCTCCCACGGCATTGGATCTAGTGCAAAAGGTAATCAACTTTGATTTAAAATGAATCAGATGTTAATTTGTTTATTCTTCTTGAGTTTACTTTACCAAAAGCCCATACCAGGAAGCTCTCTCTCTCTCTAATCCACACATACACACACACACACACACACACACACACACAAAACAGTTGCTGGGGCACAAGACAGAAAGAACGTAGCCTGTTTAGTTAGGGCCTCAGAAAGGTCTCTATTGGAAGGAAACTGGGAGCCCACAGACAGTATGTGAATCTTCACAGAGACAGAAACTTGAGCTGATGATTAAACCAGGAACCATGGACCTGTCCTCAGTTTGCCACCCATGAAGCAGTCAGAAACCTAATCTATAGCCAACACAACACATTCAGCGTGATGGGGTCCTTTCATTACCACAAAAATACACATAGTCAATGTTAAGAAAATAACAGCGGAGAGAAAAAAACACATCTCTGGGTTCCTGATATTGAGACGAAGGTTAGGAGGGATGTTCTCGAAACCTCAGGCATTTAATGGACGTTAATTAGGTAATGTTATGTGTTGCAGTGTTTCTTCCTTCTTGTTGTTTGCTAACATGTTTTGTTCTTTACTCTAATTATTGTACTCTTATTTGGGCAGGTGTGTGTGGTGTTATGTTGTGCTGTGCATTTTATTTGTCTAGGACAATGTCAGGACAAGAGCGCTGTGAGAAAAACACACAAATGTCCTGCTAATCAATCCCTCTGCAGTGAAAGAACAGTGCAAATTCCTGCAGCGATGAGTCCGGGACCCCAAGAAAACAAGCAAAGAGAAAAAAAACAAAACAGGCTGAAAAAAGAACTGAAACTACTTCCAACTTGCAAATAAAAAGAAAAAGCAATCAATCACCTTTGAGGGCTTTCATTCCTGTGCTTGCTCTTGTGGGCAGAGAGAGAATGAAATGGGACAAGACTTGAATATGCAAAACTGTTCTCTGTTTTCAGGGAAAAGACTGAGTTGCCCAGGAGTGGGTTGAGATAAAGAAATACACACATTGGCATTCCATTGCAGAGAAAAAAAGCATGAAGGCCTGGTAAATGTTCACCTTCGCAAACACTAATTAATCACCTGCCAGCTGCTATTAATCATATATTAATGAGATGGTCTCTTTGCTTTGGCCGGACTGCTGGAATGACCCCCCCCCCATCCACCCCTGCACCATCCTCTCCTCTTCTGACATCGCGGTACACTAAAAATGCTTCCAAGACTCCATTAATCTTACAGCACCTTTCCTCCTCCAGACTTTCTATTGAAGGAAAGCAAATAATCAGGACATTTACACTGTCTGTAACTCATACACGCGATATCACGGCTCTTTAATCACCCCAAAGTCCACATGCTCTTTTCTGCTTCCGAGGATAATAAAGGTGAAAATGAAGCGAAGTGTCACAGCTTTGACTGATTTCCGTTTAAACGTTTTTAGAGGCACGGCGTGTGTGTAATGAACCTGAGAAGAGGTGATTTATTTTCCAAAACAGCTACAGCTACTTTGTTGCATATGATTTTTTAATTAATCTCTTATATCGATCTATATATAGCTATAAATTATTTGTTTTTTATGCTTCTTTGGTGCTACGAGGATATATTCTGTAGCTGCTGATTAAGCTAGCAGTTTAGCATGGATGCGCTCTGTATTTATAATAATATAGTATTAGTATAGTATAATAAATATTTATAATAATATTAGAAATGCAAATAAAGTCCTGTTGAAAGTATATATATATATATATTATAAATTAAATTAATGTAGACTTTAAGCCATATCTCATCTCTGGTGGACTCACATTAATATGATTTATTTTTAATAATGTGGAAATAGAGACACTGCTATTGCCACCATGTACCCGCGTTAGGGTTAATTAAAATGCACTATTAATATGACAAGGGGGGGTTTTTTTGTTGTTTTTTTTACCATGCAAGATCAGTATAAGCTCTCTGGCCTTGTTAAATCAGATTCACAACAGCACTAATTGTTGAGGCTTGTTTATCAAACAGTTCCCTAATTAACATAATGGAGGGTTATAGAATCTTTTTAATGTATCAGCTACCAATGGATTATTGTTAGATGCCTAAAAAGTTTTAGAAATTAAGATTAAAATTAGTTGTGCTCCGGTGACTCGGTTTGTTTTCCAGCTCAGGTCTTTTCCAGTCCCCCCAACACCCTCCCACCGTCTCTCAACAACCCCCCCAGTTCATCTCTGCCCTGTCCTGTCAATAAAGGCAAAATGCCTGAAAATATAACATTCAAAAATTGCAGTTTGTACAATAATTTCCTTAAGCGTTTAATCTAATAATTAACGGCCCTCAGTCAGACAAACGGGACAACTGGGGACTTTTAGGAGTGCAGTTCTAAAGTTGTAACTCACTTCTAATAACATAAACTGCCATACATTTAAAAATAACAAACCAACTATACTGGAAAAACCCTGCATGCCAGTTAAACAGGAAATCATGTACACAGAACTTGCAGAGGGAACAATATTCCCATTGTGTGATGTAAATCTCCAACAGGGCCGCTGTCCTACACTGCACTCAGATCTTTACTAGTAGAGGATCATCTGTCAACTGTCATGAACTTTATAATGCTGAGAACATTTAACTTAACCATTCGTGGCAAACACCATTACCACCAATTTCTCTCAACACACTGGGCTGTACTGTGCAGGTTCCTGACACCAGAGATAAAACTATGATACATGGACATTATGGAGAGAAAGAAATGATGTAAAGAAAGTATAAATGTAGAAAAGAAGATATAAAAAAGAAAGAATAATAGAAAAAAAAAGACAGAATGAAAAAAAAAGTAATAAATAAAGAAAGAAAATGGAACAATACTTACCTGCTGAAACAGTTTAACAGGAATCACTAAACGCCCTTTAGTCAAAGGATCTGCGGGGATCATAGCGGATCCACAGCGTTTGACCTGAGCTTTGGCTCAGCCGAAATGTTTATCACACTTTGGGCATTTATAAACTGAGGGAGTGCATTAAACACAGGAGGTGTCAGTGCATGCTGATGGAAGGAGCAGCTCTGCTTTCCCAGCTTTATGCAGATGAGCACATGGGGTCAGGCAGCCTATACACTCTCCCTTACAGCTGCCACATACTGATTAGTGATGAGCTGTTCATGAGCGTGTCAGCGCTTTCACTGGACTCTTGTGGGATAACAGTGAGTGCAGACACACATTTATCAGCTGGTTTCCATCAAGCAATTTTGTTACACATGCAGTGCAATTTAATCATAATGTTTTATCTGCAGTATATCAGCTGTTTTCTTGTATAAATGGCGAATTGTTGGTTCGATTCCGATGGGGCACAATAACTCTATGTTTATATACTGCAGGGTTACAGACGCAGATGCCCTTCACCACCATCCAGAGCAACTTACATTCATCTTGAGTATTTGATATTATCAAGTTCCAAGTCAGTCACATCTCTGTCTGTGATTAAATAAGATTCATTATTTTCCATTTATTCTTAAAAAACATTCTACACACTGTCTACACAGCTTCCAGATTTGGTTTCACTCTCATTCCTACATTAACTCTCACATTTTTAAAAAAAAGCTTTCCACTAGATTTTGAAGTATGGCTGTGGGAATTTGCCTATGTAAAAGTATGAGTGATTTCAGGCACTATTGTTGGTATGGGGTGCGGTATTCTTACTCATCCCAAAGGTGTTTTAGTGGGGTTGAGGTCAGGGCTCTGTGCAAAACGCTTAAAGTTGTACACACATTTATATTTTTGGAATTTGGCAGGTGCTCTTATCCAGAGTGACTTACATTAATCTTATTTATACAACCAAGCAATTTAGGGTTAAGGGGTCCACCAATTGTAACCTGGTGCTGGGAACTGAACCTACAATCTTCCAGTTAGTAGACCTTAACCACTGACCTACCACTTCCCCACAACCATCCTGGCAATCTGTGTGTTTATAAAGTTCAGGGTCTTCGAGTGTTTGGGAAGAAAAAAGATAAAACTACAACATACTAAGACATTTTAAACAACTGTGGACAAAAGGTGTCCATTTAGCTTTGACCATAGAAAAAACAACAAAAAAACCAACCGAATTCCGTAAAAGTCGATTGGACCAGACAGAATAGCTTTTGCTAGCCATATCACTGAGCCCTGGGTGCCCATAGTCATTTTACCAGTTTACTGTTTGATCACTGTCGATAGTTACTAACCTTCACTTACACCAAACTGCACCCACAGTGAAAGAGATGCTCTAATCCAGTCATTTGGCCATCACAATTTTGCCTAAATTCTATACACTTGCCCATTTTTCTGTTTCCAACATATCAACTTTAAGAACTGATTGCTGCCTAATTCATTCAATTTAACTAAATTTGTTATTTTAACAATGGACATCGTCTCCAAGAAGCTTTACACAGAATGCAGTAACAGTAAAAAAGTCTATGTTTGTCCCTGATGATCAAGCCGGTGGTGACTGTGGCAAGAAACCTTGAGAGGAACCAGAGAGGGAACCCATCCTCATCTGAGTGACACAGAATGTCAGTTTATTACAGTTTATGATAATAGTGATCAAAAGTAATGTAAACTGTAGCCTCGAGTCAGTGGAGCAAACTAAGTCCCTAATCATTCTCGAAGCTCCTCGAGTTTGAGGAAAGGAAACTGGTCACTGGTACCTCAGGGGCAAATTTAACCCGCCCCAAAGAGAAAGAGAAATATGGATTATTAAGTGTATTGTTGTGTAATTTTATCCTACTCTTTAACAGATGCCACAGTAAAAGATAATTACTTTTTTCCTTCTTTATTGTTTGATCAGGAAGTCAATAAGTTTCACTCCAAATGTTAATCACATCATCCACAATCAAGTTCCAGAGAAAATATTTTCCAGTCGGTCATCTTTGCTCTCAACAGGCCGCTGTGTTTAGCACTGCATACAGGAAATCTTTCATCAGTTCCAAAAAAAAAAAAAAAAAGGAAAGGCTTCACACTGTGTTTCTCTCTGGTGAGCGTTCTGATACGTGGCAGTTCATAATTTCACAATTGCACCCTGCAAAGAGTTAATACACACACATGCTAATGAAGTGAAACCCATCAGTCCCCAGCGAAGGATGCCTGCTGTTTAATTACCTCTTAAAAAGTCGTTTGACAGTCGCAGACGGGGAGCAGTGTTTTCAGGGGAACAATGACAAGCCTGTCACGAGCTCAGAGGTTTATCTTTCACATCAGAGCCATGACATTGATGATGCCTGTTGGGAGATGGAGAAAATGTCTGCTTATAAAAGCTTTCAGAGCGATAGAACATGAGCTTTACTGCTTTGACCTAAAAATGGTATCAGAACTGATCAAAAAATTTGCTACAATTATGACATGAGAAAAAAAACACAGCCTGTCCCACTCGAACCTGCAGCTTCACAGCCTTGTGACCAGGGTTAAGAGCAGCATTTAATAGTGGACAACTGTCTCTACTGGTTTGAGTAGTAGACTTGTTTCTAATGACCTTCAGGATTGTGTGGGAGTTGGGAATGAGTGGGGACTCAGGAGAGAGACGATAGTTCGAAAGACAGAACAGCCATTAAATTTTGGATTGGAGACCCAGTGGTGGATTCAGAGGGCTGATTCAATAAAGAGGCAAAGTAAAAAAGAGAAAAGAATGAACAAAAGGTGTTGAGAGTGTGTAGATCTCGATTCTGTATAGATGAAAGAAAGAAAGAAAGAAAGAAAGAAAAAGAAAAGAAAGAAAGAAAGAAAGAAAGATTACTATATGAATATATAGAAGGAGGAAGTAATAAAACATGCTATCTTAATTTACCTAGATAGATAGATAGATAGATAGATAGATAGATAGATAGATAGATAGAGATAGAGGAAAAGAGAAAGAAAAAAATAATAGAATCATGAGAAAATAATGAAAAAATTACATTCAAGAAATAGAATGGGTTGAAACACTAGATCAATAGATTGTCTAAACTGAGAAAGTAAGAAAGAAAACGAATTAATTAAGATAATAAAATAATAATAATTAAGAATGATTAATATAAAAATAGCTATCCATGTAGTTAGCTTGCTAGCTAGCTGGATTAAGCTAGCTATCTCGATAGATAGACAGACAGGCAACAGACAGAATTTTTTAATTTTTATTTTTCACATTTTTTAACAAAAAAGGAAATAATGCGAAAATATTAAAAGATGTTCATGGTCAGAGGTTCACACTGTTTGTGTCATTGTGGCCTTTTACTAGATAAGAAGCTATCTTTATCAGCAGTGCTCTGCAATGTCTGGTGAGTTCAGATTTTCTCTAAGGCCACATTTACACTGCACATATCAAGTGACCCAATTTTGATTTGATGTGGCACAGATGGGATATGACCCCAGTCATGTAAGGAGAAAAAAGTGCATGGATATAAATAATTTCAGATCAGTTTTAGGCTTAAATCATATGTGTCAATAAATAGGAACGTACATTATGTAAGCAGACAGATCGGATTTTTAACTGTCAATTTGAGTCAAACGTCACTGAATAAGCAATGATGATGTCAACTCATATATATATATATATTTATATATATCTTAGCAATCTATGCTACATTCGGCCAGGCTGCAACAAGGGTCTTCCTTTTGATTTGGGCATCAAGACCTGCAAGTGTAAATGCGACCTTAGTGCTCCTGCATCATGTGTGCTGTCATGGTGGACTGAGAGACTTCAGAGTTCACATTGTCTCCATCCCCCTCACTGTGAAGGAATGACTAAGTCCCGCTCAGCCGTGTTTGCGGAGCGCTCAGAAGAAGCTCGTAGCTGTGTGGTAATGTCAACGCTAATGTTATGATTACTCTGGCCGAGGGCCTTTGATGACACGGTTAATAAGAAGACTCAGGGTCCAGCCCAGCGGGGTGAGGGTTAGACCTCCCACATCAAACACACTCTCTACTGGCCAGCCGTCCACCCACATTCTCCATCTCAGCACACTGCTCTGGAAAAATCGCAGTTCTCTGGAGAGATTCCCATTTCCCTGGATCACAGAAGAATTCCGAGCTGTACCATCAAACAGGCAAGTGAGCAGCATGAGCATCATCTGATAACAAAACATAAGCAGCGATATTTGTATAATTCTCTGCATTATCTTTACATAAATAAAAAGAAAAATGCAAAGAAAAAAAGCAGGCATCAAGTGATAGACTGTAGAGAAGAAAAAAAAAACTAGCGAGATTAGGGGTTAGGCCACATACTAGGACTCCATCCAAAATCACATACTTTAATACTATATAGTATGTGACATTAAGGCAAGTAGTATGTCCGAATCCTTAGTATACGAAATACAGTACGCAAAAAGTTCCTGGATGATCTATTACTCCTGTCCGGATTTGAAAGTATGCGTAAGATGCGTACACCCTATTATCCCATAAAGCCATGAGAGAGATGTTGTCTACATGGTATGACAGGTAGCGAAATGTTTCTTTACAACCGAACCCCAAAAAATAAAAATAAGAATGAAAAGAATAAATAAAAATTAATTAATAATAAAAAAAAAAAAATACAAGTGGAAGGTGGGGGTAGTCATATGCAAAAGTGATGTAAAGCACTGATGTGACACTTTTTAAGTGCTTTATTACTTAAAGAATTATAGTTAAAATGTCACCTGTCAGTATCATCCAACACCTTAACCACTGCTCTACCAAATCCCCCTCTCACATCACCTCCGGCTGAGATTGAGTCCCAAATGTTCATCCCTCCCAACTATTTCTGTATTTGCACTTATTTAGAACAGTTGTATTTGAATAAAGTTTATACATTTGGTTTCATCTATAACACAGCGATACACGTTCAGACCCTGACCCAAACCTTCTGTTATGTTTTTGTATTTTTCTTTCCAGGCCTACTTCTAAAAAGTTTACTCAGCTTTGGAGCTGCAGATGGCTCGTCCGATCAGAAAATTACTCCAAGATAATATTATTCTAGGCCTGACCTTTGTTTGATAATGTTCCCATCAAGTGTTGGGGCGATTCCCGTAGCCCTGAGAAAGTATCTATCCGATCAAAGCACAGCCATGAGCTCCACAAAACCACCAAAGGCCGAGCAGGAGCGTGTGCTTCATTATCCTCTGTACTGTGACATAGAGCTAAGGCAAATAAACGATGCTTTTAAACGCAAGGCCTGGTTTCCTAGCTGTGATAAGAACTTTTCATGTTCCTAACCTGACATAATGATCAGCATACAATTATGTCTATACAGTAATTAAGCAGTTTATCATTTTAAACCAACACAACTGTTATATTCTCACTCCTCATTGGTCAGAACAGCCCAGCTTGGTTAGCACATGTAATAACGTTTTTCTTGAGGAGACCATTTTCACAAGCACAATCAAGAAAATCCTGATTATAAACCAATCAAATCACTCAGATCATTAGAATCAAGTCAGTTAGACAAGCCAAGATTTCAGTCTAAACCAGGAAAATCTGCTTTTAGCTGTTACACAGCCCGTAGTTGGAACCGGCTCCCAGAAGAGATTAGATGTGTTAAATCAGTAGCTATTTTTAAATCCAGACTTAAAACACATCTATTTAATTCTGCATTAACTGAATGAGCACTGTGTCCTAACAGACTATAATTATTTTATATTCTTTACTGTTTTCATTCACTTTAAATTAATTATTAAATATTTTGATTTTAAATTTCCTGTTTTAACTGTTTACTGTAATTTTTTTATATGATAAAAAGACTCAATACAGAAAAATGAAAATGAAAGTGAGCGAAAAACCTATAAAACCTGAGACAATACAAAAGTCTTCCGAACGCTTGACAAAGGCAGGTTCAACACAGAACATTTTTGTTTGTGTGTGTGGTTGCTGGTGTGATATTTTCACAGATGTGTATGTGTAAAATTTTGGTGTCTGCAAACATTAAGTGTGTTTTGGGTCAGCTGTGCTTGTAGGCTATGGTGTGTTCTGAGAAATGAAGTTTTCCTTTAGAAACCCGAGCGGCATCGAAATGCTCTGGAAACGCTTCCTGTATGATCACAGTCTGGAGCACCAGGTGGGCATGTAACACCTTAAAGGCCAATTGGATGCGACATGCATTTTTACAAGTTGTTGTGATAGCGGTGTGTGTTTCCTCAGGGGCCATGCCCGAAGCTTCCATAACTCTGGACAGAAATGCTCTATGGACCTCCCTGGTTGACTGAGGAGATCCCTTCGACCATTAACTCTAAAGTAGGACCGTGACTCAGCGATAGACAGTTTAAATACATTTCCTGGTAGCATTGTTGTAGTTTTTAGAAAAAAAAATAGCTTTTCAGTAGCTAAAGGTTATAAAAAAATGTTCCATTTACATCACTTGGCAGACATCCAGAGCGACTTACATTATCTCATTTATACAACTGGCTTGGTAAAGCTGGGAAGTCTTTAGATTGGCAGTCCAACACCTTAACCATGAGCCACCACTTCCACACCCAAATCATTTTGATGCAGCCTCTCGTTCCCTCAAGTTTACATACATAACCCGTAGCAGTTTTACATGCGAAGCATACATACATCTAAGTCCCCACACGAACATATTTAGTTAAACTGGATCTATTAGTAGTAGCCGGTATCTTGTGCTGGCACCCTCTAATGTCGAAAAAACCTGGGTCTCTATATATCTAAGGCACAAAAGCAACACTTTAATCACGCAGACTGAGTTGCCCCTCAGGGAAAACCCTTCTGTTTTGAGCCACTAGTGTACAGGGGTTTTTTTGTGCAGCAGACCAAGAGGAATCAAGTCTAAAGCTGCTGCCATCAGCCGTAATAGTTTCTCTGACTGTTTGACAGTGACTAGCTGGCCTTCTGTTACTCTCCGTACAGCCATTCAGGAGGTCTCGACACAAGCAGGAGATAATTGTGCCTGCATCGTTAAGGAATCCCATACCACTCCAAGATAGGTGATGGCCTGAGCCAAGATGAGCACGCTCTTTTCTACATAAAACCTCGAACCCAGTCTCATGTCAAAGACAACATCTGGATGTGGAATTGCCTGCTGTCGAGACGGTGCCAGTATCAGTCAGTCATTCATGTAATTCAGTATTCAGATGTCCTGGAGTCGCAGCGGAGCTAGAGCGGCATCCACACATTTATTGGTCAACCCCTACACTGAGCTGACAAGACAAAGTTAATATATTTCTCATAAGACTGAGACTTACAGAGTTTTCCGGGGCAGCAGGAAGAATCTCTACTCAAATTTGTTTGTCAAACTGTAATTGAATTTTTTTCCATTTTTATTTGTGTAGTTGTGTTGATCTGTACAGCACTTTGGTCAACCTTGGGTTGTTTTTAAATTTGCTCTATATAATGAAATAGCAGTAATGAAAATAATAAAAAGAAATAAAATGTGCACCTTTTACCCTTTAACTGTAAAAAAGATTTTGAATGCACTTTTACAGACTATGTGTACTTTAGGTCCAAGTATATTTTAGAGTTTGCTCTTTTGCACCCTTACATGCCTGGGGAATTTGTGTTCTTTCCTTTTTTCTGTCCTTCCCAAGGCATTTATTTGTCACTTTATTTGCCCTTAACTTCAAAAATGTCCCCTGTTTGGACATTGATGAATGGATTGTTCTGTCTGGGAACATAAAAGAATCCGTTATGTTTGCGCAGGATGAAAAAAAGCCTCCTCTATAGTTGTGTGCGGTTCTGCTCAAGCGATGAACATCCGTCCACAATTGTACATCAAACAGAGGTTTTTTAATGCCCGGTGTTAAAAAATATATTTAATTACTCAGTGTGGATGTCAAACGAGTTAAGGTTTTATTTTAAAACTTATAAAGATATATGAACGTCACTAAAAGAATCTATTCTGTGCATTTGTATGAGGCTGCTTATTAAAAATATTGTCTAACAGTGTTATACAATCAGTCACATGTTTCTATAGTTATATGCATTACACTTTACAAAGGTATGAATGCTGCATATGGATTCTAAGGTCAGGTCAGTTTAGGAATAACTTTCTTCTCTCTTAAAACTTGAACTGTGTAGCTTTTAATCCTGTTGGACTCAAATCTATTTGTGTTGATTTATTGTTTTAGTATTAATTGTAATTGCCAGACATATTTAATTTTAGCTGTCAGCGTTAGATGTATAGCCTGTTGGGCTGCCCTTAATTTATAATTGAGTACAACTAATAAATTATATAACATTATTTAATAAATTAAACAAATTTTATAGATCATTGTATAAAAGGCTGACATATCAATTTCATTTATTACATTTTTCTGTCATAAAAATTACATGTTTTTTTTTTCATAACATTATATAGTCTTATGTGCTGGAACAAATTTTAAGTAAAATAAAAAACTAAATGAATAAATAAATTTCAGCAGCAGGTAATTTTTTTTTTTTTCTGTTTTCAGCATAAATAACTAAATGTCCAGTTCAGACTCCAGATACATGAAGTCAAAAACTTCTTGTCTCGTAATTCATTGTTTGTCCTATAGATGTCAGTGTAAGAGGTTGGTTAGTATGTGGCAGAGCACAATGTCGACACTAAACAAATATAACATCAGCAATGAATGGCAGACATTTATTGGCATAAGAAACTGGAAATAAGACATAATAAATATCATTATAATTATGTAATTATAAGGTAAATTATAATTTTATAATTAATTTTAAAACTAAATAGCCACTCCTGCCAACTCAATAGCAGTGTGTTGTTTTTAGGTTATTTGTGTTTTTTGTTTTAACATTTACATTTTAAGTTGTCAGGGTTTATTACAATAAAAATGATTAATAATAATCACACTTATGTCATACATTTTCCTTTTGGATGCCACAGTGTTACACTTACTTTCCTACTTTAAATCCCATTTACTGTCAATAAATACATAAATAATAAAACTGTCTTGGTTTAATTCATAATGCCACTGAGGACATATTTTGTTTGTTTATGATAATAATAATAATAGTAATAATAATAATAAAAAGCATATAAGGTAAATAACACATTTATAATGTTTAAGAACATCTATTAAGACATAATGTAAAAATGACACTTCTATGCATTTTAAAAGATTTATTAGATTCTGTATGTTATTCTTTTTTTCTTGCAGTGTGATTATGTGCATCCTATTTTATTAAACCAATTTTAGAAAATACTAACACTATTGATATTGTGCAAAGTCTAAAAATGCTGTTTCTATAAACCTGTGTATGAATGCTAGAATATCGATTAATCATTTTTGTTGTAATATTAACGGTTATATGGTTGTCTTGATGTTGTATTAGTGCCTCCTGTAATAATACTTTGGTTGTCTTTACTATTATTTACAATTTTACCAAGAAAATCATAATATTTACCGGCTAAATTGTCACGGTTGCTGTTATAGAAAAAGAATCAACAACTTTTAACTAATCAGGATCCAGAATTAGAAATTGCATGATAGCGACTGTAATGTACAAATAAAATGCATATAATTATCCTAAAATGATTAGTACATACTGTTTATTTATTTTCAAACTAACAATATATAAAGTTTAGTAATGATACTGAATGAGTGTATAGTAATTGGCATCAAACTGCATGTGTAGCATGACTGTGTGAGAAATAGGAACAGATGTAAGACTGTACAAAGAGCTAAACACTGGACAGTGATTTTCCCACCTTGCACCATGGAACAAAAGGGATAAAGCTCATGAAGAATGAGTTTGTCTACCGTTTCTGACCCAGAAATGTAAATGTTAATTAACTTAAAATATAACACACTGCAAGCAAACATTGTTGGTTAGGATAATAAGCTTAAATGAGCTAGACAAAAGGATCCTCACACACGTTATTAAATATTAAGTATGAATAGTTAGTGTTTTTGTGAAAAGGGTGTTTTTTGAGACACGCTTATGCAAAAACGCACTAAAAAATCAACTGTGGGTTCATTCTGGAACAAGACAACAATCTAAACATAAGATAGAAATATTCACAGTAAAATTATTCTGAAACCACGTTATCTTCTTTATTTTGTGCCAAAGCCGTACCTACGTTTTACTACATTTGTAGTCGATTGTATATCGATGGTTATATACTGATTATGTGGAGTGTATTTTAATCAATTCCCCAAGTACAAAATAACAGCAGTTGTGGCGTGTATAGAAGCCTATTAACCTCCATTTAAATTCTCTTTACCCTCCCTATTCAAAAAGGCTCATACAATTGATTTAACTTTCCATGCATGCATTGTGTGCTGCTCCCGCCTGGTTAAATAAATGGCTAACAGTTTAAGACTTAATTGATTTTCCTCTGCCCCCTCCCACCCCTGAACCCACCCCGCATACACATACACATGCCCTCATTACGGTAGTATTGTATGCAAATCCCATTTTTTCGAAATGTAATAAAATAAATTAGAATGCAAGGTGACTTATATGAGTTTAAGTGTCTGTGCCGAATGAGGTTTAAGTCTCATTAGTTGAATATTTAAGCTAATGGCATTAGTTGCAATCCATCAGGGGAAAGTGAGGGACGTTTCTAAAGGGGGGTAAAGCTGCGTGAATGGGCAGAAGGGGACATGGATGGGGAGGGAAAGCAGCTGCCATGCCATGGGTTGACTTAACCTCTGTCACTTTGATGGCCTTTGTGTTGCTGCCAAGCCAGATGTCTCCGAGCCCCAATTCCACACCCCTTCGGCCAAAGGTACAGCATAGATGCTCACACGCAACCACCTACATACATCAAAAACAAGGATATGAAAACTTGAGTAAAAAAGGTAGGAAAGCAAAAAATAAATAAATAAATAAAAGTGAGATAGGGAGCATGAGTCTGGGCTATTGATATATAAAGCTCTTTAAATGGACTCTGGATCTCTAGAGCCAGGAGACATTGTGTGTTATTTCTTTGGCTGAATTAAGAGTGTGTAATGAATAGGGCACATTAAAGCCCTTTCTGCTCAGCCCCTCCTTTCTACAGTCCCTCCTCCTCCTCCTCCTCCTCCTCCTCCTTCCTTTTCTTCTCCTCCTCCACATGGCCTTTAGTGAGCCTGGACCTTCACTCTAATGAATGTTAACCAGTCATGAAATAATCAGATCAAAACAGCACTAACATGATGGGTGTCAAGGGAAAACTTTATACTTTTACTACTCAAAATTTTAATGTTTCATGCTCACTTTAAGGTCTTTGAACACAAATTTTCACATTTTTGGCAGAAATTTTTGCACGTTAAAAATTTGATCATGCCTCCAGACTGCCTCCAAAACGTTCCTCCATCATGAGAGATTTTTTGACAATTCGGGCCTGCCCTACAAGCCAAAGCTAAAATGCAAATTGGGGAACCGCCGCTGTAACCTCTTATAGGCTTCTGTTTTAACATGTGACCTCAGTTTCATCAGCAAGGTATCAAACAAAGCAACTAAAATCCTGAAATAAACTTGTAGGATTTTTAGGATAACAAAAAAAATGCATATGAAAATTTCCTACTTTAATATGAAAAGACCGTCACTGTGCTTTTGTTTAATTTGACTTCCACTTAAAACTAACCCAGTGTGGTAAAATCAACCATAGCCTGTGGATGTCATCTTAACATAATTTCAACTAATAAAGATAAAATAAACATTCTGGCACATTTTTTAAGTTTCAGTTTTCTGGGTATTTTGCCTTTAATAAACTGACAGAACAGAGATAGGGGAGATGGTACCAGAGGGGTCCCAAGCCGAAATCGAACCCGGGTCACCGGAGCGCAACAGAGCATGTGGGTTCCAGCAGCTTAACCCACCTGGCGCCGACCAGTGTAATACGTTTATATTAACACACTGTTCAGACTTGTTTATAACATTCCAACAAGTTGTCTATTACATGTTAGAAAAAAAACCCCACTGGTATTTAAATTTAAAAAATGATTAACCTTGTTACCTAATACATTCACTCACATCGAATAGTTGGATCATTCCACATAGCACATGCCTAACAGGAAGTTGCACTGCATCGTGCTAAGACGAAATAGAAGTTTGCACATCACTTTGTGATTGTGATACTGATATTGTACTTGATATTGTAATATAGGTGCCATTTTGTTACCCAATTGACAGATTTTGAGAATTTTGAGATTTTTGGCAGCAGTATGAATGCTAATTAACCATCGTTTGTCTATTTGCTAATTCAGTGCTAAAGATATAAACTGTGAGTTTTAAACTGTTTGAGAAGAAAGTGCAGGGATACGTCTTTCAAAATCAAGGGTTAGTTGCTTGTGTTTTAGATATAGGTCTAAGAAGGTGTTCATTTGTAGTTTGATCTCTTGAACCCCAGATAACAGCAGTGTCTCTCCACAGGTCTCTTGGGTGGTCTTCACACACAAACTCTGAGGGGGTGGACGATAAAGACTAAGGGGAGGGAAGCATTCAGTTAGTAAATTAGCCTTACAGTAAAACTATTCTATCCATTATATACCATTTACTTTATCCCTTTATTCCGTCCCTTTATGTGTCTTCGAAAGGCAGGAAATGTCATTCATGTGATCTCTCTTTTTATCTGTGTTTCTCTCTCTTTCTCTTTCCTTTTTTCTTTGGTTATAAATAATTTGCACTGTAGAGCAGAAAGATAATTAGTAACAATGAAATCTATAATGGATTTTATTGTGGAGTTTAATGTCTCCCAGAGTCGTCCAAATCTCAGGGAAATACCACTCTTTCTAAAAACTCTCAACTCTCATCATGTGACGGTTAATTTTGTTTCGATTAGACGGGATCCTGAATTGTAATTGCAATTTAAAATGAACACGACAACATCCACACTGACAGAAAGGTAAGTTGTTTGTGGTGCTTTACAGAGACATCTTACCTGATTTAAGACACAAAAATGGAGATAAAGAAAAAATACATCAATAAAATAAAAATAAAAATAAACTATTTGACATTAAAATAGTTTAAATAGATTTAATAGAGAAAAACTTAACCGTTAAAAATGGTTTCCTAAACCAATAAATATAATAAATAATATTAAATAATCATTAAATAGAAACTAAAATACACCACAGAAAAACAACCTCTAAAACTTTATTATGTAGACAGTATGTGAAAATATTATGTTGATGTATTTGTAGATGATTCATGATACTTTATTATATTTATTTAAATATATTTATTATTTATATTTATATTATTTATTATTACAAGTAATTAAATACTTTAATTATTAAGTATTTATTATTATATTATTAATAAATATTCAGGGAACGTCAAAGGGCAGTAGTGAATGTGTTGGTTTGCCAAATGGAAGATCAGGGTCCCTAATCCCAAATTTTTAGAAAAAGAAAAATGTAGGTTGCTTTGGATAAAACTGTCTGCCAAATACTGCAAATGTAAAATGGAGTAATATTGTGGTTAAATATATATATTTAAAAAAACATTTGGACCAATCAGTGGTTTGCACTTCACCCACAAATGTCCCTGTGTAAAAGGAAGTAAAATGTTTAAAAAATAGTATCTAATATAATATGATATGATATGATAAATAAAAAAGACAATGTTGTTGACATTCTGTGCTTAAAGTTAAGAAATAGACAATAGTAAAAAGTCCATTATTTAAATTCCAATAAAATTAAAGATTATCAGCTTGAAAAAGTCATTTAAAAATGATTCCACTGTGATGAGTTTATTATTACCTGGTATTGATTTTCAGTTAAAGATAAAAAACTTAATGATGTAAATAATTAAAGTCAATCGTACACATTTCAGTGTTTTAGCTCGATATTAATCTTATAAAACAATTTTCAGCAATGGCTCAATTCATCTCTGGAAAATCGAATAATAATTATGATGATCTTAGGAGAATATATGCATGTTGTCTTAATTATATTGGTGCCGTCTGTTGTAGGAGTTGTTCACTGACGCAGTGGTATGGTGTGTGATAAATTATCCAGCTGCCAGATGTGATTAATAGCAACTTTAACACAGGAGTTAAATGTAATAATAAAGCAGCCCATCGTTCCCCTTTCATATGGCCTCCTCATAAAATTAGTCTGAACTATAAATCATCAGAAGAAACCCATTTTGTATTGATATTAGTTATTTTTTGTAGAGAAACAGGTACACACACAGACTCACACACATACCTGAAAACTTGAACATGCAAGACTGCAGGAGACTTCCGGAGGTTTTTATTGATTTTTCAACACTAAAATTAATAAGAAATTTTTAAAAAATTGCATTAGAGGTGATTTTACATATTATTTTACAGTCAGGAACATTTTCTGCTTATAACAGTGTTATTAACCATACTTACACATGTTACAACATTGTTATGTAGATTAGCTATATGTTTGCATTAAAGTTATTAGCATCTTCTGTAATAACACTGTGGTTGTCTTTACTATAATTAATCATTTTACCAAGATTATTATTTATTCGAATATAAACATTTTTTAGCAGCATAATGATTGCGGTTTCTGTTATAGGAAATGAATCAACAACTTTTGACCAATCAGGATCCAGAATTAAGAATTGGGTTAACTATGCAGTGTTGTTTAAAGCATATTCAATGTAAAACGCTATCAGGAATTACCAACCCACCTACTAGCAAGTTGGTCGGTGGTAAAAAAATATATAAGCGAAGCCATGTTAGCATAGCATGTTAGCATTATTCATAGGTATCTTTTGAGAATCTTTAACAACACATCAAAGGGTAAATTGTATTTGAGGTTGTGAACGCAATCAACCAAAAGCTCGATCATTTCTATACTGTCGACAGGATAAACCATCACTGAAAAATCCACCGAAATTTACCTTAAAAACACTTGTGATATCTGGCATGTTCTCGCCTACAGATTTTTTGGATCTGATAAAGATTCCCTGTCAAAGCAGTGCTCTGTGACCCCATGAATTTATACACTGATGTGTTCCACTAATGTTAGACGGTCTCTTGTGATAACACAGCGCTGTGGTGGACAGTTGATCATTTGAACACCTCATTAAAATACCAGCCACACTTGCACTCATAAACTCCACAGTTTGTGTAAGCTGATAAGACTTGATAGTCTGGACAAGGTTCACAGCAAAACCTCTAAGACTAATATTATTATAAATGTTGTTGTTATGTGACAAGTTGGTTATGGAGGAACGAATGGCGTTCTGACTAAGAAAAAACGCCTGCAGGCTCTGATAGTACAAACAAAAGAAAATCTGCATGTATTGTAAGAAAAAACATGAGTATTTCAGAAAATGGTACATCAAGTCAAGTTTTCTCATGTCACAAAAGTTAGTTGGCTTTGGTTAATGTAGCTAACAGCTACAGCATCCCAAATGTTATTGTTAATCATCAAAGCAACTTGAAATAGAATGCTGTAAATATTGACCAGAAAAATAATACAATATATAAATAATATCTACTTTTATTATATTCAAATAAAAATGATGTAATGTCATTTTAGGATATGTTTACCAAACTTGCATAGCAGAACATGTAGAGCTAACCAGCTAGTACACTTTTACCTCAGGAGAGAATAACAGTAAAAAAGCCTAAACCAACCTTTAAACAGCTAATGGCTAATATAGGCTAAACTAATTAATTTTTTTTTTATGTTATGTACTTAGAAAAACAAAATTACAGAGACCAGCGAACACCCGGAACACTTTAATAACACACAATTTATTTGTAGAATGGCATCCATGCCAATATTAGTCTTAATTTTCAAGTGTTTGAATTTCTACTAATGAACTAATGAACATATTCTAACCTGAAAGGACATTAAGATAATTAAACAGCATCCTAAACTTTACTGTTAATTGATATTAGAAATGTGAAGTTGAATGCTGTAACCAGAAAAGAATATTAAATGACAAACATTGAAAAAAGTGATTTAATCAATAAATCTAACACTAATACTAACAACAGTCAGCTCACATGAACGGTTCCAATGCACGGCTTCCCGGGTTAGCATTTAAAAACGGGCGCCTAAACAGGATGACGTCAGGCGATTTCTATGATTGGATTGAACAATTTTACCTTAGGCACCTTCCTTGCTGACCCGGGAACCTGTCTTACTTTAAAATCAGGACGTGCCGCTAGCACTGCCGCTGCATTAAAAGAGGGTTTCATCACATTCAAAGTACAACATATACTCAAGACTTTAAAACTATTATACATGATGCATATAAACACGTGTTAAATTTTTTCCCGAAATTAACCTTTATTTGTGATTGTAGTATCTCACGGCTAAGTAAATCAAGTAAAACTTTAAGTAAAAACAAATCCCTGAACATAATAAAAAGGTTGATATTATTTCATTTATCATTGTAATCACATGATCAATGTACAAATAATAGAAGGTACATACGTTTACACCTGTAAATTTATACTGTATATTTTATTTCGGTTCTGGAGCTTAAGTTTGACATTTCTGTTGTTGCTACATTGAAATGAGTCCTTAAGCATCATTACCCTATAATAGATGGCTTGTTAGTTTACAGCAGGGACTAGTGATTAGAAAAGCAATCACAGAGAGTGAAATGACTCCATTAGGTTACAAAACACAAATGTGAGGAGTTTGAGTATTAATTGCCTGAGTGCTCATTAAGCAGTCTGTCTGGGTAATTAGATTCCTTTTAGTGTGTCAGTATAAATGACTTGCCAGTAATCTGAATTAGCAGAAAGCTTGCACCTGAAATGAACTATAGTGAACCTGAGACATCTCATTAAAATGAATGCATCAAATCATCTTCAACAATAATGTCCCTTCTGTCTACCTCTCCTTCCCCTGATCCTCCGCTGCTGCCCTGTTCATTTATCCTCTGTCTGACATTCACACTTGCTGAAATGGCAACCTCGACTCTCGAGCTCACATCCCCTTTAATTTTCCAAAAATGTTCTATACCTAAAATATTTCTTTTCTTTCTTTTTTCTATTGGGGGACGTGGTAGCATAATGGTTAAGGTGTTGGACTGCTAATTGGAAGCTCGGAGTTTCATTTTCAGCACCATCAAGTTGTCACTGTTGGGCCCCTGAGCAAGACCCTTACCCCTATTTGGTCAGTTGTAGAAAAGAGATAAATGGTAGTCACTTTGGATAAGGACATCTGCCAAATGTTGCAAATGTAAATGTTAAATAAACATTTTCCCACAGACAATTAGTCGATCGGTGATTCTAAATTGCCCATAGGAGTCAGTGTGAGTGTGTGTGGTTGTTTGTGGCCCTGTGATGGACTGGTGATCTGTCCAGGATGACCCCTGTCTTTCACCCAATGACAGACAGGATAGACTTTAGCAGACCTCTATGACCCTGATTAGAAAAAAAGCGGGTATAAACAAAAGATGGATAAATAAAATAGATGGATAGATGGATGGATGGATGGATGGATGGATGGATGGATGGATGGATATGGATGTTATCTATAGGATACCTGATGGAAATATATAGAAAACCTTCTAGCCAATTAATTCCAGGTAACAGGTTACTGATATTAAAATACTAATATAAATATTTTGAGTAAATATTGATTTTTTTACTTTATTTATTATATTTTCCAAACTTTACAACACAGACATACATTTTGGAAGCAAAATCTAAAAGAAAATCTAAAGGTGAATTAAATTTAATAAAGTCATAATAAATATTCAATAAATGTGATTTTTTTTTTTGTTCTTAACTTAATTTAATGGTTAAAATGTTATAACCTTTAAAAAGACTTTAAAATGCTGATTTGTGTGCAATCTTGCTGAAAAAAAAGCTGTAAAAATGGCCATATTATTAAAAAAAACATATAAAATCCCTTTAGTTTTTACCTTGAACTATGTAAAAGAGTGTGTGTTTGAAGCATTTTTCACTGAATTGCTAGTGAACTGATTTATGGCCCTTAATGCATAGTATAATTAATTTTATGCATATGACTTCCCTTACAATTACCACACGGGGCAACTGGAGAAGTTCACTGCTTATATGAAGCCATCAATAATTGTGAATTCATCACTGAGCAGCCTAAAAGTCACAACAGGATGAAATGAAGGAGGAAAATTCCTTTTTTAGGACATAAGAGAATCTTTTAAAGGGCAATTGTCTCAGGATGACTACGTCCCCTAATGAACTAGACATGACAAATCTGAAGGACATTTTCCGAGGGAAAGATCACATGGTTCTCTCCACATTATCTTTTGATGGCCTGGAAAAAGAAATTTTACAGAATAAATTAATTGTACAGTCACCAATCTGTTAAATTTGTTACTATAATATTGCAATGATAGTTTTATCTCAGCAGAAATGTCTAGTTGCACCTGTAGCATGATGGCGGATGTGATTTTCTACTTCACATTAATCACATTAACCTAACATGACTGGCTAACCAGTGAGAGCCATTTATTCCATTTATTCCTCATGTCTGTTTTACCTTCTGGCTCTCCCTTTTATTTATGCCACCATAGACAGTCTCTCTCTCTCTTCCGGGGGCGGGTTAAACTTGCCCTTAAGGTACCAGTGACCAGTTTTCTGCCGCTCTTCTCGAATTCAAGAAGCTTCGAAGATGGATTGGGACTTACTCTACTCCACTGACTCAAGGCTACAGTTTACATTACATTTGATCACCATTACCATGTACTGTAATTAACGGACATTCGGTGTCACCCAGATGAGGATAAGTTCCCTCTTGAGTCTGGTTCCTCTCAAGGTTTCTTTCTAATGTCATCTCAGGGAAGTTTGTTCATTAGGAAGAACTAATACACTTTTACACTAATCCTTGCAATCTGTCTAATATATGCCAATCCAACAGGATTTTACATTTTAAAGTCATATGTTCCTAACCTTTACTACTAATGCTAGCTAACTATTGTAAAATGAGATAACTGAGCAGGATATCATGTTGATGATTATATTTAATATTTGCTGCTAATTGATCAGATACGACCAGTTAATATAATGGCAATCTCTCTATAATTTAATACAGGTTTAAAGACGCTAAGCCTTTAAAGTGTCCGAAATTACCTGGCTTTACAAGATTACGCTAGACAGAGAGCGAGCTAAAGCAAGTGAATGCCGGTGAAAGAGAGGACAGGTGTGAGTGATGTGTCGAGTTTCCCCCATCAGGTGTGTGATGGCCTCAGCAGGCAGATGATTAGAGCTGAAGCACATCACCCACACAACTGAAGTGGGCTAGTCAGGACCAATTGTGGGCTTGTTCTACTAAGTGACTGATGACCAAACTGGGGTCAGGAGTAATGAAGACAACTGATAGCATAGCTTGAGGAGTCTGGAATGCAGACAGGGAAAAGGGGAAAAGAAGGTCTCATGAGGTCTGTCTATGGGGACAAAGGTCTGACAGCAGGTCTGCTCTGACACCCAGCAGGAGGATCACAGAGATCTACTCAGCACAGGCGTCCCAGGTTGGGGAACGTAAATGACACAAATGTAAAGAAACATTGACAAGACTTAGAAGCAGGGTGTATCTCAATATTACCACACAAACAAAGAAGACAAAGAACAAACAAACATTCTGGTGTTACTTCATAAAGCTGAGATTTCTGCCAGAGTGTTGGTAAGTTCTACTTAACCAACACTTCCGACTATAGAAAATAAACTCCACTTAATCACACAAACTTACCTACACTACCGATTACTATAACAACTTTACACAGTGTCAACAGCAAATAAATAAACAAGAACATAGTCTTAGAGCAATCGTGGGGTTTTCAGTTGTCACCATTATAAAGCCAATAAACCATGACAGAAAATTGATCATTTGTACAAGTTTCCTGTTGGAATAGAACCCTAATTAATTTATTTGTTCTTTATGTCCTATTAGTCACCAATGTCTATAAAGCTCCTAAAACTTTTATGCAGACACAATGGCCGCATTCACACCGCATGTATCAGGTGAACCAATTGTAATTTTTTTTTCTCCAATGTGGTACAGATGAGATATGACTAACAACTGTGTAAACAAGAAAAAAAGCACATGAATTCTGATATTTTTAGATCGGTTTCAGGCCTCATTCATATGTAGAAAAAATGGGATATGAATCAGATACGTCCATTAGCGTCTGCCATGTAAGCAGACAGATTGGATTTTCACCTGTCAATGCGAGTCGAATGTCACTGAATAAGTGACGGTGGTGCATGACATCAACTCAGGTCGACACCAACAGTGATATATAACAGCCCAACTGTGTATTTAGATATTTATTATTTTTGTTCGCTTAAAAATTAACGCACTATGAAAAAACTATTTATACCTTAGCGCTCAAAGCTAAATTCGTCCAGGCTGCAACACGGGCTCTCCTCTTTTTTTCTCTGCCTAAAGAGAGCATTGTTTTGCCGACCTTTAAATATAATGCAAAATCATTTTGTTTTTGTCCTTTAAGTTCAATGGTCATTTTTACTTCCTTTTCAGGTCAGTACGTCTACATTGGGTTGTTTTGCTGTGTATAGTGTAAATGCCGATATCTGATACGGGTACGTTTTAAAAGATGATGTAAGCTGTTTATCAAAAAATCGGATTCAATCACAAAATTTGAATTGGGCATCAAGATCTGCAGTGTAAATGCAGCTAATGAGTCTCCAGCTGTCGGATCTGTTCTGTAAACTTCTGCCTTGCATATGACATTACTGATTTTTATGAAGCATAATCGAAAACTCTTTAACGTATTCTACACTCAGCATGTACAAAACAGAGACATCCAAGCCTACTGTACAGCTACTGAATGCATTAACGTCAGCACATCAGCTTGTCATCAAAAAGCATCTATGCATGCAACTGTGAGATCTGTATTAAAGTGAAATAAATGCAGAGTGGGGTAAAAAAAAAAACCCTGTTAGATGTATGACCTCCACCAGAGAACACATTCTGACTGAATTGATCTGGATGATATGAATAATTTAGGAGAAGCTAAAGGAGGCAATATAAATGCACACATATATTCTAATCTTTCAAGCAGTGTTCCGTAAACGCTCTGTTTTTTAGTAGCCTCTATTTTTTTTTTCTTTCCAGTTTGGAGCTAAATTAATCCCGGGATGTATCCTCTCCTCTATTTCACATTCAAAGTTATTCACATACACTTGCATAATTATTAATCTGAGATTAAATCTAGTCTGAAATGTAGGATCACTCTACACTCTCCATGTGCTAAAACAAGTTTTTTTCCCTGTGCTTTCGCCGCTGAGCTCACATTTCCTGTGTAATTCTTACCGACACCTTGATTCTGCTTTTATATGCAGCTGATGCTGCTGCTTATAGTCCCGACATCATGTTACATGTTACTTAAAAATCTTCTGAAAGGCTAAAAAGGTGCAGTAACATTAATTTAATACAGTGAATACACATGATTCAGTCAATACTTTATTCAGTGCATGTTTAGTTAGTTCCTCCAGTCCCAGTATGTCCTCTGATAAAAATCAGCCTACACTTTTACCATTGTTTGCCATTGTTGGGTCTTTAAGCAAGATCCTTAACCCTTTCTGCTCCAGGGATGCTGTATCATAGCTGACGCTGCACTCTGACCCCAACTTCTTAGGCTAGGATATGCAAAGAAACAATTTTCACTCTGCTGTAAAGTCTATAGGACAAATAAAGACATTTACATATTAATGGTCATGTTTAGGCTTTGCGGCTTTTTGTTATTGTGACGAGCTAAATTGTTTCTGTCTAAATTCACTAATTCGCGAATGTTGTTAACAGAAAATCAGTTCATGGTGATAATAATACTGCTCACATTACATTTTTTTACTCACAACATTGGGGCCTTGGTAGGGGCCCTACAAAGTGACTTATAGAGCAATTTGGGTCTGGGTTGAGGACAGACTTCCAGGCTGCAAGTAGCTCAATGAAATGGCCGAGGGAAAAAACAGATAAGACTCCGGTAACAGATGGCCCACAGTAGCGTGATCATCTGGTCACAAACAAAGACCACAGCAGTGATTTAATGATTGTTCCGAACCCCAGCAATGATTTAATGATCATTCTGGCCTCACCTATTATTTATATAGACATATAATCAAGTGGAAAAGCGGATTTTAGCTGCATACAACGCTCAGCAAATCCAGAGCTCATCTATCCTGTAGCGTGTGCCGCTTACTGCACATCTTTGCATTCCCAAATTATCTTTTTAAAACAATAGTATTTCGTAGAATTTTTTATTATAATAAATAAAAAGTGTAAAATAAATAGATTGGGCAGAAAGTAAATAATTAGCCCATACATTTGGTGTCTAAAATTTGTTCCTATGATACAAATATTGCTAACAAATAATGTACACATACCATCAATGACTTAATATTTCAATATTTAATAAGGATATAATAATCAGAATCAAATTTAAAGACCATAAATTGTAGGGACTCAGTCTAATGCTTGAATTTAAAGGTTTTTATTTTTTCCTTTTATAATGTTTATTAATCAAAATGTATAACACAGCAAACTCTGTTGAACACCTCATGTGAGTGTGTGATGAAAAAAAAATAATAATAATAAAATGGAAAATTTCTTAAGCATTTATTTCTTTAGTTAAGGTTTAAAAAAATCCAAGGGCAAAGGGCAAACTTAAGGCTTCAAACAGATTTGGATTTTTTTTGTCAAATTTTTTTAGCAAAATTTAATCCAAAGGAATCTGCATGCATGTCTGGATTCGGTTAATAAAGACTAAAGATTCACCAGCCTGATAAGATGTTGATCATAAAAGCCCAAGCTGAAAGATAACAAGAGACGCGTGGGTCGTAAGCGGCGTGTGGCAGACGTGAGACCTGAGACGCAGGTTAATTACCGCACGGATCCAAGCTCAGATAAAAGGAAAAAAAAAGGAGCACAAGCTTCCAGTCCAAGTGGAGCAGCAGGTCGCAACACTGACAGATGCCCTATTACAATGTTAATGATCACAGAGCCCTGGACAAATAATTACATTCAAAGCTTTTCTGTGTAAGATCACAATACGAGCCACGCCAAAAGATGGCCTTCTGAGATGAGCCAGTACCGCAGCCAGGAACATATGTGGCACAAGCCTGAGAAGTCCCTCAGCTCCATCTCAACAGCTTTTTGTCCTGAGATGGAGCCATGCAGCGGCTAAACGGAGGGACAAATGAGTGTGCGTGTGTAGATTTGGCGGACTGATAGCACAGAGATTGCTCCATTTAGCTGCTCAGCGTGTGCCATGTGCTCTCATCAGGGGATCGACTCACCCCCTTTTAATTTTCCCTAAGCTGTGATAGATCCAGTCCTTCCATTGTCAGAACCCAGCACTGTTATCTTCTGCTCCGATGGTAACAGGTGGGGCTCGGGCTAGTTAAAATCATCACACTCCACTTGCCGTTATGTTCCAACACAGATGACTGGAATGTAATTCCACAGCTGGCATAAATGTAATGAATATAAAGTTGAACTGTTATTTTTGCTAAAATTGTAAATCTAACTTAAAGATTACTGAAAAACTAATCAGTTTTCTGCTGGTTTAAAGTCTTTTTACATTGCGAAAACAATTACTAAGTTAATTGGTCTAAATGTATATATTTATTTATGTATGTATGTATTTATCTATTCTGTGGAAGTCATAGGACCAAGAAATGATTATCCAATCAAAAGCTTCGATCTGAACATTAAAATAGGCTTTGCTACCTGCCTGTCATATGTATGTGCGTAACTCTGTGTACCCTGTTCCTGCAGACAGGACATGTTATTAGCGTGTTTACGAGCTGCGGAAAATATCTGCCATGAGATCCGAGTGAAAACCCAAATTAATGTCATTGTTGCATTTTCATGCTGGAGTCGATTACAGGGGTCAAAGGGTCTAAAAGATGAGTTCATGGTTACAGTATTTCTTTTGGACAGGTAGGAATATGGTATGATTGGATTTTAGTGTGTTTTGATAGTAACACATAGGGTTTAATTCTCAGCCTCACCAAACTACCTCTTATGGGCACCCGAGCATGGCCCTTAAAACTTAACTCCTCAGTTGGATGAAAAATTAAACAAATGTAATTTTAGTCTGTGTGAAAACTATAAAATTAATAATCATAAATTATAAAAATAAATAAATAATGATATAATAGTAAACATTTGTTTTTAAAAATTTCTTGAGTAACATACATTAAGTATGTTTTTGAATTTTATACTATATGTTTATATGTTTACCAGGCTCATATGTTACACAATCATGTGACTTTTTTTTTAATTATGTAAAAAGCAAAGCTCTTATTCCTCAAGTTATGATAAAAAGTTGGATATAAAAGTGATAAATGTAAGTCGCTCTGGATAAGGGCATTTGGCCAAATGCCAGAAATATAAATCTAAGTTAAATCCTTCTTTGAATTAATGGATTTACCTTTCCTTAATTTTTTTACTTAAATATTAAGTGAATGGAATTATAGCGACCTAAGATAGAAGAAAAGGCATTTCCGTTATTAATGGTGATTTCAATTATTATTATTATTATAATTGATACATTATAATATTTCGTTTATCTTAATAGATGGCAGCATGTCCCACTATTTCCTTAACCACTTTTCTTTAGTGTTAAATTTTTTTCTGAGGTTTAAGAAAGAGGTTTACTCAAAAGGTTGTTGTTCGAGACAAATGTACATTAAAGCTGAAGTGAAAGTGAAACAAAAAAATAATAATATGACATAAAAGATGTGGTAAATGTGTAAAAAGTGGCCTAAACGGTTGAGTTATTCAATAACTACAAATTTACAATGCACAAGTATCTATAAGACGATATAAAATATTTATCTCTTCTTTCTCTTAAAGCACTGAACAAAATCACCAAAAGCTGATGAAAGGATGCTAATAGGAAGTAAAATCACTGCACAGGTAGATCACAGTACCAGTGTGTGTGTGTGTGTGTGTGTGTGTGTGTGTGTGTGTGTGTCTGTGTGTGTTTACTTCAAAGAGGCTGCCGTCAAAATTCATCTGACCTCGTCATGCTGTCGTTTCGCATCCTACGAGAACTAATCAACAAAAGGTAAAGAATGGGGTGGGGTGGGGCAATGACTCAAGATAGGGAAAAATGAAGAGAGCAAAAGAAAACCAAAGAACCAGAACATGAAGGAAATTTATTTTTTAACCCCCGTCCTTACATAGTATTAATCTTCCTGTGACCTTCTGTTCAGCGAAGTGACTGCGAATGATATTCTCCATCTCAGGGCAGTTCTGTTTTTTTTCTTGCTCTCCCAAAAACATTAAATATCACCTGCCTTGATTAATATCAACTTAATTAAAGCCATCAGCGATACATTGGCAAGGCAATGAGCTATGGAATCACTGAAATAGTAAATTAAAAGACGGGAAAGAGTTCCTCAGTTTGGCTTATTGACAGTGATGGAGAGGAAGTAGGGATGTGTGGGGGTAGGGGGGAGGAGTATGTGGGGATGGAACGTTTGGAAATCCCAGAAAAGAAGAACCGGGGGTTCCGGCTGGCCACGCTAGCCCCTCCTCCTTTTCACTGCACACCAGAGAACTATTACATTAAAATTCATCAAAGCCTTACACAAGTGTGTGTGTGTGTGTGTATTTGTGTGGGCCCCTGGGTTCTTATGGATGACTTCTATTTAAAAACTGTTATTATGAGTGGGTAGAGAGCATAGCCGTGTTACCAAACCGATCATGTCTCACCGTTTACACGTGCGTCTCTGAGATGCCACACTTCATGTCCGGGATTTATAGAAACCAGTCCATAGTATTGGAATAATCATATATTAAAACACAAAACCCTAAAGAAAGAACAGAATGGCAAAGTAGTGTGATAAAACCCAAGTTATTGTTACCACTCTGATAAAATTGGATAGTTTTTTTAAATGTTTTATTCCTATAAATGGCAAGATTTTGATCATAAGAGTAAACTCTAACTGTAGAGTTTATTAACAGGGTTTCATTTGATTAGATTTGATTTGATTTAATTATCAAGGTCTGGGTTTATGAAAGCTACACTTTCTCTTAAATGTTTTTATTTTATAATTTTTTTTTTTGTTTCAGAATGCCTGTCGAATGAAAGATGATAATAAATACAAGTAGAATAAAAAGTGTATTAAAAATTAAGAAATACATGTGCATTTTAGTGGTTTGCGGTCAATCAGATGCTAAAAAAAAGTCTATTCTAATTCTGAGACTTTAATTGTTGCACTTAAAAAATTCTGTACTTTAATGATTAATATAAACATTATCAAAGATAAATTCTGAGACTTTGCTGCCCTTCAAGCACCAGCTCGAAACTCTGCACTGCACAACTTTTTGTAGAAAAGATCTGCTTATTTGATCAGTATGCAGGTGCTCAACTCAAAACATGACGTTGACATAAGCCTTTGTGTGTGTATCCTCTTTAAATTTCTCTAAATGTGAGTGTTCGCTCTCTCTTTCGTAATAGGCAAACAGCAGCCACAGCTGTTAGGTTAGTGCCAGAAAATAGGATTATCCGGGAAAGGGGATTTCTTAACTAAGCATTTCCTGCTAATTAGTTTTCTTTATCTCAGTAACGTATTGCTATTTAGCAGCAAAAACTGTCACTGAGGGAGCTGTTTGCTCCTTATAACAGAATTAAATGCGTAATTAGTAATACAATCATATTAGCATGGGGTCTTTTGGGTGTGCGTGTATGGGGAGGGGCATGGATATAATACAGGATGTGTGTGAAATTTATTTGATTAGTCCAACAAAAGGCTGCTCAAAACACATTAAGTTTTTAGTGATGTCATATACTTTAAAAATATAACGTGTTTTTCTTAGCACTGGTTCTTTCTTGTATTCTTACCTTCTGTCTCAGTTTGGTAAGACTCCGCCCACATTAGAGGTAATCTTTTCTATCTATTACAGAGCTGTAGGCATGTATACATTTATAAAGTTATTTATTTGTTCACTCATTCGCAAAGGGAAAATGTAGCATTAACAATCCGTCTACTAACTAAGATTAGTTTTCATTCCCATGGCTGCTTATAGTTCTGTACAATCAAGTAAATAAAATTGAGTGATTCAACTTTTTTTGTATCTACTTATAAAGCCATTAAAAAATAATGCCAAGCTTTACTACTTGATTTCTTTTTGTAATCAAAAGAGAGTGTACGTCATCATGTGATGAAATATTCATTGACGACCAAGTGCAAATAAACGTAACGTATAAACAAGCACATTAGTTTAGCTAAAGAAGATTTTTATAAATATGGAGGGCTCAGCGTTTAAGGTGTTGAACCTACAGTCTTTGGATCACCAGTTTAATTTCCAGCACCACCAAGCTGCCATTGTTGAGCCCCTGGGCAAGGCCCTAAATATAAGTCTCTCTGAAAAGGGTATCTGCCTTTCAACCTTGTACCTTACTCTGGACTATAGCATTGTCCTCACTGTATGCTTGACTGTGAGCTTTACTGAAGATCTCAACATGGGCCTCATTGCAAACAAATCCTTGGGTTTCCCAATAAGTGTCATTACTATTGGGCTCAAACCTGAGCTTTGCTGTGGGCCTCAGCTGGCATCAGGCGCTCTAAGAAAGGTTTAAACAAGGGAGGAAGGTCCTGCGACTCTCCCAACGCTGCACCTTACCGGCCCATTCATCACCCAGACGCCAGTGACAGTGACGGATGGGTCAGGCCCAGGACTGGCATCACACCAGTGCCAGAATCATGCAGCCCACAAGCCCACTGACAGCTGGAGCGCTGTGTCAAGTGGCAGAGAGACGGCAGCCATTAATAATAGCGGTCACATGATACAAGCTATGCATGAGAGGCAACTGGAAAGCAGCAGGGTTCGCCATTCAGACAGCGGCCCGAAAAAGAAGATGTCACACTGGGTGGAGGTGACAGTCATGGTGGCTTACTCTTTAATCAAGGAATCCAGAATAGGATAATGAATATCTCTTGGCCAAATTGGAAGACAATATGTCTAAATAAGCAACTGCAGGTCTGCTGGATGTCTTTAAGCTTAAAAATTTGCATATGATTCCATGACAATTTTTGTTTGTAGCAGTTGAAATTGTCATAAAGTGTTATAGCCACTGAAAGCTTAGTAAAACAAAAGTCATGTGGACATAATTTATAACAAATCACCATCCAGACATCCTTCAGAGATTTGAGTGGAATAGTATTTTTATTATTGTACCTATTGACACCTTATTGATCTATTTCCCAGCTATTCATTTTAGAAATACAACCTCACTTATACAAACACAATGATTCTTCCAATTTGACCTGACAATCACAGTGGCATGGATTCAGCAGATAATAATCTGTAACACTGTTTGAAATATAGTATTTTATTACATCTGATTTTGTTTATTTATTGGAATTTCATACCCAAGTATGCAGTGCTTCCATATTTGCTGTTGAGTTGTGATTGGATTCTGATTGGTCAGAAGGTCCATTTTGTAGGTCTTCAGTTCTATAACAGCAGCTTTGACAGTACTGCAGTAGTAGTAGTATTGTAAATCTATATAGTACTATATTATCCTATATAACTCTCTATAGATAGACTCCAGTGACAATCTAGTGAGTGATATAAAGCAACAATCATTTAAAACCTTTAAATAAACTGCAATAGAAGTTCTTAGTACAAATATAATGACTAGCATCGTGTGCCCACAAAATTTTCCAAGTACAGTTGACTTTCTCAGCCATACATTAAATAGAAAAGAGGAAAGTTTTATAGGGTAACAATTTCTACATAGAAAGACAAGAGGAAAAAACTGAGACATAGTAATCACGTTTATAAGAGTAGAGCGCCACTATTTAATTCGAAGTAAATGCCGGAGAGACAAAATAGATTCATTACTTCACATTTACATTTGCAGTATTTAGCAGACGCGCTTGTCCAGAGCGACGTACAAAAGTGCTTCGAGTCACATCACATCATTGAACAGCTCAATACTGGTACAATAGATCACAAATCAAAGTGTGACAACCACAAAAACTGTTGAAAGAGCAGCATGGGGGTTTTTTTGGTTAAATGTTGAGTGCAAGGTATTTAAGAAAGAGGTGGGTCTTCAATCGTTTCTTAAAGACAGCCTGTGACTCCGCTGTTCTGACAAAGTATTCGCTTTAAATAGAGTATGAGAAAAAATGTGCACAAGATGAATTTAAAAATCCAACCTTCCTGAACAATTTCAGCAATAAGTTATGAGGGGCAAATCACAAATCAGCTCTGGCACCATCTAGGCGAAATACATAATACGTCTCTGTCCGCATTAATATTCCTTGTGTGCATCTCACGAAACAGCAAATGTAGGTTCAACAGATGTGATTTTAAAATTTTGCATTTTGGAAATGAAATCTAGCGCAGGAGAAATGATACCTCGGTTACTTTAGTGCTGAGCTATGCGCAAATCTCATGATCAGATGCCTTAGATAAGACGTCTTCCCTTTCTCACTATTTACCATGTTTTATTCATTTTTAAAGAATTACACTTCGGAAAATAGACAAGAAATAGTCTTAACTAAGTTTTCACTCAGTAAAATACAGCTTCCAGAGTTGACAAACTATTTTGTCTGGGGTCATCTACAAACTATAATTGTCCCTCTATCTCTCCCCTATATTTTACAAGACACCTGCAGAGGCAGACGGCCAAATTGGTGGGATGGTGAGGCCAATCTGGGGGCGGGTTTCTCTATAACTAAGAAACACTGAGCCTTTTTCCCCTCCTGACTCCCATCTGTTGAGTAGTTATTGTGTGTAAAGTGTTACAGCTGCAAAGGGAGCAGGGCGACATTCTTCTAAAAAAAACCCTGTTTAGCATATTCAAACCTCCTCAGCCTTTTATCCCCCTGTAGTTATCAGACCCTAATTTATTCATTGGCTTTCACCTCAAACCTTGTTAAAACTAAGGCCCCTCCTTCAACCATTTTACTCGAGTTTACTAATCCTTTCATTTTTTATTTTTACTTTTATTTTTTTTTACAGTACATTTCAAAAAAAGATTGCTTCCGGGTGGTATCATCTGTTCCTTGTGCCCATGTAATGCTTCTCTGATCACATCCTGCTTTAGGAATTGTTTGGCCGTTCGTTCAGCTTTTGTGGCCGATTTCATGCCATGTACGACTTTGTGTTTCTGTCCTTCATGAAGCTGTCAGCTGAATAAAAGTGTCCTGGCCCAGGGGTCGTGCTCCGACTGGTGGGAATGGGAACATCAGCGATGTTGTTGCTGCCGCTGTTGCCGCTGCTGTCTTGGAGCCAGCCCACCCACAGTCCTTTGCTCAGCAGGGCTTTAATTTGACTTCAGTTTTTACTATGCAGGCCCCCCGAGGAGAAAACACTTTTACAAGCCCTTCGTAAAGCCCCTTTTAATAATAGGGCTGAAGGGGGCGATGAATGGGCCCGCCACTGCTGTTTGACTGCTCATGGCATGCTCTAATAAAGTGTGCTATTCATCCTTGCTCCTTTTCACTGACTCACTATGGGGCGGAATTTAGGCAAGGGTGCTTATGTATGGAGTGCCAAGGAAAGCCGGCGCAATAGATTTAATGGATCTCTTGATTCATGCGCACATATCTTAAGATGCCCTTTCTCTTGCCACTTCCTTTGCTTCTTTTCGCTCACCAGAGCTTTTGTGCAAGGACCTGTGCTGGTGAGGGGATTAGCACTGAGCGTCCAGCTTGAAATGGTGCACTAAAGTGCAACACAAGTGAAGCAATCCACTGACTCATTTGTGTGTGTCTGTCAGGAACAATAAAAGGGTTTTCGGTAGCAACCAGCAGGTTTGTAAGTAAAGCACATGATGCAAAAATAATTAGGCTTACAGTGAACTACAGTAAACAAATAAGTTAATCCATATTACTCACATCACATCTAATTATTTTATTAATTTCATTATTTATATCAAAATACAAAGTAAATATATTTTAAGAGTTTTTAAGTTTAAGATAATTAAATCAGGTCTAAATTTTAGGGTGAAAATACAATTTTATATTCCAGATTACAAGATTAAATTAATTACCCTAGATTTTGGTTAATATATTTTGCTTAATGTACAGATTTACCACAAAATACTGAGAAGTTTATAAAATATTAGATATTTAATGCAAAACACAAATTCCAGCATTATTGCATCTTTCCCCAGTTACAATGATCAGTATTGGGGCAGGTGGTGTCTCAAATGGTCAAGTCGCTTAGTTGATTGGAAAATCAAAAAGACATGGGTTCAATCCCCACCACCACCACCACCAGTCAGCTACTGTTGGGTCCTTGAGCAAGACCCTTAATCCTTTCTGCTCCAGAGGCACTGTATCATAGCTGACCCTGCGCTCTGACCCCAACTTTCTAAACTGAAATATGCAAAGAAACAAATTTCACTGTGATGTAAAGTCTATGTGAAACATAAAGACATTTACATCAGTAGCCCAAAAAATTCCATATAAAATCTAAGGTCAGGAGCTCAGTACTACTTATTTTTTTATTTAAATAGCAACCAAAGGTATTAAAACATTCTGTTATTACATCGAGTTTATGTTTAACAAAAGCAGCAATAAAAAAAATTTAAATTTCGTCTTGGAAATCAAGTTATAGAGGTTTTCCCATGGTTAAACTATATATATAAATATAAATGTATATTTTATATATTTTTGCTTACACTTTTTACTTTCATTTTCACATGTCGGACAGTCGTAGAAAGCAGAGTTTTTGTTAATATATATTGATTAATTTACAGATTTACCTAAACTTATTTTTGACATTGTAGGTAAAATGCACAAATCTACAAATTAAATGCTTCAGACCAAATAAAATCTATGATAAAAAAAAAAACAACACAACATTATTTATGATTTGGGTGGAAATGACAAGATAAAATGTTGTTTTAACATTTTTTTGTAAAAATTCAGACTTCATTTATATCCTCATTTGCTCCTGTCAAAAGCAAATTAGGCCCCTGTAGTGTTGCTTTAATTGTGGCACATTCTGAATGTTAAATAACACCAGCCGCCATGATGCCGAGTTGAAGCAAGTCTGAAGGGTGCAGTTAAAGTCACGCTTAATGTGTTGAAGGCGTTAACAGATTGATTCCCTCTAATCTGCGCAGTTACACCAATAGTCAGCATGGCGCAGTCAAATTGTCTTCAGAGAGCCCAGTGTGTTGTGTGTTAACAAATTTCACGGCCATCTGTCACGCACAGTTAAACTTTGCACAGCATTAGTTATGGGAGGAGGCTGACCTAGGACCCTGGACTCATAGATGGGGACAGAGAGACAGGAGAGACAGGAGGGTGGAGGTTGCTAGATCAAGCTTCTCGTCCCTCAAGTTCATTCAGAACCGCACAGCCAGACTTTCTTCCTGGCTAATTATGTGGAAAACGGCAAAGACAAAAAAGCATCTGGTGGTCTTTCTTTCCCTGTTTCAAATTTTTCTCAATATTGTGACAGGCTAATGCATTGTGTCCGGATCGCCCCTCCCAGCAGGAGGCACCCTGAAAGCCCTGGGTCAGGGGAGAGCAAATAGATGAATTTATAACTTAGCCTTTTCACATTAAAGAGGCGAGATTGTTTCGCTGGGACATGCTCCGCCTTCTCCCTCCCATCCCCTCCGCACAGACTGGGAGCCTCGGTAAAAGGTTTTGTCCAGGATACCAAAACTGAGTCTGTCCTTCCTTATTTAAAGGAACCTTGGGTCAGGGGTATTGGCCCACCTCCCTTATTCACCCAAACCTTATGAAACACAGCTAAAGAAAAGGAGCAAGACACAATCCGGTCCAATTTAAATCCAAGATGTAGACAAAGCACAAGAAGAAGAAGAAACAGAGACAATTTCAGCTGTGCTAAAGAGTTTATGGTTTTAAAACAAATACCTTTAGCAAACTCTTTACATCTGTAAAAAAAAATTACATACTATAATAAAATTTATAAAATTTATAAAATACAAATCGCAATGTTTATTTATGCAGCGCCTTTTTAAACAAGTTACAAGAGTAATAATAAAAATAATGGAAAAATGAATGAATAAATAAAGAAATGAGTGAATGAATACTTTAAATATGACAAGCTCATGCTTATTGAAAAAAAAAACTACAGTGAGAGAGGTGATTTGATTGAAATGATCCTATAACCTATTTGTGCTAATATAGAGCAAACGAGTGCAGTGTCACATAGGTGGGTTTAAACACCCTTACGAGATTGAAAGAGAGAGAGAGAGAGAGAGAGAGGCAGAGAAAGAGAGAAAGAGAATATCTCCCGGTACACCCTATCATATCCGAGTCATCACTGATCTTCAAGAGCCCTCCATTTCCCCTCTTTTCCCCCGTAATTAAATGTGCACTTCATTAATGTAAATTGGGAAGCTTTAATGCCCTTGTTGAAATTCTGAAGAAAGTGCTGTGGCCTCGCGAAATGCTCCAGCATCATTGCAAATTAGATTAGCTAGCAAGAAAGGCAGTAAAATTAGAATGATAATGGTTGATATGGCTGCCTGACAGGCATGACTATTCAAGGATCAATGGGACACAGAATGCATGGTGAAGCCCAGTCCGAAGCCGAGGACCCACGTCAGCCTGCAGATGTGCCTTTTGGAAGCACTTTAAATTAGTTTAATTTGGTAAATGGTAGGAATTTAGAAGCTCTTAGCCGGTCTGTAACAAGACAAGAATACATTGAAACATTTTGCTATTTATTTATTAGCATAAAATAAGATTTGCATTCCCAACAAGTGGAACCTTTTTTTATTTTCCGTGTTGTTGTTTTTTAACATATTCAAGATTGTTTCAGGCTTTACAATGAACAACTTTTCACAAGCTGCTTTCCATTCTGTTCAATCCATTTAAACTGGGGCTGATTTAATTCAACCTAATCCACTCAAACACCAATTACAAGGCAATTCTGATTAAAAAGCGATGGTTGAGAAAAAGGCTAAGGGCAGTTCATAGCGACTGTCTGTGTTTGGCTGCCCTTAGCTTTATTTCTGTCCGAACGCCTAAGGCTTACAGGAAATAATAAGCAGGGTGGTTTATTAGTCATGGAGTTAGACGCAGATCAGACAAAAAGCCACTAACATTACTAAACGAAAAGTGACACGATGTTCGGAAACGATGATTTTTTTCTCTATTCTTTAATTTGGAGCCTATTCTTCCTGTAATCTGACATCACTGGGTTAATAAGTGTAGTCTCTGGGTAAACAAGCTAACAGAGGCTAATCTGGAAGAGAAAGAGAGAAAAAGATGGTGTGGGGCACACAGGAAGTGACTTTTAACCGCTTTGCTGGTTCAGCCACTTAGGAAATGCAAAGAGAAGGATTAGTGCAGTTAGTGGTGGTGGGGGGGCCTGTGTTCATGTGGGTGTGTGTGTGAAGAAGAGAGAAAGAGAGAGAGAGTGAGAGAGAGTAGATCAGTTTCAGGCCTTATTCATATGTGAAAAGATCAGATATGAATCGAACACCAACAGCAGTATAGTGTAAATGCAGATGATATCGGATACGGATCAGTACCAATAGATGATGTAAGCGGTTATCAAAAAAAAAAATCAGATATAGTCACAAAATCAGAACTGGGCATCAACACTGGCAGTGTAAATGTGGCATTTGGAGTAATTGGATACATTTTATTTCGAAACAACAAATACACTACATACAGAACAGCAGTGCCTGAAACTGAGCTGTGTAAAGGTTTTAATGGGGTTCCTGTGCTAAGTGGAAAACCAGCAGAAAGCTAATGAGAATCGGACAGCCCATGGATGCTCTATAATTAATCAGCTTTTCTCCTGTGATTATGGTGTCCATCTACAAGAGATGCTCCCGTTCACACTTTTAGAAGGAAGGACTTTAACTGGACACTGAGGTGAAATGTTTAATTGATAGGCTGATTGATTAGAGTATATTTTGTTTCTCTATTTAAAAAATACTTGAATATAAATATTAACAAGCCAATTGAAATGATCATTTTTTTACATTTACAGCATAAATACTTCCAGCTCGTACAGGTCGAGGGCCTTGCTCAGGGGCCCAGCGGTGGCAGATTCATGATCCTGGAATTCACGCTCATAACCTTTTGATCAGTAATCCGACCCATTTAACACTTTCCCATTCCTGCTTTCTAAATAGTCTTGTATAGGGCTTTATATCTGCTTTAAATCCCTCCCTCCCCTCTTCTTTTTCTACCCATCTCCAGACCCTATTTGGCAAGGATACATGTCCTCAATGGAACAGGATCAATGGTAAAAAGTGGAATTAGTCATTCTAAATCATGTAGCGATGGTCGAAGAGATGGCCTCCGAAAATCATTACACAATCATGTATTCATATTGATTTATTCAAAATACCTGGAGGAAAAGCAGATTAAAGAGAGGTTAAAAGGAAGCTAATGCTGATTAAATAGCTCAGAGATGGAAGTCCTCAGGGTGTGTTTTTTGCCCTAATCAGTAGGAAACAACACTGGCGCAATAGCCAGCCCAAAGCAGGTCTATTAATGGCCCTTTACTTGACATATTTATGTATTTCGAATACTGTGGAGCGCATTAAAGTTAGTTCACTTACAGCACTTCCCCATCCAGCTGTAAACATCTGACAAACCAAGTATAAAATGAACAATTCTGCAGCCCCAGGGTGATTCGGTGTGAATTATAACTTTATGACAGGACACTACAGAAATTTTGTATAGCTTGTATCAATCATCAGATTAAAAGGCTATCAATCATTTTTAACAACAACTCTAATATTTCGACTCTAATATAAATAAATAGAAAGGTGTTAGCTCCGTCGTTAAAGTGTCGGAGTACTGACCAAAAGAATGTGGGTTTAATTCCCAGTACCACCAACTTGTCACTGCTGGGCCCCCTAATGGCTCAGTTGTATAGATTAAATGTAACAAAATGTAAGTTGCTCTGGATAAGGACGTCTGCCAAAGCCTTAAACATATTGTTTATGTTTGTTATTGTGGTAAGTTTACAATTAGCAGTCCAAGTTGCCACTGTTGGGCCCCTGAAAATGTCCCTCAACCCCCAGCTGCTCTGCTGTATTAAAGATATAAATGATCTGAATTAGGACGTCTGCCAAATGCTAGAAATGTAAATATATGTGTTTTAAGTCTATTATCTAAATCTCAAGTCTTTATTTTTTATTCTGTGGTGAAAGATCACCTGAAGGTTATTCCTTCATTCATACTCATTCTCAACTTGTCATTGCACAATAAAATCACAACTGAACACAAAAGAGGTTTTATTCCAAATATGTACAGAAAATGTACAGTTGGACTTTTGAAAAGATTCCTATAGGAACAGGGTAATAAACTGGCCAAAGTGTTATTATACAGCATAGTGGACTATAATACATAATATTATAACACATAACTGTAGTGTTTCATTTTCTACAAAAGAATCTAATAAGCTAAAAAGTCTTTGGGTGTGTGAAATATTAAAGGTGTCTTAAAATGTTTTATATGATTTAGTATTTGATAATAAATATAATGTATTATACACTCAGTCAGAAACCCCATCAGCAGTCAGTGCAAAAGAACGGGACTGATTGAGGCAGATTTGGGCCCTATGAAAGAATATGATGTTGGGCCCCCTACAGTACACTAACTTTTGCCCCTAGGGCAGCTAGCCTGGACTGCGGTAAAAACATTTACAGACATCTGTTTATTTCTAGAAGTTGCGGTGCAAAACCACACGTTATATAGCTGACATGTCCTGGCTGATCAACTTCAATTTGTGTTTAATGCAATGCTGAATTTACTAGTTAACAAAACTCAAAAATGTTTATGCATTTTGTAAAAATTTGACATTACTGATTTTTAATTTGGTTTAAATCGTGATATGGAAATAGTAATGACAGACTTTTTTTCTGTACAGATTAAATATTAACAGTCTAAATCGTGCAGATCAGCAGGACTTTAATATGTGCATGTGTAATGAGGTGCGTTTTATTTACAGCTCAAACAGCGTGAACCCCGCTTTTTTTCAATCGGCCTCTTCTTAGTTAAATTTATTGCCATTTAAACATGACAAAAAGGCCATAGAGGTGGTCATTACAATAATCCATCATGTCTATGACTGCTGGCCTGCATGCTTCTAAATTCAATCTTAGACGGGTCAACAGACCAATTTTTTTTCCTAAATTAAGATGCTTTTTCTTTAGTATCATCAGGTAGAAATCCTAGAAATCCTGTCAACAGAGAAATGATGTAAAACAGAGGGTGTATATTAAAACCTTTTCCTGTCACCAGGGTGGTCATTTTAACCTTAAATGAACATATTATTATCATTATTATTATTTTGGTTGTTGTTTATTTGATTTTCTGGGGGTTTTTTGTTGACTGTATGTTGTGTAATCCATTAAAATTTACACTGAATGATTCTCTCATCTTTTTAGAACAGTAAGGAACCTGCAGATGGAGTAAATCAGCAGCTTTTACCCTCTCGCCTCATTGATTATCCACCTAGTAAAGAGCCCACAGCGCTCAATTCTGCCATCGACTTGGGCTACAGAGGCGGAGGAGAATCTCAGAGCCCCATGAACCAGCTTTTTATTTTGTGTGTTTGTGCTGAAGGCATATCGATTTTAGTGCGACTTGAGCAGTCGATCTCCAGCGTAACCAGGCTGCATCAAATCCTGTTTTTAACACACACACATTCAAAATGACACAATGCCCAAGTTCCACCTCAGTTTTCTGCAAAGTTGAATTGACTTTTTTGTATGTGCGTGTGTGTGTTTCTGACGTTTCATGTGAACGCAGTGTGTGAGAAGGAAAACTGAAAAAAAACTCACAGCAACAGCTGAGGTGATAAACTGGATTCTCTCACTAAACAGGAGTTTAACAAATTGAATAATTTATTATTAGGAAAGAAAACAAGGCCCATTTATGTATGTAAATGTTGGGACAGTTGGCCTACTGGAAAATACTGTAAGATTTTTTTTCTTGCTTTTTTGCCTAAATCAGACTCAAATCAAATCGGTCAAAACTGTTGTTAGTGTTAAGCCACATGCAGTAAGTTTTTGTTAAAAAATCTTGTTTTTCATATTGCGTGCTCGATTTTTTAAATTGCCAAATATTGTAAATCTGATATGTTAAATATGCTAAACTATTAACTTAGCACCGAATTTATTATTGTATTATTGTGTTTTAGCCAGACATCAAAAAAAGTGAGATGTCACTGGCTCTATTTAACTTAGATGGGGATGTGTGATTTGGCGCAATAGTCAAACAGAGCTGAAGATGGAGCTCCGTCCAGAGAGGGATACTTGTTGACACACAGCTGTTTAAATATAGAACTGCTTTACTTCTAGTGCTCTACTTTTACAATATGGTCCTGCTTGATTTGGGCTTTGTTTATCTTTGGAACTGTTTAATCATGCCATCCACACCTGTTAATCCTTAATTACTGCAGCACAGTACAATGGATGTTGTACTGTTAATTAGGTAAAGAACTAAATCATTCTGCTGTCATGCTGTTCAGCGAAAATAATAAGAGGGATGTGATGTAAGTTGATGACTTTTTTTAGAAATGGGGAAATTGTGCATTTGTCTATACAAAGTAAGTTATCATGTCTGAAATTGATGCTCATTTTTGTGTCTTCTTTAAACCAGTACCGCAAAGTTAAAGAAAAACGTGGAGGCGATTTTGCCAAGTAGGATGTGATACTGAATTTAACATCCTTTATTAATCCTGCATCAACATTTCAATCAACCAATCATAACCATGTGATGTCATCTGTGTGTGACGACCAAACCTGCCTCAATCCATTTTTGAATCTTTTCCTCTTTGTAGTTAAAAAAGTATTTATTGTATAAAAAACATGAAATACCTAAATGGCATCTGTAATACATTGCATGCTGTACTGCACTGAATGTATGTGCAGGTTAGTTAATGTGGGAACATTTTCCTCGCCTTAAGGACCAAAAATAGATGTGTGTGTGCAGTAAAATGTATTTAGGTGTGTGTGCATGAATAAAAAGTATATTCATAGATTTTGCTTTTTAATTTATTGTTAAAATAAATGAAAATTTCTGGACTATCATCAATTATTTTAATATAATTTGTCTAATTTCATATTGTGTTTCAGTGTTAATGCAGGAATCATCATTGTCAGTAAATTGGAACTGAAAAAGTAAAAGATTCCAAAAATGGATTGAGGTAGGTTTGGTCGGCACACACTGATGATATCAGATAGTTATGATTGGTTGATTGAAATATTGATTTAGGATCAACAAATGATGTAAATAACCCAGAATCACAAAGTACTTGACAAAATCATATCCACCATAAAGTGAGTTGTCTAGAAAGACATTTAGGCATCTACAACCCTGTCTATGTTTGTGTAGCATGTTTATGCTTATGAATACATACATTATTGTTCAGCTTTCTAAGTACTAAGTACAAAAGTCAGTAGATTTTACACATATACATTTGACTACATGCACAAATATATGAAATAAAAAAATATCTAAAAATTAATTTTCTTTAACTGTCAGTAAAAACCAAAATTAATGGAGACTTCTGCCATAATTCTCCCATTCTATTAGCAAAAAACCTTGCAATAGTAACTAATACACACATTTGTAATCTGTGTATGTGGTGCTGTACCGCAACCAAATCCCTGTAAATTAACTCCTACTATAAAACAGTATTAATTGTAAAATATTATTATTATTAATACAAAAAAATGTATACAATTATTTGCACTTGAATAATTATTTCACATAGTTTGAAGTTTACTTTTTTAACTACAGCATATTTACCTGTTGACAATCTCTCACATTAGTGAAACCGCAGCCTTGGAGCAGTCGGGTGATATGGGAATAGTCTGGTGAGAAGCAACACGTGTGTGTGTGTGTGTGTGTGTGGTTTAAGATATTGTTGGTCAATGTGTCCTGTATGCGGCGTCTCAATCACTCTTATCTCTACACTCTCCTGCCCCGGTGATTAAGTAGACCCTGCTCAGGGGTTCTTCTCTCACACTCATTCACAAGCTCTCACACTCAAACACACACACACACACAAACACTATGGTATATCCAAAGTTAATATCTATAAAATTGGAGGAAAGTACTATTTAAATAAAACAAAACCACAATTCAGCATTACATGAACGTGATATGATCAATTGTCTGACTGACCAATTAAATCTAACGCTTGTAAAATAAAGGTGCTAAATTTGTAACAGTGAATCTATTGTTTAAAGGACAGAGGGTCTGAGATTTAGGCAAACAGTCTATAAGAACATGGAAATGAAATAGCCTCTGCCAACAACACCACCACTTTTTCTTTATCATGAATAAATATTAGCAGTTCTCACCATCCAACTTCTCCCAAAAAAAACTTTGGCCAGTGTTACATTCCAGCTTCCTGTTGCTACACCCTCTGTTTTAAAGCAATAAAAGCCATGAAGGAAGCCCAGCACAGGTTAGACAGTAAACACAACGTCATTAACCTCTGGCCCTGATGAATTGAAGGCCCCAAAAAAATGCTGCCTTGTCATCTGATTGTTTGGGAAAGAAATTCCCAAGAGTCTCTCAGGTGTCAGAAAAAACAAGGTGTCATTAAATAGATTTCAGTGCCACATCGACACTGACAGTCGATAATATACACAGAATTCCATTTGTTTTTGTTTTATTGTGTGCAGCATTTGTTTTATTGTGTGCAGCAAATGTGGTATTTCTATACAAACTCTAAAGAAGCTATAAAATTTATTTTACTATGTAAAGTGATAGCTGATCTCTTGTACTACTATGCACCATGTGTATATTCTATGTACCATATACTTTATGATCGATAAAGTATACATGGCAAATTGAAAAGGTTAAGGATGAACCACTGAAAGGTCTAAAACAACCAATTTCCTTTTATGTCCATCCATCCATCCATTAACTTTACCTGCCTATTCCTAATCAGGGACACGGGGATCTGCTTGGAGTCTATCCCATCTGTCATTGGGTGAAAAACAGGGGTTACCCTGGAGCGACTTAGATTTATCTCTTTTTATAGCAATTACTGAGCAATTAGGGGTTAAGGGCCTTGCTCATGGGCCCAGCAATGTCAGGTTGGTTGTGCTGGGAATTAAACCCTGATCTTACAATTAGCAATCCATCGCTGGCACCTTTCCCTAAACGACCACACACAGACTTAGACTTATTTCTATAGGGCAAATTTAGAATCACCAATCAATCCAACATACATATTTTTCGCGTCCCCATAGTAAACCTACACAAACACAGGAAGAACATGCAATTTTTACACCGAAAAATAACATGATAACATGAACTTTATAAATATCCATCATGAAGTAGCCCATTAGATATTAATATTGTGGAGGGGTTTTTTTTCATAGAAAATGTCCTGCATGTTGAGAACAAAAGCAGCAGAGAAAAGCGACACACTATAGTAGAACATGAAGAGACAATGAGCAGCACGTCTCTGTGATTGGCATTTAGACGTGACCCAAACAGCCAGACGTTTCAGGAGCTGATTTGAAGCGGCGTCTCTGGTGCCACAGCAATGTCTCCTTCACGCTCAGGTCTAAATGGTTTCACAGTCAAAAGGGAGTGTGTGTGTGTGGGAATAAACTTCACTTTCCAATTCCCTGGCCCATTTAAACAGCAGATAAAAAGGTACGCAGACAGGCAATGACATGTTACTCCTCCTTCTTCTGGCTGATAAACAAAATGGTACGTATCCAGTGCATTTTTTGACACCCACTTTTCACCTGTCAGTCCACATAAAAACGTGTGTGGACTTTCATCACTGAAATGTCGCGGTTTTGCTAATTTTGTTTATAGGAATTTGTAAATGCATGCTCAGAAAGTTATTCAAAGTGTCCAAATTATGTATAATAAATAAATATTTATTTAATTTCTTATAGTTTGTATATTAAAATAGAATAGAAGAATAGAAAGTTATTCAAAGTGTCCAAATTATGTATAATAAATAAAATATTATTTAATTTCTTATAGTTTGTATATTAAAATAGAATAGAATAGAATAGAATAGAATAGAATAAAATAGAATAGAATAGATGTAAAAACTATTTATTGCTATACATTTTTTAATAAAAAACAGTTTTACTCAAAGATAATTAAGAAAAGGTGGACAAACAAAGGTGATCAGTGATTGGTGGATGCGAACAATAGCAAATAGTGATTGGAAGTGGTAGCTCAGTGGTTAAGGTGTTGGACTGCTAATTGGAAGATCCAGATTCAATTCCCAGCACCACCAAGTTACCACTGTTGGGCCCCTGAGGAAGGCCCATAACCCCCAATTGCTCAGTTGTGGTGATTGGGGTGGGATTGGTGGGGGTGGATAAGAACAGTGGTGATTGGGGTGGGATTGGTGGATAAGAACAGTGGTGAATGGGGTGGGATTGGTGGATAGGAACAGTGGTGATTGGGGTGGGATTGGTGGGAAAGAACAGTGGTGATTGAGGTGGGATTGGGATAGTGGGATGGTGGATATTGGTGGGATAAGAACAGTGGTGGAATGGGAGTGGTGAGGATTGGTGGATAGGAACAGTGGTGATTGGGGTGGGATTGGTGGGAAAGAACAGTGGTGATTGGGGTGGGATTGGTGGATAGGAACAGTGGTGATTGGGGTGGGATTGGTGGATAGGAACAGTGGTGATTGGGGTGGGATTGGTGGATAGGAACAGTGGTGATTGGGGAACAGTGGTGATTGGGGATTGTGTGGATAGGATGGAACAGATGGGTGGGGTTGGATAGGAACAGTGGTGATTGGGGTGGGATTGGTGGGGTTGGATATTGGGGTGAGAACAGGTGGGGTGATTGGTGGGATTGGTGGATGAATGGGGTGATTGGGTGGGATTGGGTGGATAGGAACAGTGGTGATTGGGGTGGGATAGGAACATGGTGGATTGGGGTGGGAGGGATACATGGTGATTGGTTTGGTGGGATGGGGTGGATTTGAGGATGCAACAGTGGGTGGGGTGGGATTGGGATGGTGGGATTTGGATTGGTGGGGAACAGGTGGATGGTGGGAAGGTGGATATACAGTGGTGGGTGGATTGGAAGGAACAGTGGTGATTGGGGTGGGATTGGTGGATAGGAACAGTGGTGATTGGGGTGGGATTGGTGGATAAGAACAGTGGTGAATGGGTGTGTGGAATTGGTGGATTGGTGGAGGAACAGTGGTGATTGGGGGTGGGATTGGTGGAATAGAACAGTGGGGATTGGGAAGGGGGGGGGATGGGGTGGATAAGAACAGTGGTGAATGGGTGGGATTGGGGGATAGGGCAACAGGGTGAATGGTGGGGATGATGGGGAAACAGTGGATAGGAACAGTGGTGATTGGGGTGGGATTGGTGGATAGGAACAGTGGTGATTGGGGTGGGATTGGTGGATAGGAACAGTGGTGATTGGGGTGGGATTGGTGGATAGGAACAGTGGTGATTGGGGTGGGATTGGTGGATAGTAACAGTGGTGAATGGGATGGGATTGGTGGATAGGAACAGTGGTGATTTGGTTTGACTCATTGAAAACAAAAAATATCTGCGAATTGCGAAAGTTGTTTGAATGTGACATCATTTTTACTTTCTGTTTGTGATTGGGTGACTGAATTAAACCTAACCTCTTTACACGACAGCCTTTAAAGAGCGCTTATTTATATCAAACCCCCACCCCTACACACACACACACACACACACACACATATGTGATCTATGGCAGTCGACTGATGAAATTTCTTATTGCATTAAAGGAGGAGGAATCATTCCAGAACATGATTAAATATATCTATTGACTCAAGACTGTTTATGCATTTCTGCATTTGTTTAGTCAATAGTGTGATGTAAATGATGTAATTAATTATAGATGTTGGTGTCGGCTCATTGAATTGATGAGAGAAACGCCGCCAGTGTGACGGATGTTAAAGGAGCGATCAGACTTGTTCAGGGAATTCAGCTGTGCCCAGATCTATTTCTTTATTTCTATCACTCACTCGTTCCTCCGCCCTGTTTTTTAAGCGCTTGCCATCAGGACTGATAGACTCGTGTCAGTTCACTCGTCTCCTCATTCAATGAAACAGTGACAATGGACAGATATGAGACCCAGAGAAGTGGACAGGCGTCAGAGGGGACACCACTCTCGTTTACTGTCATGTAAAAATAAATGTGTATCAGATGAAGCGTCGTGAGATCAGACACCCTTTCTGATATCCACTCTTTTGCTTACCTGTCGTACAGCCATCAGGAAGACTGATACAGATATTTAACTTAATATAGTTCTGAAAAAAAACAATATATGACACACACATTGTGATAAAAGGATAAAAAAAAATGTAATATAATATTGATTATTACTAACATATTTTTATATATTTATAAGATTATAAAAAGGAATACAATACAAAGAAGAAAAAAGAAAGAAAGAAAGAAAGAAAGAAAGAAAGAGAAAAAAACAAAAGAAAATAGAGGTCAGCAAGTAGATAATTAAAAATAAAGAAGGAAAACAGAGAACAAGAGAGAGAGAGAGAGAGAGAGAGAGAAGGAAGAGAGAGAGAGAGAGAGAGAGAGAGAGAGAGAAAGAGAGAGAGGAGCAGAAAAATTAAGAGCAAAAGATTTTAAGTGTGCAGTTCTACTGCGTGCCGGTTAAAGACTTTTTGATTGTGATTTATTATTGAGGATTTTTTTGTGCCTAGAGAAAAAGAAAGAACAGAAAAAAACACCTCAATGCTCAGCTAAGAAACACACATATTAAAAGCGGAGTACAATTAGGACTGATCAATGACCTGAACTCATCCCGCTCTTGCTGTCCTGCCTGGAGGATTAAGTGCTATCGGAAAATTGAGTTTGTCCACATGCTGAATATCACGTGTCTGTCCTCATCCGCCGACTCAACCATGACCAGCTCCTTCTCTAAAAGGTCAGTGTGTGGTCTCACTGGGAGGTCAGAGGTTACACAGAGTGCCTCGTCAAGCTCAAGGGAAGTAATTTCCATTTTAATGTCACACTCCTAATCTGTCAGAGAAGCAATGTACACGACACGACGGCATTAAGCCAGCTTCATCTATCACCCGGCCTGTGTGCTTTCACTACTCTAATAGTCATCATGGCTCTCCGTATCTCTCTGTCAATCACCTCGAGTGCTCGAGTCGGAGGACTGTAGCTCTCACTGACTGTCTGGTACATCTCCTCCTCCTCATCCACAACCTCATCCTCAAACTCTTCTCCACACCGGAAAAATGAGAGAACAAGTAAAACATGTCCACTTAGCTGTGTGTCAATAATCTGCTTGTTGGGGATTTCGCTAATAGATCCACACCATGGTGAGATGGTGGCAAGAAAACAGATCTGTCTCATCCATATCTGGACAACAATGGACAGTACAATTGTAAATATTTTTTCTTCCATAACTGTATATTTTCTAGTCAAAAAAATTGTCAAAACTAGCAATATCAGGCCAGCGCCATGGAAAAGACAGAAGAAAGGAAGAAAGAAAGAAAGAAAGAAAGAAAGAAAGAAAGAAAGAAAGAAACACTGTTGTGTTCCGGCAACCTGGGTTTGTCTCCGGCTATTTTCGCTAGTTTCAGTTATATTAATTTATCATTTCTATAATGTAATAACTTTTTATTTTATTTTTAATTTTTTATAACTTTATTATGTAATAAAGCCAAAATGCCCCAAAAATATAACTTAAAAAAACAGAAATACCTGAATTATGAACAACTTACAGGTCAATGTCATTTGTATGACATTTTATACATACATACATACAAAGAACACATCTCAAATATTTATAATTTTTTAAAAAATTAAAATCCAATCTTCAGCCTAATTGTTGCCAACGTTATTTTATGTTTGTTATAATATTATTATGTTATTATGTACTGCAGTAGAAGGTTGTAGAAGAGAACCACAGTGAGCATCTGGTTCTCGGTCAGGCTGTGCCTCTGTACACATAGTGTTCGGGTGACTGCTTGCTCAGCCCCGTTGCGCGCCATCATTTTTCCTGTCAGAACTGCAGGGGGAGAAATTTGTAGAGGAACCCCAGCGTGCAATGTTTATATTTCATAAACAAAATGATGTTTTCACCATAGGTCTGAGACGGGCGGTTCCACTCACTGAATTCCCCCCCAAATGCTCAACGCAGATTATTAATGCGCTCCAGTAACTGTTAATTTCACTTTGGAGGAATGATTTATGGGCAGGGATAGAAGAGAGGCATAATCTAATTGAGATCAGAATAGCTGTTTCTCGCATATTCACAGGCGCACCATCCAGATGGGGCACAATGATTAATGCCTAATGAGCAAATAATCCATGAAATGAATAAAAAAAACAATTCCTCAATACCTTGTCACACTATAGGAGGATTGAATAAAAAAGATCATGATGGAAATGTTCCAGCCACCTTTTTCTTCACAGCTATATAAACCGGTACAAACTGGATCAAATTATTAGATTACACACATTCCTGGTTTACAAAGTCAACAAAGAAAGTTATTTAAAGAAAGTTATTTATTTAAAATAGAAAATTTATTTAAAGTCTCTGAAGACGAACATAATATAACTAAATTTAAATTACTGACTGAAAAACAAGCCCTTTTTTAATCCGGTAATCAGTGGAATAATCTATTATTAAGGTAAATTATCACTGTTATTATTTAGATTATTTTACTGATATGTTATTGATATGAAGCAATGCAGTGAGATGGTCAGCGAGTTACTGTTTCCACTCCAAAGCCGATATTTCTCCTATAACTAAATGTCCCCGTGTTTTTTTTTAATAAGCGTACTTTTAAGAAGCAATTTACAGTATTTGGCAGATGCCCTTATACAAAGCGGCTTACATGTATCTCTTTTTTTATACAACTGAGCAATTGGGGGTTAAGGGCCTTGCTCAGGAGCCCAGCACTGGCATCTTGGTGGTGCTGGGAATTAAACCCTGATCTTCCAATTTGCAGTCCAACACCTTAACTATTGCACTACCACTTTCACATCTACCAGTAGAAGTAACTAATGTTATTTGCTATAGTAATATGATTCGGTGAGCTGAACAACTAACATTCCAAATCAATTTTTATGCCATTATAATGAAACAATATGTATGGAAAGCTTTTGTATCGCAAATGCTTTAGTGTATATCTGCATTCTTTTGCTACAAAACATATGCACTCTACAGGCTTCACCCCGTTGCTTGTTGCTGCTCTATATTTGCATATGGTTCAACTTTTCTCAACTTATAATACTAATTCACCTAAGGAAACCAGCGCTCAGTGAATATGAATGCACTTTTGACAATAGACTGTACAGTACTGTTTATGTGAACATGTTATAAGACCAGGCCCGACTTCCCCACTGATTAAGTGATTTCTCCCAAGGTTTTTTCTCTCATTTTTCTTACCGATGGAGTTTTGGTTTCTTGCTTAGTTTTTGGACTCTTAATTTACAGATACTTATTAAACTAATCTGAGTGTTTTGCTAAGTGTTTAATATTGTTCTTGTATTGACACAACTACTACTTTTTGATTCTGTAAAGCTGCTTTGACACATTCTGTATTATGTAAATAAAATTAACTTGACCAATTCATCAGCGCTTTATTTATAATAGAACAACATACCACTTTTTATCCAGTTATAGTGATGCTAATGTTACTAACAAACCATAAAGCATAAACTTATCTGCACTTTTTTAGGCAAACGGTAACGTGGCTGTGCCTATAAACTTCCTTTAATTATTTGTCGCATTGGACTCTTACATTGGCTAAATATATTTTTTGCTCTTTCAAAAAAAAACGTTTTATCTTTATAGCTGCATCAGGATTGACAGTTTATACCATCTACAGTACATTTTAACATTTTTCATACTAACCAAGATTTATATGATGGGCAAAGAGGATATTATTGCAATAGAAAACGATACCTGAATCAAAATTATGGAAGTTTCGCATTAAGATATTGATGCTAACGTCAGAAAGATTGATAAGACCAAATGCAGATGACTTTTCTTCCCTCAAGTCATTTTCACTATTGATTTTTATATGATGGCTTCATCTATAAACCTTATAACACAATGCAGCAACTTTCGCTGAGCAGCTTTAACGGAGAGCCATTGAAAGCATTAACTACTTCTTATCCCTCTAATGCTTCATTAGTGAAATGGGCCATTCCCATCGTTCAACCGCACCACTAATGAGCTGCGTGCTGAATTTAGAGAGAAAGAAAGGTCTCTTTATACCGTTATGGCGAAATATTTATTTGAGCATCAGAACTGTAACCATGCTGAACATTTTTACAGGGTTTATTCAGCTGGACAGTCTCTTTGGTGTGTCATGAGGTGTCAAAATTTCCCACCAGCTCAGTTTCCATGATTTCACTATCCATTTATACTTTTGAGTTTTTTCATTAATATTTGTATGCGCCTTACTAAAGAATGTCCTTTTTTCCCTAAAGTGGAAATACATGATAGACATAATAGGTTGCTATGTCCAATACAGTTGACTGCTAATTGCAAGATCAGGGTTCGATTCCAGCGCCACTAAGTTCCCACTGTTGGGCCCCTGAGCAATACCCTTACCCCAAAATTGCTCAGTTGTATACAAGTAAGTCACTCTGGATAAGGGTGTCTGCCAGATGCTGTAAATGTAAATGTAGTGTATGGGTGTTAGTTGAGTTATTTAAGTTTTGTAGGTGGAAAATTCCAGGCTAAAACCATTAAACTGACAACATCAATTCATGGATATTCAAATTGATTTTAAATGATTTCTTCTACAAATCTTAGTAATATTTTTTAAAAATATGTTTCACCTTTTAACACTACATCTGTTTATTTCCAAAACTGCATCAGACCCGCACTGACTGATATTAAAACCTTGCTGTTGCCTTGATATTGTACATTGTTATTTATGACTAATTGCACTAATTTATTCAATGCTAAAAATTTGATCTTTTGATCATATAAATAACTAATTCGTTCTATATTTATACATTCAAAAACACAGGCTTTTTGAGACGGTCTGTTACCCAGTGAATTCACAAGCATGTTTATTTTACAACAGGGTCTGTGCAAGAAAAGACAGATTGATCCACAAGCTCCTAATTCTATAATGGTTTGCTTTAAAATGGTCTGGCCCGCCTCCCTCTAACCCATTTTCATTATAATTTCTTCATCATTATATTATATATTTCCCATCTGGGCTTTACTCCGCATTGTAATCAAATTACCATTCCTCAAATTCAGTCTTTGTCCTGTACTGCATCGCCCTCTTCATTTTTTGTGACTTCTCTCAGGCCAAGGAATTAAACTGAAAGCCATAAAGACAACTGCAATAAAAATACCACCAAATAAAAGTTGCTGGGGTTTTTTTCTTGTTTCCGACAAGACAAAAGACACCTGTGTGTTTCAGTAAGCTTTAGCCAAAGACTTTGTATTTTTCTTTACACACACATATACAATCATATATATATATATATATATATATATATATATATATATATATATATATATATATATATATATGATATAATATATATCTTAATGACCACTTTGCCATTAATCCGGTCCAGGTCCCCAAAAACAACACAATACAAAATATTTTATTACATGTTTTTAAATAAGAAAAATATATTAATAAATAGCGAATATTGTATTTAACAACAAAGTGAGACACAGGATGCTGGACGGATCTTACGTTCACTGTGGCGTTCGCTACGCCAATTAGCAATTGGCTGTCTGAAGCTGGCACGTAACCCGAATTTTAGCTCGCAACTTGAAGCAAAAAAACGGCCGAGAGACGACTTGTATCTCGAAAAAGTTGTTAGTTGGGACACTCGTAAATCAAGGTACAGCTGTATTTGCAAATTGATTTTCGGTGGACATTTTTGTCAACTGCATCCATGAGAACACCTCCCCTGGAAATCTCATAGCTAACCTCAGACATGATCATATATTGTACATGTGCTTTATGTGAGGAATTTGGATAAGGTTGCGTTGGCTTAATTAAACAAGAATTTTCTTTAAAATTACACATTTTACATTATATATTCACCTGTAATTAAAAAGTTTTGCATTTAAAATAAATTTGTAATTCATGACATCAAGACCTGAATCTGTTATAAGAGCAACGGAATTCCTACTATTTATTAATTATAATGTATTAATTATAATGTTCCTAATAAAGTGGCTGGTGAGTGTGTGCAAAAACTTATTTTAAAAGTTAGTGAATGATAGAAATCGCTTCTGTGTTAATTTCAGATTAATTTTTGATTAATCTTAGTCATGTTTTGGGGTGGAGATATTATTATTTATTTATTTATTTTTGGAAGAAAAAAAAACTGCATGAATGCATGTAAACTGCTCTAAACTGATAATTTGATTATGGGAAGGTTCTGACCCGGAGTAGTAACCTGTGCTTTTTAAATAGTTACTACTGCTGTGAGACAAATGACTACAAATTGTGAATTTCCGCTTCACAGCATAACAAAGAGCCCCTGTGGAGCCAAACCCACTCACACTCACACACACAAACACACACACACACACATACTTTTTGTCCATTTATTGTGAAACCTACAGAAAACTACAGATTGAATTATTTTCACACCAGCCTATTTTTTTTGGTCAAGAAAAAACAGTGATTTATTTTACTATATATCACGGATCCTACATTTTTTTTGTCCTATAGACTTTTCCATGTCGAAAAACATTTTACATATATTTTTGATATTTAGTCCTTTCTTCACTGATCCGTGTGAGCTCTTAAAGTCTTTTGTTGTTGTTGTTTAATTAAATTGAGATCTATTTTATTTTATTTGTATTTTCACAGATTTTCATTTGACTGATAAAAATGGGCTGGGACTAGAGACCCCTTTATATAAAGGCAAAATAATTGCCTCCTTAATAATCATACATATTTTGCAGTGCGGTTATAACTGTTGTACATTTTGACATGACTGTTGATGCTAAATCTATATTTTAAACAAACTATATTCTAGGCAAGTTTTATGATTATATTATAAGCCACTTGACTGGACTGTTACTATAGAATTGATAACATATTAGAAAAAGTGCATTAATAAACCTGTGCAATGCAGTGGCAGAAATGTTAGAGCTTGTGACCAATCACAATCCAGAATTCAACAGTATAGCGGTATAAAATATTAGACATGATTAAAGTGAAAAACGTGTAAGGTAAAATGCTAATGGTGTATTTCTGAGTGCTTTATTTAAAGGACATAAAAAATAGTATAGTATGGTATAGTATAGTATAGTATAGTATAGTATAGTATAGTATAGTATGTCAGAAAAAAATCCTTGCAATAAATAAAATCTTTCTCTCTCTCATTGCTTGTAAACAGACACTTTTGTAGTGCCAAAGGTGAGAAAGAGAGTGAGGAAAGAGCAAGGTTTAAGGCAGGAGAGCATGATTTATGATTTCTTAGCAGAGAATGCTCTTTTATGTACCTAATCCTGCCTGGGAAAGTTGGTATACATGATAGAAAGTTGTCAGGTCCATGTAGATAGGGTGAACAAAACAAGGCTGGGATTGTGTTTTTCCCCACTGTCAATTTGCTCTCAGGCTATAATGCTGTTTTCCCATGCTCGCCAAGGCCCGGATGTTTGCTCAGTCATCTCACAATTGGGTGTTAATGCCTGTTTAGTTATGTCACCCAAAACTGTTAAAGAGGTGCTAAAGCTACCTCTGTCTCGTTCCTCTCAAACCTGAACTGTTTTCAATGAGAAATTCTTGGATAAGACATTACCAAGTTCTCAGTAAGGACTTTTTTGGAATGGAACCATTTACTAATTCATATGGTTTTCGAATATGCATGACTTAGTTTATGCTACACTTAGAGTAATAATGCAAAAACAAAATCATCAAGTGTCCTTAGACATTGTTTTTTTTTTTTTTTTATCAATTCTGGCATTGTTAATTTAAAACTATGACTTGTCTAAAATGTTTATATTCAGAGCAGTTACACAAACATGTTTCTTATTCTGTGCTGATGGAAAGCCAGCATTCAGAGAATAACTCCAGGTCAATACTGATCTTCTATGAATGTATAACAGTGTGTGACAGGAATAGACCTCCAGTTATAATAGGTCTGTGTATCTCCCCAATCCTAAGACACTAAGACGACGGCTCTCTGGAGGCTCGGCTCTTGACCCTGGTCGCTGCCTCAGAGCGCTGTAATCACCCTCATTTCTGAGAGAATCGAATCCAGTGTAAACAATGAGCTTGATGCCTCATACGGATGCTTATCACACACTCTGAGACTCTTTCACCCTGATGGGAGGCTCCTCCACAGCCACACAGGGCTTTCAATAGAAAACAATTTCACTATTTTGTCCGTTCATTAACAGAGTGACTTCGACTGCACTTTGTGTTGGATTTTGTCCACCTGTCCATTAGGTTGCAATATAAGATCAATAAATTCTAAGAGGCTAAACCTGCTTTAGGTGTTCTAAGGGAATAAACTGATGGGAAATTATCATATTTGGCATTTAAATTCAGAATCATTTTGCCAAGTCCACTGCATTTTAAGACTGTTAATATATCATGCTTCAAAATGACAATAAATGGTCAAACTCCTACACACTGCCTGTCCAAAAAAATGTCACAAACTCGACTATTTCATTGGACCACCTTCAGCTTTGATAACAGTACACATTTGTCGTGGCATTATTTGGATATGTATTTCTGCAATGTTCCAACATTTATTTTTGTCTAGAGTTGCACAAATTTTTTACCAAGATCTTGTATTGATGATGGGAAAGTCGATCTGCTGCGCAATGTCTTCTCCAGCACATCGCAAATTCCTAATGAAGTTTGGGTCTGGACTTTGTGGTGTCCAATCAATGTGTAAAAATGATGTCTCATGCTCTCTGAACCATTCTTTCACAATTTGAGCCTGATAAATCCTGGAATTGTCATCTTGGAATCTGGCCGTGCCATCAGGGAGGAAAAAAATCCATTGATGAAATAACCTGGTTTTAATATATTTAGCTAGTCGGCTGACCTCATTATTTGGGTACATAACGTTGCTGAACCTGTACAACTACACCAACCCCAAATCATAGTACTGACTCTATAAGCATGTACTGTAGGCACTAGGCATGATGGGTGCATCACTTCATCCACCTCTTTTCTTACCCTGATGCACACTGGAACAGGGTAAATCTATCTGGACTCATCAAACCACGTGATCTTCCATTGCTTTTCCAATTAGCCAATGAAGTAAGGAAGGAAGAAAGGAAGGAAGGAACTAATCTGTATTTATGAATAAATCTGTCCTTCAAAATCTGTACTAATGTGTATAGAAATATACAGTAACTTTGCATTTAACATTGCATTCTTCACTACAATAAAATAAAATCAGTTTTGAGTTTTAAAATCAGTTTCCTGTTAGGTTTATTGACTGACCACAGACCAGCACTGTATGCCATTTGCACTAAATGGCTTTTCATATTTTTATTGGCGGGCCAGCAACTAAGGTGTTTTACTGCAGCTCTTTAAAGTTTTACAGCTCAGGGCATTCAAACTGTGTTAAATGGATGCTTATAAAATCAAACTAATATGAAATAAAAAACAAAGTGAGATGGAAAAACCTTCCACAAAATGGAAAGTAACACCTCACACACATTAACCCCAAGGAATTAATTGGTAGTGATAGGGCAGTGGGTTTGTGTTCTGTAAACCATATTTTTAATAAAGATTGCGGCTAAAGGCTACAAGCCTGCTAAGCTTATTTTATATATGATAAAAAATAATAAACAAAACAAATTCGGAAAAGGGACAGAGATGAGTAAGGATAGAAATGTTGTCAATAAACAACATATTTCTAAAATGCCTCCGGTTTTATAGACAAGGTTGTCTGTACTTATGCTAATGAATTCATTTTATTAATCATCGCAAATGTGAAGATTTGAAAGATTTAATATAAAACAAACTTCAATATAAAATACTGTGATACATAATATAATCTCTACTAAATGCCATGAAATACTCATGATGCATGGAATTGCTTGCTTAAATTTTTGGACTTATACAATTACAGCATTAGGCAGAAGCTCTTACATTTATCTTTTATACACAATTGAGCAACTGTGGATTAAGAGCCTTGACCAACTGGGAACTTTCTTAAGCGAATTATCAAGTACTATGACGAGCCACGGTAACTGAAGACTCTTTGTGCTTCTACCTTTTAAAGGTAAAAACATGGACATGCAGCTGCCTTATGCTCCATGATCCTCTAAACCAGTTTCAGTGGGACCACTGTCCTGCCTTTAAACAAGCACCAATTCAAGAAGTTCAACAGGGCAAGTTTCTCTGTGAGGCCTGCAGTCTGTTTGTTGAATCCAGCTCTATCCCAAAACAGGGGATCCTCTGCAGTCTTGAGTCACTGTAGGCAACAGCTGGATGTGTAAAACTGTCTCAGCCAGAGTTGGCATTTCTGGACCAGAATTGTGGACATTGAATCAACCTGGGTACATGCAGGTTCGTTGCCAAAGCATGAGGTCAGTTTTTGTTAAACCTGCAGCAACAACATGGTGTGTAGAACAGAGGCAGCCTTTCCACTGGTTTTTTATAAGAACTTCCAGTTAGACTAGAAGTACCTACAAGACCTGAAAGGGTTCAACCTGCCATTTGGCAGCAGGGGCAACTGCACGGCAATGAACCACTCCACTGAGTGGGTTAAGGATCCTCTAGGTTAGTTCCCAAGAATCCAGAACATGAAATATTCAGTATGCAAAATCAATTACTTATGTGCTATATCAGTACTATACTAATTTACCAGTTACTGTGATTTTATATACAGATTAAACTGCCACAGTAAAATTGTTTATTTTTTTCCATAAACACAAAGAAATTTCAAAAAATTACAATGAAATGACTTATTTAATTAATTAAATGATTTAAAAAATACAATCAAAGACAACTCCAAATACTGAATCAAATAAAAGTATCACAGAAGTAATAACATCCAATGACAGGTGAAAGAGTTTGTGTCTGTGATCACTGACATGCTAAAATGGCTGTGCTGCATTAATGAAATATTATAGCAAGCTTAGAAGAGGTGCTCTTTCACCTTCGTCATACATAGAGTTACATAAAGTAGACAGAAAATCAGGGACACCTTATTTAACTTGGCATTTACACATATACAATAAATAAGATATATTTAATGCACAATAATGACTGAATACAAGTATCTTATTATAGTAAACTTGAGGTCTTATTTTTGCTGTTAGCTAAATTGCTCCTCGTTAGCTCTGAGTTCCGAGTTAGTCTCGTTGATCAAATTCACAGCATAACAATATTTTCTGAGTATGCTCTGCTAATTTGAGAATTAAATTAAAATCCTGGGGAGGTTGATAAGAAATGACCTCAGGTTAAACATTTGACCTTTGACTTTACACAGAAGGACATGTCTGGGATTCTGGGTCACATGACGAGGTAGAGACGAGAAAGCCAAGAGGTCAGAGCAATGCACTTACATCCTGCCTCCTTCGTCGTTACGCCTCAGTCTGCATGGGGCCATGTCCTTTGATTTGGCATTCAGATCAATAGATTTTTTTAAAGATTGACTTCATAAGTAGGTCATAAGAAGCATTTCAGACTTTAGCATTGGCTTGAAAAAGGCTTCCCCAGAGTTCATGCGCTGGCCTCTCACTTAAACTCTCACCCGAGCAATAAAAAATTACACATAAATCATCCATGTAAAATCGGCAGCTGAAGAAAACAAGACACTAGGTGACTATTTCTCTTGTGAACGGTGTTTTGCTGTGGGTTTAGACTGAGTGGCAGTTTGGAATAACCCCATTATATACACCAAATTCCCACTTTACATAGTATGAAACGTTATGCACTTCTCCATAAAACTCTCAAACAAACTCCTAATGATTAAACACATGTTAAAAATAATATTTCTGCAGAAAGGTCATGATAATATAAAATGTTTTATAGCTCATAGTTTTTCATTCGGCTCATTTTTAAGGTTGTTACCCATAATGCACTGGTGATCTAGTCCTGTCCGTGGCCACATGTGTGTCTCTCTTTCTTACTATTGAGTGAGCTGTCGCTCTATAATGGAGTGATGAGCTGGGGAAAAAAACCCTTCCTCCTACCACCCCAATCCTAAAGCACATTTGGGTAATATTCTTGGGTGGCCCCTGTTTATCATGTTTATCCTCTGGGTGAGTGAGGTACATTATGTACATAATTCACTGCTTACATTTGTCAAAACATGGGTTTGTATAAGAACTAATGATCTGCAGGAAATTAATGATGCCATAAAAAAGAAAAATCCACTGTTCATGTGGGTCTGACAGGATCCCACTGGCCCTGATAATCTCCACTAAACTTAGGAGAATTGGAGGGTAAGCAGACCCCCAAAAACACACAACACTAAGCCAAACTCTGTGCCGAACATAGAGGTAAACACTACACCCAACACGACATGGAGAATTCTACAAGGACTCTTATATACTGTACCTGAGATCATAAAACACTGCTCAAGTGTGCAGTCTGAGCCCTTAAGTCTTACAGCATCAGATAGACAGAATAACAAAGCAAGATGGATTCTTTTCAAATAAATCTAAATATTTAACATCCCTTTATTGTTTTTGCTAACATCAGTAATGTAAGGAATGTGTGCCTATTGTATTTTGTTGAAAATGACATTTCAGCAATTACAGGAAGCTCACAGGTACTGAAAACATAGCATGATAATAACTAATTGATATGAGCATTTTCTTCTGGTGTTTTAGCATTAAAACAGCAGTATGTACATTTTTTAAATGTGGAGATTTGAGGACCTCTTTATTTATAAATATTACTGCAGCCAAACTGTATATTACTGCCTGTCTGTATTAAACAATCAATCGTAAAATATCAGATTATATAGTTTATGCAGATGTGATCAGATACAGATTATTTAAATTTTCTTGTCCATTTATTCTTATTGTATACTTTTCCACCTTGAATAAATTGCTACTTTTTTTATAAGGTGTTTTAGGCTTTTTAAGTAGGCTGTATGTAATATTTTACAGCAATATGAGGACTGAACACTCCATTTAGTTTAACTTGTATCTATAAATTAAGAGTCCCCATCTAAGCAAGCCAGAGGCAAAAATGGCAAGAAACCAAAACTCCATCAGTGACAAAATACTGAAAAAAACCTTGGGAGAAAACAACGCTCAGTCGGGGGTCAGTTCTTATTCGATCAGGATAGTAATATGGGGACTCAGAAAGCAGGTTGAATATAACGCTATTAACAGTTGTTAAATTGTCCTTGAGTTTCTATGTAAGATTTTTACAGAATTTGCTTGAATTTGTGCTTTTTTTCACTTAAACTTTATAATGAAGCTTTGTGTCCTCTAAAAGCCATAAGTCTATAATAGGCTTTACATCCTTTAACACACACACACACACACACACACACTTTGACACCACTATCGCTGAATGATCAGAGCCGACAAAGCCGATGCCACGTTTCAATTTCGCTAAAAGACACAATTTATTCAGAGTGCACTTTATCGCCTTTTTATTGTCTCTTTAATTCATTGCTCCATTCCACGCAGTGCCACTCATAACTTTTCTGGCACTGAACGAGAGGTTCTGCATCTTGCCATGCACTACAGGCCTAAATGAATGTATAATAAGGCTTTGATTTGGGTGGCAGGCCAGGCTTCTCTAGCGAGCCACGGGCAAATCTATTACACCATTGCCATTTTCCTAAGTGTTTGCACCCCGCCATGACCCTGCCACTTTATCTGTTGGTTTTTATTTTCAGAGTGCATGCTGTCCATATGTTACTCTAATAGTTGCTATAATTCTTAGCCAATAGAACTCGTGCTTTAATGGTCATAAAAAAAGAGGACACAAGAATGTGTTTTAATAAAAGCCCCCCTTTAGGCAATAAACTAATGGGCTGACACTGATGTATTTGCATAGAAATGAATTATACAGGGCCGCCTTGACGTGACTTTTAAAATATGATTGAGGAGGTTATTATTGCTGCACTCTGATACACGTTAACAGGTTATTTTAGCATGGCTGTTGTTAATAAAATTCCAAACAAAAGCCTGTGGAACGATGAGAGCAGTTTTAGTGACGGGGCTTATTCTGTTATTTTTCCAACCCATAAATAAACTAGTTGCAACTTTTCTGAAAGAAGAAATTCTAGTTCCTCTTTCTAGTTTCTTGCACTTTATAAATGCAAACAAGATGCCAAATTGAAATTAATTAATTAAACAACAATAATCATATTAGCTGATTAGCTCACTGAAGAAAGTAATCAGACTGCTCATCTTGTAGGGTAATTCACTGGTGAAAAGGTTATATGAAAATGGCACTGTTTTAAATTGGGGGTTTTAGTTTGAGGTCTCTTCAGGGTAACATTAGCTTATCTTTTAGGGAAACGTTAGCTCCTCTCTTCGAGGTAATGTTAGTTCGTCTCTTCAGGGTAGCGTTAGCTCATCTTTTCAGGATAACATTAGCTTGTCTCTTCAGGGTAACGTTAGCTTGTCTCTTTAGGGTAAAGTTGGCTCGTCTCTTCGGGGTAAGCTCGTAAGCTCGTCTATTTAGGGTAACGTTAGCTTGTCTCTTTAGGGTAAAGTTAGCTTGTCTCATTATGGTAATGTTAGCTTGTTTCTTTGTGTAGTGATGCAGTGCTGTTAACTCACCCGACAAACTCTCATTTTTATACTAACACTGAGCAAGAGTTTCATTTTATTTAAACGGTGACGGCCTAAACTACAACATCCAACTTACAAACTGTGTCTGAAACTGCATTATCAGACGAGAGTAATTTGGAGTAGAACAGGACAAAAAATTAAGAAAATGCAGCACAATGATGCTAATGGAGTCTAAACTTCTTAAAATAACGCTATTATTAAAAATCCATAAAGCTTTTCAAAAAATGTTTCGAATCCAGATTGATGCTAATCTCAAAATGTTTACCACGACTGACAGGATAGAGAAAATTTCAAAAAATGAAATACACCAGAGTGTGTTTATCCCTCCATTTTTGTCAGAACTAAGAGCCTCAGGAATCACTGCATTCCCAGCGGACCAATCACACACATGTACAAACCTCCCCAGACCTTATGTCATGATTGACAACCTCATCACCTGCATCTCACCCTTACCTCCATGTCTACCCACAATGTTGTCTCCCTGCGACCTGGTGCATACACAAAAGATTAATCAACTCATTCATTTGCTTAACAGATTAGGTGAGCACTCTTTAATTAAGTTCATACAGCTTTTTGCTGGTGCTTATTTTTGTTTAACAAATCAGCGGCAAACACATTACAAAAGTCTATGATGTAAATACAGTAAGTGGATCAATAATTAAAAGTAAAGCGAGAAAAGTATTGTTATTAGCATGTTTATATTTTTACCAATGACAGAATGTATGGCAGTTATTGTGCAATTTGTTGTTTTGGCTAGTTATCAGGCAGAAACTGTTTCCGTTTAAAAAAAAAGGCAGTCATTTCTCAAATGTGTAAAACCAAAAAAGTGTAGTTTGTCAGGTGGCTAAAACTGTGTACACGGTGGAAAAATACAATCAGAAAAAAAGTGATCAAAATGTCTTTATTTTATGTCTTTATATGCGAAAGCAGAGAAATTTACACAACAATTAATAATCCATCTCTCTCTCTCTCTCTCTCTCTCTCTCTTTGTCACTCTCTCTTTCTGTCTCTTTCCCTCTCTCCCTCTGTCTCTTCCTCTCTACTTTGCTATCTTTCTTTCTCTCCTTCTCTCTCCTTCTCTCTCTCTCTCTCTCTCTCTCTCTGTCAATCTCTCTCTCTGTCAATCTCTCTCTCTCTTTCTCTCTGTCTCTCTCTCTCTTTCTCTCTCAGGGGCAGGATAAATATGCCCCTGAGGTACCAGTGACCAGTTTCCTGCTCCTTTTCTCGATTCTGAAGAACTTCAAGCATGGATTGAAACTCACTCTGCTCCACTGACTCAAGTCTACAGTTTACATTACCTTTGATCACCATTACCATAAACTATAATAAACGAGCGTTCGGTGTCACCCAGATGAGGATATGGGTTCTCTTTTTAGTCTGGTTCCTCTTAAAAATGTTCTCTAAAAAACTTTTTTATAACCAACTTTATACAACTAAGCAATTAGTGTTAAGGGCCCCACTCATGAGCCCCTATTGGTAACTTGGTAGTGCTGAAAGCTGAACCTATCATTCTCCATTTAGCAGTTCAACTACCCTAACCAATATACTACCACTTTCTCATATGCCACATACATTTTCCAAATATATGTTTTTTATCCATTTATAGCTTCAATTAAAGTTGTGGAGCGTTATCACTTTTGCTGGAAAGCCTTTCTGTCAGCATCTGTTATCCTTTCGTTCTTGAAGTAATACAGTTAGCAGCTTTGTTAGTAAAATCACAAAGTGTAAACTCATTGGTTCCAAAGACTTTCCCGTGTTACTATTATACAGTACTAACAGTGCAGACATTTTTAATAACGTTAAATAAACTTAAATAAATAAGTACTTAAATAATAACTTTTTGTATATTTATTGTAAATGTGGTTAGTTTTGGAGTGGTAGTGTTGCAGACTGGCTCCCAAAAGTAAAAAAAAAAAACAAGTATAACATTTCAAACAGCTACCACCAAAAAATTATATAAATTAATGTTGCTGTAAGTTTTCTTATATTTAGTTTTGAGATACTGTTTTCCTTTGGACTTTAATGTTTTTGCAAATCAAGTTGAGGTTTTGTTATTTTTTTTATATAATGAATTAATCAAATTCACGTTTTTTAATAGTTTTAAATATTTTTTTATGTAGCATCAATGGCTACAGGAGGTTATTTCTTCATTCATGCATCTCATGGATGCGTTCTTAAGATTGACTTTAGTATATTTTTGTAAAAAAAAAAAAAATTGGTTTAGATTGACTAAATTGTTCAGACCATGTCATATTTTAATCTAGATTATATTTTATATTTTATGCTGTTATATTAAGAAATACCCAAAAATTTACTTTAATGTTGAATTATATGGTTTAATTACATGGCGCAGATATGGCAACCCCTTGTCTAAGTATACAGTGCAATTAGAGACGTCTCCTTTTAATAGTGTGAGCCAAACCACCTGCAGCTGAAACGGAGTATGAGAATGAGAATGAGAAATGGAGAAGAATCAGACTACATTTCTACTCTGATATGGCTGGCGAGGTGTTAGTAATAGACGATCCCAAGGCGCGCTCTTTATCAGAAGTCTGCAAACGGGTGGAACGGAGATAAGGCTGAAGGCAGAAGTAGTAAGCCAGGATTCATTTGCTGGCTCTGTGGCCTCCTGTGACACATAGCTTTGTGTAATCTCTTGTAGTACACGTTTAACTGAGAGCACATCAATGGGCTCTTTATCCCAAACACACACATTAACCGCTTCACTAAATGCCAAACGATATCTCAGAGAAGTGCCGTAGAAATAAATGTGAGAGCAGGCCTGCAGCGGATTTATGGTCATCTTCAGTAAAGCAAAAGGGGTTTTATTGTTTTAAACCATTTCCCTATTTATTTCACCATTTCAGAATTAATACTGTTGTTTTACGCACATGGACGGTCAGGACGCACGGTATAGGCACAGTAGTTAGGCTATTTTTCGATTAATTAACCTCACGCCCAACAAGTGTGTTATGGGAAAGAGAAGCTGACCCTTGTCATCGCATGGCCATCTGCAGCACCAGAACGGCGCAGGCACCCAGCAGATGCTAGCACCGGTCCCAGAGGTGTGTAAGCCGTGTTCACATGCTCATCACACCTGGCTCACGCTGAGGGATCGCCGTCCCTGTGTTCTGACAAATTGTCCTGTCAAGGTTTGGTGCGCATGCGTACCTAACTTCTGCACGCTTAGCGATTTCTGATTTTTGTATAATTAAAACAAGTATAATTAAAATAAGTAAACAAGTTCCTTTAATCCAACTGTATAAAATATTCAATGTATTGTTTGATTAATAATAAGAAATTATACATTTTAACTGCAGCACTAGGGTCTAAAACCCCTTTACAACCAAGCGCAATTTACCCAATGTAACAAACTGTTAAACAACTAAACACTTTGAGAAAACAGCAATGAAGAATCTGCGACTTGGGCATTTTTCCCTGAAACTAACTTCATAAAACCGCATCAATAAAACCGATTGTATTGCCAAACTAATGAATAATTTGTCCTATGCATGTCTAAACTTTTGTTTCCAACTGCACAGAACAAATGTAATGCTTATTAACTACATATAAAGACTGCAAAAAGGTCAAACTAATGTGGGAGTAAATTATACGCGGGAGGAGTGGAAATATAGAACCATGCAGGTATTCTAGGGATTCAAGACTTCATCCTCCCTCGGGTACAGCGCAAACACCAGATTCCAAAAGAGTCTAAAGAGCTTCCATTTGTGCCAGAAATCTCCTTAAGCCCCGTGGATTTAGCATTAGCTGAGATTATTAGCAGAGGTGTTAAACAGAAATTGAAAGGTAGCATCTGACACGTAGAATAACAAATAGAAAAGCATCCAGACCCCAGTGAAATCTACATTAAGTGCTTATTATATCGAGCCATGTTCATGGCAACTTACTATCTATATAAAATACATAAAACATAAAAATGTCTAATATCATAAAATGTAGTATGTAACATCTAAATTATGTTTTATATATAAATCTAGAAAATCATGTAAAGGTCGAAATTCGAAAATTTGACGCAAGAAAATGCATAAAAACATCTCCCAAATGTACTATAATACCCATCAAACACCAGTGGCAGTAGTGATTATGTAGGGTTAAATAGCGATGATATCTCCTTGTCAGCACACTAACAGCATATGCACCAACTGAAACAGTCCCAGTTCGAATGTTAATGAGCATGCTAATATAGATATTACAGTTTGAGGCAATCAAAGATTAATTATCACAGATAAGAGTTCATTAACTACTTACTCAAAGCCATTTGATACCTTACTGAAATCAGATCATACACGTGCACGTGTAGCCGAATAAGAACTCGCATTCGAATTTTAACACTATAGACAAATTGTTGCATTTACACAGCATCGAATGATGATTATCTATAATCGAATCAATCAATAATCAATAATCTAATTAACACCAAAAACTGTCTATATACAGAGGACTGACTGAGTGAATGTAAGTGTTATTCAATAAAAAGAAAATAGGAGAAGCATTTGTCCCTAAACCAAATAAACCAGTTAGTATTTAAAATAGCTAAATTTGTAGCTGTAATGTATACCTATAATCTACTCTGCTGCGTAGTTTTTGTGTGTAGTTGTTCAAAATGTACCGTGTTCCAATAAATGTAAAAATAGTTTAAATAATTTCTGCACTTTATATAAATGTTGCTTTTAAAAATAAAATAGCTTTTAAAATGCTTATGTTAAGAATGTTCGATTTTAGGTTATATATGCTACCTTGTGTTACCAAAGCCAACTTTAACCTACACTACACTCAACTGAAACAATACACTAAACTAAACTAAACTAAACGGAAACAAAACACTGGTATTTTGACATTCTTAAATACAGATCTGGGATAAATTTTTGTCGAAATTACAAAGCTAATTTAAATTCAAGGCAATGACTTACAGAGATGATAAAGTGTAGTTTAATGATTTTCTTGACAGCTAAAAAATAACGGTATGGAAATTGTAGGACTTTATCAATCCGATCATGTAAAACATTTTTAATATGTAACAAACATTTATATTTTTTTAACTAAAAGTTTCGATTCTCTTTCAATTTCCCATCATGAATTAAATATGATTTTGTAGCCGAGAATCAATCGGTTGACTGGTTTTCAATTTTCGAAGAACAGGCAAATGTAATCATATGGTACCTTTGAGACACAGGTTATTCTTGCATAACCTGTATCACATTTCTTAACTCTAATTTTCTAATTATTTAATACACTAATTCATTATTTCAAAAAAAACTACACGGTCTAATTTGTCCACATAATTCGTCTTCTGTTATTTGTTTGGGGTCTAAACAGAGTTTGTCTGGATCGTTTCATACTGTTTGAGAATTGCAATAGTTACTGCACAATACTATTATGAAGTATAGTAAATAATATAAACATGTTTATAAGAGTTTAAATATGAGGGTTAATAAATGTTTTGTTTTAAGTAGACCATCAGAAAACTTCATATATTCAACCCTTTAAAGCGTTTCACAGAAATGTATAATGAATTAATAATCACTAACAGTTTTAATTAAAAAAAAAACAAGCTTCATCATAATTAGAATATTCATTTTTTATTAAATAAAAGTGCAATATCACACGAATATGCAAAGCGCATTTCCCGCATCCAACACCGTTACAAACGTAAGACTTTATAAATTAAGTGTGAAAAAGAAAAGATAACATCCTGTTATTGTGAGACGAACACTATGGGTTATTTTACAAATTTTCATTGTTAAAACGCGTTGATTATTTACACTTAAATCTTAATGTTAATAAGCCCAAAGCAGAAATAGGCCAGTGATTATTTAAAACGGAAATGCTTTGTCTGGAAAGAAATTTAACGCAAAGTGTTATAATTAAAATAAAATGCGCTTATTCCGGTGTAGGGATGCAAACAGAACATAATCGAGATTAGAAAAAAGAGCCTATAGCGTTGACTATACAAAAAAGATATTTTACACATAAATATTCACAGTAATATAATTTCTATTCAATACAACTCACGCTGTTGTTTTACATAAAGGTCCGCCTGCAGTGTGTGATGCGTTCAGTTCCTCCGGCAGTGCATGAGATTTTTGCATCCTTTTTTTTCCTCGCCAAAACACACTCACAGACATTTCACAACTGAATGAAAACACGCAGTTTTTTTGTGATTCTGCACTGGAGAGTCATCATGGCCCCTCCTTCGGGGTTCTTTAAGAGCTGTCGGTGTCCCCTGAATGCATTATCAGCCCGGGGTTCGGTTTGTGTTTCTTTAGAAGTTGCGTGATTTTTTCGTCGTCCGAGTTCGGATCTAAAGGCTTGTTATAATCGTCATCGTCGTCTTCGTTTTCCGAAGCACCTTTCAACCGTTCGGTCTCTGAGTCTTGTTTCTTCTTTGCTGAGGCCATCTCAGCCGCGTGTCGCTTCCGCCACTTAGTTCTCCGGTTTTGGAACCACACCTTTAATAAATAATAGTAAGAAACATGTGTTAATAAATACACCTGCATCAGTGCTGTATAATACATACAACAGAAAATAATGCATAAGCGCTCATACCGATATATTACCAGATTTTACATTGACATTTACATCATTATTTACATTAACTTAAGTTAGTTAACTAGTAACTGTAGCTGTGAGTTTTATTTTCTCAACATCATAAATATATATGCAATATTAACTTTAACCAGCCCTAAAAGGTGTCGAAAGACCTCCATAAATAAACAATAGTGTTTTTTAAATATAGTTTTTACATCAATTTTAGTTTTAAATTATTTCACGCAAAAATAGCAAAGATAAAAAAAAACATGTTCTTATATGATGTTACACATATACTATTACTATTATAAAATCTTAATTAGGTTTAGTGAAACTACTTTATTATTATTATTATAATTGTTATTATTATTATTATTATTATTATTATTATTATTGTTATATTATTATTATGAATTTTCACGTATAGTGTTAATAAAAATAACAGATTACCAATGCTCATACTATTTTAAGCCAGTATTTTTATACAGTGAGTTTCAGGCACTGCTGTGTGTGTTTGGATATCTTACCTTCACCTGGCTTTCTGTCATGCCCAGTGAATAGGCCAGACGCGCTCTCTCCGGTCCTGCTAAATACTTGGTCTGTTCAAAAGTCTTTTCCAGCGCAAAAATTTGCTGACCGGAAAACGTGGGTCTTGTGTGTTTCCTCTTTCCGTCCTTATCCAGCAACACTGAGTTCTGATCTAAGAAGAACAAATAAACTGCACTGTAATAACCGTCATGTTTTTGTGGCAACCAGTATTCAGAAATTAACACGAGTTACCAACCATGATTTAATGCTGTAGGTCTGATTATTCCTACCGTTATAATAACAAGGACTGAACCTCGACGAGTCATATAAAATGATCACTTACGGATAAAACAACAGTGGGGATAATGATGGCTAAGCTCGGAGAAAAACCAATTTTAAAGCAAATTTGCACATAGCAAATCCCCAGTTAAAACAGTGTTTAGTTTTTCCTAAGTTGTTTTAGTGCAAAATTGGAAAAAAAAAATACTTTTTAATTAATATGCATAGTGTGCGAATTACAGTTAAATGTAAGATAAAATAATGCACTTACGAGGCGAACACGCAAATCTGGCATCTCTCCAATGCGGGCTTTGCACCACTCCCGGCCAGAAAATAGGGGTCCTGCCAGGTAATTCAGCCAAAGGTTTGGGGTAGCGGGCTACAGCCACGGCAGCTGCACTCGGGCTGAAGTAAAGCCCTGGAGGTGGAGGTGGACTCAGGCTGCTAAAGCGGGGTAGACCAGACAGCAGACCGACTGGAGAGGTCGCTGCTCCAGAGGCGACCACCGATGGCCGACTGAGAATGTCGTTTATCCCATGTGGGGTGGCAGAAGCACCGCACTGCTGGGATCCAAGAGTCAAGAGTCCAGCTGATGACGTTTTGATCCCTGGAGAAGAAACCGGGACCCCGCCCGGGTTAGGAGAAGTGGAGGTAGGGGAGGTAGATGACGCCTGTCCGGTAGATGGTAACGGGTAAGCCGGGTATAGTGGCGTCTTCATTTCGGTCATGCTGTGCAGAGCGGATAAAGGCGAGGTGTTGAGGAGAAAAGCGCCCTGACGAGGTCCGTCCATTTGCCCCACAGCTAACATAACCGAGCAACTACGGCCCCAAACGCCTGAAAACGTGCAGATACGCGGAGTGTTGTAAAAAACTGATTAAAATGAAAAAAAAAAGATTTTAAAAATGTTGTTGCTATTTTTTACTGTGCATAAAAGCGCTCGCGGGATAAAAAGAGCAGGTTATTCTGCAGCAAAATGCGCGAAATTACAGAACAGCTCATGTAAAGCATCGCATTAACAAAAATAAACTTAGGAATTTTTTTTTCTGTTTTAAAATTCCGAATTAATCAGACTGCTGCGTTCTAGCCATCTCCTCCCAGCCGAAATCCAGTCGCTGAGTTAAAACCATTGCAAATGTTAAAGCTTTGGCATTCTCTCCGAATAAAGAAAACGGAAAGAACGACAGATGCAGGTCGCCCCGTCAGCTGTGGACCGCTATTCAGTGTTGTTTTGAAATCTTCTATAAATAAAATGGCAGTCTTTCTTGGTAGTTCACATATGAAGACCTAGAAGATAATAAAACATTTTCATCGACCCGCTGTCCTTTTGCTGAAAAAGTCTAAACTTTGAGCGTGTCACTTGGAAAGTAGAAGGACTCGTACCAAGCTGCGATTGGCTAAACCCTTCAGTGACGTAATAACTGTCACAGGCGGAAAAAGTGCCGGACTGAATTTAGGAGTCTGTTTTCATTGGCGTTCTATGTCACCGCTTTAAATTTGCACATTAAAAGAGCTGCCACCCGCTATTAAATACGGATATACTTTTTAAAATGGACAAAATCAACTTAGTTCATTAGAGATCCAGCTTTTCTGTCTAATAGGACATTAGCCGGACAGACAGTACATGCTAAATGGGCTACATCTGCGTGGTTTTTTTTATTTCCATTTAATTCATAGTGTTTTTTTTTTATTTTTAATTTAAAAGAAAAAGTCCTAATTCTTTAGCACTTGATTGTTATGTGGTCAAAAACTGGTCCAACATTTGGGTAAATTAAATGTTGGGCAAACAATTAGGCAATAATGAATATGGAAAATAGACGTTTAGAGAAGATTTATATCCAATAATAATAAAAAAGGTTAATATTTAGTATTGAATTAGTTGCTTATAGAGTAATGTACTGTCGGAGAAAAAACATTCATATCGAAATTAATTTGAATAGTAAAAATTATGATTAAAATTAGATAGATAATCTATCCTAAATTTATGCGTCATTAATTTTAATATAAAGCTAAACGCTTAACATTAATATGAAATAGTAAAATGTAATAATCTATCTAATGCTTGATTTTTTTTCTTAAATTAACTGGTTTCTCTCCTCAAAACAACAATAAATACAGTTTTAATAAAAACATATCCACTGTTTCCAGAGTTTATCCTGTCGGACCCCTAACTCTGTGTCCTGTTTCGGGAATAATTATAGTATTGGTAACGAATTTAAATAAATATATGATTTAATATATAAATTAATAAATATTATTTCGATAATGAATTGAATAAATAATTTTTCGACACCTCAACGATGCACGTAATCATAAAATACAGACTGTCAATATTTATTCGATATTAACAAATATTAATTGATATTAATAAAGCACACACACAAAGTAGTTAGATGTATTATGTAAGAAAGATTTTTGTAATGCTCCTAAATGCCAACACAATTAACTTCAATTTCGTATAAAAATAAAAGGTATACACACTGATGTGAGAGCATTAAAATGTAAAAAAAAAACCCTACAAAAATAGCAATAAACGACTTTATATAAAATGTCTTTATTCGAATAATTAGGGTAGCATTTTGTTCGCCAAATATGGTGTTAAAGCTATAATATAGGGCGCTGGAGTTAGAACAGCTGGATTCCTAACACTTTATCGACACCTAGTGGTGAAGTACCCTAACTGAACTGTAACCGTACTAAAAAAAATCGAGTATTATTTTAATCACGACCCTGGCCTTTAGGGAGACCACCATCAGTGGGCTAATATACGAGAAGGGACACATACTATTGTGGGCAAATAATCTGATGTATTCCAACCGAGACGCACTCAATCTGTGTGCTGCTATAATAAAATATGTGACAGGGTAGTATGACAGCCCAGCACATGCGTTATTTTCATGCATCTCCATCAATTAATATTGAGTAACATATCTCACTTTCTCTTATACCCGTAGGACTTTGTCCCAATTTTTTAAGAATATGAAATGCTTAAAAGTATACTACTAATTCATAATCTTTCAACTCTAGTAGTATGCTAAGCGTTAAATTAACACTACAATGCAAAAAAACCCTTTATTTTTAGCCTTCCCAATCAGTCAACAATAAATAAGTGTGGCGTTGTAACCCCCCTTCCGTCCTTTTCGTAAAATTAACGTCCTTAAATGTGGGATACATAAAATTAAAGCCCTGTCTATAACTCTACTGTCTAAGAAAAACAGCTTGACCACCAGGGGGCTACAAGAGCCGGGTTTCAGCGCGTGTTAAAGATACTTAGAGTTGGAGGTAGATCACTAACAAGGTCAGTAAAAAATTAAACCTTCAAGTATTTAAAAAAAAAAAAAAAATCAGCTATGCAGGCAAGGTAAAAACTAAAGGTTTAACCTTTGTGTAAACATTAAATCCCTAAATGTAAAATCATGCCCAACTCTAACCATTTAAAAAAAATAAATAAATAAAAATATCTGGGATTTCCCTCATTTCATACTTGTGCATATTTTTCTAGTTTTTAGAACCGATTATTTCGTCTTTCTCTAATTTGGTCAGAAGCTTTATGCAATCACTTATTCTACTGAATGCTTTAATGTTCCTTAAACTCAGGATTTCTTTTTAATAAGACAATAAGCCCCGGTAGCAGTTTCCCAGTGATGACGAAAATCCATAGACCATGGAAACCTGCAGTATGGAATAATTTGCCCCGACTGAGCCTTAGATTAGGCCTAAGATTTTTTTTTTCCCACTGGCTTGTTTAGTTGGGGACTTTCCTTACAAATCAGTGATTTTATTGAGTTTAAATATTGTCTTACCTGTTGTTGCATTGATAATTTCTTTTGTTAAAAATGCACTTTATAAATAAAAAATAATGACTTTAAATATAAATATAATATAATTAAACTTTAATATATAAGCAATGCTGTTTACAAAATGCGTTGCGGTCAAGACCTTTGAATAGAATTTGTTCAAAACTCAGCAATAAAACACACTAGACAACTGTAGTTCAAACGTTGGAATTTATTTACATTTACTCCCGAGCCATGAGTTTCTGCTTCTTCAGCTTCTTCTGGGAAACCTACAATGTTAAACAGAAATCAATTATTCATCTTGTGGAAGAGAGCACAATCACTAGATAACTATTGGTGACGATTAGGATGCTATGGAGTAGCAGGCTGCTCAGAAAATTGAGATTCTTTTCATCATTAATCCAAAGGTGTCCTAAGAAGTCATCATTGCAGCCCAAAAGCAAAAATAAGGAATCAAGCAGAAATGTTTACCTTTTTCTTCTGAGCGACCTCCTCCTCTGGTTTGGGGACAATCTGCTCCTTCTCAGTGAGGATCATCTCAATGTGGCAGGGGGAGCTCATGTAGGGGTTGATGCGTCCATGGGCACGGTAGGTACGCCTGCGCATCTTTGGGGCCTTATTCACCTGGATATGCTCAATCACCAGAGAGTCCACATCCAAACCCTGGGTAAAAGCCAAAAGACAGCTTTATATATTCACTCATCATAAAAAACCTTGTCATAATTCTAATAATTGTCCCTTTTATAACTGTCCCCCTAATATTGATAACCTCAAATTGTAATTGTGAGCCTTTTAGGAACAGATGTAGTAAAGTCTGCTCAATAGTAAGCCAGGTTGAAAGAAGGTCAGTTATTATTTTAAAGTGAGTGGTAAGCAGGGGCTTAAAAGATTTTGAAGATGCTCATAAATAAGCTAAATATCAATGGCCACCAAGTGTGCTGATGAAGGGGGTCTCAGGTGATTAGAATCTAGGACACTTACATGTTTGGTGCAAATAACTAAAGAATTCCTTTCACTAATTAGGACTGATTTGCATGAGTGCATATTTCAGCAGTCACACAATCAGTAGCCATTTTTCCATCTAAAGAGTTAAATGAATTAAACTTGTGTGCGAGAATTTAACATTGCATAACACTGACAAATAAAGCAGACAACGAAACAAAGAAGTCACTTCAGGATAAACTGGCAGCAAATTTTTAAAAATTCCACTGTTTTGGTAGTCAATTCTCATTTTACATTTAGACCTCATCATTTACACAAACTTATCAAGTTCCACCATTAGTCATCACATGATTTGTTGAAGCAAAAATCACATGACATGCTAAATTTAAGGGTGTTATCCTTGTAGTTTATGCACATTGCTTCTCATCGAATTAAAAGTTCATCCTGCTCAGTTGAAACAAAAATGTGCATAAGAAACTACATATTTTTAGAATCTATGCTTATCTTGCCATTTTCACATCCAAAATGTACATAAACATGGGTAAATGGAAACAGCTATAGAATAAGTGTTCTGGTGTGTTTCAGTTTTGCAGATATGTCCCTTCAGTTTAAATTCATGAAAAGCAACAGCAGAATTTTTCAGCAATAGAAGACAAAAATCAGCTGTTTTAATCTTAAAGTTTTATGCCATATAAGAATTTAGCACCTTCAGTTCAGCGTTGCTCTCTGCATTCTTTAGCATATGGAGGAGGAACTCTGCACTTTTCTTGGGCCAACGTCCCTGGGTCCAGTCATGCTGCTTGGCCTTTAAAAGTAAATATAGAAAAATCATGTACATCACTGTAACTTAAAACCACAGCTCATTGCAAAAACAAGAAGGGTTGCTCAGATTATTAAATTTGTTTTCATGCTGAATTCCAAAGGTGTCCTAAGATGGTCATCATTGCAACCCAAACTACAAATAGCTGCAGACAGTACACGGGCTTCAGGCTAAAACCTCACTGGTTCTACTTGCATCTATGTTTAACAATAATCCTGTTTGTGGTGCTTTGAGTGCTACAGGTAACAGTCATGTCTGCACAGTCAGTAAAAGGGCATCCTATTACCTGTTTGTTTAAACTCACAAAATACATTAAGATCTACATAAGGAAAAACAGTGGGGTTAATCAGATACTAACCACTGCATTTCTTCATTCATAATATTCAAACTAGTTCAGCTGTGCTAAAACCCCCAACTCCACAGTACTGAAAGACATTCACTAAGTTTTTTTTTACCTTAAAAACCTGTATGTTCACTTAAGAAACATTTATAAAATGACTAACTGAACATTAAGACAAACCCTATAAATATCAGAAGATAGATAAATTGAGTAATGTGTTAGCTTTCCCCAACTTAGCTTTCCTCAGCAGAAAAGCTTAGCTCACCAAACACTGCCCACAAGTGGACATACTGACATAAGCAGCGTTACAGTTAACAAGAAAATGCTAAAAACCAGCAAGTCCCAAACACTAATTCTGGCTTTCATAAGTTACAGGTATGACAGTCATACATTTTATAACACGTTTACAATTACCTATAACAGGCTAGAAAATAGCAGTACAGCTCACCTGGGCACAGCGACCAACACCCCCGTTGTAACGGCGGAAGGGAACACACTGGTGCTGGACCACAACATCCTTTAGGTACTTGGTTGCTTTGCGAATGTGCATGCCTTTAATAGCCTGGGCTGTCTCACGCGTGTTCTAAGGAAATATATAAAACAAAATGACATCAAATCAAAACAGAAAAAAACAACCACACTATATTCCACAGACAAAACAGCTGCTCAGAATTTGTTCAATTCTTTTCATCATTAATCCAAAGGTGTCCTAAGAAGTCATCATAGCAGCTGGTAGGTGCATGAATTATTTTTAAAAAATCAAATAGAAACAAAACAGCAGACCTTGAATAAGATAAATGAACAGAAACACTAGCAGGTGTTTAACATTTACAAGCACTGAATGCTGAGATACCTAAAGCCTATTTCATGTAAAAAGCAAACGTTCTGGATATGTGCCATGTTTCCTTTACTCTGATTATTAAAACAAGTGCAAGATTATATTACCATTGCACAAATGGTCAGTCAAATTATTTTTTTCGGTCAGAGTTCATAACAGGTTATATGCACACTCCAAGATCTGTCTAGGGTTACGGTCAATGATGTGGGTTGAATGAATCAAACACCGTCATTCTACAACTAAGAAAGAAACGCAACACAATCTGGACCAGGGCGGCACAATATCATTTCAGCATCTAAATAGCAACGTCTGCCATGACCACATTGCAGGATGCACACACAGTTCAGAACATGCGGTTTATGGATTTATTATAATAATCGAGTGAAAGTTTATCAAAGCTCGAACATTGTTTTAAGGTCTGTTACTGTGTAAACATTTCAAACAAGTTTAAAGCATTCAGGTGCAAAAACATTTCACTTGCATTTTTGTTCTATTGCATTTATCAATAATTTTAATTTGTGCATCATCTTTTACACAGATGCCACAAAGTCAATTTCAATATAGATTTTAGAGTGAATATATCATCGCAATTATAGTCTATCACAAATATTAAATAAAAACAAAGTCACTTGTGCAGTAGGTTAACAGCTTAGTGCTCGGTTTAGTCTTTTCTGGGGTTTTTTATCTTGTAAGAAACCACGACACACCAATACGTCTGTTTATTTCAGTAAATGCTGAGTACACGATTGAATCCTGATGTAAATAATAAAGAAACGCAGAAAACTACTGTTTAAAAAAATAAATAAATAAATTACCTTGAAATGGACACGAAGGTTGGAGCCCCGTGCCTTGCATGCTGTTGGGAAAGAGCAAAAAAATAATAACAGATTTACAAAAATTAAAAATATATATAAAACCTTTTTTTTTTTTTACACAGGAATAACCAAACAAAACCACATCACCACTTGCATACTCACACTTAGTCGGGTTCTCGGGGTCGAGCGAGTAGCGGACCATTTCTGCAGGTCTGTGGACAGAATGAAATCTTTTAGTTACAAGTTTATTGTATTTATTTATAATTCAGCAGAGAAAATACAAGGTTGCTCAGGCTGATCTATTGTTTTCATGAGAAATTCCAAAGGTGTCCTAAGATAGTCATCACCGCAACCACAAACACTTTAAAGACAACCATGTTTCATAGCATCATCCTCAAAAAACTGAAATGATAAATGCTTTTACTGTATACAATAATATTACTGTAAGATATGAGTCAATTACTGCGTTAATAAACTTCATATCTACTGTAAGACCTTCATCACCGACAGCTAAAACTTCTCTAATTGTCTTTCAAAGAAATTAAAAAACTGTTTACAAATTATATTAAGCAAAAAACTAAATTTAAGCAATGTGTTCAGATATGAATCCATGCTTATAATAACGCTCGTTTAACATAAAGTGGGTACAAGTTAGCATGAAGCTCATAGAAAGCAACAACTTAGAAAAGTGAACATTTTCAACATTATTTTTTGTTAGTTTATTTAATTTAAGGTTATCTCAGTTAATTAACAAAACAAAGCGACATTACTTATGACTGCTTACAACATTAATTACAACTACATCAGTTTATCGCATGCTACTACACTTGCTAACTGTTACCATGACCAATATGGCAGCACAGAAACACCGGGAGGACCACTGCGACAATTTCTTTAAAAAAATACTCGATATTTAAACTCATAATTACAAATGTTATTGAAGGCAGACCAATTAAACAGGCAAGTGTAAAATTCCAACTCAAAACTTTAGGATGATAAAGATATCGAGCGGATAATCTTATACTATGTAATGACAGCCATTTTCGGGCACTTACGTTCTCGGGCCGCAGAAGGGAAGAGGAAGTGCAAAGCATGCTGGGAAATGAAATCAGTTCTATCTTCTTCGTCGCCTATAAAAGCAAACATGATAGTGCTTTAAAAGTTATAGCGACACCTAGCAGTAAAACACTGCAGTAACAGGAGCTATTTTGAAACACGATGTTTAATACTGATAAAAGTTCTGTAACATTACATATACACACTGCAAACATTTATTAAAACATAATTGGTGTACGCTGTCGGGTCAGAACGGGATATTTGCACACTCTGTTCCGCATTCAGACAGATCAGTCACTTCCGGTGCTTCCGGAAATTATGGCGGTTTTTACTCGGTTGATCCATGATGGACCTAGAATGACCTCATTACACCGCAGCGCGAGCCAATATTGATCAACAGTTAAATATCTAAGCAATAAAGATTTACAGAAACTGCGTTCTGTTTTCTTTCCTATAAATATATATTCTTCTTTTTAAAAAGCTCCCACAAATTGTTTAGTAGTTATTTTTTCCATGTTTATATGCCGATAATACAGTTTACTCATTTGTGTAATTTTCATATATTATTATTTATTTATTTTAAATTCAAAATAACATCTCTCACACACACACACACACACACACACACACACACTGTTTTATTAATAGTTCAGATAAATTGGCAGCTTTAGGAAACAGTCTAATATTTGGTACAGTTATAATAACAATAGTTTTAATTATATTGTCCATTTTCAATCGATCCGTGTCACAATCTAAAAACAAGACCATTCTATTAAATTTAAACAAACCTGACTCCTGTACTGGACCACAGAGTGTCCAGATGAGTAAGGACACCGTCTAAACTCTGCATCAACTGAATGATTTGTTACATAAGCAAACTGCGTTTATCAGTCAGGAAATGCTTAGTGACTAATAAAATAGTAAGATGCATGCCATGCATATGCACTGTAATTAGTATTTCTTTATGTTATCAAAAAAAAAATGGGGTTCAGCCTTTTGATTTGGTTTTAAAAGGCGTTAGTTTCATAGTTGTTACTAAAGCAAATTTGTAATTATCCAATTTTGCTACTAGATGGCAGCAAAGCACAGATTTAGAATAATGGGCCACTGAAGGAGACTTTTAAGGGCATTAAAATTGATTTAAAATAATTGCAGGTAAACCTCCCCCACCACCACCGACAGCTGACGCAAATAATAAAGAATGCATAAAACAGGAATCTAATGGTATTGAATAAATTACAATTAAACATCTGTCAGTGGTTTGCAAGCTGAGCTAATTGATATTACTAAACTTAACACATCAGGATTTCTATTACTATTTTATTAACCTTTTTAACCAATTATTTGTTGCCATTTTATTTTTCTCAGATTTTTTTCCTTTGGCTTGTTAGGTAAATATAGCAATTTTACTATTCACCCACTAGATGGCAGCAATGATATATCTTATGCAAACTAGTTTCATGCTCAAAATCAGTATTTATGTTGTTCCCTATATGTTTTTAGATTTTAGGGTGTGGTTTACAGATAGGGTGTCACGTGACTAAGGCATGCCTGAAAAATAATATATTAATAAATTTTATATTCACATTAACAGCATTTGGCAGATGCCCTCATCCAGAGCGACTTACTTTTATCCCTTTTATACAAGGGCCTAAAATAAGGGCCTTGCTCAGGGACCCAACAGTGGCAACCTGGTGGTGCTTGTTATCGAACCCCAATCTTCCAATTAGCAGTCGAACACCTTAACCACCGCACTAGCATTTCACCCGGTTTTGCTGTTTTTTTAGATGCTTCTTAATATCTGGCTGATTGGTTATATAGGCCATTTTATGTCTGCTAACCAGTTTATACAATCTTTGTGTATTGCTGATAGTGAATAGCCATGTCAATAACCTTAAACTGTAAAGCTCTGCAACCTCTTGTTGTTTGTATTTGTGTGTGTGTAAAAGTTTCTATATCACCGAACTGCTTTAAATATAGATAATTAAGTGGTCTTTTGATTGATGGTGCATGCAGCAGGCTTGCCATTAGACTTTGATGAGAGCAGCAGAAAACATTGGGGTGTCAGTGCACTCTGGGGGGAAAAAAGAGATTTGGCGAGGGCTCCAAAACTCTCCCGGATGGCTCCCGGAGGAGCCAGGATCCGAATAACGCAGCTTTTCTCCTGTCAAGAGAAAGAACGAATAGTGCAAACACTCTGCTTTTCTCTGCATCAAGTGCTGATGAAGAAGCGCTGGCTCGCTAAATCAGTCTCACACAGCAGAGTCTCCTGTTTCTCACCACGTCCTGCTTCCTATCACCTCCACCCCTATCTCCATCATTCTGGTCTATTACTTTTTTTAAATCTGTTGCCAACATGTGCACATCTCCTTTAGGTAAACATAGATACACAACTTGTCCTTAACGAAAGGTTTGTGTTCGTATTGCAGTATTGAGCGGCTGTCTGTGAAAACTGCTGATAGATGCCTTACGGCGCCCCACAAGAACAAGCCCTGGGACCACTCGAGCATTAATCGCTGATTGATGTGCATTTTTTTTTAAGAACAAGCGTTACATTACACGAGGATATGTACGGTGTAGCAAAGCACATCGATCTGCATGAGGCATGCACATTATCCTGCTGAGCTTTTGTACCTTTATTACACATATATTAAGACAAATTCATAAAGCTTTTTTTCTTGGAGTTTTTGCTTAAATTTAATGTTGGTACTTGGCACTATGTTTATGTTTTCATCATATTGATTAAACTTCCTTTTAATTCATTTAATCTTCTATGGTGAAAAAATGTATCACACATTTGATGGCTCCTATCTTTAATGTCTTGAAGCATCCTGGCCTTGACTCTAAAACACACATAGATTTAGCATGCAGCTAACGTATGCTTTATATGAAAGGACTATTAAAGTGAGTGATGCTAATGCTGAGTCAGCAGCCCATTCGTTACTCATGTATGTTACCAGGTGATAGAATTATAGCTGACGGTAATAAAAGAGGAACAATTTAATGAATCACTTTTATAGAAGCAACGAAGCTGTAAGACTGAATGCCGCGTCGACCAACAGCCTGGCTGTCTATCCATGCACCTGTCTTTCTGTCAGCTTGTCTGTCTGTCTTTGGCGGATACAGTGCTGCAGTGAGTCCTGTCTGTGAAGTGGTGCTCCTGTTCGCTTCCTGTAACCCCTCCCTCCTCTTCTTCCTCCTCCTCATCTTCACTGCAGGAAAGCAAAGACAGGACCTGGAGGAGGAGTGGGAGTGTTTTGGAAAGACAGCAGGACTGCAGCACTGCAGAAACTGGGCGTTGGCTTGAAATTAATGAGAGAGAAAAAAAAGGAAAAGAGATGAAACGAGCGACACGGAGAGCAGGGTGGAGCTGAGCTATTATGTGTGATGGAGACATTACTGGAGCAGGATTCTAACAAGTTGGCAAGTCTTACTCAAGCTCGAACACAAAAAAAGTCACAGTTTTCTGTACTAGTTTTTTTTTTTTCAAAATTAAAAAAACTGATAATGATGTTGCTGATGCTGCTGCTGCTGATGCTTGAACATAAGAACCAGGATATTAAGTGAGATAGTTTGCAGGTTTTACAGGTATAATTTACACTTAACCAACACTTTATTATTAGTAAACAGAAGGGCATTTATCTATATTCAAAGATTCATAAATGTTTACTGTCATTTTACTTAGTTTACTAAAACCTTTTAAAGGTAAACATCATTTAAAGGTGTTAATTGTACTAAATAAGCAAAGTAATGTTATTCCCTGTTGTTGAAGCTATATATAATAATAATAAACTTGCAATTCATTATTGTTTCCTGTGGTGAAATTATTTTGATGGCTTTAGCTGTGTATGTTTTGTTAACCTTTCTTTAACCCAGTTTCTTGCTCTGACCTTGAGTTTCTTGCTGTGACCTTGAGTTTCTGGCTGTGACTAAGCCTTAACCCTTCAACATGATGAAACTTAGTGCTCTCTGAGTCCATTATGAGGCAGCTGAGCTGGGCAGGACACCACTGATAACTGAGAGGATAGACTTTACTCAAATATTCGAGTTACCTTGTAACAGACAGCTGAGCGTTTTGAAGACAAGAAATTAAAAAAATCAAACAATTTTATAATTGTTATAAAATGTAATAATTTTTCTTTGCATCATTTGTGAAAAACAACTCTTTTCTGTCTGATTTTAAAATCTTTTTTATCTGATGCAAAAATATTTTTATCTGGTGCAGTACTAGATCTTCTGAGCTTGATAGGGAGGTGTGTGTGCTGCCAGATACATATACATTTGCAGCACTGGGCAGACACCCGTATCCAGAGCAACCTACAAGTATCTCTTTTATACATTTTGATCAATTGGGAGTTAAGGGCCTTGCTCAGGGGCCCAGCTGTTGCAGCTTGGTCGTACTTGGAATCGAACCTGGATCTTCTAATTAGCATGCCATCACCTTAACCACTGAACCACTTCCCTTTAAATATGAACGTTAGATTATATCTTGGAAAAGTATATTTATAAAAAATGTACAAATTAAAAATAAAAACTACAAATTAATGTTTTAACTAGCATCACAATGAATTGATTGATGGAGGACATTATAAAGATTACCAACTGTTCAATGGCTGATATAAATGACTGTCTTACTGGCTGAGGTGCCATAGAGCTAATGCATTAATATCTTAATGTCCAGCGAGCACCTTGGGGAAATCAGTGTAATATGTGCCAGAATAGTGCAGTGTGTTTAAGGTCATTTTCTGTATGTACTCGAGCATGGCAGAGCCGTAGAGCTTTTTTAACAATGTTGCATGGTTTTAAAAAGCGAGATATATGAGGCATATAACAATGTGTAAGCATTAAACACATTTTTAAAAGACATGTTTGGTACTACTTGAAACTATATTTACTTTTTTGGGTAAATTAGCTGGATTTATTAATTATTGTCTGAACTTTAACATTTATAGCATTTGGCAGACACCCTTATCCAAAGTGACTTACATTTATTACAACACACAGCACTGTTGCCTCACAGCAAGGAGGCCCGGGTTTGATTCCTGTTCAGGGGTCTTTCTGTGTGGAGTTTGCATGTTCTTCCCGTGGGTTTACTCTGGGTCTTTTGCCCTTGCAGAGGCGGCTGGGATGGCGGCTCCAGCAGATCCCTGTGACCCCGAATTAGGGAATAAGCGGGTATAGAAAATGAATGAACTCAGCATTTGCGGTTTAAGGGGCCTAGCAGTGGCAACTTGGTGGTACCGGAAATCAAATCTTCAAATTGGCAGTCTAACACCTTAACCTCTTTGACTCAAAATACAATCATGCTGGTACTTTCTATTATTATTATTTTTATTATTATAATGCAAAAGTCCTTTGCCTATGTCACAAAAAAAGTTAATTCAACTCAAACACCTCTTTAATGCAGATTTGGACATTGCAGTCTTACACACAGTTCAGGTGAAGGTAATTAGTCACTGGGCTTAATGGACTGAAAGTGCTTGCAGCAATTTTTTACTGTAAATTGCAAATTATTAGACAAGTTGAAACTCTATTGACATCCCACATGAGTCGTTGATTAAATCTTAAGATCCGCTGAATTAAATGATAGAAAACGGTATTGAACTGAATGTTAAGAGATGCAAATAAAAAAGTTTGATACTGATAAAAGTAGTTACTGTGAATAAACAGTTGAGAGAGAGAATAAATACTGTGTGTAAGAATACTTTGTGATTTTGTGCTTTGTACTTACACAAATGAAAATATGCTGAAATGTTTTAAAAAGTGTATTTTTAAGGACTTGTTATGAGATTAGTACTAAAAGTGTTGATAATCTACCACTTGCTTGTAAAAATAGCACTAAACCAATTTTAAATCTCTAATTTTAACTGCAATATAACTGTAATAACCTACTAATCATTTAGTAATATTATACAGTATTGTGTAAAACCTTAAGGTACATGCAAACAAATTATGTGCAGCAAACAATTACAATTACTAAAACAAAGAATTTGTACATTGAGCAGTAAATGTAATAAACTAAATACAATAAATACTTGATGTCACAAGCCTTTGCTTATTAAAAAAAAGTAATCTTAAGTCAAATTTATGCAGTTTTAAGAGTTTGTTTCTGGTGCATCTCCAACAAATATTATAGAACTATTGACTGTCAAACCTCCATTTTTCTGCATGTAAAACCCTGCAGATGACACTTTATAATTGTAATATCTTTATCTATTTATTGACATACAAACATTCTCCTTCTTTTTAGTTAAAAAGGAACAATTAAGAAATATTCTTGCATTGGTTCGATAATAAAGAAGCCATAAAATACACATATATAGCATATATAGTATATATATATTTTTTCTGTGACCTTAAATTAAAAAGTCTCATTGTATTTCAACTGCAATACGACTCAGAGTGGACGTGAAGCATAAGCTTTAATAATTGAACTAAAAAAGATAAAATATTAAAGAATACATTATATATTATTTATGATATATAAAGCATTAGTTCAGTCACTGAAAAAAACATTGTTTTTTTTAAAAAAAAAAAGGTATAATTAGATCCGCTTAAAGTAGTTTTTATTTCATATTTTAAAAATATCTTGTACAAAATAGGAAAAGGAAGAGAAATGAGACACAGATTTCAATCCATATCCTTTTGTTGTTTGCTATTAGTAATAATAAAAATCAGTCAGTGTTACTAAATGTTATATTAATGTTAATACATTTTTCATATTCTATATTAATTCACACTGTATATTGTCTGATTTGTTTATTGTATATTGTATACTTGCAGATGTCAGTATTTGCCTCTCGTCTGTATTCACTTCTCTGTGGGGACGGACTGTGCAGTGTCTGGGACGTAGTTACTGAGCTGAGACGTTTCCCAATGTCCCTATGCAGCGTGGTGAAGGAGAGTTTATGGTCAGCTTCTGCACATGGCTATTATTTAATAACTTGTGCTTCTTTTTTTATTTAATATTGTTAATATAAATTTATAACAATATTTCCAACAACAGGGTTCTCAGGAGGGCCCATCTCACCCTAAAGGATAATACACATCCACAACATAATCTATACACACTTCTGCTTTCTGAAACACAATACTGAAGTCCAGACTTGCAAATAGTTTTTATCCACAAACTATTAAACTTTAAAATAGCTGCACCTTAAAATCCTGGAACACTTGAATATGTTTATTGTACGTTTACTGTTTTTATTTAAATAAATTTTGTGTATGACTTTATGTGTTTTGTATATGTGTTAGCTCTTTAATTAATGCACTTTATGGGTATACATTCTGAGTGCGCACAGACCCCCGCTTTCTCACACATTCACACACACACACGTTTGCCAAGGTCACACTGTTTCTGAAGCTGGCCACTTTTGAAGCTAAACAATAACTGCTCCATATGATAAACTAAGTGCATTTATTGTAATGAATCCATAATCAAGTGTCTCGCTGAATCAGCGCAAAGAGAGTCAGCGATTTAGCAGGGGTATAACGGGCAGCCCTTGGGGTTTTACTGCCCAACAGAGGGCAGCGTTATCTCTGCTTCAGTGTAACAGTGCACCATCAAAATAAATGTGCACACACACACACACACAGACACACACAAACACATACAGGAACTCCGCAGTGCAGAAACTCTCTTGCAACGTTATCAAGTGCAGCTCCATCGTAGATCAGCAAACTGGCATGCAGACGCAGCAGATTTGACCAGGCCTAGAAACGCTGGTTGTGGAGCAGAGGTAGTTACTTGAGTCATGGGTGTAATAAACACAACCAATCTGCACCTCAGAAACACTGCATAAACTTGCATCTAAGAAGCGGTACAGAGTCTACTAATGGAAGCCTCGATCCTTCCAAAATTGTTCGAGATTTTAGATCTGTAGAAATAGTAGGTGTCAAAAAGAGGCTAGCATATATATATATATATATATATATATATATATATACTATATATATATATATATATATATATATATATATATAGTTAAAAATACGGGAGATGGATATATAGTATCATTTTTAGTAAACAATATTTGGGTGGGGATTATTCGATTTAATCGTTCAAAGCTAAAATTAGCGCTTTTACCACCATGGATCATCTGCACTGCAGTATGACGGACTGCCCCAGTGGAGGTCAAAGCAGCCAAAGCAGTTGTGCTCGATCATCAACAATGAACATTCACACAGTCCAAAAAGTTTGAACGTATTGCTCGAAAAGTTATTCAATTTATTTTTCTATTTCTCAATGTCCATAAAGTATTGGGTGTCAATTGCAAAGTCTATAAGGTTCCATATATTTTAAGAGTTTTATTATTTATAAAACTCTATATACCAGTGGCGGGCGGTGAATTTGGTACCTGGGCTTTCAGTGGGGACTTACCTCTTAATTCCACCACTATAACATCGCAATTATAGAAATCATTTATACTATACAAAAATGCAATATAACAAGGCGTTACATTACAGAGAAAGTGAGATTTCGTGTATAAGGAATGAAAACCATTGTTATTAAAGCAAGAAACCCTGTTACGAAAACTCCAAACCTCTACTACAACCGCAACTGTGCCACGTACATTATCTGGAGCAGTTCAGAATCAATATTTATCTTATAACATAACAAAACATAAAAAATTAAATAAAACACATATAGTGTCCTATATTCCCAATACCCTATGATTCCAGTGTCCTATATACCTAATACCCTATGAACCCAGTGTCCTAGTGTCCTATATTCCATCCCATACCTTATGATCCCAGTGTCCTATATTCCCAATGATCCATGATGCCTCAATCCAAGTGTCCAGTGTTCCTATATTCCAATACCATATAATCCCAGTTCTCCTATATTCTCAATACCTTTATGATCCCAGTGTCCTATATTCTCAATACCTTATGATCCCAGTGTCCTATATTCCCAATACCTTATGATCCCAGTGTTCCTATATTCTCAATACCTTATGATCCCAGTGTCCTATATTCTCAATACCATATAATCCCAGTCTCCTATATTCTCAATACTTTATGATCCCAGTGTCCTATATTCCCAATACTTTATGATCCCAGTGTCCTATATTCCCATATATCCCAAGTGTCTATACCCATACCCCTATGATTCCCAGATCCCAGTGTCCTATATTCCCAATTACCTTATGATCCAGTGTCCTATATTCCCAATACCTTATGATCCCAGTGTCCTATATTCCCAATACCTTATGATCCCAGTGTCCTATAATCCTTATATCAGTGTCCTATATGATCCATGATCCCAGTTATGATCCCAGTGCCTTAATTCACTAGTCTCCTATATGTTACAAGTGCCCTAATCTTTCAGCAGCACAAATGCCTTGTCCTATGTTATTAGTGCCTTAGGGTTTCATTCCATTTCGTTTAAAACTTTTTACTCTCTAAATTATGCCTCTAGTTAAACGATGTTTGACATTTGCAAAAAAATATATTCTTGCTGATTATATTCGTACATCACGTCCTCTAGTCATAGTATGAACTAAGCAATAATTCAAGTAGAACAGCGAGCGCTTAGAGTGGTGAAGTTAAAAAAAGGTGATATTGATAAATCTACCGCTTCACTTTAACGAGTCAATGTTTAAACATTAACGTGATTCAGCATGTAGAACAAGACACACAAAAGACAAGCGAGTGCACAAAAAATGTGTGCTAGCAAATCAGCTCACACAAAGGACAGAGCTGAAATGCTGCAGAAATATGATGCCTTCTGGATATCTGGACTAAATTAATTTAGGTTTCTGAGCATTATGAATACTAGAGAGTTGTTCTCCGGATATCATTGGGGATGACAGCTGAGTAATGCTTTTTAAATCCAGATTTCAAAGTAATGTCTAATATTCTTAGTAGACTTTTTACCATTCAAAGCAATTTAGTGATTTGCTTAAGCTAACTGCTTGATAACAAATGTGTGTATTACAGAAAATGATGATGAAAGAAGGGTAAAATGTAAATGATTATTTTTGTGCTAAAAGAGTTAAAATAACTAAAACAACTTTATAAATACTTATTATTTTGTAGCATTAAAAAATAATCACTTGTAACATTGTTTAAAAAATATTTTTCAATAAAGTAATAGTTTGTTTTATACCTAAGGTTTATATATTCTAAAAATATTTCTATATTAAATAAATTATTAATTTTGATATCTGAAATAAAACCGAACCAAATATCAGCCAATCTAAAAACAGCAATTGATCCAAAATGTTTTTAGCAAACAGGTTTATATGAGTAAAATAATATTTTTTCATTCTACTGGCAGGCTTTAAAATGGTACTGCATAATGATACCAGCCATTCTGTGTCCTGCAGGTAATCACACTGATATATGTGTGTGTTTATTTATAGCTTTTAATCAATTGTAAAAATGTTGTGTCTGCCTTTGGACAGTAAGGGATTACCCTGTATTCCAATTAGAAAAAGACATTTCCTCTCAGTGCTTTAGCTAGTAGACAAAATTAAAGTAATGTAACCTTGAGAACACAGATTTACTGAAGACATTAAGACGCCATGAACAGCGTCTCGTCTCATCTCCCTCCTCTAAATCATACCTGCCAAGCACTGCGGAAAAAAACTGTGAATTTCCAAGTAGGTTCATGCAGTGCTGTACTACAACAGCAAAAAGGAACAAAAAATCGGTGCTAAAATATCTAATTGGAATCCAGGCGTATTTATATGCAGGTAACAGCCCTTCTCAGCTTGCAGTGTTTGTCAGGAATAACCACAAAACACAATGGAAATATGATTCTTTCACTCAGATTACAGTGAAAACTGCAAACAGACAGAAACTCAGAATATGCGGGATATTAATATATGAATATGTAAACAGATACAGAAACACAATAACAATGAACGTCTCAAAGGCGGCGTGAATAAACTCGGTTCTACGGGGGAATAAGATGGGTCAAAAAGCTATAGGAAAATCAATTTTTATGTAAAATACTTTCTACATTGTCAATCAGTGTTAAGAATATGAGGAATCAGTCTTAGGAATTCAGTCAGTAATAAATGATTAAATTCCTAAATAATTAACGTTTACTGAGACTTTTTTTTTGTTTGGAACAACCCATTAAACCCAAGCTTTGTTGTAGGTTTTATGGTGCATACGATTTGAAACTAAATATTAAAACCCTGCACTACAGCACCACCATTAGGCCAGTCCGCCCGAGAGGAGGGGGATCTGCATGAGTCATCTTTAACTAGACCAGTGTTTCATGGATAATTGACATCATCTTTGTGGCTAAGACAGTCAGTAATTATTCACTTAACTGCAACAATCAGTAAGAGAACGCAAGAAAGTTCTACTGTCTTTGCAGAACCTGTGAGCTAGCACTTCAACACGGTCAATGTTATTTAGCTGTTCTCAACAAAGATTTAAAAGGGGTCTGCCAAATCATTTCTTAAAACAATGCACATTAGAAAAGGGAAATCAGGAATCTTAAAAACCATCAGTGCCTCCAAACTTACCCTCATCCGTCATAATTAACTGTTGCATTTTGGACTTACGTTTTATTTCTTTTATTGTTTTTTTTTATTGTGGTCTAATTTTCCCTTTTTAGTATAATAAACACTTGACAATTGCCATTACAATATCACCTCCCTATCTACAGGGTGTCATATAAGTTTCCATACATAGGAAAAATAAAAAAAGAAACATTTTTTAATGAAAACCATTTGTATTTATATAATTTGCTCTACATGACTACCATTTTAAAAACGTTTTGAAAATGCATTTGGATGTGTGTCCTCCACTGCTGAAGAACACGTATGAGCACAGCTGGAGTTCTGCTTGTAATAGCGTTGGTGATACGTTCCTCGAGATGATTTATGTTTTGTATCTTTTCCTGATACACCATGGCCTTCAAATGCTCCCAAAGATACAAATCAAGTGGGATGAGATCTGGGAATCTGCGAAAATGGTTCTCATAAAAATGTATAAAGATGTATAAATGGGTTTAACCATGTAAAACGGGTTATATGAATAAAAATGGTTATATTCAGTGGTGGCTGGTGCTAAAAACTTTAGGGGGCAAACAAATAAAAAAATCAAACCATAATAAAGCTGGATTGTAAATATACAACGGTAATGATGCATCTTTACTGCTAGTTAAAATATTAAAAAAGGTTAATCTTAAAATCAACTGTTAAATAATGCAATTAATTTAGCATGAATTTGTGAATTTGTGTTCAATTTTTTGTATATAAATAATAATATTACTAACTAATATACGAATTTAAAAATAATTATATGATTAACTGTAAAATAGCATGGCTAAATGGTTGTAATGTGGGGGAGGGTTGGGTGCAAGAAGAAAGCTTGGTGATTATGCTCTGCAATGTCTCTCTACTTTGTGTCGTGACGCTGTATAGGGAAATGGGTGCATAAAAACGAATGGATAGAACGCTGACAGTGCACCAGGTCTCTTCACCCAATATTATTGCTGACATCACTAATACTTTTGTGGCTGAATGAGCACAAATCCCCACAGTTATGTTCAAGAACCTAGTGGAAATCCAGAAAAGTGAAGATTATTATAACAGCAATGGGGACTAAATCTTTAATAGGCTGTTTCTTACCAATATAGTGTAGCTACGTAAACATAAACCATCTACATAGCTAAAACCCGCTGTTGATAATAGTCATAAATGTAAATAACTTTTAGTTAAAGTTAAATGTTTCCAAGAGGGATAAATACCTTAGCTAATACTAAACTGCATTGACATTCTGTACCACTTTAACTTTTCCTTACTCAGAGAAAGCTAAGACCAACACAAAGGTCTACAAAGCCAAATGTGCAATATTAGAAGCTTTGTATTAGAGCAGCACAGAGCCCTGTCAACAGATTTAAAACTCCATTGGGACAGAGAGAGCGCAAGAGAGAAGGAGAGAGAGAGAGAGAGAGAAAGAGAGAGAGAGAGAGAGAGAGAGAGAGAGAGAGATGCGGAGAGAGAGAGAGAGAGAGAGAGAGAGGCGAGAGAGAGAGAGAGAGAGAGAGAGAGAGAGAGAGAGAGAGAGAGAGAGAGAGAGAGAGAGAGAGAGAGAGAGAGAGAGAGTGACTCTGCAAAAATAAAACCGTAATGTCAATTTAATGATTACTCTAAACAACGTCAGAATTTACACAGCACAAGGGCGAGGAAAAGAAAACTATGGAAACAAAAATGAGTGTGAAATAGGTTTAGCCATGCAACGAGATTGGGCTATTTTCAGCCATTAATGCTTTTAGAGCCCATTAGAGAGAGAGACATTGAGAGAAAGAAAGAGAGAGAGAATGACAGAGAGGCAGAGTCTGCAGTTCAGCATGTCCTGATTGACCCTTATAAAGAGAGTGAGACAGAGAGAGAGAAGGAGAGAGAGAGAGAGAGAGAGAGAGAGAGAGAGAGAGATAAAAGGAGGAAAATGGATAGATACCCAACAAGAAAGAAAGGAACAAAGAAGTTGCCCTCATACCTTCAGTTATTAATGTCATTATTATTCATCTGATTCAGCCTCATTTAACACGTTAAATATCAACAGGTTTATTTGTAAATCATTTCTGAAATTAGGTATTTATTAATATATCTGAGGGGGAAAAATTCAAATAAAATAATTATATAATTATTAAAATTCTATTCTGCTACTGTTGACAGGATGCTATATATACTTTAATTTGTATGGATTAATACATATTTGTTTCATCTGCAAAGTAGGTTAAATTGCTTACTTGTATTACAGCATTTACCAAAACAACTTTATCCACAGTGATCTTTATTACTGCTTTGAATACAAATTTTTACACACTTACATATTTACTAAAATATTTATACATTGTGCCAGATATTAATATTTTGCTGTAATTACTATTATTATTATTGTTATTATTATTACTAATATTTCTGCTATTAATGTACAGGTCTTTAGGACAAGTCTTTATACGTAGCTACATAAAATCTAAAATCTAAAACCCTAAATATAGGATAAGGAGGCTGTGGTGTAAATTAATTTTTATAGTGTCATAAGTCATTCAATAGACTAACAGATGGAAATCAGGATGTGTGTAAACCTGTGTAGCTGTGTGTCAGAGTATATGTTTTGTCCTTTATTGGTGACTGTCATAACATCAGCATTTAGTTTATGAAGGTTAAAGTTATTTTTATCCCCCAGTGTGTATGTTGTATGCATTTATTATGTGGACGCAGACATTATCAATGTGACGAAACTCTCACCTGATACAGGACCCGTGCTACGATTCGTCGGCTACACCATGTGACCATGCAACCCACCCCAGACTCCAAGGTCATAAGTAATGTGCTGTACCCCTCCCTTCCACTCAGGTTGTCCAGATGATGCTGCTGCAGCTTTTGAGAAAAACTTTATTGGTTTTTGTTTTTATTATTACTTCCTAGAAAGAAGTAGCTAAGAGGAAGGATTAAATTAAAAGACAGAAGAGTGAAAAATGCGAAAAATGCAATGTGTGTGTTACTGTCTTTATACATACTACAAAAAGCCTACAAAAGTTTTGCATTTGTTGCACAAGGTACAGAAAGATAGAGATATGAGAGAGAGAGAGAGAGAGAGAGAGAGAGAGAAAGAGAGAGAGCTGCTGATGCATTGCAGATAAACTGCAGATCCTGGGCAACCCCTCCCTTGCCTCATCCCTCGCTTCCACCCAGACAATGACATCATCATGTCTCCACCCTAACCTCTTCACTAAAGCTTTTCTGGGTGTGTCATTTTGACACCCATAATATCACCACTATATCACACTTCAAGATGCTACAGGTATAGAAAAAAAATGGTTATAAAGATGCATATTTAATATTTAATATGTTCTGTTATAAAGCTTCCCTGAAAATTTCTATAATTAATAATTTCTATAATTACAATGCAAATATAGTTCCTTATACGTGTGTGGTTGTGTCGTGTTGTGTGTGTTTATAGCATATCTGCATATCCATATAGCATATCCATATTTTATGTGCAATTTATGTGGCATTCTGATAGATGTTATTCACTCTAAAACATGTAATACAGCAATGTAAAAGATTGTTTATATAGTTTAAATAAATTTACTTTAAAAAATATATTCAAATAAAGTTCATAATTTAACATCCTGTCCTGATGTTAAGCTATCGAAATAATCTTTATTTAATAACAAACTTTGTTTACAAACTTATTTTAAATTATAACTAATTGTTAAAATGTTTGTACAAAATTTTTTCACTAGCCTCCTCTCCTACTGTTTATTAAAATTTATCAGTTTATTAATAAACTGCTGCATTTATTAGTAACGCAGTTGCTGCGTCCAAGCCAAAGAAAATTCATTTTATAGTTTAATAGGATGGAATAGCAAAATATTTCAGCAAAAAACTCATTGTTTCACTAATACTTCATTAGGGTCAGGGACACACACAGACATTTTGAGGGGCAGGGGCTCAAGTGGAAAAAAGGGCACCTTTTTTCTAAACAAAATGTAAAATATATCAACACAACTCTGGTTTACTTGCCGATTTATTTAAATTTTCTCAAACTCACTCAATTGCTTCATGTTGTTTTACCATTATTACATGGTAGGTCATGAGTCATGGATGTTAGCAAGACCTTTTGTCTCTTTGATAATTAGCTGTAATTTCGGGGTATCAGTAGCTTAAATTTTGTTTATCACCACTCAATTCCACACCAAGACAAACACAACTGTAAAGGGAGATCAAGGCTTCATTTTGCTTCTCTCTGACAGTCTGTGATGTGCCGATCCACCCCACAATTTTCCGAACCGACATGATATTTATCTTTCATTTGTTTGACAGGGAAAGCTTGGCGCAAACAGAAACACACACTTATACATATATACACATTTTTAAATATTCTCCCAAGGGAGAAAAAGTGAAGGTGCTCAAGCCCCCTCTGATGTTTATGTGTGCATGTGCCTGATTAGGGTCACTATTCCCATCTGCTTATAGAAATGGCTGTCTCAGATTATTCTTCTCATAATTTAAAATCTCTAATACATTCCCAGCTGACGTACTTTCAAACACACCTGAACCAACTAATCAAGATTTTGCTTGGTTTACTTTAAACTAACAGGTAGGTGTGTTGAGGCAAGTTGGAGCTGACCTTTGCAGGACACCAGCCCTCCAGAACATCCCTGGTCTAACCACTCTGTGTTCAAAAACGGCTGTAGTAAATAAAAGTCATTGTAATTCTTTTTAAAGGCTCTTATGGCGTCATCTCAAATGGGCCAAGGCACAATTTTCACTCACACATAGACACACACAACACTTTTACCCTCAGTCAGAAGCTAAAGCTTTAAATCATCAGTAAGAGCAGACTGAGTGTGATGGTTAATAAACACAACTCCTACTGTAACCAGGGTAAAACATCAAACCAATTACAAAATTTTGTTTGCCCATAATAGGAACCTATTATGCTTAATACATAAAAAGGAAATTAGGATATTCTATAGGATCCATTCTGCTCGATTAAATGCTGGACTCCTAATACTATGAAAGCTTTACAGTAGTATTGCTTGAGGAACATTTTGACCCCTTCAACATGACATGGAACGTCATTGGTATCTTTACCTGTCAGTCTTACCTGTCAATCTTAGATCCAAGGTTTCTAGAAATTTTGGTCCTACATTTTATCATTGGGCCTATACAGTCCACAGAAGGGCAAAATACTCTTTTTTTGTGTTCTATTGGCTCCATAGGCAGACATGCACAAATTCACAGAGTTGTAACTCTTTAACACCAGTTGGCTTTTCCCCTCTTTTTACAATTCAGGGTGCATCTTTGCTTTTGTTTGTTTTTGCCTCAAGCTTGCTTTCAGTTATACCACACTGCTCTCTAACTTGACCTAAATGCCATGTGGGTACATCAGTACAGTGACAATGGCATTACACAAAATGTGCTACACAACTAAATTTTAATAAAACTTTGAATGACGTCATTTGCTATTAATATTGGAGACTACAAGTGTATAGATTAATAAATAAAACATGGATTATAGTTTATAGTGCAGTTTCGCTGCAGGTTTGCAGGGAGCTTTAGTAATGCAGAGAACCCACATTTATAGAATGGTATCACAGTCACGTGGTGGGTTAGAGTTGCTCAGAGCTTTGTTAGTGTATTACTCTGAGAAATAATGACCGAAAAGATTTCATACCAATCTAACAGGAGGTTACACCAACATGGCAGATTTTTTAGCTGGATATACAGTATATTAATGGATGATATCAATCAATCATTAAACATAAAACACTGATGATTGTTACAGTGCCCACTTATATACATATTGCAAACACTATTTTAAAAATAATATAAAAGTAACTAATACATAATGGGACGAGCAGAGAAAGAGAGAGAGAGAGAAAGAAAGAAAAGGGAGCCTGAGGCTGAGACTGAGACACAGAGGGAGGGGGGAAATGCAGCTGTAGTTTCAGGATATTTATGGCTGTCTGGGTCGGGATACTTTCCTCGCCATGTCTCCTCAGACATAGGCCGTCTGTCCTTTAGCATCTCTCTGTCCAGTCACCTCTATTTAACCAAACTTCAAGCCCAAAATTAGACCTGTCTGTATGACACAGGCATCCAAGGATAAAGAAAAAAGTGACGAGGAAGCTGGTTTGCATTGTGGCCAAGATAAGATTGTTGCCAAAAAATTTTTTTTAATGAATGACAGTAATTTTGTGTCCATGGTAACATCCATCCATCTAGCTGTTGTCTTTACCCACTTATTCCTACTCTGGACAGGTTGCCAATCACATTATAACTTTAACGTATTTTTAAAAACAAAATAATTTTATATTGTAGTCCTAAAGACTAACAGTTTCCATCTTTTTAACATAAACCTCCAAACTCACACAGAAACTCAATTCACCTTTCACTGTTTTTATCCCACTAAAATAAACCTGACTTTCAAAAGAGATTCTAAGCATGAGTGAGTGCATGAAAGTCATAGATTTTGTCCACTTTGAGATTAAACAGCTTTTCTGAGATGATGGCAGTTTGTATTTTTGCATTGTGCTTCCGAGCAGTACAACATTTTCTCTAACGCCCCCTTATTTCTGCTGAGTCATTGCATCACTGCATGTTGTATAAAGGTGGAAGAGGAGGGAGTAGATTAGGGCTGATAGAGAACACCTAAAGTAAAAATACCATCCTGAGCTTGAATCATCAGCTGTTGTGCTTTATATAAAACTAAAATATGTTATCATTGGACAAAAATGCAAGATGTTGCTACTTTCAGTTAATACAGTTTATGGTCAATAAAAAAACAAAGAAACCAAAGGTTTCACAAAGTTTTTATCAATAGTGGCAGGAAAAGTAAAGCCTGGACGTGAATTAGTAGATTAGTAGATTAGAGAAGCTAGTACAGTTAAAAGTAATATCTATACAGCTAACTATCAGAATATTTTTTTCAACAAATGAATTTCTCCTCCACTACAGTAGGTGTCTCTAACACATATGGCCATTGTCCTAAAAGCAAGCATTGCATTTTAAGCTATTTCTTTTACACTTTTTTAAGTAGTGCATTGTACTGCAATATGTATTGTATTGCAATATACCCTGACCTATGTATCGTAATATGTATCGTATCGTATCGTGAGGCCTTTGCCAATACACAGCCCTAGCAGTTAACTTGCTATGATATTTTGATAATCTGCTGAGTAATCAACACCCACCTTTAACAGTCACTAAACACCCAGAATAGACGAACTCTGTTATGTCTTGCCTTATTTTAGTGCTGATAAAGCAAACTCTGATAGTCTCAAAGCGTGACACATTTAAATATGAATTAATTTGTACCTGCACGATTTTCTGCATTGCACTGTTACCAGATTCCAATTCATTCTCAGATTCAGGTTATCTACCTTTCTCATGTCTCCAGATTGCAGTTAACGTTTAGTGAGCCTGAATTGCGCATCATGGCAATAAATAAAAAGGCTCTTAAGTGCTTGCCTGTTCCACACCCATATGTCCACTGCTGTAATAACTGATGTCACAAGCCTCTATTATTGAACCTGGTTCGCATCTGTCTCTCGTGCTTCTGCTGCAGTGCTGCCTGAATGACTGTGCATGCTCTGCGGCGTCTGGATGAGCCTGTACAGAATTTTAAACCCTGCTCTGCCACAAAAGCACCTTGAGCTAAGCTTGGGCTTGGCTGGTTAACACATTTGAAAGACATCTCTATTATCCAGGGCAGCAAGGGTGTGCATGACCATCATTAAAAACATGTAGCATCATGGTTGCTGCTGCTGTTACTCTAAATGAGCACTTACAGATAAGAAGCATAGAGTAAAAAAAATGCATACCATATATAACTAAGTCACCCCATGGAGGATAATGCACCTCCTGCCATTTTGGTATAATATCTAACACATTTGCCAAATTACAATCTGCACTTGAAGAAGAAGATACCACATGGCATGGTTGCAATATCTGCAGCCGGTGCGGTTAGAGAGTTTGCAGTGACATCACACTGCAGCACAAGAAATAAAAAAAATCAATATTACAGATGAACCGAGGATTTTAAGCCTGAAATCTTAAATAAAAACATCCTCAAAGAAACAGGTTTACTTTGGATAGACATAAATTAGGCCTGCATAACTATTGTTATTTAATTAGTAGCCTTTCAAATCTGCAAATCTGCATCACATTTCTATTTATAGCACCAGTGAATCTGCTGACCCATCATAAAGGTTCTAGATAAATTCACTGCAGTTAAGATTATTTGTCTAGATATGGTCATAACTTGTCCCGTTCAAAATGATGGCCATGATAAAGCAGTCAAATTACTACATAAGTATAATTAATCTGTAAATAATTAGCTCATTTACAGTCATGTTTATAAGAGGTAAGAGAAAAACACAGATGTGTAGGGAGAGCACTGAAGATAATCAGATTCTTGTCCCAGATCCAAGACCCTAAAGCGCAGCTGAAACAAAAAGAATACACTGTAAATCGCTAGTCGTGTGGATTTGATTTAGCAGTTGAAGCTGGCAACAGTTTCCGTCTCTGATATATGAAAGCTGACGGGCCCAGTGCATTTTCCATTTAGAGCCAGAAAAGTCAGACCAAGAGAAATTTTATTAGTAACAATATTATATTTATAGGATGTAGTTGAAGAATTGTGTACTATGGAGTTTTGAGAAACATTTGTTTTTGTTTTAAAATGGATAATGCCTCCCAAATAGAAGACAAAATATGTGGATGTTTTTAACATATCAAATATTTAATTTCACAGTTATATTACTGTAAACAGAATAATATATATGATTTATTTTTGTTTTAATTGTTCTTTTTTAAAAGACTAACATAAATTGTTCAAATTACAAGATCATTGTGTTTAAATAAAGCTTGTCTTTTATTTTAAATAAAATTGCCTTCAAACTTATATATTACATTGAATGGCACTAAAATAATCTTGAAATTATTATTATTATTTTATTTTACAAGAAAAATGCTTTATAAAATGATCACATAACAGTAAATCACCAAAAGTGTGCAGACTGCTGACCTTGTGCATAGAGAATATATCTTCCTGCATTTGGTATATATGTATTTTCGATATGATGCAATAAGTCACTGAATTATAGGTATCAGTTTCCCTTTAATTCACAAATTTGAAAGATAACAAATGCAAGTTTTGAAAAAATATAATAAATATGCATATATATTACTCAATTCCAGACATAAAAAATTAAAAAAAAAAAACAATTGGAAATAAGAATATATATTTAAACAGTTGTATATTTGTGTTTTCCAAACTCATTAAACAGATTTTAACAATAAGCAAATAATAACAATAGAGAGATTTTTTAAATAAAATTTTAATTATTATGTTTTTATATAAAAGTATTGGCTAGGCTATGTTTATTTCACCTAAAAACTCTGACAGAAAATTTACATATGCAATGCAGCCAATAAGAAAAAGAATAGCAGTGTTTAGGATGCCAGTAAGAAAATCCAAATAGTAAAAGATAAAAAAAAATGACAGTATATGTTTAAAAAAATATCAGCGTATAACGTTTCTCTGTATCTGTCAAATCAGGGAATTTTAGTGCTGCTTATTAAATGCATTAAACTTAAAGTGACATATGATTTCAGGGCAGGCATTAAGAACCCATCCTTACCCATACTTACATACAACCTTGACCCACGTCCTCTTTAAAGGCAGGGGAGTGAAACCACTGATAACTACAGTGTTTGAAGAGACCCTCCCAGTAGGTGGGATCAGTGGTCAAGTCCAAATAATTCTGTGCGACTACAGTATATAAGGGAGTTGTACAAGCTTTAGAGCGCTGTGAGAGCCACGCACCACATACATACTGGCACACGCCTCCACCTAACACGTTTTCCATTCATCTGTACACAGTCTTCACCGCACTTGGCAGATGAGTTACTCGGTAGACGTTGTCGGAAGTCCCTTCCGGAGAGTGATGGACACTAGGACGAGCTACAGCCGCAGCACCGCTGGCTCTGGCTCCAGCGGCTTTCGCTCCCAGACATGGTCCCGGGCCAGCCCTGTCTCCTCCGTCCCCTACAAGAGGACGATGACCACGGAGAGCATGGACCTGAGCATGGACCTGAACACGCCGTCTTCGTCTCTCAACGAGAAAGAACAGCTGCAGGGTCTGAACGACCGATTCGCAGTGTACATTGATAAGGTGCACTTTCTAGAGGAGCAGAACAAGCAGATCGAGGCAGAGATTAACGCTCTGAGGCGAAAGCAGGTTTCCCGCACCCAGCTGAGTGAGGAACACGAACGGGAGCTGCAAGAGCTCCGTTCCGCTATCGAGCAGCTGCACAGCGACAAGGCGCGTCTGCATCTTGATGCTGAGCGTTTGCAGGACGACATCCAGCGACTGCGTGAGCGTCTGGAAGATGAAGCCCGGGTGCGCTCTGATACCGAATCCATGACACGCGCTCTGAAGAAGGATGCCGGAGACGCCACACTAGCTAAGGCAGAGCTCGAGAAAAAAATCCAGGCTCTACAGGACGAGATCATGTTCGTCCGTGGTGACCACGAAGAGGAGGTAGGCGAGCTGCTCGCACAGCTCCAGGCATCCCACGTCGTTAGTGCCGAAAAGAGGGAGTGGCAGAAGGCGGACATCACCGACGCTCTGAAAGAGATCCGCGTCCAACTTGAGGGTCACTCCAACCGCAACCTGCAGCAAGTCGAAGACTGGTTCATGTGCCGCTACGCCAAACTGACCGAGGCCGCAGAGCAGAACAAGGACGCCATCAAGTCCGCCCGGGATGAAATCTCAGACTACCGCCGCCAGCTGCAGGCCAAAACGGTGGAACTGGAGGCGGCTCGCGGGACCAAAGAATCGTTGGAGAGGCAACTGAGCGACGTTGAGGAGCGACACAACTCCGATCTAGCAAGTCTTCAGGTAAATACCACTCACCTATAATTAAATAAACTAACAAACCTGTTATAAAAAGTAGTAGATAAAATTTCACAGAATTTTAACTAAGAATTTTGTTGATAAGAAAAGAGAAATATTTCTTAATTTCTCTATGAGTTTTTAAAGTATTATTTACAAACTAAAAAAATAACCACAGTTTAAAACTACTAAACTTTTTGCTAAGACTCTATTTAGAATTTCATTAAATATTATTGTAATATTTTGAATGTATATGTGTTGCATTTGTTTTATACATTTCAGGACTTTTTTTGCAGAAAAATAAAGACAGTATGTTTGGTGCTTTATATATTAAGTTATATAAATAGTATGTAAGTAATTAATTGCAGAATACTATAATACTGCGATGCCATTATAGCAATTATTAAATGTATAAATAAATAAATAAAAGATGTTGACGAATTCGCTGCAGTTGCATAGGCGAGTCCACTGCAGCGGAGATGCTGTGTCATGGTGTAAAGATAGAGGAGAGGGGGGGAGGGGGGGCTGCAAACTCTAAACTCCTCTGCAGTCCCCGCTGTTTCCCTGGCTTAATCAGAATGCGGTTTTTCTCCTCACCTCCTTAACTCCCTCCTCACCTTCAGAAAAGCAGTTATTTCATGGAGATGCACTCCAAAAAAGAATAGCCATAGGGATTCTTTAGAAAAAAAAATCCAGGTTAGAGAAATGATTTTTAGAAAGTATAATAAAGTTGCTATCTGACGATGATTAACTAATAATTAGCTTGTTTACTTTTCTATGTATTTATACTAACATTAGGCAATGCTGCGTGTGTTTGCACCCACTAGGAGACCATTCATCAATTGGATAACGAGCTGAAGAGCACGAAATGGGAAATGGCAAGACATCTGCGTGAATATCAAGACCTGCTGAATGTTAAAATGGCTCTAGATATAGAGATTGCAGCATACAGGTAAAGGTCTAATCAGAGAGCCTCTGTTCTAACATTTATTTCTTGTAGTTAATAATACTAATACAACGGCAACTACAACTACTATAACTAATAATATTATGTCATTGTAGATTTTTACTTGAGTCAAAAATCTAAAGAAAATATACAACATTAAAGAATATATTTATATTTTATTAATAAACAATTTACAGTCATGAATAAAGTAACTAAAATCTATATATGATTAATATACTAGTGTGAACATCATGTTTTCAAAAACACAAAAGCTTCACATGAAAGATATACAAAAAGATATAAGGAAAGCTGGTACTGGTAACAGATAATAATAATAATAATAATAATAATAGTGATTATTTATGTCAACATTTCTATCATTTCATACTTTTGTTTTGATTTTTCTTTTAAGTTGATGCTTAATATATATCTTGGCCCTGATCTGTTCTTATAGGAAACTACTTGAAGGAGAGGAGACCCACTTTAGCACATATCCTTACCGACAGACTGTCACCAAGGGCCCTAAGGTCAAAGCAGAGCCCCCTAAACTGCGGGTCCAACACAAGTTTGTAGAAGAGATTATCGAGGAGACTCGAGTTGAAGATGAGAAATTGGAGCTGGATGAGGCCTTGGCAGAGATGGCAGCACAACTTTCTGAAAAGAAAGATGATGAGGAAGAGGAAGGAAAAGAAGAAGCTGCAGAGGAAGCTGAGGAGAAAGAGGAAGAAGAGGAGATGGTTGTTGCTTCTGAACAGGCCAAAGTAAGCGCCAGTGCTCCTGCAGATGAAGCTGAAGAAGCCGAGACTGAAGAAGGTGGTGAGGAAGAAGATGTTGAAGGAAAAGAGGATGAAGAGGGTGAAGAAGGAGAAGAAGAAAAGAAAGAAGAAGGTGGTGAAGATGAAGAGAAAGATGAGGAAGGAGAAGTTGAGGAGGAAGCAGAAGTAGAGGAAACTGTGTTGAGCACAATGGCACCTGAGTCAAAGGCCTCACCAGAAAAGGAAAATGCTGAAGATGTAGAAGAAAAAAGAAGAAGAAGAAAAAGGAGAAGAAGAAGAAGAAGAAGCTGCTGAAGAAGAACAGGCTGGAGAAGAGGATGCTGATAAAAAAGAAGCAGAAACAGAGGTAAAGGAAACAAAGAAAGCTGATGAATCTGAGAAAGAGGACAAAAAAGGAAAAGATGATAAGGAGACCAAGACAGACAAGGATGAATCTCCAAAACCTTCATCTCCAAAGAGTGAGTCTCCAAAACCTTCATCTCCAAGAAGTGAAAGCCCAAAAGCAACTTCTCCAAAACCAGAGGAGCCTAAGAAAGACACTCCAAAACCTGATTCTTCAAAAATCGATAGTCCCAAGAAGGAAACAGCCTCAGATGAGCCCCAGAAAAAAGAAGAAACAAAAACTGAAATAGATGAGAAACCCAGCAAGGATGAGAAGCCTGAGGAGAAGAAGACAGACAAGAAAGAAGACACTGGAAAAGAAGATAAAGACAAAAAAGAGCCAGAGAAGAAAGTGGCAGAAAAGAAGGATGTAATCTCAAATGGAGTGGATGAAAGCCCTACCAAGGATGACCCTAGCCAGATGGTGGTCATCACCAAAACAGTGGAGACCATCACCACTGGTGAGGATGGAGCCAAGCATGTCACCAAGTCCGTCACAGTCACTGAAACAGTAAAATCAGTCGATGAGTCAGTGGAGGAGAAAATGGTGGCCAGCAAGAAAATGGAGAAAGTCTCCACCCACACCACGCAGCAGATTACGGAAACTGAGTAGAAGAAGGCATTAAACCCACAACGAAAAGTCCAAGAAAATGCTAGCGCTCCAACCCAAGCTAACTTTACAAAGAAACCATAAAGCTAGATAACAATGTATCTAATTACATTAACCACTCTGAAAATTTAACACAATTTAACAGAAACAAAAAAAATATGTATAGAGAGAAGCCATATGATGCGGCAAGCTAAAAATTTCAAATGCATGTTGAGTGACAGCTTTAAATCGGTTTAGCTGCAGATGCTGTGTAGGTATCGGGGTTTCGAAAGTCTTCCCTTCTGTCTGCAATACCTGGGGGTGGGCATGGGGGTGGGTTGGCAGGGCACTTAGGGCGGGCGCGTCTGCATGCCAGCTCAGGGGGGAGCATGCTCCCCAAATCTTCGGGGTTGAAAAACAATACGTATTTATGAAAGCAATTTAGATTTGCACAGCTTTAGAATGTATGCTGAGAGAGTGGTAGAAATATATGTGATGTTCGAATGCTTTATGTCTTGAAGACAATTTGAGTGTGACAAAACTCTGTGTTCCAACAAAGTAGCCTTACTAATGCAAAAGCGTGAGAACACACCGACTGAGCCAACCACAACAATCACATGATGCAGTTCTGAACAAAGGATGATACAAGCAAACTCATAATCATAATCATACAGTACATAAAGCAATTAAGAATCTCCCTCGCCTTAAACATGCTTTTTACTGTTGTCTGTTATGTTTACGTAATGAGTGCAAATGACAATAAAAACCCAATGGTAGACGGGACTTGTACTTCTTACACATTAATGAGGTGCTACGGTTTGCAATCCCATGACTTTAGTCATCATTATGCATTTCAGCATATGCTCAATAAACACCATACTAAAATGTCCTGAGTTTCAAGTGGTTTTATTCTGTGTGCATGGTTTTTATCTCTCTTTCTAAAAAATTGTAGATCTACAATCATTCAGTTCAACAATATGTATACAAAACCTAGTCGGGAAAAAAGTGTATACATGCAAAACAGTCATAGGAAAGAGTTTATGTCTAATTTGGTATGTTACATTAACATATATTTAATAGACTTTGTACATCTGTTAAAATTAAAAAGGTATAAATAAAATAGACACCAAATAACATAAACCTAATAAATTTAGCCACAAAGAAAAGTTAAAAGGTTATACAATCCTACATAGAAGAAGGGCCATGCATTTATAGATGAGTAAAGTCCTCCTCAAAGACTTGAACAAGTTGAAATTAGCTGCAATGTCTTATTAACCTTACAAACCAATTTTAATTTACACCACTAAAATTGTTCACTACAACGGCTATGTAGCTCAAACATTAAAAATGGGGCACGGTTGTTAGTGCCAGACAGGCTGGTTTATGTAAAATGATCGCATGGCAGTTTTATACAAGTCAATTTTTAGAGGGTGCAGACAATGGTGGAAATCTCATAACTCATAACAAATCAACCCTTCAGGCAGATAGGGGCCTCCTATTATTTACATTTACAGCATTTGGCAGACAGCCTTATACCGCCTTTATCTCTTTATACAACGGAGTAATTGAGGGTTAAGGGCCTTGCTTAGGGGCCCAACAGTGGCAGCTTGGTGGTGCTGGGAATAGAACCCTGATCTTTTAATTAACACATTAACCACTGTGGTACCACTTCCAATCAGACATCCAAACTCTCAGTGTGCACAGACTTACCAAAACAAAACAAAGTGAAATTGTAGCCTAGTGGTTCGATTCAGGTTTGATTTCCAACACCACCAAGCAACTATTGTTGGGCCCCTGAGCAAGGCCCATGACCCCCAATTTCTCAGTTGTATAACAGGAAATCATGTAAGGGCATCTGCCAAATGCTGCAAATGTAAATGTACGCAGCTAAAAAAACATTGCATCATCTGATGAATCCTGATTTGCAGTGGTGGTAACTAATTACAGATAGTTTTGCTACAGTATTTAAGTATTTAATTCTGTCTGCTTTTTGTGTATAATTAAATTGTAATACTTTTATTCGAGTTGTTTGAAAATAAATTATTTAATTTGTTTCACTTATACAAAACCTGTCAAATAATTTGCTTTTATGGTGTGTATCATTTGTTATAGGAATATATAACAGTTATTATATAATATAAGTTCAATACTGAGCTAATGCCTTTTCAAGAGCTGAGTATTTTTGTATTTTTAATACATTTTCGTTGTTATAACATTCAGTAGCTTTTTTTTTTTGCTGTCTGACATTTAAGTAGAGTTTGGTAGCCTTTAAATTATAGCAGTTTTGGTTTTGTTGATTCTCACCTTTTTTAGTTGTTATTTGAATAAAAAAAAACTTTAGCTATCAAACATATTTTGTTATTCTGTGGCAGCTAAATACCATGAACAAAAATTTGCAACCTACAAACTTCTTGAATCTAAATGTTATTATTAAATAGTATTATTTATTACATATTATTTTTTCAGTACTTCTACATATACTCAAGAGAATTATTTTTCTAATTGAAATACTTTACCTTAAGTAGAAATGTTTCACCACTGCTGATTTGTCAGATGCAGATGTAAAATGTTATGCATAGGTATGTATAAGGGTCAGAATCTGGCATTAGCAGTGCTATTTGGATGAATGCTGCCATACACTAGCATTACAAGCTGCTGCTGGTGGTGAAATAGATGGACAATTATTTATTTGCAAGCTTTTTGCCCCAAAATTTCAACCAAGCCATTAAATGACTCAATTCATGTCACATACAAATACTTCTACTTTTAACGTATTAACACTTTTTGATGTACATCAGTAAACTGGATGCAATTATTGTGGTAATATAGTATTTAACCCTATATAATATATTATATATAAACATCATATTTGGCAATAGTATTCAATATTGTGACTTCAGGATGTACGATTTTTAGTTTACATATTGAGCTGGTAATGTCACCGCCCCGGCAACCCAGCCCTCGTTTTTGCAGATTTCTGCAATACTTTTCTTACACCACTAATGAGGAAACTCTATTACAAAAAAGTCCTATTTCCCTTGAGAATTTTGGTACTACTTTGCAGTTTTTGCACACACACATTTATCAAGTACACCGCAGTATAATGGATGAACCACCTTTTAGTTTTTCTCACTGCATACATTCTTAAGCAAATATATACTCAGTGTCCATAGTAATATAAAATTGTATTTTTTTTGATAGTTTGGGGAATTCTGGTCACGTGACATTTTTTTATGATTGTAGCTAATGCAGCTAATAATTTTTGAAGTTCAGTAGATCAATTAAAATAGTAATTGTAGCATTTGCAAAAGTTTTTACCCCCTTTTTACTCAGTACAAGTAATTTAACAAATATTTTAACACATTTTATGACCAGTTCAGGATTCTATTATTTTTGGTTCAAGGCATATTTATGGGCATCTTCTAAGCACATGTTGCAGATTTACTTCAATGTTTTTTAGAGATTTTTGAGTTTTAATTACATTTTGTGGAGTTTTAGTGTTAGATCAATGATTTAACTTTTTAGCTTTGCTGCCTTAAATTACAATATCATATTTGCTTTTAAACATTTAAAATCCATTCATCCATCAACATTGTTCCCAAGCCATGGTTCATATGCCAACAGCTGCAACTTTCTTTAAAAATATTGTTTCAATATCTTACTTTTATTATTGTTTTAAATAACAGCATAGTTTTATTACTAATATATACATCATATATTGTATATATTGTGGAGATGAGTTATTTCCTACCTGCTATAATAATATCAGCTATAAAAATGTGTTTCCTTAGCAGCTTTGTCATTTTCTCTCTTAAAAATTCTTGCTTATTCAAGCAAGAATCCATAAATGTAGTTATTTTTAGTTAACGATTCTCTCTAACTGAAAAAGAAGGCCTTAGGAAAAAACATTAAAATTTTAGATTACAATAAATATCACACACAGAAGGCATATATTAAAAAAACTCAGGGTCTCAGGGTCAACATTGTTCCCAAGTCATGGTTCATATGCCAACAGCTGCAACTTTCCTTAAAAATATTGTTGGTAATTGGGGCAAGAGGGTCCAATCACTGCTGATTCTTTTAAAAGATCATGTTGAAAGGTGCATTTCTGCTTTTGTGTCTGGTGATTTGATATTTTTTACTGTTTGAAGGAAACTACGGTCGTTAAGTGTTGGAACCTGGTAAGAAGACACAGCTTAATTTTAAGTAATTGAGGTTATAAAGTTCTAAAATAAATAAAGTTGTTAGGGAGCATAAACATTTGCAGATGTTAATATTTTTATATTTATTGACATTTTTTTTAATATGAAGTGATTATGTATAATTTTTATGTTTAAACTATATAATTTTAAATATTTATATATACTTGGTGCAGTGGTCCAACTATATAACAATAATATTGTCTGAATTATTCTACAAATTCTTTTAAATTATTTTAGAGAGCTGTTTGCGCAGGCTGGTTTACAGTGCTATATATATTTTGTAAATAAGTTGGAATATTGCACAGCCTCAAAACATACATTTTTAATAAAGAATATTTGGAACTATAAAATTTAATCACAAGCACTGTAAAATAAAATTACTTTTGCGCAAACAACTGTGGAGCCTTCCTTATGTTTTAATACTTGCAAAAAAAAAAAAAAAAAAAATATATATATATATATATATATATATATATATATATATATATATATATATATATATATATATATATATATATATATATTTCGGGTTAACATGTTATAGTTTTGCAGTGTAACATGGTTTAATAAATAAAATAATCTGTGCTGAGTAAAATACGATAGAGCAAACAGACCAAGCTATTTTTACAGTGTGTGTATATATATATATATATATATATATATATATATATATATATATATATATATATATATATATATATATATGTTCTGCAAAGTAATGTGAACTATGTGCAATATGTCAAACAGATAAAAATTTAATAAACAGAACCACTGCACTAGAAAATACATATAAAAATAATTATTATGCTGCTGTGGTGATGGTTTTTTTTAAGTTATGAAAAAATAACTAGGCATGTTTTCTACAACTATTTCTACAAGAGTGTGTGTAAATGGTGTATATGGTGGAAGTAGGGAAAGGGTTTTACTGTTTATGTGAATAAGTGTTTTTAAAATAAAAAGAAATGAAAAGTTAAAGAAAATAAATCTTACAGCTTTTTAAGGTCTACATTTGCAATTCTTTATAGGGAACATAAATAAAACATAATAAATAGTTAGAAATAGCAAAAATTATGTTAACCAAAAGGTTAAATAGTCATATTTAACAAAAAGATAACCACGCTACACCCCACCAATAAACCTTAAGTCCACACAATACTGTAAAATTATTAGCAGCTCTTGGTTATGTGGGGGTTTTTTTCATGCTATTATAAATGTGTTTCCTTAGCAGCTTTGTCATTTTCTCTCTTAAAAATTATTGCTTATTCAAGCAAGAATCCATAAATGTAGTTAGTTATAGTTAACGATTCTCTCTAAATGAAAATGGTGTCAGGATTTAGTGTGCATGTTATTTAATGCTTATAACACTGCAACTGTAGGACAGAAGGAAAAAGAAGGCCTTAGGAAAAAAACATTAAAATTTTCGATTACAACAAATATCCCACACAGAAGGCATATATTAAAAAAAAACTCAGAGTCTCAGTAATATTAGAGGGTTAGATTTATTGCAGCAACATTTCACTATTATCACATGTAGCATACTTTTATTCATAAATATAGTGCAGCGGGTTTGCTTTCAAAGCAGTTATAGCTGATTCTATATGCAAGCTATTAATGCATTGCAATTCGGATTCAGCGCCATCGTCAGAGAACTGAGGGTAAATACGTGCGGGCCTTTTGATCTACCTGAGATTTTTTTTTTACTTCTTTTCTTTGGGTTTTTCTGTTTCTTCTTTCTTTACTGGCTCCTGCTTTCCAGCAGCTTTAGCTTCACCTTCATCTTTAGCTTTTGGTTTTTCTGCCTCTTTGGGTTTGGCTTTCACTGTCTCCTCTTTGACCTTTTCTTTAGCTGGTTCAGGTTTTGGCTTATATTCCTCCTTAACTGGCTCAGCTGCCTTACTATCCTCCTTATCTTTTTCTGAGTCTCCCTCATCCTCAACCTGCTCATCACCATTTTTCTCATCTTTCTCTGCCTCTTCCTTCTCATCACCCTCCTCCTCCACCTCGGCAGCCTCTTCTTCTCCTTTTTCCTCTTCATCCTCTTTGACTTCTTCTTCACCTTCCGCTTTTTCTTCCTCTTTTGCAGCCTCCTCTTCTTCCTCTGCAAAACAAAAATTATTTGATTTTGATTTTTGATTTTTTTGATTTTGACATCAAACAAATTAACAAAATGTCTAAAATGCCAGCTTACCTTCTTCTTTCTCTTCTGCTTCATCCTTAGCTTCATCCCCCTCATCTTCTTCCTTCTCCTTTTCTTCTTCTTCTTCCTCCTTCTCTTCTTCTTCCTCTTCCTCTTCCTCTTCCTCTTTGGAAGGTTCTGCAGAGAGGGTGGAGCTCAGCATGCGAGAGCTGAGCAGATAGGGGGCAGCAGAGGTCACATGGGACTGGACAGAAAAGGCACGTGAATAGGAGGGAGCCATTGCGTAGGAACTGACCAGACCTCCTGCCATGCCAGCATTTAGGCGGGTTTCCTCACCCTCCAAAAGTTTTCTGTTGGAAGTAAACATCATGAGAAAAGGCCATTTATTCTCTTATCTTATATATATAATTTACGTATTTAAAAAAAAAACTACCTGTATGCAGCTATTTCAATATCAAGTGCCATCTTGACATTAAGAAGGTCCTGGTACTCTTTAAGGTATCTTGCCATTTCACCTTTGGTGGCTCTTAGTTCATTGTCAAGCTCATTGATTGTGTCCTGTAAGGAATAACACTTTGCTAAAAAATGCTGGAGTTTTATCTACAATTTTATCATTAAAACATACTACACAAGCTTTATATTAACCTAAAATAATTTAAATATTAATTTTTATTTAGCAGAGATAATAACTAACCTGCATAGCTGTAATTTCTGCACTCTGCTTGTCCTCCACTTCCCTTAATTGTTTCTCCAATGATTCATTAAGACCCTTGCAGGCATCTATTTCCAGGATGCGTGCCTGCAGCTGCCGCCGGTACTCGCCTGCTTCATCCTTGGATGTCCTAACAGCGCTGGTGTGGTGGGCCACGGTCTCCGTCAGATGCCCCACCTTACCGCGGAACCAGTCTTCTGCAGCCTGCATATTGCGTGCTGCCAGCCTCTCGTACTGTGACCGGATGTCACGTAGGGCACTTGACAGGTCCGGTTTAGCCGTCTCAGTTTCAATGGCGATTTGTGCACCATACTGGAGCTGCACTTGCAGCTCAGAAATTTCTTGCTCATGGAGTTTCTTGAGGAAGGTCAGCTCATCCAGAAGAACACCCACTCTCTTCTCCAGTTCCACCTGAGTAACAGCTTTCTCATCAGCCTCCTTTCGTGCATCCATAAGCCTGGCCTCAGAATTTTCACGCTCCAGGGCCTCGTCATCATACTGCCTCTGCAGGGCTCTCAGAGTTTCTTCCAAGTGCTCCCTCCGGTTCAGTGCAGCCTGCTTCTCCAGTTCAGCCTCATCCACAGCAGCTCGGAGAGCACGGGCCTCCTGTTCGTACAAGGCTCGTAGGGAGGATGGCTCACTGTGCCTCTGCCTCAGCAGAAGTAGCTCAGCCTCGAGAACTCGGTTCTGCTGCTCAAGCTCATGCACACGCTCAATGAAACCAGCAAAGCGATCATTGAGCTCCTGCAGCTGGGCCTTCTCCTGAGTGCGTACTGATCTAAGCTCAGAGCTCACCTGCGCTGCTTGGCTCAAGTCCAGCTCCAGAGGGTGGGCATTGCTGCTTAGCAGCAAAGAGGAGGAGATGCGCCCTGGAGAGCTATACTGCAGCCGAGCCGAGGATAACGGAGATGAGTGGCTGGAGTACACCGTGCGGGAACGGGTCCGTGTCGCCACACGTGGGGCTGCACTCTCCACATACCAGCGCTTGTATGAGGAGGTGTAATACGGGTCAAAACCGATGCCACTCATGATTTTAAGGACTATTTGCTTTGTCTCTTTATTCCTCTCACAGCTAGCAGACCGAGACACTGCTGTCTCTGCTGCAGTGTCAACTGCTTATATAGCCAGGAAGAGGCTACATCTGACGTAATCGCCTTTCTAAACTCTGACTGTGCAGAATTGACTAAAGGAGAAAGTGGGAGGAACAGGCAGAGATGAGGAGAGAGAGAGAAAGGGAGGGGCAATAAAGAGGGAGGACAGATACACAAGCACCATGAAACAGAAAGGGTGATGCAAGACTGTGAAGATTTAGAAAATTCTTATTATTATTATTAATATTTGGGTTGTTTTGTGTACTATATGGTCAAACATATGTGTACCCCTGACCATGTGCTCTTGAAAGACTATGTTGTGGAGCAAGGATGTGGGGATTTTTGTCTATTCAGTCCCAATGCATTATTGAAAAAGAGCACTTATGTACAACTATACAACCTGACACACAGTCAGCATACTAATATATAATATTATTAGATATTTATATAATATAATAATTTAACATGATAAGTGTCATAATCAGGTGTTCACATACTTTTGGCCACTTTTGAGGCACAATGATGCCAAATATTCCTTTTATAATGAGCAATAATAGAATAACATTTTGTCAAAAAGTGTAGCAGTTTATTTGTTCTCAAAGGTTATGACACAAACTTAGCAGAGCAAAAAAGTATCAAATTTCATTTTATCTTTAATAAGCACAACATTAAGCCATATAAAATTTCTAATAGTATTTACCCCGTGCCCTGGTATTTTTACCTGTTTCAGCTATATTTGCTGCGTCATGCAATATTAACTAGATGTACTGCATCCTGATGCAGGCAATGCACTGAAATGTGCTTCACTATTAAGTGTAAAGTATTTCTGTAATTAGATTTAACATTTTACTCCACTCAGTCTGGAAGCTGTGTGACAGAATTCAGTACAGTCTCTGGGATACACAATGCTTAAACCAGGATTTTCTTCTAACGTGGAAAGTCACTGCCCCTGCTGGCAATTATGAGTACTGCATACAAAGATTTCAACAATGCATTCATTAAAGTTATGGATGCAGTTTTTTTATACCGAGGTCATTTTTCTCTTTTAGCCGCATTAGGTAATTAGCTCTAATAATACTCATGTGATACTAAAATAATGTACACTTTAATTCACTCTTAATATTTACACACTGCTTGGCCCTCTGCTTTCCTTAACTACTGTTGAATTTGTGTGTCTTAGATCTGACTGCCATTCCTCTCATTTATCCGTTTATTTTTATTTTTAGAAATAGAATCCTGAACTGCTGTACAAATTACTACCATTTCCTACAGGATGTGTTATTGATGTTGCTGCTATTTATGACACTATTCATTTTATCACTATTCATTTTATCTAATATTTAAAAACGAGTTCTTCCTGACTATGCTAATTTTTCCAAACATTGCATTGGTTGTTTTTTTTATTTTGTCATGTTTAGCCTTGTCCCAATACCCACTCTACGCCCTAAGGTCTTACACAATTTTGGAAGTGCACACTTTAGTTGATAATTGCCAAAGATTTGGGACGTTTGAATGCATGTCATCCATCTGCGTCAAACGTTACTGCTATGTAATCCCACACGTAGGCAGGGCAGAGAAGCTTATTAGTGAATTGTGACAAACTACACACTTGCAACACTCAGCGGTAACACGCTAATGAGGGGCATAAACGTGCAAGTGAGGTTATTGGGACTGTTTTATAATAGCATACTAAACTACTTGTTTTTCAAAACTTCTCAAACCTCTAAAAGTGTGTTAAAGTAGTATAAAGTTGTTTTACTGGTATGTCTACTGAAACCCTAGGACCCTATCTCTGATATTTGCAATTTTATTTCACAGCTCTCAGTTTAAAAGTCATGTTGCTATTTTAAATCTAAAGATAACCTTTGCCCTTAGAGCTAGTAAAGAAACCACCCACCTTCAAAAGCCCCGATCTGACTAGCTGATCCTAACTGTCTGTACAGAGGTTGAGTTGTTTTCATTGGTTTAGAACAAGTGATCACTGGACTTCACACAGCTTCACATTCCACTATGCTATAAAAAGAGCGAAGCTTATACACACAGGGCTTCCAAGCTCACTGTTACAGGGTGTCTGTGTGCAAGCAACAGAAAGAAGACTGAATCCTACAGTTTGGTCACTCTTATATCTATAACACACTCAACATGACTGCTGTCCATCGCCTGGTCATTGTGCGGCATGGAGAGAGCAGCTGGAACCAAGAGAACCGCTTCTGCGGCTGGTTTGATGCAGATCTTAGTGAGAAAGGAATGGACGAGGCCAAGCGTGGTGCTCTAGCTATCAAGGATGCAGGCATGAAGTTTGATGTGTGCTATACTTCCGTGCTAAAGCGTGCTATCAAGACCTTGTGGACCATCATGGAAGGCACCGACCAGATGTGGCTGCCTGTGGTGAGAACTTGGCGCCTGAATGAGCGTCACTATGGTGGACTGACTGGCCTGAACAAGGCAGAAACAGCAGCCAAACATGGAGAGGAGCAGGTGAAGATTTGGAGACGTTCATTTGATATCCCTCCTCCACCCATGGATAAGGACCATCCTTACTACAAAATAATCAGTGAGGTGTGTATTTAATTCTTTAAAAAATATTCATTGTCCTGTGAGGAACTAAAATACATTGTCTTTTTTTGTGCAAAAGTCTCAGAAATGTATTATGCATCATGACCCCAGGTTGATATTTTACAATCAGTCTAGACGCTATAAGGGTTTGAAGGAGGGTGAGCTGCCATCCTGTGAGAGTCTGAAAGACACCATTGCACGTGCCCTGCCCTTCTGGAATGAAGTCATTGTCCCTGATATCAAAGCCGGCAAAAACGTCCTTATCGCGGCCCACGGAAACAGTCTGCGTGGTATTGTCAAGCACTTAGAAGGTGAGTTTTACATGATTTAACTCAAACACACTGCAAGTCCGACCATGAGGCTTTCACATTCCCAGATGATTCTGTGTCTAATAATAGTCCCTGCTAACACACAGAGGAAAAGGCCACAAGCGAGATTCTCGTTACAGCTGCGACCTTTCTGTAGAAAGGTCTTACATTCTCCATCAGTTGAGTTTGATAACGATCACGCGGCATAAGAAGGGGCCAGGAATGATTCAGATTGACCTCAGAAAAACTATATCAGCAGTTTAGAATCTTAGGAAACGATCTGAACACAATACAAATTATTTCTAGTAAGCAAACCCTGTTTAGTGTGTGTTTCATAGTAAAACTATGTAGTAGTTTCTTAGAAGTGTAGAAATAATAGTCAATAGTCAATTTGTATGGTCCAAGTCCCCTTTATTTAAAAAACACTTTTTAACGATAGAGATTGTGTCAAAACAGCTTTACAGAGTCAAATAAAGTAATATTAAACACTCACTAAAACACTCAGTTTAGTTTAATTGGGATCTGTAAATTGAGAGTCTCTGACTAAACAAGCCAGAGGCAACAGTGGCAAGAAAACCAAAACTCCATTAGTGACAGAATAAATTTTAAAAAACCCTTTATTTTATGCTACAGCAAAAATCCGGTAGTCTTGTCTGAATAGAATAGACGTCTTAAAGACAAGGTTATCACTGGGAAACTGACACTGGGGCTTATTGTCTCTATGTGCTGATCCACCAACTGGGCTGGACACAGACTGGATCTGGTGGCAAAGATGAGCTCAGAATAGGAAAGAAACAGAAGTATTAGCATAGATGCCATTCTACTTAGGATGTACATATACATGTTATATTATTGGAAGTTTTTCCAGTTCCGGTTGACCTGATTATTGCAGCCTAACAATCAGTTTGGGAACTAGATAGGAAAAGGATCTGTCGTCTGAAGTTGATTTTGTTAATATAGATTTTATAACAACAGTTAAACAACTAGTTTAAATTTAAAATGTGATGTTCAGGATAATTTAATTGAATTAGTTCCAAGTACCTTACTGTACTGCAGATTGTCCCTTTATGATTTACAATTTATTTCAGTAGCCACAGCTGTTTACTGATTACAGTAGTTATTTAGTCCGTTTATATAAAGCAGAGTTTGTTAAGTGTGCTGGAAAATTATGGTTTTGTTTATTAGTTAACTAAAAACTTGGCTTGATTTACTACAATTTTAGTGAATGAACTCAGCTGGTTACTATACCGACTTTACCGTCAAGTTTTTGTCCTTTTTACATGTGTTTTTTTTACCCATTCTCCATACCAGGCATGTCTGATGCAGCCATCATGGAGCTTAACCTGCCCACCGGTATTCCCATTGTCTACGAACTGGACAAAGACCTGAAGCCTGTGAAGCCCATGCAGTTCCTCGGCGATGAGGAAACTGTCCGCAAGGCTATGGAGGCTGTGGCTGCCCAGGGCAAGGTGAAGAAATGAGATTAGACAAGAACACAAAGACTAAACCAGCTCAAGTTCTGACCGTGCCCCACCTTTTCTGTTCGACTCCAGTGAACATCATTCCACCAGCAGAGAACTCTGACAATCCCTATTCCCCAAACTTAATGGGTTTATGCCATTTTTTTAAAAGGAAGAATAATAATAACAATAACATTCTGCTATTTTTTAGTTTTGTAAACATGTCCCCAGCTGATATTAAATTGTCCATTAACAACAATTTTTGAAAGTCACCAGATGTAATGTGTGATGCTGTGTGTTTTTTTCCTGCATCATATCCATTATTATTGCAATTGCAGCTTTTTTAGATTGATGCATTGTTGGTATTGATTAATTCATTCTGCAACAAATACTGTAAATTTTTACGGCAGACATGTTAATATCTTTATGGATTGCTGTCTAAAATGGGTTCTAATATGGGATTTTTTTTTACCGTGCAAAACAACCTGTACCTTGTCACTGGAAAGGGTTATAAATGAACCAAATTTATAACCACGTCACATAACAGATGGACTTGTCTTTCCTTTTATGTACAAATAAAAAATATTTGTATTCCCCAAAAAGCCCACATGCTGGAGCTGCTCTTATTTTAACAAAAACAAAGCCATCACTATTTTGGTGTGTTTTCTTGCTTTAGTCATTCCTCCCTCCTTTTTGTTCTCCTCCATCTTGGTATGATTTCAGCATTTTTAGCAGAGCGGCGCAGAGCAGCGCAGTGCAGTGTAAGCTAAGAGCTCTCAGCTTGGCGTGGGTAGGTCGAAGGGTTCAGTCTGGCCACCGTCCCATCCCATAGTGCTGCAGTGTCGACGTCTCGGCACCCTGCACCTTCCCAAAATGGCTTTCTATTAAACCATCTTAAAACTAAGATATCAAATCACCAACATCGCACTCATTAGAGACAGATCAGGTTATATAATGATAACAGGTGTGTGTGTGTGTGTGTGTGTGTGTGTGTGTTAGAAAAGACAAAACAGCTCTCTGGGCATCAGTCCGACAGATCACTTTAAGGCCTTATGATTTATGTAGTGATGCTATTTTATAGCTTTTATTGAGAGTTGTGCAAAGCTTATAAATTTTAATGCACACTTTTCTAGGTATACATGCATCAGCTTTAAACTAAATAAAATAGAATAGTATTTTATTTGTAGCATATATATATATATATATATATATATATATATATATATATATATATATATATATTATATATATAATTTTTTTTACATATCAAAATAAAATATTTTATTTGCCGCAACACTGCCATCTGGTGTTCATTGGGAGTTTTGCCACAGATTCGGTCTACACGAGCTCTCAACAGATGTGCTGTATTTGATCACTGGTGATGATCCTTTAATTATCTTACACAAGTCATCGTAACGTCATTTTTGTGTCACTTTTTAGCGTCATTTTATTTCAATTCAATCTGAATTTAATTTGTCGATTTATTGAAACAGAATATTCAAATGAATCGACTCGGTAAATGAATCGAACGGTCCCTCACAGTGAGATTGGTTGATTTGGCTACGGTTTTAATTTAGTACTGTAATTCACAAAACGTTTTCACAAAACGTTTTCTGTACAGGAGGGCGAGCCCGTGGCATAGGCGATTTAAGCAGTTGTCAGAAGTCGCCCTCTTGTGCTCATCGTGCGCTCCTACACCCATATATTAATCAAAAATATTGTTGGCGCTTAACAAAATTTTAGCACTGATTTTCAGATAACCGCTAAACTGATAAAATATTATTAGAAAAAAATAAAATTGATGTTAATAAAAAAACATGACATTTGGCAACGTGTCATGTTGGTCTAATTTAAAAACATGCGCATCTGCATCATACCGAGTTATTTAGAAAATATGTTGTGCACTTTTTGTTGATTTGCACTTAGCTTATCTGGTATGTGAGTCTTTTAGTAACAGTTAGTCAAATTCGTTTGTTATTTATTATTACAATTTTTTTTACTACTTGCTTATTTTATTTATGTATTTGTTTAGTGTTTATGTTATAGTAAAGGTTATAAAAATCTACATTTTCTGGCCTTTTTTTGGTAGTGTGTGTGTGTGTGTATGAAATGGGGGGGTTAAACAGGGGGCGCAAATCTAGAATTTCGACTATCTTTATAGGCACTTTATATTCAAAGTCGATGGCAGTAATTTAATCTAATATTTTTATTATATTAAAAGCGCAAATTTAACAAATTTACCTTTTATTAAAATGCCATTTTTTTATTAACGTTTTTTTATTGCTTGTTCTAAAGTTTTTGCATTAATCTTTGTAGTATGACTGACCAATGACTAACAATACTCATTGTTTATTACTGTTAATGTAGCCCTCCTTTATTTAATTGGCTTTATTCTAATCGTTTTTCAATTCATTTGTTTTAAATCACTGTTCAAGTTATTTTACCGGTTATTGGTGTTATTATCAGGATCACCACAAGATGGCGATGTTTCATCGGTTATAATTTGATGTTCGCCTTTAAAAGTTTTTTTTTATTATTATTATTCACACCTCCTCAGTTGATAAATCTACTACTATTGAATTAAACCCAGGAACTTAATTGATATTTTTTTAACTCGTATTTTATTTAAGTTAAGTTATTTAACATCAGATGATTTAAGAGTTTTATTATCCTAAATAAAATTATTTAATTTTTTTTTACTTCTAAACAGTAGTATTTATATTAAGGGCTATACAGAATTGTGTATAACTTTGTAGTCATCGTTTACTTCTTTCTACAGGTTACTCTCTGAGCTATAAATCATAAATCATATAAATCATACAACCCACCATCCTATAAAAGATCCTAATGTTTACTGGCTATTAATGCTTAATAATTTATTGAACACAATATTGATTTAAACATTATTAAAAAAAAAGTATAACTTCCTATACAAGGAGTTTGCTGGTGTTCTAAGATAGTGAGAAGATTTGTGCCCTCGGGTTCGGTGTAAATTCCAGTTAACAGGTTTCTGTCTCAACAGGCTCATCTGTCACTTATGTTTAAACACTGAACAGGCGGACTGAAAAAAAGTAGCAAGCAAACACAAGGACTGATTGTACACAAACTTATTGCTCCACTATTAGTTTTGTAGTCGACTTTATGTTCACTTTGAGCTGCTTTACTTGTATGATTTGCAATAAAAAGTTTACTGTGTGTTTTTCTGCAGAATTAATTTTAATCGTGGACTAATGCACTCTTACTAATCAACTGACTATGAAGTGAATTATACTTTTTATTTTTATTTATTTTTATTTCTTTCCAGAAGTGTGTTTTGTTTTGGTAGCCACTTTTACTGCCTGTCCATTAGATATGATCTCTAACATAATCTGGTACATGCCAAGAACGGTGGTATTTGCACTGAGATCACATTGGATACAGAACTCAGAACAAAATATATATAAATTCAATCAGTTATATATGATTATATATGATATATATTTTTTCTTACTGTCCTCCTGTACAATTGTATAAATGTACAAAAGATAAAGAAGTCTATGTTTTTTTGGTTGTTTAAGAATCAGCTCTGATTGGTCAGGGGGAAAACTATGAGCTGACTCACTGAGCGGACACTTTACACTCTACTGTACACACACCTGCCGTGTCTCTTTTACCATTTGTTTTAGTTTAGCTGCAGATATAAAGGGGGTTGATGCAATTCACAGAATTAAAGAGGAGCATTCGAGGTAAATGCCATAGGGGTGTGAGGTGAGAACATGTTCGGACAGAGTGCAGGCATGACTTAAGGATTGTTGTGTGCGTGTGTATGTGTGTGTCTAAGTGAGTGTGGGGTTTTCAATTCTTTCAGATATAAGGGCCTTTTTGGGTAAATTTACCTTGATATTTCAATTACTTAGCTTTCTCTATTTGCCTCTAAGGTTTTTACAAGGTATGTGTGCTTGAAGGTGTTAGATGTGTAAACTCCTAACTTAAACCTCCTGTCCAGAGAAAAACACTGATCCGCTCAAACCAGAAACAAGAAACTTTTTTACAGTACATTAAAATTAAAAACGTGGTAGCGCACTCAAAAAGTGGGGAAGTGTTAGCACAGTGGTTAGGGTGCTGGACTACCAACTCGAAGACCCAAGTTTGATTCCCAGCACAACCAAGCCACCATTGTTGGGCCCCTGAGCAAGGCCCCTAACCCCCAATTGCTCAGTTGTATAACAGGGAAAAATGTAAGTCGATCTGAATAAGCGCATCTACCAAATGCTGTAAAATGAGAATTTTAAATGTATATGTGTAAATAGCCCCACAAGTAGCGGTTTAATCATAGGTTTAGTTTAAGTAACAGTACTTTGGCTTCTGATTCGGTGTATCACTGTTACCCATAAACACTAAATAGCCCCGGAAATAACAAATGTATATGGAACACTCGATTCAGTGACAGTGGATACAGGCTATAAAATAAAGGGAAGAACTGTAGACCTGATACAGATGATATCATAACATTTCTATTTTGTTATTTGCATGTTTATATCTGGTTGGCAACCATGTTTGACCTCCAGCTAGTTTGTTAGCTTGACCCCCAGATAATGAACAGGAAAAAAACGGATATAAAATATATAACCTTCTTTAGATAGACCCTTGATGGAGTGGTTATAGATTCTAAGGAGCCTTTAATCCTAAATAATTCTATAAAGTTGATGTATTTTACAAATATATACAATGTTTTTTTTTGTTAAAAAAAAAGGAAATGTATACTAGATTGTTAGAGGTGTCAGAATTGTTGTTTTTGTTAGAAACTTTAAGTGGTTTTGTTCATCCTTTACTATTTATTGTTCATTTCTTACAAGCTAAGAATTTAAATAGACAAGAATTTTCGTGCTTATGACATTCAAGTTCGCTGTTGATGCTCAGCTTTTTACTCGAATAGCTGAAAGGATGTGCTGAATGTGTGTGAACGGTCCTCCATCTCTGCACTATCTGAGCACTTAGCATGTGTATAGGCCACAGACAGGCCACCTCAAACCCCAACCCTGTCCTTGTGGGACATCACAGAGGTTTAGACTGAACTTCCTGTAGACCTCCACCCCCCCGCACTACCACCTCCTGCATTAACTGGCTGCTAATTGGCCGTCCCATAAGTGCTAAAGTGCCGTGTGACACCATGGCTCCATTTGCTTATAGGATTAAGAGGCCTATCTCCCCATTGTCAAGGCCAGACAGGGCTCAATACACAAACCTAAACAGGGGCGATTTGAAGAAAGAGGTACACAACTCAAAGTTAAAAATGAGACACATGATCTAACTTGAATCAATTTATCATGTCTTACAAACTTTATCTCAAAAATCCAAAAGATCAGATGGCTGGAAATCACCGCCCAGGGAAATTAATATTGTGTTTAAATAAAAGTATTGTTATTATTATTACCTATATATCTCAATAAATCATTATAGCTCACTGGAAAAATATTTCCTTTATATATTTTCTAAAATAAACAACATTTGTAAGCAGTACATCATTACAGAAAGCAGTACATCATTATTAGGATCATCTCATTTATTATTTTAAACTCAAGTATTTAAAAATAAGTTTATTGTGTAGTATTTTATAATAAGCTTATAATGAGATATATTTAATGAATTGTATATTTTATTTGGAATATTCTATAAATTATATATATATATACAATTAATATACTTTTTCTGTAGGGTTTTTTTTTTTTTGAAAACCTACTTTCAAGGTTAATATTTTTTTATAAAGAAATAGATATTTCTGTCACAAAATAGCTCATACAAAATATTATTAATGTACAACAAGACACTGGGTACTAAGCAGGCTGATTAAACTGAATTGTAACATACAATCTAATGGCTTTGATTAATGTTTTCAGGATATTTTACAGTTATTTTTAAAAAGATACCAATGGTTATATACTCAAAAGCAGATTTGCATTAAATAATTTAATCACTGGAAGGTACAAGAGAATGCATTTTAGCAGTATTGAGTATTAAAGTAACAGAGAAAAGCTGAGGTATATTATTATGAAAAGATAATAATATAATGTCTTTCTTTTTTTCTTTTCAGTTGCACATTATTGTATGACGTCACTCATATAAGAAATGTATGGCATTGTTATAGGTCTATTTTATATATTTATAGGCAAAAACAGACTGTGGAGTGATTGCAACATCAGGCATGTCTGAGCCCATGGCCGGCACGACTTTTTCTCAGCTACATGATAATATCCTCATCAGGCTCCTTTTGATCCGAGGCTCAACTCCTCCAGCTGCTCTAGCCTTAAACAACCACACACATTGACCCCCGGTGCTAATAGAGCACTTCAAAGTATGCTAATAGACCCTCTCACTTTTGTCTACACACACACAGAGACCCTAGGAAGCCCCACCCACTCTGTCAATCTCTTTAAACTCAAGGTTGAGCTAAGCCCAGGGGCATTTTGTCATTGATTTTACCTGTTGGTCAACTAACAACAAAGGTTGTGTGCACACATTCCAGATCTTTTTTTTAGGTCTTCCTCAGGGATTTATGGAGATCTGCAGCTAAGGATCAAGATCATATAAAGATATTTGAGTAGCTACCTCAGTGATTAAACCCAGCTACACTGACTTTTCTTACAAATGGAGCAAATATCAGGTACGTTTTTTATTGCATTTAACTAAATAATTGTTGAAAACAGTTTTTCTAAAAATATGCATGGTATTCTTTGATTTGAAGCATTTTTTCCTCACATAACATTGATATAATACCCGTTTTAGACCTGAGATATTTATCTACAGTGTCTGCACCGTCTTCAGTAGCTCATTCAGCTGAATCGTACCAACATGGAAACATGAGGATGAAGCTGGAATATTCAGAGCTCTGGAAATCTTTTCATGACATCGGGACTGAAATGGTTATTACCAAATCTGGCAGGTAAAAAAATTCTAAAAGGTTGAATTAATTTGACTATTTTGGGTTTTTCGCTTTACCTACAAACTTATTTATTTTTAATGGTAATTCAGGAGGATGTTTCCCTATTGCAACGTAAGCGTGTCTGGCCTTGTGCCATATGCCAAGTATTTCATCATGGTGGACATGGTCCCGGTGGACAATTCCAGGTACAAGGTAAGTGAAAAAACATACGGTCAATTGTTTATTGTTGCTTCAAATGCAAAAAATACATAGCTACGGATATACCTGTAAACTTGTAGATTTTTGTTAGTAACTTAGTTATTTAGGAATATGTTTTATAAAAACACTTTAAACAGGAACAAAATAAGACAATAAACCCCCAAAAACCATTTGTGAGTGCAGACGGTGCTCCTCCTGTGGACTGCCCATCACTGCAAAGTGTGAATATCAAAGGCTATTATCACTTCCTGTTTTTCTTCCCTCAGTCGGGGGTCCAGTCAAGTCCAATTCCCTTTTACTCCCCCACTAATGTCCTCCAGCAGAGCAATTAAAGTCTATATAGGGCAATCAACTTACTTTACATAAAATTGCCCTCCCAAGAGTGCGGGTGTATATCCTTAAACCATATGTCTCAAATTATATATATATATATAAAGAAGCAGAGAATGTTAAAGGTTTTTTTTCTGTATTTTTTTCTACAGTGGAATAACGAGCAGTGGGAGGTGGCAGGAAAAGCAGAGCCCCAGCCTCCGTTTAGAACCTATATACATCCAGATTCTCCTGCACTGGGTAGCCATTGGATGAAGCAGCCCATTTCTTTCCTCAAACTAAAGCTCACCAACAACCCTTTGGACCAGAGAGGCCATGTAAGAGTGTTTTTATAAAGTGCCACGTTTTCTTTTGTTTTGCTTTTTGTACTTGACTCATGTTTTATCTCCCCCTCACGTCTATCTGTAGATCATTCTACATTCAATGCATCGCTACCAGCCTCGCTTCCACGTGGTGCAGGCCGATGACCTTTATAGCGTACGATGGAGCGTCTTCCAGACATTTACATTCCCTGAAACCAGCTTCACTGCAGTCACGGTCTACCAGAACACCAAGGTCAGTTCTATTAATGATTCACAGACTTCTGAAATACATTCCTTGTTTTTGTGTTTGAACCTTTTTGTTAACTAGAACTTGATTTGTTTTTTCTTTTCCCAAAGATCACTAAGTTAAAGATAGACCACAACCCCTTCGCAAAGGGCTTTAGAGAAGAAGGAACTCATAACAAAAGGTGAGACAGAGGGTTGAGTATGAAGAGTTGAAAAAAAGTGTACGTTCGAGAGTCAAAAAAATGTAAAAAATGTTTTGTTTTGTTGCAGGCACAGAGCTCAGAAAAATCAACTGTGTCCAGAAAGTGCAGCAAAGAAACTAAAGACTTCAGACAAAGAGCCAGAGTTTGAATGCTTTCAAGGTGATTACGAAATATATCAAAGCTTTAGTATCATTGTATTAAGTGAGAACAGGCACACGCATTCTTAACTATAATTAGACCAAATGATTAGTGTGGCTTACGTCATTGTACCCAGAGATTCCTGTTCAGACCTGAGTTCATGTTCAGACCTGTCATGATCACCAGTTACATTCACCAGATGTGTTTAATGTTGCTGTGCATATGATCTCGCCTTATGGTAAACCTTCATTTCATTTCTCACCTACAGATGTGCCTAGGCTCCCATATGACCCCCACAGAAAAGATCCAGATACCTTGATGCTTTCCAACATGACGAAAGAAATGGCCCAGGATTCGCACATGTCCCCATGGGAAGAAGTGCAGGATCCTGGTCAAAGTCTGCACAACGAAGGGGTCATGGATTACACAAACTCCGAGCAGCTTGTTCCAGGACAGTCCAATTACCAATCGCACAGGTATGTTAATTGATAGCAGATATTTAGTATCGAGCATACACTTTTTCATTTCTTTTTCCAATTTATGTAAATTAGCCATGACAGATTTGGTGTCTTGTGGTACAGCAAACAGAAAGGGGTAATGGATGCTGACTGTAACTCCATCACTCAGTTACTGTAACACCACCTTGCACTTTTTATATAATTTTGTTTCATACTGTATTTTTTGCAGAACTCAAGAGTTTGGAAGGATGCCCTCACCCTCCTGCACAGATTCCCAAACCGATTACCAGGCTTTTGAGTCCAAGTCTAATGACATGGCCACTGTTCCTGAGCAGATGCTCTCAAGGCCTCAGCCTACTATAAGTCTGGATTCATCTCAGAGAAAAGCACTAGACTTCTCCATGTCCACCAACATTGGGGGGTGCTTAAAAGACAGACCAGGAATGCCTCTGTACAGTCAGTATACCATGGAGCAGCCTTTAGGCCTTTGGAGTGGAGCTTTAGCAGGTCAATACACAACCTCAGTCTACCCTCAGTCACATCCACCACCACACCCACATCCCTCTGGATATCACCACAGCAACATGGCAGAGTGGAGTCAGTACTCTTTGTTTCCTTACTCTTGCTAGGCAGGAGGCTAAACAATGAAAAGACTACACAAGAAGAAATATCTTGACATGAGTAAGGACTAGAGAGAAACAGATCAATACAGACTAAAACATCCAATACAGACTAATAAAACACAGATGTGTGAAGAGAAATTAAACAAGGTACAGAAAGTTGCTTTTAATGTTATACTGTAAATTGATAGTGTTATATTTTGGAGAGATATTTCTGTCTATATTTTTTGTCTTTTAAAGAATTCATGACAGTGTCATCATTTTATTTTTTTCCCCTTCTAATAAATCAAATGTAAAATCTTGTAAAAGACAGAACTTTACATGTTGTACGTTGTTTGATAATAGCATATTGTGGAGCAGTGTCTGTTATTTTACTGTGAAGGTGTGTGTGTGGATGCAGAGCATGACATTAACAAATTAAACAAAATCAATTATATGTTAATAGAAAATGTGAATAAATGTGAAATCTACAAAAATAGTATTGTCACCTGAAAGGTGTGAATGAATTCTTTGGATATTATAAAGCAGTCTGAAGTCACTGACAAAAATTAGATTACAAATGAAAATAACGCTTGCAATATAAATTTGTTGTGAATTTTTCTATTTACATATTATTATGTAAATATATTTTAGGCAATCACCCAATACCCTTCAGAGAAAAAAGATGACACAAATCTTAAACTGTGCAAACTTTTAAAATAAAAACCTCTACAGTGTAGTTAATATCCACACATAGTGTGCTATGTGTAATTTGCAGCAAGCCTTTTGTCAAAATACCCCCCCTGCCACAAGAACTGAACAGTGGTTAAATGTGAAACTGTCATGAAACCAACAAGTGCAACCTTAATGCTGCTCAGAATAAAGTATCTGCATGATCCTGACATGATCAGTTTGCACAACATAATAAGGCTTTTCGTAGCAGTTCTGTCACCTTTAACATTTGGACCACGTAAACCGGACTGAAGATTCCCAACATCTTTCCCAACATTTCCAATGTCCTCTAGTCCAGGAGGATTTAAGATGCAGTTGCCATAGATATGGTCATTTTTTTTTACCAGTTTTTGATGCACAATCTGAAGCTTGTGATATTTATTGCTTTTACATCAATTCTTTCCTTATAACTAAATTCTGCCTGCTCACTTATTTATTTATTTAAACTGTATGCAATATCTTTTAATCACCTTTGAGGGGTTCATATACAAACCAGTATAAAGCTACACTTCTTGTTTGGTTTTTGACTACTGTTGTGTTTTTGATAAATACATTACTTTGTTTGGACTTGGAATGTTTTTTAAAGTTAAATTTCTCTTTCTTATTTATGTATACAATATGCAAAATTACGTTTGACGTCATACTTTTAAGCATGCATACTATTCATACACACAATACACACTCGGGATCTGATTATAAGCACAAATCAATAAACAACCGAGCAAGAAAGTGTGACAAAGTAACAGATGGTATTTTTAGACGGGGGCCCACGTACTGTACAACACCAGAACCATTCAGACGCTGTCACGCTGGTCTGCACCTGTTCGCGCGAGAAATCCGGCGGCACACTCCTCTTACCGAGTCGTTCACAAATGAGTCGACTCTTTAAGGCGGCTTTTTGCATATCCGAAAAGCCTTAACCGACACGAGAGCTTTTACGATGGATTATTTAAAAGCAGTTTTAAAATGAATAAAACGGTGTGTTAGCGCAGCGTTTGAATATCAGAGTGTAGTTGAGCAAGAATATGACTATTGAAATGAAGAATCGGTTCCTATTGTCTGTGAACCGATTCATCAGATTCACTGAATCTAACTGGAATTCCCACTGATAGTTAAGTATAAGTATATTCAATTCATTTGTCATTGAGCAAGGTACATGTACAGAGCCAATGAAATGCATTTTTCGCATATCCCATCTTAGTAAGTTGGGGTCAGAGCGCAGGGTCAGCTATGATACAGCGCCCCTGGAGCAGGAGGGGTTAAGGGTCTTGCTCAAGGACCCAACAGTGGTTGACTTGCCGGAGGTGGGGCTTGAACCCAGGTGTTTCTGGTCTTCAGTTAACTCTTCCCTCAAACATAATTCTTAATAAACACATTTAATAGAAGCATTTTAATGTACACTCTATTTAAAAACGGAGCATTTTACAAGGTCTTCAATAGAGAAAGAGAATCACGATGGTTAACTGTTGCGTACCTCAAACAGCAGCCATCAATATCTTCTTTCTGTCACCAGTTGCTACATAAACGTGTCCAAAATAGTCAAGGCACATTGCCATGTTGTGTCTTTGCCAGTTCGGAGGCATAAGCAGTGCCTGGACTTCTAAACAGCTTCCTGAAAGCGCCTTTACATACACATCAGCTCATAGCAAAACTAGCACAGCTAAGCTAATATCATTAAAGTTCTGCTATGTCACTAGTTTATTAATCGCTTACTTAAATTAGACGAGTAAAATTATTTAATTTTCAAAGCGAAATTCCATTTAAACGATATTATAATTTGTAAGTGAAATAAAACAGATATATGAATATCTGTCTATGTCCATAAACGCTTTATTACTTTAATAAACTTTCATTTTAACTTTTATTACAATAATTTAACTAATTCAGCCATTTACTTTATATCAAACGGATTTACAAAGGCTGTAATACCAACAAAAGGCATGACTTACATTGCATCAAGTTAAGCGGGAGACTCGTTAAAGACGGTATCACGAGGTTACACCCTAGAGCCGCCTACTGACCAACATTTTCACAGATCTCTGAGATCACCGAGGTTAATGTTTACAGCTGCCATCACATAATTAATAACAAAATAGCGAGGTTTACATAATATTGAACTTAACTATAAACCAATCCACAAATACAGTTTTATTAAAAGCAGAAATGTAAGGATTAATTACCATGTGATATTAGAAATAAAACAAATGCAGTTATAATAAAACAACCAAATTCAGGGTTAAGCACATGACGTTACATAACCTCATTGCTCAGTGATCACATCAGTTGTTTTCTGTCCAATTACAGTACAATGCTTCCGAAATCTTAATTCAAAGAATAATAGGTAAATCATAGGTCAATGTTAATACACAAATACCATTATGAGAAAAAAAAACATAAAAATGTAGGAACATTTATCTATGCTACATACAAGAAAATTAATGATCTTAAGGTACAACTGTAACACAGTTCCAATTGTCAGTGACTAAATGTATCATATCACAAAAATTGTGAGACAAATAGCAATAGAACTGTCTTTTATTTAAAAAAATACGTTTTTAGAAATCTAAGCTTATTCTATTCTTGTCTTTTTACCAAAATTTTAAGGCTAAAGCAGCCAACAAACAGTAGTATAGCTACCGGTTTAACATTGTGCAAAACCAATGCTTAAAGACGAGCAGAAAAAAAAACGGGCTTTCCTATAAAAGTACAAGAAAGAATTGCCTTTGAGAAGTTTCTGTAGGTAATCAGAGCACGTTTCTTTTCTTAGTACCTCGTTAACGTTCTCTAATTACTTTATTTCTCAAGTGACAAAGACTGGTGCTAATTTTAAAATAAAAGAAGGGGAGCAAAAAAAGAGAAGAAAAATCCAGAACAACTGCGATTAAAACTATCATCCTGTTCCACATCCGAAACGTCTGCCTTTCTCCACAGCAATCCATCAACGTAAATGGAATTTCTACCTCCGGGACACTTGCACGACGGCAGGCATCTCCACATGCACAAGGAGCAGACTGGAGCCCGTTTAGAGAAGTAAATTTTATTTTGTCACACTGTAAATGACGGATCATATCAGTATGGATGTTACAGATGGGCAATTAACACAAAAATGTTTGAAAATAACAAAAAAAGGCACGTTTCCATTCTTGTACTACAGACACTGAAGGTACCTACTTATGAAAACAAAATAGCACAGTAATACTGTTAATATTTAAAAATAATAATAATAATAAAAAGCTGACTTTTGACATTTGAAATGTATTAGCGTAAAACCGTTTCTCGCACTGGAAAGCCAAAATATTCAGAGGATTAATTCACCAGTATCATTTGAAATCAAAAAAACGATTTAACAATAATAAAGGAAAAAAAAATACAGTTGCAAAGCAGAACACACAATTCTGCATTCACACACAAACACTAATATAATATTACTCCAGTCTTCTGTGGATGTGACCTTGAAAGTTTTAGAACCTGATCATGTCAGACACCAACATGTAAAGAGGGGAAAAAATAATTATAAATAAAACGCATGAAAATTTACCCGAGATGATCTTCTGAATTTGTGAATTTACCTTGACCTGATTTACATTTATTTACTAAAAATATCAAACAATATTTTCTTATCTTATCCCTAATTGTGAACAAACTTTTCACAGGAGATTCATGACCTCCAATATAGTAATTTTGGGCTAGCACTGAGGTCATTCTAACAGCAACATAAGAGAATAAAGCAATTGGTAAACCAAAATGGCAGTGATGAGCATGAAGTGTATCCTTTTAACAGTTGCTCCCATTGTTATGCTGGCACGTAATGCATTAGGATGTGCCGTACCACAATTTAGTTTTTTTGTAACTGAACTAAACACAAGCATCCTGTTAAAATGTTTGATGACTGGAGCCTTAGGATTGTAACTGCAAAGTTAATAAAGGTGTCAGAAACCTACTTACTAGATGTTACCAATGAAACCATGCGAGATAAAGGCAGAAATGGCATGTGAACGCAGGGTCAGGAGGAAGAGCACTCTTGGGCAAATCATGCGCATTAGCAACCTGCAGGTTTTTTTTTGTTTTGTTTTTTTTTTAGAAAACTACCATTTTTTTTACTACTACAATTTATTTTATACACATAGAAAAAGACCAATTTAGTAGCTAGCTTGAAAAGTATTCTGAATGCGACTAAACACAATTAATTTTCACAAATGAAAACTGACAATAAAAAAAAAACCCAGCTAAATGACAACATGAAGTGAGCTCAGTGGAAAATGGAAACAAAGGCAAAGCAGAAAGCAGCATCAATCACAGATCAATTCCAATCGATGAAACATGCATCCTTATGATACCGTGTGCAAACGCTCCTGCTCACATCAGCACAGAAGGTAAAAAAAAATCAGCTGCAAACCTGGAACGCACTTACATCACCTGATAGTTACATATGTATTATCATGGTACAAATCAAGAAAGGCTACAGTAGAATGTAGACACATAAAAGTCTGTTTTAGAAATGTACCATGAATTAATATTAAATTCATATGGTGTGCTGCAATGTAGAGACTGAACGACCAATAGCATTGCTGAGTCTTACCAGCCATGAGGGATAAAAAGGGGCATTCCGTTTTAATCCAGCTCTTATTTTAAAATCTCTCTCTCTCTCTCTTTTTTTATGCAATGAGACTGCCTCTCTTTCTCAGTAGGGTTTGGCTTGTCAACAAAGCTAGCGTTCCACAAGGGGGGGGGATAACTGGGCATGACAACAAACTAGAGTACTCAAACCTCACCTTGGCACAAGGACAGATGACAATAACAGCACATTAATGGGTCGACAAAAATCTGGAAAATGATACCAGGAAAAAGGGATTAGGAACTATTTTGAGTTCGAAGCTGTAAACAGTCAGAAGCTGCGCAAATGGTTCGCTCGAGAAACACACTCTCTGGCAAAGCCTTAAGCAGGCAAGTGCGATTCCGGTGGTGACAATGGCAGGGCAGCCAGCAGGTCAAGGAGAGCGCCAAAAAACCCAGGTCATTCACTTTCATCCGGGTTTTGGGAATCCAATATTTTCACATGGGTGAATGGAAACAAGCCTCTTCGGCCATTCACTTCGCCTTCCCACTGCCCACTGATGTTCATCCGAGTCACCTTCACTATATCACCCACCTGTGGAAACACCACAACACCGGTTACTCACAGTGCCTTACATAAAAAAAAAGGCTTAAACAACAATAGGTTGAAATTCAGTTGATATTGCAGGTTAACGTATTAAAACTATTAAAAGTCAGTATATTAACTGAATACAATATTTATATTAACAAAATTATAATAATTATTTACTTATATACACTATAACTTATTACTTAAATAATAATTTAACTTCCTGCACAATTTACTGTATTATAATTTTAATGTTAATGTTAAACAGACTATACCAACCTTTTCTATTATTAATATAGACACAGTAACACTGAAAATTGCAAGTCATTTAATCCAAACTTTTAATTATTAATATATTTGGGAAAAAAAACTTGTTTTCATTTAGCTACTTATCAGTCACTGGAATAAGAAAGTACTAAATAAACACAGGATCATTTTATTTGGACATGGTTTAAACAAACCCTATAATACCGCTGCACTGTACAAGGGGGAAAACTGACATTGCAATATTTAGTTTTTCTGCAATATATATTTTTATTTGAAAAAATGTCAGCAGATGACTCGAATAGCGCTATCTGGAAAGTATTAATTATTTGAGAATGATTGTGATTTTATAAGGGCGTTCATCTGCAAAAAATATAATACACAAATTATAAGTATAGATAAATACAATAGACAAAAATACAAATTAAATAAGCTTTATGTTTTTCTGGAGATTCAGATAGGAAAAATCAAATGTAAAAGTCACACTGCAGTCTTGACTGTATAAATTAAGTAGAATTAATCCACAAAAGTGGTGTGGATGTTAAAATGATATATTGTGCAGCCTCAGTGTATAGGATGCCAAAATTTTGTATGTCCAATCAAAAACCGAGCAATTGCATATAAGAGACAATTAAATTACACTGAGGCCATAGTGACAGGGCCTACCGATTTACAACGCCGTTAATGAGTCATTATGAAATTCAAGCATTTTAAACACTAGGACTCCACCATCCAAACCCAGTAACTATCCAATAACCTATTTTCCACCCTAATAAATGTTGAAATGTTCTCTAAAAATACGGAAAGAGTACTTTCACAGATCCCCCCCATAACTTCATTATTGCATAATAAAGTTTACTACACATTATATTTTTACATATTATGGAGCACTAATAGATCCTATTCATTCCCCCACACAACCTAATTAAAGACTAGGGAGAGGCAAACATGGATTGGACACAAGTTAATTAAAGGTTACTATGCTCATATAAACATTCACACAATAAAGGCACAATGTGCTATAGCCAGTCTACTAAAGGACCTTGAGGAAAACCCACTGAAACAGGGAGAACACGCCAAACCTAACACAGGCAGTTATCTGATATTAGGATCAAGTCCAGGACCCTCTAGCACTGCACCACCCAAATGTATGTGCAATATAGAAAAAGGTTTTACTTTACTTTCAAGATCTGGTTGGCAAAATAACAACGCCAGCCAGTGTTTTCCCTGTAATTTTCCACAAGACACTTTTTGAAACATTTTTTATACAAATCAGCTAGCACAGCTGGTTGGCCAAACAGATTTACACACACATGCTTGATCACTAAATATAGTGGAGAACACAGAAAACAGAGCCAGAAATAACTGCTCTAATTTACAATATTCACCTCTAGGCTATGATGTGTCCTGGGATTTATCCTCCACTTCACACACACACACACACACACACACACAACATTGTGTGTTGATAAATCTTTATGCAAACATATCTTTAAACAGCTTTTAAATGTACAACAAACAGATGCTGCAAGTCTTGTTCTTTTATGAAGATATTTATGAGCATTTTTTTTATCAGTACATTTTAAAACTCAAACGGAGATGCAATAAGGAAATAGCTTACAGGGGAGATGGAAACAAACACACACAAATACATTGTTACTAACTAGCTTATGTGCAGCACTGTTTGTCTAAAATAGTGGTCTGATTTAGCGCTAGACAGCCAACGGTCCTTGTGTGTGACGTTAGAAACATAATTTCTTGTTACCAAAGTATATTGCTTTTAATTAAGGCCACACATTTCATCAATTCTCTATGATTCTTTTATGATTTTTTTTAACCAAAACCAAGACACGCCCCAGTCTGACTATTGGGCTGAACAATCAGTTGAAATGCAAAACGTTTTTCCCTTGTTACCAGTAGTTAGTTTGAGCAGATTAAAAAAATAAAAAAATACTTAAATATTTTCCCCTCAGGGTACATATTGAAAACAAATTGGGGGGAAAATACCCATGATGTTAAGATTCAACTTCCTGGTATAGAAATATCACACTTTTATCTATTTTAAATATTTAATTTTCTTATTTAACACACAGGTTTCCCGTGCTGTAAAAGATGTGCATGTTGCATGACTGATTTTTTCCTTCACATTGGTGTGGCCCTTTTTTCCTGCCTGGGCTAAGAAAGAGAGGCAAAAGCTGAAACTTGTCGTGTCGACGACTTTAAGGAATGGAATTTCGCTTAGAACTCGATCCAACTCGTCTTTTCGCATGGCGGCAAGGTGTCCCAGGCCTCAGTGTTTAACAGCCACGCCCAATAAATTATCTTCAGCTGGACAGTACATTTTTTAGGTCATTTTGCTGCCATTAGTATATTTTCAGTATAATACTTTGTTGTCTAGTGTTTTGTTGGTTGTCACTTTCACTGTATTTATTAAAAGTATAACGCATTCAACTTACTGTTAAAAATAAAGACTTAAATCTGGCACTGCATTGTAATTTTCAGTTCTATCTTTACTGTATATAAACAAACATGCTTTATTTTAGTAATTTTTTTTTTTTTTAATTAAATTAACGCTGGCCAATTATTTTTTTAATAAATTTGGCTAATACAAACAATCCGGATTGTTGTCTGTATTTACAAAAGAGTTTACATTTTTAAATTAGAAATTAGGCATATACTATAAATTTTTTTTATAAAAATAAAATAGAAACATTGACATGATACCCTTCCTCTAGTCTGTGACTAGAAACTAAAACTTTTTTGCGGTTTTGGGTATTAGGCATTTACACCCACAGAACTGTCTATTAATTAAAAATTTGTCTTTATTCTAACAGTCTAGAGACATTTGAAAGAGTCAAGAGGATCAGTCTCTGACATACTCAAATCAAACCAATCTTATAAAAATAGCTGTGATAGTTAGACAATCAGATAACACTTTCTTGCTATTCGGATGTTTGATGTGGTCCTTAACTTACACACTTATATGTTGTGCTTCTGCCAAAATAATAGTTGTTTAAATAACTGCATAAATAAGAAAGTGTACCGGCACTTTGCACGTCTTCTTACAAGAAACAGTCTGAAATAGTGAAAAAGTAAAAAAACGAAAAGAGCAAAACTAAAGGAAGACGCATGGCTTCCAGAAAGTGTATGTTGATTTCAGACAGCACAAAACAGCTACATAATAATCAGGTGTTTAGTACCTTAAGTTGTTGTTGTACTAGAGATCAATATTTTGGTAACCTTCACTAATATTATGCCATCCGAGTTGCAGACTATGGTCAGTTAAGCAAAGGTCATGCTTGTATGAATAACTAATATAAACTGAGTGCAGGACTGATTTATCTAAGCACAGCCTTTAAAATAAAAAAACATATATTTAAAAAGAAAACTATTTGCATGCTATTTCAACAAAAAGAAAATAAATGTTAAAATCAACTTTTAATCTCTTTTGCATAAAAACAACAAAAACAAAAAAACTTTTCTAGTTTAACCACTAAACTCTGGAAATGTGAGTAGGAACAAAGAGTTGCTATAGTGACTGTAAAAACAACAAAGAGTCAGTAATTGGAATAGTTCATTACCACCACACCTCATATAAAACATTATCAATTTTTTAAAATGTTTTCATCTCATTGTATACATTTACACTGCAAATATTTTTATATACGACTTTAGGATTTCCACATGCACGTCTTTGAATAGGTGATTTCAGCGTTTCTTTTTAACTGCAGACCTGCTTGCCCTTGGGCCTAGTAAAGATCACACACATTCTTTTAAAAGGGTCTGCAAATCAAGTCAAAGCTATCTTAGCAATTAAACGCCATCTAGCAAACAGCAACAGTGTGTACTGTGTGAAAAAAAAACTTGATTAAGCTATTTAGGCAACATTAAAAAACAGACAGAAACTGGTATTCCATCCTGCTCATCAAAATATTAATCATATCATTTGAGTCCACGTCTTAGCCCGACACTGAAACTTAGTATATATAACAATTTTTCAGACATAACTGCCAGACAATAAACTACATCAAGAGTAATCAATTTTCCTCTGTTTAATAAATCCTAAAACCACATTGCAACATTCGTTATGTCTTAGCCAAAAAAATAAAAAATCAAGGCACAGAACATACCTCCAGTGCTAAGGCAGTCTTGTCATATGCACAGGGGACACGTTTCTGAATCGCTCTTGCCATGATCGGACCATTCTGCATGGAGGGTAGCGGGTTTATGACAGCGCCAGGTGTGCCAGGGGGCAAAGGAGATGGTGTCTGAGGTTGAGCATAGGCGTGTGCAGGTTCAGGAATGCCATAGCTGTTGGAGTTGCGTGAGCCATGGCCAGCCGTCCCAGTGTGAGGCAACGACCTGACTATCTTTTCCACATAAGGGACAGGAATCATTCCAACACGGCCCTCCTTGTTCTTTGCGCTCCACCACTGCTCCTCAGGCTTGTCCAGGATAATCAGGATTTCACCCTTCTTGAAAGGAAGATCCTCTGCGTCACTGCCGGTGAAGTCATAAAGAGTCCGCACATACTCCATATTCTCATCACCAAAGCCACCGATGGGCTGAACAGGGCCGCCGGTTAAAGCTGAGTTGGGGAACCTGGTGGAAAAGACATTAAGCTTAGACAAACACAACTATAGTTCTATAAGGACAAATCCATTTTACTTCTACAATTTAACTAAGATGTATTTAAAGATAAGTCTGTTTTGCTAAAATCCAGAGGGTGAACAACACTCAAATAAATGTTTTTTCTTCAACAGCTACCAACAGCTAGGAAAAAAGGGAAAAAGCATTTGTCCCCCCTTAGACACCAAGTCAACCTATGCTTTCTCTAAAAGGCTGCCTGTGCTCCAAAACAGGGCAGATTAAAACATAATATAATAAAATAATAATAAAAAATATTTGCCCATGCATAAGCTCAGAGACACCTGCCACCCCTTTCACCTAATAAGCAGCTACTTTCACTGACTTCCAGCGAGGGGTGGCTGTGGCGTCTCTGTCTTTGGAGAACATCAGTGTGTCCCGCAGTAAAAGCAAACCATTATAAAAAGTAACCATGGTGGTTTGGCAAAGAAACTGTACCGGGTGTTTATTGCATCTTAAAATGTTTTGCATTATTAAAAGAATCTCAGCTTTCCAAAGCTATGTGACATGTTTAGCCTTTTTTTTTCTTTTTTGGGTGCTGTACAACACAAAGTTGTCACTCTTGGAACCCAGTGTTCTACCAGGGAACAGGTTTTAATCCATATAGATCAAAGCATATCATTGTTACTGGCACAGTTTATCACGATTAGATATGATATTGCCTATCGCCCTAGCCCTACTGTATTGGCAAGTCCAACTCGTCAAACCTTAAAGTAGATGAGTCACACTAGCAGAAATCCACAAAATACCAATTTATTCAGCTAAGAACCCAAATCTGAGGCCACAGACAGCATGAAATTAACACAAAAAGAGGACAGCTAAAGAATGGAAAATCATTGCTGATCCAGCCAGTCCAGCCCATCTATCACTATCAAACATCAAGATCCTGTTTTTCTACATTCATAATGTTTTATACATGTGGCTTTCAAACTAAAGAGCTTGATCTGTATCTGCATGATGTATTGTGTCTGGGGAAAAGTGGTAGTCGAGTGGTTAAGGTGTTGGACAGCTGATTGAAAAATTGTACCACCAGAAGATCCCCAGCGCCTCCAAGCCATCACTGCCGGGCCCCTGAGCAAGGCCAGTAACCCTTGACTGCTTAGAATAGAATAAATGTAAAATAAAAGGATAAAAGCATCTGCCAAATACCAGAAATATAAATGCAATATGATTGGCTGATGAATAAATGTGTAAATTAAAATGCTATGTATTATTTTGCATTATTTCTAATTAACAGCCTAAAAACATGTTACTTTTAATTTACTTACATTTTTAATGTAAAACATTATATAATGAGAATATATATTATTCTTATAATTTATAGAAATCTTTGTTCTTTATGTTTTGTTGATAATTTACACGACAAAGTAAGTAATCCAGAATACAATGCAATAACAAAAAGACAAACTAAGTATGAAAACATATGTTTTTATGGGAACATTTCTACATTACATAAGCATTATCAATTAGGCTTGCTATTTATATTAAAGTGTTTTAAGGACATATATGCCAGCTTTATAATGATTATTTAGGTCTAACATGGACAAACGCTAATATAAAAACACTTTTTATCGACATGATGTATCCTTTTTATTACAGTTAAAATATTACAACTTATGGTATTATAAAAAAAAAATGTCAGCCACTGGTACATGGGTGTGTCTGAGGGTTCTTACCTTGGGGCAGGTTCTATCAGCGTGGTCGTGTCTAAGTAGTGGATCTTGTAAAACTCCAAAAGCGCGGGCAGATTCTCAAACTCCTGGTCACCGATTTTAAACCTCTTGGTTGGTAATGAATTAATGATGTAGTGGGAAACTTTGGAGTTTTCGGACACGGACAGTACATAGTCCCCGGGACAAGTGGACGAGTCGCGGACTAGAAAAATACCGTGTCTCTGTCCCTGTAACCGGCTCTGCGTCTCCTGCCGAGACAGACCGCCGAAATACCAACTATTTCGGTCCGCTGAATCAAATCGTGCTGATGACATGACTGCACTCAAATAAATAAACTTAAACCGATCAATATATTAAATTATGCAATAAATTAAAGTCTAGCGACGTTATAGTTCAGTTTCTTTGCTACTTCTATCCTGAAGCTGAAACGCAACCTGACGTTTTACAGACAGGCTGCAACGAACCAACTTTGTTGCATTGCTGAGGTTAACCGTTACTTTTTTCTACACAGGATATTCAACAGCTAAACGTTTCACTTCCTTTCTTTTCTCTAAATAAATACAATTACTCCTGTAAACCTGACACAAATCAAGAATCCTCCATTCAAGTTCCGCTTTACTGCTTCTTCTTCTTCTTCCGCGAAATGATTTTAACAGCAGCCGGCTAAGTTAACCCAGTTTACGAAATTTAGACCGTCAGCTAGCTAGCCACCTCACCGTAAAGAAAAGGTAGCCATAATACATTCACAAACAAGTCCACATTACGATGCAAATTCAAACAAGGCAGTCCTTTCCATTAAATCCATTCGAAAATTTCACAACAGTCCTCTAAGTATAACCAACCAGCTAGCTAGCTAGAAATCCTCGCACCCCAGCCCGACAGACTTCACTAACAAAAAATGGCGGACCTGCAACACGTCTGTCTTCAGACCGAAATTAATTCACGAGTCCTAAATAATGTCCCAACACGTTTATCCTCGAAGGCGTCTACACTTGCCTACACATTTATTTACCGCATAAAAAGAGTTGCAAATATAGTTTCCTCTGATAAAACTGGCGTTCCTCCACCATTACTATTCAACGGACTTCGCAGCTTTCCAACCAGCTAGCTGGTAAGGTAGACAAAAATGGCGACTAGAGGGCGGGGCGGGGTCTGATCGCGCGCGCTCTCCGACTCTCTGGTAATTCGTGCAAATGATTCTTTCCATGATTCGAATTCATTCAGTTTGATTTAATAGCTGGGTTGGATTTTTTTTAGAACGCTTAAATATTTACGTATTTATTTGTACATAAATTGTTAAATATTAGATGTTTAAACGATAGTGCTGTGTTTTAGTTTGAAATGGCATGTCAACCAGGGAAATTATCAGTAAACCTTTTATGAGTGAAATGATTCGGATTATCGCAGAAGAATTGCAGCTCAACGCTTATGACTTCAACCAAATAATTTACAGTCGTCAAAAATTGTTTCTTCTTCTCTTAGACCCCCCCTTTTTTCCGTTCAGTCACTGAATTTTATATTTATTTTATAAATATAAAATACATAATAACTTTTCCAACATTAAATGGATCCTCTTCTTCTTATTATCATTATTAATAATAATAAAGTTTTACATTGTTTTAAAATGTTTTTAAATCATTAATAAAGCTTTTTTTCTGATTATCATTATTATTATAAAAATATTATATTATTATAATATTGTATCACCGTTGCTATTTGTTATTATTACTATTATTACTATTGCTGTTGCATTTGTTAAAGAAATTTTTCAGAATTTAATTGGTCTTGTTAAAATTATTTATTAAATAGTTCATTCTTATTGTAATGGATATAACAAGATTGTGCTATTTTTAGATGAGTTTTTTTGTAATTTGAAACATTCTTATTTTCAAAAAGTCAGATTATTTGAAAAAAAAAAGATTTGTTCGGTTTACAAAATGTTCATTACCGTCTTCCTGTTTACGATTTACAATAGTTACAATAGCATTACGCTGTAATATTAGTATAATACTGTGCTGTGTGTTACTAGCACTAAAAGCTGAAAGAGCCAACTTGAAGGAACCGACTCATCAAGACGGTTCATTCGCAAAGTAATTCAGGTTAGTGTTAACTGTTAGAAGGTTTACATTGTCCGGGATGGATGTTACTGGGCCTGATAATGATTGGAGGAGTCAAGGATTCCGGCAAAAAGTAGTCACACAAATGTAAGTCTGTTAATTAAATTAACTATTCGAATGTTTAAATTAAACTGATTAGAGAACCTGTACAAATATGCCTGGGCAGCGCTAGCTAATCACATGCTAGGTGGCTTAGCATTAAGGCTAGCATCATTAAGCGAAATACATCATTCTGGCGCTAATAATAAAAATAAGATGTACGATTAATTCTAAAATCCGATATTATGAATTTAAATGAATGTTAGTCTAAAATGACAAATTATGAACACGAATTTTTTTGTCTAATTCAGCTAATCTTCCATAGCTGTGTTTTTATAACGCTACCCATGACCTGAAGCTACATCGGCTGCAAATCGAGACAGACATTTAGCCTATTTAACAACTAAACACAAAACAGTATATGCAACCATTTTAAATTAAAACATATTAGAAACGTACAGTAGACTCATTAATTGGTTTTGTTGAGAAAAATCAGAACGTATAATAATAATAATAATAATAATTATTATTATTATTATTATTATTATTGGTAATGTTATTACCACTATTCTTATTGTTATTATAATCATTATTGCTACTATTACTGTTGCTGTTATGTTTGTTAAAGGTTCCTTAATTTAATTGATCGTGTGGCGTTACAAGAGTGCTACAATAGGGAATGTGTGTGTATTATTCTGTTATCACTCGTGTTTACGGTAAGGAATACTTTCAAAACAATTACAGTCGTGTTAGAGAAATAAAGCATTATACTCAAAATATATTTTAAAAAATCCATGGATAAAAATAGAGGAATGAATGAGTGCTTATTGTATTGTTATGACAAACATGTAGTGGTCACATGCTGAAGAAAATAAATAGTAGATTGTTTATTATAATAGTCTTCCTGTTTACGACATTTACAATAGTTTTTATTTACCAAACTTTCTAGGTTAAAATTAGCCTAGCATGACGTTGTAATATTAGTATAATACTGTGATCTGCATCACAGGCTGTTAAAGTTGAGCTAAAGAGCCGACTAGAAGAACCGACTCATTAATACGGTTCATTTAAATCAAGTAATTCAGGTTAGTGTTAACTGTTAGAAGGTTTACATTGTCCGGGATGGATGTTGCTGGGTCTGATAATGATTGGAGGAGTCAAGGATTCCGGCAAAAATTAGTCACACAAATGTAAGTCGGTTAATTAAATTAACTATTCGATTGCTTAAACTAAACTGAATAATGGACCTATAAAAATACGTCTGGACAGCACTAGCTAATCACATGCTAGATGGCTTAGCATTAAAGCTAGCATCTATAGGCGCCAGTAATAAAAATAGGATGTACTATTAATTCTAAAATCCGAAATTATTATTAAATTAGACTAAATTGACAAATAATTCACCTAATTGTTGTCTAAGTTAGCCAATGTTAGCTATGTGTTAGCTAATGTGTTTTTATAACGTTACGCATGGGCTGCAAATCAAAACAGACATTTAACAACTAAACACAAAAACAGAATATACAACTATTTGGAAGGGCGATCGTACATAGGAATGTACATTAGACTTATTAATTCGTTTTGATAAGAAAATCCGATCGTCTTTAGTGATTCTGTTTATTTGGTTCAGCGGCTCGATAATGACCGACTCTTCCGCTTCTCAAACGACTCCGTTGTTAAATACGGTGCCTAAAGTTTTTTTAACAGGTTCTGAAAATGATTGACAAATGAATTATCAATCTTTCGTTGCTGGAAAGACTTACCTACAACATGTTCGAAGGAAGAAGGGAATAAAATGAAGGCGAAAACTGTTCGTGTATATCGAGTCAACGTTCACATTAGGAGCCGTTTAAAGAATAGACTCGCTCGCACACGACTCTTTAATAAACTAGCATAAATTGAGGGTAAATTAGAAAAGATTAATTAAACGATACTAATGAAGTCGATTAAGTTTGAGTAGCTTTCTTTTTACACGTAGGGACTCCTCTTCAGACAGGGGTGTGCATTGTATCCTAAATAAGGACATTGTATTCCAGGTAAAAGTATCTAAAGTTTAAAGAGAGATAATATTGTATACGTACTAATTAGGTTAAAGCCAAATAGTTTTCACAATGATTTGTAAATTTGCTACTACACATTCAACTATGGTTTCTATTTGTGTCCAAATTACTTATGAATGAGTTGCAGGCAGGCAGAACGGTGGTTAGCACTGTTGCCTTACCATAAGAAAGCCTGGGTTCAATTTTCTTTTATGTGTGGAGTCGGTTTACTCTCGAAGTCCAAAAACGTATGTTAGGTTGATTGCAAATTCTAAATTAAAGTGGATGTGTGTGTGGCCCTGTGTACCAGGGTGTACCCTTTCGCCCTTTCAGAGACGGCTGGGATAGACTCCAGCAGATCCCTGTGACCCCGCATTAGGGAATAAGCGGGTATAGAAGATGTGTGAATGAAATGGATGAGTTGACATTATTTAAAAATTTTACATCTCTAATGTCTCTAGTGTTTAAATGGTTGTGTGACTCTTGTGGGTTTGGCATCCCTTCCTTGTTTTGTGCATTATTGTCTTCGAGTCAGTCGCCTGGGATGGACTGTGTACGAGAAGCGGTAAAGAAATGGAAATATTTATGCCAGATGTGACTAAAAATCCACCACAAATTTTTAACACATCACCACAAATTTTTAACACATCACCACTGCACTTATTCGAATGTCTAGGGACTTTTCCTATACATTTCTGAAAGATAATACTTCTAAATCATTCAATTTATTACTTATATCAGTGTCAGAATCATAGTCAGTAGTCACACTTTTTTTATCATTCTGAATTTTTCTGTAAACATCCCCTGAAGCTCTCGACTGTTATCTGGACATTAGATATCTGCATAAAGGTGCAGGTGTACTGGTGTTCCCAATAGCTAATATCTATTTTTTGTAGTGTTTTGTCTACGCTGTTAAGACACTTTTTCTCTTCACAGAGAGGACGCCATGCGCAAAGCTGGAACGGCTCACAACAAATCCAGCAATGACATGGAAAATCATGTATTTAACAAAGCCAAAAGTAGAGTAAGTATTGTTTGTAAGTGATATGTGAAATTACCAGCACATTAATTAGATATCAGTGACATGATGACTGTTAATCTAAACAGGAGGAATATCTCTCCATGGTTGCCAGGCTGATTATTCATTTTAGAGACATCCGTAAGTCCTCTGTTCAATTTGTTTTGTTAATCCAGCATTTACAGATTATCTCTGTTTAAGCAAATGTAATAATACAAAACTGCAAATTTTTGCAGAAAAAAAAGCACAAGGAGGATCAGGTATGCTATACATCAAAAAATATATGTTTTATGGTACATGTAGAATCATTGTAAAATCCTCAGATTGTTATTTGAATGCAGTATTCGGTTCTGCCTCTTTTTGGCCACCTTAGATCAGATGAACCCTCTACAGAATCTAACAGCGGTTGGTGGTGCTGGAGGCCCTGGAACTATTGGCTTGCCCCCTCGTCCTCCTGGTGCCCCAATAGCGGCCATGGGGGCCATGAACCAAATGCAGATAGGCCAACACACCATGCAGGGAGTTGCAGGAAGTCAGCAAGGTGTGTATGTTACGCATGCAGAATTGTCATTGCTGTTATGCTTAAAGTTCTGCTTTTTTTAACGTATTCTCTGTTTGAATTGGTGACACAGCTGGTGCAGCAGTGCAGTTGCAAATGGCACAGCAACAACAGCAGTCCATTCCATTTCAGCAGTTTCAGCCGCAGCAGCAGAGCGCCATGCAGCAGAGCGCCATGCAGCAGAGCGCCATGCAGCAGAGCGCCATGCAGCAGAGCGCCATGCAGCAGAGCGCCATGCAGCAGAACGCCATGCAGCAGAGCGCCATGCAGCAGAGCGCCATGCAGCAGAACGCCATGCAGCAGAACGCCATGCAGCAGAACGCCATGCAGCAGAACGCCATGCAGCAGAACGCCATGCAGCAGAACGCCATGCAGCAGAACGCCATGCAGCAGAACGCCATGCAGCAGAACGCCATGCAGCAGCAGTTTCAGACCCAGCAGCAAATAAAACTGCAGCAGCTGCAACAACAGCATCAACAACCGCAACAGCAGCAACAACATCAAAATCATTCACTGCAACACCAGAACCAGCAACAGCAGCAGGCTCAAGCACAACAACAACAACAGCAACAACAGCAGAACCAGGTCAGCACATGTACAAATTAATCAATCAATCAATAATGCAATAAAGCTGAAGCGAAAATAATCTGACAAATATTGTGTATGTACAGTTTGCAAATTAAAGAGGAAAATGAAAAAACAAGATTTTAAAACCCCACATATTGATAGTGTCTCCCTGATGCAAAAGTATTAAAATATATATTTTTTTCTCCCTATGAGAGCCTAACAGTAAGGGTCAGTATACATTTTGTTAGCCTGAAACAATAGTCCAGGGACATCGGGCTAGCGATTGTGTGAGCCCTGGAATTGATACTGAGTTATACTTGTTTTGCATTTACACGAAGGAGAAAGGTTAAGATTTTGTCCTGCATCCATTGAACAATTAGTCTTGTCTGTATGTAATTGTATTGCCTTTCCTTTTAGTTGCATCAGTCTCTACTTCAACAGCAGCAGTTAGCGCAGTTTCAGCAACAGCAGCATCATGCTCAGGCTCAGGCTCATGCTCAGGCTCAGGCTCATGCTCAGGCTCAGGCCCAGGCTCAGGCTCAGGCTCAGGCCCAGGCCCAGGCTCAGGCTCAGGCCCAGGCCCAGGCCCAGGCTCAGGCTCAGGCTCATGCTCAGTCTATCCAGCATCTACAGCAACAACAGCTTCATCCAGCTCAGACCCAGCCAGGTCAGATGCCCCCACATTCCCAGCCTACCACGCAGATTATTGTGCCCCAGTCATTGGCTGGTCAGATGCCCCCGGGACAACACCAGGCTATTGGTACCCTCAACCAGCAGCAGAATCAGCTAAAGGTCCAGCAGGTTTTCCAGGTGAGGTTTGCCTGCAACATGCAACAGACGAATAAAAAGTTTTTATTACATGTGTCACAATGTATAGTCCTCTAAATCTAGCACACTGTGATACCTTTCGAAAGGAACCTAAAGTGGAGGAATAGGCACACTTGCACTTATATGCAGGTCCAATGTAATCTACCACCTGACATTAGTGACATGCTGCTTACCAACCGAGAATACCTGACCAATAATATTGTGGGATGAAACATTTATGTTTTCTATCTCGGCTTAAATGCCCAGATATGGGATTATGATAAGGCAAATGGACCACCATTTCCCTATGTCTTAGTACCAAGGATTAGGTTGTTTTTCTTGGTTAAAGTGTCAGGATAAAATATGGATGGAAAACTGCAGAATTGGGCTGATTTTTATTTTACCTTTAAGCAGAATCTCTGCAAATGGTGAGGGGAATAGAGCTGCACAATATTGGAAAGAACTTACACTGCGATATTCAGTTTTTCTGCAATTTGTATTAAAATATGAGGGGGGGGGGAAATCATCAGATGAGTTGAATAGGTTTATTTGGAAATAATTCACAGTTAATCTTTGTTAAAGGTACAAAGGTTATCAATTCTCTGAATATTTACATAGTAACAGATATTAAAACAATGTACAAATGCCAAACTGTCACTGTATTATACAACTTTGCAATCAATGCACAAATCACATTTTGTTCTCAATGCGATGCAGTCAAATATAATACCCACTTGACATTGAACATCCTGTAATGTGATTATTACAGATGCACACTTTGCGGTGTTGATGCTGAAACGATATATTGTGCAGCCCTAAAAGGGACCATGTGTGGTCCTTAGCTAATGCTGCTTGCATTCCTTTCTGTGCCTGCATAAAAAAACTACAGTACAAACCTCAAACTGCTGCTTTTGGCAGGAGACACACAAAAAAACCCTAATAACATTTAACAACAGTGACGTTATGTTTTAATAGTCATAAATACAGTAATTATTTTTTAACCTTAATGATGCACACATTATCTGTTCTCTGACTCTTAATCTGCTTTATCTCTTTTCCAATCCTAATAATGTTTCTTATGCATTTCTTGGCCTTCTGCTTGCTGGCTTGCATGTGCATTTTGTATGTGTGCATCTGCACAGGCTAGAGTATTGCAGCAACAACAGCAACAGCAGCAGCAACAACAACAACAGCAGCAGCAGCAGCAGCAGCAGCATGTCCAGCAGGCCCAGCTTGTGACAGTTTCTGGCCCGGTAAGAGCTGTACAAGCTGTAACGTCATTCGGGAAGTGAATGAAATGATTGCGCTTGAAGTGAATGCATGCCAACAAAGTTAAAATGATGTTACTATTTTAATTGAGCCCTTTCTTCTGAAAATGATTTTAATTCTACACATTACATTGAAAGCTTTTAATATGATGCATTTCCACCAATGTTTCTAAACTTTCTGAGGCGCTAATGTACTACTTAGGACACTTTTGCTCACAATAATTTTGTAAATTGCCTTTGACCCATCGGACCAAATTTTGGCCAATGTGTTATATACAAATATTATAAACTTTTTATTTGTGATCAAGCTTTTTAACAAACGCCTAAAACACATTTACTTGCTAATAAATTGATAGTAAACTAAGCAGAAATTGTCCAGAGCGGCATTTTGCTAACTTTAGTCAATATTTTGCTTATCAAAATCTTATCACATCTATTTGCGTTAGCAAGGTGTAAAACGGACAGATTTGGTTTCTTGGTGGAAATGTGTTGTGAGGAGGAGGGGGAGCCTGTAGAAACAAAACAGAACAAAATATATTGTGTTTTCCAAAGTCAGCCTTCAATTTCCTTCATGTACATTTCATTTATATACATTACCAAATAATTGCCTGTCCAGATTTACTTACCTGCGCACACACTGTTACAACAAGAACAGGGCAAAATGGGTCAGCGCTCAGAGCTTGAGAGGGGTCTTGATTTTATTTATTTATTTTGCCTTGCTTTCTGTGCCTAACAAAATCACTGCATGCTTTGCTTTTCTTGAGTCGTTGCATACACATGCTTGTGAGTTCACTAACTGCCTGCTATGACCGACACTACAGTTACGCATTATCTTGGGAAGATGTGTTGCTTTTACGGTAAACCATTTAGAAAGGTATAGTTAGTGCTACTAGCATGCAGGTAAATTATTGCCTTGAACAGCACATCCCAATGTGTTTTATTTCTGTATTAGATATTCATCATATTTTTGTTGTACATTGATGAAAGGCATAGCATAGCTTAGTTATGCTATTGAGTCGTTTATTTACGAGTCATAATTCTTTTTTATTCAGGCAACAATGCAGCTAATGTAATTAAGAAATTTGTATGATTTGTACAGACCTTTTAGTATTTTAACATTGGCTATTAGCAATTATTTTGTAACATTTATGCACACAGTTCACAATACAATTTACCCTGAACAAGAAGTTCGTATAGAAATGATAACCAGTTAAATGGAGTAGAAAAATCGTGACACTCCCAAAAAAAAAAGTAATCGTTCAGCTGTAAAATGATTGGATGTTGTACAAATGTTGTAAACCCTACGTCAATAGTTTTGCAAAGAACCTTAAATTAATCAAGGTTTTGACTTAAGTTCATATCGCCCAGCCTTAATAAAGAGAAATCTGGTATTCAGACGGTATTTTTTATCTCACGTTTCGTTTAGCAATAAGTTGATGTGACACAGATACACGCATCATCTTTTTGCACCTGGCATGATAAAACAGAAGTTAGCATGCATTTTGTCAGCACGTGACTTGCTGTAACTAACCTGCACAAGAAAGTTACAGCTGAGCTTGCACTTTTTTTTTTTTTGATCACACAGATCACAGAAGGTTTCCTTGTTAATGTGCTCCTGTGCTTGTATTTTCTTATTAGACCTGATATGTCTGTGTGCATGTGGGCATGTGCTTCCTCTCATATCCGCTGATGCACTGCATTTATTTGTTTTTGCTTGTGACATGTCTGTTGTCCCCTCTGTCCTCCTCAAAGATGATGCCCCGTGCTGGGATACAAATGCCACCTCGGTTGCCCCGCGCCATTCCGAACTCTGCCATTCCTCCAAATCCTGCTGCCATGGGAGGACAGCAAGTGCCACAGGTATTTACACCAGGGGCAGAGTGCTGGCTTTCCAGTAGGTGCCCATGTCTGTGGCTCCCCCTCTACACCCCCTCGCAACAAAGAGGCTGTGCATGAGCCAGCCTTCCCATAACAGCTGTCCTCTTTTGTCCACCCCTTCCCCCCATTTAAACCTAAGCTAATTTACTTTGTGTATAGAAGAAACAAATGGTAAGATGCTATTGCTATTACTACAAGCTGGACAGGTAAGTGAATCAGTGAACCAAAGAGTGGTGTACTATGTGTGTGACAGGCGATGCTTTAATGACCACTAACGTTGATTAGCTAGTTAAGTAGTAAGTCTCCACACACATTCAATTTTTTTACTTTGTCTTTTAAGCCACAGCAGATGTCTTCACCATCTCCGGTCCAAGCACAAACACCCCAGCCTTCTATGCCACCTCCTGCCCAGCCTCAACCCTCTCCACAGTCGATCTCCTTACAACTCAACTCTGTCAGGTACCTTCAATTTAATGACTCTAAATTTAAATCCTAATCGATTTTTAAAGAGAGAAAGTTTCACAGTGTCAAATTTAGATTTAAATGGATAAAAAGAATTATTTGATTTTTATCTATACAATTTTTAACCAATTGCTGCAGTATAAGCAAAATAAAACACCTGGGAACAATCGGTAGCAGGAAATAATCAGGTTTTTATTGCAAAAAGCATCTGTTACTACAACCCGAATTCCAGAAACATTCAGACGTTATTAAGACAATTAAATCACATGAGCCAATATTTCATTTACAATAGAACATAGATAACATAACATAACATAATATGATAAATTTTACACTTTAATTTACTAAATGAGCTCTAATTAAATTCGATACCTACTACAGGGCTGGAAAAGCAATACATTTTAAAAAGATTCAGCTTGAAGAACATTGACGTTGTTGTTGGACATCATGGACGCCGTGTCCTCCGAGCTAAAAAGGAAGAAGACTTTCTATCGTGTTATCAGCTCTATAGTTCTAAAGCTAGCATCTCTGATAGTATGGGGGGTGCATAAGGTTCGGGCAGCTGGCATGTTTTGAAGGCACTATGAATGCTGAAAGGTATATAAGGGTTTTACAGCAACATATGCTCCCCTCCAGTAGTAGTAGAAGAGAGACCTGGCCAACCTGCAGTCCAGATCTTTCACCTATAAAGAACATTCGATGTATTATTAAACAGAAAAAAGTCAAAAACTTACAAACTCTTCAGCAGCTGCAAATCTCAGTCAGGCAAAAATGGGACCAAATTCCAGCACCAAAAGTCCAGAAACTCATAACTTTGATGCCCAGATGTGGTCAACCTGTTTTGAAAAAAAAAAAAAAGGAGGTAATGTTTACTATGGTAAACATGCCCCGTCCCAACAATTTTAAGAAACCTGTAGCAGGCATTACATTTAAATTGAGCTCATTTAGTGGATAAAATCGTACAATTTCTCAGTTTAAAAATGTGTTTTATCTATGCTGAATCTATCGATTGTGAATAAATTATTGACTAGTGATCTTAAAAGTCTTTTAGTATTTACTGTTAAATGATTAATCACTGTTAAATGCTGTAAATGTTATATAGAAGTCCTGATCTTATGTTTATGACCAGAAAGTTTTGTCCAGAAATATTGTGTATATAAAAACATGTTGTTAAAGGATCTAATGTTTTGTGGGTATTTTTTCAGTTCTGGCCCAACTCCATCTCCAGGAGGTTTCCAACCCAGTCCTTCCCCACAGCCTTCACAGAGTCCAGCTACAGCACGTACACCACTGCAAGTGCCATCTCCTGGACCACTCAGCACTCCAGGTATGTGGCACACCGGTGCAGACCTTAAAGCATACATATTGTCTGATCTGGGCTATAAGACAGTTTTTTTTGTTATAGTTTCTTGTGGTTTAATTGCCAGTGGTACCCTTGATGTGTAAGATGTAGCAAATATTATTAAAAATTCTAATAATAATAATTAAAAATCTCAATCATTCTTACCTTTTGATTTCAGATAAATAATTTTACGTTTATTTCAATGCTAAGCGAGGAAAATGTACTTTATCCACTGTTGCGAATGCTTAATTTCAGGTATCCTTTATGTCAGTTAACTTATAATATAGATATAGCTTAGGTCATATTTTAAATTAGGTAATGATGCCAAAAATATAAAAAACGTATTTACTTGCTAACATAAAAAATGAGATGAGAGTTTGAACCATTAAATCACATCCGGTTACAGACCTGCTGTATATAAACACTTGCATTTTTTATACAAACAAAATGCAGTTTCATATTCCTTTGGGGGGGGGCGTTGTAAGTGGCGCCCCCTATTGCTTGGCAGTTCGTGCATAAAAGCATCCATAAAAGCAAATTTTTAAGCAACCTGTTGTTTAAAAAAAAATAAAAAATTAAGTCATTTGCTAATTTTACATTTTTTGTAATGATTGAAAAGTGTGGTGAAATTTGCTCATGATTGTCTGTAGGTAACCCAAGCTCAGTGATGAGTCCCTTGAGTGTGTCCCAGTCAGAGGACCAGCTGTATATGGACAAACTGAAACAGCTCTCCAAATACATTGAACCGCTGCGCAGGATGATTAACAAGATTGACAAAAATGAAGGTATTGCTGGTATTTTATTTTAAGCCTTAGCCTGATGTTACTGCATTTCATCTGTAAAAATGTTTGTTTTTTCATCCTTGTGCAGAAAGGAAAAAAGATCTGAGCAAGATGAAAAGTCTGTTGAATATTCTTACTGATCCCAACACCAGGTAAATTCAGATTCACAACCTGCTCATTATATCAGGGGATCCGTAGTTTTTTTTTTAACTTCTGCTTTAGACTCATCTACTGTTCCTCTCTTTCAATAGATGTCCTCTTAAAACATTACAGAAGTGTGAAATAGCCTTGGAAAAGCTGAAAAATGACATGGCAGTGGTAAGTCATACAGACACCCCAGATGTTTTACTGATGTTGAATTTGGTCAGCAAGAATAAATAAAAATTATGATTAAACCATGAAGCAGTCATGGATTTTTTCCATTTTAATGTTAATATTAGGGCAGTGTATTGGCAAAGGCCTTACGATTTAAAACAGATTGCGATAAAGCCAGGGGTGCCCGTTTATCCGGCATGTTTGTTCCCGAGGCAATGGCCATACAACGTGTATTGATAACAACTACAGGAGTGGAGGAGGACGTCGGACTAGTTAAAAATGTAATTTGAATATGTATCAATACTAGAGGTTAGAATCTCGATATATAGGCCTTATTAATAACGTTATATTAATATGATTAAATAGTTTTGACTAAATTGCATGTGTCCCCTAAGAGAGGCACTCTGTTTTATCACAGTTTTTCAATAAATTTTATTCAATTATGTACAAATGAAAAATAACGTATATTCCAAATGCTGCACTGTAGAAACTGAGTCTTTTGGTATTAAGGTTAATTACAAATGAATCAGTGTCTGCCAGTTTGGGCTCAACATATCAGGTGTACATACTGTCATATGTTTTAATAATAATATTTTACCAAGCTTATAGCATTTTGTCTACAGTTCTACTTGCGATGCATTTCTTCCTCAGCCTACTCCGCCTCCTCCAACGGTGCCTTCCAAAAAGCAGTACCTGTGCCAGCCGCTGCTCGATGCTGTGTTGGCCAACATCCGCTCACCAGTTTTTAACCACTCTCTCTATCGAACATTCGCACCAGCAATGACAGCCATTCACGGCCCTCCCATCTCGTAAGTGCTAATAAAATGCTTTGCTTTTGCAGTAATCGCAGCAATTCAGCATGAATTATGCTGCCCCGCAACCCTTTTAATCCGACATCCTTGTGCCAGAAATGAGAAAAAGTCTTTAGATTCTTTAATAAAAGATTATTGTTGCTTTTGGCATGCAGTCCTTTAACCAAGTCGCTCTTGCTCCACCTGCAGAGGGCCCATTATTCCAACTCGGAAGAGAAAGTATGAGGAGGATGATCGACAGACTATCCCAAACATCCTGCAGGGTGAGGTAGCACGCCTGGATTCAAAATTTCTCGTCAACTTAGACCCGTCTTTTTGCAGCAACAACGGGACAGTGCACCTTATCTGCAAACTGGGTGAGTTTGCATAGAGCTTCTCTTCTTTCTTTTTTTTTGGCTTTTAGTTTTTTATACAGTGTGGTTCCATTCAAAATTGCAGACTACTTAAGGATCTAGTACATTTAAGTATGTACGTACCTCCTGGCCATTAAAATAGTATGTCCTGTATAGTATAGGTACGGGTAGTATGAATAAAATTCTTACGTACTATATCCGCCATGTTGATATTGGCATTTGGCATTTGACGTCACAGCAGTGTGAATTTATAGTTGGATAATATTTAACATGAAGGATTGGGTTTTATTGTTACCCTAGAGCAACTTGCATTTATCTCTTTTCTACAACTGAGCCATTGGGGGGTTAAGGGCCTTTCTCAGGGGCCGAGCAGTGGTGCTGGGGAATCAAACTCTGATCTTCCAATCGACAGACCAACACATTAACCACTGCGCTACCACTTCTTTTTGAGTGTTATTGCTACTATCATCTTTAGCGCAGCCTAATGGGATAGTAAAGTGTACATCTGGACGGTAGTATTAGATCATCCGGAAAACATTTCATTTGCTGTATTTCACATTCGAAGTTTTCTGACATACTACTTGCCCCTCGTACTCAGTTTCGCCTACTATATAGTATTCCATCTGAAAGTATTTACTTTCAGATGGAGCCTTTTTAATGACCCTCCTTAAAAATAAAAACAGGTTTGATCTAAACACTTAAAATTATGGTTTATCACATAATAGATTACTAAGGAGATTTACTCCAAAAGCCGATCTTGCTTTAAATTTTGATGGTATTTGTTTCTATTGTTCCAGATGATAAGACGATTCCGAGCGTTCCTCCTCTTCAGCTAAGCATTCCATCAGATTATCCTGAGCAGAGCCCTCAATGGGACAACGAAGATCAGAATTATGGTAAAAAAACATGGACCTTAATTTAATAGACTAGTACAATGTGGGGGTGGGGTGCAAGTTGGTGGGTGAGGTGAGCTTCGGTGAAATAAGAAGGCAGGGTCAGGTGTGTGTGGTTTCAGAGAAGGCTTGAAACTTGAAATCTGCTTGTAAATTTGTAAACCTGTTAAGTTAAAAAAGCACAATGTGAGTCTTTTTCTCTTTCACTTTGCAGAGGCAAACCTATTCTTGCAGAATGTCTACAGAAACATGACGTCCAAACTGCTACAGCTTCCTGACAAACACTCTGTTACAGCTCTGCTCAACACCTGGGCTGAAAGTGTGAGACTGGCGTGTCTCACTGCTGCCTGATCATAACACAAAGGATTCTCTTTCAGCATAAATGTATTGCTTCTCTGTACAGTTATGTGTACCGTTTGTATCTACAAATCCAATGACGTACCATAGTTCTGAGCTTCATTTTGAGCTGTACATGCTTGTAAAGGATCGCAGAAACATGAGTGTGTGTAAATGCCTTTTATTTACTTGAATAAATAATGCTTGCTTCACTGTGCAGTGTAAGGATTTATACACACAAACAGCCTGGAAGCTAATTTATTATATTTTCTGGAGCATCCATAAATCAATAAGAAAACGAAACAATAAAGTGTTATTTTATCACAAGCATGTGTATAATTATTATTATAAGAAAGTGGTAGCGCAGTGGGTAAGGTGTTGGGCTGCTACCCAAAGCTGCCACTAAGGAAGGCCCTTAGTCCCCAATTGTTCAGTTGTATACATCAAATAATGTAAGTCGCTCTGGATAAGGATGTCTGCCAAATGCTGTAAATGTAAATACATTTACAATACAACACAATACAACATCTTATAGTAAATAAACAGAAGTATTATCATTTATATTGAATACCCATAAAAAGACATACTTTGTAGTTTTACAAGGAATTTTGTATATTAAAATTTCATATTTAACCCATTAATTTTTATTTGTAATGTGTGCAAGCAGTGTTCAAAATATTATAAAACATTTGACTATATTAGTTGTTTTAAGCTTTTGTTTTAAAATATTGTCGGTTTTGTTATATCAGAGCCACCCATCTTTGGCGCCATCTTGTGGCCTTTTTAAGAATTTTGTGTAAGACCGCCATTACGTAAGATAGCACTTACAGGTAAAATAATATATTTGCCCAAATTGATATAGTTGATATAGAAAGTCTCTGTCCGAAATCGCATATTACTTAAGTAAGTACGACATTTAAGTAATTATATGTACCTTCCGATTGTATATGTTGTGTGTAGTTTATTTACGGGTAGTATGACGATGTTCAACTGGTTATTATGGCTCATAATATTCAGATGGTTTCATTTTTCACCCGATCAAAGCTTTTATTTAACAATAATATTCGAACGACTGCTCTTTAATGTTTAATTTATTTATAATTTCTTTAGTTTTAGGTCCTTCTATTTATACTGAAAAACAAATAAGTTGTTAGTTTTGTTTGCTATAAAGCATTAAAATGTCGGTATTGAGAGTTTTAATAAAAACCCAAACGGTTAAGATTTAAATGATGGTGGTAAGTTTATAGTGCTTGGAATACTTTAGTGTGCATGCTGTCATACCCATCCTCAACATATTTATTCTTTTTTTTTCTTTGTATGATGTAGATGGCGGTAAATTGTGGAAAGGCAATGCTGGTGATTCGGGTGGTCAATAGATGGCAGTGTAACACAATACTTGCATCACCAAATTAATTAAAGCCTTAAGACCGGTTGCTTTGGGACTAATTTTCGAGGCGAAAGGTTAAATTGCCTTAAAATTATTCAGATTCTAAATATTGCCGCCAACTTATACACTATTTGAAGACAACACAAGTGTGAAAGATGACCAGAAATAGAATGAGATCACCGGGTTTTTTTAAGTTTATGTAGTGGATAGTTTTAACTGTATCAGGCAACCCTGTCATCAGCGCGTCCACATACTGCAGGAAAAAAAGACTTGTTAAAAACAAAGTAAAAATCCGAGTCCGAAGGTTGCATTTCTATTTTGGTGTGTTTCGATAACAACGCATAGTTTATGTAGTTTGTGTACCAAACGAATTAGTTAAAAATGAGTTAAACTACAGCAGCAGTGTATAATACTGTTACTATAACTTGTCTGACGTAATAGTGTTTTTTCCTGGTCTAGTCTGTGCGCGTTCATGTGATCAGGGGGCGTGGCTTTGGACCGATGGGTGGGACGAAAACTTTCAGTGCTATCAGGCTGCAGTTAGCATTTCCCAGTATGTCCCACTGCACCTTTAATTCAATCAGTAAAATCGTAAATTCTACCAGCAGGGGCGACAACAAGCATTTATACTAAGGACTTAAATTAAACAAAATTATATATATATATATATATAAAACAATTACAACAATTATTAACAACTATATATAACAATTATATTTCATTATTATATAAATATATATATATATATATATATATATATATATATACTATATATATATATATATATATATGATTACAGGCCGTGAAACCCACGTGGTATTGTTTCTGGTTACCGTGGAAACCACACTGAGAGAATGCCGCTGAGATTTATTTTAGGGGGGAAATGCAGGCTAAATCAATGAATGTTTATTAGTAACACTGTTATATAAATCATGTAACTACTCGAGTCGTATAAAACCCGGAGAAAAAAAAAACAGAATAATAGCTGTTTTAACTGATTGGGAAGGAGAACCTTGATTAACCCGGTAAGATAACCAACTTTTGTTGAACACGCAAACTGGCTAAGTGCTAGCTGGAGCTATTAGCTGGGGATTTAGCTATGTTTTTAATAGGGTTGGTTTTACCAGCGCTACACGATTGCAACTGAAATTAGAATAAAGCTAAAATTAGTTTTTCTTTTAAAAGAAAAAAACCCCAAAACACCTGTTGTAGTGAACCAGGACTGTATCGGTTTGCTAAGCTACACAGCACATGTTATCTTTTAAATAAGTAAAGAAATCATTATTATAAATATATTATTATATTAATTCTGATATTATTTTTCAGGTAATAACGATGCCGCGATCTTCAGCTGTAGAAAGATCTGTAAGTCTGCTTGCTGCACGATGCTTCTCTCTCTCTCTCTCTCTCTCTCTCTCTCTCTCTCTCTCTCTCTCTCTCCTCCATCTCTCTCTCTCTCTCTCTCTCTCTCTCTCTCTCTCTCTCTCTCTCTCTCTCTCTCTCTCTCTCTCTCTCTCTCTCTCTCTCTCTCTCTCTCTCTCCTCCGTCTCTCATCTCGCTCTCTCCGTCCCTCCATCTCTCTCTCTCTCTCTCTCTCTCTCTCTCTCTCTCTCTCTCTCTCTCCTCTCTCTCTCTCTCTCTCTCTCTCTCTCTCTCTCTCTCTCTCTCTCTCTCTCTCTCTCTCTCTCTCTCTCTCCCCTCTCATCTCTCTCTCTCTCTACTCTCTCTCTCTCTCTGGAAAGTGGTAGCTCAGTGGTGAAGTTGTTGTATTGCTGATTGGAAGACCGGATTTCGATTCCCAGCACCACCAAATTACCACTGTTTGGCCCCTGAGCAAGGCCCTTAATCCCTAATTGCTCATAATAAAATCTCCACAATAATACTGTTAGTCATTTCAGCCCATGTCTATATCCTGTATTAAAGGAAGAGAAAAATGTGTGGCCTCTATAGAAAGAAAGATTGGGACCCCTGTTTAAAGGTGTAGTGAATACGTAACCTGATTCATAATGGCTTTCACTAGGGAGCAATTTAATAACTAATAAAACCCTCTGTTTTTAAAAACACTATGATAAAGCAACAGATTCCTGTTCCCAAAGGCGTCATAGATTTATGACTATGAAAAATTGTATTTATTTTACCTCTTATTGTTTATGATTTTTCTTAGAATGTGCATTATTTAGGTTACTACCTTAATCAGGAAGTTTAAAGCTATAGCAGGAAGGATGTGGTCTAGTGAAGCAACTCGCACAACTCACCCGTGCCAAAAAGTATTCATGGTTTAGTAACCATTATCTTTGTGTGCCGTTCAACTCCATCGCCTCGGGCTGTCTTATGATCTGATCAGGTTCACTCTGAGACGATCCCCAGTGCTAAAGCAGGAGGGAAATTTGAAGGAAAGGTTAGTTGACAGATACAAATGCTTTACGTATTGAGGATCCTATTGCATACCATTTGGTTTTTGATTTAACAGGGAAGTATTTGGGTGTAAAAATAATCCAAAGCAAGTTTCTGTTATGAAATTTTAGTAACAGGTTATCGTAGTTACCTTTATTATTACCTTTATAACCATTTCCGCTTACTCATATTATAGCCATGATTTACAGTCATTCTTTTACTAGAGCCGTGCTCGGTTTCTTATCATTTTATCTGTTTGGTTTTGTTTATTTGGATGTTTTACTCCATATTTGTCCCTTTATGTATCTTTAACATTATGGTTAGAAATTGTTTCTAAAACATGGTCTCAAGTAGCCACCAGAATTAAACTGTGGTCTGGTGTGATCGTAGTCACCATTTCAGATTGGAAAGTGTGCTGATCTTTATGTACCGATAAACTCTGTTCAGTGTCTGTGTTGGATTTATGATATTAAAATATGCAATTTTCACGAGCTACTGCTTTACTAAATATTTTACATACATTTTAAATTAGGATAAAAGAAAAGAGATATGAAAACCTCTTTTTATTTTCTAATTAATAAAGCAAAGTCATGTGCATTTTTCTATAAAATTGCATTTTACCACTTTTTAATCATTATAACACGTTTGTGTGAATGTTATTATAACATTTAATGTGTGTTGGTCATTGCAGTCTGGAGTTATTATAATTAGTCACACTTTAAAATGATTCACAAAATGTTGGAATGTGACTTGTGATTGAGACATCTATGCAATATATATGAGGGAAAACCTGTGAACTCTATGTAGAATATTTATATAATAATGTATATTTACATTATTATATTTATATAATAATGTAAATATATGAAAAATGTTTCACTATGGGATAAATCATACACAAAACAAAATAAGATTTGGGCCACGTTTTCCTATCAAGTGTAGCAGTTTTGGTCTAAAGAGTATTTCTCCTCAGAATAGTTAATTTGTTAATTTACTATTCTGTTGCCTATTTTAGCAGCAGTTGTTTATTCGCTCGAATCTCTGAGGTAAAGTGTGTTTTCCAGGTTCCCGCCTCTCTTCAGTTTCTGTAACCCGGTCCATCGCCATAACGACAGCTGCGCGTGTGCATTGTGCGCATGCGCGTTTCGTTCTGGTTAGCTTAAGCTACTCCGGATCGTGTTCCTGTGTTGGGAGTTTAACGGTGCGCGTGCACATACGGCCATCACTCGAGTCCGGCTCGGTGCTGGTGTTTGTACAGTCTCTTTGTTTGCCCCCAATGTGTAGCCATGCGCGGTTAATATGAGCCAGCGAGTAACAGGATTAGCGGGACTTGTCTCCCCTTTCCTCTCCTCTCCTTTTCAATCCTCTTCGGGGGAAAAAGACTGAAAAATGATCGCATCCTTGTCGAAAGGAAATTTACTCGATGTGCTACAGGAAGGATTCAATGAGGTACAATCCTACGCGAAAAATAAACTTTAATTATCTGTTTATTCGACACTTTTTCCCTGTGTTTTCAAGGCAAAAATGTTGAACAATTGTTTGCTTAACATGTTTTTTAGATACCGTTTTGAAACTTAGCTGTCGAGTGAAGGAGCTAAAACTAGCGGTACATCACATTTATAACACTGAGGTGATGTGAACTGTTTACCTCCATCACAGATTAGACTGAAATGCTGACTCAGCATGATAATAGAGTTAATAAAAACTATTTTAATGTAACTTTCGACACTTATCATTATTCTTAGCACTTTTTGACAGGATAATAACAATACTAACGTTAAACATGGTCACGTGGCTCATAAAAGAAACAACCCAGAGTAATGATTTAGTTCTATAAAACTGTAATATGATTAACAGATCAGCTGTTACTGCACGCCATGTTACACTGCTGTAATAAACAGTAAGTAAAAACGATAGTCTATATGCCAGATATTGCTCTAGTATGAGCTGTTGGAAGGAGTCATTTGTATGCAGAGATGTAGTTTTATTATTTATAACAACTGACTTGAAGTGGTAGCACAGTGGTGAAGGTGTTGCCACTGCTGGGCCCCTAAGCAAGGCCCTTAAACCCCAGTTGTTGCTCTGCATAAGAGCATCTGCCAGATGGGGTAAATGTAAGAGTTGCATTTTACACATCAGACACCCTCATTCAGAGCAACTTAAATTTTTATCGCACTTGAGGGTTAAGGGCTTTGCTTGGGGGCCTAGCAGTGGTAGCTTGGTGGTGCTAGGAATTGAACCCATGACCTCCCGTTTAGCAGTCCAACACTTTAACCACTGCACCACCACTTCACTTGGCTAATGAATTTTTAAAACTACTAAAATAAGGAAGAATTGTGTTTATATATTTTACTGTCGTACTGTATCGGCTCCTCTCCTCAACATCAGCACCTCATTTACAGCCTCTCGCTCTAAGTAAGATTTTTAGAACTAAAGCTCTGTGAATCTTTCCCCAACAGCAGCCTATTAATCATTTTACTAGATTTGTTTACACCGCACAGCTGTTCAACTGTCTCATTTCTATCAGCTGTCCATCTGTGTAACCATAAAGCAGTTCAGGGACTTGTTAATGTCCCCAGCTGCCTGTGTGCTTTAGAAAACAGGAAGTTGAGAGAAAGAATGTTGCTGCAACAAGGTAGCCAGTCCGCTTGGCCACTGAGAGAACAGACCGCACGCTAATCGTCACGCTTGGCTGCTCCGAGATAGCAACACATTCCGGCTGTCCAGCATGGTCCCGTAGCGAACACCTCCTGTGCTGTGAATGCTCCCTGTGTTTAGCATCCTCGCTCAAGAACACAGCCAGTCTGGACCACTGGAGCATTTACTGAGACAGATATGCTCCGGACAAAGCAGACTTTGTTCTCATCAGCCCACCATATGCCAAACATTAACACTGTTTTTACCGGCTGATTTAATTTGCGGGGTGGCCGCTAAATTATTTCACATAATAATATCAGTTTATTTTAAAGTCCGAAGGAGTTTTTTAAATGTTTGCTTGTTTTTTTAGTAATTACTGCTCTGTAGAGGCTGTTAAAACAAAACACATTACGTTTTAGTCATAGGCTTTTTCTTTAACACTTATAGAAAAATTAACACCACTGGGCAGACTCAACAATACTTTTGATAATCAATTTATCAACCTTTAGATCCGAACTGGTCATTAAGACATCAGATTTTATTTTTAGGATGTCTGTCTTAATGATGAAAGCCCATCAATCAGAGATGTCTCTGTAACCATGGACATAAAACACTACAGTGACTACATGTTTTTTGATAATCTGTGACACTGTAGTGTGCGACTCAAACACAATATAAACTTAGGCACTGCTGAATTCATGAAATCTGATGTTTTTTCTATAACAACAGGTCCCTTAGTGTGGTAATACAGGACATACTGTAATTGACTGTTTATGTCCATTCACTTTAAATAGTAACCCAGAGACTCTTGTTGGTATCCGTTACATGAATGGTTTTAAGAAAACATATTGTATGTGTAATATGGGTTTGTTTGACCAGATTTCTGATTGTTTTGGAAGTAGAGATACAACGATTACAGATTTTAGTCTATTTTAAGTGTTTTCTCCTTTTTGAAACAGACATTACTTAGTAACCAAATAGTACAACATAAAATAATAATAGAAACAAAGAAAAGTTCATTTTCGGGTTTTTGACATAAACATTAGTAATATTTTAACTTTTTTAAGTATTGTTTGTCTGGTATTGTAAGATTAGTTGTAGCAGCTATGTTACGTTCTCAGCTGAATTGATCCTGCCCTGTTCTGAAGTTAATTAGTCTACCAGACTGAACTGTCGCTGTTTAAGTTAATTGCAGTTACTTGTACCTGTTGCATAATGGAACAATGTGTTTGCAGCAACAACTGGTGGCGTATGTGTCGTGGGTGAATGCTCAGCTGAAAAAAAAGCCTGGTCTGACGCCTGTGAGAGATCTGCGGCAGGATCTCAGAGACGGCGTGGTGCTCGTACACCTCATCGAGATAGTGGGTAAGAAGATAGATAAATGTCTGAAATAGCTGTTATTCATTGGAACCTTAATTGTGAAAATGCGATTAGACAAGTCGTGCAGTTTATTAGTTTCCTTTGAGGCTCCATCTAGTGGGCAATATTAGTAATGCGGCCTTCATCTCTTAATCTGATTGCTATAAATAGCTGATTATTTTAAATATTTAATTACTGTTAACAAACCTGCGTTTAACTTACATTAACTGATTTATGCTACATTTATTGCCTCTTTTAACAGTTGACTTCAACATTAACCCTTCAATATTTCATTTAGCAGTAATGATGCATCATCACCATCTGCTGTTTACCGTGTTGCAATTTTTTTTCAGCTTGCGCACCCTCACCCCCAAATGTTATAAGCACCAGCTGCCACTATACAATACTATATTTTGTTAATTATTTAATAATTGTTTATAGATTTTGGTGGTGTTAGGAAAATGAAAAACATACAAAATAAACAGGTAAAAATAGACAAGGCAGCTACAGTAAGTCTGCTTTATACCAAAATATTATTAATTTTCCTTTTGTAGCACAGCTATAGATGTTTTTTTCTTCAACTAGCTGATCAGGCAGCTTAGTGTCAGCTTTCCTCGTTAGTATAGTGGACAGTATCTCCGCCTGTCACGCGGAAGACCGGGGTTCGATTCCCCGACGGGGAGACAATTGATATTTTTCCTAATGGAATCAATAAAATGTTCTGATCTTGTTTTAAATAGCCACATATGATTAAGAAACTAATAGTGCAGCTGCTGTGAGGTTTTAACAGTAATTTAATTTGTTTTTCTCATGGTGACATGCTGTTGCACATGCTTTGAGTACATTAGTAAAATGCAATAAAAATTTTTTATTATTTAGCTTTTTTTTGCTGTATTTTAGCTGGCGAAGTCCTCGAGGGCATTCACTTTTCACCAAAAGACAACCAAGAGAAGAGAGAAAATGTGGAAAAGGTTTTACAGTTTGTGTCCTCTAAGCGGATACGCATGCCTCAGACATCTGCCCGAGGTAAGTTCATGAGTTACAAGCATGTAGACAAGCTGCTGTAACGTTACGTAATTTAACCCTCTGTGTATAAAGCCTCTGTGTATATCTCTGTTTCTGCCTCTTACAGATATTGTGGAAGGGAACCTCAAATCTGCCATGCGGCTTATCCTGGCTCTAGCTGCACATTTTAAGCCATCAGCCTCAGCCAATCACAGAGCAGGAGGTGGCTTGGGTAAAAACTCCCCCAGCTCTTTAGCCAATCACAGACCTCATTCTGCTATGGCCATGGCCCAGAATGCAGCGGCGGCTCTCGCAGCTGCCCGAAGTGACGCATCTCGCTCAGGGCGCAGTGTTCATCAACTCAGACAAGACTGGCACAGGTCAGCCTTTATTCACGGTTCTTTTAACACAACAGATGCACAATAAAAATACTGACATACCAAAAATCCTTTTGGTTCATGTCATTCCATTGTGTTTGTTGTTTTTTTTTTAAATGTCTTCATCATTATCAAAAAACAAATTAGGATGACTCATGGCAATCATATTTATAATCAGCAGTCAACATATGTTAGGGGCAAAATTTTCAAAAAAGTATTTTATTCCCTACATATAGTGTGTATAAATACTGTGGCTCAGTAAGTAAATGTTTGGAGTTTCAGGGTGAAAAGGATAAAGAGTGTACTTACTATTTTATATAATGAGGAATTGCTTCTGTGTGCAGTACTGCCCTCTTCTGTTTGTCGGTATATGCTGCATCTCTATTATTAAAGGATCACAATTTCACACTTCAAATCCAAGTTTTATAAGAATAATTTTATTTTGTCATCATAACACTTAAAAAAAACTTTTTTTAAATGTGTAAAAACAAAAACCTTTTTTTTTTTAGACATTTTATGTTTCTGATAGAACCAAAAGACAGTAGTGTTTAAATCAGCGGTCCATCCCTTTATTTAACCACTAAAATTAGATCTTTATAAATAGTCTGTTTTAAAATATACCCTCCTATATCCTCCCTTTAACTTAAAGCTGCATTGATTAGACAGTAGAGGGTTGATTAACACTCATTCTTTATGACCCTCAGACGAAGCTCCAGTGCTGAAGAGGAGATTGAGAACCCGTGCTGGAGTGTGCGAGCATTAGTCCAGCAGTACGAGGGACAGGGAGGGGCTGACCTGGATGACACTGTGACTGAGGACCCACAGTAAGGCCATGTGCTAAAATCATTCTTTCAGCCTACATGTAAATATCTGTGTAGATTATTATCTGGCTAAAAAACACAATATTTTGCCAGCATCAGCAGACACATGTGGGTCACAAAGAATGTGACACACTTTGCACCGCTTGCTTGTCTCGATATCTTTCATGTGAAAACCCATTTATGTGTTTCGGACCAACATCTGGTGAGGTGATTCAATATCCAGACACAGGATGAACAGATGCATGGGGTTAAAGGTTACATCTGATGGTTATATGGCACAGTCAGCTCTGTGGTAGCCCTCAGAGAACAATAGCGACATTTTACAAACACGCTTCATGTTGCTCTGTCTTCAGTTCGGCTCACTGCCTCTGTTGTTTGTCTGACACACCCACCCTGCAGCACCTGACTACAAAAGCTCTTCATTCCCCCTTTGCTGTCAGAAGCAGCTGATATTCAAGAGAAGTGTGTTAGTCTAATTGGCTTTTGGTTAACAGAGGAAAAAACAAAGTTATCCCTGATAAGCAAGTAAGAGGCTGGAGTAATAACGAGATAAGATAAGATGCACTTTTATTAAGGCTCTCTTGGAAAACATTAAATCTGTCACAACAGCCCAAGATGAATAACAGAAATTTTGTCAAATAAAAATGGTAGCATGTGTGAGTTTGTAAAATTGACTTAGGATTAGGATGTACTGGGTACTGATAGCAGATGTCATAAAAGACATCCTGAGACATGTGACTGGGTGAATCTATATTAAGGGCACAACTAGGCAGGGCAGAGAACCTCACCAGCGAAATAGAACACCTAACACACCTCCACCCTTAAGTCAGGAAAGTGCAAATAAGGGGCACAAGGGTGCAAGTGCTGGTATTGTAACAGGGCATTATGTGCAGGTCTAAAAGTCAGAAAAAAGATTTCAGTTGATCAACTATTATTTATAAAAGATGTAGCAAAAGTGATATTTAGTTTTTGTTTTTCTGTGTCATGAATGTTCTTTACAAATTAAGACATTCAGTTGAAATGGTGAAAATGTAAACTGCTAATTTGAGGCTTATGAGTTCAATTCCCAGGACCACAAAACTGCCACTGCTGGGCCTCCTGATCAAGGCCCTTAAACTTTCGCAGATGAATAAAGTAGTAAATAAATAAACATAAGTCACTCTGAAAAGTGATCTTATACCGAAATCAAATACCGGAAATCAAATACCGGAAATCAAATACCGGAAATCAAATTGCATAAAAAGAATTTAGTCTTGAAAAGTGTTTTTTTTGTGTAATATACTAAAAACCTACCATAAGCCTTAAATACTCAGTTCCTATTACTGCTGTTCAACCTCATCTTACCCATGCAGTGATCCTGAAGGAAAGGCAGAGGAGGGAGAGAGAGAGAAAGGGGTTTGAAGGAGGGATTGGGAAGATAGGAGGAGCAGAACCAGAAAAGGGCTGAGCTATGTCTGACATCTCAACAAGAGAAAGCAGAGCAAGAAATATAAACAAGAGGAACCCGGCTCTCGACAGTCTCTCGGGCTGGAAATAGTATTTTAAAAAAATAGATAGTGATTTAAATAACACAGAAATATCAACAGACAGAATGAAAGAACAAGGCAGGATGCAGCTGCCCAACTGATAGACTAGAGCTTTGCTCCTCTGTTTTTAAAGCAAAACAGGATTTCCATATGTGCCACGTCTGGAGCAGAAGAACAGACGATCACTGACTCTAAGGCTTTTAACTGTTTCACAGTGTTGACTTGGAATCCAAAGGTCTCTTCACTGTGATGGTAATTTGTCCTTTAGTGATTGGTCACTGCATAGCTTGGTGAGTCGTTGTTATCGTCTGCCTCTGTGTACTGCAAGTCTGTGGATGGGTCTCAGACTGGACCCTAAAGAAGAGAGCGTAAGTGAAAAAGATGCTAGCGGACAGTTTGCTAACTGGTACTACATGGATGAGCAGGAGCAGCACAGTGGGATAGTGACTTAGTCCAGCATGGGAGCTAAACAGATTAAATGGTAAGAGCTTCCGTTTAATCCTTACGGGTTTTTTAATAACAAAATTGAACTTATGTCTACAATTAAAGTTGACATAAAGCAGACATAAAGTTTAGTTTAGATTAGCGAAATTTGCAAACTTTGCATAGGGTTGTAAGCATCTTTTCCTTGTGTGGTATAGGGTATGTCGGGGGGGGGGGCATGGAAAAAAAGCAGACATAAAAAGCAAAACGCCTGTCTTGCTTTTTTCCACCCACAGCCTTAGTCTGCATTCTGGCGTAAAGCTGCAAAAAACCTGCCAACCCTACAGTGCTTCCGGGACTAGATTTTAAGCTTAAACTACTGAACGTGTGGTAGTTTGTAGCAGTGCTGTTCATGTGTTACTTTCAGAGGCATGAGGTTTGATGCTTCTCCAGATCTGTGCGAACGGTTTGTTTTTTGACTTAAAATTTCACGCCCAGCATCCATTAAGAAAATGAAACCAGCTCTTGTACTCAGTTTAAAGTAAGTGAAAGATTTATGGGCAAGTTGATTATCATCAGTGATAACTAATCACAATCCTGTTTTGTGCTGTCAGCTGAGATTTGCAGGGAGAATATGCAGTTTTATCAAAGTGAGTTCAATATTGTGTTATATTTTGCACTGAGAACGGACTAAGAGAGAATGCACTATTTAGTTTATACTATTTAAGTATATTGGTTAGATTTAGACATTTTGTATAAGCTATGCTATATATTCTATAAAGTCTGCACTGTAGTCTGTTCTTTGGAAATATTAGGGAACACGGCAACGCAGTGGTTAAGGTTAGACTTACAACACCATCAAACTGCTACTGCTGGACCTCAAGCAAGCCCTTAATCCTCAACTGCTTAGTTGAATGAAAAATAAGATAAATGTAATTGGCTCTGGATAAGAGGGGTCTGCCAAATGCAGACATGTAAATGTAATATAACAGTTTAAATATGCAATAAAATGTGAACAAGGGACATAAACTTGAAGGGATTCATAATCGTCTTGGATTTTTTTTTACATACGGAAGACGCTCTTATGCAAAGTGACTTACATTTATCTTCTTTATACAACTGAGCAATTTGGGGTTAAGGGCCTTGCCCAGAGGCCCAGCAGTGGCAATTTGGTTATGCTGGGAAACAAACCCAGATCTTCTGGGTATCGTTCCTTTTAAAGAGCTGTGTCTCTGGTATGTCTCGTTGTATTTGATTTGGCACTGCTCATCACTTTGGCTGAAACCCTTCAAAAAATAAGCCTTTGGCAATAAAAAGTCACTCTGGTTAAAGCGCTGTGTTTGACTGTTCGGTAGGTTTTCTCTGTCATTGTGAGCACTTTGTGATCACTCAAAACAAGACTAGACTGTCTGCTACATGTGAAGTCTGAGCTTTAGCACTCTGTGTGGGTTTGATACCATTCCGAAGATCATTTTTATTTCTGGTGTTATAACACTAATAAATAACTTGGTGTTATTATTATGCTTATTAATCAGATAAAATGATCGAAATACCAGCGCTCAGGCTTTTCCTATTTTCTACAGTCTTTTTCCTATTTTAGTCTGAAACTAATCTTTTTTTTGTTGTGTCAACACTTTTTTTATCCGAATCACTCTTTTGCTCTAGAGAAGCATGAATTTCTGGGACTTCTGCCAGATTCCCAGCTGAAGTGTAAATACAGTGGTTTACCAGGATTCCATTTATCGTTAGTGCTTAATGTAGGGTGTCTAATGACCCCCTTCCCCTTTCTCCCTCCCCTTCCCTCATCAGTGCAGTCGTATCAGATGCAGATTGCAGCAAGCACAAATATTTTGAGAGATTATGGTTTTCCTGTCTAAATCTTCCTGTGCTGCTTCCCGCTGTGTGGACAGTTACATAATAGGAAATGCCTTATTGCATTAGCAGTTTATTACACCCATTATTACAATATGCATTCAACAGTGGCTGAATTTAGCGCTTTTTGTTAATTGTCATATATGTTTAAACTGGTGTGTAAGCTATCTTTAAATTTTCAATGTTTATTTTTTAAATTGCTATTATACTATAAGTGTTTAAGCTTAAAACGGTAGCCTAAAAAACATGATACAGAAACCAGAACCTATAAATGACTGAGTGTAGAATGTTAAATGTTTTAATTTGGTTAGAAAGCTTTGATTTGTGGCCACTTTGGCTCATGCTAAAAGCAAAATGACGCTTATTTTAAGCACTGGCCTGAAATACGCATCGGGTTTGCTAGCCACAAGCAACGATTATTCATTTAGCAGGCAGTTATTTACATGTTTTGTTTTTTTAAATAAAAGACGGTACCCTGCCTGCTGTTTACCACCAAGTCTTTCAAAACGATGTTCTCTACTCCAGGCATTTTAAAATGCCACCGTTGTCCTGTGATCCAGAACAGAACGCTGTTCAAAGCTTTAGAAAAAGACTTTATTCTTTAAAGAGTTTTAGTCAAACATCATGTGATATTGTAAAAAAGAAAGTTTTAACGTAAATGCAAGAAAATGAGTGTGACAATGAAGACATAGTTTTTGCTACATTGTATTAAAGCTAAAGCTAATATTTATTTGAGGATAATAAATAAAATCCAGATTTAAGGCATAATAAAAGTAAGATATTCTGGCGTATCCCCGTGATGTACAGTGAGGCAGTGTTTAAAAATCATAACACTTGTTATTTGGAACTGTCAGACTGCTTTCTAAATCCAGACACTATAAAGAACATGTCATCAAGAGTATTTCCCATGTGTGTTTCTGTACCGCACAATAAATAGCACCATGATGCTGTGCCCCATTCCCAAATGTGGTATGTGTTAGAAGATCTGTATTTGAATTTTGTCTAAAGTGTCCTTAGCCTCGGCCCAGTATACACAGACACACACTTGCACACATGCAGACAATGCAACAGCGATAGAGAACAACTACTCTTTTGTTTCTTTGTTAAACTGGGGAAATGTTGCATTCATTGTTTTCACAGTGTTGGGCAAGTACCGCAGATGATATTTTATTTACATTTGCAGTAGATATATGATATTATATTTTTCTAACTTTAGTACATCTTTTTGAAATGAACTGAATGTTACTAAATGCCTGAAAGCTAGTCTGTTTTCTCACGCAGAAGATGTAGCATAGGCATCATATTTTATATATATATATATATATATATATATATATTATATATATATATATATATATATATATATATATATATATATATGTACTCTAAATAAAGCATGAAGCAGTGATTAACCCTCACTATTAAAATAACCCAGAGAATTGCAGCACTAAATGCTGGTTACTTTCTCTCTGAATGACGCTTGGCAGATGTATCTGGTTGGCTGAGACACCGCTAATCCCTGTACAGGGAATTAAGAGAAGAGGATAGTATTGATCAAGGGAGCGCTTTTGTACTGGCGTTTGTACTGAACATGATGAAAAGGGATCAGAGAGACTGGGAGAAAGATTTTCTGCCCTTTTGATGTGGGCTGAGAGGCAGCTGGTTCATAAAGGACTGAGCAGAGATTAGTGTGCAGTACTGCTGGCTCTAGAGGCCGTGTCAAAGCCAGCTACTTCATGGTCTGGTCAGATTTGGGACTACTGCACAACTGCTGGAGAAGATCTACCACTAACACTAGTTTAAATGTTGGTCAGCTTCTACTGTTTTAGAATAGACCATTGATCAAAATACCTATTCTTGTATATTAGTAGTTTCCAACCTTTTTTTTGTCTGAGAGCCCCTCATACCAATACTCTTGGTATTTTTATTGCATTTTGTCTTTCCAGTATTCCTAGCACTGCGGCCCGAGTTGATGGGAGCTTCCTCACCTGGGACCAGTAAACCAGGGTCATTACTATCAGCTGGTAATGGCGAATCAGTGAGACTAGGTCGTTTTTGTGGAGAACGAATTACAAATAGGTCCATTTTTTGGTCAACCAGGTGATCATGGATAAAATGAGCTAATGCAATATGACTTAATGGTCACTGGCTGCAGTTACACACTGCAGGTCTTGAAATTATTATTTAGTAAGTTACTTCCGCATCATATCTGATCTGCCTGCTTACACTGCACACGCTAATGCATGTATCCGGTTCATATCAGATTTTATTAGATCACATACTAGAGGTGTGTGACGAGATCTCGTGGCACTGCAGGTTTTAAATGCTTAACTCCGATTTGATGACTATATACGATTTTTTTTGATAACCCTGCTTACATTATCTTTAAAACTGACCTGTATCCAATATCTGCATTTAGACTATATATGGCAAAGCAACCCAAGGTGGACGTACTGACCGGATTTTAAAGATGCCTCTGCCTTTGATCTGGGTTCCGAACATTTGTTACAGTAAACAAAAATTAATAAATATTAAAATAGACTCAGTGGTCAGTTTTTGGCTATTAAAATGACTGATAGTTCCTCATTTGTTGATTTACTTCAATGACTGCAATATTTTGGTCAAAAAGAACGAGGGTGGAAGTAAAGTTGTATTATTTCTGTGAAACTTGATTTAGACTTGTCAGATGATAACACTGGCTTCACCTCTCTTTTCAGCTTGAGTACCTCCAGTCCTATTCACACTCCCAAAGACCCCACCAGCCTCTCAGAGGACAAGGGACAACCAATTAGTCAATTAGGACAAGCCAAAGGTAAAGCAGGTTCTTGTATTTGCACTTGTCTTCCCAGTAATGCTGATTTGATGTTATAAAATAACCAGGTTATTTTTGTGCAGACCCTGGAGCATTCCAGGAGCCGTATGGGAGGCGTGTAGGTAATTTTGCTTGGGAGGAGCAACTGTGGGAGCAGCAAGAGCAGTTGGAAAAAGAGATGATGGAGGCCAGGAAAATGGTGTCCAGTTTACAGGTGCCCTGATTTTTTTGTGTTTAGACCTGAACATGTGTGTGCATCTAGAAATTAACAGTGACTTAAGGGTCATGTAGATTTAACTTATAGACAAAACTTTTCACAATCTCGGAGGTGACAGAAAAAAAAGAAATCAAATAGAAGAAACAGATACTGTAATACTATATATTTTGGGACAAGCATTTAAATTATATTTACATAATAACAAATCTAAATGCAGAGTATGAAAGTACAGACAACCCCCAGTAGTCGGTTACTGCCAGGTATCCTGTTTTTTTTATTCTATTTGCACAATTTTCACTTTATTGCCACTTTATTTGTTCTGCACTGTTCTGGTTGGCACTATTTTACGTATAGAGTGTTGATTGCACTGTCTGTCTTACACTGTTTGCACCAGGGTGCACACTATGCCCTTTATCTGGCTAGGACAATTTATCCTCCAGTCCTGAGCCTGAGTGTTGTTCTTTGTTTTACGTAGCTTCTTGTTGTTTTGTGTTCTGTGTTTTATGTAGCACAACGGTTCTTAATAAACGTTGTTTTATTTTACTGTGTACGGTGTCCGCTATATACGTCTGCCTAGCTGATAGCTGGTCCATCTGCACGGCTGATTTGATCAACATTAACACTATTAACACTATGATTTTTGTGCCAGAACTTTTGTCATTAAGAAAATAGTAGATTGTGAATATTACTGTTGCGACATTTAGTACATTTGTATACCTCTTAATCAACATGTGACAACACCGGTAACAGCACTATCACAGTGGTTGGTAGGTAGATCCAATGTTTGTTGGAGTTTCCATCTTTTCCCTTCTCTTCACTTCTAATTAGCTTATAAATAACTGCGTCCAATTAGCTGCAATCTGCATTTTGCTGTCAGTTGCTTCAATGGACAACAACAGAACCGAGAGGCTCGCTGCATTAAGCGTCTGCGATTATTTTTTAATTGTAGTGTTTATTCTCTTCTGAACTGAATTTTTTACTGTCTAGTAAACATGCATTAAAAACACATTTCTGTGACTTAATACACATCACATCAGCAAAAATTATTAACATTACTGTTATTACAGCATTGATGTGGCTAATGCAGTTTTTTGGTGTAAATTTGTGACTGTAAAACCTATTAAATGCTATAATGTCTAAAGCGTGTGTGTGTGTGTGTGTGTGTTGGGGGGTGTTTACAGGCTTTACTTCTTCACGGCTCGTTGCCTGACGAAGAGTTGGAGGTTTCACTAAACTTGGAAGAGGGAGAAAATGCTGAACAACAACTGGTATGTGTTTGTTTTGTTTTTTTTTTGTTTTTTTCATCTCGCAGTTGTTGAGTTTGTGTTTTGAGTTGCTCACTTGTTTTGGCCACTTCACAGGAAACTTCTTCCCATTTCTCTCTCATCTTACTTTACTTTTCCCTGGCACTTTGCTTATTAGCTTTGGGTTTAGCTCTCTTCGAGCAGGTTAGATCAGGTTACTGTGTGTGAGTTCTGCTTTGTCTGAGTGTGAGGAGCAGGTATCCATTTCTCTTCCTCTCTGTTCATCTCTTCTTCTCTCTCCGGCTCACTTCCTGTCTCATTTAGCTACTGTTTGGTCTTTTTTTATAACAGTATGCCTAATCTGCAAGTGAAGTAAACTTTGGTGGTTGTCACAGGTAATAACTCGCAGTCGTCTCGACCAGAGCATGGAGGAGAATCTGGAGCTGAAGGTAGACTCTTATTGTACTTTCAGTGTAGTAGTGCTGTAAAGTGATGCATGTTGTTATACCCTTGTTAAAGAATTCTGCCCTGTTATATAAAGATTATATTATTCCAGAGTTTAAGCAGCACCTAATAAGCAATATAAACATATACAAACATTCATGGTTCTTGTCTTTCCTTTAGAGGGAGCTGTTAAAGTACAAGCAGGAGGCGCGCAACCTGCAAGGAGTCAAAGTGAGTTGTTTATATATTTATATTCAGTTGTCATTGGTTGTGGTTTCAATCCTCATGTCTGTCATGTGTGCCTGAATTATATATATATATATTACACTTAAGTATGTTTTTATTTACCTACGTGTCATTGCTATCGTTTTGTATGTACATGTAAATCAAGCTACAGACACAAAACAGATTGTGCTGATGGTGTGTGTCGTGTGTGTGTGTGCAGGATGCTCTCCAGCAGCGGATGTCCATGCAGGAGTCGTCCGTGTTAAAGCTGAAGCAGGAGCTCCTGCGCACAAGCATGAACCGGGATGAACTGGCAAGACAAAACGTGAGTTCATGTCTAGAACGAATTTTTCTGAAAAAAAAAAAATGTTCTTGTCTGTAAAAACATTATTATTTTTATGCTTTTGTTAGTTGAAAAACAGTTTACAAACAGTTTAAGAAAAAAGAAATGTTAAGCTCTCTGTTCAGAGACACTAAGTTTTGACACATGAACAAGCTGGCTGTGACGTAGTGACGCTGTGGGTGCTTTAAAATCAAATGCGAGAATGTTTTTAGTTCCATTGTCTGGTAAGCAGATACACAACCGTTTTAATTGTCATTGAATGAAACGTAGCTGACGCATAATCTGTACATGTGTTCCAAGTCATTTTTTAGAATGCTTTGGTTTATTTTACTCTGTTTTATGGACTGCAGTTGGGAAAGACAAAGAGGAAAACTTAATGAAAACAGCCTAGACAGCTGTTATGTGTTAATTAAAATAAACTAAGGTTGTATCATCCAAAGCTTAGTGTGTGTGCGTATTTGGTGCATTTCTGTTTTTTATTATTAAGTCATAGCCATAATTCTTTCTGTAAAGAAAAATATATATTATTTTAAGGCATACATTTGTGATCTGTGGATTTTTATTTGCATCATAATGAAATTTGGAATGTCAGAAAATGTCCTTGAGAGTGAGAACACTGCTTGTGCTGCCCTCTGTTGGGGTGGGGGGGGGTCTCTTCTGTCCACTCAGTAACGTATGTGTTGTATATGCATGTGTTGCTTCTTAGGCGGAGGTTCATAAGAAGCTAGAAGAGAGGAACAGGCTTCTGAGTGAATATAAGGTAAAATTTAATATTATACACAACACTTAAATGTTTCTCACAGATAATTAAAAATATCAACACCTTAAAAAAGTAAACAGCCCAGAAATTGACTTAAATTTTGCTGCTCCGGCTGATCACTGTAGTGAAAGAACTGTTTTCATTCTTGATCTTGCTATGCAGAAAGATTTAGGACAGAAGGATCGCCTGCTTCAGCAACAGCAGTTCAAACTGGATGAAGCTCTACGCAAGCTGACGGACAGCACCAGCCAGCAGGTCTGTTAAAATAATAAAACAAACCAAAGACCTTGAGAAACTCCAGCTAGTATTTAGATTTGTGTAACCTTTAGGCTGACCTGCAGAGGGAGCTGGAGCACAAGCAAAGGATTATTCAGGAGCTGGCTGATCGTGGTGAAGAGGAGGTGAGACTTAATATAGGCAGGCTCTTTAACCTGCTGTTATGAACATTCAAGAGTTTTAAGGTTGTTTCTGTTTCAGCTACCTGGATCTCCAAGCAATGGCTACACCCATCCAGCAGCCCCGGAGCGCAGCACAGCGCGACCTCACAAGGGAGTAAGTTTCTATTTGAGTCAGACATCAGGCTTAAATTTTATTTTACAATCCTTTGTGTCTTCAGGCTTCTATGAACATAATAATTGTTTTATATTTAAAGACTTGCGTGCTACTCTGTGTGTATGTTGAAATCTTAGTTATAATTTTTATTTTTAATGAATTGGTGATGCCACAAATTGAATAAATGTCTTTTTAAAATGTCTTTTTTCAATGGATGACTGTGTTCCTGTCAGACAGAGGAGCTGCATTTGGTGCGGGACGCTCTGCGCAGTCTAAGAAACAGTTTTGGAGGCCACGACCCTCAGCAGCACACACTGGACACACTGGAGCAGGGCATGGCCAGCCTTATGGACCGTATGTACACACTGGAGTCACGAAACAGACAAGAGAGGAAGGTAGGCAAAGCGTGTTCTAAAACTGTGCCTTCTAAAGCCGCGATTACACTGTGTGATTTTTAATAGTCTTTTGCAATTGTTGCTTGTCAGCCTGTACGAATATGATCCCCATTTCCTACTGTAGGAGCTCAGTGGTCATAATGACAGATAATTTATGAACACACAGTCATCTTTAAATTACAGTAAAGTGTCTGAAATTCTCTGAAACCGCTACAATTTCATCGAAGGAAAGAAAAATGATTATAACAACCATTAATCTTTTGTCATGAACATGTCAACCTAGCGATCAAATATAACAGATTTTAGCTTAATCTTTTAGTATTTTAAAATTTGTCACAGATGAACAAACCATGGCTGAAATCACATGGTATAAGCGCAGCCTAAGACATTTAGCCTTCTGCTCCGCAGCCCATGTACCCCATACACAGTGTGCAATAGCATGATTTGTTTTTAAATCTTTTCAGGGAAGAGTGATGTCTCCAGGACACAAGGAATCCCACATAGACAGGGACTCCTGGCCGTCCAGCACCAGTAAGTAAGAGTCAAACACTACAGTTTAAAGCTTGAATTTAAGATATGTGCTCAGTTAGTTACAATGACGTTAGTGAGATCAGACACTAACATCACGTAGGGAGGTCTGTGGTGCAATCAGTGTTCCAGTTCATCCTAAAGGTCTCAGGGGTATTTTCATGTGTTCCAGTGAAGTTCCAGTGAAGAAAAATTTTTATAATACAACATACAAAGGCATTCTAGACGACTGTGTAGCAACAATTTGAAGCAAATTCACATATGGATCTGATGATGAGGTGTCCACCAAACCAATTTAGTGTATATACTGTTTATTAAATTATTTTCTTATATCATTTCTATACTGTTATGATACTGTCATTATAAGCACCAGTATAGTAGGACAAATACCTTGTGCATGTTAACCCAATAAAGCCGCTTATATGGTTTCTGTTGTAATTTACATTATAGCAACTATTAACAGTAATTCCCATCAACAGCAGCTTCCTTTCTTTCTTAAATTAAATAAGTAGTCACTCTAAAAAATATCTGATCCAGTGTTGTGACTTCTGGTAAAGAGATTGTGATGAACTGGGTCTGCATTGTCTGTGTTTTGCTGCAGAAATGGTCCACTCTCACAGCAGCCCTATGCTTAACTCCTCTTCCTTCACCAAAGTCCTGTACTTCACAGACCGCTCGCTCACACCCTTTATGATCAACATCCCTAAAAGGTAACTCAATCAGTCAGACGAAAAAATATCTGAATTGGAAATTATGCGTTACAGAATGCTATATATAGATGTTGTTCGATTGTGAAATGTACCGTATATGGACTAGAAGGAACCTGTTAAAATTTTGGGATTGAGAACAGAATTAGTTGCAGAGTGATTACAGTGCTAGAATATATTTTCAGAGCAAAATAAAAAAAGATTTTATAAAATAACCGGGCACTGTGTCATTGATACTGGACATATAATCTCATAATAATAATTTCAGAATGTTTTTACATTTGTGTTAATGCCAGGTTGGGAGAAATTACCCTTCAAGACTTTAAAGTGGCTATAGATCGAGAGGGCAGTTACAGGTATCATTTTAAAGCTCTGGACCCCGAGTTTGGCACGGTAAAAGAGGAGGTATGTTCACCCTGGTATTTTCAGCTCATGTATGTGTTGTGGAAGTGTCTACATTTTCTTCCTCAGTAAAAAATATAGAATATATGAATGATTCTGACTGCGTTCCTCAGGTGTTTCAGGATGAGGCAGTGGTACCTGGCTGGGAAGGCAAGATTGTGGCGTGGGTGGAGGAGGATCATGGCGAGGGCAGGTAAAGCAAAAGAAGTACTCAGAAATACACTCCAATATGTTTTTTTATGTTTTTTTCTGATGCTAACAATTGTGGTGGTATTGTGGTGCAGCTGGTAAGCAAAAAAAACATACCAGGTAAATTGGTTATAAAATATTGCTCTTAGTTTTCATGAGCAGTTAAATGTGTGTGTTCTGGTGTCCCGCAGTAGATTGTCGTTCTATCCTGAGTTTATTTGCACCTATTGCCCAGTATTCCCAGGATGGGCATCAGTCAGGAAAGGGTGCTAACTGAATTGAAACAAGTCATATTTGTAAAATATTTAATTCTACATATGTATGTTAACACCCAGGAAGTGATAGCTCCGTGGCTAAGTTGTCGGACTGCTAATCGGAAGATTGTGGGTTCGATTCCCGGCACCAAAAGGCTGCCACTTTCTAAGCAAGGCTCTTAACCCCCAACACAGTTGTGTAGAAATAAGGGTATTTCACGTTCCACCTAAAAACACATGGAAAAAGTTTGCTGCTGCTTTCTCGCTTGCACTCCAGCAGCGTCTGTTCCAGCCATATTTCAATTTTAGGAAATTCTACTACTTGATTTCCACCACTGATAAACCCTCTGCTGTAACTCTGCAAAAGCTGTGATATGTGAACAGCCCATTAAACTAAATAAAACCTGCAGTTTATTCCATTTTAAAGCAGATTGTCCAACACTGCACTGCGGTACAGCTTCACACTGTTTTATACCCTGTTTCTTTTTGTGTCCTAACAGAATCTAACAGAAAACTTCCCGCTGGGATCAGAAGGATGAACTGTCAGAATAACTGCGCTTAGGCTGGACATACAGATGCTCAACTTAAAATTCTAAAATCCTCCTCTTCTGTTTACCTCTGTCTTTCTGTGTCAAGTCAAAAGAAAGCAGGACAACAAACAGGACACCTGGAGGTTGATTAGCTGTGTGGGGCCTGTGTGTGTGTGTGTCTGTATTTAAGTGTCTGTCTATATATAGACACACATTGACATTAGTGAATGACATTAGTCATTGAAGACAGCTGTTATATATATATGTGTGTATATATATATATAACAGCTGTCTTCAATGACTAATGTGAGAAAATTATCCTTAAAAGTTGCCATACTGCAAACATCAAAATTTTTGACTGTGTCAAAAACAACTTCTGTTTAAAAAATGTCCTAAATCTTATATTTTCTAGGAGAATAGTTAGAGATTTGATCTTTTTTTCAGACGCAGCATAAAGTTGAATTGTATGAGAGGAAGAGGAAGTGAGCGCAGTGCTGTGACTGGGGTTGAAAGGGTTTAAAAGGGTTTGTGATTTTTTTTTTTCCTTAAATAAATAAATCAATTTTTACATCCCAATCCAATTTATATTATCTAACTAAAATGATTAGGAACTGCTGACACATACAACCAGCCGCTTACAGCATAAAGCTCTGAATATATTTTTCACATGATATGAAAACTGAATGATATTATATAGAAAAATGTACAAAGTTAACGCTATACACTGCCTTTAGTGAAGTGTAGCCCCATACCAGCAATTAACAATTCCCCTTTTATTCTCTTTTATCTGGGAATTTTAAAAAGTGGTACTTCAATGGTGTTTAACCGCCGATCAGATCATAGGTTTATTTCCCAGTAGCACATTGACGCCACTGCTGGGTTGCCAGAGCCTTAACTGCTAAGTTAAATTTGCGATCACTACAGATGATTGTAAGTGGCCCTGAATAAGGACGTCTACCAGAAATATAAAAGTGAAAGTCTTGATTGATTTTTGTTACTAACAGGAATATTTACCTTTAGATCAGTCAAGATTCTAAAAGCAGAAAAATAACATCCGATCCTTCCCAATATACAGCTGAGAACTGAGCTTTAGATATTTAACATGCTGGTTTAATACTACATAAACATGGACTAGTCTGAGTGCCAGTACCAGAAGGTTTGTGACACTTATATCAAAAAGGCACCCAAAGAGAAAAAGCTGAGTAGTATTTAGGGAATAAAACACTTGGGGATATACTATTATATAAGAACGATTAAAGATGGTGTGGTGGAGTTACTGTAGTCTCCCATGTGAATTCCGTTTTCACCAACAGCACATCCTAGAGTACATCCTCTTCATTTAAATTGCAAACTATGACGATTTTTTCCAGCTAATTTAAAAAGTGTCATTTTTAGTCAGTTTGCTGTTACAAATTTTTTTCGATACAACAGAAATAGAAGGCTGTTCCAGCACAGCTGGCAGAAACTTGAGTACACTCGGGCCACACTGGAGAGTCTGTCCAAAACAGTTATTTTTTCCATGGAGAATCTGAACTAGGGTTGTGTACTGGCAGGGGCCTCATGATATGATACATATGACGACAAACGGGTCACGATACAATAGATCATGATACATTGCAATATAAGACAAATACCTAAAAAATACAACTACAAAGCCGGAGGCGTCCTTATTTTTTCTGCCCTGTTTTCTCCTGAGTCAATGGCCGTATGTGTCAATGACAACTACAGGAAGAGAGGAAAATAAGGGTTTTAATTAAATATTATTGTTAAATGATAACATAATTTTAATATGCATTGATACTAGAGGGTTAAAATATCAATACACTATTGTAAAAATTGCTATGTTAAAGTGGATAGATATTTTTACACATTCCTGATCTGATCTACAGGGGAATTCCTGTAAATAGGCTGTTCCCATGAAAACAGTAATGCTTAAGATTGAACACGTAACAGAAATAACCATGTCGTTTCACAATTTTGGTATATTTGGTATATATACTGCTACTAACAGAGAGAACTGCTGTTAAAGTATAAGAGATGGTTTAATTTAACACTTGTGCAGCAGGAATATTTTAGATAGCTAATCGGACATACAGCTAGAGAACATCTGAACAGACTTCTAAGTCTTATGTTTAGCACAGGGGTTAATATTCGATTGACACATTATTCATATTTCTGTTATAGCTACAGTATAAGGTGCCTCATCCACCACTGGTATTTTACTGAAATACATTGTGAATAAGAGTTTGTGAGCTCATAATTGGTGCAACTTCTAAATGTGGGTAATCTAATCCACGTGTTAATTTTACTGTAATTAAACCTCACAGATTTCGAGTTCGCCTTAAGAGACTAGATGACCCAAATAAACGATAAAACCAGAATATCTGCCTGATCTGATACCGTCGGTACGTGTCTTTGTTTTGTAAAGTTGCAGTAGTTTTTTCTAAGTACTAGTAAAGAGCTACAGTTACATTGCACTGATTTGGAAACTTTAGCAAAGTTTACAGAGAAGAACGCTGTGAGACTTGAACCGGTGAAATGTCATCAAAATAAGATTTGTATTAGAAGATTGCTTTTACATTTTAAATATATATTTACATACATTTATATTTCAGTGGGAAAGATGCTTGAAATTATTTTATATTTTGTATTATAAATGTTTATTTAAAATGCTTTTTAGAAAAAAAAAAGTTGTTTTTTTTTTTTCAGGCATGTCAATGATTTCCTGTATTGTTCATTGTTCAGTGTCACTCCAATAACATTCCAGCCAGTGATCATTAGTAACAGTTGGATTTTGGATTGCAAATAAACAGTGTAAATCAGAATCAGAAAGAACTTTTATTGTCAAGTGCATTTACACACACACACACACACACACACAAAGATTTGATTTGTTTTATATCTTTATAATGTGGAGATTAATTCCAAAATCTTTAAGCTTTCTTAATCTAACATTTGGGGATAAAAAAGTTTATCAAAATAGTCCTAAAACAAGAACAGTTATAGTTTTGGTGTTAAAACAACTTTGATAAAAGGTTTTGATCCACTTAAATTGTTGATTTGTGTAGTATAAAAGCGGATAAATTAATAGAACTAATAAATTATACTCGTGAACAGTGATAACTGGGATATTTAGTATTTTTGTTTATATTACTCCATTCCGACAAGGGGCGCTAATGAGCTCTCCTGTCTCTGCGCAGTGATCAGAATTCACGAAGAAGAAAACGTTTCCTCCACATGCTACTGTAACGCATGAAGTGTGTTTAACTGAGGAAAATATCCGTGCGTACGTTAAAAACAAAATGCGAATAAAAAAGGGAAAAGAAAAGAAAAACCTTCCTGATGATCCGGTTAAGAATTTTGAGAAATGGAAAAAGAAGCATGACAAAAGCAGGAAACAAACTAATAACAAACGACCGAAGAAGAAACGCGAGTGGGAGATGGAAAGAGAAAACATCCAGAAGCTCGTCGACAGATACACCGAGGCGAGTTAAGACACACACACACACACACACACACTACTGTATAAGTGATTTAACTTATTGTGAAATAGGATAGTATATGCTGGTAAAAAATGGCCTTGCAGTTCGGCGTTTCCTGTTTTGATGTTTGTTCCGATGTGTTTTTGTAGTGTTAATACGCTAACAGTGATTTTGCCATGTAGGATGTGATCCTTAATTATTTACATTCTTTATTAATTCTGGTTAAACATTTCAATCAACCAATCATAACCATCTGATGTCATCAGTGTGCGTCAACCAAACCCGCCTCGATCTATTTTTCTATCTTTCCTTTTTTGAAACCCAAATTTCATATTATAATTAATATAAAGTATTTATTAAATAATAAAAACACAAAATACTTAAATGACATCTGTAATACATTCCATGCTGTAATGAACAACATGTATGTGCAGTTTAGTTAATGTGGGAACATTTCCCTCGCCTTCAGGACCAAAAATAGATGTGTGTGTGCAGTAAAATAAATTTAGGTGTGTGTGCATAAATAAAAAAAATAATTCATAGATTAATTTTTTCTAATTTATGGTTATAACATTTTGTCTCGTGATTGTTAAATGTTAAAAGGTTGTGATTTAATGAAACAATGTTAAACCCTGTTTTATAGTTAGTGTTGTTCTGTTGCGGTTCTACGGGTTCACCGTTTAGGAACATTTCACATTCAGTTGTTCATACTTAAAGGTATAGAAAGAGGTTCACAACCTGATCGGTCTGCTTAAGTGATGTATTTTCTGAAGCGATGCGGTGTACTGGTTTAAGCACGCTTAACTTGTGCGTGTAGATATGGTTTTACTTTAACCAGCTGAGACCTCGTAAAGCGCTCCTATACTGTTCAAGCAGCAGCAGGATTTCCTTCGGTATATGCAGAAACGTTTACAATAACATTTCAGACGAATAGTGTGTCCTTTTACGAGGGGACAGAGTATGGACGCTTAGTATTATTTTCTTTTTAATCAAATAAAACATGACAAGTGTGAACACACCTTTAAAGACTTAAACACTGTCCCAGCATGCCTCTGTGCACAAAGCCCCGGAGTTCCATTAAGACATGCTGTGTTATGAGTCAGTGGAAAAAACCTCTGAATTCAACACCACTGAACACCTATAGGATGAACTGGAACACCGACTGCACCTCAGACAGTGATCTCACTGATACTGTAAGCTGAATGAACACATTCAAGCTCCAAACCGTAGTGGAAAGTCTCGCTAGAAGAGTGGAGCTTAATCTAACAGCAACATGGGAGTAAATCTAGAATCAAATGCTTAAAATGACATACATTTGTGACGGTCAGGTGTCCACAAACTTTTGTACCAAAATGGTGCATCACCCTACAACCGTTAGTTTTTCAGCTCTTTTAATTTGCTTTTCAAAAAGCACCAGTTGTCCAATCATCATTCGAGCATTATTAAAGTAAGTCCAATTGTTTTGCTTTACAGATAAATCCCAAGGAAGCTGTTAAGTTCTCTGATTTTCCTCTCTCAAAGAAGACACTGCGAGGTATTTTTTATTATTATTATTATTATTATTAATTTTTTATTAATTATAACTTCTATAGACTAATTCATGACTTAGGCCCAAATGATCAAATTAAATGCGTGTTTGTTATTCTGTCAGGTTTGTTAGAGGCTCAGTACCGGCAGCCCACAGAAATCCAGAGACAGACCATCGGCTTCGCTCTGCAAGGAAGAGATATTTTGGGTGCTGCAAAGACTGGCTCAGGAAAAACTCTCGCCTTCCTTATTCCTGTAAGCGATGACTACTGAACGTCAAAGAATGACTTAACTTCTTCCACACTCATTTTTATGTGTAGCTTAATTTATTTCTATGCTGAACTCTATTAGGTGCTGGAATGTCTGTACCGTAACCAGTGGACAGCCATGGACGGTCTCGGCGCTCTTATCATCTCCCCCACGCGAGAGCTGGCTTATCAGACCTTCGAGGTGCTGAGGAAAGTGGGGAAGAATCATGAATTCTCAGCTGGACTTGTTATTGGTGGAAAGGTGTGTATGGTTTCTCTGAGGCAACTTGAACGAGTGTGTGTGGTGTTTATATAAATCTAGAAAAAGGACGATTGATCAAATGTTGTGGGGTTTTTTTTACAGTATGATTTGTTCTGGTTTATGATCGTAAGAATCAGAGAAAAGTGTGTAAAGTAAAGAGGCTTTTAGCGTTAATCGCTGCTACATAACGAACTTTATCAGATTTCAGCAGTCAGTGTAGTGATAAATTGCTGCAACATGAATAAAACAAAAACTAGGCTTAACACATCAGTGTAAATACTGACTAGTTTGTGTAATAGACACAACTTTATTGTCATTGCAAGGTACAAGTGCGTAGCAACGAATTGCTGTTTAGCATCCAGCAAAAGTGCAAATACTAGAACTGTGCAAACGCAGTCTTGCGGCAATGTCTGTACAATAATAAGCAAGTCTATGTCAGTATGTTCAAAGAAGAGTGTGTGCAAGTATTTACAGCATGTAAAATGTGGTAATAATGTGTGCAAAATTGTGCATTTTGTACATTGTATGTCTTGTGCAATAAGTGTGCATTGTGTACATTGTACAGAAAGTGTATATACTTTATAGACGGAATAATGTGATAATGTACATTTTAAATAAACATTTTTATTCAGACAAAAAATGTAACGGAATGTACAGAGTGAGGCAGAACTGTGAGATGGTGAAGTGTAGTGAGACGTCACTGTCCTAGCAGTGTAATGTAGAGTTCAGAAGATTTATGGTCCTTGGGATTTGACACTTTATTACTTCTCATTATAATAATGTATCCTGCTGCAGGACCTCAAGGACGAGTCTCTTAAAATTCATCGCACAAACATTGTCATCTGCACACCGGGGCGTCTGCTGCAGCACATGGATGAAAACTCCAGCTTCCATGCCTCAAACCTGCACATGCTCGGTACTCACTTGGCTAAATTTCTGTTCGTTGTTGGTTTCTATTAGGAGCCATGTTTTTTTTAATAAAAAATTACATTTTAATCTAAATGTACGAAAAGTACTTAAAGTAAATAACCTGAGAGCTTGAATAATCTCCAAAATTCGACCATCTGATAGGATATAACTTCCTGTGTGTTTTCCATAACAGTGTTGGATGAAGCAGACAGGATTTTAGACATGGGCTTCGCTGACACACTCAACGCCATTGTGGAAAACCTCCCCAAAACCAGGCAGACGCTGCTGTTCTCCGCCACACAGACCAAGTCTGTGAAAGACCTTGCCAGACTCAGCCTGAAGAACCCGGAGTATGTCTGGGTTCATGAACAGGCTAAATTCAGGTAGAACCATCAGTGTGCTTCTGTTAATCTTTGACGGCGTATTTACACCAAACACTAATTTAAATATTTGTGCGAGTAGATTAAATACAAAGTCAATGCAAAGATGTAAATAAAGTCGAATTTGTGTCTGCCGTTTGACGCGAAGGTGTGATATTGTCCTTAATCGCGTCTCCTGCTTAAATTGAAACATTAGCAGAATATTCTCACACAAGCCAATCAGCAAAGAGCTTATTAACATGTCAGTTGTATCAGACAATGGAGGAGAAACTCCAATGGAGGAGTAGCTGTCTGTAGGCTCCCTGAAATTTATTTTTTACAAATAAAAACATTAAGTGACATGAATAACCCCCTGCGAGTAATCTAGAGCAACTGATGCACATTCGCTTCACGTTCAGTGTGAACACAGCAGTGATTTAGTTCTTACTAAAGATATTAAGGTGAAGTATGATCCTCTGCTCTGTACTCACCCGAGTCACCATCATCATTATCATCATTAGATTAGATAGAATATCTGCCATGCAAGTCACCGCCAGTGAGCTATTACTATAGAAACAATAATGTACTTATTTGAACGCATTAATGGAACTGGTGTCAGAGCGGCCTTTCATCACTTTCTGACCAATCAGATTTGAAGATTTAACAGCGCTGTGGCATAAATGATTATAACAGTTATTAAAATGGCATAAATATGACACCATGCATACGTTAATTACTGCAGAATGAACCGATCATGAGTACACAATAAGAAATTGCTTTAGGAATAAATAATTAGGTAAAAAAAAAAATGGTACAGATGTGCTTTTTCCCCCCAAAAGACAGCCTTGCTGGCTTGTGTACTCTAATAAAGTTTTGGCTTCTGAGCTGAGAAAGATTAGTTAAGAAAGAGCAGATGATCGATCATTATACCAATTGAATTAGATCTTATTTGCCATGTGTTGAATTGAATTACTTCCTGCTGATTATTGTGCTCCTCAGCACTCCTGCCACTCTGGAGCAGAGCTACGTGGTGTGCAACCTGCATGAGAAAGTCAACATGCTCTTCTCTTTCCTGAGGAGTCACCTGCAGAAGAAGATCATTGTTTTTTTCGCTTGCTGCAAAGAGGTAAATGTTCACATGTATTATACACTGCTTTGACGAAAACTCACAGAGGAAGTGGTAGTTCAGTGGGTAAGGTGTTGGACTGCTAATCAGAAGATTGTGGGTTTGATTCCGAGCACCACCAAATTATCACTGCTAGGCTCATGAGCAGGGCCCTTAACCCCCAATTGTTCAGTAAGTGATATAAATGAGAGACTATGTCGCTCTGGATAAGGACGTCTGCCAAATGTCTTTAATGTACATTAATTCTGCAGTAGTTTTGAAATTAGTTTTTATGAATAGTGCTATTAAATTCTTTTTATAGTTTTTATTTGAAATACTTAAACATATTGAGTTTTACACATTCTAATATGTGACTGAAATGCATTAAATGTGTGGCGTTCCAGGTTCAGTACCTGTTCCGTGTGTTCTGCCGGCTGAGGCCTGGTATCTCTGTTTTGGCCCTGCATGGGAAGCAGCAGCAGATGAAGAGGGTGGAGGTCTATAACGACTTTGTCCGCAAGAAAGCTGCTGTCCTCTTCGCCACAGACATTGCCGCAAGAGGACTTGGTAACCCTCTTACATCCATACTGTTCCTTATAACATATACATTTAGCACATATTCAAGGTGAAGGGGACACAGGGACAATGGTAGCTCAGTGATTAAGGTGTTGGGCTGCTGATTAGAAGATCGTGGCTTCAATTCTGGCTGCTACTGCTGGGCCCCTGAGCAAGGCCCTTAACTGCTCAGTTAGATAAGGCAATACTTGTTGCTCTGGATGGTGAAAAATGTATAAATAATTATCCAGAGCACGTGATTTGGCTGGGACAGGGAAAAATGTCAGTGGTAGTGGGTGGATCCAGGAATCATAATAACTGTATGATGCCAAACGTGATGCAGAAATAAACCTTTTGTATAAGTAAACTATTTATTTTGATTTTAAACGTAATTCTAGTTGCCCTGTGTCTTTATTCTCTCGTCCTGTTTGCTTTGGTGTGGTTGGTTAAGTGAAAAACATGTGCTTAACCCTGAACTGTGGGTGGCGGTAATGCACCAAATTGACATGCCAACGCCACTAATATAAACAATTATATAAAAGAAGAATAAGGCTTCCCCATACAGTTTGTAGTCGCAAAAAATCATAAAGGAAGTCAGACATAAAAGCTAGAGGTTGTATTTTTTTCAGGAATCCCGACGGTCATGGCAAATAAAATCATGATTAATTACAGGATTAGGATGGGATGGGATGGGATAAGTAAGATTTGAAAATCCACTAGTCACCCTCTACAGCACATCCTATTAAATCTGCCACTTCTCAATCTACATGTATGCCTCAGCCTCAAAATCTGAACGTCACTAGTTTGTAGCTAAAAAATTTACAACTGAGGGTCGAGTGGTGGTGCTGGTGAGCTACCAAAAGGTTGCTTTACAATCATTAGGCCAAACAGTAATGATACATAAATCTCATAATATATATATATTCTAACTTTACAATATATTTTTTTAAGACAGATAATATGTAAAAATAAAATACAGTTGTGGTCCAATGGTTAAACTTATAACTCATTGTAAACTTTACCACAATTTACTAAAAAAGTGTTTTTTTTTAACAGAAAAGTTAAAAATTGTGTGGATCTGTAGACAAAATAAAATGAAAATATTCCTTAAAACTCAGTACTAAATGTAATTTAAACCTGTGTGTTTGTGCAGATTTTCCTGCTGTGAACTGGGTACTTCAGTTTGACTGCCCGGAGGACGCCAACACGTACATCCACAGAGTCGGCAGGACGGCCAGGTATTGAGCAACGTGGGCTTGTTGTATCTAGTTGTGTTAATAATAGTATTAGAAGACGTATCAGTAGATGGCAGTATTACTCAGTTCTGTAACACAGGTCAGTTAGGTGTCGGCGGCAGTCTGTCCGTGCTTCTGTATTTTATACTCTGGTTAACATGACTAGGCTTTATTATAGGCTAAATATTGGAAATTAATGGAAATTTGGTAAATGATAGATGGAGTTTGTGAGCTTTTTTCTGTCCAGAAATATTAGTATAATTAATATTATAATTAATTATTTTCACGTTTATAATAAAAAAATGCAAGGTAATTGTCTTATTACAACCTGTGTATCTTGTCGGTGAGAAAGAGAACATGGTAACACTACATGAAGTTTATTTTTGTATATGGTTTATAACAATGTTTATAATAAGTTATTAAAAAAGTGGAAATACCTCACAGAACAGAGGGGTGGGATGAACAGAGCTTATAAGCATTTAAAGCAGCATGCACTGTAACAAGTTGCTATAAACAGAGCTGTATAAGATAACAAAATTTGGTTGGTTTTTTTTACAAATGAGAATTTTGAATTGAATATATTAGACTTTTCATTAAATTGGCATCGGATGACCCCTTTAATTATTCCTAATAAGAACATTCACCATTAAAATAAATGAATGAAAGAATTTCTGAGCAGTTCAAAATGAGTGCAGTTTTACAGTCATTTTATATCTATGACCTTTTTTCCATCTGTGATAGCGTCAGGGTTTTGTGCCTGGCACATAATCATGCTGTTCACCTGCTGTTAAGTAAATGTTGTGTGTGGAGCCTGACTGAGCGTGTTCAGGCCCTCTGGCTGAACGCTGACACTATTTCTGTGGTTCTTGGCAGCAAAAGAACAGCTGGAACACACTGCTGTTTTTAGACACTTGTGTGGGCTTTGTGCTGAGAGTCAGCTTTACTTTTCCACTCATGGCTTTAATATACTTTAGTTAACCAGGTCTGCTGCAAAGTTAGTCAGTAGACTATCTAGAAAAACATCTGAAATTCAAAATATATTTTGTAATAGATTTTGCAGCCTAAGTGTGTGTTTATATGTAGATGAACACAGAATCAGTGATCGTTCTAATCCAGCTTGTTTGCTAAAATGTATTAAATTGACTGTTCAGCCACAGTTAAAGTGCCACGTTGCATTATATCCCAAAATTACATATGATTTTCTGTTACGTTGCAACATTGGAATACAGTCATTATTTTTTTATTTAGTATTCTACTGTGCAATAAATCTCCGCTTATTTCTTGCTATGACAAACGTGTTACCAGCACCATGTCCTTTGTGGGGTTTTTTTTTTTCCTCATTCCTTCACCACCCTTGACCAACTTTTATCCTTGAAACGTCTCTGCTGAAACCAGAAATTTGTTGTTGGCAAACAAGTTTTTAAGAGGACACATACCTTTGCTTATCCAAATTGCAGTGGGGGGGGCAGCTGAGTGGTTAGCGTTAGGTTGCTGATGACCGTGGGTTCAATTCCCAGCATCACCAAGCTGCCACCTCTGAGCAAAGCCCATAACACCTTAACTGCTCATTAAGATTAAAAAAAGGGGGTAATTCTAAGTCGCTCTGGATGAAGGTGTTTCTGGTTAACAGATGTGGAACCGGATATGTAATCTTGTAGCTGTAGCTTTGCCACCTCAGGTTTCTGCCATATCCGTTCTGTCAACTCAAACCAGTCTGACCATATTCCTCTTACTTCCCTTATCACTGTGCCTCCACCTGCAAAACTTCTGCTTACCGGATGGTTTTGTTCTTCACACCATTCTGTGTAATTAAATGACCGGTGTGTAATAAACATTAGGTGCAGTTTTTTAGCAGTATCTGCATGGTTCTGTTAGATTATCTCCACAGAGCTGATGGTACATACAGAGCTGATGGTACATACAGAGCTGATGGTACATACAGAGCTGATGGTACATACAGAGCTGATGACAATATTGACAATATCTCTGTGTGGTCTGGATGCAGTGTTACAGTATTTATGGTTGATTAAGTGACTTTTTGGATATTTAAATTAGCTTTATATCTTCCAGCGTAACAAACAAGCAGTAGTTGAACACCAAGCTTGCTTGCTGATGGATCACGTAGAAAACGGTGTACCTTTGCTTTTAAAGCAACCTAATAAAACGGTTGCTTTAAAAACAATAATTGAGGTTTTTTTTTAAATAAATTGCTGCTGTTTGTGTGCAGGTATAAGGAAGGGGGAGAAGCCCTGCTCATACTTCTGCCTTCAGAGGAGAAGGGCATGATCGCTCAGCTTCAGGAGAAAAAAGTTCCCATTAACAAAATCCAGTAAGTGAAGCACTTTTGTGAAATAAGCAACATAACATTTAAGCAGATTTTCTGGGGGTAGTGGGAGGCAGTGGGGAGGCTGCTGAAATTCATTTTTGCTCAAATTTAAAGCAATGGTTTTATGTCTAATGGTGTCCTCTCTAGTGTTGATTATGCCTAATGAACATTTTTGTAATAAAATTACAAAAAAAGCTGTGTGATGCATGTAAATAACCCACATAAATTAAATTAGCTATGCTGTTATTTAAACTCTCCTTATTATAAAAATATAATAAACGGTGGATTAATGTCACATTTTTTTTCGCTCTTTATTTCTCTACCTAACCTTGCATTGGTTAATGTATCTTATATCACAGTAATTTGCCATTTGTTTATTTAATAACATCAGGTTGTACATTATATTCTTTAAAAGTTGCGTTTGATGGCCGGTGTAGTGGGTACTGGCACTGGTCCTTTCCTGTCCTCACCCTCTCCCCCATTTCATCTCTGTCTGTCCTATAAATAAAAGACAAGACAATAACAAAGCATAATTAAGGCATGAACTTATTTTTTGGAAAGATTAAATAGGAAGTGGTAGATCAGTGGTTATGGTGTTGGACTGCTAATTGGTAGATCAGTGGTTATGGTGTTGGACTGCTAATTGGTAGATCAGTGGTTATGGTGTTGGAACTGGTTATGGTGTTGGTGCTAATTGGGTAGATTGGTAATTGGTTAGGTGTTGACTGCTAGTGGTAATATGGTTATGTTGGACTGCTAATTGGTAGATCAGTGGTTATGGTGTTGGACTGCTAATTGGTAGATCAGTGGTTATGGTGTTGGACTGCTAATTGGTAGATCAGTGGTTATGGTGTTGGACTGCTAATTGGTAGATCAGTGGTATGGTGTTGGACTGATAATTGTAGATTCAGTGGTTTGGTGTTGTATGGTGTTGGAATGCTAATTGGTAGATTAGTGTTATGGTGTTGACTAATTGGTAGATCAGTGGTTATGGTGTTTAAACTGCTAATTGGTAGATTAGTGGTTATGGTGTTGGACTGCTAATTGGTAGATCAGTGGTTATGGTGTTGGACTGCTAATTGGTAGATCAGTGGTTATGGTGTTGGACTGCTAATTGGTAGATTAGTGGTTATGGTGTTGGACTGCTAATTGGTAGATCAGTGGTTATGGTGTTGGACTGCTAATTGGTAGATCAGTGGTTATGGTGTTGGACTGCTATTGGTAGATTCAGTGGTTATGGTGTTGGACTGCTAATTGGTAGATCAGTGGTTATGGTGTTGGACTGCTAATTGGTAGATCAGTGTTCGAGTCCCAGGACCAACACTGGATAAGACTGTCTTCCAAAATGCAGTAAATGTAAATGTGTAGCTTTAGGTTTTGATGTAATCGCTTGATAAATTATATGTATTGTTAGGTAACACCTTTTAAAGTTATTATTTATTATTTTTATTAGTAAATAATAATAGTAAAGATGAAACAGATCAGTATAGAAACTAGAAAGAGTTGCCTGTGTTTGTTGCCATCATAACTTTGGCTCGTGCTGCGTATAATCTGCTGTCCGAAATGGTTTTACTGTCTGAATCACTATTAGACCTAAAAAGTTGTGTATAATTTAGCGAACAAAAGTTTCAGTTATGTCATAATGGTGTAAGTGACACTTGGCGCTCAAAGCGTTCAGCAGCCACCCTAGGTTTTGAATAGGAAGTTGTGTGTGTGTGTGTGCGTGCCAAGGTGTATCGGACCTATGGTCCAGCTGGCTGTGGTGTCCGTGGTTTATCAGCAGGCAGCAGTTGTCAGCATCTCTGTATGAGGAAAGATGGCCACATGCAGCCACCTAACCTGAGAATAAACACCAAAGCTTTTTTTCTCGCACCAGTGCACATTTGGTGCTCAGCTGCATACATATTAACAGTGGATCAATAGTGTTTGAGATAAATATGCAGCTTTATATCAAGCAAGAACCTGAGAAGAAGAAATGAGCAGACAAACCATGAAAAGAAGAAAAATGTAATTTTCATCCTTTGTAACATATTTGCATAATCACTTATGGCAAAATGTGGAACGGAGCTTTGAGTAGTGAGATGTTCTTTGCACTGTTGGTTTAATACATATTAATGAGTCATGAGAGAAAAAGTAATTTATAACTTTTTAGCACAGAATATGATCGGGTGTGTTGGTTTTCCGTGCAGAGTGAACCCAGAGAAGCTGATATGCGTGCGACAGAAGCTGGAGGCCTTCCTGGCCCAGGAGAAGGAGCAGAAGGAGAGAGCTCAGAGGGTGAGTGCCAGTCTCACACTGATTCTGATCTATCTGCCTCATTACGCTACAGCTATGGCACGGCTGCTGGGGATTTTATTTCTTTGTGACTGTCACTTGAGGGAGGTTTTTAACCCCTTGTGTGATATGTTATGAAATAAAAGTTCAGCCATGATTGTATCTGGTTGTTTTAAAATTGCTTTTTGTTGCAGTCTGGTTTGGTTTTCTGTATATTTATATTTTTTTTCCTTCACTGCAGTGTTTCGTATCTTACCTTCGCTCAATCTTCCTGATGAAGAACAAAGATGTTTTTGATGTGTTTCAGCTGAAGCTTCCAGAATACGCTACGTGAGTAGATTCTTAGGATCGAAATCTAAATAGTACGCCTACTTTTCCAATTCTGGGCAACTGATAAACCTTCACAACTCGTGAAAGTGGAGTAGTAGTTGGACCTATGGGCCCCTGAGCACGGCCCTAAACCATTGATTGCTTAGTTTGTATGAAAGAGAAAATGTAAGTCAATTTGCCAAATGCTGTATTGGTAAGCCCATGTTTCTACCAGGTAGAGAGACCAAACACAACTTTAAATACATTTTGGGCAGCGTTTGTAATTTTTTTTTGCAATAGCTGTATCAATGTTTTGTTCACAGGATGATCTTATTTAGTATTTACAGCCACAATCATAATTTTTAACACTAAACATTTAAAGAAATAGTAGCACTAAAATTTAATTTGTTGCTGTTGCTTAACTGTGGCAGATCAGCAAGCCTAAGATTTAAGTGCCCAAGTAATTAAGTGTCTGTAAGTAACTCATTTACACTATATAGACAAAAGTTTTGGGACACATCTATAACATCTATAAGAAGATCCACACCTCTAAAAATAATTTTTACCCGATTATAGATTGCAGCATTGCAAATTTAGCTACAATAGTATTGGTAGGATCAGATACTGATGTCAGGACAGGAAGTATATGCTGTACTGTACATAAGCACGCTTTATACAGTCATGGTGTGTCTAAATCCGGTTTTTTGCCCTTTAGACAGATTTACAGTCAAAAGTACTTTTAAAAAAAAAAAATTATCTTCTACATTCAACCAGAATTTAGTTTTTCGTTGTATTGGAAAAATAGGGCATGGAGCTCCCGTTGTACTTTCTTCTTGTAAAATTCACTGTAATGTAGCTAATCAACACCTTTGTTATAGAGTTGCTTTAGTGTGTGTATTAAGGGGCTATTTTTGTAGGTCTCTGGGACTGGCTGTTCCCCCCAGAGTGCGTTTCCTGAATAAAGCTCAGAAACAGAAGGACGGGGTGACTCAGGAGATCAGCACTGCAGAGTCTGACTCTGATGAGGAGCTAAAGAACTTTAAAGCTCAGTTCAGAAAAGACCAAAGCAGCAACCCTGATTCTCAGACCGAAGAGGATGAAGACGAGAGCGATGAGGAAGAGGTTAAGTCTGGAGACCAGCTCTGTGGGCTTGATGATACTGATGATGAGGATGAAGATCTGAAGGATCTGGATCTGCTGACGGTTAAACGGAAAGATGTTTTTAATGTCAACGAAGACAAGGATGAGAAAGAGGTGAATTAAATTGAACATATATTTCAGCAAACTTTGCAAAAAACTTGATACGAAGGCTAAAAAAGTATAAAATCATCATTTTTCAAAAATTGAAATAGTTGTGGCTTACGGCTAAAAAAACATCTAAAATACGTATCTTAAAACATTATATTATTGTATTTCCATTACAGCAAATCACTTTCTATGTAGTGTAAACACTAATGACTTGAATGTCCAGAACACATTCATTGACAGCCTGTTGATTTGTAACCAATAATAGTACCAATTTTACATGAATTAATAACATTGCTTTGCAGACTTTTAACCCTTTTGTTTTAGTAAGCAAGCAATCAAATCAGTCTATCTTCTTTTTTTCCTTTCTTTAATAACGTCATATTAAACTTCCACCATCTCTTTGTCTCTTGAATTAGATGTTTTAAAATATACACTTGCTGTCTGCAAAAGAACACCTACACATGTGTGCAGTCAAGCATGTGGCAGCAGTACAATGTATAAAATACTGAGGATACAGGTCATGAACTTCAGTTAATGTTACATCAAACTTCAGAATGGGAAAAAAAAATGAGGGAAATAGAAACTGAAACAGAAAACTGAAAAATAAATTAAAGGCACTCATGCAAACACATGCAATAAAATAGACGATGAAAAGGCTGGTTGATATTTTATTTTACCTGCTCTTTTCTAGTTGATCCTTTTGGGTGCATTTGTGTCTAAAAAAAACTTCCATACTTTGCTGGAAAGGGTAACATCTGATTTGGTCTCTGCTGTATGTCATTTTCCTAAAGCGGAGATGCTGCACCGCAGTTATTTGAGGAACTATTTCAGTTAGCGTATTCTACCTAGCAACATGAAACTGAATCTGGTCAAGGCACATAGTTGTCAGTCATGCAGTGTGTTATTTTAAGTAGACCCTCTAGACATGACAAATTCTGTAAACACTTCCCAGTTTTCCTCCAGAAAGCACAGCGCCTCCTCTGCAAGTCTTTTAAGTTTGGAACAGAGTCAAAACTATGAGTCACAAACGTCTGAGAGACACTGGACCACTAAGCAAACACAAAACACACTTCTTACTTGTTGCTATGTCACTGAGTCTCCTGTTGCTTTGCTTGTTTCCTCAACATACACTGCAAAAGCAAGGTTCGAAGGAATTGTTCACCCAAAAATATTTCTGATTAAATCTGTGCTCTCTTTGGCCCCTTCAATAAACAGTACTTTAACTACCAAATATAAGCCCCAGAAAAGTACTGAGATGTTCCACAAAGTAGTCCATGTGACACCAGTGGTTCAGCTGTAATGTTATCAAGCAATGAAAATATTTTTTATTTTGCGCAGAAACTTGTGTATGCACATGCACGGAAGTTCCATGACACGTGTGTTACAGCGCCATCGCTGACCCAGATCAGACATAATGACCTTTCCACTCAATTGTGATTCTTTTAATCATGTCAGTCCAAAAAAAAAAAAATTCCCAAAACTTTAATATTAGAGTTGAGACACTGATGTCCCATGGACTATGTTGTCTATGATCTTGGTACTTTTCTAGGTCTTGAACATGGTGGGTACCATGCTGTCTGTGGTAGGGACAGAGAACACTACAATTTTTACCTTACCTTGTGTCCCATAGACGAAAAAAGGTCTTGCGGGTTTGGAACAACACCCAAGATTTTTGGATGAACTATTTCTTAGTTAGAAGTGTGTGCATATGTCTCTTCCGAGCAATGATCGAAGAGTGCTGAATGTTCCCTGCAGGTAATAATGCTGTATCAGCTCATGGGCTGAGGAGCTGCTGCAGAAGAATTGATTCAGAAAAAAATAGGAAAAAAAATCTTATAGTCTTGCTCCACATAGGATTAGGTTGTACGGTGCACTGTAAGCATGGCAGTATCACAATAGACACTTTACACCAAGTGGTTTAAGAGTTTTATTAGGTTTAAGGAAATGCATTACACAAGTGGATTATAATTTCGATCTTCTTAGGGTTTTCTTATTTATTCTGTTTTTTTACCTTAAGGGCTCTTATGCATTTAAAAGACTCTTCGGTAGTAAAATGAAGATCTTGGACTTTCTTAGCACAGATTTATTTTATAAACTTAATTTAAGTTTATAAAATAAATAAAACTTAAATTAAACTTGGCACAATTATTTAAATAAACGTAAAATACTTGATGTATTTTACAGTCAGTGTGAATAACCTGGTACCACGTGGATGGTATCAGTGCCTTTATTCATTAAAGCATTGTTTTTTTTTATTGTATTATATTAATAAATTTGATTCTATAATTTATCATAAGAAAAACTCATTTATATTTTATATATCAAAATGTAATAAGGATGATAATTACATTAAATGTAGTGGTTTGCCTCAAACACCACTTTAAGAACCATTGTGTTCTTTTTCCTTTTCTTTAGCATCCCATCGCCAAGAGCAAGACAGTGTCCAAATTCAAAGACGCAAAGAAAGCTCAGAAAAGAAACTTCAAGGTGAACACCAAAAAGGTCTTCACTGAGGATGGAGAGGTTTGTGTTGTTTTTTTTGTATTACCTAGCCTGTGGTACTTCACATCTCAACATAACAAATTCTCAATTACTCGAAATTTTTCTGCAGTCTGTGCAACAGTGGCCGCCCCTGCAGCGAACCGTGGTGTCGGATGATGAGGAAGACGAGGAGGAAGCAGCAGGCATTAACATAGAAGTGGCAAAAGAGCGTCTGCGCAGGGAGGACCAAGAGGTTGACAAGCCGGAACACCGCAAGAAAATTAAAGACAAACACCGTGTAAGTCTTAATACCATCCTGTTTATTACGTATACAGTTACAGTCTTCAATTCTATAGTATGGCCTTTTCTAAGCAATTTAAGGGATTAAATCGTTTGTCATGTTTGTTTCTGCTTCATCAAAGGGTCTGGATAAAGCAGAAACAAAGGACACCTAATCATTTCAGCTTTACATCCAATTACTTTTTCCTCATCACTGAATAGTAGAAACACTTATTAAAAACTATAAACATGAACAGGTTTTTACTGGTGTTCAGATTAGTAATTTATCTTTTGTTGAAGAAACTTGACACAGATTAAATTAATGTTAAGATTATCCTTTGGACAAAGCGAGTTGTATAGCATTTTTCAGGTCTTTCCAGAAAGAGACTAATCATAGACTATCACAGACTTATCGAGAACATACAGTTTACAGCTATGAAAAAAAAGGTTTCTGATTATTATAAACCACCAAACAGTACAAAACAGGATTTAAATTAACTTTAGCTGTAAAGCAGATATAGAATACTTGTACCGTCTTAAATATTCAAGAAATATTGTATTGTATTGTAAAAAATACAAGACAAATCACGTCTTGACCCTTTAACCCTCGGTGTTCCGATTGGGTAAGTATGACGATGAAATTTGCTCTAAATTAGGGCACATACCCCTAATGTAAATGTTTAATTCTGTTTTATTTGTATAGCGGTTTTAACGGTAGAAGCAGATTAACAGAAAACAGAATTTAAAAGAATCGAATTACAAATGTCAAAATGATTTGTTTATTTATCCCCAACGGTGGCAACAAAAAAACTCCCTTACATCATTTTAGGAGGAAACCTTGAAGGACCCCATCCTCCAAAATATTTTTTTTTGCCTCTTAAAGATAAAAGCATGCAGTATAAAAGATATGTAAATGTAAAGACTACATGTTAGGGGAGAAAATGACAATGAACCGGTTGTGTATTCTTACACCTCAGCAAAATGAGGTGGGGTGTTAGAAATGTTTAGGGTGAATCAAACGCATTCTCCCATCTCATGCTAACATTAAGTTATCATATAGTTGCCATTGAATTATTCCCCCAAACAGTTCAGTTTAGTCCTTAAAACTTAAAATGTATATATGGGTTTGCTGAAGATTTTACTGTTTAGAACAGCAAATATCCCACAGCATTTATCCAAATCAACCCAGAAATGGATTAAGAAAAGATAAAGTGAGCACAAGATTTATTCTAAGAAAATATGTGGGGTGAGTTACACTTTAGGGTTTTTTTTTGCAAGAACGAATGGAAAAGTATGACAGTATATCAAGATGTGCCATTCTGTAACACTTTTATGCAAAAAAGGCAGCCCAGTGTGCTTTAAAAAAGTGATGATAAAATATGTGCACTTGTGCAACCGGTTTATTATACGTTCTTCATACTCCAAATATTTGGTATTGCACTTAATTTATTAGTACATTTAGCATCAGAAAACCCTGCTGTTTTAACAGCGACGTGTAGATGTTTGCAGAGTGTTATGTAAAGGCATGTGTGGACTGTTCATTTTCTAATCTGTTCGATACTGTTAAGACTGATAAATCTACCAAAATATTGATGTTGCCATGTAACAAACATTGTCCCTAAATGAACTATAACAGAAATTACTTGGCAAGTAAAATGCTGATCAAGGAAATGCAATATAATAATCACTTTCATGGTATAGAAATTTATAGTTTCCCAACCTTCTGGCATAGTAACTTTTGCTTTGGAATTACACTGCCCAGCACTTTTTTCACTAACTATGCCAGGTTTTATTTCTTGAAGCAGAGCCAGTGAGATTCGGCCACTGGCTAAGCTATAGGGAGCCCTTCTATGTGCCCTGATCACATGTTGAGGCAAATTAAAATAACTGAAATTCCTGCACAGCGTTGGGCTTCAGGCAGTATAATGGAAGCAGCCTCTTGAGTTATTACTGCAGATGCAGCTTCATGATGAATTTCTAAATGATTTCTTTCCAGCAAGTTCGTACAGTTCGTGCTGCTTTTTTTTTTTTTTTTCAGCATCAGCAATTCTGTACAGGTATCGAGAAGAGCGCTCAATTTATGTCGACCAGCAGAATTCACATTTTGTTATTGATCTCTACTCTATGAAAAGCTCTGCAGTAAAGTGGCATGAAACAGGGCCTTCTGAAAGGACATAATCAAAAGCACGAGCTTTGAATTCATCAGTCCAATTTTTCATAGCCTTTTTCCATTTCCCAACCCTCTTGCTCAACTCTGAGATAAGGCATTCATTCACCTTGTTTTTTTTAAAAACTTGGCAGACATGAAGAATTGTTCTATAAATAGCTACACTGAACAGGGTCACAGGTGCATCGTCTGTGTGCCAATTAAAATATCAGACTTGCCCTAACACTTGGGTTGCTTTCTTTGAGTTTTTCTAATCAAAGTCACTCATTTCTAACAGTTTCCGTGCTGGTTGTTAGGAATTTTTGAAATGACGCTTATTTTAATCTGCAAATGTATAAAAATACATGAAGGTTGTTGCAAGCTGTACTGGCATTACCAATGGAAACCAAAGCCAGGGCTCTGGAAATGAGCTTTGTCAGAAGCTGCGTGTAATTTAATATATTATGATCCTAATTTACTCATTTACTGTATATTTAATGCTCGTTTTCTAAGGATTTACTTATGGACATATAAAAATAATACATTTAATCTGCATTCATTTGCAATTCTGTGCTTTTCATGTTTTCAAATGTTACATTTACATTTACAGAATTTGGCAGACGCCCTAATTCAGTGCCACTTACATTTATCTTATATGCACAACTGAACAATTGGGGGTTAAGGGTCTTGCTCAGGGACCCAGCAGTGGGTCCTTAAGTGGCAGCTTTGTACTACTTTCCTCCTGTTTTTAGTGCTAATACGCTTATGTAACCAGAGGTCTGCGAACATGTGGACATGTTCATTGTTTTCAATAAAAATATTAGATAGGTTGGTGTTATGTAGACAGGCCTTAAAATTAATCGTCACATAAGTGCCGTTATTCAGGATGTTCCTAATATTTTTTACTGCGTTTTAGTTTAGCCTAAAATCGTTATGGCTTGTGGTAATTATTCATGAATAAGTCTATCCAACTATTTCCATCCAAAAGTTTTTTTTTGTTGTTGGTTTTTTTTTTTTCGGAATTGATGTGGAAATTTCCTAGCCATATGAGCAGTTGATTTATGATAATCGACAGCCTGTTATATAATTAAGTACAGTCATTCGGTCACTTCTATTAATACATTTCAGCATGTTACAATCATTATATGGCTTTAGTTAGGGTAGCCTATTTCCAACTGAATTAAACAAATTATCATACAGATTGAAACTGCGAATGGTCTCTACATTTCTCTACAATCTTCGAACACTATTATTGCTTGAAATTTCTATCCATAATCAGTAATTAAAAATCCTGTTCAGAAAGTGTTCTGAATTCATAATAATTTTGACATGTATCTCACTCAAGAGATGGGTAGATGGGTGGATGGATGGTTGGGTGGCTGGATGGATGAATGGGTGGATGGGTGCTTGAATGGATGGATATATTGGGTGTTTGCCTTTCCAATGTTGAAAACATAAATTTCATTTCAGCCCTGCTTTAAGCTAATAGCTGTCCTTTTATGCGAAACGTTATTTATTTATTATTTATCATTTTATTATTTATTTAATTGTTGATTGACGTGAATTATTTCTTGTATTATATCACAGATTTATGTTTCTGTGCCAAGCAAACTTCTAACATCAGCTAGCTTTCAGTTCATATAATAATTTGACCCATTCAACCATCATCATAAGTTTGTTAAAAAATCCGGATATAATACATTCAAGTGTTATTACATTATTGTGTAATAATTGTGTAAATATTGTGTGTGTCTTAAACTCCGTTATGGCTTTTGTCGAAAAAAATGCAATAGACTTTAACTTGTGCAGATAATAAAACTAGATTCAAAATCAATTCAATTGTACTTCCGTTCTGTCAGTAGCAACGTGGAGCAGTAATTCAGTAGCAGTAAATTAGCAATTCAAACACAATAATCATATCAGATCCACTTTAAAGTCTAGCACTGCATTTCTCCTCACCAATCCTCCAGCAAGGTATTCGATGAAGTGTCAAACTTGATTAAACTTCTTGACAGTTTTTTTCCCCCCCCACTCGCAGGTCCAAACAACACCTCATGAATTTAAGTTAATCTAAGTAACTTAAATAAGATTGATCTACCTGCTTTGTAGCAGCATCGTTTAATCTACATTACACCAAAAGCATCACAAATTAGATATAGATATTTGGAGTTTTCATTCTCTCAGCTTCTAAGCATTTTATCTCTATGCATTGGACATGCATAACTATACGTTCATGTGAAAAAGTTAGAACACCCTATAAAAGCCTGTGTGTTTTTTAATCATATTTGGACATAATGCTTATTCAAAGCAATACTGAGAGATTCAAGTAATTGAACTAAACAATAAAAACTGAAGACTTTTAAAAGGTTCTGTAAAATCTACTTTTAAAAAAAGAACAATTTCTGGTGAGGAATAATTTAGGATATCACAACATTTATTTCCACTTAAGGTGCATCACAACAGGTACACATGATTAGAACATTGTACTCAGCACTTTTAGAAGGAGGCTGGACCTCTGTAAACATTTGGTTTGGTGTGTCCTTGACTGTGATACTAAGACATTAAAAAGCTCATGAAATACAGCTGTTAATAACATCTCTCCTCAATTATAGCTCTTCAGTGGTTGTAGTATTTGCCGCTTCACCTTTCTGCTCACTGTATGAAAGAAGGCAGTTAACATGAGAGAAATGAGTTTTGTTTTATTTGTCCCCTCCTTTCTGAAGGACATGTCCCTATGCCATCAGTCAGGCTGGTCCCTTCTACACATTGTCATTTCCGACTTTGATTTTTTTTTCAATTCATCCTTTTCTGTATTTGTTTTTTTTTATCAGTACAGCTGTGTGTTGCTTTATGCTTTAGTATGACTGATGATGAGTTTGTTTTTGTGTCCTGCTGTGCTTACATAAGGGCACTAGGGTGCAGGACTTGTGCTGAATTCCACTTCGGTTCAGTTTATCAATCCGTTTTGTGTGTTTCTAACAGGAGAAAAGACTAAAGGAGAAGGCAGAAAGAAGAGAAGCAAGCAAACGGGCCAAAGAGGTGAGTTAATGAGTTTACAACACACTATCAAGCGTGGAGCCTGAACTGCACTGCTATAATGATGTAAATTGATTGTCTTTCCAATAAATAATAAGTCATAGAATTCAATCCGCCCTTCGACTGACACGAGACTATTTTAAAAGAACTTAACTTAAAACCTAAAATTTCACTTGTCTGAGAAACGGTATCGGAGTTACCCCGATACAGTGTGTCAATGGACAGCCCATAATTATGCACTGGCAGCTGTTGTGTGTCCACTCTCTCTCGCCATTTGGGGATATCTGGGTCCACATCCATATGGAAATGCAGCTGCTCATTCAATTGTCTTTTGATCAATGCTGTGTCCTGTCCAAGGGTGGTTCATTATTCATCACCCAACCTCCCCTCCTGCCCCCCTCCATATACAGAATTCCCCTGGCTCTCATCCAAACCAGCACAATGTCAAATCGCAATCCTGCCTCATCATTCAGTCTGCGCATCTAGTCTCTCTGCTTCTGGGCCCAACTGATTGTTGCGTCTGTAAATGAAGGCACTACGAGTTTAGCAAGGGAGCAATTGATTTTTATGTGACCCTCTGTTAGAAATGGGTAATAAAAACATAAGTTTATATAATGGTATGTCATATTACAGATTGAGTCTAACAGCTGAAATGAAATAATTGAAAACCGTATTTTATTCAACAAATTAAATTTCCAATTCAGAACTTTTAGAACTGTTACCCAAAATATACAAATTGAAACCCAACTATTATCTATATTTTATTATTAGGTTTTGCTTTAAATATCTCTGTATTGTTTAGTATGAAGAGGAAAACAGTTAATTAGCTGAAAAGCCGCTAAATATAAAGTTGATTTTGCATTTTTAGGATTGCTTGTAGTTCCTATGAAGGGTTATGTCAAAGAAATCTGTTACAATTTTCCTAAATATGTTGTTAAAATGTTTTACTTTTTAATACTTAGATAACAGTGATAAAACAAAGCAAAAGAACAAAAGAGAAGAAAATCTTTACAGTCATCAGACTCAGTCTGGAGCAACATATCAGTTTAAGAACAAAACCTTTTAAAACCTTTTAGATTGTCCTGATGTAACATCTGATGTAAAGTATGTTTGGTTGATGTAAGTAGTAGTTTTCTTTAATTTAAGGAACAGTCCATACTTTGTTCATTTACAGTTATAATTAGTGTTGTGGCACATCTATGAAACAAGTTGCATCTTTTAGTCACTTGCGATATAACAGCCATTTCTCTCACTAGCCGTGAGGTTAATAGGGCTATAAATGCTTTGGTTATGTGTGGCATATGCAAGACTATGTAAATTAGTTGTTACTGTTGAAAGATTAGTCACAGTCATGAAGATCATTAAGATTAAAAAGTTTCCATTATCTTCACCACTGTGGCTCCTTCGTAAAACATAAACCACCTTATTTTTCTTCTGCCTTTTAAGTTGTAAACTCGCTGTAGCCTTGAGGGACTTTTTCCAACCTAATGCACATGTAAATGCTGAATGTTGTTTTAGGGTCGGATCAGCTGATTAATTAGTGTTCTGTCTAAAATTGGTAGCTTGGGCTTTTAGGGTCAGATAAAAGTACCTTAAATTGCTGTGCTGTTAATTATAAATGAATTAAAATTAATGTTGCACCAGCAATGAATGTGGGAATTTTCCATGGACTGCAGTATGTGTGAGAAACACCTAGTTAGATTAAATTAATATCATAAAAACAGTTCCCACACACTGCTGGGTGTGTTTTCAGCTGTGTTTATAAAGACTTTATAATTTGAATGCATGCAAGATGCTTTAAAACACATTAGTGTGAAGTTTGCAAATAGCAAAGAAAGTGCGGTTGCTCTCGCACCTTTTCCCTGCTAACACGTTTAATGTGTAACCCTGTAGGAAGGTGTGTGCAAGGCAGATGGAATGTGGTTGTTGTTTTTTTTAAAAGCACTGCTATCTGTGGTGGGGTTTTTTCTGAAAATGACAAAAGCCAGACTTTTTCTTTAAAAAAAAAAAAAAAAAAACATTTAGTGGCGTTTTATTTTTACCCCGCAACCAATCGGGTAGCAACATGTGATTGTCAGGCAGAGGGACAGAAAGGTCTAAAGTAAAAGATTGGCAGAGAAAAAAGAGAGAGTGAAAGGTAAAACAAAAAAATGGACATAAGGACAGTCAGTCATGAACATTGGGACAGAAAGTACAAAGTGACATGGAGGGCGGATTAAAAAATATCAACTGAGACAGGCAGACAGATTGAAAGAGAGATATGTGGCAAGAGAAAACGAGAGACTGATAAAGAAAGAAGAGTCAGTAAAAAAGCCTGTTTAAGCAGGAAGTGAGAGAAGGCATAAAAACAGTGAAAGGAAACTTGAGAAAAATCGAGACATGAAAAGAGGATTTAATGGGAAATTTAAAAGAGAGTACAATTACGATTAATGTCCCTTTTATTGATGTTGGTTTCAGTTCATCTCTGATTTTGGAATTAAACAGGAAATATGCTTTTTTTTTCTTTTCCTAATGCACTCGCTTATTTAGACTCCCTGTTTGTTGAGGTGAGGAGTGAAACGGTACTTTGGTGTGGTGATTAGAATAAGTAATTGCTGTGCTGGGGTTTAATTGTGATTGCAGTGCACGGTCAGTGCGTTCCGCAGAAATGTGTGATTACTTGCCTGTCTGAATAGACTGGGGAAAGTCATTTGATGCGGGAAAAACTAGTTTCTGTGTTTTTCATGAAATATATTACAGTAAACACATGACGGCCAGTGACCTGCAGAAATGAGCCTTTTTCCAGAATCCAGAATATCAATGTTGAATCACAGTGACTACATGAATTGACACTGCTGATGAGGTCGTAAATTATATGTTGTCTGTGATTTTCGTTCAGTTATTTGTGCTCGGTTGCTAGCTGTGTGGTGCAATTGCCTTTGGACTTGTGTATATGACGTTTATATACGCGAGGAGCAATGAGACGTGCTTTGCAGGATAGATGACATGAATTTCAAGTAGTTGCAAGCTGCAGCCGTTTTTGAAAATGATTTCCTGGGCCGAAGTGATGCTGCAGATTTTGGGAGGGTGAGATTGAGGAGTTATTTAAAGCAGGGAGGAGGTGATGAATGTGTAAGTGAGAATGTGCTTCAGTGTTGTGCCCGGTGAGACAGGCACCTAAGCCAAGTTCAGGTAGAAGGAAAAAAATGACACTGCATGCTAACCTAGGGCATTCTTATCACTTCTTGCTAACAATAAATATGCAGCCATGTATATCCTAAGCAGTTACTGATGGTTTTGTGCTTTACCCTTGCTTTTTTTTCCCTTACTTGCTTTATTTCTTGCTTTTTCTCTCAGCAGACACTGTAAATCATATTATTATTATTATTATTATTATTATTATTGGTGTACATGGAAGCTGGTCTAGACTAGTTTTCTCTTTTACAGCCTGGTGCTTTTTCCTGCCTTTTTTTTTTTACAATTTAATAAGCTGACAAAATGTAAAATATACATATTAATTCATTCTGCCCTTTTTTTTTTAAACAGGAGAAGAAAAAGAAAGCTGATTTTGGGGGTGACGATGACGATGACGACGACGCCGACGCCAACGAGGAGGTGGTGGCGTACCTGTCAGGGGCTGATGATGAAGAGTTTGACCCCAGCACTCTCCCTGACCCTGACAAAGTGTGCAATTCTGAGGACGAAGAGGAAGAAAGGTAAGACTGCCTTTATTAAAAAAGGGTTCTCTTTATATTTTCCTGTCTTTTCATTCTCTTTGACTTTCGTGTACAATTCTGCTGTGCACAATGATGTTAAGTTAAATTCAGGTTTATTTGTCTAGCGCTGGAAACAGTAGGCGTTGTCACCTGTAGCTTTACAGAACTCAGATTTTTGCAGTTAGAATTAAAAATAGAAAAACAGAGCTTATTAAATTGGAGCTCTGCAATAATGGTTTATTAGAAAGTCTTTGGTGTTGGAGTGAAATTAAATGAAAAAAATCCAAAACCAGAACAATCATAAGCTGAAAAAGTTGTATTAGAATGAGCAATGAGAATATGTAGGAGGAAAGGCAGTAATTCCTATAGAGATTCTAAAGTAGTAATAAAGAATTGTAGAATCAGAGCAAAGACTTTACTATGGCAGCCTCGACCCTGAGGAACAAACACAAACCCCAAAATTTAGACCCAGTGACAGAAAAAGTGGTTTTTAATTTTATGTTAGCCCCAAACTTAACTGCATGTAGTTAATAGAGGGTTCAAGATTCATTGCTCAGCTCTAACCTTAGGATTGTTCAACACTTTTCCTTGTCTGCAGTATAGATGTATTAAATGCATGATTTTCTGCCTTGTTACTTTTGTGTAATTTGCTGAGACATACAGTAACTCCGAAGCGTTCTGAAATAAAGCGAAGCAGAGCATCAAATCATAAGCCTCTAATTATCTCAAAATGAGAAATTGATTCCTGCTGTAGTTAATTACTGCAAAGGCTCTCGCCGAGTCTGTTGGGTCTACACTCTGATTGGGTTTGCAGCACAGTCACTCCTGCGTGTATCGGCCTCGGACCACACTGTATAATTGCTTCTTAGAAGATGTTATTCTCTTACAGATGAACAGGATTCATTTATTGTTGGCAGTGTAAATCATTGATTTCTGTGTAGGTAGTAGATATACGTCTATAAACGTGTAATTACATTTAGGTTTAAAGCAGGGGCTGCAGAGCAGAAGACATTATGTCTGAAACATATTGTGCTCTGTAGTGTAGGTGTTGAGCTTAAAATTAGTTTTTTATTTTAATTAGTTGCCTTTGTTTTAATTAATTTGGACTTCTGAGCATGTGCGTATCTAAAAGGGGATTTTGGCCTCTGCAGCCTACCACAAATCAGTATTATTTACCAGATAAACTAGTGTGTTTAAATCGATTGAAAAGCTTTTCATACGACAGTTGCGACTCTGCTCAGCATGTCCCAGCTTCATATAAAAAAGGTCAGAATTTCCCGCTCAACTCAGCTTTTTATACAGCAGGTGAAAAATCACTTGCGTTTTACATTGTACCTTTTTTTTTTTTTTTGCATCTCTGGCAACCAAGCCAAACTATGTGTTTTGATTGTCTCTGCTGATGCATGAAGAAAAAGAAAGATGGTGACATATGCAGCACTGTTGCACTCCAGGCCCCCTGTGTTCATTTCCCGGCTCGTGGACCTTTTCAGACTCTCTTTCCCACCCCCACCCCCACCCCCTTGTCTCACTCTGTAGAGACAGCTTCATATTCAAATCCACAAACTCTTGCCTTGGTTAACGTTACTAGTAAGCACGCTTACTAGCGTATGTATAATCTAGCATATGTAGCATAAGATAATGTGAATAAGGGTAAAAATACACACCAAAGAGGTTTCTTTATGTTCTCTGTTTTATTTAATTTTAAACTTGAGTTTTCCTTCACCAGCCAGCTGTCCCTTCAGCACATTATGGCTAACATCCAAAAGAGCAAAGGCGCTGTTTGCCCTCTTCCACATAAGTTCACATGTGGGTAAAAAGGGTAAATATATTGTCCTAGTATCCTGGTCATGGCCAATTTTTTTAAACCCAAAATCTTTTAATAAATACTTTTGGTTTTCTGCCACCAAGTATGAACAGTGACTAGCTGTAATTACATGGACTGATGATCTGATTGTATTAGGGCAATAAACACAATCAGATTAAAAAACTGATATGTAAACACGTCAATCAGATTGATTTGGTAAAATCGAATTAAAATTTTGTTTAGATTGTGTAGGAGGGGGCTTTAAACTTTTTTTTTCAATTACATGTAAAAACACGTCATCATATCGAAAATGAAACTAGAAAGTACTGTGCATATGCTTAGACATACAAATTATAAACAATCAAATCCGATTGTAAGCCCCACGCAAATCGACCCGATTACTTTATTTAGCGTGCATATGACAACTGTTGTAAATTGGAATTAAACCCATTGCATTAATGAGTCCGATACAAAGTGTCCATGTAAACGTAGTTAGTGTCATAAATTCATCATTCGCGGTACTTAAACCTTAAATATCAGATAAATCCTTTTTTGCTGAAATCTTTTATATGGTTTAAGATTTAAGCTAAAAGAAGGGAAACTTTTTTAAAATTCACATTAATAATCCAATCTCATGAGGCAATTAGAAAATCTCAAACATCAGTTTAATGGAGTAAAAAAAAAGCTGAAAATGACATTGACCAGCGTTAATTAGCCTCAGAGAAGACGTGATTGCTTTCCTGATGTGTTTCAGTATCGTATGACAAAGTGCCTTAGTGTTTAAAAGTCACGAGAGGACTTTAACAAAGTTTTTTTTTTTTTTTTTTTTGGGAGACGTGAACAACAGTAAATAAATGTAATGGCTCTCTGAAGTTTTTTAAGATAATAAAATGGGTAACAGTTAGTAGACCTAATGCAGCAGTACTAGATTGTGGTGCATCAAGCCAAGCTGCTCAACATGCTCTCCAGTGAGCTTGCTTCTTTTCTTGTGATAAATTGCAGTCACTTCACTGAAGACACACTCACTGGAAACTGATGGATGCTCATCAGAGCCAAAAAGCATGTTTTCAAATTCAATGATATTATCGGCAAATCAGTTTTGAAAATGCCCGATACCGAAAAGCATTTAAAAAACTTTATATTGGCGCTGATAATTGCCCAGGTTGATAATCGGTTGACCCTTCATTTTAACCAGTACAATATTTGTTTATTTAATGTTTAATGCCCAAATTAATGTTTTAATTTAATTTAATTCTGATTTACTCAATTGAAGAAAACTTTTTCTCTCTTTCCCTTTAATATTATTTATGCAACATTTTTATTTATTACATTTTGTGTTTTCTGTTTTCCCAATCTGTCTTTTCTCTTGCCTCTTTTCCTTGTTTTTTACTCTTTTTGCTTTTTCCTTTTTTTTCCCCGCTACCTCTTCATAATTTGTTTAGTAAATACCTTCATTAATGCAGTTATTCATCGCTAGGCTTTATATCCTTGTCAGGGTCATCGTGACTCACAGTGGATCACTCAATAATTCCCTTTTCTCCTAGTTGATTTGAGATGGAGGCAGGTAATTTGGGCCACTCCCAGTGCCTCAGACAGCAACCCTGGCTCTGATTAATGCTTGTTGGCTGGCTGTTTACTGCATGGCTACACTTGTCGAATGCAGGAGAGGATTTAGGCACTGTAAATCCAAGCAACTCGCTTTCAGCCTCTCTCCACAGGCCGTCCGTAATGTGAAGCAGCCGCTGTCGCGTTATGCCATGGGCCCAGAGCCAGGACCCGTACAACAGCCCTGACTTATGTGTGCTACCTGTCCTCCCAGCTCGCTCTTCTGCTCTCACACACACACCACCTGTCAATGACAGTGTTCTCCCTGCTCTACTCCACATTCTCCCACTCCCTCGAGTTGAGCTACTTTATCCCCTGTCTACCTGCATTACCCACATCTTAAAATATATTGTTCCGTGTTCCAGCCTCTCCTTTACAGATGGCTCCGTTGATGCCTCTTGTTTAAAGCCGAGTGGAGCCAGCGCTTCCTGTCCGAATTGATATGCAGCAGCGCGTCTCGGTGCTGTTAGGAACTGGCCAGTGATTTATGGTAGTGAGTGGAAGTCGACATGCCTTAAAAGGCTAATGATGTGTGCTTGCTGACTGTTAAACAGATTGAATGACATTTAATGCCCTTTCATGCAAGTCTCAGTAACTGTGCAGTGACGAAACGCACATAACAGGACAGTTTAATTAGCTTTATAGTATGAAGCTGCAGCCATGTTAATATGCGACATCACATGTCAATAAAATTTATTGAAATGTATTGGGGGGGGTTCATATGCGTATGTAAATCACGATGAAGTAAAAAACAGCTGGAGGTCAGGATGCATTAATTGTTTTGTACACGAATAAGAAGATAATTTGTTAAATAGGGCCATGCTGTTGTAGGAGAATGATGCCAGGCATAAATCTTAATTCCTACTTTGAATGTAGCTCACGTTCTTCATTAAGCATGTTTTTTTTTTATATTTGTTTTGCTGTGATTTTAATTATTAACGAGATGCGAGGAAGTTAATATGAAATAAAAATCATAACATTTTATATGGGTACATCCATTAGGATTTTATTTTTATGTTAAAAACAGCAAGCTTCAGATTTTAAACCTCAAACCCAAATCATTCTTTTTATTAAATTTATTTTTGTTTAAAAAAAAAAAGGGGACCATAAGTTAAATTTTAGCTATAAAAAAAGCTATATTTAGAATTGTGTGTATATATTTAATAAAAATACATATTTTTACAGATTAATTATAATCCCAAGATAATAATAATTATTATTGTCTGAGAGGTAATATTTCTCTATCAATTATACAATTCAATTTAGCCTTTAAAAACAATCGAATAATCGAACAATCGAAGAACAATAGAATGTGTTTGGATAATTTATGCAAGTTGAGTAAGAAACCATTAATATAAAAATGATAACTCATGTCTTATTATAGACTTTTATAGAGAAAATAAGACAATTAAAAAAAACCCAACAAATTAAACTTAACTACTGTGACGGTGAATAGACAAAACATAGTGAATTACCAGTGTGTATGAAATGTGTTATATAAATAAACTTGCCTTAACATCTACAGCGGTTATTTGTCTTGGCTTTATGCTGCTGCTTCATTATGAAATGGGGAAACAGTGATTGAGGAACGTTTAGATAAAAGGCTTAAATTATTCAGAAGCAGGTGTCGTCAAGCTCATTTAACAGGATGCTGCATGGGTGTGTTGGTGCATACATGTTGCTCATCATCCAGAAGTTTGGCAAGCGCTTTAAAATCGTCAGGACTGTGGAGGTTTGCTTGAAGCCAAGCTTGGCGGAAATTACAGATACACAATCCGAGTGAGTTTAGGCTGCTCCCACGACCCTCAGCCGGTCTACAGGGAGAACCTAATTTGACAGCAGAAGAGAGCACACGCAGCACATACCGGCCTTTTGAATTCATAACAGACAGAAAACCACTTTTTTGCAGAAATGTGAATCAATCTTGCTGTTTTAAATAATAAACCAGGTCTTTATTAGTGACTGCTGTTTTTACATCTTTTATACTTTTTGCCTCTTGTAAAGCAGTGATGGTCCCGAGCTTACGGGGAGGAAGAGGACCCACAGCAGTAGTGAAGAGGATAATCACGGTCAATGGGGGACTGGGAGGAAAAAGGCCAAGCAGCACAGTTCAGTTTCCAAACCCCTGGACACTGGTCTCTCATTGGCTGAGGATGAGGAGTTGGTACTGCAATTGCTGGGAGGCCAAAGTTAAATTTCCACTGAAGACAACATCATGTGACTGTGACCACCATCTGACTCACCAGGCACATCTTAAAAATGGACTTTAAGTTCTTCTTGTGCATTTCTACCTTTTTTGTAAAAATAAAATGGATAATGCTCAGAACTTTGTGTCATCTAGTTAAATTTGTTCTCGATCTGATCACTTACTGTACTGTACATAACCGTCTGTCTTTGTCCAATAGAGAATAATGTAGAAATTGAAATTTTATGTGAAATTGAAGTTTTAGCAGCTGTCTGTGGGATACCCAAATAAGCACACTGCTGATTTTAATATTAAAGCCCTGCCATTCTATATCCCTGATTGCTTTTCTTGTCCACACGGTCCAAATGAATATTTAGCGAGTTTTAAATAAAATGGTTTATATTTGTTTAAAGTGACTCTTAAACACTGAAGTTAATTTTCCAATAACAAAAGGTTCTGGGTTTTTTTAACACATAAAACTACAGAATTTTTCCAACCAGTTTCATGCTTCAACCACTACATGATGGTTATGTTTTGAATGTATCCGGTACTGGAATGGATTTGTTCTTAGAAGGGATCTGATCAAAAGGTCACAGCAAGGTCTAATGTCTTAATAGTTTTCCATTAAGGTCTGGTTTCCATTAAGGTTTCTGTTTTAAGTATTTTTGGTCGCATTTACACTGCAAGTGACCCAGTTACGTTTTTGTTTTGTTTTTTTCCTTCAATGTGGTACAGATGGGATATGACCCACGATTGTGTAAGCTGGGAAAAGCACAAGGATTTTCAGATTGTTTTTCACGCCTCATTTATATGTGGAAAGAAATCGTATAGGAATCGAATATGTGTTGTGTACAGAAACTGTAGTAATCAATGCTACATTTGGCCAGGTAAAGACAGCATTGTTTTGCTGCCCCTTAAATATATAGTGTGGGCAGCAAAATATGTAAAATATTATGTAGTCTTTATGCATTGTGTCCGTTGATTGTGACCTATTTTTACTTCCTTTTTCGGTCAGTACGACTACCTTGAGTTGTTTTTCCATGTATAGCGAAAATAAAATAATGGATATGGGTCAGTTTTAAAAGATGAAGTAAGCAGGTTTTCAGAAAAATATCAGATATAAACACACAATCGGAATTGGGCATCAGGACCTGCAGTGTAAATGCGGCCCAAGATGTTCTTCAAGGAACCAAATTAAATTTAAAAAGAAACTCAAAGGACAAAAAAATGGATAACAAAGTGCAGATAGAAATGTTGTCTTATTAGGTGTCTTATCATGATGTATGACATGCTTATAGTATTTTATTAAATGAATGTTTTTTAAGTCAGTTCAGAGGTTAGTGGTATAATGTTCCACATCACAGTCAAACAACCTTCTTCTCATTATCTTATTACTGAAACTAGCCTTAACTGGTGAGAGTGCTAAGGTTGCGTTCTCAGATCCTTGTCAAGAATTTCTTCAGTTTGTGTTTTTCCTAAAAGATCTGGCACCTTTTTACATAATTGTATACTGAGATAACTATGATAAGTAACACATAATCACATAATGTCTAACATAACTGATTCTTCTTTCCTGAGTTGTTTATCTGAGTACTAAAGCAGCAGAAACCTCGTGCACCAAGCTTATTGAAAAGAATATTCAGCCACACCCATTAGGACGGTTTTGTTTGGACTGTGCATCAGTCCCAGCTTGTGTTTTATCTTTGTTGTCTTCCTAATTCAAGTTTTGCCAGGTGTTTCTCCTAACACTCGCGTTCGGTATAATTTAACATTTATTATTTTCACACTGGCATTTTAAAAGGAAAACACATTCAGGTACCATCTGTACCTTTCTGTGTTTTAACTGCTCTCGTTAGGTTTTTACGTGCAAGCTGTCTGATCTCTGCCCCCTTTTGCTTGGCATTTCCTGGGTTTTTTTCTCTTTTGCTAGCTGAGTTTAAAATAGAAATGTCTAGAAGGGAAAGAATCGGTAAATGGCTTGTTATTTCTGTCAAAGCACAAAGGCCATCTGCTAAAGTCCTGTATGTGTTTATCACTGTTCAGCCAGCTCATCTCTAGAGAGCCTGCTTTGGATTGAGACTGCTATGGTTCAGCACACGGTGAATTTTGAAGTAGATGACACGCGGCAAGATGTAGGAAATGTGCCACTGAGCACTTTATTACGGTTTGTCCTAGTTGTTGCCTTTTTGATTACGCCAGCTCTTTATCATCCGCCAGCATGCTTGCTTTGTCTTTAAGTGTGCGGTGCTCATTTCTGCTCATTATTCAGCCAGGCCAAAATCTGAAATGGGGCAGATGGTCTTGTAAAAACAAAAGTCAAACTTGGTTGCCAAATTGTTTTATTCCAACTCGGAAATGATTTCTTGTGCAATAGATGGGGGGGAAGTAAGACGTATGCGATCCTGCAAGCCAGAGCTGTTGACATGTTGTTGATGAATTGTTTTTGTGTGCAGGCTATCTAGAGTGACTTTGTGTTGTGTTTTAGTTTTTATTCAGCCTGGCTTGCCTCCAGATCCATTCTTTCCCATTTCTCTGCTTTAATAAACCATTTCAGCTTGGAATGATGTGGAAAAGTTCAGTTCGGTGTCTGTGCGTTTTCTGAATAACAATAGACTAGAATCACAATGGAAAGTCGATCATTAGAGCTAATGCACAGATCGCAAGCGCTCTCGCTCTCTCACATAGATTGAAAACGCACTGCTTGCTGCATGTATATGCCTTCCTGCCAGGCAGTGGAGTATTTTTCTATTATTATTAGAATATTAAAAGAGTGGGTGTGAGGAGACCTGATTTTCCTGCATGCTTTTTTATTGCTGAATGCAAAGCTGCTCTTTACACAGGGCTGGATTTGTGCCTTGGCATAGCATACACCATTTATTGACGTGGGTAATTACAGTAGATGGATCCATGCCCATTTCTCCTGGGAGTGGAGATGTGCTGGCTTGTCACAGTCCAACAGGCCAATGTGGATTTATCGTATTTGGATCCTCTCCCTCTGTGACTCACTGGCAAGGTGTGAGAGCAGCTCCTAAAAACCATATGGCTTTTGAGAGTTAATGAGTTGGCCTGGGGGAGATGTTTTATTTCTTTTTTTATTTATTCACTTGTCACTTCTGTGCGTCGTGTATGGGTTTTTTTCATGATAAGAAGAATGCATTGAATTGACTTTAGAACCTGTTAGAAAATCTACTTTAGTGTTTCTCTTCTCTTCATGAATTTGTTCAGATTGTCTCAGCCTTCGTAGGAATCAAACCAACAGTGCATTGAACAAGCGTAAGACTATATCATCACAAGCACCTCAAATCATGTGGAACCCTCATTTCCAGAATGTAAAAAAGTGTCATTTATAGAAATGGACAATGATGCTGCATAGTATTTAAAGTCCCATTGTGAGTGTAATTCTACCTCACACAATGGGTTACATTTCTACATTTACATTCCTGACATTTGGCAGACTTCCTTATCCAGAGTGACTTAAATTTATCTCTTTCTATTTATATAACTGGGCAATAAGGGTTAAGGGCCTTGCTCAGGAGCCCAGCAGTGGCAACGTGGTGGTGCTGGGAATGGAACCCCACAGTCCAACATTTAACCACTGCACTACAACTTCCCCATGTGTTCTGAGTGTCCAGACTCCAGACCCTCCGTACCCTACTGAAGATAAAGTAATGCATCCACACTGCTCAGTGCTTAACTATTAGTCAACAGTTTTATTTACATTTTTTGTTCGAGTGATTTTTGTATTTCAACTAAAAAGTAGAGTTTTAAAGAATTACAAACACTGCAAAGTAATACTAGATTAAAATTATGTTCTCTCTTTAAAAATGCTTCTATTAAATGCATTTTGAAAATTGTGTTAAAGTGACTAGAGGGTGAAATTGCAGATGTTGGGTTTCAAGCTCAGACTGTTCCCGATTGACAGAATTCCTTGGCATAAAATAAGATGATAAAGTTCAGTCAGGTGGCATTTAACACCCGGTCATGGCTTTAGGCTAAATTCTACTTTTCCTTTTTTTTAATTTTATGAACAAAAATGGAAACAAGCCAAAAATTAAAAAAAAAGTGGATCTTATAATTTAACTGCACTGATTTATGTTGTGTACATTTGTTGTTTTGTGAAGATCCACGATTTCTCTGTATATAACACTCCAAATATAAATACACTATGTTGTGTGTATACATTATATCTTTATAAAGATCCTCTACAGAAAAAGTCACATCTGAGAATACTTTTTACGTGTGTTTGTGATAATATAAAATATAAAAATTGTGACATTCTTGCTAATGACTTGTACAATACAGTGAATTTTCAGGTGTCTAAAAACACAAGGAGATACCATAAATAAGCTTAAATCATTCGTAAGGTCATAATACAAGGGATTATTTTTTGAGACATAAGAATGTATAAATCAGTATGATCCTATTAGAATTTTATTATAAATAGTTGTGAAGTAAATTTATCATTTCTGTTGGTTACAACCGCACAGAAAGCAGTGTCATTTTATATGAAGAGACCGTGCACAATTTCACAATGTGCTTTTTCTGCCCCTGGCAAAACACTAGTTTGTTTTGAAGACAATGAAGTTATGGAATTATTAACTTAATTTTTTTCTCACAATCTGATTTGAGATTTCTTTCCTGGAGCTCTGTCTTTTTTTTTTTTACTAGTAAATCAGATCTACTGAATTCTGAAGCCCTGATTCTTCAGAGCAAACTCTCACCCTGGACGATTCCGTGCTCTTCCTTTTCCCTTCACATTGACTGACACTAATAATGTGAAAACATTGGGAGATTAAACAAGCATTGCAGTCAGATTGTTTGTTTTTTTTAAATTCACATTGCGGCTCCTGATTGCCAGTCTAAATAGAGAGGAACCCATGCCAAATTCACAAACTTAGCTACATGACAAGCAGGAAAGAAACGTTTCCCTGAAGGATTTTTACATAAATGGCAAACGTCTAAAGAATAAACGGTATATTTGTTCTCCCACACAATATTGGAGCGATGTCAATAAATGTGCGTGCGTCATTATTCTCCGTTAATAATAGTAATTGTTGCTGCAGGTGACTTGATATTTTGGTTACTGTCAGCCAGTGGCTTTACCTGGAGACTCCTTCCAAAAAACCCATGTGGTCTTATAGAAAACGTATTGCCCCATTGTATGGTGCAATAGCTGTAACTATAAAAACTATAACCTATAATGACAAGCTTATATGTAACCCTATCCACAGTCTGTCAGGATAGACTCAATGCATTGAAGGGCTTTGACTGACAAAATGCCCAGAGGCTGTAATTGCTCTCAGGCCGTCAGTCTTTAGGCTCTGATGTTTTGGACTGGCAGGATACATCTGGCATAAGACCATGTGCAGAATTAGATGGGTTGTGAGGATAGTAGTGTCACTGCATGGTACTTGGCGCTTTATGCCCTGTCACAGTGCCCAGTGTCAGCCCTGTTCCAGTCTATTGATTAGTTGGATGGGTGTATTAGAGAAGGAAAGACATATATAAGACAACAGGACAATTACAGAGAGATTACTATAAACATATGCTGTGCAGTGTCAAGTAGTTTGGTACACCTTAATGACAACAGACATTTGTTTGGGTTTATTCATAAACTGTCAGAAGGAGAACTTTGAAGTCAGACTGTTATTACACATGAGCTAGTTAATAAATGTAAATTATTTGACATAAGGTTAATTCAGATTTTTATGATTTTTTCCTGTCTTTTTCTTCAGCTTCCTCTCTCCACCCTAAATAATGCCAGTATATGGAATTGTCTGATTTTACAAGGCCAATAAGTAAACAGAATCCCTACCCTGTCAACGTGTGTGCAAAACTGGTCTGCAACAGACTGCCATCCTATCCAAGGTGTGTTTTCCTGGGATAGATACTGGATCTACTATGTATTGATTAAGTAAACTCAGGGGTCTTTCTAGGTATACTTGGAATGTGAAACAAGTGTGTTTGCAAGTTTGAGCTAAACTTTGCAGTACACTGGCCCTCCAGGACCGAGTCTGGTGACCCCTGACGTCGTAGAACATGTCCAAGCTGTTTTTTTGAGGAATTTTTATAGGCGAATCAGTTGTAGCCTTTATAAAGTAGAGTTTATTCTTGGGCGTTTTAGATGAGTTAAGAGTACTTAGATTTGTAATAATATTTAATGAAGAGGAACATTCAATAGGGAAATGTGGAGTTCTACATCTGAGAGACTGCTAGACATTTTAAATCTAAATGCTTTGTGAGAGACTAGCTTTAAATACTTCTTTAAGGAAGTCTTACTGTGATTTCTTTAGCTTTCTGTGCTGAATACAAATTTAAAGAATTGCTCAGGCTTCCCAGACAGATGGAGGTCCTTTATTAAGCATTCACTGAGGCGCTGAATTGATTATTTATAACCGGAGTCAGTGCTTCGTTTGACCCATGGTGACACGTAGACATCGGGATGACGATGATGATTACGTCACTGACTGAGTTCGAAGATGTTTGTGTTTGTGTGTTTCAGTGGTGTGTGCGCATGTTATTATATCATGGTGGGAACCAAGCCCTCCAATCAGGACCGAAAAAGTAAAATAGTTCTAAAGCTCCAGGCGGCATTAAAGTTTTGAATTAGATTTTAGCTCGAGTTGTAGCTGTAGTATTATTTAGCTGCATTAAAAATCGTTAATCAAAAGTCCTCTTAACGTTAGAAATGTGCGTATGAGTGTGTACTGGGCTCGACGTGTGTGTGTGTGTGTGTGTGTGTGCGTGTGTGTGTTTGTATGTATGTGTGTGTGCTGGGCTCGGGTGTGTGTGTGTGTGTGTGTGTGTGTGTGAGAGAGAGAGAGGAGGGGGGGTTCGGGGAACGGGGGACGCAGCACTGCATCCGTACAGGTTGATCAGCTCTGGACTGATGGGACACTGTGGAAAGCTGGACTGTCGCTATACGTTTTTACTTACAAACGGTTTGTATGTTTTGCACAAATTATAGTTCGTTTTTTAAATGCAATATTTTTTTTATTAAAACTGAACAAAATCGTCTGTTGGTACCAGGACGTTCACTCTCATCCCGTTTTTAAAGCTGTCCGGTGAGCCCGGATTGTCGGTGGAACTAACACCACGGCCATTTCACTGTTTTTCTATTCGCGACGCGCACAAAGAAACCAACGCGTAACTGTCCTCCAGTCAGGCATCTTGGCAGTGTGAGAAGATCTTTGCAGTCCAGAGGAGATGAGTTTCAGAACCACGGAAAGTTGGCGCTGCGTTAACGGCACTTGCGCAGCGAAAGTTGAGCCCTTCCCGCCGCCGCTCTCCTCCACCTTTGCGCTCATCCTCCTCGGCGTCGCGATCGTCGGCATTGTGGCTCTTTCTCTCACCACGCACCACTGCCACAAAGGCAAAATGAAGAGGCGGAAGATCCAGCGAGCTCAGGAGGAATATGAGCGGGATCATCTCAGTCCTGTTCCAGCGTCCAGAAAAGCGGACCGCTGCGTGATCGCTCGTCCTGTTACTGGACACTCTGAACCTCCGCCTGGCCGCCAGGATACCGCCGTTTTATCCGCGCAAACCGGAGTCATGGAGGCCGGAATTCTCGAGTCTGTTGCTGTATCACGATAACATGCAAAGCTAAAACCAAATGAGACTTCTTTATGCCCGGGACGCATTGTTCAACACCCATACTGCCGTTCAGTATTTCTCATAACATACGTGGAACATATCTGCATTTCTCCGTTTCCTTCTCTATAGAAAAAGGAGTAAAACACTTAATTAAGGCTATGTGAATATTATTCCCTCTGCTTTCAGTATATTCAGTAGCCATCCATAAATATATAAATATATATTGCACTGTGTGTGGACATTGATGATGTACAGAAGTTAAACATCAGGCCAGCTGTGGACTGTAATGAAGCTTCTCAACCTTGAGCTGCTGTCCAGGGTGCTGATCATATGATCCTTCACACGGATTTGCCTTCTGCTCAGGAGAGTTTCTGATGGACATATGAGGGTTTTTTAATGTATTAAGAATAAAAAAAGACTCATGGGAGGGTTTTTAGATTCTATACTGTATGAAAGAGACATTATCGATTTTGCCTGAACTCATGGAGAGTGGGACATGTGAAAAAGCTCCTGACAAGCGATAGCTGCAAGAATGTAAATTGTTCTGACTTGTTTACGTATTTAACTATTAATTTGTCATAAGTCATTTTAGAAGTAAGCTTGGTCAGAGAATCTAACAGCAAATATACAAAACATATATTATAATAAAATCATTTGTACATGACATGTATATTAGAGTATAACCTACCTTTGCAGCAAACTTAACTAGTTACGTTAATAAAATAAAATGATAATCGATTGTTGTGTAGAAATATAAGCTTAATTTGAAATGATTTCTATTTTGTTTTATTTTGTTTTTTCTTGAAATATTTCCTAATGTATTAATGGAAGCTAGCTCCCGTAGTTGCAAAAAAACCTTAATAAAACGTATTAATCTATGCACTTTGTAAATCATTTATTAATTTGTGTTGACATATTGTGTTCCTACTAATTTTTCTTCTTCAAACAAAAAATTATTTTTTCTTTTTTTAAGAGTGTACAGTTTACATCTCCTTTTATTTTATTTCCGTGTTTTAACTGATTACATTTCAGTAGTAACAGGCATCACTTTGTGTTTAAAATTTTTTACAGTGAGCAAAACTAACATGCTAAATCACAATATCATTTCTGTCTATCTAAATATAATAATAATAATAATAATAATAATAATAGTCATTGTAGTACACTTGTGAATATGAATGTTGTAGATTATGAATGAATTTATCAACTGTAAAAATCCCAAATAAACGTTAAATTGAATAGTTTTACAATTTCCATAGATATCATCATTGATATGTGATTTTTAATATGTGAGGAGGAAAAAAATCACTCTCAAAATCACCCACTCCCTTTGCATCACCCATAAAAGGCTTGTTAATAATTCCACAAATCATTTCTGTTGTGAATTTTCATTTGTTCAACATGAGACCAAAAAATCCCCTGCTTCTTAAAATGTCAAGGATTTTAAAAGACTTTAAAGGGTAAAAAAATTTGTTTATAAATACTGTGTGTGCACGGCCTGGAATTACCCCACTACATTGTCAACCCTAACAGTTACATAACAGTTGAAAGCAGGATAAATAAGGCTTTGTGTTTCAGTATTGACAGAAGAATCTGTTTGTGTTACAACATGCCACATACCATGGAACTGTGCTGCCAATTTGATTCTCTTTCCTTTAAGCCAAAACTTTATTTGTGTATAAAGTTTTTACTTGTCTCTCACTGTAAAACCCAGAGCATGAATCTTTCGTGCCAACACTATTCTTAATATTTCATTATTTATCATAAAACCAGAGTTGGCATATTGTAGGTCTGTCATTTGGGGATTTAGGCAGTATATAAAAAAGCACATCAGCATCAATCAAAAGTTAAAAGAGAAACGGCTCAAGTGTATTCAGGCCTTGAGAGGTTGAGTCACTCCTAACATGTCTGAGGCAGATCAGTGCCTCTAGGGGAATGCTAGCCTGCCTTTCAGCAAGGCTTTAACATGTGATTTGCACTGGCAAGGCACTACAGCAAATCAGAAGCAGCCAACCTGAGCAGCCTGAGTAAAGTATATAAAGGCCAGAGCGGGCATGGAACAACCTGACTGAGCACCACGACTCTACTGGAAAGACCTGGACCCCAGCTCTGAGAAAGCATGTCTGACACGAGTGTTAGAATCAGTGGGGGGGCAGTCAGATTTGGAGCCACTTATGGAGGCAATCGTCTGTTCTCAGGGGCCAGAGGAGGTGGAGGGTCTAGCTTAGTTCTGTCCCGCACTCTTGGCCTTGCAAGGGGGACACGAGCCAGCGGTGGGGGTCTTGGTTTGGGGCTTGGAAGTGGAGGTCTTGGTTTGGGTCTTGGAAGTGGAGGTCTTGGTCTGGGTTATGGTGCAGGTGCTGGTTTTGGTGCTGGTGCAGGTGCTGGTTTTGGTGCTGGTGCTGGTGGAGCAGGTTTTCGCCTGGGCGGCGGTGCACTTGCCCTAGGTGGTGGTTTGGGTTTGGGAGCTGCAGGTGCCCGGGCTGCTAGCCTCAGGGCCGGTGTGGCTGCCCTAAGAGCTCGTCTGGGTGGCCGCGTCTTCCAGATCGGAAGTTATGGTTTTAACCCATCTTTCTTGAGCACCAGCACCACAGTGGATACAGGGGTCAGTCCGATGCCCACTATTGACCCCACACTCCCATCCATGGACACCGTTCAGCTCACACGCTTAAGGGAAAAAGAAGAGCTGCAAACCCTCAATGACAAATTTGCATCATTTATTGATAAGGTAAGTTTTTTAAAAAACTACACACTGGGGTTTTATACTTGCATTTAAGGTGGTACCTTTTGATCTTTTTGTTTGTGCCTTTAAGAGGACATAATTTTGTTGTGCGTTGGGGTGCAATGATATCACACCTTTTTTTACTATTAGTCTTTTACAACCTTATTTAAATGTTTGCTTTGTTATCTTGATGAAATTACATTTTCTAAATTAGTAACACAGAACACAACATCTCAGCAGCAAAAAACAGAAACTGAAGAATAGTAAAGAGACACGCTAATGAAACAAACAAAAATGTGTGTCATACTCAAACATCTGCACCCAAAAGAAGCATCATGCTATTTGGTAATAAATCAATGTTGTTTACTGTAAAATGTCTACAGAACCCAAACCCTGAAATTCTTTTTGATTCGTGTGCTTCAGGCTCGAACACTGGAGCAGCACAATGCTATACTCAAAGCCAAGATTGCTATGTTCACCAATCCTGACCAGGGGGGTCCTGCCAGCACCTCCATCCTGCTCACATCAGCCATAGGAAATTACAAATCTCAGATTGATCATCTTACTGCCAATAAAGAAGCTATTATTGCTGAGATAGAACACTATAAAGGTATCATCGCTGATGTGCAGGCCAGGTAAGAAATGTGTGCTAAAATGAATAAAATCTACACTATATGGACAAAAGTATTGGGACAGCTGACAATAATATCCAGATTTAGTCTCACTTTAATCTTTATAATAACCTCTATGCTTTTGAAGGGGCTTTTCGCTAGATGTTTGAGCTCATTTAGCTTGAATTTAGTTATGTGTGTGAGGGTAAACACTGGTGTTGTCTGGGAAGGTCCAAGGTGGGCTCAGCATTTTGGTTTTTTTGTTCAGTGCTTACAAATTTGTGTGGAAGACACATGTCCACATGTGTCCACACACTTAGCCATGTAGTGTGCATATATATATAAGCATTTGGTGCAAAAATTAGAGGTCCAGAAAGTGAACCACGGAAACATTTCTCATGTGGTTGTTAGGTACGAAGAGGAAGCTGCTCACAACAAATCACTGGAGATCGACTGGGGCACATTAAAGGAGGTAAGGTTTTTTTTCTTAAAATTTAGAAGAGCAATTATATAATTTTTACTTCTTATTAAAGCACCCATTGGCCAAAACTTGATCATACTTCAGTGGATGTTTTTATGCTTTTATGCTTATAATAGAATTCACTTTTTAGGTTAAAACATGAGATGAATATTTATTCCAGGTAATGAATATTCATATGTTTGTACACTTTCAACAGGAGGTGGACAACCTTTATATGACTATTTTTGAGCTGCAAGCTGTCATTACTGGTCTGGAAGATCAGATTGCTCTGTCCAAGCAGGTGTATGATAGTGTGAGTACACTTGAAAAAGTTTGATGTTAATTCTATTTATAGAAATTACACATTGTATTGTATTCCATCTTACTGTGTGTTGGTGTTTGTACATTTCAGAAAGTTAAAGAGGTCAGGAACATTGTGACTGGCAGCGTGAAGTCAGCTGTCTCCATCTCCGTGGATAACACGACACAGGCACAAGACCTGACCTCTGCCCTTGCCGATGCTAAAGCTCATTATGAAGCTTTGGCAGCTCGCAGCAAACAGGATGCTCTTCTCTCTGTGCAGGACAGTGTACGAGTCTTTGCTTCAAATTCTCGTTAATCAAACTACAACAGTTAAAGTGTCTGCCTAAATTATTAATGTACTGCATGTCATATATAGATTTATGTCTGCGTCTCCCCCTAGTGGCCGTTTGCAATACAATACAATATAATGAATTTGCATTCAAATAAAAATGTATTGCTAGAATATCTAACTCTGCTTTCTCTAAAGAAGAGTTTTTTAGTAATAAATGAAATATTTAACGTAGCTGGTTAGCAACATTGCCTCAAGGCAGGAAGATCTCAAGTTTGTATCCTTTCTGTGTGGAGTTTGCATGTTCTCCCTGTTCTTGTGTGGCATTACTACAGGTATTCTGGTTCAGTCCAAAAACAATGTCTGTTAGGTTGATTAGTGTTTCTAAATTGCCCATAAGAGGGGGTGTAAGTGGCGACCTGTCCAGGGTGACCCCTGCCTTTTGCCTCAATGACAGCTGGGATAGATTCCAGCAGATCCTTGTGACCCCCCGTGATTAGGAATAAGTGGGTAAAGATAATGGATGGAAATTAGAGATGTATTACTTCCTCTATCTATTATATATTAGCTGTGACCTGCAACCGAAATGGAATTGATAGGATTTTATGTAAAGCATCATATAAAATCATCGTGATTTATAGCATGCTTTCATTCTGATTTGTCTGATACTTTAGTTTCAGGTTGTAACACAACCTCAGTGTTGTAATAATTGTATTATTGATGTTTTTCTGATTGTAGCTCTCCATGATGACCGTCTCGTCTCAGCCCAGTATTCAGTCGCTCACTTCAGCCAAAGAAGAGCTGCGGATTTACAAACTACAGCTGGACTCTGTGCAGAGAGAAATCGACCGACTCAAATCACTGGTTTGTACCTTCTTATCTTACCTGATTTAACATCAATATTTGTAAATCTAGAGGTATTTTCTATAGTTTGTATGTACACTTTTCTCAGAATTTTATTTAATTTCCATCTACTGACAAAAGTACAGAAAAGTACAACAAAATAATACAATGCAATAAAATAATTTAAAAAGTACTTTTAACCCCAAACAGATAAAATTGGAACTATACTCAAGTATTTACCATTTATTATCAAGTTTGTAGAAGGTAGATGTGACTGGCTGAGAGACAGAATTACTGTTACCTCTATGAAGGTGATTCTTTTTCAACAACATAGATTTTTTATTCTTCTTATATAACAAATTTCTATACTTTTTATTTGTTTATATTTACAATTGTTTATATTCAGAAAAGGCCAATAAAACAAGTTATAAAAGTTCTAAATCAGAAATATCTAAAAAGGAAATGAAAACAAGAAATACGTTTTTTTGTTCAAAATTATATAGCCAGAGGAACTGAAAATTAATTAATTTATATTATTTATTTTTCTCTGGTTTAAATTATAATTTAGCCAGCAGTTACATTAATATTAATACTCAATACTTTGATAAGTCATTACTGAAGAGAACAAGTCAGGGAATGTGTTCAGGTGTTTGTGGTGAGTGTGTAGTTGTGTCTATGAGTTTGGGTGTTTAGTGTAGATTCAATAGCTAGATGATGTTTATGTCTCCTCCAGAACATTCAGCTAGAAGGTCAGGTGGACGAGGCTGAATCTCACACCAGCACACACACAGAAACCTACCAGGAACAAGTGGATGTGCTTAAATCCCAGCTGGATGATCTCAGAAAGGTTCTCAAGCTAAACATAGTCCACACACACAGCGTAGTTCCTGCCGCTGGTTAGACTTAAACACTTCTATTCTGTTTCAAAGCAAATTGCTCATTATGGACAAGAATATCAGGAACTTCTGGCCAGCAAAATGTCTTTGGATGTCGAAATCACAGCCTACAAAAAACTCCTGGACAGCGAGGAGAACAGGTACAGAGGTTTTCTACAGGGTTTTCATGTAGACCTGCAAATGTATAGAATAATAGAGTATTTATTTTGTTTTAAATACAATTTTAATTGTACTAACAAATCTTTAAATCCCTTTAAATCAATTTATGTTCGATTTGTCCTAATGCAGTTAATGACCTCCTAAAATGCCAATCTAGAAACATAGATAAGCTTAAACTAACATACTTACTCTCAGACCACATAGAAATAGGTTATATTCTAAAATAGCCTACCAGTTAACCAGGGTGTTTTTTTAATTAAAAAAAAAAACTTATTACAGCTTCTATGATGCTGTTGTATTTTTAAACCTGGTTGGTCAGAAAGTGTAGTTAATCTTGTATAAAAGTGGCTCTTTTTTTGTTTAGAAACATCACTTTTTTTTAAAAATCCCCCACAAAATCTAAGGCTCATTATAAAAAATGATTATCACTGAGCCAGTTCTGGATTCTGTCACACAGGTTTTCTCTGACACATGACAAGCTGCATTTTATGTGGCCTAGTAAACGACCTGGTGTAATTACTGCTTAACTGTTGTAAATTAAAAGAAATGAAACTGGAAATTGATATAAAGAATATTGAATATAAAAATATATATATAATAAAACACCTGAAAATGTTTTAATTAAAACATATTAGAGCCTAATAGGTTTCTAAATAAATTCCTTCCTTAAAGTGTGATTATTTTAAAAGCTAAATCCGTTAAGCTAATACATAAAAGTAAACTTTTTTTATGAGTCTTAGATTGTCTAATCCAATTAATTAAATTTAAAAAATGCTACACTAAAATATTTTAGTTTTAAATTTTTTAACTAACTAGAAACACTCCTGGTTTATTACATTTTAATAATTAACATTAGGTTATTGCAAAAATAATGCAAATAGCTAGAGACTTTAAAAACTACACTGGAAGTGTAGCTGTAACATGCATACTAATTAGTGTATAAAATGCATTTCTCATTCAACCACGTGCTTCTAAATGTCAGTTTGTGGTCATGAAGTAAGTCTGTGTGTGTGTGTGTGTGTGTGTGTGTGTGTCGTAAACTAGGCTGAAGTCTGGGGGTGGTGTCACAGTGCACATGTCTAGATCAGCAATAGGAGGAGCCGGAGGAGGTGCTGGAGGTGCTCTTTCTCTTGCTGCAGGAGGAGGTGGTGGAGGAGGACTTGGAGGAGGTGCAGGTTTTGCTCTCGGAGGTGCATATGGCTATGGTGTAGGAGGTGGTGCTGGAAGTGGTCTTGGAGGAGGTCTTGGAGGTGGTCTTGGAGGTGGTTATGGAGGAGGTCTTGGAGGTGGTCTTGGAGGTGGTTATGGAGGTGGTTTTGGAGGTGGTCTTGGAAGTGGTGGACTCGGGTTTGGAGCAGGTGGGAGCAGCTATGTATCCTCCAGCTTGAGCAGCAGCGCTCGTAAGTATTTATTTTTCTTACACTTCAGCAATTCTTGTTGTCACATCACTTACTGTCGGCTGCCAGAATATACATTTTTAAATTATATTAAAAAATTATAAAATATTTTTTCATAAATTTAGTTTGAAAAATACTGGGTGACATTGAAGTGACCTTTTTTTATGAAATATGTGTGTAAATCCTTACTGAATAGATGAGCTTCTGTTTTCTAATGTCTAAACTTTGTTAGCAGTTTAATGTTTTGTTAAAAAAAAGATATAATAAAACACCTGAAACTGATTTTATTATTATTATATTATTATTATTATGGTATTATATTATGATATTATTATTTATATGGTCATTTTTAGCCTCTAACCATTCAAACATGTTGAAAGAATGTAATAAATAACATTCTTTTTTTTCCCCCTCAGTTTCAACCAGTGTTTACTGAAGAAACAAAATCATCCCGACCCCTTTAAAACCCTTTATAGCAAAAATAACAACATTGGCCTGAAATTGCTTCTTCGAATCTACTTCAGCTCTGTTTATTCCTAAAACATCTTCCACAAGACCTCCTCAAATCCTGCAGCAGATTTGTGACATTGGGTTGTTTTTGCATTTCCATATTCGATAAAACTTTCTTAATTTGTACATTTAGTTTGTGGTAAAACCCAATAAAACAGTGTTTAATTAATGTTGTAGTGTGTTTGTATATTTTATTTAAATATGAGATGAGCTTGAAGCAACACTAGCAAACATTTGCTAATCGTTCCCCCATGTGGTTGTATTTTCACCTACGACAGTTAAACGAAGGTGCGGCCATATTAAAGATACCTGTAAGATCTGTTCAGATTGGTGCCATCGTTTATGCTCCTGGTTTATATCGTAAAGTAAAAACACCGGTTACTACAGAAAAAATTGTCCATTGACCAGATAGCACAAGTACACAAGTAGCTTGTGTTACACTATATTATACATATATCATGAAATCTATTTATTACATTTACAGCGATTGGCAGATGCCCCTATGCAGAGTGACTTACATTAATCCCTTTTATACAACTGAGCAATTGGGGGTTAAGTGCCTGACTTAGGGGCCCAGCATTCATCCAATGAAAGTCTGTGAGATTATTATTACTCCAGAATTGAAAACTTCATATGTAGCATTGTCAGGAAAGGTTTTGATTTATAATAGAATAAAATGTTTTCCATGCAGTAATGTAGCCATAATGTCCATACTAGCCTAAACATCAGACATTTATAATAGATTTATAAGGCTGTAAAGTAACAAAGCCTTACAAAGAAAAAAGAAAAATCATATTCTGTCCTTAACTGACACTGAATATGAAACTTATTACCATAAAACATTTATTATGGTTTGGTTGTTATCGTTTACAAGCATTATACTTAATTTATGAAGATGCACCTCAAAGATCATACCATGCAAGCTATCAAGACCTGCAACATTACCTCATCTCCTAGCTAACTGACAGATCAAACTAATACCTCAGCTCTCCTGCTATTTTTACATTAAAAAATGTAGAAGAGTAAAAACATTGTTATGACGTAAGCAACACATCCAGGCCCGGTTCTTGACAACTATAGAAACGTGGGCAGACAGATGTCCCAGGTAGGCAAATTTTGGGGGTGGGGTTAAGGAGATAGATACTCTGTAAAATTCAGTTAATTAAATGATGAATGTTGTACTATTATTCTTGCTTGGGATTGGTTAAGAAGACATTGTATAAAGTAAATATCAACACAAATATGTTAAACAAAGAATTATTTTCAGTGTTCAGAATGACTAATGACTGAACTAATTCAGCACAAGTTCAGGCAATGTTAAAGTTAGAGTGAAGTTTGGGGCAACTAAAAATTCAATATTTAGTAATATTTTAAAGAGAGAAATTGAGTTAACAGTTTTAAAAATGAGTGGAACTTGTTAATGTATGGATGAATGAATAGATGTATGTATATATGGATGGATAGATGAATGGATGGATAGATGGATCCATGATAGATGCCTTGACAAAATTGATTACCTGACAGTTTTACAATCTCCAGAGCTGCACATTGTGTACATGTAATAAAAGATTTCTCTACCTCCAGAAAAATATGTTGAAAGATCTGCCTGTTGTTAAGGATGTTGTCACATGCAGCATTGTCACATGTAACAGCTGTCACAACCCAACTAAAGGAAGAAACTGCTTAAGAATTGTTTTTTTGTGTCTTAATCTGTAATCTTACACCATCTTTCTGTTTGTATTCAGACAACACCTAGGGTTAGTTTTGCAACTGTCATTCTTGTTGTCAAATGTTATGCAGTATTTGTGGATAGCAGTGATTTTTACAAAGCACAATTTATTCTAAAAGCTGTAACTTGTATTACACCAAGTCCACAAACTAGAACAAAAACGTTTATATGCCATATGATCAGCATCTTTAGCTTATCTCAGTTATGTTCCATATACTTTAGCTTGCTCTCCTTGATTTCTTTACATCATGATGCAGTGTTATTGTTAACATTACATTAATACAGTGTAATACTACGCTATATTCTCATTGCCTTATACTGCAGTTATTTACTAATGTAGTTACTCATTGTTAATATTATTTTATTATATTATTTCTGATTATAAGATATTAGTTATGTAACAAATATTTATTGCTTTTCTATTTGTGTATTTTAAAAACTACTTATAAGTAAAATCCAATATCGGTCAACCTCCAATACTGATTATTAATTAACTAATTAATTTATTTATTCAGAGATCTTGATTTCTATATATATGTTTGTAATTTATTAATACTCACTCTTATAAGTTATTACAATAACTGGTCACTTAAACAACTTACCAAATTTACCGCTGGCAAATTTGGGCCTATGAAAGAATATGAGGTTGTTCCCTCTACCACACCCATTCTGCATGATTACCACTAATACTAAAACACATCTCTGGAAGCCCACACAATGCAGGGGGCCCTTTGAATCATCCTAACACTCCCACCCCTTACTAGTGCCCCTGTTCTATGTAGACCCAGAACTGTGTACATATGAAAGGAAGCTAAAAATGGAAAGCCATTTAACCTTGAGTGTCGACTATTCTGCAGTTTTGTCCTGCTCCCTGTATGTCAATTGTAATAAATTTACAGGATTTTAAAATGTTTTTAATTCTTTATAGATCTGAAAAACAACTCCAGCAGGTGTGAAATAGTGCACAGGCTTTGTGGTGGTCTCCTATCCTGTGTCCGGCGTACAAACACAAGGATGTGGTTCAGTTCAGTTTGAAACAGGAAACAGTGTTTTTCACTCTGTACTTTTTCTATCAGACGTTGAGCAGGGACTGGCAGTGAGTGCAGTAGGATGGGGGCACGCTGAGACGCTGGTTAAGGTACATTTTTTAAAATGTCTTGTTTAACTAATAAATAATGAAAATGCTTTAGATGTACCAAAAGTTGTCTAGCAACAGCAGAGTGTAAAAACCCTTGATGACATCAGCAGAAAGATTGTAGTAAAGATGACTGACAGAGAAATGATATAATACAGTAGTTATACATGGGTATACATAGGGTTATACATGGTTACATCCATGTTTAACACCCAAAAATAAATGTTTTAATGAACACTTGCAATGACTGATCAACTACTAATACTAATATCAGATAGAAACAAAAGTATTGGTGCCTTTGTTAGCCTGTTAAAAAAAGAAAGCAGAACTTGAGACTTAAGTCATTTTTCCCTTGCATTATGTGGCCGTTAGGAGTTTACAGGAAAACAAACAAAGTTAGAGCATACAAAAAATTAAACTAGCAACTACTTTGGATATTGGTATATTTTTATAGTCATTATATCTTACAGTGTTTTTAGCTAGAGAAAAAGTTCAGTAAGGCCAGTGGTATAAAAAGTGATGCGTCATCGTACACTAGAAGATAAAAGTTTGAAACTTATTGTCTTGTATGTATGACTTTTTTAAAGCTTTTTTTTATTTTAACAAGCACATAGAACTTACATAATATTTTAGTGTTTTATTTTAATACTAGAATTATGTATGATTTTTAACCCATTAAATCAACAGCAGTTCTCTGTAATGTAGCTCTGTAATCATGTAATGTCTTTTATTTAAGGGCTTGATAGAACCGCTGATTGAATTTATTCCTTATACTACAACACTGATAAAGTCTTAAAGTCTGATTAAATAAAAACTATTGATGTTTTTTCTAGAAGTGTAGCTTAGAACAGTGTAACACAAATTAAAGATTTAAATGAAAGCGCTTGTTCTGGTTCTATTGCGTTTTTCTGGTCTTTCACAAGGACGTGTCTCCATATAGTCTAAACCAACAATAAACAAATGTTATTGTTTTACAAAAAGTTGTCGATATTGTCTATTTTTTTAGACAGAAAGATATTTGTTAAATATTTACAGGGGGAGAGTCCTGTCTCAGCTCTTTTAAAATAAGCCTTGAGTGCGGAGAGCTTTGAGCTTCAGGTTCTTTCTAACATGAGCAGCTGCAGATTTTTGGTTTTGTAACGTCAATAGAAGAAAAAAAAAAGACGCTGGTGAGTAACGGATTGTTCATAGCTGTGATTAAGAAAAAGATAAAAAACAGGAAATAAATTGTTTAGCAAATGATCTAAGATTTCTAAGTTAAAACTGCTGCTGCATAATCAACCAACTGATTGTTAGTTGAAGTTGATTATTTTCCTATAACAGCAGGTCTCACCATGTTTTATTGCTCACTTATTACATTTGATATTTTGTCCATGTGAAACCTATAAAGAAAAAAAAGATTTTGGTTGGAATGTAGTTTAAGTCTAAATCTACTACTATTATTACTTTTAGAGAATGAGATATATCTTTTTTTGTGATCAGCAGCCATTTGCTTAGTTAAATAATCATTCGGTTACATTCTTACTTTGAAGCTATGATTCAGGTCACAATCCAGCAAGGTGCTGTCCTTGTCTTCCTGTCCTTCTGCACTGTGGGCTTCATCTGTGCTCTCTGCGTCCGCTGCAGAAGGAAATCTTGTGAGTGCCGTTACACACGTCTTTTCGATCTCCATCAACATGCATTATTATTTTACAAATTTATTTATTTATCTTTTCGCTGCAGTGATTGTACAGGAAAATAACCAACTTTATATACCACAAATACTGTAAGTTTCCTCAGAAGATTTTTTTAGGGCCTTAACTATTATAGTCTTTAACAATTAATAAATAAATTATATAAGTGATTTGTTTTTAAATGCTTTATGTGTAAATCGTGAAGCAAGATTAAGATGTATGTTTTTTTTTGTTCTGGCTTTATTCAGAGAGGGAAACAGGTTCGCTGTGACAAGATCAAAAACAGGTTAAGAGCATTTTTTTATTTTCTGGCTCTGTTTTTTTTTTTTTACTGTTTATTGACAACGGGTTTTTAAATAGACTAAAGCCTGTACTACTAACACTGTAAAATAGGAAAATGAATAAATAAATAATATAAAATATTTTAAGTACATATATTATGTAAATCATGGTAAACATCTATTTTAAGATAAAGTCATAGTTTTACATGGTTTGATATAATTAGCATATGATTTTGAAGTCCAGTCCCGCTTCCCCCTTCTCCTCTGTTTCACGCATTTATGTAAAGGGGTAGGGTTGTCTTGTTTCTCCTTTGGTTAAAGGGGTTAGCAAAAGGGACAGATACCCCTTCAAACAAGAGATTTTTCGGGGACCAAACATCAAACAAAGGGGTATGACAAATTTCCCCAGATACGTTAGCTATAGCGGCAACATGGCTGCCTAAGTGACAAAAAGATTCACAAATAAGTATTTTTTGACATTAAAAGAAAATTAACAACCAACAATCATCTGCTTTATTACATTAAATGCTATTTTTCTTATTTTACCATCATGTTCTTTGATGAATCGTTAACAAATATACCTTAAGTTTGCCAACCTTACGCTGCTGCACGATCGAAGGATTGAAAATAATTATTCATGTTGGCGACACTGAGTGGGTCCCAAATAAAATTCGGCTTAAGGCCCCTAAAGGCTTTGGCCGACCCTGAACAGCACATTAAGTAAAATGTCTTAAAAATTAAAGATGCTGCTTGAGTTACCAAAATTAAATTGACTATATTGAAATGGAAAATAGGAGGAATCCAAATAATAAATTAGGAACATTTAATAAAAGAAAAGTTTGCCTGCTATCATAAACATCTGTGGAATTTTACTGTCAATACAATTTATCATTTCCTGATGTTCGGAAACTGGGCTGTTTATCGCTTCTCTTTGTCAATACCAATTTAATTCTTCCTATTTTTAACATTTAGGAACAACAAACACTAAGCTAAAGAGAGCAGAACGCTGTTTACTACTAAACTGTGCTTCGGGAACTATTTTAATAAATCCATGTCTGACTGGGAAGGGAATTTATGTTTATTTAAACAATGTATTTTTTTTTTTTTACAGTGACGAGAACAAACCAGATCAGCACTAAAAAATCACCGAGCTCGGGGTAATGTAGTAGCTCTAGCATCCCGTTTGATCATTATAATTATTCATTAATTATCATTTAACCTGATGAATTTATCGCCATTTAATCCGATCGTAATTCACAGTTCAGCCATTACATAACACTACTAACCTGTTCTGTTTCTACAGAAATGTTGCACACCCGTCTAACCGCCAGCTGGAGTGTAAGTACTTCAAAAACAAATAAAATTATGTACAGTTAGAAACGATCACTGAAAACTCTCTATGTATTCATTTCCCTGCAGCTGCCCGAGACCTAGAGGGCAGTTACCAGAACATGACCAAGTGTAAGTTTATGCTTCAGCGCGAAAGCTTCATGAATATTAGCTCATGTTTTACATAATTGCACCCTAAATCTCTGTTTCATTTCTATTCTCCTTCAGCAGCTTGTGGCAGTAGGGAACCCACCTATGTGTAAGTGATGAACTTTATTTGGAGGAAACTGGGGGCGGTTTTAGGCCAGTGGTTAAAATATTGTGCAGCTGAACGAGAGTTCTGGAGGTTGTGCCTTGTTTTGGAAGAATGTGTTTAAACAATCTATAAATAAATAAATAAATAAATAAACAGGTTGTCAGTGTGGCATTACAGGGTATTAAATTGAACCAGATCTCTAATGTCACTTTATTTTAATATATATTGTACACACACACACACACACACACACACAACAGCAAACAAACATTTGTTAATTTCTCTAATTTCTAATTACAATACAAAAATAATTAATGCTAAAAATTGCTCTTTTGTTGACAGTTCCTTTTATTGTAAATTCTACAATAAATAGTTTCAATGTTTTTATTTTAAAAATTAGATGCTGTGTTTAGTGTTGTTTTTTGTATAAATGAGACTTATTCAGGAATAAATTGACACAGAAAGGATACATGTCAGTATTTATTAAAAGTAAATATTAGCCTATTAAAAATAAATAGTAAAATAAATAAAAAAATCTAAATAAATTTATTGTTTTAAACAAACTTTTTTATTTGGCTACTTTGATGCTTGTCACCAAAATGAAACTTCATCGTTGCCCTGTTTAAAGATGAAAGCTTGTGCTTTACATATTTGCCTTCGGTACATCTAATAATTTTTGCATTACTGCTTGCTACACATTATTATGCGTTATACATGTGCTATATGCCGTATTGGCTTATAATGGCTTTGTAATAGCTGCAGTATGTGTTATTTAGCTACATAATCTCATACCTTCAGTTAACAGTGTTACAGTACTGATGTGTGGTTATGCTCAAAGCTACAATGTCTATGCAGATGCTAATTAGAAGTGTTAAGCATTAGTAAAGAAATCAACTTTCTGTAAATAATATGACTATTCTTCATTTTTTTTTAAGCTAATTTATTCCTACTCTGTTTTGCTTTAGAGACCCCATATCAACGCCACCAGACCAAAACAATGTTCTGGTTAATGGTGAGTAGAAACACTAGATGAACAGTTTATTCTTTCTTTAGCTTCACTTTTGTATTAAAATGAGTGCTGAAAGGAGACGCCTCTGTGCTATCGAGTGAAATGTCACAAGAAACCACGGCATCTGAAAGCTAGATGAAGATCAGCACAAATGTTCTGCTATAACTGCAAACTGAAGGCTGGGTGAAGATCGAGTGTCTAACAAACGCGTTCCCTGCGGTACTGTGGATATTATTTTAGTTAATATTTCTGTACATTTTTGGTTGTCTATCTTTTTAATGTAGATGGTGAGTATGCAAATATTTTTCGAACGCAAGACATCGAACATGATTCATCAGGTGAGTACAATAAGGTTTATACACATTTAAAATAATATTAAAAAAAATATATAAATATATAGGTTATAATGTGTGATTATTATGCTGATTTAAAAATGTTCTTGCTTATGTGGTAACAGAAGACTACGAAAACACAGAATTCCTGCACACACACCATATAGACGACGATGGTAATGAGCGGTCCTGTTTAAACTTGACGTTTTCATGTTATAAAATTATAATTCAGCGACACTAACACATGGTCCTTTTTCTTTCTAACAGATGAGCCAGATTATGTCAATGCGGACTCGACTGACTGATTTACACTGTAATTTAGGGTAACTCTCCTGGAACAGATTGATATATTTATTAGCACAGTGAACTGGTAAACTGCATTGTAACTTAAAATCATATTTTATTATTTACATGTTGTTCTTATATAAACTTTTAGAGGAATCATTCAGGCAAAATCATTTTTAATGAAATTTTAATGATTTGTGTTTTGTGTCACTACTTTAAAATGAGAGTTTCCTGATTTTGGATAAATTTGTCATGAAAATAAATAACTTAACATCACTTTTAAAATATTTTTCTTGTAATTTTTCTGTAAAACAGTTATCTAGTGTGGTTCTTCATTTATATCCCTGATCATCACAGAAGCTAAAAATAAAATTACATTGAGAAAGTGTTTTTAACTTTGATTATAGATAAATTATATCAATAGAAAAAAATACATTATAGATAGAAATATGCCATGGTTATGCATATTTAACATGGTAAACCGTGTCACAAATTCTTATCATTTATATTATGGAATTAACAGTTAAAATTATTTTTTACTGCATAAAATTTACTTTATGCAGACGCTTAACAACACGAGTCTGGTTATTAAAGGCCTTAGAATTGTAAGAGTTAAAGTGTGTTAGATATGGTGCATCGTACAGACTGGAACCTTTTTTTATCACTTTAGAAAAAAGACGAGGGGGGGGGTTTGCTGTGAATCCTACTGTTAAACTATAAGAGCTAAGGGTGCTAGTAGGTTTTTGTTTTGCTACATTCACTTAAATTTGTACAGTCTTTCTAGAAGAACAAGAGGTGTAACCAAAATTAATTACATTAAATTTACTATTTTATTCAATGAAAATGAAGAAGCAAACTTAGCTAAGTCGTATGTTAAACAGTGCAGGTTTATAAGTAATAAGAAGTTAAATAGTAAAACAGAATATTGGCTCTTTCAAGCCAACACAATTACAGTGATCAAAAACGAGAGGGAGAAAAAAAACAAAAAAAACCCCAAAAAAAACAGACTTTTGGCCTGTTTTATAGATCTCTTTATATTGAATAGCCAATTGCTGACCTAATTCTGCTGATTCAGTAAATATAACTCCAATTAATCCAGCTAAATTAGTAAAGATTTAACTAAAACCTGTTTTTTATTGTTAGTAAAAGTAATAATAACATCTGCTAATGAAGTAAACGTAAGCCAACGTTTATTATAAGTAAGGGAGACCTAGTCCGAAAGTGTAGATAGCGACATTATGTCTATATGCAAAACAACTGACAAGAAAGTGAAAAACATGTTTAATTATTATGTACAGTTTAATGTAGTCAGCAGAAGAAATGTACAGATGGTTTTTAATCACAGCCTGACCCTTAAGTATGAGGTTTTCGGCTTTAGCTGGCCTCGGGTGCTGCAGTCTTACTGCACAGACGTCCTAACAGTCCTGCAAGCTGGAGGAGAGAGTTTACTCCTTCAGCTATCTTCATGTTGGTGTAGCCAATCTCCTGCAAAACACACAATATTTTAACAAGCAACAGCCATTCCAATATAAATAAAAGCACAATATGATTGCAGTGTAGTAACTGTACATAACAGCTAGTAAGCAGTAAGGGGCGTGTCTAGTAATGAATGGGAGAAGAACACGCTCACAGTGTTGCCAGACTGGTAAGGTTGCATTCCAACTAGGCTTCTTTTGATAGTATCAGACAGAAGAAAATGCATCGTGTGTTTATATATTTCACATTTTGGTCAGTTTTTTTAAAATTTTTTAACCTAAAGTTGATCTGGAGGTCTCCAATCCAATCTGGCAACACTGCACTGTTTAGGCCAGGGATGTGTGTTTTGGTGCTTTAACATTGTTTGGCAAAAATTACTCAGTTCACCTTTTAAATTAGCTTAACACAATGTTGTTTTATAACCGTGTTTAAAAAGTGCATTGTTGCAGACTGGGGTCAATTATATTTATTCTATTATAGGAGTATTATAAACCAGTCTTCTTAACCCATGTTAGTCAGGGGCATCTAGAGGCCAGTTAAAACATCCATTAAGCTTTGATTATTTTTTTAGATACATTAATACATATATATTTACCTTGATAAACTCCAGTTTCAGGTACTCGGGCATTTGATAGGTTTTACACACTCTGAAGATGTTTCCTATTATATCCTCAGGAGAGTAGCCGAGTGACCAAAGCTGAGAGATTATCTGATGAATAAGAATATAGAATTGTAGTAGACTTCGGTAGCACATCGGTTAAACTTATGTTCCTACAGATTTATTATAAAAGACATGCTGTTGGTACCTTGTAAGCCTCGTCAATGTTGGCGCTGACACAGTGTTCAAGCATGTTTTTAACCAGAAGGGGGTGTGGCTCATCACATACCTGAATAGAGACAAGATGCAGGCTGTTAATGATCTCGCACTTCCTGTACATGTAGAAGATTATTATTTACTCTGGTTGTGGGGGGGATGCTAAAGACCAACCTTGAACACATTTTCACTGTTGATAAAACCAAACCCAGAATGAGTGGACTGCAGGTTATTTAGTGCCTGGAATCACAAAAAAAACCCCATTTGTGTGTTCTGTTTTTAAATATGTAATGTCTAACAAAGCTGTCGTGCCTAAAAATCTACTCAGCCAACTATTGTCTCAAACCACATTCAGTTCTTAGAATCTGCTACACAACTATTTTCAAAATTTATTAACAAACAATTATTTAGCTTTACGCAAGTTTGAAACTGTTTTTTTTTTTTTACTAAACTACTTCAACTTAATGTGTTCCCATAACTCTCACCAACCTGTCTCATGTCTCCTTGGGCGGTGAAGATAATGGCCTCCAGTCCATCATTGGTGGTGTGCAGGTTCTCCTTCTCCACCACCTCCATAAGCCGCATCATGATCTGTTCATCCCTCAGTTTACTGTAGCGCAGAACCGCACAGCGGGACTGAATTGGCTCTGGAGGACCATAAAACCTTTGCATAATTAAATCTGGCTATTCTGCAGTACACACTTTATGGACCTGGTTTTGGAGTTCCTGCATTTTTAACCAACCTCAATTAACCTTCAAATAGAGATAAGCGACTCCAAATTTAGGAATTTATAAATCCTTTCTTTATTTTCTTGGTTGAGTCCCAAGTTATCTTGTTGCTAACAACAACATGGATAAATACAAATTAAAAATGACACTGTTAAGTTGTTGTTAGCTAGTAATTGTAGCTGTTTGAGTTGTTTAGAAAACTTCCTGCATGGTCAGAACTATAAAAGACTTAAAATTGCAAATACTGATATATCTGATCCTTCATAAAATCGTTAAAAAAAAAAAAAAAAAGTGTGTGTGTAAGACTTATAAGTCCAAAATATTGGGTGTCTTCTAAGGATTCGGTGAGTGCCCTCTAGTGGAATAACATGGTAAAAGCAGTCAGAATCTTTACTGACTCAAGTAATTTAAATGACTCGGATCTGTTCAATGAGTGACTCAAAGAGAATCAAATCGGTAAATGGATTCGGATCTCTCAACTCTACCTTTGAATAGTATTGTAGATGCTCCAGATGTGAATACATACAGTCAGATCACTTACCTATAATTTTATCTGAGGCATTGCAGGCTAAAGCAAATCTGGTGGTCTTCGAATAGATCTCCATTGTTCTCCTCAGAGCTTGCTGTGCTCCATCAGTCATGCTTATTTTAGAAACAGCAAATGAAGAAATAAAACACCACACACACACACACACACACACACACACACACACACACACACACACACACACACACACACACAGTAGAAATTTGTTTCTTTGGGGGTAGAAGGGTAGGGTTGTTTACCTGTCAGCTTCATCCAGAATGATGATTTTGTGACGTCCTTTGGGGAGAGTAACTTTTTGCTGAGCAAACATCTTGATCTTGTTTCGGACAACGTCGATACCTCTAAAACAACAACAACAGGATCGTTAAAGTTAGAAGGATTTGTATTTAGAAGTTAGAGGGTTTAAATGTTTTTTTTAAACATTTGTAATTTTACTTTTTTTGGTTGTTCACTTTTTACTCTCGATCAGCAGGTGATAATATTAACAGCTACATATAAACAAGATATATATATTCCATTTTATTAAACTGTCAAACAATTGGTTGGACCGTATTAGATCTTTGATGCCTTGTGCAGAACAGGATGCTGCACTACATACAATTAAGAAAGATTTTAGTATTTTATACCAAACATGAATAATTATTTTATTAGTATGACCTGCACTCAATGATTAAAAACATCTGCAACATTCACCTGACTTGACAAATAATTAGAATTACAGATTGTGTCCACCTTCAGATAGTTACCGATCATTCGAGGCATTCAGCTCGAGCACAGCGTCCTTCATTGCTGGGCCCAAAAGAGCTCTGGCCAAACACAAAATGCTTGTTGTTTTTCCAGTGCCAGGAGGTCCCTGAGAGTAAACCAAGCACAAATATTATATATATACACTCCACTGTGATAGAGTTAACTTCTAAGTGACTTATAATAATAATGACGACTTACAGCAATAATAATGTTTGGTACATTTCCCTCTCTGGCAAACACCTGATTATAGCAGAGAAACAAACAAGAATTAAAAAGTACATAACTTTGCTATATAACCGTCACTACATTTGGGCTTACAATCTTCTAACTCAACGGCTGAAACGAGTATCAGTTTTATTGCCCAAAAAAACCCAACCTTTTTCTTAAAAGGCATCAATATGTAGAATAAAAACATACATACATACATATATACATATATACATATATATATATATATATATATATATATATATATATATATATATATATACACACACACACACCTATCTATACTTATTTTTATAAATAAAAAGGTTTTAAATGATTTATTATAAAGCAAATAATGTTTGTTTACTGTAACCTGCTTGATGAACTATCCTGATAAACGAAACGTAATTAAAAGATTAATATATATATATAAGCTTGTTTTGTTAAAATTGTTTACTTTTTTCCGAATAAAAACCAGTCAATAACTTTGTGTAATAAGCCGGTGGTTTTAGTTCCATGTGTTTTACACTCACCTCCAGTCTGCTGACAGTTTCTTCATTTCCAACTATTTCATTTAACTTCAGCGGTCTGTATTTTTCAACCCTAAAAACAAACACACCGGAAACAGGAAACACAAGTATTTACTGTGCTGCTTAGCTTCCATTACTGTTCATAACAGTGTTCTGCCATGTTTATTTAAACTCTACCACGACTAAACTAATAGTTTTTGTCATCTACTTGAACCCTCGACCGATTCGCAGCTGCTAGCTAACAAATCAGCGCTTTTTAGCATTAGCTGCATCATGAATTCATAACAATGACATTATCTAACCGGAAGCTAACCTTACCAAGGGAGTTCGTATGTAGTGGTAGACTTGGTACCATCTTCTTTTTTCTTATCCTGTGCGTCAGTTTGACTTTGTGCGCTGTCTGCATCTTTCATCTCTACGTCGTCCATGTTGATTTCTAAACCACCAGACTTTCCCGCGCTACATCACACAGGAAGCAAGGTCCAAGTGCGTCATTTCCGGGTAAATAAGCTATTCTTTTTTCTGTTTTTAAACTGTTGGATTTTGCATTATATTTAATTATAACAATATAATATTTTCTGTAAAAATTGTCTGAAAATCTGATGATTTCTTGGTGTCTGAAATTAGTGTATTTTTCCGTCATGAATCATTGTATAATAAAATTATTTTACTTTATGTTTCTTTTGGATTTAAAAAAGTTTTATAATTCTACAACATTTGATTGTTTAGAAATAACTAATACCTTCTTACAAATATCCATAGATCAGATCTATCAATCAAATTAAATCAAAAATCATATAAATCTGGTCTATAAATCTAGGGTCACTTCTGTTACGAACAATACTTTTAACTTTAATATCTTTAAATTGGTAAAATTAAAATAATGAAGTAATGTATCTTTCCTTCACTGATAAGGTAAAGCACTGAAAGGTATGTGTGCTCTCTCTGAGAAAATATTGTATTCTATAAAGTTCGTACACTTATTATTCTCTTACACAGGTTTTTTTTTAACCGTCAAAATTGTTACCACAAATTTAAAAGGAGAACAGAATGTATTATTGATTACACATTCCTATCATTCAAAAATTATTAAAGTAATGTCATGTAAAGAAAATCAAATGCAATAATCAATAACATATGAAAGAAGAAGAATTCCAGTTCTGTCCTCCAAAAGAATTGAAAAACTCTGTAATCTTCACAATTCTAAATGAGTTTGACTTATTTTGTTTATGTCTGCTGTGAAAAACTGCAAACTTCCAAATGGTCGTGATATGAGATAAAATAGCTGTAAATAATGACAACGGCAACAATAATGAAATTACAATGTGTAAAAAAAGAACCATTTTTGGGCTAAAATTAAAGACAGAATATTGTGATAAGTGACACTTGTGTGCACACAAGTCAACTAATAGTTTGTTAAAGAACCTTGAAAATGTACTTGGTTAAGAGCTTATCAGTGTGATGTGACCTATTGCAGGTCACATTTAAAATCAACATCTTCTCACTCTTTTGCATAAAATTCTAGCTCTGTCAAATTGTATGGCTATTTCCTGTACATCTATAGAAGGCTGTTTCCGCCAACCCCCATAAAAGTTAAAGTTGAAATTTATCATACTTAAGTTATATTTATGAGATAAAAATTCTCAATTATAACTTTTAAAAGTTAAAATGATGAAATAATGAGATTTTAAAAAATGTTTAATTATGAGATTAAAAAGTCGATATTATCACAAAGTTGAAGTTATTTTTGCACTAATATATTGACGCCTGATAAAGGCTCCAGTTTTGCTGTAAAAATGCAGCCCTTATGCTTGCGATCATTTGCCATCAACATGTTGCACTGTGTTTATGGTGTTCATATGTTAACATACTTTTGGCAATGATCAAAATGTTTGGAATTATTACAGCTTTTGGAATTGTTTCTTTTTCAGAACATCTAGCTGTCCTACCTTAAAGCTCAGATACAGAAGTACCTTGATTTACGAGTTTATCAACGAACAAGTTTTTCGAGATACGAGCCGTCAGACATGCGTCTTAGCAAGTGTGTTAGCAAGTGGAGTGGTCTGAGCTCCATGGTAAAGGCTGTATGTTATACTTAATAAAACCAGTTTACTGAAATATGTGCAAAATATCAGAAATTGTTGTCCTATACAGGGTGTTAGCAGTATTTGTCAAATATTTGTTCAACTTAAACAAGTTGAACAACGTAAAACTGCAAACTACAAAACTAAATTGGGGTAAAAAAACGTATTTATTATTTTTTTTAAGTATCCATAATAGTTTAGATTTTTATAATCAGTACATTTTTTTTTTATTTTGGTAGGATAAGACTTAAGCAACATGTTCAAATTCCCATGAATATCCTCCACCCCATCTGTTGATATTCACACAGTCTTGTGTATATAAACCTGGAAAAATCTATTCAGTCCTACTCCACTGCAATTATGAAGGTTGTGTTTGCTCTGCTTCTCTGCGCTCTGTGTTTCTTGGGCCTGGATGCTCAGTGCCCAGAGCCGAACACCCTGAAAGACTTTGAGGGCAATAAAATCTGCGCTCGCATGTTTGAACACAGCAACTACTACTACGAACAAAGCTGTGGCGGAGAGTACATCGATGCCTACCCCAATGAGGACGTCCCCATTATTCCCTCGAGCTGGAACAACCGCATATCTTCTCTGGTGGTGAACAAGCTATGCTCCTTGACCGTGTGGTCTCGCACCAAGAAAAATGGAAAGAAGAAGAAGTTCAGCTCTGGCATTGTTTACCGCCTGAAAGACGTGCAGCAGGGCCTGTTCGGGAACTGGGACAACGACATCTCCGCTTATTACTGCGTGTGCTAGATGTAGCTAGAGCAAGCAGAAGAACAGAGACTCAAAATCAACCTGTGACTGGACATAAAATTCCATCAATTCAACAATTTTTTAAATGATCTATTAATTGTGGGATCTTTTAAAATGTCTGTGTGCACCTTTACACGATTTAACATTAAATAATGCATTAAATGTTTCATCTGCAATTTGACATTTTGTTTTTTGAATGCTTTTCTTGTAAACAGCTTCTAAAGTAGAAATACTGCTAAATTAAAAACATCCAATATTTTTTTTTTTTATTCTAATATTTAGAGTTAAAAAACCCAACAGTTTTTAAAAAATGCATAGATGTTCCGGCTTGTCTAAAGGATCAAGCCGTAACACTTTTGTGCTCTACTGAGTATAGACCAATAAACGAATGAAAACAGCAGCTAATGAGGCAGCTGACATTAAAGACTGGAGGTGGAATCCAGACCCCTGCGGTGAGATGCACATCTAGTGCCACTGCGGATGGTCTGTGAGAATAGTGACTAAAAGATCTGACTTTTTCCCCAGTTTCTTTGTACACATGTGACTGAGAAAAACCCTTTGACATTTTTAGTTAAAATCTCAGATCCAATAACAGCCATATTATCAGAGATCTTACATCTTCATGCAATCTTTCTTTTTGACACAAATGGTTCACAAATAATGCTTGGGTTATTGAGGCTTTGGTACCGGGTAAATATTTGAAGGTGGATGTCAGAAAAACAGACTGTATCTCTGGTGACTCTAGCAAGCCTCGGGCTCTTAGTAACACCCACTAAAGTGGTTTACAACAGATTACATATCTAAGAACGAAGCTCATATTCAAGTGAATAAAAAAAGATTTGTGTAGTGAAATATAAGAACATTACACATACCACTGAATTCTAATAATTATGATTTAAAATAAGAAAGATTTTCCATTTCCATCCATAATAGACCGACTTAATAGAAGGTCACACAGCATGAAGTCTGGGACTTACCTATGCAGCCCCATACGGGGGGAGGAATAAGCACTAATTATAAGAGGAGGCAACCTTTCCTATCCCTCCTACCCACTTAACTCCTCAGCTGCTACTGTAACATTGGTAATGTGTGCCTCTTATAACCAACAATAAAGCCCTATTTTGACAGTTGGAATTTTGGACATTCTCTGCACCCTTTCTCCGGTAAGTCATTTAACTATTTGACGATATAAACCTTTATGCAGATTATAGAGGGTAAAAAATGGTTATCTAAAATTTAACCATAGTATTTTTAAGGGAATAGAAAAAACAGAATAGCAATTATGATGCAAACTATATGTAGGATTCTAATTTTGTAATTTATAAACAATCAAATGTAAGTTTACGCAAAACATGTTTAACAATAGATTTATATTCATTTTTTAAAATGGGAAAAATTTGAAGTAAAATAAAAAAAGATTACAGTTGTGATTTTACTGCAATGATAAAAAATTAGAATTAGTGTCAATTGACTTTATTTATTTCAGTAAAAACAGCTTTTAAGATTTCCTTCTCGAATCTCAGGCAGTAATTCTGTGTTAATAATTCAACCTGGTTTTATGATACAATTAATATAACAGGTTAGTGAAGGGAAATTATGGTAGACACGGGACGCTGAGCAGCTTATTGGCAGCCTCATGAGGATACCTGTACTTTGGCTGTCTTCTCCCACTGAGCCTCACACTGCATATGACCAGCTGAGACCCAGACAGCCTCAACAAAACAACAAAACTGCTGCTCCACCTGACCCTGGCCTCTAATGGGGGTGGGGGTGGGGGGTTATGTTTTTTGTCTGAAATGCACTTTTATATACAGTCTGGAAAACGTTTCATAAAATTAGGTGAAAGTGGAAAGAATTGACATTTTTTTCACCTTATTTTTGCAATTTGTGTCCTTAGGTATAATCTGAACCATCTGCTGAAAATAACATTCAGCAAAAAGTGCGCTAAGTAGGATGTCTAACAACATGGCCAAGATTGCAGATGCTCGAAAGACAGTGGAACAGTTAAAACTGGAGGTTAACATCGACAGGATGATGGTGAGAGACTTATACTTATAAGCTAGACTTCTTCCTTTTCCTATTTCTTATTCCTGATTGGACCATTTACTTAGAATAAAAGTCTAAAATGCTTATGTGAACTGTTAATTTTGTTTGCGTCACACTGAAAGTAGTCTCAGGCTCAGATGCTTATCCCACAAACCACAACGCATTTCTGCCAAAACCTTTAGAATCGTAAACGTTGCAATCTGATTGGCTCTTTGATAACAATGCTTTTTTAGTTGTTACAGTAAATCACAAAATTCCCTCCTCAAATCTTATTCCAATGTTAAATGTTTACTAGTGGCAGTTTAAAGGAAACACTGACTGAAGCAACATAAGCACCCACATAAACTTTTTAGTGCCTCTGTTATGCTGAGGAAGCCACACCTGCTTGGTAATTAAACAATTGCGGTTCGTTTACACTTTTAGACAATTCAGATTGTGCCTGAAATATTGTATAATAACAGCTTCAGTCAATTGTTAATTAGTTTTTCTGTACAAAATGAATCATTTGTCCACTTTTTTACAATTTTACATGTCTGACTATTTAACAGATATATATACTATAAATATATTTGTCAGGAGTCTGGTAAACCTTGGTATAGAATGTATCTGGCCCATCCGAAATCACATCCATACTATATAGCAGGCGAAACTTAGTACGCCTGATGTCTAAATTCTTATTATGCGAGTTACAGTACACGAAAAGCTTCTACAACTCCTGCGTATTGGATTTTGAAGTATGCATACGATGTACACTTTGCTATTCCATGAGGCCGGAGAAGAGGCAACTCATTATACGCTGAAGTAGTGAAAAGCACTTGTTTAACATCATTCACTTTAAACATGATCCAACTTTAAATTTACAGTGCTGTGACCTTGTATGTCACGTGACAATATCAACATGGCGGATGTAGTAGGTTCCGAATTTCTATAAAGTATATACTGTATAGAACATATCTTTTTACCAGTCAGGAAGTACATTCTTAATGAAATGTAGCAAGTACTTAAGTAGTATGCAATTTTTAGACAGAGTTATAGTAAGTTATGGTTGATTCTGCATAGAGCTTTGTGATGAACTGATACATCAACTGCACCCTAGACCGTTAGATCACGTTAATGCTCTTGTAGCCGAATGAACACATATTCCCACAGCCACACTTTAAAATGGAAAAGAAGCATTTTACAAAAAATCCCAGTTATTATACCATCAAAAGGAGAATAAATCTGGAATAGGTGATCACACAAACCTTAGGCCATATTGTATATATGTATATAGTTGTACTTAATTAATGGTTAATGATTGTATGAGGGTAGGCATATGTGATAATGAAGGTGGGCATGCCTTAAAAGTACCACAGTGTATATGTGTTCTATTTGCTCAGGTAAGTTTACCTGTACCTGTTTTTCAGGTGTCTAAAGCAGCCGCTGAGCTGATGTCGTTTTGTGAATCCCACGCCAAAGAAGATCCGCTGGTCTCTGCTATGCCCAACACTGAAAACCCCTTCAGAGAGAAGAAGATTTTCTGTGCAATTTTGTAGTTTTTAGTTTACTTACATGTACCTAATTGCATTTGTCTGTTCATTTAAATAATATTTATGTTGATTAAAAAAACTGGAGGTCAGTTACAATATTTAGAAAATTCTTAGCCTCTTTTTAGCTTATTTTTCCTAATTTTCCTTTGGAAAATTCTATGTGGAAATGTTTTATCAAATATACTTTGTTTGGTAAATCTCTTCTTACAAAAAAAAAACATTTCACATGTAATTATAATCTTGTGACACAGGAAGTACTTGAACATGGCACATTGTGTATATGTGATAGTGTGACATCATCTAGACCCAAAAAAAACCCCTACGTCTTAGAATATCGTAATGGCTTTAGAATAACAACATTTTAGTTATCTAACCTTATTAATTAACTACTTATTTTTTACGCAGATATATAGCCCTATAGAATCATGTTTCTGAGATCACTGCTGTAATTTTATGTCATGTGGACTCATAAATGTTTCAGCATTCCTTTAAAACACAGAGTAACTTTATACCTAAAATGCCCCCATATTTTTTTCCTTTTTTTAATACTAGGCTCACATTTACAAAAAACAATTTCCTAGGCTTATTATTATTTGAAAACAATAGAAGATTTTATCTTAGCTCTGTGCTCTGAGCTGTCAATCAGATAACAGCTAATAGATGAATCCTCTGATTTGTTTTACATTAAGGTGGCGCTAAAGCCTTCTTTGCTAAGTCGTTTTAAAAATTCATTTTTAAAGTCAGGAGCAAAGTTCCTATTGTCTCTGCTCGTTCAAGCACACTGTGACTGGTAACTATCGTTAAACATTAACCTGAAATACAACAGCCTCACCCATTTAGTAATCATCCTCTGAAGAGATTCATACTGTACAAAAGATACTGTTTCATTAACTCACCCTGCATCTGTAACGCGATACTGAAGTTAAAAATATAATACTAAGCATCAGGAGAAGACGGAAATATTTTATTTTAGTTTTCCACTTACCTGCAACTAAATTAACAAGTGTCTTCAATTAATTCTCTAACTCTTTGTATTTAAGGATTTTACTTACTTTCACTGTGATAGGAGTCTTAAAATACTTCAGTGCCCCAGTTACTAGAAACAGGAAGTGCACTATCTGGACAAAACTATCCACACAGATTCCAGATTTAGTCTCACTCTTACCCCTATAATAACCTCCACACTTCCGAAAAGGATTTTAACTAAATTGTGAAGCATGATTGTTTTTGAGAAATGATTAGTAATCAGGCACTAATTAGAAAACAACATCTGGTTGTTCAGTTGACCTTTCAATCCACTCAAGTAGAGGTCAGATTGAGATTTTTTAAAAATGTGTTAGGAATTTCAGGTTGTTAAACAGAAAATTGAAGTGTAAGATTACCATGTTAAAAGTTTTGGGCCTTTTAAGCAGGACACTTGATCTTTTAATATATATATAATTGTCGACTCTTAAAAATATCCCACAGCTTTCTAGTCTAAAATAGGCAAAAAACCCCTGACCAAAATATTTGTATGCTGTAATGATTAGGATGATTCTAAGGGCCCACGCAAATTGGGGGTCGCAGAAATCAACTTCATATTCCCATAATTGATAGTAGCGCCACTGTTTGAATGCGACTAATAGAGGCAGTTATCATAAAACATTTTTTTAATTATCTGAAAACAATAACACAAGGTAGTAATTACGGCCAAACAATTAAAATTATGGTATGACATTCTATCACCCTGAACAATTGTCACTTCATTATATATAATAAAAATGCTGGAAATATTCATTATTTTTTGTCTCCTTCTTTGGTACTAACCAGTAAATCAGTCAGTACTGTGTACTATAAACAGTTTTAACTAGGAACTTTTTATAACATGGTAATAACTTCAATAAGTACTATGGTAATAATTTCACAATGCAAATCTAAGTGGCAGAATAATATTTGTATTGAATTTCTGCCATGAAGGGTTAGTTTTACTTTCATTTGTAGCTTCTTATGCAAACTTTACCATGAACTTTGGTGTTACATCATAATAATGTGTAACAGTTATGATAAAATAGTGGTTATAATGTTTATAATGGCATACAGTAAAAATATTTTATATGGAATATCAATTTTAGCTTTTATTACACAAATGTTGTTATACACATAAATATGGTACACTTTTTCAGTGTCTTAGGAACCTGACTGATCTAAATTTTTAAAGAAAACAATACACAGATGTTAAAGTATAAAATTTCACAAGAGGGGGATGGTTTGATAGTAGAAGATTAAAATAAGACCATGCCAAGTCTTTTTTAGCATCCACTGTAGCCTTGGATTCCCCTCCTTGGCTGACACGGGTGGAGTCTGATGTTGTATAACACCATTGTATACTGGCGTCAACTACATAAAGTCTATTGAATGACGTACAAGTTGAGTTTAACATAGCCTTCCTGTCAGCTTGAACCAGGCTGGATGTTCTTACCTAAACTCTCCCATCACCTGCTGCTCATTGGATGTTTCTAACAAGTGCATTGTGTGTAAATCCCAGGGAATCTGTAGTTTCAGAAATGCTCCACCCATTCCAACAGGCACCAGAAATCACGAGTCACTCAGAGTAAATGTTTATTTTGACAGCTGATAAAATAATTGTTAGTATTTGCATGATTTGATGTATCGTGCTTTTGCTACATGATTGGCTGATTGCACTTCCTTATTTACATTTAACCAGAGTGACATTTATTATTACATATATCTTGTTCTTTAAAATAAGCAGCTGGGGGTTAAGGGCCTTGCTCAAGGGCCCAACAGTGGCAGCATGGTGGTCCTGGGAATTAAAGTAGCCGGTTAACAACCAAGATACCACTGCAAAATTAACTTTACTCATTTATTTCCAGAACTTTTCCACATGTAATGCATGCATAAAAAGCACAATCTTATAATACTTAGTAAACACACATAGGCGTATGTAGGCTATATGTGTCTGTTTTTATGGGACAGTGTTCAAGTGGGAGATGTTATGTTTTCATGTTTCAGGTAAAACAAAATATCACTTGGTGTTATAGTAGATAATTGGTGGTGTGAATTCTAAACAGTATGTAATAGTTAAAAATCACCGTCAATAAATAAATGTGTAATTACATGCGGTTGGTTTAATGATTGAGTTCTTCAGTCCTTGTTTAGAGAATTATACAGGAGTTGGCTAAAGGTCAGAGAGGGCGTGGTCTGTAAACAGGTAGACAGGTAAATCGTCGTGTTTCCATCTCAACACACGCTCGCACGCGCACACACAGAAGCGAGATCCACAGGTTACTCCAGTGTGTCGGCAGAGGTAAGTGCTAAAAATTTTGGGGTCGGTTCAGAAGATTTAATTAATTTAAACATAGTAATCATAGTTTTAATTGAATAATAACGAGCGAGTTTAGAAAAAAATACATGTTTTGATTGATCAAAGGTTTAGTTATTGATTACACAAACGCGCGGGGTGATGCCACAATTAAAACAATTAGGTTTTGTGAAACCCGTCGCGTCGGTTTGGAAACAGGAATTTCTTTACTTTCTGTTCACACAATAGTAAGTAAAGTTTTACGAATACGAGATTTAAGGACCAGAAAGTGATCTCAGGTATTAAATTAAAATGTGCGTTGGTGATGCTGGAGGTCCGCATTGGACACACGACGTGGGTTAAGACTATTAAACTTTTTTTTTAAGTAATAAATTTTCAAATACAATATTGTACGATAACATATTACACATTAAAATGTTTCTAGTTTCGGTATGAAGTTTTCATAAACTCAGACTCTCCAGTGAAATGGTTACTATTTGTCATTTTGCGTTTCTGATATTAAGTTATTGGTTCTATAATAAACTTATTCATGGGGCGTCACACAAAACACCAGAAAAACACTTCAATTGAACAATCAAAGCAACAACAACAACCTATTATCGAGTAAAGATATTATTTAATTATAAAAGTTATAGTCTATAAGATGACAAAAGTTGATGCAATTTTTTTATTTTTTATTGTATAGTGTAGGTTTATAGCTGCAGCACAACAACTTTTAATAATTGAATTTGTTCATGACAGCATATATTTATCCAACTATAGAAAGGGTTCTCCTCTTATAGGATATGAAAAAAGATTTAATTGAATCTATTCAGTTTCCCTCTATTTTTGCCAGATAAACGTAGTCCAGATAAATCTGCTCTGCTCTGCCTCTTTAAATGTCTTCAACCCATTAGTGTATTGTCATAACACTGAATTGCTGATAGGGACGTGGTTAGGCTTTTTGTTTAGCTTGCTAAAACATGGCTGAAAGTAAAACTATATAAAATATAATAATATTAAATGAGCACTGCAAACAAAGTGGTTATATTTACTTCTATATATTTCTGCTGACACCCTTATCCAGAGTAACTTACATTTATCTCATGTATCCAACTAAGCCACTGAGGGTAAAGGGCCCAAATGTGGCAGCTCAGAGGTGTTGGTAACTAAACATACCATCTTCAGATTACCAATCCAACATCCTAACTACTAAACTACAACTTCCCCTATATGGGGATATAAAAATATTTCTGTGAGGATTTTATAGGATGTAATACTATTAGAATAAGTAGCATTATTTTTACTGAACCACCACAATACATTATTGAAACTAGCCGTTTATTTTTGTCTTTCTAATTTTAACAAGGAAGAATTTAAGAAAAAATTCTTTTTTAGTATGTTTTGTTTTCTTTAACAAAATGGCTTCCGTAAATGTGCCACAAATAGATGATTTTCTACAAAATTGTTTTTTCATATTTAACAAACATGTAAAAGACATGTAAAAAGAAAAGTGAAATAAAAGTTGTGAAGTTCTTTTTCCACTGTGTTACCAACTAAGCCATAATTTAAATTATTTCCTTTCTTTATGTTTCTTTTATTGTGTTGAAGGAAGGATAAACAGCAGATGGTAAACGATGGCTAATTTTAAAGGACATGCGCTGCCTGGAACTTTCTTCTTTCTGTTTGGTTTCTGGTGGTCTTTAAAATATCCACTGCAACACAGCTGGAAGAGGAGACAACATGGCACGAGACAAAGTCTGCCGTTGTTCTTTAACAGGATAGACCTCATCGAGGGAGTCGCAAAGATCTTTTTCGCTTTTGTTGGTGAGAGGGGAACTTACACTCGTGAATATGTTTGGGACTTTTTTGGAAAACCTGATTTTTTTGGCATTTACTTCCGTCCCAGGCATCATGGCCGAGCAGTTTGTACCTGATGGACCACATGCTCACCTGTATAATGGAGCGTGGGTGAAACTAATGAACTGGCAGCACAGCACCATGTACCTCTTCTATGGCATCTCTGGCATTGCAGACGTTCTCAGCATGTCCTCGCTTCCTGTCCCAGCTGGCCTTGACCGACTTGGTCTCTCTCTTGCTCTCTTTGTAGAAGGTACAACCTGTTTCACAATCCTTTATCTCAAGGGCTTTGAGGGTTGTCTCAGAGCAGCAGACAGCACCATTAACGACATGCTTATTAAGCTGGACTAGTTGCAAACAGGGAGGCTGCCACTAATGTTAGGCTATATAAAAGAATATGATGCTGGGCAACCACCACACACATTCTGCACTACTAATAAGACAGATTTTTGGTGGTCCTAAACACTTTCAGGGGAGTTTTGCTATCAAATTACGCTATAGCTGCTACAGTAAGATCTTGTTTTAAAGCAAGCTATCAGAAGTTACAGAAACTTGGCAACCTTAAAATAACCTCTTTGAGAAACATGACCGTTTTCACTGTTGGTTTATTTACGGCATTAGGCAGACGCCCTTATCCAGAGCGATGTACATTTAGCTCATTTATACAGTGGTAACTAGGTGGTGCTGGGACTCAAACCCTGATCTTCCAATTATCAGTCCAACACCTTAACCACTATGCTACCAGTATAGGTGTATGTACCTACCTACACTGGTTGTGATGTTGACAATCAATCATTGTTGTTAATGTAAATATAATTATTTTCTGTCCTCTCTTTTCCAGGGTTTCTTTTTTATTTCCACATACACAGTCGACCCCCTCTGGACCAGCACATTCACTCGTTGCTGCTAGTGGCGATATTTGCTGGGGCTGCCAGCACAATGCTTGAGGGCTTCGTAAGGCATAGCGATCTGCTTGAGGTGTTCAGGTGCACCCTGGCTATTCTGCAGGGCACCTGGTTCTATCAGGTTAGCACACCTTCAAAGCACAATTAACTCACTCTTCATTTAAAATAAAGTTGGAGATGAATGAAAGATTGAAAAACAATGTAGTTTAGTTTCTCTTAAGGCTCTAAACCAACAGCCTTTTTTTGTTCACCAGATCGGGTTTGTGCTGTACCCTTTAAGTGGACAGGAGTGGAATGAGGAAGACCATGGCAACATCATGTTTATTACTATGTGCTACTGTTGGCACTACGCAGTAGCTTTGCTGATTGTGGGCGTGAACTACAGCACGGTGTGGTGGTGAGTGTAAATCATTCTCTGTCTCAAATCAGAACTTTAAGTAAAAACATGCAGAGTTCATTTGAATATAAATGTGCAACTCAGAGTTTCCTGATTCTTATGCACTTCTTTCTTTTTAAATGCACTTTTGTGTTAGAGAAAGGAAAACACTACAGAATGTGAAATTTAAGAAATAAAGACCTTTTCTGTCATCTTCCAGGATCACAAATTGGTACAGAGGGCGACAGAGGACCGATTTAGAATTCAGCCTCAGAAAAACGTCTCATTTGGACTCTAAATCCCAGAAGGCATTGCTTCAAGAGTCAGATGAGGAATAGACTTCCAGTAACTCGCATGTGAAGATTTTAACTGATATCAGTGGGTGCATTAAAGATTTAAGATGGACATTTCTTTAATTTAAGTGGCCAGCCAAAAAAGCTAAGAATGTTAACTTAAAAAATATACTTCAATAATTATGTCTTGTGTTTTTTACTATTGTAAAAAAACATACTTAACTAAAATGCTTTAGACTAAATAAAGATAAACAATACAAGGAGCTATCAAAAAGTTTTGAGACACGCCAGGAGATGGCAGCACAATGATGTGCTCCGTGACTGCGCGTGCAGCCTTCAGCCATGTGCTGCCAACTGGTGGTGTGTATCAAAACTTTTTGACACCCCTACATACATAAAAAACACATTAAAACTAGACAAACTGCTTCATAAAACCAACATTAGAAAGCTTTTCTATAATCCAATTAAAATCCACAATAGCGTGTTGTCAGAAACAGTTTTGACTCTAAACTAAGAACAATGTTGTGACTGCTTAGAAATCAGAATTTACACTTAGATTTACAGGAATCTTATTTTGCGAGTGTGTGTTTCACTGAACCTGTAACTAAATCACTTTCGGTCGTGAAGAGCTTGTTTTCGATTCAGTATGTGGAATAATTCGATTTTCAGCCTGACTTCTGATTTAGCTCACTAAGCAGACCTGTTTTTCCCATGAGGACGTAAGTGAGGTGTAAGTACTCATGTGTACATCTGTTATTGTTTTATTGTTTTATCAATAGTATTTTATAATCCATGGTCTTGTAATAAATCAGAATTGATTTATTAAATTGTATTGCCCTTCAGGTTATGGGCACAATAAAGAATATGACGAAATATATGTAAAGTGTAGAAAAATGTACAATTACTATTACTGTTTTAGAGTATTCTGTAGATCAGGGACAGGATCGAATTATCATTTCTAAAATTTGGCAGACACCCTTATGCAAAGCAACTTACATTTATTCTCTATTTTTATCTAACTGAGCAGTTAAGGGCCTTGCTTAGGGGCCCAGCAGTGGCAGCTTGGTGGTACTGGGAATTAAACCCACAATCCAAACAAAGTCTAAGAATCTTCCTGTCGAGAAATAGTAAACCGAATAAACAATGCTACTTTTTTATATAAGATGACACATCCACATTAATAAAATAATTTTTAAGTAACAGAAACAAACCTGAAAAACTGGAACTGTTATTTAATTTACATTATGTTTTTACTTCATTAATGTTTATGGTTCAAGGTGTAATAATATTGTGGTGGTGATGCTATTCTCAACAACACCTCTAATGGTAGCCAGTGTTTCAGACTTTTTCCCAGAGCTCCTGCAGTAACTGGCTATACACAGCATGGTGTTAGTATTCTGATTACTGTGGGTCAGGGGTCGTTTTGGTCGAGGGGGCAGTGGACACAACTACGGTGGACACTGTAGATTTAGAGGAGTTGGATGCTGAATGCTGCTGTAGTTGCTGTGCAGGTACAGTCTGGATTCTAACCTGTAAATGAAAAGGGGAGGGTGCGTAAAGTATTTTAGATAATTGGAAAATTGAAATAATTTAGAGATTGCAGTGGATGTGAGGGTTATGTGGGTTAATGGATATGATGCTGACCTGTGTCGCCTGGCCCTGTTGCTGCAGCTGCTGCAGCTGTTGAGCTGTAACGAAGCTGACAGGCTTGTTTCCGGCGATGAGTTTGGTGCCTGCAGGCATGCTGGTCAGGATTATATTTCTGCCCAGATTACTAATACTGTGTACAGAAGACAGAGGAGACAGACAGCTACGTGAACATAAGACTTCAGCTAAACTCAAAACCATTGCTTTTAGAAAACACACTATTAGATATGAATAAATTTATTTATATTAATGGCGAATATTTTTTTGGGGGGTTAATTCACTTATTCACTTATTGACTTTAATAAAACATTAGCTGTTAAAATAATTAATGCTACAGAAAAATCTGAACAAAAAGCTCAAGTCTAAAATGTGCATTAACTTAATGTCGAGAGCAAGAATCCACATAACATTAAAAGGAAGGTAACATTAGGCCAAATTAAGAGAAGATGAACATAAATAAACATTTTCTGACTGGACAGAACACAACATTCAGGCAGCGCTCTATCTCAAAAGCTAAAAAAACCCCAAACTGATTAATTGCAATGTCACTATGCAAACTAACGGTTGTCAGGGACATGGAATGAGGGCTAAATTAAGGCTAGATTACTATCAGGTTTTATAGATATTCCTATTCCATTTTCCTGTCAACCTTTAGTTTGAATGATGAAATAAATTTTTTTTTTTGTTTAGCAATGATGTTACTGATGTGATATTTAAAAAAAAAATCTTACTTAGTACTAAGGTTTCCTTTCAGTATCGGTGTAGTAACCACACTTTTGCTCTTTAATGGCTGACTAAGAACCGACAAAGGCACCGTGATCCTTGCAGGTAACTTTCCCTGAGGAGGAAGAGAAGAATTAGTCACAAGAACTATTGAATTGTCTAACTTTTAAGACTCAATTTTACATTTTTAACAAGAATAATAATTCTTTTCAATCTGAAGGCCAAGTGCAAGATTTAAGAACATTTTGTACAGCTTAATGTCCTTAATGTCCTCCAAATGGAATGTTTCACTTAAAAAATTTTTTTTCCAGCCTCAGAAATTTGCCACTTCTGGGCCCCTGAATTTAAGCTCTCAACTCTCAATTATAAATGACTTAGGAAACATTTACCACTGGACATAAATGTGAATAATGCTTACTGGTTGTGTGGACACTACTGTAGCGGTGACAGGCACCTGTCTCACTGTGGCTGCAGCACCCAGAGACAGCGACGATCCCACAGTAGGAGTGCCTAGTGTCACACCTTTAGCTCCTGCCACTCCGCTTGTTGCTATGGTAACCGTGGCTGCCCCAGTTGAAGCAGTGGCAGGCTTGGCACTTGTATTGGTGGTGACTGGGACCGTTTGACACTGCTTTTGTGGTATCATCCCCAAGCTGGGCACAATGCGAATGGTGGTTCCGCCAGCTTTTGAGTCTGAAGAGGTAACGGTGGAGAAGGTGCGGGCTTTAGGGTCTGCCATTGTGACGGCAAGGGCGGGCATAAGGCGAATAGCTGCGTCACACGTAGCCTTTACCAGGGTAGCAGTTCCTGGTGCTGACAAGGAAGTGGAGGCTTTGGTAGTCAAGGTTTCAGCAGTGACCGAGGGGACAGGATTAGATGAAACGGTGGGAGGAGCTTGCTGTGGGGTCACATGCAGGGTGGCAGAAATGCCCTTAGCAGTGGTGCTGCTGGCACTGGCCAGCATGTCTGGTGTGAGTTTAAGTGTAGCCATCATGTCTGGGGTGATGCGCAGCACCGTCTGTCCTTTAGCATCTGTGGTGATTGAGGAGGGCGGCAGGCGCAGCACATCTTTACCCTGAATCCGGAGGTTGGTGGCAGTCAGTGGGATGCCTGTCGGGTTCTGGGCTTTCACGCCGAGCTGACCAGTAATGGCAACCTGGAGATTTTGTGTAGGAACAAAAACAAAGCATGAGTTATTTTATATATATAAGTATATGTGTATACAGTATAAGTGTATACAGTAATACAGCACTCACTACCATGTTTTTTTACTCGCCAAAAAGTTTTGCGAAACCGCAGATAAATGCCCAAAATCTGAGGGAAATCGCTGTTCATTCATGCAAGTTACAATCACGCGGTGTAAATAATCAAAGAAGCAATCTGTGAGAATAGCCGACTCAGTGAAACAGTGAAATATTTGGCATGCTAAATATCTGAACCTGTCAACAATTCAAAATTCTGCTGTGTGAAATGACTATAATGTATTTAAAAAATACACCGGTGATGACTTACAGCCAATGAGAAAGCAACAAACAGGAAAAAATCTTTAAAAAACCTGCAGGGTGAAGGAGATAAATCCATTAAATACAAGAGACTGGACAACAACTAATATTAGTTTGTACCTGTTTGATAATGTTCTGGCTGGTAACCCCTTGCAGCACAGCAGATGATGGAGTGTTTGGTGCAGGACTTCCTGGTGAACTGCTCTGAGCTTTACTGACAGCAACAGCAGAAGCCAGGCCTGGCACAGAGATAGCAGTTTGACCTCTTGAAGCCTGCACCTGGATAGGACTCGCTGTAGACTGGCTTCTCAAAGGCAGAGTCACCACAGCCTGAACAGACCGTATCATTAGACAAAGGTAATGTGACTAGCAACATAAGTCATTCTAACATCCTTGGTGTATGTGAAATAGGTCTATAAATTGTTTTCAATGTAATTAATCATATTTTTCAAATAATATCTGGATATATTTCAAATAAAAATATATATTAAAATATATTAAAATAGTGTCAACTACATATATTTTAGATGAAGAACATTACTAATGCACAGATTACATTAGATAGCATGTAGTTGCACTGTTTAAACATTAGGGGGTCCCAAAGCTACACAACCCGCAGTATTAAAATACGCAAAGCGTGCTAGTCAGTTGGTTACAATGAATCTATTTCTTATATTAAATGTCTAACTAAAAACTAACGGTGACATTAGTGCTGATCTTACCTGGGCAATGCCTTTAGTGTGGGCTACACTGACAGGCAGTCTGATATGGTGCGGTGTCTGGTGGTGGATCAGTGTGGCTGCCTGGCTGACGGAAGCAGCAGGAAGGCCAGGCTGAGCAGTAACTACACGCACCTGTGGCAAAGACCCTGTTGAAGCCGAATGGGCTACCACTCGGGTTGCAGGTTGCACTGAGGCCTGCTGGGATGCCTGAGGAGCAACCTGAGCAGCAGACAGCAAAGTGCCCAGCTGAGGCATGGACGGAGGAGACACCAGCAGGACACTGCAGAGAGAATGTGATAGATAAAAGATGGGTAAATCTAATGCTTCGATCGAATAATATACAAGCAATATTCATGTGCACACTCATGTGCTCTAGTGTTATGTTAGTTCTTTATCGTGGCCATGACTTATGCAAAACACCGCTAACTGCAGTAGTACAATAAGAGGAATAATACTGTACATTAGCAAAAAACTGTAAATTAACAAACATTTTCTATTTATTAAGTACCAGAATTATAAAGACATATAAAGACAAAGTCCATATTGATCATTATTGCTAAAAAGTTACTGTTGTATTTATATACTTTAGAGGTTTTTTGACAAATTGACACATCTGACTGCAATTATATATTTATATATTATATATTAAGAGAAGTAAATTAAATGTTGAAATGTTTTTTTTAAAAAACAATATTCATTTTATTAAAGAAAACCATAAGCATGACTCACCTAGGACTGGTTTTGACAGGATCTGGAACACCAGCTTTTGTTGGTGTACACACAGTAGGGGGTAGTGGTGATTTTGGTGTGCCTGGGGTACTTGGTGTTGGTGTGCTGGAAGGTTGAGGTAAGCTGACAGCAGGTATAGAAACCCCTTCAGGTGCTGAGCTCTGGCCATCTGTAGCACTGCTCTTCACAGCTGCATCTTTGTTTCCAGACTTCTGCCACATACAAACATAAAGCAAATTTCTTAGCATTATTAGCCGACAAACGAGAATGTAGGAACAAAGCCAGGGTAAAAAGGTGACAGTCCCACTTCCAGAATACTTTAATTCTGGGAGCAATTCTCACTATAAACCTACTTTTACCTACAACCTCCAGGCTCAATAAACTCAGGATTCGCTGTTTATTATTAATTCTTTAGATACAGCAGTTGTTAAGTTTGGGTATACAAAAGAATAAAGAGATCCAAAATATGATCATGACGTATAAGCCATTATTATGCTAATGAATAGCCAATATACTAGTAGTAGAAAATGTTAATACACAACCAATTAACAATGAGATTTGGTCTCTTTACAAAATGTGTTACCATTAAAAAAAACACAGTTTCAAATTTGCCTGCTCTCAAAATACTCAGTTAATTGAGGACATCTGTCCTTTAGCTGCAGTTTTGATTTTTGCGAGGCTACTACCACTTTTATTTGCTACTGAACTGCGCGTGCCAGTTGTGCAGGTCATTCGTTCTGCTACTATAATATTATAGTGTATTATAGTAATATTATTAAATAAACATACCTTACATAATTTACTATTCGTAACAATTTTTTTAAATTACAGTTAGCAAAACAAGACAAGTATTAAGAGCTCGACAGCAAACAGGGTCAAGCAATATAGCTTTTGATGCATGTTGTATTCAGCTCAGGTGTAACTTACTAAATTCTTCAGAACAAGGATACTGTATTGTAAGCATAACTGCCCATCCCCTCTTGTTTCACTGACAGAGTATTATATATTTTTATTATCTCTTGATTATTCCTACTGAGGCACTGATAGAATAGAAGAATTATAAATTTCTCAAAGGATTTCTAAATTGGACAAAAGGTTTAGAGATCTGTGTTGATCTGCAGTAATTCTTACGGGTTTAGGAGTTGGTTTGGGTTTCTGTTGCAGAGCTTTTCGTGCCTTGGCCGCAGCTGCTTGAGCCTGATGGATTCTCTCTGCACAGAAATGGCATTTTATCATTAGTAACAAGCTTATGAACCATGGTTGTGTTAGAATTTAAAAATAGTGAACCCAATCTATTCTATGTACTATTAGATACACCAAATTAAATCCTGATCATCTGATCATTACATTTGAGACATCCCTAAATGCATAGCAAATTTCTGCAGTTGTTATATAATTTTCAGCGATTACCGAACTCTTCTTGACTTCGGTCACGGTGCAGGTAGATCCACAGCTTGCGGCCAATGTCATATTTTACACATGGGTCCTTCTCATAATGCAAACGATCGAGAGCACCGCTAACAACCGTATTCACCTGCACAAGGCATAAAACTAAATATTTTAGATTGACTTTGGAACAATTTGATATTTTTTAGAATCACATCATTTTTTAGAATCAAGAAAGAGCTCTAGAGAACTAGGAGGAAGTGTAGCATGGAGTCAGGACCTGAGCACTGGTGACATCAGGAGCCAAAAACTGGGAGTCTTTCAGCAGCTCACAGATCTCAGCTCGGGTGCCTTCACCATTGGGCAGTCTGGCAGCTGCATCACGCACTGAGAGCACAGAAAAATAGAACATAAAATCACTTCCATACTAAAAAGTACTTAAAACTAATTATGTAAGACGAGTAGTACGTCTTAATTCTGTAATATACAAATTACAGTATGCAAAAATTTGGCCTACTACTTGCGCATGGATTTCTAAATATACGTACAATGTACACTTTACTATCCCATGATCCCACAGAAGAGACAGCCAAGTCTTACGACTAACAACTTTCTTTAATAAGTCCTTAAATGAAAAAAAAAATGTTTCTTGTAGTTAAATTGCACTCGTTTAACATTATTTAAGTCAAACATGATCCAACTTTAAATTTGCGCTGCTGTGACATCATAAGTCATGTGTCAGTATCAACATGGCGGATATAATACTATATAGAATATATTTGGGATTTAATTAAACAGAGGCGGTGGCTCAGTGGTTAAGGTGATTGACTGCTAATAGCCATAAATGTAAACATAAACTCTACTGGTTTATCTCAAATCAGCATACAGTTTTTTAAGCTATAATACCCAGTGAGAGGATGGTGACATAGGCTGGTCGGTCGGAGCGCAGCAGTGAGTGCTCTCGAGCTTTGTTAAGGGAAGTCTCCTTATCAAAAACTCCCTTGACCGGCCCAACCACAGACTCGAAGCCATGCATGCGGAAGGTAAAGGCTTTGTGAGGTTGGTCATAACGTTGCTGTTCCTGTGTCAGAAAAATGAGTCAGAAGTGAGAATTCAAACACAATTTAAATTCTATAGTTGTATTTGCCCAACAACATACTTTGCAGCACCCCACCCTGAATAAGCAGCAGATAATTAACACCTAAGTACATACCTGCTCTTGAAAGACGTGCCGCTCCTCTCCTGTGCTGGGCCTCACAACATAATCAGTCCAGCTGACATTAGAACAGAGCAGCCAATTAAAAAATGCAACACAGAAAGGTAATAAAAGGCATTGTGTTTCAGAACAATAAATGTTTTACTGAAATCTCACTCACACTCTGGGCGCTGGAGGAGTCAGCTCTGCTGCTTCTTCCCCTTCCTGCTGTTAAAATAGAAAAATCACAGCAAATAAAAAACTGGTAACCAATGAAAAAAGCCCAAGTATAGTGTAAAAGTGCCAAAAGTACCGGCACTGGTGGTGTACATAAAGATACCTTGACTACAACCTGGTCCTTTGACTCCAGCCAAAGTATACAAAGAGCATTAAGATCCTTTTCACTGTCCTGAGAGGGTCCTGAGGAGATAAGCACAAAAAACAATATATTTAACCATATTTTTGGCCCCATTGTAGTTTTTAGTGGTTATTAATAAAATCCAAAAATGGAAAAATCAGTTCATCTTACCAGTCCATTTCCACTGCTGGGTTTGCTCTCTGAATTCCACATATGGAGTAAAGCCACTAGGTAGCGCCACAGAGCCAGCTACAAGAGTTCAGAAAAACAGAGCAGACAAAAAACACTCACTACAACCATCTTAAAATAAAGACAAGTATCTCATGAAAAGAATTCTTAGTGTATCTCAGAAAACAATTCTTAGTGTAAATTTATACTTACTCTCTCCAGCTAAGAACTGTAGAGCAGGTACTATCAGCTCTGACCAACAGGGGGCCATGGAGAACCAGGGGTTGAGTGCACTGGGAGCAGAAGACTGCCAATGCTGTACCTTCTCCTCAATCTGTTTGACAGGATATTTTTACACAACATAATTGAACTAGTTACGAATAAGTCTGATGTCATAGATGCTACAATTATCCGTTACTGTTGTTTAGTTGGGGGGGGGGGGGACACAAGAACAATTAAAAGTTCAGGAAAATGTTTCTAAAGTACTTAAAAACTTCTAGAATATTTATAATCTCTTGCTTGCATTTAGTTTGCAACTTGAAAAATATTTGTTAAAAAAGCTTGGAAAAATAGCCAAGATACAATAAATAGACAAACGTTTTGGCGAGTATACCATTGAGGAGGTTGCAAGATTGTCCTGCCTAAAAATCTCCTCCAGCAGATGAAAGAAGCTAATAGCTACTCCATCCAGTGTGTCTGGGCTGTTCTGGGTCTCCTCAGTTGCTCTGCAGTGAATAGAAAACACATCAATCAGTCTGGGAAAACTCTGGTAATTCTGTGTGTGTGTGTTGGAGGACATGCTCACTCTTCCTTGACGCTCTGCAGGAGAGCAGGTGTGCTGTCGCTAATGGTGGCAGACAACGAGACCGCCGGTGTCTGACCCTCGCAGCAGTCGTCAGATTCGGTTTTAATGGGACGCAATTTTTTTCTTCTTTTCTCTTCCCTCATCTCCTTCTTAGACAAGGCCAAGTCGATGAAGGCTACATGCACGAAAAAATAGCACATACAACCATTACAGGAAGTGCCTCAATCCATGATTTAACATCATACGACCGGTTCATCAATCTCACCCATATTCGATCCTTTTCTGCCTAAATTAACCCGCGACATGATGTCACCAAGGTGCAGGTCTGATGTCGTCAAGTCAGGATGATCCTAAATTTTTACACAATGTAACTAACAGAACGTTTCAGGTGCAGAGATTAAAAGGTTTAAATAAACTCACTGGTTGTCTTTTTCTCTTCTCTCTGTGTCTTCTCAGCATGGCACACAAGTCCTTCTCTCCCAACTCTGGCTTATCTGAGCCAAGAACAACGAATAATTACATAATAAATCATTTACTTAAAATCTGCCAAAATATGTGGTGAAATAACATACAGTTGGATACAAGACATGACACTGACCTAAAGTTTTCATGTCCTGGGTGGAGAGACTGGGCAGAAACCTGAGAGAGACTGTAGGTGGTGGGGAAGACGGAGATGGAGGCATCGACATCCAAGAAGCCGTGTCTGAAATTAGGACAAAGTAACACATTTAATTGTTGGGACAAGTGTTCTTCTAACAATCAGAGGTGGATAGAGTGGCCCAAAAAATGTAACTTAAGTAAAAATACAACTACATGTAAAAATTATGACTCAAGTGACAGTAAGAGTATTATTTACAGTAATAATGTAAAAGTAATAAAGTATTAAATAAAAAATGACTCAATTACAATTTCATAATTAACATTCAACAGTAACAGAGAAACGGCATCACATAGCGAATTTCTGCAAATAATATTACCGAGTGAAAGTAAACATAAGGCCGATTATTGCTACTGTTTTTCCAAACATCTACTTAAATAAATGTAATGCAGTGAATATAACGCATTATTACCCACCTCTGCTAACAACTGTTATAAATAACTTTTTTTTTTAAGTTGTAAATGTTCTCACAAATTTAACCTCTAATTGTTTGAAATCATTTAAAAAATTCTTTTACTCATTTGATCTTTTAGTATTTTGGTCTTTCTAACATTTTCTGCTTTTGGTAACAACTGTTCTGATTTCTAAATAAATTCTTTAGTTCTGATTCCAACAGAAAATAGCTATTTTCTAAATGATGAATTAGCACTCACACACTTCTACCTGTGGCGTCTTAACAAACGCAACTTTTTATTTGTTTTTATCAGATGACTCACCATCTTCATCAGAAGACACACTGCTGTCCCCACACTCGGTCTTCACCTCCTGAAGTATACGACTTACTCGGCGCCTCGCTCGTTGCTCTCGCTCCTCTCTGTGGGAAGGAGCAGGGTAGTGCCGTTTCACTGCCAGCTCTGGCCCACTGCGAGCGGCCATGTCTAATAACTCCTAACCAAGATGAAAACATCACCACACAATTTAAAGAAATATAAATTTACATTTTCATATCTATTTTTAGAGTCAGCTTGTTTTCTACCTTTCTGGAGATGAGGATCTGCTTGAGCAGTTTGTGGTAGTACTGCTGCAGAGAATAGATCTGACGCTTTTTCTGAGACTTTGCACAGAGCTGCCTGTATTTGACCACTTCCGGGTTAAAGTAACCATCTAAAGAGTAGAATAGTGAGCGGAGTTATAAATAAGATAAGCACATGCAACAACTTCTGTCCATTTAAATAAACACAACTTTATTCATGGAAAGTTACCCAAAGTCTAAAATGACCAAATACAAAATAAGGATTTTAAAAAACATGCAACTTTTTTCAGCTATGTTGGCAACGTGTAACACTTAGATGGTGTTTTTCGAGCTTTTCCATACAGTAATTTTATCCATTAGCATTTTATCTATTTATATATAAATTTAATGTTGTGGGACATCTGCAGAAAGCATAAACTCCTCTGTCTTGAAGACACTCCTTTGAGAGAAATCCTACTGCCTGCAAAAAAACACTAAGAATGCTGCAAATGTCTATATTTAAATGCAGAGCAAATTTATATATAAAAATGGCTGATGGTTGTATTTATATTTGAGCAACCTTTGACTATAAGTGCAAATCATATCTATTAAAAGCAACCAGCCTGCAGGTTACAAGCAGATCTGAACTCCATTGTATCAGCTGAACAGTATGACTAGCTGTAATAATCAGTGCGGTTGTAATTTAGAAATACCTCTGAAGAGTTTTTGGGCAAGATGTAACGGGTTTCCGAAGCAGAAGTTCTGACCGTTAAAAAGGTCACTTATGACCCTGTCCTGCTCTGAACTGTTATTGTCTGGAAAATGTGGGAGGAGCTGACGTAGATGCTGTCTTTGGGCATCAGTCAAAACTTTGGACCAGGTGCTTTCACTCATCACCGTGAAGAAAATTTCAGGCTGCTCAGAAAAACAAACACAAAAACTTATTTTAATAATAATAATAATAATAATAATAATAATAATGTAATAACTACATATTACACTTATCTTCAATATGTGTGGTGATTTAGTAATCAATAAATATTAGCTAAATATAAAATCTTTCTGGTTTCACTAATAAGCAGGCAGTTATCCAGAGCGACTTACATTTATTTCTATACCTGAGCAATTGGGAATGGGGCTCAACAGTGCTAACTTGGTGCATACAGTACATATATATATATATATATATATATATATATATATATATATATATAATATATATCTATATATGCAGATATTTATGCATATGGTACATATGAGTAACTACAGAAATTAATCTGTTGTGCTGATACTCACATCTTCCAGAAAATCCTCAGGTATCCGGACTCTACAGTTTCCTAACATGCACTCCTCCATCACACAGCCGTCATAGTCCATCCCTGAGTCTAAGGGGTCTGTTAGCATGTGATCGAAAGAATCCATCCTTCAGAAACCTACAAAAGAAATTCAGTGTGAAATTTTTTTTACCATATAAACGTTACTCTGAACAAGAGGTCTTTGACAAGTCGCTGACTGATACAAAACCTGGCAATTTAATTATAATTCACTATTTTTATGCAGTTTTGAACAAACCTTACGCGACTTTTATAAGTAAACTGGCGAAGATAAACGTGATACATACGACTTATTATTCTTGCAAATATTCATGTTAGCCAGCTAGCAACAAACCTTAACACCCAAACACAATCTTGGAGAAAAACAATCCCGTAAAATATCTTTTAACTGCCACACTTAAATTTATAAGTCTGGGATGTGTAAATAAAAATACAGTAAACCTACAGGAATAAGACAGCTTGGACTTATTAATAACTTCACAACTGTTTAAATCATATAAATAATACATTTTGCTCGCTTTGTCTTAGATGTTTACTCGGAAATTAAACAACTTACCATACGTTGTTAAAGTAAAATAAATTAAAACAAAAAAGGATGACAGTTAACCAGGCTAGTTAGTTAGCTATAGCCAGAATTAGCATTATGAAAGACGGGTAGGAACAATAACACCGTTGCACCGTCCTGCGTTTCCGGTTCTACTTGTAAATACCGCCGACTTTGATTTTATTCCCAATCTAAAAAAAATATATTATATATGTTCACTTAAAAAAAACAATTAAAGCATCAACAACACGTAAAAACAAATGCAAATCTATTAATATATTTATTATATAAACAAACACTTATAATAGAAATAAGGCACATTGTGTGGGATTGCAAATCGATGTGAATTGAGTTAATACATCGTCGAAACTTTCTTTAGCATATACATGTATTTATATCTTGGTAATAAAAAACTAAATCGATAAACGATTTAAAGATAAATAGAAAACGCAGAAAGATATAGCATCATCACTGATATACAAGTAAATTTGGTATTATACCCTATTAATTAATCTTATTCTTTGCACCACTTGTGTGATTTACGTGTAAAAATATATTTCATGCTTAACCAGCAGAACACTTTACAACAGCTGAATGGTTTCTATGACATGCACACCAAAACCAACCTTAAAAAAGTCAATTAATAACAGATCACACATGGAAATATAATACACATAAAACAGGACTTCGCCTTCCTATGATTTTTTTTTTTTTTATGATCTTCACACTACATTATGTTTTAAGACAGGTATCAACACTAATTTTAACATAGAACATTAATCTTTTGATACAAAACAAAATCACATTTAAAAAGAAAAGACAATCAAACAGCCTTCAACCAAACAAAACGTAAAAATGTAGGGTGACTTTTCTTAAAAATATATTTAGGCTAAACAAGGGCACAGAAGTGATTTGAAAAGGAGGGGGCAAACTGTAAGCAAAATTTTTCAATGTATCTTTCTATTTTGTTGACTTAAACTTACATATTTGTATTTAAAAAAAATCTAATTTATATTGTTTTATTGTCTTATTGTTATAGTGTACTGAAAGCTTGTGACAATAAAACCACTTCAGGCTTACTGTCAGTGTCATCATGTATTAAACTAATTCATTACTAGTTTGTGTGTGTGTGTTTGTGTTAGGACTTATTAGGACTAAATTATTGACAAAGCAGGCTATGTTTATTAAGTAAATACTAATTGAAGAACTAATATCCTTAGAAACAGGAGACAGTGATCTAAAATGTAGTGAAAGTAGGCAAAATTGGTCAGAAGGTCAGGTAGAAATAGACTTAAAGTATAAGTGAGCATAGGTTATAATTTCTTTGTGGAGTGGGCACACTAACAAAATGTAAATTTTATATCCCAATCGCCTCTCGGATCCAGCTGCGGTATTCTGTGACCCGTGTGTAAATGCCAGGCTTTCCCTTCCGGCCACAGCCTTCACCCCAACTCACGACTCCAACTAGAAAAGACCGACCACTTGCTGAGTCTGTAAGAGTCATTGGCCCACCTGAGTCGCCCTGAGGGAGGAAACAGAAATCATTTAAAAAATAAACAAACATTAAATGCGCATAGTAAAAGCAGTATTAGAAAAAGCAGGGTTTTTTTTGCTACCTGACAGGCATCCACCCCTCCGGTTAGAATTCCTGCACAGATCATCTTCGGGGTGATTTCATCTTCAATCAGCTGACGGCACACTGTTTCATTGATGATACGCACTTGTGCTTCCTGCAGTGTTGAAGCTAATTCTAAGCCCAAAACAACCACAAAGACCACATTTATTTATTTAAAACACAAACAGAAACAGTCATTGTAATGTGCATTGTAAGGGAGTATTAAAAGTGTCCAGACACGCCAACAGATGGCACACAAGGCACGTAAGGCTGTCACAAGGAATACCGCCTTACGTGCCTTGTGCTGCCATCTGTAGGTGTGTTAAAACATTTTCAGTTCAGTTTAAAAGTTTGTATCCTTCTTTGTGAAAATGGAAATTCAACTAGCATTTGAATTCATAACATTCTACAACCTTATACGTACACTCTAAAAAGCTTTTGGTATCTGTTTATTACTTCATTAGCTCACAAAATTATATTTTATTTTTATATATATTTATATCCAGATAAACTAGTTTTACACTCCCTTTTTTAAATCAGCTCTGCCAAGGGAGAGGTTCAGTTGTTTATTTTTAGATTATTTTAGTGTTTATCATGCCTCATGTACTGGACTCTTTTCCTTTTTTTTAATGAATCAGGCATATCATTTTTTCCCCTCTGCAGAACAAGCGCTTTATCCTGAAGATTGTTGTTGTTGGGGTGGGTCCAGATTTTTCTTCTGTGTTTTTTTTTCAGTTCCCTTTCAAAATTGTCTTTAAGCGTGTTTAATGCAATTATTATATGTTGGTTTTCCCCTCTAAATTTCTTTTTTTATTTAATTTATTTAATTTAAAAATCAAAATGTAGTGATTTTTCATCGCTACATAACTACAAAGCTGGTCCTGGGCTGATATTTCAAATTTTATTGAGTACTAACACGAGCAGGTTTTATCTGTTACTATAAATGTTTTTAATTTTTGTCATCTGTCACATAGTTTTAAACCTACTGATAGTGTGAATATATACAGTATTTGTCTTCTTTATTTTCTACGTTAGGAATGGCAATGATCATAAAAAACAAGGTTTCACAAGAGAGTCAGTCTGGCAGTTAGACTTGAAAACCTGAAAGTCAGCAATTTTTTTGGCTATGACGTGCCATCTAGTGATTGTCATATTTAATCATTCAGAGGTAGGCAACACCTCAGTGCAAACTGCAACTGCTTTTGCAAAACCCAGAAAGTCATGTGACCTGCACAAACCAGGCTCCTTTACTTTATGAAAGGCTACATTACACCACCGGGTTTAAAATATTTTTCTGTAACAGTGGCCCAATGATGTCTTATGTATCTGTCAAAGCTAAATGTTACATCAGTAAATGTTGGAAGTGGTAGTGCAGAAGTGTAGGTGTTGCAGTGCTAACTGGAAGATCAGGGTTTAATTTTTACCCCCACCAATTTGCCACTGCTGGGCAAGGCCCTTACCCCTAATAGCTCAGATGTATAAAGGAGATAAATGTAAGTTGCTCTGGATAAGAGTGTTTGCCAAATGCCGTAAATGTGTAGCTTTTTGCGGTACTTTCCACTACCTTTTCCAACTTAATCAATATGAGGAATATGTCTTTGTTTTAAGTTAATTATAATGAAATTATTTTACAGATATAATAAAACATTACAATATTACAGAAGATATTTGGAATTATCTGTTGGGTGGTCAAGGCTAGCGATGCTAAAAATGCATAAAATTGGCAATATATTTCCTGGAGCTAAGACTTTAATAATACATTTGAGAGTATATGCACATACATACACTCTTTATATATCAGTATTAAAAGAAAATGAAGACATTTTTTCTCCATTTATTCATACTTACGGCCCTCTTCTCTAATTTTTCCCCAACCGGTGATCCACACAGACTGGCCTACAGGTAAGACCTGTGTGGCTGAAGGTAGGCAGATAGGCCAGATATACTGACTGAGGGTCACAGGGCTGTCCAGCTCCATAAGAGCGATGTCATCATTATTGCTCAAGGGGTTGTATTCAGGATGACAGATGATCTGCTTCACTTGCTTTTGCACCGTGTTGGCTGTGTTGGTCTCAGTCTGAGAGTGCAGCCCTAGGAAGACATCCCACTCTTCTGGCCCAGAATACCTGCTCAGATGCACAAACAGACAATAATATAATATGCAATCCTATAGTAATTTTAAGTAAGCTTTAAATTAAATTTTAAAGTAAGCTGTATAGTGGATTTAAACAAACATCATTCTGAAACTTGTTATTTGTCAGTAAATTATTTATTAGCATTTGTTTAAGGAGTCTCCAGTGACAGTACTTTAGTGTGAGGGGAAACTATTACTACTTTTGTCTGCATAAAAAAAGTTTCCCTGCATTTCTTTGTTTTTTTGCAGACATACCGCGAATGCATAAGCATAAAACAACTATAACATAATTAAAAAATGCATATAATCATTATGATATTAAAATAAAACATTTCAAGACATGCTATTATATAAAAAACAATATAGTAAATTTTGTAGTAAAATAATAGTAAAATAAAAATATTATAAAAAATATATAGGCTGCTTTACATTTGCTGTTTGTTGGTAATAATCCTGTTACAAAAGTTACAATATTTCTATTCCTTCTCTTTTCAGTACTATTATTTTTACTTTTACGTTTACTTTTTTAGAATGTATGTATTTAATTTATATTTTAAAGCCACACTCAAAAAAAAGGAAACCCATTCATTAGGCTTAAAAAAAATAAAAATAAATAAAACATAAATCAGTCCTCAAATGCAAGACGGCTTATTCATACCTGTTACTTTCTTGTATACAGTGAGCAGCAGTGACTAGCCAGAGATTGCTGATTAGGGAAGCGCCACACACATGAGCTCTGCCCTTCAGGTGAAGACTAACTTGCCATGGCCATTCACCCTCACTGGCTGTCTCACCACCCACAATGGGAGAGGATCGGTATGGCCTTGTACCACATACTGCAGAGAAATCAACACAAACACACAAGAGCGGTGAGGTAGTACCTGACAAGACCACACCTGAATACTTAGATTGAAATGATGTTTGGGTTAAGGGCCTTGCTCAAGATTCCAACAATGGTAACATAACAGTTTAAAGGCTTACTTTAGATCCAACCTTTTGATTAGTCACTCAGGACCTTAACCGCTGCGCCACTAGCTCACAGATGCAAATAAAAATACTTGCTATGTAAAATAGCTATTATCAAAAACTGTGTGTGTAATTTATGTGCACACCTTTCCGAGACACACCTAGTTCAAGTTCTAGTTCTTTAATCTTATACACATAAACTTAACCAGCACTTTGAAACAAATACGACTGATGCAGGAGTTGATATGATTTATTTAAGTGTCTAATAAAGTGAGAAAACTAAACTTACCACAGCCTTCTTCATCTGAGCCATCCTCGCAATCTTTGTGTCCATCACATTCTGGATTCTGCTTGCTAATGCATATGTTGTTCTTACACTTGAAGGTAAACTCGGAGCAGGTGAGGACTATAGCTAAACATCCAAAAGAACAGGTAAAACCAGCTTTTTATCATTTACCTGAACACACCAAATCCTTTAGTTATGCAAATAACAGACAGAATGTCTTCATTCTTTGAAGTAAAGGTCTATTTTAGTATTTCTGGTTCTTTTATAATTCATAATTCACTTTTTGGCTACAATAAGCCGTTCTGTTTTCTGTGACATCAGCAAAATAGTGATAGGGAACCTGAGGAACCTTTTTAAACCTTTAATCAATCTGACCTAAATATCACGCAGGTCTAAAGTGTTACGCTATACTGTCCAAAACTTCACCTTGCAACAGGCAGTGAGACAGCTCATTTGCCCCTCACAATAATTAACCAAGTACTTTATTACAGAAAAGGGGACATTCAACAAACGGGCGGTATTGTAGCTTCTGACACCCGCATTTTGAGAGAGCACCTGACATCTGAGCATTGAAATAATCGGAAATGTCATTATTTACCTAGCATATATCTGCAATACTTCAGATAGTGCCAAAAGAACATTATCATATTCAGTCCTTCGTATAAGACACGTCTGTAAATGTGTTCATGGTTCAATAATGTTTTGTAGTGCTCACATTTAGCACACATGGATTCATCTGTACCATCTTCACAGTCATTATGCCCATCACACTTTTTCTGCTCTGAGACACAGCGTCCGTTTCGACAGGCTAATTCCCCAGCTTTACAGTGTCCTGCAGACCAGACAAAAGTTTACTAAAATTTCTACACAAACTGTAACATTTTGTGTGTAATGAAAGTTTCTTACTGCAGTTTTCCTCGTCTGTATTGTCACCACAGTCATCCACGCCATCACATTGCCAGTATTTGGGCTTGCAGAAGCCATTCTTGCATTTGATGTAAGACTCGTCACAGTCTGAACAGTTAAAAAAAAGTTTTTCGGTAACAAACAACATACTTTCCGCTTACAATTTATTTATTTATAATTGGCTTTATTAGAACCCCTGTGCACAAAACCCCTGAGTTCCATGAGGATACGGTGTGTTATGTTAATTGTTAAGCATAAGCATAAATAATAAGCATATTTCTGCAGCCACACCCTACATTTTTAGTGGAAATCATTTTCAGAAGAAGTGTGGTGGTTATTACAGGGGTCAAAGTAAGCCTAAATCTGGAATGTAATGTATAAAGCTATAGAGACCAGCTGGGTTTCTCCAATTCTCCATGGTGTCTACAAGATATGGATGTGGTGGTCAGGTGTCCCAATATTTACAAGGCAAGTACATGATCAGTAGTGTGCCACAGTGATACTCCTGATACCAAAAATGTCTTGGCTGATCATTAAAAGTGGCTGTGTTGACTGTTAAGTCTCAAATATAGAAATAATGGATCCGGACTGACCGCAGTGCTTTTCATCACTCATGTCTCCACAATCATCATAGCCATCACATCTCAGCTTCTTAGAAACACAGGCATCGTTCTCACACTGAAATTTCTCAGGACAACCTACATGTTAAAAGACATTCTTACATCATTGTTTTTATGCATGTAATTAAATATCAGTTCAGTCAAATAATTACACATTCCGAATAAGCAGTGAACATACGATCAAAGGGGTTGTAGGATTCAAAGTCCGCAGAGAAGCCCTTGTCTACATAGGACATGTCAGAGAAGAATTTGATGTCTGTCTCATTAGTCTTGATGATGAGTTGTAAGTCTTTAGATTTTTCTCCACATATCCTTTAACAGAGGAAATGAAATATATATTATTAATTCAATTTTTGTGCTATTCTGATTAACCCTTGGTAAATCTGTCTAGATTCCCATCACCACCAAGTTGCCACTGCTGGGCCCCTAAGCAAGGCCCTTAACCCTAATTGCTCAGTTGTATTAAAAGTTGAATTAAATTTTTTTTAAAATTTATGTTTATTTATTCCCAAGTTTGTTCATGGTATTGTATGCCGTTATTATCAGTCATTACATTAACCTACATTATATGGTCAAAAGTTTGTGGACACCCCACCATCAGATCCATATGTGTTTTCTCTCAAACGGATGCCACAAATTTGAAAGCAAACAGTTGTCTAGAATGTCTTTATAGGTTGTACCATTAAATTATTATTTCTTCAAAGGAACTAAGAGACCCAAACACAGTTCCAGCATTGCAATACCCCTGTGCACAAAACCCTTGAGGTTCATTAAGATGTGGTGTGTTATATTTAGAGTGGAAAAACTTGAGTGTTTTTTAACAAAGCTCTGACTTAATATTAACACTGGCGTCTGATGTCACTAAGACTATTGTAGCTAAATGAACACATATCTCACATTTAAATTCCAAATTGTAGTGTAAAAGTCTTACTAGAAGAGTGGAGCCTAATCAGGTGTCCACAAACCTATGGCAAAATAGTGTATCTAAAATTACTTTGCATTGCATGAAGTTCCAACCTGTTGCCATTAACTTCCAGGTAATCTTTAGTACAGCTGTCTGGGCGCTGTCCTGGATCAGTCAGTGAAAACCGGCTGAAATTTATAATGATGTGCTTACCCTCTGGAACCTGAGATAGATAAATGAATAAAAAAAATTAACAGCAAAAACAAAAAGGATATGTTCTGTGACCCAGCACATTCTGCATACACCTTTACAATAATTAAGTGAGTTACTTTAATGTTCCAAACACAATTGGTCCTAGGAGGATAACTTGAAGGAAAGCCTGGAGACGTGAAGGTGCCTTTCATCCCTGTGAGTTTTCCACCACATCCTAAAAAAGTGGAACAAAAAAATTTGTCTATTGTAATCTAATCTAAAGGATTCTACCCTTATCACCACTATGAATTAAGTGTACCTCGGATTTCTGCAGGCACTTGAGAGTATTTAGCACTGAAGCCTGGAAAATGATGCTCTCCATTTGTGACCAGAGTAACCAACATGACATTTCCAGAGGACAGAAACATCAGCTGTTCATTGTGGGTGTAGTGCCCGCATTCCCTGCATGTATATTTAAGGAGCGGTGACTGTGATGTTCCACAATATTAGAACATTTTTTTATAATTACTGAATGACACAAAGTGCAGTCATTGGCACAACTTCAAACAATTATATTTGACTGGTTTTCCCACTAAATAACAACCTCTGCTAGGAACATGAAAATAATGCCACTGATGCTTAGTAATACAAGTAAAAATACGGTTATAACCTAATATACTATTTTACAATATTGCCAAAGTTTATTTATTTAAACCTTATATTCTGGCCCAGAATTTAGCATTGGTAGTTTTAGCTGAGAGGGTAGAATCGGTTGTGGAACAGGTAATACTTGACTTTGAATTGAACGATCCATAAATATCAAACTGCACCATTAACTAAGCTGAAAAAAAAAGTTTTTAGTATATTCTTATATTTGCTTAAATTTTTCTACCGAAGAAGCACTTACTCTGCTATAACCTGATTCTCATTAGGGACAAGAGAATCATAGACTCTAATGAAGTCATTGTTGCAGTCATTCTCCAGATCTATTACTGTAAACTCCAGCTGAAGGATGTGGTTTGGGTCGGCACGGAGCTGCCATTCGAAGTAGGTGTTGGCGGCGTAAGAATCAGGAAAGCCTGGAGACTTAATTACACCAGTCTCACCCGCGCGGGTGCGGTAAGATTGCCTCTGGTTCCCTGACACTAAGTAATAAGATTAAAAGATACATAAAATTGTAAGGAATGAATACCAGTCAATGCTTAAAAAAGTGCGTACTATAAAGCAGCGGTACAGTGTTACCTTTCAGAGTTGAAGTAACCAAGCGAGGATCTATAGCTGTGACAATTAATCAAACAATTAATAAAAACAGCTCACATTTATTAGAATATATTAATATAACAATATATTAAATAAAATTATTTTTAAAGTAGGAACTTGTGTATGAAGTTCTGGATAAAACTCATTTTTGAGTTTATGCTTATAACAGTTAAAATGTCAAAATAATTAGCTTATAAATGTATGAACAGCGGTTTATTTAATTAATGTTTTTCCAAAATATGATAAAAAAAATTAAAAAATTAAAATGATTGTTATTGATTGTTACCTGCAAATATCATACTGTTAATAAGCATATCATTGGTGGGCTTGCGGTTCAGACTCAGCCTCCGTGTTTGTCCTGGCCCCATGACTTTCATCAATGACTCAATGGCTTTAGACAAATCAGATATCTGATCCTCTGGCACATTAAACTCAGACATGTAGTAAGCTATAACGCTGCCATCATGAGATTCGCTGAACCAGAGATGAGCATTTTGTTATTATTATAAGGTTAAATGTAAAACTAGCAAAGATAAACTACATTTTTAATCCATAACTTGGTTTAATTATTTTGCGTTAGTCTTCCAGATTTAATGACAGATTTTTTTCAAGTAAGTTATTTTATATGGGTTTTACAGGATTGGTTCAAAAATCTTTTCATTTTTACTAATTTCTGGAAAAGTAAGTAAGAAACATGCCTGAATTGAAATGTTAAATGATATAATAATCACAAATGTGGAACACACATTATGTATAGACTATTATAAAATCCAGTTTAAAAGTTTTGTAATTGTAGGACAAAATTTTGTTTTTATGAAATTGTAAAAGCAAAAACTCTAATTTTCTTACCTGAAGGCTTGAACATCGGAGTTTACATAATATCTAGACAGTAATGACACATCTCTGTACATATTTTTCAGCTGAAAAACATAAATATAGCTTGAAAGTATAACATGTCCTCCCTAAATCCTTAATATCTATGAGTTCACGCTGGGTTTCCCACTTTAATTAAATCTTAAAAAAACATGACAGTAGCTGGATTGGTGTAACACTAAGTGAGCACATGTTTGTTTAGGATGTGCCGAGTTGCTGAGAGTTCAGCTTGATCGCATTATTAGTTCCTTACCAATTTGGGGGGGCTATTTGTATGCAAAGTATATTATATATATTTTCTTCAGTTTAGTGAATCATAGATTGAATAATCAAAAGGAAACAAAGAGTTTTTTTTCATAATATGAGTGCAAAAAATGTCATTAAACAAGACCTTATGTACCAATATGACCATAAAGTGTGAGCATAAATCATTACATATGTTGCCCTTTTAATGATTATATCAAGGATTTGTTGACTTATGGCTGTAGCTGAATTTTAGAGGCGGACCTTATTCATTATTTACTAGAAAGACAGGCCAATTTAACCGCTGGTACTAATAATAATAATGGATAAGGGGAAGGTCTGATAATTACTGTAAATGTAAATAAGGTAATGGCATTATATAATCAATTTCGATATGGTGAGTGATTAAATACTAAAGAAAAAGATCAGGATAAACTCACTTGTTTGGAGATGTGAGAGGCCAGCTCTTTAAACTGAACACTATTACTGTCCTCATATGAGTCTTTGAATCTCCAATTGGCAACCGTCAGTGAACCGCCAAAGACCTTTTTTATTCTTGTATCATTTTTTACTGTATAAGACAAAAATACAAACTTTAGAAAAATAATAAAACAGTACAGCCCGTGTTTCTGGATAAATCTGTAAATACTCACAATGAAAGTTCCACACTAGTAAACCTATTAGCAGTGCAGTAACTACTGCCAGTGTGACCAGTACGATAGCTACGATCAGACGAACTAATTTCTTCTTGTCCAACTTCTTAGAATCAGACGCTGGGAGAAACTGCAGTGACGGGTCATCCTACAAAGGTGTAAAAATTGCTGAATGAATGAATGAATAAATAAATAACTGTACAATTAAATATAAAAGACTGCAAAATACCTGTGCACTTAGTCTTAAAACCAATGCATGGAAACATGTTTACAATCGATATGACTAAATATCTGAATGACTGCCTTCACAAACACTGTAGAACAAAAATTTCATAAATTATTTTTAAAACCTGTGATAGGCCCCACAGCAAAAAACCTTTTGTAACACTGCAATAAATACTGTGTGTACCCTGAATAAATACTGTGTGTACCCTGAATAAATACTGTGTGTACCCTGAATAAATACTGTGTGTACCCTGAATACAACCTGATGTTAACTGCATATGTATAACATCTCAAAAACGTTGTGCTCCTAAAAATACATCAAATGTTATTATTACAGAATTAACAAATTTTAACTGGGAAGTTAAAGTGCAGTGGTTAAGATGTTGGACTGCTTATCGGAAGATTCCCAGAGTCACCAACTTGCCACCAATGGGCCCCTGAGCAAGGCTCTTAACCTCCAATTGCACAGTTGTATAAAGGAGCTAAATGTAAATTGCTCTGGATTAGCGTGTCTGACAAACGCTGTAAATATAAATGTACCAAACAGAACTGTGTAAAATCTATAAAGTGGCCTATCACAATGTTTTTTTCACGATAGTGCATCGATATTTTAACCTCTTGTGATGATAGATGTTTGTTACGACGTCCTCGGCTTTTGTACGTGTTATTGACACATACGATCTTTGTCTCAGAAGCAAACATGGCAGAAAAAATAAAAGTGCATCCGGTTTTGTATTTTTAGCTATTTGTTTTAATTTTTTTTTAGAAGTATTGCAATATGTATTGGCTTCGCAATCTATCATGATATATTGTATCGTGATCTGTATCGTATCGTGATGCTTTTGCCAATACACACCACTGTTAGCATATTACATCATTTAAATTAGTGGTTATCGTGCATGCAGATTTGTTCTATGGAAACGATGTCAAAGGTGCCACAGCTACTTAATCTGGGACTCTGTCATGATTTATCTCATGGTTTGTCTTATCTTCTGTCCTGTCCTGTCTGTCCTATAACTCATACACACCCACCACTCCCCCATACTCCCCCTTATATGATGAACTCACCAAATGTATAAAAGAACTTCCTTTTTTCAGTTACTGATTTTACTGTCCGGGTAACAACAATAAAAATATTTATCAGTAAAATGTCTTTATTATGTCAGTGTTTTTATTTAATATTTAATTTCATTAGTACAGATACGTCAAACATACCGGGTGTTTCAGGTTGTCTTCTGTTCCACTCCCGAGAGGCTCCATTGTATTGAAAACAATTTAACGAATATTTAATAAATAAATAAACAAAATCAGCTACTTTTGTTCTTTTAACAGGTGATTTGAGTGTAGCGTCAGTCGGTCGGTTTCCTCAAGGTGTCTAAACTCAAAGCACGACGACAATAAAAGACGAATATTCACCCCCCCATCAGTTTAAAGCCCAAACAATCGAATAATCGAGTCAATGTTCATTGGTTAGTTCGTTAGTTAGTACAGGTGTATAACTAGTTCTGTCTGTTTTCTAATGAACTCGTCCAGCAGTGTAAATGTGTGTGTAATTGTGATCTAACCTGTCCCGCAGTGTGAAGGTGTGAATGTTATGAATCTGTCACGGTGGAAAGGCGGGGCAACGGAAAAACATGCTAAAATTAAAGTATGTGTAAATATATGATTTTTTTCAGTTATACTACAGCTACATCCCTCCGACGGTTTAATTAGTTTTCTATAATACTCTGACAATACTACAGACTACAACGCTTTACAGAATGTCCCTGACTTATTTTTGTTACGGTTGTTATTTGTGTTATCTTGTGTTACTGCAAATAGTACGTATTCTCTCTCTCTCTCTCTCTCTCTCTCTCTCTCTTCCCTCACAGGAATTATTATATTAGAAGCAATCTAGAAGCCGCCACTAGAGGGCGTTTAAAACTTTTTTTTTTAATAGTATACAGGGCAATGTTCTCAAATCTATCTCATTTACTGCCATATCAGAGGGCAGTGTTAAAAAAACCCTGCATGGCACTGATCTTATATTAGCCTTATTTGCTGCCACTAGAGGGCAGCGTTTAAAAAACTTTTTACAGTCTACATGGCAGTGCTCTTAGTTCTGCCTAATTTGCTGCCACTAGAGGGCAGCGTTTAAAAATCTTTTTACAGTCTACATGGCAGTGCTCTTAGTTTCTGCCTAAGGGCAGCGTTTAAAAATCTTTTTACAAGCTACATGCCAGTTCTGCCTAGAGCCACTAGAGGGCAGCGTTTAAAAATCTTTTTACAGTCTACATGGCAGTGCTCTTATTTCTGCCTCATTTGCTGCCACTAGAGGGCAGTGTTTAAAACCTTCTATACACTCTAAATGGCGCTGCTCTCCTTTAAAATCTAAAATGAAAAAATGTTAAATTTTAAAATTAGTATTTTTAAATCTTTATGTTATTGAACAGATTAACAGGCCTATTTTCTAAATTTAGGGCATCAAATGATAGCAAGTGTGAACTGTCAGGTAAAATAAATAAGTACGAACACAAGTCTTTATTTCTAACCTGATGTTATCACATCTTTTAATCTTCCAAAGAGTTTTATTAAAATTTAGAGAGATTTCTATCTGCCCTCTTACATGTACACAAATAAATAAACTATGTGGGGCAGTGGTAGTGTAGTGGTTAAGGTGTTGGACTACCAACTTGAGGACCTCACCCCACCAAGTCACCACCGCTTGTTAACCTCTAATTGCTCAGTTATATAAAACAAGGAATATTGGTAAGTAGCTCTGAATAAGGGCGTCTGGCAAATTCTGTAAATGTAAATGTAACACGATTGCTCATATTTCTGGCTCAGCTAAAAATAATAAAAACTGAGTTATACAGTTAAACTCCCTCATAAAATGGGCTAATATTATTCAGTCAAATGAGCAACATACATTACAAACATTAAGGCCTAAAGGTCATAAGCCATTAATGACTATGTCCACCCTAAAGCCCAACAACTATTAAAGCTCCAGTTTCTTACTTTTACTTTACAAGTTGCACTCACTATTTTAGACCTCCAACATTTATTACTCTACTCCAGCTACATGCATACTCTTGGGTGGCAACTAATTACCCACTTCTGTGAAGTAAATATTTTGTTTGCCAAACATAAGTATATGTGTAATACAGCAGAGAGCTTTAAAAAACACCCTAAAGCATAATTATAAATGCATTAATTATTTATGTCTTACAGGAACTGATGGCAAATGAATAATGCAGCTGCAAAACAAAAAAATCTCTAGGGTAAAAAATCTCTAGGTGATGTATTGGAGACCGAAGCCATGGTATTATATTAAACATATTAATACTTAAAAGAATAGCATATAACAGAAAATTGCACCAAAAACTGGTTTTACTTTTGTTTCAGATTAATGACTACGTTTATGTTTAGTATTCATACATCAGGACATTGATTTTTTTTTTTTAATTACATAGGAATTAGTATAACAACATATTTGTGTGAGAAAATGTCTGTAAATCTTCCTAAAGGGACTGCTGTCAGTGTCCTCATACACTCCAGTTTAAGGCCCAGGCTCATAAGCTGACAGAATAACACACATGATAGACATTTTATTAATAAATTATTTATCAATGTAGTAATTATGGAAGTGCTGGGATTTAAGAGGTTGTTGATGCACCTGCACCCAAGAGTTTTAACCTTCCCAGCAGGGCTTTATTAATGTTCCTGCTTTAACCAGGCAGTCTAGTGAATTGGAATGTTTTTTAGTTTAAATCCCAAAGGCTGTCAAAATTACAAAGTTTGGCTTTTGGTGGAGGGCCTTCTCTTTGACCCCAGCATTATTTCCAATTGGTTAGTGAGAAATAAAATATTCTGTTGTACTGCAAAGACATGGGTCTACATATTGTATGACTTGAGGTCAGTTTTAAGGATGGGTGCAGATCACAGTAACGTTTTTGGCAGGCATCCTTATCCAGAGCAATTCACACGTATCTCATTTATCCAACTGAGCAGTTAAGGGGTTCAGGGCCGCAATCAGGGGCCCATTATTAGCAGGTTGTTAATCTGCAGTCTAAAACCTTAACCACTGAGCTATATCCTATTTAAGTGTGAGTTCTTGCTGTGTCTGCCTGGACTAGGGTTAGAGTCATATATATGGTCATATATATGACTTGGCTTCTTGAATTAACACATTATGGAAAGCCATTCGTCCCCTAAATTGGTACTGGAGATTTAACTGAACCTGTTTTCATTGCAAATAAAGACAGATCATTAAATAAAATAAGAGGAAGTGATTTATTCATAAAACAGACAGATGTGTTTGTCTGTAAAATCAAGCATTAAAAATCAGGTAAATAGAGAGCAGTGGTACAAATGACAAACATAACACATTATTTATCAGTTAAAACCAGGCCGAAGTAACAGCTTGATTATGCCACATACTGGAACAGAATTAAGTTTATTCTTTTAAATAACAGTTAAACAACAGTTTGAGTCCTTTTGAGTGTCAAAACAGGAGTGAGTGATCAGTCATTTGGTAACATAGAGTCTGTAGATCCTGAAATCTCCTAATTTTGTTGAGGTTCATAAGGTTTATTGCAGGGTTAGTTGCCCTGTGCTGATGTTACTGCTAGTTGCAGATTATCCGTTCTTACTTTTGTGTTTTAAAGTCAGATTTATTATCAGATTATTATTATATTATAAATACTCGTTTTTTGTACCACTTTGTACCTATTTTCGTTAAACAAAGCTTGCAGTCTGCCATGTGTGGGTCTCATCGGTAATTTTAAAATATATATAAGTGTATATAAGTTCTGTTAATGACATTATAAGAGGTATTGGTTATTGGATTCAGTGTTTTCGCGAGTACAAGCGCTAGAACATAAGCACGGTATCGGGTCTAATACCGATACTAGTGTCGGTACATCCCTACTGTAAAGTATGGAAGCATGTCATTTTAAAGGGTGCATAGAGTACTAAGGCCATCACAATTATTAAATTAGTAAGTCGCTCTGGACAAGGCCGTCTTCCGAATGCTGTATATGTAAATGTAAAACAAACAATTGAATCCCAACCTAATATAAATCCCCATCCTAAAGCCCCTAAACCAGCAATAAATGATCAGAATTATTTAATTGAAAATTGTTAGATTTATAATCATGGTTGAAATTTTGCATGCTAATAACTTGCTGACACACACGCACGTTTTTTTTGTTCACACCCACAATGGATGTAAATTGACCCTTTGGAGGCTACAAAAGTCACTGCAAAGCTTTTTTTCTGTTAGATAGGAGACAAGTCACTGCACTCATGGAAGCCTGAAGTCTGTGGTGGGTTTTTTTTTGGTAAGTGTAAATTTGTAAAAGTAAATTTGATTAAGATTCTTAAATAGGGAATTAGTTAGGTGATTTGTCTGATTAGGGTTCCTTTTATTATGTGTAACTCTTAGAAATAAAACATTTTGTTTTAACAATTTAACACTGAATCTGAGATAAGTAATAAAAGAATAGTTTCTGTAATTGAGAGTGGCTGAAGTTTGTAAAAAACACACTGTCATCAGATTGAGAAATAGTTTGGTTGAGGTTCGGTTTCAGAAAAGAAAAATGGTTAATGCTATAGCGTACAAAGCAGCAAAAGTTTGGAGAAAGCCTACAAATAGATGTAAGTAGGGTTGATGTGTGATACGTGTCCGCATTCTTTTTGGCTATATAATGTAGACTGTTGCATAAAATGCCTACGATGTAAATGCCTTTAATGTATTATAAATGTATACTTGCAAATGTAATATCACTGGGACACAAATGAAACCTCAGTTTGTGTAATCACCCATGCCTGCCTTATAAAAAATCATATCATCTTTTTATTTTGTTTGTCTTTAGCATATGGCGACAAGCAACATCACAGATGACAAAAACCGTCCTTCGCGTACGAGCAGTTCTACAAGGTGGACTTTGATGTTACCACTGTGTCTAAAATTGCAGTAGCAGTTTTGATGTCTCTGTTTTTTGTTTATGTAAATGGCGTCTTGCTTTTTGTTTTATGGAGTAAGCCAGTGTTCCACGAAACACCCCGGTACATTCTGTTTGCTCACATGCTTCTCAATGATTCTGTCCTCCTCCTGGTCACAACTGCAATGTACGCCATGTCTCTTGCCCTTGCAAATTTAGCCAGAGCTTTGTGCTCGCTGTTAGTCTTAATCTGCGCCTGTACTTTTCAGAACGCTCCTTTGACCTTGGCTCTGATGTCACTAGAGCGCTACGTTAGCTATTACCCTCCCTCTGAGGCACTGCACTATTGTTACACCCAACCGGGCAACCGAAAACCACAGGCATTGCTCTTGCAATCATTTGGTGTCTCGGCTCACTGAGCGTTGTGACAGACATTATGTTTGATTTAGTCAGTAATCCGGGACAGTTACTTAAAAACACATTTTGCACAAAAAGAGAAACTTATTTTAACCAAGTGGCAGGCTGATAAAACTCAGGGTTTTGATATTCTGTTTTTTGTATTAGTGTCTGTGATCATTCTTTTTACTTACATCAGAATTATGATCACAGCCCGTTCCATGTCCACCAATAAAGAAATCTGCTACAAAGGCCCAAACAACTGTGCTGCTGCACCTCATTCAGCTAGGCCTGTTGCCTTTTCCTCATTTCTATTTAATGTCATAGAGAGAACACTTTATATGATGGCAGGAGGTAGTAGCTCTCTTTTCATACATTTACGCATATAAAAAACTTTCTGATTGTCTTGATTTTGCCCCGTTGCCTTAGTCCGCTTATCTATGGTGTTAGAGATGATGCGGTGCGTCCCTTATTCATATATTATTTTTGTTACAGGTCTAATAAAATTAAACCTGTTGTAAATGTGGTTTAATCAGGTGGGCAAAATTGTATGACGTAAAATCTATTCATTTGCTCTTTGAATGTCTGTTAGACCAAAACAACTTAGACATTAGACATATTTTTAGATAAGATAAAAGTAAAGTTTTCAAATAAAACTGATGCCACTGTCATATTCCACTGAGAGAATTATTCTTACTGCCCAAATTCTAAAGAAGAGGCTGCACTGTGAGTTAAAATTACGCTATGGATGTAACTGGATGTAAAAATTTTTTATGAAATCTATTTTATAAATTGTCACTGTAAAAATAAAAAAACCCAACAACATTAAAACAGTTGTGAAAAATAAGTCTAGAAAGATTTTGTTCTTTTCCATGCATGTGTTTCTTTGCAAAACTATTTAAACAAAACCAGGTTGAAAGAAAAGTGAACAAAAAATGTAAGAATTAAAATCAGTTTTATTTGTAACAAGTTTTAATTTATTATTATTATTATTTTAAAAAAATATTCTTGAATGCAGAATAGTGTTTTTTAATTAAAACACAATTATGAAGCACCGAAAGGTCGAAAACTGAACAAGGCAAGCGTTGGTAACATGATTATCCAATAAATCGTAAATAGAGCGGTTATCGTATGCAGATGTGCTGGCAATATTTCGCAATGATGTGTTCCTTGGGTTAGCTTATAAAGCTTATAAAGCTAACAACCAAAGCGAAGATGCGGACATGGTGTAGCTCAATACTCAGATAAAAGTGCCGAGGTTCTTACAGTACCCTGCCGCTTTATGAACACCTCCAGACATTCCTCTAGGGTGCCCTTGTGGTCTGAGTACTACAGTGTGAAAAAAAGGTTCAGAATTTGCTCTGACCCTTGACCTCTCCTCTGGGTTGTAACTGCAACTGCCCCCTCTCCCCATGTAAAAACAAAAAGTGAATTCAATGAGTCGTGATTCTCATGATTGCCGTTTGTTATCCTGGGTTTGATTGACATGGGGACATGAAAGAGGACATGTAAGGGGACATGAAAGGGCATGGCAATACGATATGTTGGAGGAAGTTCCAGTCTGTAGGTTTATCACTGAGTCCTGTGGAGAAGTGGATTTTGGGCATACTCTGCTCAAGACAGGAACTTATTCCTCATTTATCCAACTGAGCAGTTAAGGGGTTCAGGGCCTCAATCAGGGGCCCATTATTAGCAGGTTGTTAATCTGCAGTCTAAAACCTTAACCACTGAGCTATATCCTATTTAAGTGTGAGTTCTTCCTGTGTCTGCCTGGACTAGGGTTAGAGTCATATATATGGTCATATATATATGACTTGGCTTCTTGAATTAACACATTATGGAAAGCCATTCGTCCCCTAAATTGGTACTTGAGATTTAACTGAACCTGTTTTCATTGCAAATAAAGACAGATCATTAAATAAAATAAGAGGAAGTGATTTATTCATAAAACAGACAGATGTGTTTTGTCTGTAAAATCAAGCATTAAAAATCAGGTAAATAGAGAGCAGTGGTACAAATGACAAACATAACACATTATTTATCAGTTAAAACCAGGCCGAAGTAACAGCTTGATTATGCCACATACTGGAACAGAATTAAGTTTATTCTTTTAAATAACAGTTAAACAACAGTTTGAGTCCTTTTGAGTGTCAAAACAGGAGTGAGTGATCAGTCATTTGGTAACATAGATTCTGTAGATCCTGAAATCTCCTAATTTTGTTGAGGTTCATAAGGTTTATTGCAGGGTTAGTTGCCCTGTGCTGATGTTACTGCTAGTTGCAGATTATCCGTTCTTACTTTTGTGTTTTTAAAGTCAGATTTATTATCAGATTATTATTATATTATAAATACTCGTTTTTTGTACCACTTTGTACCTATTTTCGTTAAACAAAGCTTGCAGTCTGCCATGTGTGGGTCTCATCGGTAATTTTAAAATATATATAAGTGTATATAAGTTCTGTTGATGACATTATAAGAGGTATTGGTTATTGGATTCAGTGTTTTCGAGAGTACAAGCGCTAGAACATAAGCACGGTATCGGGTCTAATACCGATACTAGTGTCGGTACATCCCTACTGTAAAGTATGGAAGCATGTCATTTTAAAGGGTGCATAGAGTACTAAGGCCATCACAATTATTAAATTAGTAAGTCGCTCTGGACAAGGCCGTCTTCCAAATGCTGTATATGTAAAACAAACAATTGAATCCCAACCTAATATAAATCCCCATCCTAAAGCCCCTAAACCAGCAATAAATGATCAGAATTATTTAATTGAAAATTGTTAGATTTATAATCATGGTTGAAATTTTGCATGCTAATAACTTGCTGACACACACGCACGTTTTTTTTGTTCACACCCACAATGGATGTAAATTGACCCTTTGGAGGCTACAAAAGTCACTGCAAAGCTTTTTTTCTGTTAGATAGGAGACAAGTCACTGCACTCATGGAAGCCTGAAGTCTGTGGTGGGTTTTTTTTTGGTAAGTGTAAATTTGTAAAAGTAAATTTGATTAAGATTCTAAATAGGGAATTAGTTAGGTGATTTGTCTGATTAGGGTTCCTTTTATTATGTGTAACTCTTAGAAATAAAACATTTTGTTTTAACAATTTAACACTGAATCTGAGATAAGTAATAAAAGAATAGTTTCTGTAATTGAGAGTGGCTGAAGTTTGTAAAAAACACACTGTCATCAGATTGAGAAATAGTTTGGTTGAGGTTCGGTTTCAGAAAAGAAAAATGGTTAATGCTATAGCGTACAAAGCAGCAAAAGTTTGGAGAAAGCCTACAAATAGATGTAAGTAGGGTTGATGTGTGATACGTGTCCGCATTCTTTTTGGCTATATAATGTAGACTGTTGCATAAAATGCCTACGATGTAAATGCCTTTAGTGTGTTATAAATGTATACTTGCAAATGTAATATCACTGGGACACAAATGAAACCTCAGTTTGTGTAATCACCCATGCCTGCCTTATAAAAAATCATATCATCTTTTTATTTTGTTTGTCTTTAGCATATGGCGACAAGCAACATCACAGATGACAAACCGTCCTTCGCGTACGAGCAGTTCTACAAGGTGGACTTTGATGTTACCACTGTGTCTAAAATTGCAGTAGCAGTTTTGATGTCTCTGTTTTTTGTTTATGTAAATGGCGTCTTGCTTTTTGTTTTATGGAGTAAGCCAGTGTTCCACGAAACACCCCGGTACATTCTGTTTGCTCACATGCTTCTCAATGATTCTGTCCTCCTTCTGGTCACAACTGCAATGTACGCCATGTCTCTTGCCCTTGCAAATTTAGCCAGAGCTTTGTGCTCGCTGTTAGTCTTAATCTGCGACTGTACTTTTCAGAACGCTCCTTTGACCTTGGCTCTGATGTCACTAGAGCGCTACGTAGCTATTACCCTCCCTCTGAGGCACTGCACTATTGTTACACCGAAAACCACAGGCATTGCTCTTGCAATCATTTGGTGTCTCGGCTCACTGAGCGTTTTGACAGACATTATGTTTGATTTAGTCAGTAATCCGGGACAGTTACTTAAAAACACATTTTGCACAAAAGAGAAACTTATTTTAACCAAGTGGCAGGCTGATAAAACTCAGGGTTTTGATATTCTGTTTTTTGTATTAGTGTCTGTGATCATTCTTTTTACTTACATTAGAATTATGATCACAGCCCGTTCCATGTCCACCAATAAAGAATCTGCTACAAAGGCCAAAACAACTGTGCTGCTGCACCTCATTCAGCTAGGCCTGTGCCTTACCTCATTTCTATTTAATGTCATAGAGAGAACACTTTATATGATGGCAGGAGGTAGTAGCTCTCTTTTCATACATTTACGCTATATAAACTTTCTGATTGTCTTGATTTTGCCCCGTTGCCTTAGTCCGCTTATCTATGGTGTTAGAGATGATGCGGTGCGTCCCTTATTCATATATTATTTTTGTTACAGGTCTAATAAAATTAAACCTGTTGTAAATGTGGTTTAATCAGGTGGGCAAAATTGTATGACGTAAAATCTATTCATTTGCTCTTTGAATGACTGTTAGACCGACAACTAGACATTAGACATATTTTTAGATAAGATAAAAGTAAAGTTTTCAAATAAAACTGATGCCACTGTCATATTCCACTGAGAGAATTATTCTTACTGCCCAAATTCTAAAGAAGAGGCTGCACTGTGAGTTAAAATTACGCTATGGATGTAACTGGATGTAAAAATTTTTTATGAAATCTATTTTATAAATTGTCACTGTAAAAATAAAAAAACCCAACAACATTAAAACAGTTGTGAAAAATAAGTCTAGAAAGATTTTGTTCTTTTCCATGCATGTGTTTCTTTGCAAAACTATTTAAACAAAACCAGGTTGAAAGAAAAGTGAACAAAAAATGTAAGAATTAAAATCAGTTTTATTTGTAACAAGTTTTAATTTATTATTATTATTATTATTTTAAAAAAATATTCTTGAATGCAGAATAGTGTTTTTTAATTAAAACACAATTATGAAAGCACCGAAAGGTCGAAAAACTGAACAAGGCAAGCGTTGGTAACATGATTTATCCAATAAATCGTAAATAGAGCGGTTATCGTATGCAGATGTGCTGGCAATATTTCGCAATGATGTGTTCCTTGGGTTAGCTTATAAAGCTTATAAAGCTAACAACCAAAGCGAAGATGCGGACATGGTGTAGCTCAATACTCAGATAAAAGTGCCGAGGTTCTTACAGTACCCTGCCGCTTTATGAACACCTCCAGACATTCCTCTAGGGTGCCCTTGTGGTCTGAGTACTACAGTGTGAAAAAAAAGGTTCAGAATTTGCTCTGACCCTTGACCTCTCCTCTGGGTTGTAACTGCAACTGCCCCCTCTCCCCATGTTAAAAACAAAAGTGAATTCAATGAGTCGTGATTCTCATGATTGCCGTTTGTTATCCTGGGTTTGATTGACATGGGGACATGAAAGGGGACATGTAAGGGGACATGAAAGGGCATGGCAATACGATATGTTGGAGGAAGTTCCAGTTCTGTAGGTTTATCACTGAGTCCTGTGGAGAAGTGGGTTTTTGGGCATACTCTGCTCAAGGCAGGAACTTATTCCTCATTTATCCAACTGAGCAGTTTTAAGGGGTTCAGGGCCTCAATCAGGGGCCCATTATTAGCAGGTTGTTAATCTGCAGTCTAAAACCTTAACCACTGAGCTATATCCTATTTAAGTGTGAGTTCTTCCTGTGTCTGCCTGGACTAGGGTTAGAGTCATATATATGGTCATATATATGACTTGGCTTCTTGAATTAACACATTATGGAAAGCCATTCGTCCCCTAAATTGGTACTGGAGATTTAACTGAACCTGTTTTCATTGCAAATAAAGACAGATCATTAAATAAAATAAGAGGAAGTGATTTATTCATAAAACAGACAGATGTGTTTGTCTGTAAAATCAAGCGTTAAAAATCAGGTAAATAGAGAGCAGTGGTACAAATGACAAACATAACACATTATTTATCAGTTAAAACCAGGCCGAAGTAACAGCTTGATTATGCCACATACTGGAACAGAATTAAGTTTATTCTTTTAAATAACAGTTTTAAACAACAGTTTGAGTCCTTTTGAGTGTCAAAACAGGAGTGAGTGATCAGTCATTTGGTAACATAGATTCTGTAGATCCTGAAATCTCCTAATTTTGTTGAGGTTCATAAGGTTTATTGCAGGGTTAGTTGCCCTGTGCTGATGTTACTGCTAGTTGCAGATTATCCGTTCTTACTTTTGTGTTTTAAAGTCAGATTTATTATCAGATTATTATTATATTATAAATACTCGTTTTTTGTACCACTTTGTACCTATTTTCGTTAAACAAAGCTTGCAGTCTGCCATGTGTGGGTCTCATCAGTAATTTTAAAATATATATAAGTATATAAGTTCTGTTAATGACATTATAAGAGGTATTGGTTATTGGATTCAGTGTTTTCGAGAGTACAAGCGCTAGAACATAAGCACGGTATCGGGTCTAATACCGATACTAGTGTCGGTACATCCCTACTGTAAAGTATGGAAGCATGTCATTTTAAAGGGTGCATAGAGTACTAAGGCCATCACAATTATTAAATTAGTAAGTCGCTCTGGACAAGGCCGTCTTCCGAATGCTGTATATGTAAATGTAAAACAAACAATTGAATCCCAACCTAATATAAATCCCCATCTTAAAGCCCCTAAACCAGCAATAAATGATCAGAATTATTTAATTGAAAATTATTAGATTTATAATCATGGTTGAAATTTTGCATGCTAATAACTTGCTGACACACACGCACGTTTTTTTTGTTCACACCCACAATGGATGTAAATTGACCCTTTGGAGGCTACAAAAGTCACTGCAAAGCTTTTTTTTCTGTTAGATAGGAGACAAGTCACTGCACTCATGGAAGCCTGAAGTCTGTGGTGGGTTTTTTTTTGGTAAGTGTAAATTTGTAAAAGTAAATTTGATTAAGATTCTTAAATAGGGAATTAGTTAGGTGATTTTTCTGATTAGGGTTCCTTTTATTATGTGTAACTCTTAGAAATAAAACATTTTGTGTTTAACAAATTTAACACTGAATCTGAGATAAGTAATAAAAGAATAGTTTCTGTAATTGAGAGTGGCTGAAGTTTGTAAAAAACACACTGTCATCAGATTGAGAAATAGTTTGGTTGAGGTTCGGTTTCAGAAAAGAAAAATGGTTAATGCTATAGCGTACAAAGCAGCAAAAGTTTGGAGAAAGAAAGCCTACAAATAGATGTAAGTTAGGGTTGATGTGTGATACGTGTCCGCATTCTTTTTGGCTATATAATGTAGACTGTTGCATAAAATGCCTACGATGTAAATGCCTTTAGTGTGTTATAAATGTATACTTGCAAATGTAATATCACTGGGACCAAAAAACCTCAGTTTGTGTAATCACCCATGCCTGCCTTATAAAAAATCATATCATCTTTTTATTTTGTTTGTCTTTAGCATATGGCGACAAGCAACATCACAGATGACAAACCGTCCTTCGCGTACGAGCAGTTCTACAAGGTGGACTTTGATGTTACCACTGTGTCTAAAATTGCAGTAGCAGTTTTGATGTCTCTGTTTTTTGTTTATGTAAATGGCGTCTTGCTTTTTGTTTTATGGAGTAAGCCAGTGTTCCACGAAACACCCCGGTACATTCTGTTTGCTCACATGCTTCTCAATGATTCTGTCCTCCTTCTGGTCACAACTGCAATGTACGCCATGTCTCTTGCCCTTGCAAATTTAGCCAGAGCTTTGTGCTCGCTGTTAGTCTTAATCTGCGCCTGTACTTTTCAGAACGCTCCTTTGACCTTGGCTCTGATGTCACTAGAGCGCTACGTAGCTATTACCCTCCTCTGAGGCACTGCACTATTGTTACACAACAAACACCAAGAAAACAAACACACACCGGCATTGCTCTTGCAATCATTTGGTGTCTCGGCTCACTGAGCGTTTTGACAGACATTATGTTTGATTTAGTCAGTAATCCGGGACAGTTACTTAAAAACACATTTTGCACAAAAGAGAAACTTATTTTTTAAAAACCAAGTGGCAGGCTGATAAAACTCAGGGTTTTGATATTCTGTTTTTTTGTATTAGTGTCTGTGATCATTCTTTTTACTTACATCAGAATTATGATCACAGCCCGTTCCATGTCCACCAATAAAAGAATCTGCTACAAAGGCCCAAACAACTGTGCTGCTGCACCTCATTCAGCTAGGCCTGTGCCTTTCCTCATTTCTATTTAATGTCATAGAGAGAACACTTTATATGATGGCAGGAGGTAGTAGCTCTCTTTTCATACATTTACGCTATATAAACTTTCTGATTGTCTTGATTTTGCCCCGTTGCCTTAGTCCGCTTATCTATGGTGTTAGAGATGATGCGGTGCGTCCCTTATTCATATATTATTTTTGTTACAGGTCTAATAAAATTAAACCTGTTGTAAATGTGGTTTAAATCAGGTGGGCAAAATTGTATGACGTAAAATCTATTCATTTGCTCTTTGAAATGTCTGTTAGACCAACAACTAGACATTAGACATATTTTTAGATAAGATTAAAAGTAAAGTTTTTTCAAATAAACTGATGCCACTGTCATATTCCACTAAGAGAATTATTCTTACTGCCCAAATTCTAAAGAAGAGGCTGCACTGTGAGTTAAAATTACGCTATGGATGTAACTGGATGTAAAAAATTTTTATGAAATCTATTTTATAAAAATTGTCACTGTAAAATAAAAAAAACCCAACAACATTAAAACAGTTGTGAAAAATAAGTCTAGAAAGATTTTGTTCTTTTCCATGCATGTGTTTCTTTGCAAAAACTATTTAAACAAAAACCAGGTTGAAAGAAAAGTGAACAAAAAAATGTAAGAATTAAAATCAGTTTTATTGTAACAAGTTTTAATTTATTATTATTATTATTAAAAAAAAATATTCTTAAATGCAAGAATAGTGTTTTTTAATTAAAACACAATTATTAAGCACCGAAAGGTCGAAAACTGAACAAGGCAAGCGTTGGTAACAGATTATCCAATAAATCGTAAATAGAGCGGTTTATCGTATGCAGATGTGCTGGCAATATTTCGCAATGATGTGTTCCTTGGGTTAGCTTATAAAGCTTATAAAGCTAACAACCAAAGCGAAGATGCGGACATGGTTTTGTAGCTCAATACTCAGATAAAAGTGCCGAGGTTCTTACAGTACCCTGCCGCTTTATGAACACCTCCAGAATTCCTCTAGGGGTGCCCTTGTGGGTCTGGAGTACTACAGTGTGAAAAAAAGGTTCAGAATTTGCTCTGACCCTTGACCTCTCCTCTGGGTTGTAACTGCAACTGCCCCCCTCTCCCCATGTAAAAACAAAAAGTGAATTCATGAGTCGTGATTCTCATGATTGCCGTTTGTTATCCTGGGTTTGATTGACATGGGGACATGAAAGGGGACATGTAAGGGGACATGAAAGGGCATGGCAATACGATATGTTGGAGGAAGTTCCAGTCTGTAGGTTTATCACTGAGTCCTGTGGAGAAGTGGGTTTTGGGCATACTCTGCTCAAGGCAGGAACTTATTCCTCATTATCCAATCCCTGAGCAGTTAAGGGTTCAGGGCCTCAATCAGGGGCCCATTATTAGCAGGTTGTTAATCTGCAGTCTAAAACCTTAACCACTGAGCTATATCCTATTTAAGTGTGAGGTTCTTTCCTGTGTCTGTCTGGACTAGGGTTAGAGTCATATATATGGTCATATATATGACTTGGCTTCTTGAATTAACACATTATGGAAAGCCATTCGTCCCTAAATTGGTACTTGAGATTTAACGAACCTGTTTTCATTGCAAATAAAGACAGATCATTAAATAAAATAAGAGGAAGTGATTTCATAAAACAGACAGATGTGTTTGTCTGTAAATCAAGCATTAAAAATCAGGTAAATAGAGAGCAGTGGTACAAATGACAAAACATAACACATTATTTATCAGTTAAAACCAGGCCGAAGTAACAGCTTGATTATGCACATACTGGAACAGAATTAAGTTTATTCTTTTAAATAACAGTTAAACAACAGTTTGAGTCCTTTTGAGTGTCAAAACAGAAGTGAGTGATCAGTCATTTGGTAAATAGATTCTGTAGATCCTGAAATCTCCTAATTTTGTTGAGGTTCATAAGGTTTATTGCAGGGTTAGTTGCCCTGTGCTGATGTTACTGCTAGTTGCAGATTATCCGTTCTTACTTTTGTGTTTTAAAGTCAGATTATTATCAGATTATTATTATATTATAAATACTCGTTTTTTGTACCACTTGTACCTATTTTCGTTAAACAAAGCTTGCAGTCTGCCATGTGTGGGTCTCATCAGTAATTTTAAAAATATATATAAGTATATAAGTTCTGTTAATGACATTATAAAGAGGTATTGGTTATTGGATTCAGTGTTTCCGAGTACAAGCGCTTAGAACATAAGCACAGTATCGGGTCTAATACCGATACTAGTGTCGGTACATCCCTACTGTAAAGTATGGAAGCATGTCATTTTAAAAGGGTGCATAGAGTACTAAGGCCATCACAATTATTAAATTAGTAAGTCGCTCTGGACAAGGCCGTCTTCCAAATGCTGTATATGTAAAACAAACAATTGAATCCCAACCTAATATAAATTCCCCCATCTTAAAGCCCCTAAACCAGCAATAAATGATCAGAATTATTTAATTGAAAATTGTTAGATTTTATAATCATGGTTGAAATTTTGCATGCTAATAACTTGCTGACACACACATGCACGTTTTGTTCACACCCACAATGGATGTAAATTGACCCTTTGGAGGCTACAAAAGTCATGCAAAGCTTTTTTGTCTGTTAGATAGGAGACAAGTCACTGCACTCATGGAAGCCTGAAGTCTGTGGTGGGTTTTTTTTTGGTAAGTGTAAATTTGTAAAAGTAAATTTGATTAAGATTCTTAAATAGGGAATTAGTTAGGTGATTTGTCTGATTAGGGTTCCTTTTATTATGTGTAACTCTTAGAAATAAAAATTTTGTGTTAACAATTTAACACTGAATCTGAGATAAGTAATAAAAGAATAGTTTGTAATTGAGAGTGGCTGAAGTTTGTAAAAAACACACTGTCATCAGATTGAGAAATAGTTTGGTTGAGGTTCGGTTTTCAGAAAAGAAAATGGTTAATGCATATATAGCGTACAAAGCAGCAAAAGTTTGGAGAAAGCCTACAAATAGATGTAAGTAGGGTTGATGTGTGATACGTGTCCGCATTCTTTTTGGCTATATAATGTAGACTGTTGCATAAAATGCCTACGATGTAAATGCCTTTAGTGTGTTATAAATGTATACTTGCAAAATGTAATATCACTGGGACACAAATGAAACCTCAGTTTGTGTAATCACCCATGCCTGCCTTATAAAAAATCATATCATCTTTTTATTTTGTTTGTCTTTAGCATATGGCGACAAGCAACATCACAGATGACAAAACCGTCCTTCGCGTACGAGCAGTTCTACAAGGGGGACTTTGATGTTACCACTGTGTCTAAAATTGCAGTAGCAGTTTTGATGTCTCTGTTTTTTGTTTATGTAAATGCCATCTTGCTTTTTGTTTTATGGAGTAAGCCAGTGTTCCACGAAACACCCCGGTACATTCTGTTTGCTCACATGCTTCTCAATGATTCTGTCCTCCTCCTGGTCACAACTGCAATGTACGCCATGTCTCTTGCCCTTGCAAATTTAGCCAGAGCTTTGTGCTCGCTGTTAGTCTTAATCTGCGCCTGTACTTTTCAGAACGCTCCTTTGACCTTGGCTCTGATGTCACTAGAGCGCTACGTAGCTATTACCCTCCCTCTGAGGCACTGCACTATTGTTACACCGAAACCACAGGCATTGCTCTTGCAATCATTTGGTGTCTCGGCTCACTGAGCGTTTTGACAGACATTATGTTTGATTTAGTCAGTAATCCGGGACAGTTACTTAAAAACACATTTTGCACAAAAGAGAAACTTATTTTAACCAAGTGGCAGGCTGATAAAACTCAGGGTTTTGATATTCTGTTTTTTGTATTAGTGTCTGTGATCATTCTTTTTACTTACATCAGAATTATGATCACAGCCCGTTCCATGTCCACCAATAAAGAATCTGCTACAAAGGCCCAAACAACTGTGCTGCTGCACCTCATTCAGCTAGGCCTGTGCCTTTCCTCATTTCTATTTAATGTCATAGAGAGAACACTTTATATGATGGCAGGAGGTAGTAGCTCTCTTTTCATACATTTACGCTATATAAACTTTCTGATTGTCTTGATTTTGCCCCGTTGCCTTAGTCCGCTTATCTATGGTGTTAGAGATGATGCGGTGCGTCCCTTATTCATATATTATTTTTGTTACAGGTCTAATAAAATTAAACCTGTTGTAAATGTGGTTTAATCAGGTGGGCAAAATTGTATGACGTAAAATCTATTCATTTGCTCTTTGAATGTCTGTTAGACCAACAACTAGACATTAGACATATTTTTAGATAAGATAAAAGTAAAGTTTTCAAAATAAAACTGATGCCACTGTCATATTCCACTAAGAGAATTATTCTTACTGCCCAAATTCTAAAGAAGAGGCTGCACTGTGAGTTAAAATTACGCTATGGATGTAACTGGATGTAAAATTTTTTATGAAGTCTATTTTATAAATTGTCACTGTAAAAATAAAAAAACCCAACAACATTAAAACAGTTGTGAAAAATAAGTCTAGAAAGATTTTGTTCTTTTCCATGCATGTGTTTCTTTGCAAAACTATTTAAACAAAACCAGGTTGAAAGAAAAGTGAACAAAAAATGTAAGAATTAAAATCAGTTTTATTTGTAACAAGTTTTAATTTATTATTATTATTATTTAAAAAAATATTCTTAAATGCAGAATAGTGTTTTTTAATTAAAACACAATTATGAAGCACCGAAAGGTCAAAAACTGAACAAGGCAAGCGTTGGTAACATGATTATCCAATAAATCGTAAATAGAGCGGTTATCGTATGCAGATGTGCTGGCAATATTTCGCAATGATGTGTTCCTTGGGTTAGCTTATAAAGCTTATAAAGCTAAAAACCAAAGCGAAGATGCGGACATGGTGTGTAGCTCAATACTCAGATAAAAGTGCCGAGGTTCTTACAGTACCCTGCCGCTTTATGAACACCCTCCAGACATTCCTCTAGGGTGCCCTTGTGGTCTGAGTACTACAGTGTGAAAAAAAGGTTCAGAATTTGCTCTGACCCTTGACCTCTCCTCTGGGTTGTAAAACTGCAAACTGCCCCCCTCTCCCCATGTAAAAAACAAAAAAAGTGAATTCAATGAGTCGTGATTCTCATGATTGCCGTTTGTTATCCTGGGTTTGATTGACATGGGGACATGAAAGGGGACATGTAAGGGGACATGAAAGGGCAGCATGGCAATACGATATGTTGGAGGAAGTTCCAGTCTGTAGGTTTATCACTGAGTCCTGTGGAGAAGTGGGTTTTGGGGCATACTCTGCTCAAGGCAGGAACTTATTCCTCATTTATCCAAACTGAGCAGTTAAGGGGTTCAGGGCCTCAATCAGGGGCCCATTATTAGCAGGTTGTTAATCTGCAGTCTAAAACCTTAACCACTGAGCTATATCCTATTTAAGTGTGAGTTCTTCCTGTGTCTGCCTGGACTAGGGTTAGAGTCATATATATGGTCATATATATGACTTGGCTTCTTGAATTAACACATTATGGAAAGCCATTCGTCCCCTAAATTGGTACTTGAGATTTAACTGAACCTGTTTTCATTGCAAATAAAGACAGATCATTAAATAAAATAAGAGGAAGTGATTTATTCATAAAACAGACAGATGTGTTTGTCTGTAAAATCAAGCATTAAAAATCAGGTAAATAGAGAGCAGTGGTACAAATGACAAACATAACACATTATTTATCAGTTAAAACCAGGCCGAAGTAACAGCTTGATTATGCCACATACTGGAACAGAATTAAGTTTATTCTTTTAAATAACAGTTAAACAACAGTTTGAGTCCTTTTGAGTGTCAAAACACAGGAGTGAGTGATCAGTCATTTGGTAACATAGAGTTCTGTAGATCCTGAAATCTCCTAATTTTGTTGAGGTTCATAAGGTTTATTGCAGGGTTAGTTGCCCTGTGCTGATGTTACTGCTAGTTGCAGATTATCCGTTCTTACTTTTGTGTTTTAAAGTCAGATTTATTATCAGATTATTATTATATTATAAATACTCGTTTTTTGTACCACTTTGTACCTATTTTCGTTAAACAAAGCTTGCAGTCTGCCATGTGTGGGTCTCATCAGTAATTTTAAAATATATATAAGTGTATATAAGTTCTGTTGATGACATTATAAGAGGTATTGGTTATTGGATTCAGTGTTTTCGCGAGTACAAGCGCTAGAACATAAGCACGGTATCGGGTCTAATACCGATACTAGTGTCGGTACATCCCTACTGTAAAGTATGGAAGCATGTCATTTTAAAGGGTGCATAGAGTACTAAGGCCATCACAATTATTAAATTAGTAAGTCGCTCTGGACAAGGCCGTCTTCCAAATGCTGTATATGTAAAACAAACAATTGAATCCCAACCTAATATAAATCCCCATCCTAAAGCCCCTAAACCAGCAATAAATGATCAGAATTATTTAATTGAAAATTGTTAGATTTATAATCATGGTTGAAATTTTGCATGCTAATAACTTGCTGACACACACGCACGTTTTGTTCACACCCACAATGGATGTAAATTGACCCTTTGGAGGCTACAAAAGTCACTGCAAAGCTTTTTTTCTGTTAGATAGGAGACAAGTCACTGCACTCATGGAAGCCTGAAGTCTGTGGTGGGTTTTTTTTTGGTAAGTGTAAATTTGTAAAAGTAAATTTGATTAAGATTCTTAAATAGGGAATTAGTTAGGTGATTTGTCTGATTAGGGTTCCTTTTATTATGTGTAACTCTTAGAAATAAAACATTTTGTTTTAACAATTTAACACTGAATCTGAGATAAGTAATAATAAAAGAATAGTTTATGTAATTGAGAGTGGCTGAAGTTTGTAAAAAACACACTGTCATCAGATTGAGAAATAGTTTGGTTGAGGTTCGGTTTCAGAAAAGAAAAATGGTTAATGCTATAGCGTACAAAGCAGCAAAAGTTTGGAGAAAGCCTACAAATAGATGTAAGTAGGGTTGATGTGTGATACGTGTCCGCATTCTTTTTGGCTATATAATGTAGACTGTTGCATAAAATGCCTACGATGTAAATGCCTTTAGTGTGTTATAAATGTATACTTGCAAATGTAATATCACTGGGACACAAATGAAACCTCAGTTTGTGTAATCACCCATGCCTGCCTTATAAAAAATCATATCATCTTTTTTATTTTGTTTGTCTTTAGCATATGGCGACAAGCAACATCACAGATGACAAACCGTCCTTCGCGTACGAGCAGTTCTACAAGGTGGACTTTGATGTTACCACTGTGTCTAAAATTGCAGTAGCAGTTTTGATGTCTCTGTTTTTTGTTTATGTAAATGGCGTCTTGCTTTTTGTTTTATGGAGTAAGCCAGTGTTCCACGAAACACCCCGGTACATTCTGTTTGCTCACATGCTTCTCAATGATTCTGTCCTCCTTCTGGTCACAACTGCAATGTACGCCATGTCTCTTGCCCTTGCAAATTTAGCCAGAGCTTTGTGCTCGCTGTTAGTCTTAATCTGCGACTGTACTTTTCAGAACGCTCCTTTGACCTTGGCTCTGATGTCACTAGAGCGCTACGTAGCTATTACCCTCCCTCTGAGGCACTGCACTATTGTTACACCGAAAACCACAAGGCATTGCTCTTGCAATCATTTGGTGTCTCGGCTCACTGAGCGTTGTGACAGACATTATGTTTGATTTAGTCAGTAATCCGGGACAGTTACTTAAAAACACATTTTGCACAAAAGAGAAACTTATTTTAACCAAGTGGCAGGCTGATAAAACTCAGGGTTTTGATATTCTGTTTTTTGTATTAGTGTCTGTGATCATTCTTTTTACTTACATTAGAATTATGATCACAGCCCGTTCCATGTCCACCAATAAAGAATCTGCTACAAAGGCCCAAACAACTGTGCTGCTGCACCTCATTCAGCTAGGCCTGTGCCTTTCCTCATTTCTATTTAATGTCATAGAGAGAACACTTTATATGATGGGCAGGAGGTAGTAGCTCTCTTTTCATACATTTACGCTATATAAACTTTCTGATTGTCTTGATTTTGCCCCGTTGCCTTAGTCCGCTTATCTATGGTGTTAGAGATGATGCGGTGCGTCCCTTATTCATATATTATTTTTGTTACAGGTCTAATAAAATTAAACCTGTTGTAAATGTGGTTTAATCAGGTGGGGGCAAAATTGTATGACGTAAAATCTATTCATTTGCTCTTTGAATGACTGTTAGACCGACAACTAGACATTAGACATATTTTTAGATAAGATAAAAGTAAAGTTTTCAAATAAAACTGATGCCACTGGTCATATTCCACTAAGAGAATTATTCTTACTGCCCAAATTCTAAAGAAGAGGCTGCACTGTGAGTTAAAATTACGCTATGGATGTAACTGGATGTAAAAAATTTTTATGAAATCTATTTTATAAATTGTCACTGTAAAAATAAAAAAAAACCCAACAACATTAAAACAGTTGTGAAAAATAAGTCTAGAAAGATTTTGTTCTTTTCCATGCATGTGTTTCTTTGCAAAACTATTTAAACAAAAACCAGGTTGAAAAAGAAAAGTGAACAAAAAATGTAAGAATTAAAATCAGTTTTATTTGTAACAAGTTTTAATTTATTATTATTATTATTTTAAAAAAATATTCTTGAATGCAGAATAGTGTTTTTTAATTAAAACACAATTATGAAGCACCGAAAGGTCGAAAACTGAACAAGGCAAGCGTTGGTAACATGATTATCCAATAAATCGTAAATAGAGCGGTTATCGTATGCAGATGTGCTGGCAATATTTCGCAATGATGTGTTCCTTGGGTTAGCTTATAAAGCTTATAAAGCTAACAACCAAAGCGAAGATGCGGACATGGTGTAGCTCAATACTCAGATAAAAGTGCCGAGGTTCTTACAGTACCCTGCCGCTTTATGAACACCTCCAGACATTCTACTAGGGTGCCCTTGTGGTCTGAGTACTACAGTTTAAAAAACGTTCAGAATTTGCTCTGACCCTTGACCTCTCCTCTGGGTTGTAACTGCAACTGCCCCCTCTCCCCATGTAAAAACAAAAAGTGAATTCAATGAGTGGTGGTTCTCATGATTGCCGTTTGTTATCCTGGGTTTGATTGACATGGGGACATGAAAGGGGACATGTGAGGTGGCATAAAAGGGCATGGCAATGCGATATGTTGGACAAGGTTCCAGTCTGTAGGTTTATCACTGAGTCCTGTGGAGAAGTGGGTTTTGGGCATACTCTGCTCAAGACAGGAACTTATTCCAACAAGTTTGCATGCGTGTCATCAGGCCATAGTTTTATGGGTGCTGATGATTCTCAGTTTATCTAAGTTAAGTGGTGTGAAATATTTTTCTTTATATTTTCATTCCATACTTGTTCTTTGTTTTTATGATTTATATCTCCTGCTCATTTTTACTAGGTAATAATTTATCTTAAAGTTTCCTGACTGATACTGTTGGCCTTTTACAAACACCTGCAGGGTCTTGATACATTAGTTTAGACTACTATCTCTTGGTTCCTGTAAGACTGGTGCATGTGATAATGGTCACAACATCCATGTATTTCTAACTCTCTCCTGTCCTTTCCACTCACAGGTGAGGCAGGCACAAAAACTGTACCTCCATATTTACTTTAATAAACTTTGTAAACTTCCAGGCTTCTCATCTGTTTATCCTTTACTCTACAGTCAAAACACATCTTCTGGATCTGATCAACCCAGAAGATTTAAAAAAAGTGGGTTTTCCTTTGAACAGAAAAGGTTATAGGAGCCGTTGTTATACTGTACATTATGTATTAAATGTAACTTTATTTCTCAGTAGTGTAATGGTCGTGGTGTCAATGTCTTCTCAATAAAATAGCTTTCCAGTAGTGAATCTCTTTTGTTGATCAAGTAGTGCAGTATCATCCGCACAAACTACATTTAAGTGTCCTACACATCTTCTATTTTATCAACTGGGGTTCATTTTAGGCACAAGCATATGTCATAGGTCACTACTGATCATTTCAGTTTTTCTACCATTATTCCACAGAAGCACCCAATATTTTAGCCCTTTCACCTTCACTATTCCCCTCTAGTTTAATACTCTTGGGTGGTAACTAATGTTACACTTCTGTATAGTAAATATTTTTGTTTGTCAAGCGTAGGTGAGAGAAATACAGCAGAGGCATTTTACCAAACACCCCAAAGCTTAATTATTATTACATTAATTATTCATATACAGCAATTTATGGTAACTGCTTTCTGCAGTTAAAAAACAAGAGTTCTCTAAGGGCAGAACAATGATCATGCACATGAGACTGAAGCCATAGTGTCCTTTAAAAGTCATTATCTTAATAAAATAACTGAGAATAAAGAAGTGCTCAATTATTTATTGTGGCATTAGAGATGGTCTGAGTTTTGCTTTAGATTAATGTCCAGCTTTGTTTGATATTCACACAGTAAATTCCAAGAGTTTGGCTTGTTTAAAGAATGGAAATGTTAGACAGCAGAAGCACTGCATGAGGGGGGTAAATAGATTAATAAACGAAAGTAAAGATAAATTATATTTTCTTAAGAATAAAATCTTTATAGAAATACATTTATCAAGTTCACATTTTGAACACAATGTACGGCGGTACAATGGCTAGAAAAAACAGTCAGAAAATCAAAGCAAAGTCAAACCTGGGTCAAAATAACAGCTTAGTTATGTCACATACTGAAACAGAATTAAATTTATATCGTAGGAAGTAACTAAATACAAAGTGCTTCGAAACTGTGACTATGAGTACCTGGTCATTTTGAACGGTGTGACCAGAGTAAAAGAGATATGAATGAAAATATGGAAGTGTGTGTGTGTGTGTGTTGTAAATATTGGAGTCTACTGCAGCTGAGTTTGTAGGCCGTGGTGCACTTTGGAAATACAGTTTGCAGTGTTGGTGGAACTGACAGCATTGTTGCTTTGGCTTGTTAAAATAACGGATTTTTAACTATAGCGGAAGATTAAAGCATTAGAGTGGCATACAGGACATAATAAAGGTGCAGAATTATTACTATAAGTTTCCCCTTCATTATATGTCACACGCTGCACATAGAGTTCCATAAAATGTGGTTATAAGTTAATTACTGACATATGACATGATATTTAAGTTTACGGTCTTCGTCCTTATCCAGAGCGACATACATTTGGTTTTTTTGGTGGTGCTGGCAATCAAAACCTGATCTTCCAGATAGTAGTCCAACAACCACTGCATCACCACTTTCCCCATATAGAATAACTAAATATGAAAGAAGTAAAGTGAGCCAAACCCTAATTTCAATTCTAATTGCCCCAATTGGGATGAATTGGAAAGTTCACCTGGCCGTCTGAGTTAATACCACGTCCTGCCCTTACCAAAAAACAAAACAAAAACAGTACAGGGCCTTGTAAGGGGTAAGTCAGATTTTAGCTGTTACAGCTGTTTCTGAATGCAATGTCAGTGTTGTTACATCTGTTTATTGTCTAAACTTTTTACACAAAACAACAAGCAAAAACGCAGATAAAAACAACCCGTATTTACAGTATTATAAATAATTAAGCAAAACTTTACATGCCTTTATTAGTTACATACCAGAAATGGTTAATGAGGTTAAAAAATATTCACTTAAACACGTACACATACTTAAATGACACTATATTAATCAACCAACATTTTTTATTAAATATATTTTATGAATTTTAATTCTCAAAAAAACCCATAAAGTTGTTGTGTAGATTAATCTTATAAAAAGGTTATGGTTCTTTTTCATAATGTTTATCTGTGCAACACAATTACAACAAAACCAGGGACATGTACAAAGAACAAAGCAGGAAATAAATGACTAGTTATTTATTATTAATTATACTATTTATAATATGATTATACTTTATTATTCGCTGTATGTATTAAGTTAATATTTATTTAATAATTTAGTTTTGGACATAATGATACCAACAGTATTGGACTAAACAGGCAGTTTTATTTGTAGAACTGTCCATTCTGGAATTTTACTACCTCTTTATTAAAATTAAAAAATCACTGATTTACACTCTGAATACATTCTGTATTATTTAGTATGCAAAACCAAGTAAATGTGAATATCTTTATTTAAACTCTACAGCACAGTGAAATATGTTTCTTCGCATATCCCAGCATACATAGAAGGGGGTCAGAGCGCAGGGTCAGTTATGATACAGCGCTCCTGGAGTAAGAAGCGTTGAGGGTTTTGCTTAAGGACCCAACAGTGTGAGACTGGTGCCAGTGGGGCTTGAACCCAGACCTTCCTGGTCTTCCAACCAACAACTTAGAACTTTAACCATTTACTACTACTTCCCCCTGGATTTTAAAATATGCATACAATGGACATTTTACTATCCCACAAGCCCACAGGAGAGACGATTTCGAAAATAGCGGAAGGTGGAGATGCAGGACTTTTTTTAAGTGCCTAAAGTAGTACTTTTTTATTTTCATTAAATGAACATTGGAGTAAACATGACCCAACTTTAAACTTTCAAATTTTAACATGAAGGATGTAGTACATCCGAATTTCATTTATACTGCACATAACCATTCTGTATAGAAAGTACTTGCTTAAAGATTGGATTAGTAATTATAAATGAATTAGTATACAGGTTTGGATGCAGCTCCATTGTTTCCCCCTTTAGAAATGTGTCGTCATCTCTCTCTGGTATCCACATGGCCCCTATTATAAAAATTAGTTCGTACTGGCCTTTATATTCAGGTCTCAGCTTATACATGTACATGACACTTGGGTTCTGCTGCAAAGGAAATCGATGATCTGTAAATGCTCATGATCTGTAAATCTTTTGTACATTTGTAAATGTTATCTATTCTTTTTTTTTTCTAAATCTAATCTGTAGTCTTGTTTATTTTTGGTGGCTTGTTTAATGCTGTTAAAACAGTAAGTCGTATTTTAAGGTTCTAATTTCTTTACTATAAAATGTCAGCTACTTATAATAGCAGCATAGAGATTTTGTTTAAAAAACAAATTGTGCTTGATGATGGAGAAATATCAAAAGTTGTCTTTGCAATAATTATGTCAATATTCTTTATCTATTTTAATATAATTATGCTGTGCACTCTTTGGAGTAAGCCTGTTTTTCAAGAGACGCCACGCTACATTCTGTTTATTAACATGCTGCTCAGCGACTCGATTCAACTTCTCCTCACTTCCATGCTGTACATTTTAAATATGTTATTAATACAGTTAGTCACAGTTGCTTGTGCTTTAATAATTCTTATGTCAGTAACAACTTTTCGTAACGCACCTTTAAACCTGGCTGTGATGTCAGTAGAGCGTTATATAGCCGTACGCTATCCCTTAAGACATGCTGAAATAGCCACTCAGAAAAGAACTTATATTGCTGTAGGAGTCATTTGGTTTGTTGGTTCAATAAATTTTATAATTGATTTTTTTTATGTAGGAGCGATAGAGCCAAACTTTTTAACATCCCGAATATTTTGCGTAAGAGAACGGCTCTTTATAAGGAAATGGCAAGCAGATGTTTTACAGGCTTTTAGTATATTTTACTTTGTATCCGTGTCTCTAATCATCCTTTTTACATATATCAGCATTTTAATTACAGCCAGGTCCATTTCCTCTAACCAGAAATCAGCTACAAAAGCTCACAAGACTGTTCTGCTGCACCTTATTCAGCTGGTGTTGTGCCTTTCCTCTTTCCTTTACGCTTTTATAGAGCGAGCTGCAACAGTGGTTGGCAATAACAAACTTAGCTTTGACCTGCGTTATGTAAACTATTTGTTTGTGCTGATTTTGCCACGCTGCTTGAGTCCACTCATTTACGGACTCAGAGACGATGCTGTACGACCCTTATTTATCTACCACCTTATTCCTGCCAGAGGCAAACGCAGGCCTACTGTCAATGTACACTAAAACAAACAAACCAGACTCTTGCCAACATTAATGTGTCCTTTTTAAGGTTTTGTGGAAAAGGTACTGGTTCATATGGTTTCTTATATACATTACCTGCTGCTGAGTGTTTTGACTTTGTAAAAGTCAGCTTTCCTTTGACTCCTGCAAAATTTAAAGCTAAACTTGATGCATGGGTAAAAAAATTGTGTAAAACATTGCATGCTATACTGGTGACCTGTGACATGCATGATGGCCTATGCAGTGCAGTCAGTAAGCAATGAATTTGTGTGTGTATATACAATATGGATTTAAATTCATACTATTAATAATTAGATTTAAAATCAGAATATAGATAGTATTACTTTACGTTATGTGCGACAAGATCCCAGAAATCCAAAGGACCTCAACAAATAAGGTCTAAAATATAGATATGATATCATCTCCCTCTAGGCTGGGCATGGTGACTAATATAAATATCTGTTCAAATCAGTATCACTTATTAGAGCTGGGGTTTTGTGCCAGATGTAACAGATTGCTGCTTTTATTTCAAAATTTTTTTTGTCCTGATTCATAAGGAACTGGTGGTGATTAACAGAACGTCATCCTGTACTGTTTGAGATATTCTGTTTTGTATCATGTCAGTTTCCAATACTAGCACACTTGACTTTTTTCTAACATACCAGCAAGTTCTGAATCTTGCAATGAATGAGGGAAAAATAGTCAAGGTCAGTTTTGCTATATTTATGGCTCTTTTCTTTATCTATTTGAACGCTTTTATGGTTTACATTCTGTGTAGCAAGGCTGTTTTTAAAGAGACTCCACGCTACATTCTGTTTACCCACATGCTTTTTAATGACTCGATTCAGCTCACTGTTACCTCTCTGTTGTATCTTTTAATTCTGGCTTATATCAAAATAGTCATGGCTGCTTGTGCTGTTTTAGTTGTTGTTTCAAGTATGACTTTCTGTAACGCCCCTTTAAACCTGGCTCTGATGTCACTGGAGCGTTATGTGGCTATAAGCTTTCCTCTAAGACATGCTGAACTAGTTACCCAGAGAAGAACTTATATTGCCATTGGAATTATTTGGTGTATGAGTTTCATAAACCCTATAGCTGACTTGCTTTATTTAACAATCAGTGATCCGAAATATTTAACATCACAAATATTTTGCTCCAGAGAACGGCTCTTCATAAAGCAATGGCAGTTAAGTGTTTACGAGGGCTTTAACATCTTTTTTTTTGTGTCCGTTTCTGTGATTATTCTTTTTACATATATCAGCATTATGATTACAGCCAGGTCCATTTCTTCTAAGAAAGAATCAGCTGCAAAAGCCCACAAGACCGTACTGCTGCACATCATTCAGATGGGCCTGTGCCTTACCTCTTTTCTCTACAGCTTTATAGAGCGAACTGCAGCAATGTCCAGCAACAGCAGCAAACTCTTCGTAGACCTGCGTTATCTAACCTATATTTTTGTGCTAATTTTACCACGATGCATAAGCCCACTCATCTATGGACTGAGAGACGATGCTGTGCGCCATTTATTCATCCATTACTGTCGCTGTGTGAAACGCAAGTCAACTGTCAATGTACCCTGAATTAACGCTGTTTCAGATAATGTTATCTGTTTAATGTTGTTGTAAAACTGTTCATGGACAAAAGATATTATAAATTTTGTTACACAGTTACAGTGAAACTTAAAATCTTCATTGCTGGTTCAAACTGTCTTATGTTTAATCTGTTTAACTAAATCATGTCGTTTATGCAAATTTGAATAAGGCCTAGATTTATTACAAATGTTCAGACCATATGCTGCTGCCCAAGTAAGAAACATTCATTTAAAATATTAACATGTTGTAGTTAGCCATCAATGTTTATTAGAGAACACTAAAGAAATCCAATGTATTAATGCTTATATTATTGCTTAAATAATTATTTAGAAATATTGTTATCACTCAATGCTATTAACGTTTGTGCTCATTTAATTTAAACCTCATATCAGTAGCATATCCTTATTGGTTCATATTTTTATTATAATATTAAATAGCATTATTATTGTAGTCTTTTAAAATATCTGTTATTTTAATGATCACTTTCATCACTGTGTTTTTAGACATTATTTGGTGTTTGGAAATTTGCCAATAAGGATGTGATCGTACATCAACATTTCAATCAATCTACCTTTATTGGCAGATGTCCTAATCCTAAAATTTCTAGATTTTTTGGATAAAGCCCTCTGTCAATCAAGGCTTTTTATTTTGTCAGTCTGAACGGTTTACCTTGTTTTAGTGTTAGCTCTTTTATGTGTTTATTTGACTTATAACATGAAATACTCATGGCAGCTTTTTGGTGTTGGCTTTAGTGATATAGCTGATTGGACATAAATATGTAAACATATTGTCTTTGTCTCTTTTAACACAGCCATAGACTTTAGTATTAAATCGATATTTTATTAGTTTTTGCAGGAAGAAGTAAATAATTCACGATAAAAGCACACAGATATAGAAGCAAATATAACTTATCAAATATATTTTCATTTACAAATAGAAACAAAATATAGGTTTTCTAATACAGGTTAGAAACCTATACAGGCTAATATAGGTTGCAGTAGATCGGCCTGAAATGCTGATACCAGGAGGGCCTTGTGCTCTTTGCTACAATGGAATATTGTTAATTTATCTGTGGTCAGCTGTCGTTTTGCATAGTCATTGGTGAGCTTTTATTATTAACAAAACATCTCATAAAAATACATTGGCACTGTAAAACTAAATGCCAGACCGGTTATCAAAGTTACCCTACTGGTCTCTGTGCAGCTTCTTCCATCTCCCCACAATTGCACAGGATTTTGTAAAACTGCTTTCTTAATAAATAAATGCATATATCATTAAATCTGACCCGTATCCGATATCTGCATTTACACTTTTACACTGCAAAACAACCCAACATAGACATACTGACTGAAAAAGGAGGTAAAAACAGCACAATAATCATTGGACGAAATAAACAAAGACAAAATTATTATTACCATATTTAAAGGTTGGCAAAACAATGCTCACTTAAGGTTGAGAAAAAAGAGAGCATTTTTTGCAGCAGACCAAGTGTAGCATTGATCACTAAGGTATAAATATATATTTATTTGATAGTGTGTTAATTTTTATTTAAAACAATGTTCACTGACAAAACTGATTTTAAGTAAGCGAACAAATAAAATAAATATCATCTATATAACATCTAATATGGCTGGTGGCCACCTGAGTTGACGTCATGCGCCACCATCGCTTATTCAATGACGTTTGACTAGCATCGACAGGTAAAATTGCTTACATAACAGACGCTGATGCACGTATCTGATTTATATCTGATTTATTTCTACATAAGATTAAGTCCTGTATCCAATCTGAAAATATCGGAATCCAATCTGAAAATATCGGAATCCATGTGCATTTTTTCTGCATACACTGTCGTCTGTTATATCTTATCTGTGGGATATTCGAGAAACAAAATCAGAATTGGGTCACTTGATATGTGTGGTGTAAATGCAGCTCAGAGAGCTTTTAAACAGTTTTGTAACATTGAGCTATTAAACAACATTCCAAAGGGGATTTTTTGTGAAAATCTTGTAACCTCTTCTAACAGTCATTTGAAACACCAATGTTTTCTCTCTCTCTCTCTCTCTCTCTCTCTCCCACCCCTTTCTCTAAAAATAATATACGAAATGTTTTTTACTATTACAATTCAAACACATTTCATCATCTTTCCCTGGGGTTTACATGGTGTCTGTTATAAACATCAGTTCACAGTGATGTTACTCTTCTGAGCTGGACTCTGAACTCACATGCACAAGATTAGCACAAAGATCTGTAAATATTGAAAAATCGGATCTGAGAGGAGGTGGTAGTCATTTGTACAGAGATTTGAATTGTCAGTGTTTCTAAAAGTTGTGTATATATTTTTTATCATATTATGTCAATTACTAATGATAGCACGTCTGACGTTTTGCTTATACATCAACAAATATACCAGGTTGCACTGACTGAGGGACTAATAGCGAAAGTTTTTTTTGCAATATTAATGTCTCTGTTCTTTACTTATTTAAACGCTATCATGGTTTACACTCTGTGTAGCAAGGCTGTTTTTAAAGAGACTCCACGCTACATTCTGTTCACCCACATGCTTTTTAATGACTCGATTCAGCTGTTTGTTACGTCATTGTTGTACATTATAGGTCTGGCCTATTTCAAGTTAGTCATGGCTGCTTGTGCTGTTTTAGTTATTATTTCAGGTACGACTTTCCGTAACGCCCCTTTAAACCTGGCTCTGATGTCACTGGAGCGTTATGTGGCTATAAGCTTTCCTCTAAGACATGCTGAACTAGTTACCCAGAGAAGAACTTATATTGCCATTGGAATTATTTGGTGTATGAGTTTCATAAACCCTATAGCTGACTTGCTTTATTTAACAATCAGTGATCCGAAATATTTAACATCACAAATATTTTGCACCAGAGAACGGCTCTTCATAAAGCAATGGCAGTTAAGTGTTTACGAGGGCTTTAACATCTTTTTTTTTGTGTCCGTTTCTGTGATTATTCTTTTTACATATATCAGCATTATGATTACAGCCAGATCCATTTCTTCTAAGAAAGAATCAGCTGCAAAAGCCCACAAGACCGTACTGCTGCACATCATTCAGATGGGCCTGTGCCTTACCTCTTTCTCTACAGCTTTATAGAGCGAACTGCAGCAATGTCCAGCAACAGCAGCAAACTCTTCGTAGACCTGCGTTATCTAACCTATATTTTTGTGCTAATTTTACCACGCTGCATAAGCCCACTCATCTATGGACTGAGAGACGATGCTGTGCGCCATTTATTCATCCATTACTGTCGCTGTGTGAAACGCAAGTCAACTGTCAATGTACCCTGAATTAACGCTGTTTCAGATAATGTTATCTGTTTAATGTTGTTGTAAAACTGTTCATGGACAAAAGATATTATAAATTTTGTTACACAGTTACAGTGAAACTTAAAATCTTCATTGCTGGTTCAAACTGTCTTATGTTTAATCTGTTTAACTAAATCATGTCGTTTATGCAAATTTGAATAAGGCCTAGATTTATTACAAATGTTCAGACCATATGCTGCTGCCCAAGTAAGAAACATTCATTTAAAATATTAACATGTTGTAGTTAGCCATCAATGTTTATTAGAGAACACTAAAGAAATCCAATGTATTAATGCTTATATTATTGCTTAAATGATTATTTAGAAATATTGTTATCACTGAATGCTATTAACGTTTGTGCTCATTTAATTTAAACCTCATATCAGTAGCATATCCTTATTGGTTCATATTTTTATTATAATATTAAATAGCATTATTATTGTAGTCTTTTAAAATATCTGTTATTTTAATGATCACTTTCATCACTGTGTTTTTAGACATTATTTGGTGTTTGGAAATTTGCCAATAAGGATGTGATCGTACATCAACATTTCAATCAATCTACCTTTATTGGCAGATGTCCTAATCCTAAAATTTCTAGATTTTTGGATAAAGCCTCTGTCAATCAAGGCTTTTTATTTTGTCAGTCTGAAATGTTTCTTGATGGATTGTGCTAAACACCAGTCCAAACAGCACCTTCTCCTAACAGCACCTAAACCCTAAGTAGCACTTTGTAACATTGGACTTTGTCACATATGTAAACTCAGTTCCCCCCAAAAAAACGAGGCGCTAATTCTCTTAGCCATAAGTGTCACTTTCCATAGTGTTTTTAACACAGTGTATCGCTCCCTCTGGGGAAACCGAGGTCACATACAGCGTCACTGTGGTGGGATGGTGTTAGCGCAGGGGTTCAGGGGTTGGACTGCTAATTCAGGCGGTCCAACCCCTAATTCAGGGGTTGGAAGGTCTGGGTTCGATTTCCAGCACCACCAAGTTGCCACCGTTGGGCCCCTGAGACCCCCAATTGCTTGATTGCATAAAAGAGATAAATGTAAGTCACTCTGGATAAGGATGTCTGCCAAATGCTGTAAATGTAGATGTAAATGCTCAGCATACCATATTTTGCCACACTGCCTAAGACTGCCACTCATCTATGGACTAAGAGACAACGCTGTACCATCACTGTACACTGAATCAAAGTTATTTTTCCTAAATACTTTAAACTTGTACAATAATCAATGTAGAAAGGAAAATATATTAAAAATGCTTATACAAAGTCACATTGTAACTCAAGAGTTCATACCACTTACATCACTTATGTTTGCATGAGGCTGAAACTGAAATTAACGTCGATTTTATCTTGGTCTAAAACTCAAAACTGTCTAATGTTTAGCCCATCGAATAAAATCATGTAATTTATACACATTTTAAAGGCAGAAATAATTTTAATGCAAATGTTTTGAATAAATGCTGCTGATCAGTTAACCAGCGATAAATTGAACAACTAAAAACATCGTTACATATACAGTTTATTAGAATTAAGGGTTACGTAGTGACAGAGGACAATATCATTATATAATGCTAAGATATTGTGTTCTTTATAGATGTTGTGTTTACTGATATCCATTTGTCTCTACTGAGGGCTCATACAAGTGACATATAGGCTCAATAAATATAAAGTTTGCTAGACTTTTTGACAAGACAGGTACTTTGTAAAATAAACGAAAAGATTCATTTATTTCAATTAAAACCGATTTGTATTTATCTTATTTATACACAGGTAGCAGTGCTGGTCAGTTCTGGGCTAGAGGACTTGCTCAAGAACCCAGCAGTTGAGGTGTTATTGTCAGTGCTAGATTAAACTCCCGACTGATGGGCTTTATGTGTATCCACTGTACATCGAATCCATATGATTTTTTTGCACTGTGATGCATTAATGAATATGTTATCAGGTGTACCTATTAGTATAAATGGTGGGTTAAGTGCATTACAGTTTTTCATAAAAGTTTGATTTACTAACGTCCTGAACTTTAGTATATGTGCTTAGTAGAGTTTTTGTACAGCAATTTATTATTTGAAGATTCATTAATGTTTTCTCTATTTAAAATAATGAAATATCAATTATTTTTTATTGTTTTTTGTAAATTAATAGAACTGATTGGGAACATGCTAGTTTTGTACAGGTTTTATATACAAACAACAGTTTTTCCTGTATAGGTTTGCCAAGTTGGCATTTGTTGTGTATGCAAATGGGGAAATACTGCACTGTTGGACTGAGCTACTGTTTGCTTTAGGCTAATTAACGGTTTACCTTGTTTTAGTGTTAGCTCTTTTATGTGTTTATTTGACTTATAACATGAAATACTCATGGTAGCTTTTTTTGGTGTTGGGTTTAGTGATATGGACATAAATATGTACACATATTGTCTTTGTCTCTTTTTAAACAGCCATAGACTTTAGTATTAAGTCGATATTTTATTAGTTTTTGCAGGAAGAAGTAGACAATTCACAATAAAAGCACACAGATATAGAAGCAAATATAACTTATATCAAATATATTTTCATTTACAAATAGAAACAAAATATAGGTTTTCTAATACAGGTTAGAAACCTATACAGGCTAATATAGGTTGCAGTAGATCGGCCTGAAATGCTGATACCAGGAGGGCCTTGTGCTCTTTGCTACAATGGAATATTGTTAATTTATCTGTGGTCAGCTGTCGTTTTGCATAGACATTGGTGAGCTTTTATTATTAACAAAACATCTCATAAAAATACATTGGCACTGTAAAACTAAATGCCAGACCGGTTATCAAAGTTACCCTACTGGTCTCTGTGCAGCTTCTTCCATCTCCCCACAATTGCACAGGATTTTGTAAAAACTGCTTTCTTAATAAATAAATGCATATATCATTAAATCTGACCCGTATCCGATATCTGCGGAATCCATGTGCATTTTTTCTGCATACACTGTCGTCTGTTATATCTTATCTGTGGGATATTCGAGAAACAAAATCAGAATTGGGTCACTTGATATGTGTGGTGTAAATGCAGCTCAGAGAGCTTTTAAACAGTTTTGTAACATTGAGCTATTAAACAACATTCCAAAGGGGATTTTTTGTGAAAATCTTGTAACCTCTTCTAACAGTCATTTGAAACACCAATGTTTTCTCTCTCTCTCTCTCTCTCTCTCTCTCTCCCACCCCTTTCTCTAAAAATAATATACGAAATGTTTTTTACTATTACAATTCAAACACATTTCATCATCTTTCCCTGGGGTTTACATGGTGTCTGTTATAAACATCAGTTCACAGTGATGTTACTCTTCTGAGCTGGACTCTGAACTCACATGCACAAGATTAGCACACAGATCTGTAAATATTGAAAAATCGGATCTGAGAGGAGGTGGTAGTCATTTGTACAGAGATTTGAATTGTCAGTGTTTCTAAAAGTTGTGTATATATTTCTTATCATATTATGTCAATTACTAATGATAGCACGTCTGACGTTTTGCTTATACATCAACAAATATACCAGGTTGCACTGACTGAGGGACTAATAGCGAAAGTTTTTTTTGCAATATTAATGTCTCTGTTCTTTACTTATTTAAACGCTATCATGGTTTACACTCTGTGTAGCAAGGCTGTTTTTAAAGAGACTCCACGCTACATTCTGTTCACCCACATGCTTTTTAATGACTCGATTCAGCTGTTTGTTACGTCATTGTTGTATATTATAGGTCTGGCCTATTTCAAGTTAGTCATGGCTGCTTGTGCTGTTTTAGTTATTATTTCAGGTACGACTTTCCGTAACGCCCCTTTAAACCTGGCTCTGATGTCACTGGAGCGTTATGTGGCTATAAGCTTTCCTCTAAGACATGCTGAAATAGCCACGCAAAAAAGGACTTACATTGCTGTTGGACTTACTTGGTGTATGAGCCTGGTTCACTATTTCACTGACTTTGTTTACAGTGCAGCAATAGAACCTAAATTTTTAACCTTACAAATATTTTGCACCAGAGAACGGCTTTTCACTAAGCAATGGCAAGTAAATCTTCACGAAGGCTTGAACATATTCCTCTTTGTGACAATGTCTGTGATCATGCTTTTTACATATATCAGCATTTTTCTTACAGCCAGATCGGTTTCCTCTAAAAAAGACACGGCTGTGAAAGCCCACAAGACCGTACTGCTGCACATCATTCAGATGGGTCTGTGCCTTACCTCTTTTTTCTATAGTTTTATAGAGCGAACTGCAGCAATGTCCAGTAGCAGCAGCAAACTCTTCCTAGACCTGCGTTATCTAAACTATATATTCGTGCTGATTTTACCACGCTGCCTAAGTCCACTCATCTATGGACTAAGAGACGATGCATTGCGGCACTTATTCATCTTCTATTTTCGTTTTGGCACTAGCAAACGCAAGTCTACAGTCAATGTTCACTGATTTTAGGTATTTCTTTCAGATATTTTAACCCTTTCATTGTTATATTTAGGATTGTACTAATGCATTATTAAAATATAGTCTGAATTGTTATATGCAATTTTTCTCCACTTACTCATGTGTTTCAGTTAAAGACTACTAAATTTAGTTTATTTAAAACTATAATGTTTACCGTATTTTAACAAATTTATATTATTTATATAGGAGAAACAAGGCTTAGTAGACATTAATGCAATTGTTTTAATAATATACTGCATAACAGTTCATACCCACTAAACTCTATTCAAAATGGTATCATCTTTACATTCACATTGACGGCATAGAGCGACTTACATTTATCTCTTTTAATACAATTGAGTGATAAAGGCCTTTTACCGGGGTCCAGCAGTGGTAACTCTGTAGTGCTGGGAGTCAAACCCCAGTCTAGCAGTCTAACACCCTATCCACTGCGTTACCACTTCCCCCACATATAATGTTTCCCCCTCATATAATGTTTAGTAGAAAGTAGTAAAATTACCCAAATTCTGTTGTCAAAAGTCAACATTCGAGTTTACCAAACATAAACTTACACTAAACTTTTATTAGGGTTAGTTTATTATATTGAATAAAATAATTTTTTGTCATTGACTACGAGTCGAAGGCTGGACCTTTTCTAATAAGCACTGAAAAAAAAAAAAAAAAATGAAGGGGAAAAACAATCACTTTCTGATATAGATATATATATATATATATATATATATATATATATATATATATATATATATATATATATTTTTTTTTTTTTTTCTCTCACTTTCCCTGGCAGAACAAGTCTATTTTTCAGATATTAATAGGCAGTCTGATATGCAAGTTTTGCCTCCCAGTAATTTGTAAATTAATGTTAAGGTTTTTCTTGTTGAAGTTAATGTTCCCTTTATTAGTTAAGTTCATATACAGCATTGTTTGTTTTCCTGTCCATTGTGAGGTATTGTTTTCTGTATCACTGTCTGGAGAGTCTGTGGTGATGTCTGTGTTTAATAAATGCATAACTACTCACCTTGTCAGTGGACCACCAACACTCCACTTTAAAGAGTTTCGGGTTTCGTTAACAATTTAAAAAAAAGAAATAGAAAATCAAATCAAATAACGTTAAAAGTAAAATATCATAAAATATATTTCTTACATGTAAGACAAATTATTAGCAAAAAAAGTGTCTTGTGTTTAATCGTGACTGTTTAAGTGATTTACTATTTCTTGCCAGAGTACAATCGGGGTAATTTTTAGTAAATCATGCAGCTTGTAAAACGACATTAAATCAAAAGAGGAATACACTTCACTTACGTTAGACGGTATCTAGTGATTTTTAAAGTAAACCCTAAAAAGATGATAAGAGAGATCACATGTTGGCGATTTAATGATAAATCAAGTTTTAACAAGTAAACATAAAATCAAGCAAATACAGTCCTGGCTAATTAGATAAAACACAATAATCGTTAAAAATGTTCAGTTCTTTTCGTTTAGCATGGCATTAATAGGATGGTTTAAGTTTATCAGAGGTTTGATTGTACAGCAGTCACAGGAAATTACCAGAGGATGGTTTGTTATCAATGAAAGAAAAATGACCAGACTGACTGGACCATTAACTCAAATAACCACTTTTCACGTCTGTGGTAGGCAGATTTTCTTCAACAGCGAAATAAAACAGTAAGTATTTCTTTTTTTTTTGTTAGCCATAACAGAAATCTGAGTCTACAGAAGGTAAGAATTTACAGAAACTGGACCACTGAGGATGCACTGATCATTGCTGGAATAAATGTACTCTATAAACTTAAGCTGTGTAAAATATAACACTAAAGTGTACTGAAAAACAGCAGGGACAATAAAACCTGAGCGACAGAAGGCTTCAGAAAATAAAATTAAATAAGACTACTTTTCCCTTGAAATTAAGCATCTATGTTCAGCTATTAAAAAGGTCAACTGCCTGAAATGCCTGTAACTCCACACAGGCTCTACATCAGGACACAACTCTGGCTGACGAGTGCAGCCTCATACTGACCCCTGGTGGAGAAGTAAAGAAGTGAACTTTTAAAATTGATCACCGTCCCCCCCCCCCTTTTTTTATAGAGCTCTATTTCTATTTCTCTCTCTCTCTCTCTCTCTCTCTCTCTCTCTCTCTCTCTCTCTCTCTCTCTCTCTCTCTCTCTCTCTCTCTCTCTCTCTCTCTCTCTCTCTCTCGTCTCGTCCTCTTTTAAGATTTTGAACTTGAAGGAATTGAACCTGGGTTGCCGGAGCGCAGTTAAAACAGTTAACTCAAAACATTAACAAAACATTAGTAATAGTAGCAATATTGTTTATTTTTATAATAAAGTTGTTTTATTCCTCAACTATCTACTTATTTCCAGAGGTGGGCAGTAACTATATTATATTTACTTAAGTATATTTTTCCGGTAACTTTTTACTTTTAGAGTATATTTTAATGAAAATTTAGTGTACTTTTACATTTTTAGCGGAAAAAACTTTACTTTTACTCTGCTACAACATTCGGCATCGTTCCTCCGTTACTGTCAACTGTCAAACCGTAATAATTTAACATACATAATAAATAAATAAAAATAACAAAAAGTTTTTATTATAATTTGTTTGTATGCGTTTTTCGTCTCGCGAGACTTTAGTTTAGCGCGAGATCAGCTGGAAAATAAAGCAAAGCATTCTTTGCTTTATTAATAATGTGTTCAGAAATCGATTGTATTCCCACCTAAATAAAGCATGTACTTATAAAATGTAAAAATAAAGTATATTTAAATAGAAAATAAAGACAGAATTAACTGTTAGAAAAGCATCTGTGTGTGTTTGAGATTTGACTGTAAGTGACAGGTGATGTGATATGATGTGAGGTTAATGTTTATCATAATGTTTATTTAGAAGTGAGATTGACTTGACTTTACTTTCACCTGTTTTATTCAAGCAGAACAAAATTCAGGGTTTTTTCCTTCATATTACTCAGATCAAAAGTAACTAGTAACTAACTACTTAAGTATTTTTTCATCTGACAGTTTTTACTGTATCTATTTAAATTGTTACTTGTACTCGAGTAAAACGTTCTATAAGTATACTTTTATACGAGTACAGATTTTGGATTCTCGACCCACCTCTAATTTCAGTGGGTAGCATCTTTTCTTTTAATATTGACCATGTTGTTAGATGCTTATTTATTTTTTATTTGATAAAATATTTTTGCTTTGGTAATTATTTATTTTTGCATGACCTTAAACAGACTCGTTTCATTGCTGAAAACAAAATACTTCGATAAATATAGAAACGCAAATTATAGATTTCCTCATTTTTGATGCAAAACCTTAAAACAACGTGGCTTTATTAATAATCATTTAATTATCAGACAATCAAGTGGACCAAATGACACTAGTAGTGCTATAGTAAAAGTCTTTACATAATCCTACAATCGGTTAATAAATAAAACCATAAAATGCCTGTTAAAATGCCTGTTTAAAAAGAGTTGCAATCAAATGAAATTGCGAATGTAATAATTGCTACAAAACAGTTTGGTTTATTATTTTTTTTACAGTTCTTTTGTGCTTTAGGGGTTTTTTTTTCATTTGTCTTAGAACAGTAATTTAAAATGTGAATAAACATTTGTGGACCCATCACATGGTGTACTGCTCAGCAGAGGTGCCTAATTACTGCAGTTGTCAGTCTGAGTTGTGTCATCATCTGTCTCTAGGGTCACCGTGTTTTTCTCTATAAAAAGACGATCAGAAATGTCCTACCCTTTAGGACTGGCTTTACATCTTGATTAACCCTTTACATTTCAGATCTCCAGTCCCGACTATGTGTTTATTTGTGCACATAATTTATACTTTGTTATGAAAATGTCTATTCTGCATGCAATTTTAGAAAGTCATGGTAGTTTAATGTTCTGGTTCTGTTAATCCTGTTCTTGCACCTGTTCTGTAAATATCATTGGGTGTTTATGTATTTGTAAAATGATGGCATTTAATAATGAGAGCACAGATACAGTTTCGCTTATATATACGCAAATATTTCAGGTTGCACTGACAGAGGGACCGATAGTCAAAGCTTTTTTTGCAATATTAATGTCTCTGTTCTTTATTTATTTAAATTCTATTATGGTCTACACTCTTTGTAGCAAGCCTGTTTTTAAAGAGACTCCACGCTACATTCTGTTTACCCACATGCTCCTCAATGACTCGATTCATCTGCTTCTTTCCTCTGTGTTGTATATTATAGGTCTGGCCTATGCCAAGTTAGTCATGGCGGCTTGTTCATTTGTGGTATTTGTTACGGCTACAACTTTCAATAATGCCCCTTTAAACCTAGCTGTTATGTCACTGGAGCGTTTTGTGGCCATATGTGTTCCACTAAGACATGCTGAAATAGCCACTCAGAAACGGACTTATATTGCTATTGGAGTCATTTGGTTTCTTGGTTCCCTCAACGTCATTATTGACTTTCTATTTGGCGTAGCATCGAGTTCTCAATTTTTATCCTTACAAGTATTTTGCACAAGAGAAATTCTTTTTTTAAAGCAATGGCAGGTAGATGTTTATCGAGGCTTAAACATATTCCTCTTCGTGTCAGTGTCTGTGATTATCCTTTTCACCTATATCGGCATTATGATTACAGCCAGGTCTGTTTCCTCAAAGAAAGAGTCAGCTTCAAAAGCCCACAAGACTGTACTGCTGCACATCATTCAGCTGGGCCTGTGCCTTACATCTTTTCTCTACAGCTTAATAGAACGAGCTGCAGCAATGGCCGGAAGCAGCAAGCTCTTTATGGATTTACGCTATCTAAACTATTTGTTTGTGCTGGTTTTGCCACGCTGTCTAAGTCCACTCATCTACGGACTGAGAGACGATGCAGTACGACCTTTATTTATCTACTACTTTCGGTGTGCCACAGTCAAACGCAGGTCTACTGTCAATGTACACTGATATAAATCCTTTTTTTCAGATGCTTAAGCATAAAATATGGTTTATAATAGTTACAGTTTACTTTAAACTTTAAACTCTTTTTTGCTTTTATGGTTGAGTTTTATCAAACACACTTAATCCTAATTATCTGTGTGGTATGTGTAAAAAAAAATTGAAGATTAAATGTCTGCGTGATAATTATTTAACTAATTATTTTTATAATTAATTACCTAGATTTAAAAGTCAGTTTTAATCGTTATAAAGGCTCATTAAAATAGCAACTGCTTAAGAAAGGCTAAAAACATACTGTCTGCTAGTTCATATTGTATTGTATTATTAGTATTTAGTGAATTACAGTAGAATCCTGTTAATGTGCAGAATGTAGAAAAAATAATTGACTAAACACACCTTATTGATCATCTCTGACTTTAAAACAACAAAAACCTATTTTTAAAATACTGTTATTTTTCAGAAATAATTCAGTTAAGAAACAAAATCAAATTTGAACGAAAAGTCTTTTAGAAAATGTCTACATTTAACACAACCAATCGGAAAATGTTTTACTGCACAAATGTTTTTACCCTGTCATGATTTGTACAGAATTATGATAAAGACTAATGATATACCAGCTGAGGGTTTAATATATAAGCTATGATTTAAGTCTGCTTGTGATTTTCTTTAATGTTGTGTTTAATGCTAATAACACCATGCAGACCATGTAATATAACATATATTTCTATTGAGTTATGTTGTATTTGTGAACTTCTTCATAAACAAAAAATAACATGTTTTTCAGAGCTTTTTCTTGTGTTTAACCTTTTCAGTAAAATGAGTAACACGACTTTGGTATGAATTCCTTATAGAGCATGATGCCGCACTTCATGCAACCCTGTACAGTATTATACAGTGAGCTGTAGCCTCTTTATGGATTAACGTTATTCGATATATTTAGTGTGCTGATTTTGCCACACTGCCTACACCCACTGATTTACAGAGAGAAGAGTGTGATGTTTTTTTTCCTCAGCATTGTAATCAGAATCAGAAAATCAGAATAAAAGCTATATGTTTAAAATTTTAAATATATAATTTAAATGTCTTCTTACTTGCCGTTATGCAAAACCCACGTGGTTAAAATATTGTAGCAATAAACTGTTAATACAGTGTTATTCATGTTACCTAAAAAGCATTTACAGAAAAGTCAACATATTTTGTTTATTTTACTTTCTTGAAAACTGACAATAAATAACACATAGAACAGATGACACAGTCATCATAATTAACATTAAATTAACAAGAAACAGGGCCATTGGATGAAACACAAATAAAGAAAATACTTGTAAAAACATGTAAAAAAACATGTAAAATTAGACACTGCACAGGATTAGCGCACAGATTTAAAGACGGACGTAACCGGAGAGAGTTCGTTCCATTTCGTGCTTGACTCGACATTGCAGCGCATCCGCTATAGGAACAGTGTGAAATCCCGCCGTGCTAGCAGATGCTAGCAACAGGAAAAATCCACTTATCATAAACCAATAGCCTCCTCCTCTGGCAAGCCACAGCTAAGCCTAGGAAATAAGCTACTTGGCAGGAAGTACTGAAACAGATCCATCCGCACTAAACGGGCGAAAGAATACAAAGAGCTGCACAACTGGACAGAAATACAAAGCTTCCACGATCCAGTGGGAAAGTCTCTGCTTAGAGAGTGCTCGCCCTCTCATGCCAGCACCGTAGCACACAAAGAGCTGATCAGATTTTTGAGAATTGGCTGTGCGGTCAATATAAGCTCTTAATGCTCAGTATCGCGCGCCGAAAAAGGCTCTGGCAGAGCAGAGAGAACCGCTGTCTGCGGCCTGAAGGGGTAGACAAGCACTTGGGCACATAACCGAGCCATGGTCTGAGCGTAACACTGCAGTCGCTGGGCCGGAAGAACAAACATTCATAATTTAAAGAAAACACGTGAATGTCTTTCATGCGGTTAGTCGTCACTAAAGCGAGCAGAAGGGTTTTAAGTGAGAGGTCCTTATTCGCGATAGATCCCAAGGGCTCGAAATGAGGCTGGAAAAGAGCTTCCAGCACCAACTCCAGGTCTCAAGGCGATACTAAGTGAGGACGAGGGGATAAAGCCTCCAAGCACCTCTGAGGAATTCAACTATGAGCGCATGCTTGCCAATCGATTGCCTATCTATGGGGGAACGAAAAGCGGCGATAGCTGCTACGTACACCCTGACAGTGGAGGGCAGAGAGCCACTATCCAGCCTGTGCTGAAGAAAGCTGAGTATGTCTGACACGGAGCAGCTGTTCGGTCCAGGCTGGCTCTGCGGCAACAGAGAGCAAAGAATTGCCACTTCGAGGCATACAGCCGCCTCGTGGATGGGGCTTGCACTTCCTCCAGCGTGCCAAGTGCACGTGCACGCAGTGCGTCCAACTCAACTTTTAGCGGCCCTAAAGCAGCCACGCATGGAGACTCCACAGCTCCGGGCTGGGATGCAAGATCATGCCTGCTACCTGATACAGTAAGTCTTTCCTGATCGGAATCGGCCAGGTGGAGCCACTAGCAGCTCCATCAGGTCCGGAAACCACGGCTGATTTGGCCAGTTCGGAGCTACGAGGATCACAGAGGCTCTCTCCTTCCTGATCTTGGCTAAAACCAAAGTCAGGATTTTTACCTAGGGAAACACATACAGCCTGGCCGCTGGCCAGCGTGACGTCGGAGCATTTCCCCCCAGCGGGGAGTGGAACAGCAGCGAGAAGTAGAGCTGACAACAATGCGCGTTCTCGCTCATGGCAAAAAGGTCCACCGCCGCCTCCCCAAAACGGCTTCAGATCATCTGGACAGACCTGGGATGAAGCCTCCACTCCCCCTGGGGAGTGCCCCCCCATCGAGAGCAAATCCGTTGCCCGAGTTTAGATAACCGGGGATGTGCGATTCTCTGCCCATGTCAGAAGGTGAGCAGCCCTCAGGCAAAGGGCATGGGAGCGCATGCCACCCTGGCTATTTATATACGAAACCACGGATGTGGTTTCGTACCGCTTTAACCTGCGGCAGAAATGCTATCAGAGCTAAGAATACTGCCTCGAGCTCCAAGAGGTTTATGTGCAGGTAAGCCTGCGAACTCAACCACCGTCCCGAGACTGGCATGCCCCACAGACGGCTCCCCAGCCTTGGGTAGATGCGTCCGTCGTAATGACCACGCATGACGTCCTTGTCCATAAGGGGGACTTCCTGGCTGTACATTTCTTTGTCGTACCACGGCCTCAGAGCACTAACACATCCGCAAGTGACCACAATTCGCATACTGCTCCGCTTCCGTCCAGACTTTCACTGGGACCCGAGCTTTTTAACCAAAACTGCAGGGGTCTCACATGCAGGAGACCTCTGTAACAGACGGCTGTGGCAGAAGCCATTAAACCCAGAATCCTCTGAAAGGCTTCCAAGCTTGCATAGCTGCCCTGCCTGAAAAGGCGTAAGGTGGGGATAAGATGACAGCTTTGCGCTACTGAGACAAGTGAGCACATATCTCCAGCGAGTCGAAACATACTCCCAGATATGTTGTAGACTGACTTGGTTCGAGGACGCTCCTCTGCATGTTTCACGCACAGCGTGTGCGTGTGACTGACTAACACCTGCTGTGAGTGGGCTAGTAAAAGCCAGTCGTGTAACTAATTGAGGATGCGCATCCCACTCGCACTGCATCCATGCATTTGGAAAATACAAGCGAAGCTAGAGCTAACCCGAAGGCGAGGGCAGTGTATTTGCATTGGTATGCCACGACTTCGAAGGAGAACCTGAGAAAACGCTTGTGATCTGAATGTGGAAGTAAGCGTCCTTTAAGTCCAAAGGTGCGAACCTGTCCCCAGGACGTATCTGCACTGGGATCTGTTTTAACGTTAACATCCTGAATGAGCATTCGCAAAGTACTCTGTTCACCGGTCTCAGATGAACCCGTCCTGTCTGTTTGGAAACCAGGGAGTAACGACTGTAGTAGCCCATTTCCAACTTGAACAGGGAAACTCCCTCTTTTGAACCTCCCGTCTCATAACGGACACGTTCCAGATCCTGGAGGAGCTTGGACTGGGACACCTGGAGCACCACCATAGCGTGAAGTGCATATGCTCTGGCAGCATATGCTTTATTGGCAAAGTGCGCCGTGGCAGGCAGGCTTCAATAAAGATGGGCACAAGTGGATGGCAACGGCCTTTTCTGCCAGGGGTGTATGGAGGCCCCCATCATCCACGTGGGCGAAGACAAAATGTGTGGCTGAGTGGACTCGTGCCGATTGGGGTGCAGACCACGCCTTCACCACCTGCTCGTGCACATCGGGAAAAAAGGCACTGATGTCCTGGAGGGCAGCCTGACGGCGGCTGAAGGACAGGTACCAGCTTGCTCCTAGCCATCTTAGCTGGAGGGTTTCCAGTTGATCTCTAGCTGCTAAGCCACCATGGACAGGGTTCCTCGAGAGTACCTCACGGAGGTCCAGAGGCTCCTCATTGTCGGCTGGATCTTTTTCTAAGTCCGCCCCCCATCTTCTCTCTTCGACTCAGACACAGACATGATGTCGTCCTCATGTACCGCTCAGCAGAGGTGCCTAATTTCTGCAGTTGTCAGTCTGAGTTGTGTCATCATCTGTCTCTAGGGTCACCGTGTTTTTCTCTATAAAAAGACGATCAGAACTGTCCTACCCTTTAGGACTGGCTTTACATCTTGATTAACCCTTTACATTTCAGTTCTCCAGTCCCAACTATGTGTTTATTTGTGCACATAATTTGTACTTTGTATAAAAATGTCTATTCTGGCATGCAATTTTAGAAAGTCATGGTAGTTTATGTTTCTGGTTCTGTTAATCCCTGTTCTTGCACCTGTTCTGTAAATATCATTGGGTGTTTATGTATTTGTAAAATGATGCCATTTAATAATGAGAGCACAGATACAGTTTCGCTTATACATATGCAAATATTTCAGGTTGCACTGACAGAGGGACAGATAGTCAAAGCTTTTTTTGCAATATTAATGTCTCTGTTCTTTATTTATTTAAATTCTATTATGGTCTACACTCTTTTCAGCAAGCCTGTTTTTAAAGAGACTCCACGCTACATTCTGTTTACCCACATGCTCCTCAATGACTCGATTCATCTTCTTCTTTCCTTTCTGTTGTATGTTATGGGTCTGGCCTATGCCAAGTTAGTCATGGCGGCTTGTTCATTTGTGGTATTTGTTACGGCTACAACTTTCAATAATGCCCCTTTAAACCTAGCTGTGATGTCACTGGAGCGTTTTGTGGCCATATGTGTTCCACTAAGACATGCTGAAATAGCCACTCAGAAACGGACTTATATTGCTATTGGAGTCATTTGGTTTCTTGGTTCCCTCAACGTCATTATTGACTTTCTATTTGGCGTAGCATCGAGTTCTCAATTTTTATCCTTACAAGTATTTTGCACAAGAGAAATTCTTTTTTTAAAGCAATGGCAGGTAGATGTTTATCGAGGCTTAAACATATTCCTCTTCGTGTCAGTGTCTGTGATTATCCTTTTCACCTATATCGGCATTATGATTACAGCCAGGTCTGTTTCCTCAAAGAAAGAGTCAGCTTCAAAAGCCCACAAGACTGTACTGCTGCACATCATTCAGCTGGGCCTGTGCCTTACATCTTTTCTCTACAGCTTAATAGAACGAGCTGCAGCAATGGCCGGAAGCAGCAAGCTCTTTATGGATTTACGCTATCTAAACTATTTGTTTGTGCTGGTTTTGCCACGCTGTCTAAGTCCACTCATCTACGGACTGAGAGACGATGCAGTACGACCTTTATTTATCTACTACTTTCGGTGTGCCACAGTCAAACGCAGGTCTACTGTCAATGTACACTGATATAAATCCTTTTTTTCAGATGCTTAAGCATAAAATATGGTTTATAATAGTTACAGTTTACTTTAAACTTTAAACTCTTTTTGCTTTTATGGTTGAGTTTTATCAAACACACTTAATCCTAATTATCTGTGTGATATGTGTAAAAAAAATTGAAGATTGAATGTCTGCGTTATTTATTTAACTAATTATTTTTATAATTAATTACCTAGATTTAAAAGTCAGTTTTAATCGTTATAAAGGCTCATTAAAATAGCAACTGCTTAAGAAAGGCTAAAAACATACTGTCTGCTAGTTCATATTGTATTGTATTATTAGTATTTAGTGAATTACAGTAGAATCCTGTTAATGTGCAGAATGTAGAAAAAATAATTGACTAAACACACCTTATTGATCATCTCTGACTTTAAAACAACAAAAACCTATTTTTAAAATACTGTTATTTCAGAAATAATTCAGTTAAGAAACAAAATCAAAATGAACGAAAAGTCTTTTAGAAAATGTCTACATTTAACACAACCAATCGGAAAATGTTTTACTGCACAAATGTTTTTACCCTGTCATGATTTGTACAGAATTATGATAAAGACTAATGATATACCAGCTGAGGGTTTAATATATGAGCTATGATTTAAATCTGCTTGTGCTTTTCTTTAATGTTGTGTTTAATGCTAATAACACCATGCAGACCATGTAATATAACATATATTTCTATTGAGTTATGTTGTATTTGTGAACTTCTTCATAAAACAAAAAATAACATGTTTTTCAGAGCTTTTTCTTGTGTTTAACCTTTTAAGTAAAATGAGTAACACGACTTTGCTATGAATTCCTTATAAAGCATGATGCCGCACTTCATGCAACCCTGTACAGTATTATACAGTGAGCTGTAGCCTCTTTATGGATTAACGTTATTCGATATATTTAGTGTGCTGATTTTGCCACACTGCCTACACCCACTGATTTACAGAGAGAAGAGTGTGATGTTTTTTTTTCTTCAGCATTGTAATCAGAATCAGAAAATCAGAATAAAAGCTATATGTTTAAAATTTTAAATATATAATTTAAATGTCTTACTTGCCGTTATGCAAAACCCACGTGGTTAAAATATTGTAGCAATAACTGTTAATACAGTGTTATTCATGTTACCTAAAAAGCATTTACAGAAAAGTCAACATATTTTGTTTATTTTACTTCTCTTGAAAACTGACAATAAATAACACATAGAACAGATGACACAGTCATCATAATTAACATTAAACAAGCAGGCCATTGGATGAAACACAAATAAAGAAAAATACTTGTAAAAACATGTAAAAAAACATGTAAAAATTAGACACTGCACAGGATTAGCGCACAGATTTAAAGACGGACGTAACCGGAGACGTTCCATTTCGTGCTTGACACTCGACATTGCGGCGCATCCGCTATAGGAACAGTTGTGAAATCCCGCCGTGCGAGCAGATGCTAGCAACAGGAAAAATCCACTGTTCATAAACCAATAGCCTCCTCCTCTGGCGAGCCACAGCTAAGCCTAGGAAATAAGCTACTTGGCAGGAAGTACTGAAACAGATCCATCCATCCGCACTAAACGGGCGAAAGAATACAAAGAGCTGCACAACTGGACAGAAATACAAAGCTTCCACGATCCAGTGGGAAAAGTCTCTGCTTAGAGAGCGCTTTGCCCTCTCGTCGTGCCAGCACCGTAGCACACAAAGAGCTGATCGGATTGTTGAAAATTGGCCGTGCGGTCAATATAAGCTCTTAATGCTCAGTATCGCGCGCCGAAAAAAGGCTCTGGCAGAGCAGAGAGAACCGCTGTCTGCGGCCTGAAGGGGTAGACAAGCACTTGGGGGCACATAACCGAGCCATGGTCTGAGCGTAACACTGCAGTCGCTGGGCCGGAAGAACAAACATTCATAATTTAAAGAAAACGCGTGAATGTCTTTCATGCGGTTAGTCGTCACTAAAGCGAGCAGAAGGGTTTTAAGTGAGAGGTCCTTATTCGCGATAGATCCCAAGGGCTCGAAATGAGGCTGGAAAAGAGCTTCCAGCACCAACTCCAGGTCTCAAGGCGATACTAAGTGAGGACGAGGGGATAAAGCCTCCAAGCCCCTCTGAGAAAATTCAACTATGAGCGCATGCTTGCCAATCGATTGCCTATCTATGGGGGAATGAAAAGCGGCGATAGCTGCTACGTACACCCTGACAGTGGAGGGCAGAGAGCCACTATCCAGCCTGTGCTGAAGAAAGCTGAGTATGTCTGACACGGAGCAGCTGTTCGGTCCAGGCTGGCTCTGCGGCAACAGAGAGCAAAGAATTGCCACTTCGAGGCATACAGCCGCCTCGTGGATGGGGCTTGCACTTCCTCCAGCGTGCCAAGTGCACGTGCACGCAGTGCGTCCAACTCAACTTTTAGCGGCCCTAAAGCAGCCACGCATGGAGACTCCACAGCTCCGGGCTGGGATGCAAGATCATGCCTGCTACCTGATACAGTAAGTCTTTCCTGATCGGAATCGGCCAGGTGGAGCCACTAGCAGCTCCATCAGGTCCGGAAACCACGGCTGATTTGGCCAGTTCGGAGCTACGAGGATCACAGAGGCTCTCTCCTTCCTGATCTTGGCTAAAACCAAAGTCAGGATTTTTACCTAGGGAAACACATACAGCCTGGCCGCTGGCCAGCGTGACGTCGGAGCATTTCCCCCCAGTGGGGAGTGGAACAGCGAGAAGTAGAGCTGACAATGCGCGTTCTCGCTCATGGCAAAAAGGTCCACCGCCGCCTCCCCAAAACGGCTTCAGATCATCTGGACAGACCTGGGATGAAGCCTCCACTCCCCCTGGGGAGTGCCCCCCATCGAGAGCAAATCCGTGCCCGAGTTTAGATAACCGGGGATGTGCGATTCTCTGCCCATGTCAGAAGGTGAGCAGCCCTCAGGCAAAGGGCATGGGAGCGCATGCCACCCTGGCTATTTATATACGAAACCACGGATGTGGTTAGGTACCGCTTTACCTGCGGCAGAAATGCTATCAGAGCTAAGAATACTGCCTCGAGCTCCAAGAGGTTTATGTGCAGGTAAGCCTGCGAACTCAACCACCGTTCCGAGACTGGCATGCCCCACAGACGGCTCCCCAGCCTTGGGTAGATGCGTCCGTCGTAATGACCACGCATGACGTCCTTGTCCATAAGGGGACTTCCTGGCTGTACATTTCTTTGTCGTACCACGGCCTCAGAGCACTAACACATCCGCAAGTGACCACAATTCGCATACTGCTCCGCTTCCAGACTTTCACTGGGACCCGAGCTTTTAACCAAAACTGCAGGGGTCTCACATGCAGGAGACCTCTGTAACAGACGGCTGTGGCAGAAGCCATTAAACCCAGAATCCTCTGAAAAGCTTCCAAGCTTGCATAGCTGCCCTGCCTGAAAAGGCATAAGGTGGATAAGATGACAGCTTTGCGCTACTGAGACAAGTGAGCACATATCTCCAGCGAGTCGAAACATACTCCCAGATATGTTGTAGACTGACTTGGTTCGAGGACGCTCCTCTGCATGTTTCACGCACAGCGTGTGCGTGTGACTGACTAACACCTGCTGTGAGTGGGCTAGTAAAAGCCAGTCGTGTAACTAATTGAGGATGCGCATCCCACTCGCACTGCATCCATGCATTTGGAAAATACAAGCGAAGCTAGAGCTAACCCGAAGGCGAGGGCAGTGTATTTGCATTGGTATGCCACGACTTCGAAGGAGAACCTGAGAAAACGCTTGTGATCTGAATGTGGAAGTAAGCGTCCTTTAAGTCCAAAGGTGCGAACCTGTCCCCAGGACGTATCTGCACTGGGATCTGTTTTAACGTTAACATCCTGAATGAGCATTCGCAAAGTACTCTGTTCACCGGTCTCAGATGAACCCGTCCTGTCTGTTTGGAAACCAGGGAGTAACGACTGTAGTAGCCCATTTCCAACTTGAACAGGGAAACTCCCTCTTTTGAACCTCCCGTCTCATAACGGACACGTTCCAGATCCTGGAGGAGCTTGGACTGGGACACCTGGAGCACCACCATAGCGTGAAGTGCATATGCTCTGGCAGCATATGCTTTATTGGCAAAGTGCGCCGTGGCAGGCAGGCTTCAATAAAGATGGGCACAAGTGGATGGCAACGGCCTCTTCTGCCAGGGGTGTATGGAGGCCCCCATCATCCACGTGGGCGAAGACAAAATGTGTGGCTGAGTGGACTCGTGCCGATTGGGGTGCAGACCACGCCTTCACCACCTGCTCGTGCACATCGGGGAAAAAAAAGGCACTGATGTCCTGGAGGCAGCCTGACGGCGGCTGAAGGACAGGTACCAGCTTGCTCCTAGCCATCTTAGCTGGAGGGTTCCAGTTGATCTCTAGCTGCTAAGCCACCATGGACAGGGTCCTCGAGAGTACCTCACGGAGGTCCAGAGGCTCCTCATTGTCGGCTGGATCTTTTTCTAAGTCCGCCCCATCTTCTCTCTTCGACTCAGACACAGACATGATGTCGTCCTCATGTACCGCTCAGCAGAGGTGCCTAATTTCTGCAGTTGTCAGTCTGAGTTGTGTCATCATCTGTCTCTAGGGTCACCGTGTTTTTCTCTATAAAAAGACGATCAGAAATGTCCTACCCTTTAGGACTGGCTTTACATCTTGATTAACCCTTTACATTTCAGTTCTCCAGTCCCCCAACTATGTGTTTTATTTGTGCACATAATTTGTACTTTGTATAAAAATGTCTATTCTGCTGCATGCAATTTTAGAAAGTCATGGTAGTTTAATGTTCTGGTTCTGTTAATCCTGTTCTTCTTGCACCTGTTCTGTAAATATCATTGGGTGTTTATGTATTTGTAAAATGATGCCATTTAATAATGAGAGCACAGATACAGTTTCGCTTATACATATGCAAATGTTTCAGGTTGCACTGACAGAGGGACAGATAATCAAAGCTTTTTTTGCAATATTAATGTCTCTGTTCTTTATTTATTTAAATTCTATTATGGTCTACACTCTTTTCAGCAAGCCTGTTTTTAAAGAGACTCCACGCTACATTCTGTTTACCCACATGCTCCTCAATGACTCGATTCGATCTTCATCTTCTTCTTTCCTTTCTGTTGTTGTATGTTATGGGTCTGGCCTATGCCAAGTTAGTCATGGCGGCTTGTTCATTTTGTGGTATTTGTTACGGCTACAACTTTCAATAATGCCCCTTTAAACCTAGCTGTGATGTCACTGGAGCGTTTTGTGGCCATATGTGTTCCACTAAGACATGCTGAAATAGCCACTCAGAAACGGACTTATATTGCTATTGGAGTCATTTGGTTTCTTGGTTCCCTCAACGTCATTATTGACTTTCTATTTGGCGTAGCATCGAGTTCTCAATTTTTATCCTTACAAGTATTTTGCACAAGAGAAATTCTTTTTTTAAAGCAATGGCAGGTAGATGTTTATCGAGGCTTAAACATATTCCTCTTCGTGTCAGTGTCTGTGATTATCCTTTTCACCTATATCGGCATTATGATTACAGCCAGGTCTGTTTCCTCAAAGAAAGAGTCAGCTTCAAAAGCCCACAAGACTGTACTGCTGCACATCATTCAGCTGGGCCTGTGCCTTACATCTTTTCTCTACAGCTTAATAGAACGAGCTGCAGCAATGGCCGGAAGCAGCAAGCTCTTTATGGATTTACGCTATCTAAAAACTATTTGTTTGTGCTGGTTTTGCCACGCTGTCTAAGTCCACTCATCTACGACGGACTGAGAGACGATGCAGTACGACCTTTATTTATCTACTACTTTCGGTGTGCCACAGTCAAACGCAGGTCTACTGTCAATGTACACTGATATAAATCCTTTTTTTCAGATGCTTAAGCATAAAATATGGTTTATAATAGTTACAGTTTACTTTAAACTTTAAACTCTTTTTGCTTTTATGGTTGAGTTTTATCAAACACACTTAATCCTAATTATCTGTGTGATATGTGTAAAAAAAATTGAAGATTGAATGTCTGCGTGATAATTATTTAACTAATTATTTTTATAATTAATTACCTAGATTTAAAAGTCAGTTTTAATCGATTATGAGAAAAGTCAGCTCATTAAAATAGCAACTGCTTAAGAAAGGCTAAAAACATACTGCTAGTCTGCTAGTTCATATTGTATTGTATTATTAGTATTTAGTGATTTACAGTAGAATAAAAGTCTTGCCCTTTAAGGCTTTATGTTAATGTGCAGAATGTGGAAAAAAATAATTGACTAAACACACCTTATTGATCATCTCTGACTTTAAAACACAAAAACCTATTTTTAAAATACTGTTATTTCAGAAATAATTCAGTTAAGAAACAAAATCAAAATGAACGAAAAGTCTTTTAGAAAATGTCTACATTTAACACAACCAATCGGAAAATGTTTTACTGCACAAATGTTTTTACCCTGTCATGATTTGTACAGAATTATGATAAAGACTAATGATATACCAGCTGAGGGTTTAATATATGAGCTATGATTTAAATCTGCTTGTGCTTTTCTTTAATGTTGTGTTTAATGCTAATAACACCATGCAGACCATGTAATATAACATATATTTCTATTGAGTTATGTTGTATTTGTGAACTTCTTCATAAAACAAAAAATAACGTTTTTCAGAGCTTTTTCTTGTGTTTAACCTTTTCAGTAAAATGAGTAACACGACTTTGCTATGAATTCCTTATAAAGCATGATGCCGCACTTCATGCAACCCTGTACAGTATTATACAGTGAGCTGTAGCCTCTTTATGGATTAACGTTATTCGATATATTTAGTGTGCTGATTTTGCCACACTGCCTACACCCACTGATTTACAGAGAGAAGAGTGTGATTTTTTTTTTCTTCAGCATTGTAATCAGAATCAGAAAATCAGAATAAAAGCTATATGTTTAAATTCTTGAATATACAATATAAATGTCTTACTTGCCGTCATGCAAAATCCACGTGGTTAAAATATTGTATTAATAACTGTTAATACGGTGTTATTCATGTTACCTAAAGGTAAATCTACAGAAAAATCAACTTACAAATTATTCAAACATATTTTTTTTATTTTACCTTCTTGAAAACTGACAATGAATAACACATAGAACAGATGACACAATTAACAATAAACAAGCAGGCCATTGGATGAAACGCAAATAAAGAAAATACTTTTAGAAAAAAAAAAAGAATAAATAAAGTCAGTGATTTTACATTCTTGCCATAAGAGCTACACATCCTACAGTTCTGATCATAACATTATCAATCATACCTAATTTAATAAAAATAAAACAAAAATTAGTTAAGAATGAAATGCTTAGAAGGATTTGCAGCAGTGATGATGACATGGTGGTGGTAGTACTATATTTTCTGATGAAGATAAACAGAGGAGAAGAGGATGGTTTTTATCACTCTCATTGCACCAGCTGATGGATGAAGGCTAGCAGAGACGGACGTCGTCTTCAGCACAAAGAGGAAAAAAAGTTCAGTTAAAAGCTTATAAAACCCAGTACTGTCACACTGTATTAACCTCACCAAAGCCTCCATGACTTACCAGGGGAAGTCATCTTTAAATTCAGTAAACTTATGTCGAACCATGAAGGTGGCCAAAGCATCCGCTACCTGTTAAAAAAAGATATTAAAAATGCAGCATAATTTAATCTTTTTATAAATCACTTTTATTTATTTACTATTTAATAACATTGAATGTTTTTATAAGCAGAAAAAAATCCTGCCAAATTTTCAAAAAGGTTTAGGAAATGATATAAAGAAGCAGAATAAACTGAGACACAATAAATCCAGTAGATCTTTGACAACGTCTCCAAGATGCTTCAAGAGCCCGACTGGCAAAGCTTCCGGAAACATACTTATTTTACCGCATTTTAAATGCCCAAAACTTAAACAGTTTAGCCTTGCAGGCAGATCTCTCAAAGCATCTTAAAGACGTTATCACAGTTCGTTTGTTTAAGTCGGTGTGAAGCAGTGGCTGTTGTCCGACTCCTTCTGCAAACCACAATCTAACTGGATTATTACAATCCTACGGCTGACTTTAAACTATTCCTAGCTGGTGAAAATACTAATGTTGGAATAAATTTAGCCTTTATTGTATATGTGCTACAAACAACAAACACAAAAATAACAGTAACCGACTTTTTCTGGTGCATCCTCATGGACAGCATGACCACACTGTGGGAGAACCTGCATCTGAAACTTTCCTGCAAAAACAAACAAGCCAATGGAAAACCATAAAAGCTGCACTGACAAATTGTTTTTAGATCTCTATCATAGATACAAGACTGTGTGTTTTCTTACTTAAGGCTAAACTTACCCTGCATCTGTCCTATGGTAAGGTCTTTATCCAGACGATCAATGCCTGGAGAGAAATCACACAGAGCATTTTTTTAAGTGCATTATTATATATGTAGTTTATTTATTTTATTTATTAGTATTTCAAAGCTTTGTAATCAAGATCCCTATAGTGGCCTTTGGCCTGCTCACCAGCCAGCAGCAGTAGCTTTGGCACAGGGCATGTGAGGAAAAGAGAGGACAGTCCTTTAAACCAGCCTTCCCAATACTTTTCTGTCTTAGACAACTCGATGCGCCAGGTGTACAGACTCTCTTTCTTCACCTGGGACCAAATGTACAGTGATTATTATAGCAGGACTGCATGATATTAGAAAAAAAAAACTGTGATATTTTGTTTTTCTGCGATTATATACTGCAGTATTTTTATTTGCAGTATTGCAAATTATAAACATAGATACAACAAACATAGATAGAACAAAGATACAAATGAAATAAACAGTGCTTAATTTTTTTGGGAGATTCAGATACAGAAATTGAATAATCATATGTAAATATTGCACTGTGTCATTTAATCTACAAAATGTGTGTTTTGAACTGTGCTGCAAGCGACTATAATCCGACTAGCCATTACACATCCTGTGCTGTGACTACTGCAGAAACACACATTGTGATGTTGATGCTGAAACGCTATATTTAGCAGCCCTACATTACAGCACAATGAACTTTTTTCACCGACATGTGGAAAACCCCATAAACTTTTGTTTAGGCTTGCTGTACAGGAGAGAAATGGAGTAAACTTTAAGATGTGCTTCTGGTGCCATCTAGAGTCAAACCTATCAGCTGCAATATGCTACCACATATGTTTTACGTAAAAATAAAAAAGCAGAATATGGATTCATAGCTGTGATTAACATTTTGCTTATTTACCAAATAATACCCCCTAGCAAGCCCTTTGTGTCCCAAGATCTTTTCTCCAGAACTGTTCACTTGTAAATCTTGTAGTATATGGAAAAGCGGAGAAAAATGTCTAGTTTTTAGCTTTGACACCAGCTTATTTATTCCTGAATGCTTACTTATAAAATCAACAATTTCATCTTTTGAAATGTGTTTAAGCAACTAATAAATGCTAATAATGTAATAAACTATACAAATTTATTTTTTGCTTTTTTATTTTTATTCTCGTTAATAGTATAGTTTAAAAAAAACAGATAATGGCACCAACAAAACAGCCTTAAAATAATAATGCACTAGATCAACAGTACCTCTTGATCATCTTCTTTCTTTCTTTTGTAGTTGGACTCACCATCTTCCTCCTCTTCTTCCTCTTCCTCAATGATCCCTTCACTGATGCTTTTAGAAACACCAGGGCTG